>OY720640.1:107598368-108865540 GCA_963169105.1 Ceriagrion tenellum
CGTTTCAAATGAAATATATTAACCGTCGCGTCTGCGAGCGTCGAATCAAGCCAGTGCAGGATAAGTCGCTAACGAGCGTGGATTGTAAAAGAATTTTAAAAAAGGTGAGGTGGATCTCAGAAAGAGGCACACCCTACAGTACGCATCTCCCTTAAAAGTCCATGCTGAGATCTGTCGTTTCCTGCATCGTGGGCGGCGGCTCGAGACGGAGACTGCTCGGTGGGAAATAGAAAGCTGAAGTAAGGGTATTCTTTATTGTTTGCCGCGGCAAAGGGTGAGGGGGCTTGACTCTGTTGGGTATTCAGAATTGACATGAGCGACAGGGTGTTGGTGCCGGGGGTAGACTGGTGTAAAAGGTGGTTCTGCATTCGCGATTGGGAAAGAGGCAGCGAGGCACCAATTTTGGAGCTGGCTTGCTTTATCACTTAGGGAAGGGGTGGGAGTTAAGAGATCGGATGATTGATTGGTTTCCCTCCTTTGTTAACAGAGGGCGGGGTTGCGAAGTCGCTTCTAGTTACCTCCCACCGCGGCACCACCGCCTTGGGAACGAGAAATTGTGTGACACCTCAATTGCATTCAGAAAAGGGACGATTTTCCAAAGCTGTTGCAAGAAGGCGCCGCATAATACACCCACCTTGATTCGTAACTTGTAATGAATGAGCTACAAAACCAAATAGGTAGAAAGGTAGATAAATGTCTTAATTTTTGGAAATACATTGCTCTACACCATTTATCTGCATAATATAAATACTATTTTCACAGGAAACTGTTTGTAGGAATATTAGATTCAGAAAAAATGAATAAGTACCAATATAATATTGAGATCTTGCCGCCTTATATTGTGTTAAGGATGAAGGGATGCCACATCGACTAAAGCATATCGAGTAGTCGAGTATTCGATGTTTAAAAATGTACTCACCACTCACTCTATTTTCATCGGTTTTATTTTCTGCTCGGTGTTTTCGATATCTCGACCATAGAATGTCGAGTAGTCCGATACATCGATGTCGATGAGGCATCTCAATCCTGAAAAATGTTCGGTGTATGGCTAAAATACATCGAGTAGCCGATTTTTCAGCGTTTACAAAAGTACTCGCCACTCACTTAATAGTCATCGGATTATTTTACTACTCGATGTTTTCCATGTCTCGGCCAAAAAACGTCTATTTCTCCAACACATCAATGCTAATTTGGCTTCTCTAGTGCCAAATCAAGTTGAAGTCAAAGTCGTTCATTGTCAAAGAAAGTCATTGCGATATTTGTGGTCATAATCCAGTAATTCCATAGAAATGGCGCTGCAGTGGCTGAAAAAATGCTGTTAGAAAATGTATATAATTTGCAAAATAATCTGCATACGTAAATTAATTTCTTTTTTTGCCTATGTAAGGTAATTTCCAATATGTATCATAACCTGCATAGGCAAGTTAAAACAGTATTTTGTAAGATATTTTTGGTTTTCAATAGGCAACGTAGTTAATCAACGGAAGCAGGGCTTTTGTATAACGGAATAAAAAAAGGTGGACTTAGGTATTTGCTTTGACTCACTTGGTCGTGGTTGAACTACTTCCTACTAAAACTCTCGTCAAAATTATATCAAGGATTACATAGGGTGTTTTATGAGGAATCTGCGTTAATTATTAAGAGGTAAGGCTGGTGATTTTAAGCGTTCTTCGACGAATGAATATGGGGCCACCGCTCCTTAGTTGCGGTATGATGGCTACGCAAACCTTTGTTATCGAGAGCATTCTGCATTTATCATGAAAATTCCATTTAGCAGTGGCAGTTAACAATGTTGCCCCGCTAAGATAAAAGACAGTTAACTGCATCCTTGTTGGTTCCGAGTTATTGCATGCTAAAGTTTACATATTCGAGTCTTTTTTTCTTCATATAGCCCAACTTAGAAGAGATTTCAAGATTTAGTGATGCTTATATTGCCAATGTGAGAAGAAATCGTAAGGGAACAAAAGTAATGAGATTCTCTGGGAGAAAGATCCTTTAGGCACTGCTATCTGTTCTATAAAACTGACATTTATGCTGTAGATACGGTTAAAACAGAACGTGATATCTGGCAATCCGCTACAGATGCGTTCTTTTGTTTAGTTTTTTTAAAGCCTCTATGGTTGAAAAAAAAAAAACAAAATCAAATCTTAGCTCAAAATGTTTAATTTTGCCAATTACTGTCTTTTGGCTTTGTAGGAAAATTAGGAATAGAATTAACTTTTCTTTTGTTATTTGAAACGTGTACTTTTTCTGCCGAAATTTATGTATGTGCTTCCAATGTTCACAATTTTGGTATGACCAAAGTTTAAAAGATTTTATTTTAAAAAATAACCTCTTTCATCTACTCTTTTGTTTTGATATATCTATGAATGTTTTTAAGCACAAAACTCTGTCTGATTATTTTTTCTTTCTAAATTTTATGAAATTATTTTTCTACCTTTATTTTTGTCGGAGATTCCGCGTTAAGTTATGATCTACAACTCTATTCCTTGCATGGCGCTGTCATTCTTTGCTCGAGAAAGATTATAGGTTTAAATAATATTATAACATCACCTATTATGTACAATGCAGGTATAGCATAATCTGTATTTTTGGGTCATAAAGAAAAGAATGAAAATATCAGTAAAAAGGACACACGATGTGCGAAAAGTTTATAAATAATATACATATACCTAGTGTAATATCCGATGTCCATGTGATTGGTCAATGTCATGTATATGGAGACAAAAAATAACTCCGGAACGTTCTTCACGAGAGTTTACAGTGCTCGCGAGAAGAAAATCAGGACTTTTGGACTGAGTCCTTACAGGAAACCTCCAGCTGGGGAACGCCAACACTATAAATGGGGCGAGGAAAGCTTGAAAAAATTTCTGACTGAAAATTTTTCTGTTACCGTGAAATATTCCCGATGCATGCTCATCGGTTGCGAGTTTGTCCTTTTGGGGGCTGGAGTATGGGGGAGGGGGTTGAGTGACCGCGGGTCATTTAGTGCACATTTTAATACTTTAATAATAATAATAATAATTAATAATAATTAATAATACTTTAAACAAGCTGAAGAAATCCTTGGAGCACTTTGTATTTTAGTGCATCTCTTTGTGTATAGGGACTCACATTACAGGCACAAATGAAATGAAATTAATATAAGAATCACTATTGAATTTATTTCTTGATTAAACATAACATTACTAGAGTTTTCAGCGCGATACTTAAACAATTGATAACATTATAATCACGATTATAATAATAAGAAATATGTTCTTTCGCGTATGGAAGTAAATATGAGCATATGCTATAAAATCATGTAGTACTAATTTTATGACATGTGTCATGAGAATACGTGTTAAAAAGAATTGGATTGCAAAGTATAAACCAGTATGATAAAATATATTTGTCATAACAAAAAATGTCATCATAATTGGCCGTTCAATCCTAAGACTGGTTGACTGCAGCCCTCCACCCTTCCCTTTCTAATCCGAGCTCCCTAACCTCCCGGTATCTCCTCCTATCTACTCTCCAATTCATTTGGTCCCTAAAATTATTCCTGGAACTTTCTCTCGAGACCTTTCCCTTTATTACCCCTTCAATTATGTTCTTCACAAACCCATTGCGCCTCATAGTGTATCCAATCCATCTGGTTCTTCTTTTCTCTTTGGTGTCCCATATCGCCTTTTTCTATTAATAACAATGATAATTCATTTCTTCCAAAAAACAAATGGATTCATAAATTTAATTTAAATATAAGTGAGTCAGTTCTAAATATTAGTTATAATGAATTTAAGGAAGTTATTCTACTCTAATGAGTACCTTCTCATCATTTCTTTTATCCGTTATTATCTGTTCAGCATCACTTTTTACTTGTATAATCTGTAAATGTCATCAATGAGAAGAGTTTCATGCATATCTGTGATTAAACGAAAATCGCTCCTGCCACCTTAGCGATCTTCAATGGTGTTCCGACCAGCATATAATGGTAAATTCATTGGTAGTGAAGTATGCAAGTTGGAATATTTTTACAATAAAATTAAATTGACTTTGACTTTTTTTTTTAAAAGTAAGGGAGGGATGTGGATGGTTTGAGAAAAAGCTTTTCATTTGTTGCCTAGGATCAAGTCCCAGCCGTGGCCTACATTTTTGTAGCGGTGCACAGGAACTTACTTGGTTTTCATTTAGAGTGGACAGGAAGTTTCGTTACCATCAAATCGGCTTTCCTAATTGTTCGGGGATTAACATTACCCTTCGCCCAACATCTCTTACCCTACGCACACCAATCCTAATGGCGCGAATAGCCATATCTTTTGGTCGCTTCTCCAAAGAGCCAACCAGCTAGCCTTTTTGTCTCTTCCTTAATCAATGATGAGAGGTTAGAAGAGGAAGCATTTGGATGTGGGTTGGGACGAGAACCGAATGAGGTGCGCTCTTTCCATTGGATAGGAACACTTTCACGCAAAGGACATTGCGTTTTAGAGAGAGAGAGAGAGATGGGAGAATGAGTGGGGAGGGAGCGGCGACAGGGTAAGAGGGAAAATAGTCGGGGCCGCTGATGAGATTTGGAGAAGGGTCGTCGTAATGATTCGACATTCTGGCGATGCGGACGAGAGGAGAGGGGGAGTTCGGCGAGGGTTGAGTGAAAGGGACGCGAGCAGGATGGGCTGAGAAGGTCCGATGGGGAGACTGTGAGCGTACGACAGTCCATGCCCCTTCCCCCGTTGTGGGAGGGCCTCAGGGTTTTTCATTTCATTGCGCGGTTGGCCGTGAAGGAGGTCGGATTCGGTAGACGGGATAGAGGAGGCTGCTTTAAAGAGAGTGGGCAGAGATAAAAGGAAATATCTGGGAATAAAATGTAGGAAGTGGGCTCTTTTGGGACTCTGAGAGGAGAATTTTGGTGCGCTAGAAGGATGAAGATACATGGATCCACTCTGTTACAATGAAGCCGCCCACTGATCGTGAATTATCGTTCAAACGGAGGAGCATTTCCGCGTTTTGAAGTGAACCTTGTGTCTCATTAGGATTTGGAATGTAATTCCATGCGCAAGCGAGCAATGAAGTTGAATTAGAAAAGCTTTTTAAAGAAATTGAGAGTGAAATTTAGGCCGAATTTCAAAACCTTTGGTTAAATATTATCTCAGTATGAAAGCTTCGATCAATACGTTCTACAATCCATAACGTATACGTCCTTTAATTGAAATTCTAAAAACTAGAAATTTTAAGTAAATTTAAAATGAAGTAAATTTAAATTAAAGCAAAACTAGTCGGCCCCGGTGGCGGCGGGGTAAAGTCCTCGCCTGCTAACCCTAGGGTCGCGGGTTTGAGTCCCGACTGGGTAGAGTATTATCTGCTCAGGACAAGGGTCTTTGTGTATGTAAAAAAGAGTAATTTGTAAGAAATATGTTATCAAGAGCAGTTATGCTCGTTTATGGTCGAATAAATAAATAAAAACGGCTAATCGAGGCTGAAGTTACTAGTGTCATGAAGAACCAGTCATTATAAAACCGGGCCCGGCGCAAGTGAACAGTTTAACAGTGGAAGCAATCAAAAGCAAAAGTAGTGGATAAAATATTTAGCGTCGGGTTTTAATTTCTAAGCTTCATCACGTCTCCTCGTCACTTTTGGTTGCCTAAACATAAAGACTTCATCTCACCGTCAATCTAAGGAGTCCATCTAAACTCTTATTACGAAGCGGAAAAAAGCCTCAATTTGTGGAGTAATCTTTCTACCAAGCCACCAAATATGATTGAATGCGTCTTCATTTTTCATACGTCAACTACGACATTTTTAGAAATTGATAATGGAATTGGAGGCGTTTTACTGTGAGTGGAATAGCCACTCTAAATTTTGACGAATCATTGATTGGAGAAGTTCGGCCGGTGCAGAGGCCAAAGGTCTGCGGTTCCATTCCTGATCATGGCCAATTTATTCTCATGGCAATTTCTACTTGATAACAATAAAAAAATATGTGAATAAACTATCAAAATGATAGGTACAAATGTTACTTATTTCTAAAAACTCTTGCAAAAAGAGACCAAGACACTAAGCGAAACGTTAATGTACAAATTACCATGTTTCTCCTGCCTTTCTTTCTCTTAATCGCCTCTCTACTTCATGGACGGTATTCATACGCTCTGTGCTACCCGCCCCTGCGGCGGTTCTTAAGGTAGTATGATATTGTAGATGGATGTTTTCGGCTTTGGAGTTTGAAATTCCTAGCGCTCAAGAGAGAGACATCCAGATAAAGGCACGTAACTTATCACTGATCACTTTATCGGTCTTCTTGATTTAATTTCCTGAACTCGGTCAACGACATTCCTCCAGGATTCATGTACGCCATCTTTTCCCATGTCTTTGAGGCAAGCTGTCTCAGTAAGGACCAGATGCAAAACAGCTGTCTACAACGTAAGAGCTGGAGTCACGGTTACACAGAGCATCTTCTTTATAATCGTAACTTAGTCCGTTACCAGAAACTGATGCAACGAAGCAAATCTAAATTTATCGGTTCAAGTTTCTTGTTCCTTGAACAATTTTCTACTGCAACTTGAAGTATTTCTTCCTATATCAGAGACTAGTAATTTAGCTTCAACGAGGTTAGTATGTTCGCACAACATGTTACCGTTAGTTTGAAAGCTAAAGTAGGCGAGTGTACGACAAGATAAAATGTGTCTTATGAGAAATCTTGGCGGTGGTTCGCTCGGTTTTTAAGGCGATGGACGCAGGAGACCTTTAAAAGCTTTTTTCCGCTCTGTCAAACGTCGTGCAGCGAGGAGGATTTCGTCCCTTAAAGGACTTCGCAAGATACGGCTGTGAAGAAGACTTAGCGGAGAAAGGTCTCCGTGAGACTAAGGAAACTCCCGCTCGATACGCTGGCAAAAGAGCAAACAGTTGTAGGACCCTACAGGAGGGCAACTAAAGTAAATTTACTCGTACTCTCAGTGGCCGAGATGGCCTGCACTGCAGACAAGAAATAGGCGCCCGCAGAATCTTTTACCTCGGCGAAATGGCGAAATCGATTGTATGTTCGCAAAGAAAAAGAGGTCGAAACATGGCTTAAGAAAACCCTTTCAGCCTTTCAACTAGTGAACTGCTTACCTACACTAAAACAGCTGTCGTCTTGTGTTCAAAGCTTTATTTGCCTTCTTTTATGATTCTTACATAATTTTTCCATGGATTTACTCACATATACCAGTGAAGGGTTGTTAAAAGTCGGTTTGCTATTAGAAAATGATCCTTGATGTGTTTAGGACTTCACTGGAGCCAATATGGTATTGATTCCTTCGTCGTTAATTTTTTCCTGAGCCATTCGTTTCACAATTGATTTTACGTTTACGAGGCTATTAGTAATATTGAGACAAGTTACGGTATCTCAGAGGCAAATTTCATTTCATCGACCACTGTGTGCGAGAATAATTTATTGCTCTAATTTGATATGCTATTAGGAATATACACTGCCATTTCCTCTAGAATATTGCCAGTCGGATAGATGCCGAATTAGAACCCCTGGTTTCAATCTTTGGAACTTTATAGGCCAGCTGCTGCTAAATGAGTGCTCTTAATGAATGTTGTTACATGGACATTGTACAATTAACAGGGTTCGTAGTATTTTAGCCCTTTGAACAGTACGAACGTTCATTTGCGTCCTCGTGCCTCCTGGCCTCCCAGAGTATGGTCGTACATGTACGTCTTTCAAATTTGCGCTGGAGTACGAAAGGCGTACGTTCACTACTCCCATTCAGATGCATAGTATCATGTTGTTACATATATTCTGGTGGCTGGTGATCCAAATTATCACTATAAAGTGTGTCTGGAGAGTCCTACAACCTATTCCATTATACTACTAACTTCGTTCAGCCTTGAGTACGTGCATACCACATGTAGTTGGTTCCGTTGACGGAAGTTATTGCACTCAAAGCTGGTTTTAGTCCACTTCTAAGTTACTATTTTTGTTCTTACACCAAAATATTTAGGCTCTTACTCAGTTAACCCTTTGAGTGCGACATCACGTAAAATCACGTCATGGTCGCCTTTACGCTGGTGCTGATGACGTGATATCACGTCAAGAGTACCGTGGGTGTTCCAGCTTCCACTAGACGATCTAATGAAAGTTCCCAAGTAAAAGCTGGAACACTCACGGTACCCTTGACGTAATATCACGTCATCAGCACCAGCGTAAAGGCAACCATGACGTGATATCACGTCATGCCACACTCAAAGGGTTGAATTGTTGCATTTATTTTGTTTTGATTGCATTTTATATGATCTTGTTTTAGTTTGTTTTTTAATCGAATAAACTTGAGCTCAAGGTAATAAAATTTTAATCGAATGTAAGTTAATTTTTTTCGAAAGAAACTCACTCCTGGGGTCAGGGAAAATGAAAAGAACTCGCTACTTATAGGGTTATCGGCCAACTTACATACGCTAGGTAATAGTTGAGTAGAAGTGGCGTTTGAATAACAAAGAGTCTTTCTTGTGTTTAAATATTATAACCGCTGTAAGCACCGTTACATATTTTTAAATATTTCTTTATTAGTGTTAATTCTCATTTACTGCCTCCAATTGAAGTTTATTATGTTCCAACACGCCTGGAATAATAGCTTCTAATAAGTATAACTTCTAATAACTAATAAGTATTAATGTGATTTCGAAGGCTATCGCGTAGTCAACGAGATAGCATCGAAGGTTTACCACGAAAATAGATCCACGCGGAAGAGTTCCCGAAAAACCTCATCAACTACAATAGATGTTTGAGTAATGGACAAGTGGGCGTGACCTTATTTAAAACTTTCGTTTTTTAAGACTAAGCACCTGTTCAAAGAAGCAAACTCTTTGAACGTCTTAATAATGGGTTAATATTTTTATGATTGGTGTGCCTCATTAAGAAAATACGGTGGTTGCGTAACAGAGATATCTCATTTCAGATCCTGCATGAGAATTGTGGGACAGAAAGAGGGGTCCATTCATTCAAAAAAATGTTAATTCGAAGAACATAATGACTTCTGCAAGTCAGTACTCTTCCTTAGAAGTGTGTTCCATGTGTTACATGGACCTGAGGAAGCCAGCAGGACAGCCGGCGAAATATCGTCCCCAAGCATGAACCAACGCGGCGGAAAACTCGGAAAAAGGAATCAACCTCCATCAAAGCCCCGCGGAAGCCTTCAACAGAACCTCTTCCTTAGAACGTTCAGTTGTTTAATATGATATTACAAAAATAATCATCTCTGTGCGGTATCCCTTCCAAACAGCTCATGTGAAATAATTGATAGAAATAAACACAATGTTTTGAGACACATAATTGAAATAAATCACAGGGTTTAGTTTTGGAGGTTAAATATGGCGGGATATTGTGCTATCGTAAATTGAACAAGTTAGTTAAGAGAAGAAACGGATACTTTTTTATAGATCCACTAAACTTCTTATTTACTTATATTAATTTGCTAAATCTTCTTGGTTGAATTAATATAAGCCTTACTAAGGAGAATCAATGTTTTTTTACGAACTGCTACCGCCTGATGTGTTACGGTCATCGAACTAAAGGAGGAAATAGTTATTGAACTGCTTCAGGTGTGACTTGATGAAACTGAATTTTGATGAAAATAAATAAATTTTGTCTAGTCCACACAAAAATTTTAATACACCGACCCGGGTTTCATCCATACTGTAGACATCATCAAGGGTATCACTCAGTTATTTAAAAGTTACACTTGCTCAGAGGCAATTACTTTTGTGCGAATAGCATGAAAATCGTGAGGAAAATCGTAGCATCTCAAAGGCATCGAAAAATAGGTTATTTTTAAACTCTTGTCGTTTTCAGTCAGACTTTAGATGTATTTGTAGATGAATTTCGGTTATTCCCTGTAGTTCCAGACGATGGTACTCTTGATGATGTCTGCAATGTATATAAAACCCGGGCCAGTGTATTAAAATATTTGTGTGGAAAATACGAAGTTTATTTATTTTCATCAGGAAATAGTTAGGTTAAGGAGGAGAAATAAGGAGGAAATTAAGGAGGAATAGGAGATAGTTAAAGGAGGAGTAAATAGTTAAACATGGAGGAATAGGAAATAGTTAAATTAAGGAGGAGGGACTAAATAAAATTAATAGTTAACTTAAGGATATAGTTACATTAAGGAGGAAAAAGTTAGATATTTTTTAGAAAGTTAGTTTCTGTATTTTTTGAATTTTTTCAATTGTTTTTCATTGCACGTTTAGAGTATCGGACACTTCTTGATCTTGATTTTGTTGTGTTTTTTAATATATTGAAATGTAGGTTATGGGTTCCGACGTAACTTTGTGGAATAGATTTGTGATTGCAATGAAAAACTTTATAGGTTTCGTCGCTGAGTGACATCATCAGGTCAGTCGTTCTGGTCTTAAACAGGTCAGGTGCTGTTATTGCCGCTCACCGATGAAACCTAGGTTGTCATTATAATCTAGTTGGATGAAATATTTTAATGCGTTTGATTATTTCATTTTAAATCAAGATTTAGATACGCTGAGAAAATATTAAATCATACTTTTATGTTAATTCCTATCACTCATTTCTTTAATATTTGGTCCAGGTTCAACCATGAAGGTTTTTGATAACTGATATAATCAATTTTCATAAGAATGTTATTTAAATAAAATGAAGTAATGTGCATGAAGCAATTACTTTTGTGCGAATAGCTTGTGAGGAAAATCATAGCATCTCAAAGGCATCGAAAAATTGGTTATTTTTATACTGTTGTCGTTTTCAGTCAAACTTAAGATGTATGTAATAAGAAGAAGGTATCTACGACCGTAATTATGATTTAAAGTAAAGTTCCCCTAGGCCGCAATCTTGAGCGGGCACAAGAAAATAAAATGGTAAGATATGGGGTCTTAAAATTGAAAACAAACAGGAGGTAACCTCCTTAGTCAGTCAAGAGAACACGTGTCACAAGAATATGCTGAATATACGGGGCGAAGAGAGGAAACATCTGGTGGAATTATTTTGGGTAATGAGAGGGCGAGGTACGCCATAGACTATGATTGATGGTGGGATGTTTACAAATAGGGGAATAAGGAAAATAGATTTTATGAACTGAAAGAAGGAAACCAAAACATTCAAGTAATATTTTTTAAATAAAATTTTTAAGAAATAACGGAACATAACAGGTCTGAAGATGTCATTACGTGACGACACCTGGGTCGTAAATAATTAAAATTTAGTGGAATATTACTTGAATGCCTTGATTTCCGATATGGAGAGGCTCCACAAATTGAAGCCTGAATTTATTAGTTATATTTTGAAAGAAGTAAGTTGAAGCGTATTATGGAATGAAGAATGACGTATTTGTGGATGAATTTCGGCCAGTTCCTGTAGTCCCAGACAAAGGTAGACCCTGTTTTCTGCCAGGTATGTAGTTTTGATGCAGTTGTTCTGTCAAGGCGTTTCCTAAGAAGTCGAGAAAAATAGGCAAAAAAAGAACATTCGAGACTTTAGAAGCGTAGGTGTCTGGAGGGAAGACGCGTCTTCTGCCGGATTCCTCCTGCTGAGGCAAAAAAGTGCATTCGAACAAGGGAAGGGATCCTCGAGGGGGGTAAGAGAGAGAGAGAGAGGGATGAGGGAGTGAGTCGGGAAAGCAAGACAGGATAAGAATTACGTCATTTGAAGTGATCTAGAATCTCTATTTTTTGCCACTCTTCTACCCTCTTTTTTTCTCATCCATCCCGTCTCCCGACTGACTGCCACTCTCTCTTTCTCTTCCCGACTCCGGATATCGCCAGTGGAGAAGAACGAGCCGCAGTCTCGCATCGAGGAGGAGAAAGAGATGAGAAAAAAATTCTTTCTGGAAGAACCTCGAGAGATTGAGTGAGATCGAATGTGAGAGACGAGGTTTAACAGGGATTGCTACCCGAGATTCCTCACTAAGGACGGATCTCCCGGATTTGGCCGTTCGGGTGTTTGTGGGAAAGAGACCGAGGAAGTGGGTGCTGTTGGTTGAATTCCGGAAACAGTTTTGAGTTTGGATACGGAAAGGAATCAGGAGGAGAAAATGCTGAATATACGATGAGAGTAATGTGAATAGAGTAAGCTTCTGGTGGAATTGTCATGGGTAATGAGAGGGCGAGGTACGCCACAGACCATGATTGAGGGTGGGATGTTGACAAATAGGGGAATAAGGAAAATAGATTTTATGGACTGGAAGAAGTAAGTTGGAACGTATTACGGAATGAAGAAAGACATTTTGTCGGTAGATGGAGGTCTGCACCAATATACACTTCTCACAACAAGATTTAATGCTGCAGGCTGTGATAAAGGGTAGAACGCTGGGTAACTATGGACGGGACATACAAGGTGAAGAAAGGCTGGACGTTCACTTATTCTTAGGCAAAGAAAGTGATATTATCGGTAGTTAGGGCCCTCATTCATTCATTGGTCATTCAATCCTAACATTGGTTAACGGCAGAACTCCACCCTTCCCTATCAAATACGTGTTCCCTTACCTCCTGGTATCTCTTCCTATGTACTTTCCTCTTTATTTGGTCCATTAACTTATTCCTGGGTCTTCCTCTGGGAACCTTTTCTCTATTTTACCTTCAATTATGATCCTCGCATTCCCATTGTGTCTCAGGGTGTGTCCAATCTATCTGGTTCTTCTTTTCTGTATGGTGTTCCATGTGGTCCTTTCCTCTTCTATTCTTTTGTACCCTTCATCATGCTCTATTTTGTCCGTCTGTTTGATCTCCGGCATATTCCTGCAGCACCACGTTTTGAGGGCTTCTTCTATTCTTCCATGGTCAGCTATTCCAATGGTAGATACCATTGGATAACATTCCATACCATTCCAATGATGGATAACATTATAAGTTGGCATGACCATTGGACCAAGTTAGGTTCCTGCACATGTAAAAATTCACCTCCTATCCTATTATTTTACAACTCTCTTGCGTAAAAATCTACCTTAACCTGTACCAAATCTTATGAAATGTACAACAATAGCATTGTAGGAAGAGAGCATAACCAGCAAATCAATTTTCACTTTTAACGAGTACTAAACATACAATTAAGAAAGGTAGATCGTATTTCTATATAAGGTACCCGGCTGTAGAAGATCCAGAGTATTTAAAATTATTTACCAGTTACTTCCCTAACGTTAGGTTAGAATTTTTCAAATTTACTCGTATTCATTCGGAAAACTTGGAGTTAAACTAACGATATTAACATCTATCATTTGATTTAAAGTTCATGTCCGTTCCTATTAAAAATTTCTTGAAGCGGATGGCTAGAAAATAGCTGGCTGTGGTGGGCAGGTTTATATGTTGCATGTCATAAAAGCAGATCCAAGAATTCGCGGGATCGTGTCCCGACTCGGAATTGGACGTCCTATGTACCTTAAAATGCAAGCAAGGGGTAAAAAGCCGCGGGGTAAAAAGGTGTTGTGCAGATAAAGGATATACGTTGCGTTCAATATGCCAGCAACGGATGATTATTTGAGTATGTTGGGCAACCCTCGTCCTATATTCTCAATTACTGGGACACACTTTCTCACTATTAAATTGCTCGACTTCACGTTTTCTTCACGTGACTTAATTTAAAAACTGAGGAATTTTGCTCACACAGATCATTTCAGAAATTTGACTGATGTAGCTTGTGTCAATTGTTAACAGTTTTTGAAATATATCGATTACTTACCGCAGTAATTTTTACCGACTGCCAAAAATATTTCGTGATGGTGGTATTTTCACTGTGTGGTTTGGAAAACCTGAGATAAGTTAAAATCATAATCATGCATATTTAGTTAATTACAGACTTTCGCAGTCGAGGAGAATTATATGTTTGCTCATTATATGGTACAATTTTTACTTCATGCCTTTCGCGACTGGCGAAATGAAAATATATGATATAGTTTCCATATAAACTGAGAAAAATGTGGCCCAAATCACTTTCAGCGTTCCATTGAAGCAGGGAAACTTTTACGCAGCTTTTACACAGTCACCGTTTTATGATGTTGGCACAAGGTTTTCCAATAATGACATGGAAGGGCATTGCTAATGCTCATTGGTACGTTTCGTTGCCGACAGGGGTTTTGTGGTGAGAATAGGCTGTGAAGCAACCCTCCTCTCGTTGAGGAAGGACCTCATTCAACGCTCCACTTACCCCATGTTCCGATCCACAACGTTGGTCGGGCAGATCCAACGTTCCCCTTTCGCGCCCGCCTCGCCCGCCAAAACCGTGTCTGCTGCCTTTGTAGGCTCTCTTCTCCAGTTCGTCCGCTTCATTTCCGAAACCCATGCCTGCGTCAAGGCAGATAATGGCGAAACGTATGGGCGGCAACGATTTGAAACTTTCAATCACCACAGTGAATAAGTTATATGCTTGTAGGTCTGAATACTTTGTGGCTAAGCGCGGCTTTAGCCTTGGTGTAAGATACAGACCTCATGCTGTGGCTTCATTTAAGTCCATTCTCCCTTGCGTTTCCATCTTTGATGGAGCGGAAAGGCTTAACATCTGTTTCATACGTATCCTGAATAATAAAGAAATAATTATTACACCTGAAAGTTTTGAGCTAACGGCTATTGGAGTTTCACGCTTGTTATTATTATTTAATTTGTACCTTCTAAATGGCAAAAATAAGGAAAGGAGTTGGACAAGGGTGTCCGCTTTCCCCATCTTTATTCAATTTATTCATTGAAGAAATTATAGATGAAATGAAAGAAAAAACAAGTGGGATAAAAATAAACGGCGTGAGCATCCACAGTATTTGATTTGCGGACGATATTGTTGTAATTGGGGACTCTGCTAAAAAAATCAATAAAATGTTAAATGTTCTATCCTCATCGCTTAAGAAACAGAAATGAAAAATAAATACCAAGAAAACAAAACTTATGGTAGTGAGTATAAGCAACATTGAAAGAAAACCCAAAATTATAATAGAAAATGAAAAAATTGAACAAGTGATACAATTTTACTATTTAGGTAGTATGCTTACTGAGGATAGCAGATGTTGTGCGGAGATAAAGAAGAGGGTGGCAATAACAAAACAGGCCATTCAAAATTAGAGAACCTTCTAACAGACAAGCATATGAATATCGAAACTTGGAAAATGTTTGCAAAAACTTTCTTTTGGAGTACATTTCTCTGTGGAAGCGAGATTTGGCTCTCCGGAAACGTGAAAAAGAGCAATTAGAAGCAGTAAAGATGTGAATTTGGAGAAGGGTACTTATGATAAGCTGGACGGAAAAGAAAAGTTATGAAGAGGTTTTAATGTAACTAATTAAAAGAGAACCTTACTCAATACCATGGCAAAAAGAAATATAAAATTTTTAGGACATCTCCTGAGACACAATAGATCTTTTGTCGATGTGATGGAGGGGAAGATGCACGGGGAGATAGGTAGAGGGAGACCAAGGTTACAGTACCTGAAAAGGGCCTAAGAACTGATGGGGACGGAAAATTATCGGCAGTATAGAGATTAGCAGAAAACAGAACCATTTGGTTGCAGCAAAAAGGCGCAGCCTTTAGCTAAAGAAGTAATTGTCGTGAGGATTATGGAGCCTGGGTAGCGTAGAGGTCCGTGGTGCGATTCCCGATCCAGGCCTATTTTTTTTGGCAATTTATTCAAACTTATACGCTGGTCATTAAATACTTCGCGTTTATTTAATATTTCTGTTATGGATCCATATAATCCTACTTTATTAAACCCATGCTCCGCAATGCAGCGTCCTCTGATATTTTTATTTAATCATCATTCTTTTCAAAGTATTTTAAACAGATTTGCAGATGATTACGGCAGGCACGGTTTCTCTGACGGCTGCCTGCGAGTCCAGTAACAGGAACGACTTTCCTTAATGTGTCGTAAACTTTAATGATAAAACGATTAGATGAAATAATGGGCTATTCACCAGGTCACCTGCAGTAACTTTAGGTAACAAAATAGACCGCATGATTTCCAAAACTATTGACGATTGTAAAAATATGGGATTGTACTTAACAACCATATACAGAAATACTTTTTCTGTTTTTTAATGAAATGAAGAACATGGCTACTCGTGTGAGACTCCATAATTACCCAGTGCGTTAAAAAATTAACAGAATAGTTAAGAAGAGTGTAGTGGTTAGGAGCTTTGTGAGTGGAAACAACTATATAAATAAGAAAAAATTAGAAGCCCACGGTTGGAAAATATCGATATGAATATGAAAGGAGATGTAACCAAAATTTATGTTTTAAATCATATTTATCAGTAGAGATTGGAAAGAAGAGCTACTGCTCAAGTCTGCAGATTGATCAAAAAATAAAAAGGAACTGATAACGTGGCCTGTGTAACGAAATTGCATAACCTTATGCAGTAAATAGGTAGGGGAGACCAGGTAAAATGACGAAGTTAGGGATAAAATATGTTTTATAAATTAAGTTTTACAAAAATAGTTATTTACTGTGCATATTCGCTTAGAGAGAGCCTTTATCTATAAATTTGCTATTTTACATCAATTTTTCTTCAATGTCATCGATTTAATTTTGTACATATTCTTTATTCGTCATATGGATTTTCGCTATGCCAGACACTGCGAATTTCTTCGGTTAGGTGATTGTTAATGATGTTGTTATCTCCCGGACAACCGATATATATTTACAATATATTTACAAACCGTACAATACTCATTTGCTAAAGAAATACTCCGGAGGCCGTAATTCATTCACAATGGGGACGACGAAGTAGTCCACCGACGCCGCCGTGCTGCCTGTCTGTGTATTGAGTACGAGAGATGAGAGGGATATTGAGGGGAGGAGGAGTGTGTGTCAGAGCACTCGGCACTTTTACGAGGGCCCATCACCCGACCCGAACGAAAATCAGGCGATAGGCCCGAATGCAAATTTACGGGTGCGCCCACCAAACGAGGTGATGCGTGCCGTGGCGGCCTTGCCAAATGGAGCCGGGAACCTTTTTGCGAGAGGGGATGTTCCGTACGTACTCTTCCTCTCTATCTTCGCTCACACCCCATCCATTCCTGCGGCTTCTTCCTCCTCCTCTCTCCCACCGCGACCCAACATCAGCCTCTAGAGTTCTCCCTTTTCTCATTTAATATCGCCATCTCCCCTCCGGCCTTACCCCAGTCGACGGTTTGTTGCGCATAGCGCTCGCTCTCCGACCGGCGCGGCGTCGACGGCCAAGTCAGTCCCTGTCCGCTCCCTCTGGTGGCAGCGTTTCCGTCCTTCAAGGACAGATTCCTCGATACTGTCGCACTGAGGGGTGTGGGTGGGATCGATGCTTTTAAAGGGATCTTTTAAGGACCCTCCTCGCCTCTCTAAAGGAGCCGTGTCCTTTTGCGTCTGTCGGTGACGATTTCAATCCGCCAAATGTGAAAGGTCCTGGTGCAATAGCCGCATGTAGTGTTTTTTGATGCAGTGGTCGTAACTGAGACGACATTTAAAATTTTGGAATTTGAAAATCGGTATCCCTGGGAAAATGATCTCTCTACAAAATTTGAGAAATAAATGACTAATGTTGCTGTTACGAAGGGAAAATTATCGAAATGGATTTCATTTCCGACATGCTGCCCGCTGTATTTTTTTCCCTTATAGATGAGGCGTTTTGAGTGTATCACTGCATTATTGTTTTTGGAGTAATGCACCAGTTTTTCAAATTTTCTACCTGTTAAGGTAGGTTATTATTAAATTTCAGAGAATCTTATCCCGATTTCCCACACTTTCCGGGGCCTATCTGCCTCTAGTATATCCTTTTTCGCCTCAGCATAAGATCCACCCTTCTTCATCTCGTCCATGGAACCTATTTTCTTTCTTCCCCTTCCCCGCTTGCCCAACATCCTTCCCTCTATCACACTCCTGACCAATCCATCGCCCTTAATTGCTTCCTCCAGCTACCTTATCTGCCGATCCAGAATTTCATTCAGAGGTTTCATTTTCTTATTGACCATCTCAAATACTTCCTCGTTTGTCATCCTTTCCATTCACCTCACCTTCTCCATCCTTCCTTCTCCATTAAGTTGAGTATAGTCTGAAGAAAATAAATATTCTCTAAGACTTTACTGGCGAAGGTCTTCATCTCCTAATTTGATTTCTTTCTTCATCTCAGCATACGTCTCTTAATTCCATCCATAAAGCCTGTTTTCATTCTTCTCCTTTCCCGATTGCCCAACATCCTCGTCTATGCTACGGCCTGCAGCATCTCTTCGCCCCTCATCACCTCTTACAAAAACCTACTATCCCTTCACCAAAACTCTTCAGATATTTCCTCAGATCACCCACCATGCAGTACACTTCCTCATTTGTCTTAATTTCTGTTTGAAATATTAATATGACACTAGATCATAGTTCTCAAAAAGATCATATTCTCTAAAATCAGATCATATTCTCAAAAATGAATTATGAATTATTCTTTTTTTGTCTAATGCGACTTTTATCCTGGGCGAAGAAAAAAATATTTTTACTAATACTTCACTGAAAAATCAAATCTATTTGCCTAATTAAACTGTAAAAATTTGCTGTACATCAAGCCATCACCGAAAAAAAGTGAAACACAACATTTGCAGTGTTGTAGAGTTGGATGAAGACTAGCGGCGCTTATAACATTACTGACAATTTTCAATCCTGATGAAGGCTATCGCGGGTTTTCGTGATGATATCTGGGTATGCTTCCAGTGATCCACCGTGTTGAATGTCTTTAATTGGCAACAATTCTGTCCTCGTTCCAACGGGCATCGTCGTGTGAAAGGCATTCAACGTGATGGATCATCGGAAGCATTCTCAGGCATCGAGGACATTTTTGAATCTCGTCTACATATACAACCTTTCATCATATTTTTTTCATTTTATTTTGTGTCGCCAACACATCACCATGTATCGGTTACGATGTTTAATTTATGATGATGCTTAGATACTTTAGATAGCTTAGATAGCTGTTCTGGGCGTGAATGTATGGCAAAGAGTGGTGCTCATAATTTCATTTTCAATATCTAAATTCAGCATTTATTCCAAATATACTTTTAAATCAGTTAATAATTCCAATTTTGCTGCCCTTCATGCCAAAATTTAGGTCAATTGAGGTTGTATTTTACATGCTTACCTATTTAACATATGTATGCTATCTTCTACTTTTAATTTAACGGTAGTAACTAATTGGATTAGTTAACGAAACATAAGGAGTATCTAATGGAGAAATTAGGGCAATTTGCATTTAATATAAATAAATTTATTCATATTTTGCGTGGATTTGCATTCAATTTTAGAATATAATACCTATTATGCGCGTATACCAGGTCAAATACATCGAAAAAGTGAGCACGATACCGATATTACTGTCAGTATCTCATTTTTTCCTTTCAATCAGACTGAAATGGAACGTAAAAAAATAAATTTGTCATGGAGACACTATTTCTTCTGACAAGATTAGGGTGACTTATAATTAAACCATCTCTCTGCTTTGAGAACTTAGTTTTCAGTTTGGTTTTGTCGCTGTATAATATGGTTATAATTATTCAAGGTTCTTATATGCGACAGCGTGAAAGTCTGTGAAAGGAACCAGCTTTCCCGAGTGCCTCTCACTCATAGTTCAGTGTTCGTGTGCCTTATTCTATCCCATTCAGGCAACCGTCGCGACGGGAACTGTGGCTGGTTTTTGCTAAGGCAAATGAGTTCAGATGTCAGCCGCCTCCCCCATAATAGCCCTTGAACTGATCGTAAATTCCACCCTGCCTCTTCTTTCTCTTGCTCGCGGAGAATAATAAATTAAATCGATGAGGGAGGCATCGGTGTGTTTTATGGACGGAGGGAACATTCCCCTCCTTCCTCCAAACCCCTCCATCCTCCATCCACCAACCTCTTCCTATCCTTTTCGGTCTGCGGTTGCTAGCTGGTTGCTATGAGAAGAGAGGAAGGGGAAAGGGGAAGGGAGGCAAAGCGTGGTAGGGTGCGTACACACTTCGCTTTCACATTTGTGAGTGTGCGCGCGGGCGCCATGTTGGTGTTGTTCGCGCGGGTGCGTTTGACGGCTTATGGGGCAAAAGACGGGGCGCGAAAAGGGGTTGATGAGTTAAGGGTTTTTGGCCTTTACATCAGCGACCAAAACGGGTTTGTTGTTTCACTCGCGGAGGTTTGAGGAGAAAGCAAACTATGTGCGGGGGTGGTTTGATGAGGCACTTATCTGTGGGCGGAAAAAAAGGGCTCGTTTTTAGGATGGCTTTTTTATTTTCCATCTTCCTTTCTTCCTCGAAGGGTGATGATGATGATGGAAGGGAGGAATTTGTTGAGCGCGGATCCAAGCGCGGCTGAAAAGAGGGCGGAGGATGTTGCATGAAAAATTAAGCGCTCAATGAGGCCGAAGGGTTCGCTCCTAAATATCTGGACGGACGGCGATGGATGGAGGCTGAGCTTGCACCCAAAGAGGCGTACATATCTTCGGAAGAACAAGTGTTGTTCACCTCGCGAAGCGGAAAATTCTAAGTAAGTAGAGCGTACGCTTAAGCTATATTAGCCGACCCTTGAGTATGAACTGCGTTCAGTAGCGCAAGGCAAGTGATCTAATGAAGTATGATGCTGATAAAAAATACTAATTTAACACAAGCAAGAGGACAAGGTGATACAATTTTTGTTGTGACTCCCCTCAACAGCTCCAAATTATTCCCACCTGTGGAAATTTGCATAAATTTAACTCTTGTATATTTTAAATGTACTGTGCTAGAAGCTTTGTGAAATCGGTAAATCTACTGCTTCAAATACGTTCGGAAGTTGTAGGCGATTTTACGAACTATTTGGGCTCTATATAATGCTGGTTCCCTTACCTACTGGTATCTCTTCCTATGTACTTTCTTCTATATGTGGTCCATGAAATTATTCCTGGAGACTTTACCCTCTATTCTTCCTCTGGAGACTTTACCCTCTATTTTGCCTTTAGTTATGTTATTCACAAATCCATTGTCTCTCATGGTTTGTCCAATCCATCTGGCCCTTCTTTCATCTGGTGTTCCGTATGGTCCTTTCCTCTTCTACTCTTCTGTGCACTTCATCATTTCTTATTTTGTCCATCCATTTTATGTTCAGCACCCTCCTCCAGCACCAGGTTTCGAAGGCTCCTAGTCTTTTCCGGCCTTCTATATCTATGACATGGATACAATATGCGCGGTTTTTTACAAATGAATTAATATTTTATTGCATCTTAGGTTGTCATCCGACGATGTAAAACCATTGCTATTTACACTAGAATTACTGGATTTGCGGCATACCTATAAACTACGACAGATGTCAATTTGTCCCCTTGGAAATAATTCATTTTCCAAATGTAATATGACGTTCTTGATTTAATTAATGTGCAAATTATTTTGGAAATATTTTATTATTTAACATTACGTTGCAAGGCTAAAGATTTGTATAAATGCTCCATAATTTACTATTTCAACATATAGGATGTGGTGCATGAAGATTTGGACTTGGGACTTCTGTCTCGTGTCTCAAGTCCTTGGGCGTAGTCTGGGTCCGTCGCATTTTTGTGTGGCGATTCACCCTTGAGTGTTAACGTTCGGATGCCGAAAGAATGTAATCAAATCAACCCATAATAAAATTAATATTTCAAGGAAATACTTTGAAACTCCAGTATATGGTGACAATCCTCGAGTATAACATGGGAGAAATAGGATCAAAGGATAGGATCTCCTGGGTCAAAGGACCCCTCCGGTCCCATTAGAAAAAAGCTAATGTACATTAGAAACTATTGTAGCTGTGAGGTTCTTATTTTCCCATTATATTCTCCTACGAAAAAAAAGGAAGTCAAGAAATCTTTACGGGCTGGTAAGATTCAGTCAGAAGAATGGATTGTCAAAAATAAAAATGGGTATAAATGACCCCTCCGGTACTCTAAGCGTTAATGCCTTATCATGATGATGGTAATTGAAATGACGGTCGTAATTATATTTTAATTCATTTTATGGAATATTTCTCATTTTCAATCACCAAAAACACTGCCAGAATCTTTAGATACCTTGAAGTATGCCCAACGTTTTATATTCTTTAGCTCTATTCATTCCCTTTGGGATGTGTTAATATAATATTCAATAATATTTCCTTCTCAAGCATGGCTTCTCTATGGTTTATGCCTTTTTGTTTTTTCTGGTCTTCTGGTCTTATATCAGTGGAAATTTGACTCTTGTCACTTATATATTTATGTTGCTCGAAGCTTCAAGACATCGGAATTTCTTCTGCTCCAAACAAAGTCAGAAGTTTTGGATTGCAAAAACTTCTGAATTTGTTTGTTTGTTTGTTGGGATTAGGTCCAGATCTAATTGTTGGGATTAGGTCTAGATCCTCTATCCACTATAAAAAGCGAGATGATTTTCACCTCCTTTCTGGCCATCAATTCACACTCCCTACTAAATCACTGTTTGTGTTCCGCTCCATTTTTGTACGTACTATGTGTAAATGCTTCGTTAAGGAGAATTGAATATCAGAATTTAGACTGAGCAACTGGTTGCAAGTTTCCACGTAGTAAGGCTAAGTGTAAAGCATATGAATAACACAGAGCATTCAATAATAAATTACTTATTGTATACCTACTGGCTCAATAAACGAATACCTGTTGTTAATTACTATTTCTGTCTTCAACGTATTATATTTTCTACTGCCATATCTTTAAATAACCATTTCGTACTCACAGAATTTACCATTTCACACTATGGTAACCCACGTCCACCAATTTTTACACATTTTATATTCACCTAGTCAGTTATTTCAGGTGAGGAATCGAAGAATTTACAATTAGCTTATTAAATCTTACAAAGTGAGAGATGAACTTTTATATGGGAAACTTCTTGTTTTGAGGTTTATCTTGGCTGCCCACCACTAGGTTTACTAAGCAAAGCCTCTTTTTTAAATAAGCGAATGCATCGGAAAATTGAGAATAAACTATGGTCTTACCGTCCAAAATCTTAACTGACGTTTATTTTCAGTTTCTAAACATTCTCACTGCACACATGATCTTATTAGACGTAGCCTCTTATTGCCGTATTCATCCAAAATTCCTGTTTTGGTCAAGCTCTACTCCAGATGATGCCTTTATTCCCACAGTCGAACTGGGTTTTTTTTTCGCTCCTAAACGTTTCTATCCATCTCCTATTTTATCACATAAATCACTTTGGGATGGCTCCCAATCTGCAAAGTTCTATATTTCAGCATCTCATTGAGAAAAAGCAACATTCCTTGGGAGATGGATGATGGTTGATGAATCAGTGGCATATTATCTCAATTCTGGGCTTCTGCGAATTTATTTTTCCGTTCCTTCTTATGGGTTTCCGTTGCTTTTTCAGATGCGAAATTTCCTCATTATCCGTTTCCTCAAGTCCTCGTTTCCCCTTTTTCCACTATTTCCATCGCCGAATCCTCTGGCTCTCATCTCATAACCAGCGCGGGAAAGATTACCTCGCCACCTGGTGCCCTCCTCGGGCGTTATGGAATGGCCGCACGGCCCGGGGCCGGCCGCGGCTGATCATTTAATGAAGGTTGGCAGTTTTCATTTTTTTTATTTTGTAGCGACGAGGTAACGGTTAAGACTTATGCAAACGTGTTCCCCCCCATTGCCGTCTCCTCTGATAATACCGCCCGTTCTCTTCCTCGCCCTTGGAAATCTCCTGTTAGGGTAATGACCTCCTTAACCCCACATTTCCTCGGAGAATGCCCCCTGCGTGCGGTATTGGGGTTATTAAGCGGGCTCTTGCCCCTCCGTGGCCGAGAAAAATGCTCCATCGGTCCGCCGTATATACTCCACTACCCAAGTGAAATTCGGGGCCAAATAGGTCTGCGGAAGCGACAGGGTAAGCTTGGCGGATTGAGTACTATCTCCTCATTCCGAAGAACTCGGCTTCAACTCTTAGAAGTGATGTACACTTTTCAAAGAAATCCCAATCCCTTAGCTAATTTCAATTATCGATGTGAGACCGGTTTAAATGTTTTTAGATACTTAATAAGTTGACATAAATGTACTGAAACCGGTCATGAGTTAATCATTGATTTAAAAAAGAGAAAAAATTGAAAACAATGGCCTCTTTGAGTAAGTTACACTATATCAAGTGATATCATATTTGTTCAGTTTTATGAGCAATGGACTCACGTAGAAGCCTGCACAGTTTGGTAGAGTGTAATTTGAAGAGTAAACATTTAGAATAGAGTATTGCACCCAAATTTTCGTCAGACAACAATGAAAGAATTAGAGTAACGAATCGTATTATTTGGCCTATTTGAGAATTCTTGAAAAATAAGTAAAATTTTCATATTGAGACTGCATTCATTAGCAGTAAGCACCCCATTTATCGAGTGGGTGGTTAAACTGCGATCCACGACTAACGTTCAGGACAGGCTAGTGCCGACACCGGGTTTCTCTTCACCTTTCCTACTTCCCACTCAATATCATTTCCTAACGACTGCAAAAGTTATGAATGACCTATTTGTATACTAACAGCTGGAAGAAAAGCTAATGAAGGACGAGAGCGAAGTTGACGAGGAAGATCGAGGCCCAATCATCTTGAGGAGTAAATTAGATAGAGCAGTAGAAGACCTTAAGAAAAACAAAGCACCGGGAGAAGGCAGCATCAATGGAGTAATCATCAAAGTGCTCGGAAATAAAGCCAAGGATAACCTACACGAGATAATCAGAAATAGTTACCAAAGCGGAACACTTCCAGAGGATTTTCAAAGAAGCGCAATGATAGCGATACTGAAGAAGACAAGGACTGAGAGGTTTGAGGAGCACCAAACCTTGAGTTTAGTGTCACATGCGTCCAATATACTCACATGAATAATAAACCGAAGATTGGAAAGAAAAATTGAAGAAAACCTCTCAGAAAACCAGTTTTATTTCGCATTTCTGGACCTGGAGAAAGCCTTCGGCAATGTTGAGAGGAACAAGATGTTCAGACTTACGGAAAAACTCGTAGTGAATTACGACGACGGAAGTATTATCTACAAAATATGTAGGAAGCAAGTCGTCACAATGCGAATGAGAGACGGAAGTCAGATAGATGCTAAAATTAACGAAGGAGTAAGATATGGATGCAACCTCTCACCAGAACTGTTCAGCATGTACTTGGAGAAGACATGCGAGAAGCACAAGTAATTGGACTTGGCGAAGTCAAGATAAACGGTGAAGAAAAAAATATCCTCCGCTTCTCAGATGGTATCTCAATCATAGCTGGAAATTGCGATGATCCTCAAAGGTCACTGAACGTACTGGACAAAGTTCTCCAGGAATACAACAGGAAAATAATTAAGATGAAGACCAAAATCCTAGATTGCGGAAGAAAGAAGCTGAATGCAGAAGTCACCCTGAGAGGAGAGAAATTAGAGCAAGTGGATTCCTAAGCCTATCTCGGAAGGTACATCATGTGGGACGGAAGAAGTACAACAGACATCAAGCGGAGAATAGCCCAAGCTAAGAAGGCGTTCATCGGATAAAGACAACTGCTGTTCTCAAAGAATATAGGATTACAAACCAGGAACAGAATGTGAAAACATTCGTGTGGAGCGTAGCACTCTACCGATCGGAAGCGTGGACCATCGGAAAAGCTGACCAGAAAAGAATAGAAGTCTTCGAAACCTGGTGCTGGAGGAGGATGGTGAAGAAAAAATGGATTGACAAAATATGAAATAATGAAGTGTTCAGAAAAGTAGAAGAGGAAAGGACCATATGGGACACCATACAGAAAAGAAGAACAAGATGGATTGGACACACCCTGGGACACAACGGGTCTGTGAAGAACATAAGTGAAGGCAAAATAGAGGGAAAAGCTCGCAGAGGAAGACCAAGGAATAAGTTCAATGACCAAAAAAAGAGGAAGGTATATATTCAGGAGATACCGGGAGGTAAAGGAACTAGCATTAGATTGGGAAGGGTGGAGGGCTGAAATCAACTTATCCTAGGATTGAACGACCAAATGGATGAATACTAAATTCCATCATCTTCAATGAATATATTCAGCCAATTTCAAGATGAACGATATTCAAACTAAATTCATATTAATACGGAGCTTTTAATGCCCAATCTACAGTTACATTCTATTCTGCGAGCCGCCTCATGGGCGTGTGGCAGAGGGTGTTAGGACACCAGCCGTGTAAAGATGTTAGGGATAAGGTTTTGGGAGGTGGTGACATATATTATGGGAATGCATTTAGTGGAGCTTAGTTTTTCTTGTGGCCACATATTGTACGCGGAAAAAATGAGTTTTGTACCTATCTGTTCGGTAATATATATCTCTTACTTTGTCACTTCTGTAAGACCTAGAGGTATAGTGTAGCATCATTATAAATAAGTCATTATAAGTAAAGCATCATTATAAGTAAAAGTCATATAAGTATAAGCATCATTATAAGTAAAAGTTACATCGGGTGTTCCCCAGGGAAGCGTGATAGGCCCAATTTTAATTCTTCTGTACGTAAACGACTTGAATAGTGTAGTAAAAAATAGCAAGCTCCGTCTTTTTGCCGATGATGCAGTAGTGTATAAGGAAATTAGAAATGAAGAGGACAGACAGTGTTTAGCTGAGGATTTAGATGCGATTGATGATTGGTGTGATAGATGGCAGCTAGAATTAAATTTGAAGAAATGCGCGACTATGAATTTTTGGAAAAAGAATGGCTTTCCCCGGAATAATTATTGCATCAAAGAAAACAAAATATGTAACGTAGAATCAATTAAATACTTAGGCGTCACCATCACTGAAGACATGTCATGGGGGAAACACATCAGGGAAATAGCTAGTGTAGCAAACCGTAGATTAGGATTCGTAAAAAGGGTTCTAGGCAAATGCGATGAGAGAGTCCGAGAAAGAAGCTATTTTACACTTGTCAGGCCTCATTTAGAATATGCCGCTAGTATATGGGATCCGTACGAGGAAGGTATGATAAAAGAATTAGAGCGCGTGCAAAGGAGATCTGATAGGTTTGTTTAAGGCCGTTATGATAATTGTATAAGTGTTACGAGTTTAATAGAAGAACTGTAATGGGAATTACTATCAGAACGCAGGTTAAAATTTAGGTTAAACCTGTTAAGTAAATTCGAAACAGATTTGTTCTCAGATGACGTTAGATATATATTAAGAACCCCTGCGTATTATGCTAGGTATGACCATATTCACAAGATTAGAGAGATAGATTGTCGTACCGATAGATTTAAAATGTCATTTTTCCCGCGTACCATAAGAGAGAACAATAGGCAACGTAGCAAAAGGGATAGGTAGGTGAAATATAGTTAGAATAGTCTGTAGTGCATGATGCATGTAATAGCTACCAATAATCCCTTCCTTATTATGTAGATTTTAACCTGTACTATACTGTAGTAACTAATATTTTGTTGTAATAACTACTGCAGTTACTTGTAATAACTAATAATCTACTGTAGTAACTAATAAACTGTTACCCCATTTTCTAGCATGTCTACCTTATATATCCTACTTGCATGGCAATAGTGCATGTTTGGTGATCTTCACCCCCTGCCACACACCCTCGTGGTGGCTCTCAGGGTATTACGTAGATGTAGATGTAGATGTATAATATTCTCTGTGTCCCTCTGAAACACATCAGTTCTGAATTTATGAAGCAAACTAAGACTAGCGAGCAGCCTCCGAGTCTATAGGAGCTCCCACCTTAACCCATGTAATAGTTGTGAGACACTATGTTCGCTCTTAGAAGTTTTTCATGAAAAGTGCAGCTTTTTTTTGTATTTTATTATTGTTTTTGGTTAAATCAGTAATGACTAGCGTCCCAAATTCTCGTGGCGTATTCAAGGTGTGGCCTAACCAGAGTGTAGTAGCATCTCTCTTTTACTTGTTTACCCGAAAACTTTCTTTTTATACGATTAAAAAACCTAGTTTCTTTAATGCTGCGCCGCATATGTTTTGTATGTGTGTTCCCCAGGATATATCAATACTTAAGGAAACTTTAAGGTATTTAACTCTGCCTGAAGATTTTATATTTTCTCCACCCTCAGTGTAGGTAATGAATTTGTGTTATGACTTTCGCAAGAAGTGTAGTGCAGTGGATTTACTAAGATTGCATTCTAAACCCCACTCCTTGCATCACCAATGAACATTGTTAATGTCCGATGAGAGAACCTCTAACTCCGCGTCTTCGCTTATTTCACGATATATAACTGTATCGTCTGCAATTAATTATAATTTACTGCTAACTCGAGAACTTAGTTCTTTAATATAAATTATGAATAAAAGAGGCCCGATCACGCTTCCCTGAGGTACACCAGAAGTGACTCCAACCATATCCGAGTCAAGACCATCAGTAGCTACTTTTTGTTTTCGATCATTGAGAAATTCTCTGATGCAATTCACTATTCCCCAATAGATCCGCAGCAATTCAATTTATGCATGAGTTTATGAGACCAATCGGTTCATATGAAATATTTAGCAATTTATTGGTCTCCTAGCCCAAATATTCCTATTTATTCTCATTTGAATATGTATGTACTTGCAGTGTTTTCCTTCACTCTGCAAATATGCGTTTTATTTGTTGAATAAATAGAAATGTAATGCCGGCAATATTTATTCCGGAATGATACATTGAAATCATCCGATTAAACGTTCTAAAATTGCTTAATATTTGGTGCAAGTGGAATTCCTTAAATATCTCCACAGGGTGTAAAATCTCCACACACATTGTTTCCGTGTTGATTTTTTAGCTTTGCATAATGATTAATATCCTATCGAATTCCCTTCGTGATTGCTTCAGCTTATTAACCTCATGGAGACCTTGGGTCAAATATTCCAGGGCCGTGAGCAACAAGTTGATAGTCATATTTTTATTCAATCGCTTTTAGCAAACGTGTTTACGCCTGAATAATAAGGATATATATTTCCATGTGTCTGTCAAAAAATTCAAGCGTTGCTGGGTGAGATAAAGTCACACTGTTGAATATGTATTCGGGGCCGGTGGATATTTTTTTATGTGCCAGAATGCGATTGCCCAATTATTGATGTGGGAAAAAAACATTGGAACCGTGGTAAAATTGATTTAAGCTGCCGTTATTTATTCTCAATATTATTTCAGGCAGTCAAAATTTGGTACAATAATCTATGATTACGCAATAGTGTTGGACATTAGTTTTTCATTATTTCCATTACGTCTAAAGATACACTGAAGAAGGTAAAGAATAACTCCGCCGTGATCGTTTGGGTTGTTCATTCCTAATATCTTCCGAAGTTTTATGCTCGTGAATGGACTCTTAATCATTTTGTGACTTAATCGGCAATTTTTTCCATCATAAATGTTGTGAAAGAGCGATTATTTAGGTTTGTGTACATGATTTGAGCTTGATGCACGTATATACGAAGACAAAAAATTCAAATGATAGGGAAATATTACATAACATACATATATACATGCCTATCACGCCGTTCCCTTTCGGGGTAGGTACAGTCAAAATGTTTCACTCATGAATACATAATTGTACACCTAACTCTGCTACAATAATTTCCTCCATACTGACCTATCCTTGCAAACCTCTTTTGCCTCATTTACCCCCATACACTGTTTCATACACGCCCTCCTGTTTTTTAAGACTCCTTATATTCCTCCTCCTAAGAATTTCCTCAACCACATTCAACCACTACTTTCTCGGCCTACCTCTACCTCTCGCACCATTAAATTCACTCTTATATATCTGTTTCGATATTCAACTCTCAACCATTCTCTCAACATGGCCAAACCAACCAAGCACACTCCTTTCATACACGTCCATTACTGGAGAATTTAACCCACATTCGTTCATGACCCACTCATGCATGACCCTATTCATCCTAATTTTGCCGCAAATACTCCTCAGATAACTCATACCCACGGCATTTAGTCTACTATTATGTCTATCCTGACATACCCATGTTTCACAACCGTAGAGCAAAGTGGGAAGAAGTACACTTTTGTACACGGCAATTTTCGCTTCCTTAGACAAGCACTCATTCCTTGATATGCTCCACATGCTACCTACCACTTTCCTTCCAGCATTCGCACGTCTCTTTATCTCCTCATCTATTCTTCCATCTTTCGCATACATCTTACCCAAGTACACAAAATCATCCAACTGTTCAATTACTTCACCATTCGCCCTCATCATACAGTTATTCTCCCCATTCTCCTTATCAGAAACTACTACTTTTGTCTTGCACGCATTTACCCTCAATTCCATTCTCTCCGTTGATTCACAAAACTTATCCAGGAGCTTCTGTAATCCCTGTTGACTGTCTGAGATCAAAAAACCGCATATAGAAGAACTCGCAAGTTTACATTTCTAATCAAAACACCGTTGTTTTCATCACATGCGTCTCTAACGCATTTATCCATAAATACATTAAACACCCATGGAGACATTATGCATCCTTGCTTTACGCCCTGTTTTATTACAAACCAATCAGTCAGAGCCCAGTTAACTGTCACACTTGCCTTTCTATTATCATACATCGCCATCATAACATTCAATAACGGCCAATTCACTCCTCAGTCCTTCAAAACCTTCCACAACTTCTTATTATTTACCCTGTCATATGCCTTCTCTAAATCGACAAACGCACAGTACACTTTCTTTCGGACACTCATACATTTTTCGATCACTTGATGAAGTGTAAAAAGCTGGCCACTACATCCTCTCCTAGGCATAAACCCACACTGCAAACCCCATGTTCTGTCGGAAGTAATATTCCTCACTCTTTCGATTAATATTTTACTGAACACTTTTCCCGGGATACTCAATAAACTAATGGCTCGATAATTATTACATTCGGTCTTTCCTCCCTTCCCTTTGTACAACGGAACGATAATAGTATCCTTCCAATCCGCTGGAACAGCAGAAACCTGTAAGCATAAATTGTATAGTTCACGCAGTCTACAAATTGGTAATTTACACCCACACTTTAGCATTTCACTGGATATCCCATCTATGCCTGCAGCCTTCCCATTTTTCAATACTTTCACAGCCGTTGTGACCTCCTTCTCACTGATATCCTTTTCCATCCTCACATTCTCACATACAACGTCACAAGGCTCATCCTCAACGCCTGCAATATTATTGTACAATTCTTCAAAATACTCCCTCCAGCAGTCCCTAATATTCCTAACTAACAGTCCCTAATATTCCTAACTATTACATAAATTTTCACTATATTTAAACGAAGCTGTATAGGGATTCAGAATATGAGCCTATCATACGAATAAAATTGGTTTTCATGGCTAAAAGCCGAATAATAAAGACAGTGTCTGAAAAATGTGGTCAATAATTAAGCATTTAGATTCAGCGAAAGCTAATGAGTTAAACTTAGAAGCATTATGGGAATTTAAGAGAAACGTTTCTTCGGAATGGCTATGACATATTAGTTTTGATTATTCCTTTTCAGAATTGGCACGTTTGTATTGCCAGAGGCTCCAAGCAAGCGAGGCATCGTGTTCTTTCACCACCGTAAACGCATTGTGAATTTACAAAGCTTTATTTAAGCTGTTATCCCTTTAAAATATCTGCTTCCGATTATCTCCGGTGAAACAAATTTTTTGGTTAAATTTTCAGTTCAGAAAGTACCCAAGGAAGGAAATATAAATAGTTCGAAGTCTTTAGAAAGTAACGAGGTTAGAAATAAAATAGTCCTCAATGGCTTATCATTTATACGAAAATCCTGGAAATAAGTGTGAAAATGGACGCGCGTTTTTATGTTATTTTAGTATTTTTAATGGAGGATATTTTTTTATGTACAATATCTGATATCTCAATGATTTTACAAACATTATTGAACCTGAAGAAAAAACATTGTGCCGGGCTAGCACCGAGTAAATCGTAATACGTGCTGAAATTGGGAATAAAATGACGATAATTAACTTTGACCGTTTGGTTCAATTCAGAATTATGGGCGATGGGCTGATGTAGAAGGCTTTAGTTTTTAGTAGACCGAGTGTGAAGGATTAGCCTTGTCAAAACAGTATTACACCCAAATTTACGTCCTGCACAAGGTCCAAGCTCCAAGGAAAAACTCAGGGTTACGTATAATAAAATTCTGGCTTATTTTAACATCTTTGAAATATGTGCATTTTACAGCAAAATTCAAACTATTTTTCTACGTAAAAATGAAATTTGGATATAAGACCCAATGGGAGTACACTGATTATTTGATATCATTTGATGAAAACGGTAAGTAATATTAATCACGGCATTAGTATTTGCTCATTATTTATAAAAAATCCTCAGCAGAGCCATGTGATGAGAGAGATGCTGCTTTTTGGAATCGGTAGATAAATTCATTCCTTTGTAGGCGGTTGTTTTTATTTGAAAATTACCACCTGAAAATATTCAATCCCAAAAGAAATTTTAAGCGCGAGTATGATTTCTCCTCAAGGTGTTTTAAATTATACAGTAAAGTTATTGCTAATTTATAAATGGAAGTGAGTTCAATTTCTTTAGTGAGCACAAAACTGAAGTAGATTATATAAAGCACATTCCTCTCCAGTCTTCCATTCCTTTAGCAACTTGTAAACTTTCAAGCACAAAGCATCAGTGAAAAATTGATTCTCGACTCTTTTCGTGACAGCGCTCTGATTTATATCCGCACAATGGCGTTTAGCGTTAACGAGGAACAGGCAAAGCCTACCAGGCCCTCAATCAGGCCCTCGCGATTCTTCCGGCTGTTTCCGGACGAGTGAGTTTTTCCTTTGGAAACCAAGAGGGAGACAAGGGAAGTTCGCCAGGCTCCATTGAACGCGGACAGACTCCCATCAACGGCTTGCTCCTTCGGAGAGAAGGAAATAATGGGCGATGAAAGATACACACGACGCGATATAACGGACAAGAAAACAAAAGTGAGTCGGTGAGAGAAATATATAAATATAAAGCCTAATTTTTTTGTGTTGAGGTTTACAGGCGATTAGTTGTCTACAATGGTACATGATTATATGATGAAGCAAACATTATTTTAATCAAATGAAGACTTTCATTTAACTAAACAGTTCAAACAGATGTATTGCAGCCGAATAAAAACGCTTTATTATCCCATTACTTAAGCGTAAAATATTATATATTTGACTTCTATAAATTGTTTTATTGTCACGCGGAAAGGCTTCAAAATCATCTTCATTTTTGTTTTTGAACCTGAGCATTTTCCTTATGAAATCATTAGAGGTTACATGTATTTTACATGCGTTTTTTAAATATTTTGTTGATTTAAATATGCCAATTGGCATAGGCGAATTTAATTATCTTTTTATTTGCACAAGCAACTGAACATTGAATATACATATTTTGATAAATACCTCAGCTATGCAATCGAATATATTTTTGTTAGGAAAGTGAATTGACAATTCGTTCTATTTGAGGGAACAGAATTTCCTGTAGACCATTTACGACTTTTTGTTTGAGGTTTTACGCTATATTCAGCATTAATACCTACGGATTTTGGTCTACTCTAGCTCTTGCTCGTTCACATATATGGGAGTTAGGATCCTTCCAGTTAAGTTTTCTAGCTTAAAGGTCGTTAGGCGGAATGGTTATACTAGGACCAATATCGAAAACTGAGGAATAGCGTGCCGGGATCTAGTTCAGGAAAGATTTCCGGTTCCGAGATAGTTACGTATGGGAATCAAAGGGGAGTTCAAGGCGAGACGTTTTGTGCATACAATATTTGAGACAGCTAAATTATGGCTAGTAGAATAAATAAATAAAATATTTTATCATTGAATTAGCAAGTGATGAACTGCCAATTGGGGAATATCCTGCCTAGCGTAAAAATAGTGTTTCTAGCCTTCTTTCTGAGAATATAAATCTGAAAATATCACTCTCCGGGTCATATAAGAGAAACGTTTTGACGTGCATTGCAAAAGTAAAAAAATCATCCAAAACTAAGTCTATGCTCTGGAATTGCAATCGGTGAAGAGATGAGCGGGGAATTTATCGCTCATATTTTCCTGCAAAATTAAAAAAACTTGTTTGTTTTCTTCTTTTTTTTACCCAAACATCCTCGTAAAGTTGCGTTCTGTGAATGTCTTGTGAAAATTCGTGATATCATTCCTCCAAATTAACCAAATGCACGGATCTGGTAAGCACGGCATTTAGCTTAACTAAATTGATGTATAATGTACATATGCAGTTGCAGGCTTACTTATGTAATTGCAATTATTGGCATCTGACATGCGATTGAATATGATGAAAAACGCAGATGACTTTTCATTTGTATTTATCATCATCATATGTTGAAGATATAAAGGAAAATGGGTTTTAAGTTTTTGTGCCTAGATCGATAGCTATTTTTGCTCTATAACATATCAACAAAATAGTTGCTATTGAAGCCACCGTTTGATGATTCACTTTTGATTGTATGTACATCAGCAGGCACTCATTATTCGTAGCTGAGGGAAATGCTTTGCGGGGTAATATAGAAAAAATAATTATTTACTTTTTGGGTGACGTTAATTAGATTTTTTATTCATTAAATTAAAGCCAGTTTTACAGGTATATTACTGAAAATTAAGCTCTTTTGACAATGATCTATGAATAAAAGCTCTATCCCCTTAGGAAACGTCGTGATGAGTACTATGCATTTTATGTACCAACTTTACGGTTTCCTCGTCGTATTAGGACCTCAACAATCCTATATATGTGGCGCCAGAAAAAATATGGAAATAGTATCCTAGCTTGCCCAGTGGTTTTATTCCCCATTGATTACTTGAGGTGGCAATTTCCCAATTAATATGTTTTAATTACTGTGCCATTTTCAAAGTGTCATTGAATGTTGTTGAGGATAGAATACCATTGTGAAAGCAAATCTTTGTATATAAGAAAACTTCTCTTTTTACATCAGGAGAACTAAAAATACATTAAATTTTCAATTAATTTTTTCTTCTCTAGTTATTTTTGTCTTTTCGTTTCAGTTGTTTATTTAATGTTCTGTTGAGCATTAATTGTTCTAATCCCTGAAAGTTTATTTTTAGGCGCATTTTAACGGCTTAGAATCATCATCAAGCGCAATCGCGTTGTAAAATAGAATTTTCGGGGCGATGAATTATTTTTTCAATTATTTTAGGTCCCCAGTGCTGATCCAACACTCCTCCCGAGGCATCACTAAATCCATCATCAAAGAAGATCTTTCTGATAATGGCGCTGATGAATGATGGATAGAGTAGCGGTTTATGGAAGAGGTCTTCGTAAAAAAAAGAGGAACACGGGTGGCGTTGGTGTGTGGCCGACATTGAGTTTGCGGTGTGTTATGGGTAGTCCATTATGGGGAGGAGAGTGGCCAAGTCGAGCTCTATTTCGGAACCACGAAAACGAACGGCGAAACAAAAGACGCGCGACAAGGGCGTCGGAACGAAAGGCGACATCGCCCCCTGCCGTCGAGTGTTCGGGGAGGCGGGGAGGTATCGGGGAAAACAAATGACGGTGGCCGTGCGCTTAGAATATTGAGGTTTTGTGAGGGCGAGGGAGGATGGGAAAGAAATGGAGAATGAGGGGCCGAGAAGAGTGAAAAGCGAGGAAATGGCCGCAGTGCGACGGTGATGCCACCGCCTGACGTTTTTGAGTTATTGTTTCGGATGTCTGCGCGGCGTACGTCTCACTTGCCGCCTACACTCAGCTCACAAATCTGTCTCCCTTCCTCCCTTCCTTTGTCTCTCAACGCCTCTTTATCTCCTCCCATGCCTAAATCTTTCTTTCCTCATGTGTCTCTGTTAAATCCTACCACTCATATTGTTCCAGTCTCCCTGAAAGACAAAGGCTCAGATCAGATATCAATCCTGCTAATCAAAATGAGGGCAATTTGAAAAGGAAGGACTCGCTTTTGAACGGACTAAATGTTGACAAAAGTTTGTTTGAATTTGCAATTAAAAGTATTAAAATACTTCCACCTTGAAGTGAAAACTTATATCGTTAATCTGTTAACTAAGTTTATTTAGACACTTGCAAGTTATCCATCAATCGAACTGAGCGCACCTTGAAAAGGATGAGTTCGTTTTTAAACGGGCCTATTTTTTAAAAGATTTGTTTTAAGTGACATTTGAAAGTATAAAAATATATCCATCTTGAAATGGAAATGTAGTATATTCAATCTGTTAATAAAACGTTCATTTAATTTGTTTAGTGTGCCTTTTTGGACTTATCTGTCGCCGTAATAACTTTTTTCACCTCCATTGGTAACAGCTAGTTTTGAAGTTTGACCATGTTTTATCATCAACTTGGTAGGGAAAATTTGTTGACTCCTGATCACTTGTAGTATGGTTAGGTGCAGATAATAAGGATTGATTGAGAGAACGAATTCTGCGGCCGGATTTTTAATTAAGTAATGAAACATCCAACGCGATGATCTCGAGAGGGATCATCAATAAAAATAATGGAGGGAAAGTCGAAACGAATAAGATTGGGAAAGTGCTCGGGAAGGTCAGTTGGTTAAATAAAAAGCGGCACATACTTTCTTTCCTGCCTAAATCCAGGGTTTTGGAGGGATTTATCTTGTTCTAGGGACCCTTCGGTCTCAGAAAATAAAAGGAGAAATGTTAGAAGCAGTAAAATAACTTAAAATCTAATTTTTTTCCACAAAGATTTGTGAAAATCACAGGAAGCCTTGTGGAGAGTGGAAAGAAAAAAACTGAAACTTATGTACTCCCAGTATTACACAGTGATATGTGTGCATCACTGGGAGTGTCACTATGCGATATAAAGTGACCATTGAGAGCCTCCCAGCACGCGTAATCGCTCACGGTTTGCTCAGAAACTAACCTGGTGCTGAGAGATGAAAAAAATTAACCCATGAACTTGGAAAATTAGGAGAAAACCACTCACATACAACCTATCTCAGGTATGTGAACCTTAGTTGCCCTCGAGAGACTCAAGCAACGTATTCAGGGGTTTATGAAGGATAGACCTCGCCTCAAAGTCCATCACACGCTCAGGGAATAAGTTATGTGCAAACACTCGCACAAATAATCTCGAAGATGAAAGAGGAAATTATGGAGAAAGAGATAGGAAAATTATGCAGAATTGGTGGAAGTGTCCTAAAACCTGACACTAGGTGTTTCGTCTGCTAAGTAGGCTTCATCAGAGGAGAATTTTTTACTTCTCCCAAAGAAGAATTCAACCATAAGAAGTAAATTTAACGGAGTACATTAAAATTTGGTCTATTAAAAAAAATATTCTAATATGTAAAAGATGTATTTTGATAAAGGCCTTTCCCACTTGCTTTAAGTAGTGGATGTGCCTTTTGGAAAAGCATTTGGCTAGGCATGTGAAACACTTAGAAGGGGATGATAATAAAGGAGTTATTTTTTTTAAATCTGTAAAAATCTAGTCCTGTAATATTTTCTATGACCTCGTAGGCATAATAGAGGATGATCGAAGAGGAACTTGAAGAAGAGCTTAAAGAAGTTTGTGCTGTAAAATTTTACTAAATAGTAGATTTAATGTTGAATTTAATGGATTTGTTCATAAGTCATAGATGGATGATGAAGATCAAATAGACATTGAATTGAACATTGTGAAAGTCCTACCGACAGCAAACGATAAAAAATCCTTGATGACCACTCCACGAAAAATAAACCTATAGGTGCATTGCGAGAACAGCAATATCCTGGGAATAATGGTTGGCCGTGACTAATTTATTAACCATGGGGTGAATGCCAAAGATGGGACATGTCATGAGAGATGTCAACAGAAGGATTTATGAAGGAGTAAGGCTAGTTTGAAGGAGATATCAATTAAGATAAACTTCAATTAATTTGGACACAAAGAAAAATAAATTCTTTTCGTTTGATCCAAACCGTTATCCTCATACTTCACTACAGATCGGCATTTTTGCGATAACTTAGAACCTATACTACATGACATATTCCACGGATGTGCTCATCAGAAGGATAGTATTAAAAAACTAAGACAGTTCTGATTCATAGATCACTCTGAAAATTCAATTGTGTTTTCTTTATATTTCTCAGTGACAAAATAGATGTATTTATTTATCACAGTAATACTTTAAATAAATTATCATTTGAAAAAACTTTCTTATTTGGAAACATTTTCAGCGTATGGCTTAAGACAGATGACTTTGGTTAAAGCATCGAATGCGTATCTCAAGAGGAACTCCGCGTTAGTTGCAAAGTTAAAATTAACTGATTTGATTTTGAAAGAAATAGAAGAAAATTTTTATTCTCGATCGTAATACTTAAGCAAAGGTCACTATCACGGATCTTTGGTCACGTGATTTACTTTCTTGAACGGCATTTGACGTGTTTAGGTACTGATTGGATGAATTTCTGTCAATTGCACCAATATCTTGGAGAATTATGGTGAATTACTGGGAAGTTCAGGCACATTTTTGTGTCATTTATATTAGATAATCTTATTCATGCCTCCTATAGATGATTAAAAATTAGAAAAAATATATATTGTCTTAGTAACATATTGAGAAAAATTCCGCTCAAGCCAACTTAAGAGGAGGGTTGTTGTAGCACCAGTTTTCAGATTGATGGCCTCTGACAGTGATCTGAGGGTTGCGCTCAGTCGCTGAAAGGTGTCATGAGTCTAATCAGAAATTTAGACATAAAGTTAGCGCGTTGATTTAACCTGGCGCGATGTTTCAACCTCTTCTTGCCTGACTAAGCCGGCTTCAATCAAATTTCGTGGTTGGTTAACAAATTCTTAACAGCCCGCTCGCAAGTTCGTACCTTTCCTGCACTCTTGGTTCGACGATGTGCGACGCTATTCCTTTTTGTTCGTTTTTCAATAATTTTCGGCGAGAGGACTCCATCGATGAGTCGTTGAACTGCGATGAAAGATAAAAGACGTGGAAGGGAGGTGCTTTGGAACGTAATGCAGCCGTGGGGAGGAGGACGCGGATAGAAGGATGTGAAGCAAGGATAACCGTGTGAAAGCTAGTTCATGCTTCGTCGGAAGTATTTATTTTTAGCCCTCATGGCTTTGCAAGTGACCCGAGTGTCCAGGATCGTGTGGAGTCACAGTGTAAATTGTTGGGCTTGATCTAAGTTTCCTTAGGCTGAATATTAATCCATGAATTTCGGTTAATTAATTAACACAACTCTCCGGCTTATGTTTGCTAACCATAGGGAACTAAAACTTCATTAGTGCGATTGGAAATAGAGGTGTAGCCTGGAGAAAGTTGTAAATATTTAAGCATTTCGGCAATCTTTTGATTCTATCGACGGTCATGCTGAGCATCAGGTTTTTGTGCAACAGGTTTAGGAATAGTGGTGAAGTCCAACATAAAAATAAATCTCATGTAATAATTCCATACAGCTAATGCCCTCAAAAAAAGGAATAATCATGGGAAAATCTCAATTAACTTTAAATAATTTTTTCCACTTACTAATGTCTTACTAATAATTTTCGTGGTAATTCAATCAAATCTTCTGTGCTGATATGTACATATACGGGACTCACCTATGCGGCATTCACAGGCAGTTTTAGTGGCATAATTTCAAGAAAAATGCAGTAAAAATTATGCAAAAACTTTAATTTTCATGTATAGAGAAGTGGAGATGGAGAAAGGTGGAGATAGAATTGGGCATCTGTGTTTTTCTTTTTATTTTGTTTACATATATCGTGTTTACCTCATAAATTTCACCATAAATATAGGTTTTTTTTAAATAGTTAATTTTCTTCATTCATACACATACATATATGATCGAAGCGGCTGAGTTGAAAGTGACAAATATTTTTCATCATGCTTGTACTTAGCATCAATATTTTGTGGCCCTATTTTTTTGTGCTCTCGAATATTGTTAATGACGTGTTGTATTTTTTAGCCATTAAGTTAATTATTATGGTGACCCTATTTGTTTATTCGCCTGCTTTTTTATACTCTTAATATTTTTATACTCAAGCTGATTAGTCTTCTCATATAATATTGCACCGAATAAAATGTGAGAAGGGTCGTAGACAGTATATTCTGCGTACAATTCCGTAAAGAGGCGGAGAACGTGGGTCATTTGTCAATGCCAGGCGATGTATCGTAATTACTCAAACTTGCTTAACTTGAATAAACTTTCTCTGAATCTTGCTTCCTCATTCTTTCCCTGTCCATTTATCTTTCCCGTTTTTATTTTATTATTCCTTGCGTGGATATTATTATTATTTTTGCATTTATCTTTCCCCTTTCAATTCAATCCGCGTCGTTTGCATCTTTATGCCTTACACTCCTATCGAATTCCATTTTGACGCCGGGCGAGAATTAACGATTGTCGAGACACGTTGGTGATTTCATTTCGCCGTTATTTCTTCCAGATATGGAGATAATTCTGTGTGTCCCTTTAGTGACGAGGCTCAGTTGATATTACTGGAGCTAGTCTCCATAACTATTATAATTCCGTAGAATTCCAACAGTCTCTAGATTGGGGCCATCATTATTTCTTTCACTATAAAATGTTGTGTCCAAGGCAGAAACATATAGCAGGTTCGTAACAGTAGTAAAACCTGCTTTGTACCGTGAGGACTTGAATTATTTTAAATATTCTGTAGTTTGTAATTCGAATATGTTTTATAATCTAAATGCATTTATATTACTGTGTAAAATTTTAGGCTAGTTTGAAAAACCGTCAGTGATTTAATTCTATACGCAAATGGCTATAATGTTACCAAATATTTTTATTAACAATGGTTTTAGTTTGGTTAATATCAAATATCTAGTAGGTGGAATTTTAAAAGATGTAAGAGCACACAATTTGAAATAACTTCATCGTTTTTTATAGAATGTAATTGTAAGTAATAATTTACATCACCCTTTGCTTCTTTTTTACCCTTATTTTATCCTTGTTTTACGCTTTCTCCTTGTGGTAACCTCAATACCAGATTTGTTTTTGGGTATCTATATCTGCCTCCGTTACATCCCTTGAGTTGGTTGGCAGCAGACTTCCATTCATCTCTCTTCTCAGCTCTCCGTTTCAGGGCGTAATATGCTCTGCACTGCATATCTTTCATAATTTGGCTTACGTAGTCTAGTCGGGGTCTTCCTCGGCAATTTGTACCCTCAATATTTCCCTCAATTATTCCTTAAACTTGAATATTGTGCCATAGTCAATGTCCAATAAGTTTGGTTCTTCTTTTTTTAATCCTTCTTATTATACTTCTTCTTTCCTCTTGAGCTATTTCAAAGATATATTTATTTGTTTTCCTATCTGTCTAGCTTACCTTCAGCATACTTCTGTAACACCATGCTTCAAAGTGTCCCGGTATTTATGTACCGAGAATTTATTCATAGTGTTCCAGAACGTACTTTTAGCTTTTATGGTAAAATTAAGAATATTTTTGATACTTTACCGCGCGTAGCTCCCACACCCAATTTCTGCATTGTTCCCTTAACTGGTTCTAAAGTCGCACTTCAACATTATTCGTTCCACACTTCTCGACAACCCAAACCCGTGACCCGCCAACCCTCTCATATCCCTCTCTTTATCTTTAGCAAAAAAAAATAACCATCCGGCCACCTCGGCCGTATTCTTTCGCCGAATAAAAAAAATTGCACTTGGTCGGTCGGGAGAGACAAGACTCCTCAAGAGTCTCTTCTGAGTGTGCCGCGACTGGCCTCCCACATTCACGGGATGCTGCACAATGGACCAGCGGAGATAGAAGGGCCTTCAGGGATGAATAGCGGGCGGAAAAGGAGGGAGGGTAGGATGCGGAGTGTGAAGGGGCTGCGGGAAGGGGGCGTGGCTCGAGTCGTCTGGCGATAAAAGATGTGAGGGGAGGAGGGAGTGTGTGAGCGTCGTAGGAGGAAAGGAAGGAGAATAGAATAGAATAATCATTTATTTTACTCTGGGACAGGTCCCTTAGAGTAAGAATACAAAAATAATATAATAATACTAGATGACCTGAGCTAATATTTCGCACAGTATGCAGCTCCTTCCTGTTTCTTCCTTCTTTCTTTCTGTTCTTTTACCTGTTTCTGCCCATGGGCAATTATATGTTATTTATGTTATTGTTAGAGATATATAACTTAAATGTAAACAGTAAATGATCACACAGATTGCATGTAGAATGTAAACAAAATAACTAAACGATGTGTTAATAGATGGCGCTTCCTACAGTCTTTAAAGCACGTAACCATTGCCAACATATTAGTTCATTATATTGTTAACAGATGGTGTTGTATCATTTTTTAACAAAAACTGGAACTTCAAACAATTTGTCTATTTTTCATCAATATCGGGGAATATAAGCTTTAATACGATGTTTGAATAATTAATTTTGATGTATAATTATGGGAGTTATGGCGTTGTGACAAAGGAACACTTTTGAGAAACAATATATACGGATTCTGGCGGAACGACTACCCTTGCTCTCACGCAACCCACACATCGATACAGATGCTTTAGTTGCCGAACATTCAAGATCGAAATAATATATATGATTATCAATTTTTAAACAAACACATTAATTATAAACTTTTTTATTTTTCGTCAAAATCGGGGAACATAAGCTTTGAAACGATGCATGAATCATTAATTTTGATGAAGAATTATGGGAGTTATGGCCTATCCACAAAAAAACACCTTTGAGAAATAATATATACGGATAGCAGCGAGGTAATAAACAAATAACATATTATTTAGTACAAATTAAAAAATAATTAGAGCTTAATAACATACAATGTATTAAAAAAGACAAAAACAGCTACTCTCATCGAAGAACAATAATTTTATATGTTAAAAAGCTGAACTAGAAGATTGGTAAAAATACAATCAATATATAGATATATGGTACAAGATAAAAAACATAAACAGACCATGAGGAAAAAAATAATTTTTCTAATTAAAAAAAAATAATAATACTTAATAGATATATCCATCCCAAATACAGAAAATTTAGAGGCTAAATACAAAGAAAAAATACAGAAATATGTTCCTCTGGCTGAAGAAATAAAAGAAATGTGGAATCAAAAAACCGTTAAAATTATACCAATAATAATGACAAATTTTAAGCTATCCGGGACTAGCCACGGAGTTTCACTTTTACGGAGTCACCCTCGCACCAATAATAATATCGGCGACTGGTGTAATACCAAAAAACCTGCACAAAAGCTTGGAAACAATAGGAATAGATAATTATATGTACATGAAAATTCAGAAAACTACAATAATTATTACTTGTTCCATAGTACGAAGATTTTTAAATGACCATTTAAAAAAAGCAGTATTTGAGCCTAATCCCTTTGGTGTCTTGCACCCGGATGTTTCCCAGTCTTCAAAAACGCTGAGAAGTGAAAAATTAGATAATAATAATAAAAGAAAATTGGCAATGCAAACTGAGTCCTGACCAGGCTAAACTATTCTCGAAAACATTCATTCAATAAAATTTCCTACAATTTAGATTTAGACCCATCGAGAGAGAGAGAGGAGAGAACGGTGTGGGAGATGGACAGGAGGAAGGAGGAGGCACAGACGGAGGAGGACTTTGGCGCTAGTGGAACGGGCAGAGAAAATAGATTTAGGCGGGAGGGATATGAATGGAAGGATATATATGTATTGTTGGGGTTTGATGAATGGAAATTCTCGAAACTGAAAGCTCCGGGGCCCGTGGAAAGGAGACGTCTCCGCTTTCTCTGGCTCTTCCAACTTTTTATTCGCTTGAAGTTAATTATGCATGGAAAACTATAATCGGAATAAAAGCCTCGGGAAAAAATCAATAACTCATCGATAGGAACCTATGTAGTCTTCGGATTTGCATATTAATTCTCAACATGTGGATTTATCTCATTTATCGAAAATGTGTATCGTCGACTCTGTGCGCTTAATCTTTTCAAATAAAAAGGTCCAGGATATTTAAGCATGTATTTGAGGAATACTTCCAGATAGTGTATCAAATGTCCCGTTTTTAAGTATACTTTCTCTTCTTGTGAGGAATGCCTCTCAGTTTTTTAATGATTTCATTTTTTGAAAAGTAGGATTGATGTTCCTTGCTTGGTGAGCAATGAGCTAGGAGATGATAGTGTGATGATAAATTCATTTAGTGGCATTAACATTTGACGTAGAAAAGTATGAAATGATAATCTAGAGCTTTTTTATAATCAACGTTGCTTGTGAGTTGGTTACCTGTCTACATCAACAGACTACCTTGCGAGCCGCCGCATGAACTCGTGGCAGGGAGTGTTCGCGAAGAGAGATGTAAGGAAGAGGGTTTGGGAGGTTAAATGGTGACGTGTATTATGGGAGTGTATTTAGTGGAGCTCAGTTTCTATTGTGGTCCCTTATCGTGTGCGGAAAGAAATAGTTTTTGTACCTATCTGTTTGGCAATGCATCTCTCTTATTTTATCGCTTCTGTCAAACCTAGAGGTGATGTAGTGAGGCGTCATAATAATATTCTCTTTGTCGCTCTTAAACACACCAGTTCTGTATTTCTCAAGCAAACTAAGCCTAGCGAGCAGTCTCCGAGTCTCTATGAGCTCCCACCTTAATCCCTCTAAAATTTGTGAGACACTTGTAGGTTCATTGCGAGTGGTGAGCGACATTTGAGGTATTTAGCGCCATCAAGGACGGACCTGAGGATTATTATGGATGGGGGAATTTGGGTGATGAGTGAAGGGTGGAGGGAAATCTGGCGTCAGAATTACTCTCTCCTTAAAATAAGTGCTAAAGGAACAAACGTTTATCGTCACAATGCACGTATAATTGTATTGTATTTGCATATACTGGGGTAAATAATAGAGCTGTGTCGTTCATGAGTGAATCGTTTTTTATGAACGATTCATTGGTATGAACCGAATGAATTGAATCACGTTCTTCAACCTAGTGGTTCGTAAAGAATCGCAAGAACCAAAGGAATTGAAAAGAATCAAGAATTGCTTGAATCTCTTGAATCGGACTGTGGACGAGAAATTACGACAGATCTAATAGTTAACATGTTGTAATATATTCGGTGGAAAATTGTATATTCCTGAGCAAGCAACTAAGATATTTTTATTAAATTTCATCTTTATAGATTGCACGAAGGGAATTTTATACTTTCACATTTTTGGATGCTTCAAGGACAAAGTAAAACTTCCATACTTCGCAACCATTACTTTGTCCCCGACATATCCGAGTAATCACATCTTCGGTGGATGTCGTTTTCATTCCTTGTATTCAGTCGGTTCAATCGCTAGTGGTTCACGGAGTCATTTGGTTCATTATGAACCATTTGAAAGAAAGACTCATTCGCATGAACCAAATCGCATGAATCTAATCTTCGAAATGAATCGAAAACCCCAGCTCTAGTAAATAGGGATTCGGATTACACTGAAAAATCACGGCAACTAAGCTCACCACTCTAACTCGGTCCCCAATATAAATTGAGTCCAATGATCGGAGCTTGATACCGTATTTTAATTAAAAGTAGGCAAATTGTGCTTCCCGATTTGTCTGGAACAGTTTAGATATGAAGTGTCTAAATCTACATCTACCCCGCGAGCCGCCGCATAGGCGTGCGGCAGGGGGGTATTAGGTCACCAGCCTTGTAAGTTATAATGCTTTTGGAGAGGTAGGTCCTCGGATGAAAAAGTCAAAGAGAGATGCTACTTAGCTCTGGTTAGGCCACATCTCGAATACTCCGAGAGCATTTGGGACCCTGGTCGAATAGATTTAACCAAAAAAATTAATAAAATACAAAGGAAAGCAGCGCGCTTCGTTAAAAACTGCTACGAGCGTACATATAGTGTCTCGCAACTTTTAGACGGATTAAGGTGGTAGCCCCTACAGACTCGGAGGTAACACGCTAGGGAGGCTAAGGTTGCTTGATAAGTTCAGAACTGATATGCTTAACAGCGACATAGAGAATATTATCATGACTCATCACTACATCTCTAGGTCTGTCAGATGCGACAATATATCGTAAGAGAGATACACTGCAGAACAGATAGGTACAAAAACTCGTTCTTTCCGCGAACAGTAAGCGACCACAATCAAAATTGATGTCCACTAAATACACTCCTATAATACAGGTCACCATTCCGTCTCCCAAAACTTACACCTTTACACGGCTGGTGACCTAACACCCCCTGCCACACGCCCATGCGGCAACACGCAGGGTATTATGTAGATGTAGACGCATATTTCAAAGCTCTATCGGCTAATATCAGTCTGAATAGATACTGTTTTAGTTGCGGAAGTGAATTAGTAGTACAATGTCCTAAAATACGTATATAACATGAGGAGTGGCTATAGACTACGGCGTTTTAGGATGTCCTCTACAGCGAATGCTCTTTCGCGAAATTCATTCACAAAATCACGGAAGCTAACACTACGCCAGGTTGTCATCGTCGCACTGATTACCCAAAACCTATTTGGCTGCCGGGGCTAAAATGGCCACTGGGAGGCGGGATCGAGGGACCATTTCGTTGGGTAAACATCAATCCCAGTCGTCACTGCACAGTGGGATCTTATCAAAGGACCAATATTTATGTACTGCCTTTCGTTATAAAACTAATTAGTGCCTAAGGTATAAGTTAACAGAGAGAGACTAATGTGAAACTTTTAATTACTGAACCATTTAAATGTATACCAACATTCTACCTTACGTGAGGTCGCATAGGCGCGTGGCAGGAAACACCAGGGTGGAGAGTTCAAAGCTAAATTACTATGATCTATACTGATATCATGTTAATTTCTGCCAAATATTCATACACAATTATCAAAAAAGAATTTTTTCCCTCGCTAAATTGGATATAAACATATTGCCTTGTGTGTAACGCTTAGAGCAACATTTTTTTTGTAATTAGGGATCATTAACGCTGCGCAAAAAGAAGGGATATTAGGACCTATCGTTTTGACAGTCTCTCTCTCTCTATAAATGTGTTCCCATGCTAAATTGAATGTTAACGATGTTTAATGTGTGCAAGGATTAAAGCAACATTGTTTTCTTGTAAATAGGTGTCATTAATCCTGCGCGAAAAGAAGGAATATGATAACCTATCATTTTGACAGTGTCTATCTCTCTCATGTTGACGGTTAAATCAGTTCTAGAGATATATTACGGGGTCGAAATAAAATTCTTCATGTCGTAAAGAAAATATCCTGCTCTGAATTTTGTAATGAATATAAACCTAACGTGTTGCCTTTTAGTCTATAACGACTCAATCTGGCCCTTTAATCAGATGTGAAACACTTTTAACTCGCTCTTTGTACTTTGAACCCTCTTAGTGCTGACCCCTGCCAGCGGTTCTACTGAGAAATGCGGAGGGTAACTAGAATGAAATGTATCACTCTAGGAAAATAAATATTATAAAGTTATTGTTTAAAATATCCATATGCAGTTTTTCTTATTGCGCATGCATTGAATTAGGTAATAAGAAAAAAAACGCTTATACTTCGTACAAAAAATAATTGTAATTATATTTGTGTGCAAAAGTTAAACAATATTTTGCCTATGAGGCGATATATCGGCCCTCCGCACTTTACGCCTGAGATGCCAAAGCCGATATATCGGCCCGCCGCACTAAAAGGGTTAATGAAGCGTGTGGCTTTCCTTTGTTACTTACTTAACGAGTTAAGTATTTTTGTTAAAGGTACTTAATGCTCACTGTGTATCCAAGATAAGGTCTAACTAGAACAAAGTAGAATCTCTCTTTCACTTATTCAACGGCGAACCTTTCAATTTGCGTGATTAAATCCAGTCTTTTTGACGACGTACCGTAAATACTTCGCACTTAAGTGTTTTCGCCTTAACACGGTGATTTCCAGCTATTTGAATGAACCTCTTATAATTTAATTTGAATGCAGCACTTTTTCAAGTGGGTCCATTTCACTTTCGAATGAATACTTAATTCTCACCGCTGCTAATGAATTTATTTCCTTGATAGGGTTTTTGAAAAGTTCAGTTATGAAATTAATTCTCAGATTGGTATAATTTTACATTAGTATTTTATAAGGGAATCGATACCAAAATTGGGCTCAAGCCTATTGCACTAAAAACGTTGAATTGCGCTCAATTATCGAATGCCATAATGATGGATAGCATGACTGAAAAAAATCCAATTGTAGGCCATTGCTTTTTACGTTACCAAGGCGGTATGCTGATGGATAAAAAATTTGTGTATTCGTACGACGCTTTAAGAATGTAATTTGACTTGATTTTTTTCGCGTTACCTTTCTGTGCTGACCCCTATGGAGAAAAATTGGAAGCAAGTTGAACAATCAATAATTTTGCCTGCATTGTCACTATGTAGGAATGGTGTAGTATACGACAATAGGAAGCGATGCTAAAGTTATAACAAGGACTTTGAATACGTCCTAACTTCATCCTTCAACTTAGAATATAGATATTATCGAGTAAGTTTCATTCGATTTCTAAAATTGTGTTAAGTGAGGGTCATGTTTAGTGCTTTCTCTGCGGGCCATCACGCAGAGCGTTGGCGAGAAGAATGCACTACGGTACTTGAAGGCTGTAAACCTCCGGTTAATCGATGCCGCGAATTTCGAAACTAGCCGGGCTGGACATTTTCACCTGGCATTTTATCTTACTTATCAACTTCCCGTAGGTATCTAAGGGTTCTCCTCCTCCCCAACCTGGGGATATCCTCTCGTCTATCCGACTTCTGTTCAGTTGGCATTGTCTGCAGGTGATTTGAAAAAAGTCCTTGATAGTATAACATGTTGGTGCATCATTACTACTCCTTGTCTACATGAAAAAAAAAACATTTTATTCATTTTTACGTTGAATTTATCTACCACCGATCGTCAATTATGTTTAAAAATATGAACAGTAAACTACTTGTTTCATACGTGTGTGCCCAAGCAATGAGTTGATTTGAGTGTAACATATAATCACTTTGTTTAAAGACATTTCTTTGGATATTTAAGTCCCTCTGTATTACCCACATGTTTTCCGTTACGCTTTCTCCAGAATTTTCGGCTGATAATTCTTTACAATTCAATTTTATGAGGTAACTTTCTCCATGCTAGAAATTTTTCGCACGAATCATGTTTGTTTCGTATGGAAATTGTGAAAATTCGACCGGTGAAAATTCGGTTCTCATTTCAGCGAAAGAATTTTAATGGGTCAAAAATGCAGGTTACACTTCGACTAGGCTAAGATTAGGTATATGAATCGAATCCAGTCTATGGCTAAGATCGCGTGCTTCTAAATCCTTAGACAAACTTCAAAATACACAGAGATAATTTGGAAGATTGAACACATCACGGTTAACCACTACCTACTTTTCGTAGGAACTGTCGCTCATATGGAAACTGTGCTATATGGGTAACGCACAACGCTGCCGCTGAATGACAACAATGATTGCATGAAAGCGTTGCTTAAAAACTTGAAACTTGCAGAAAGAAATATCGTCAATGGAAAGTGATTACCCTGGTAGCCCGCCATGCAATTAGAAACTTATCGATGTAAAGTTATTTTCCTGGAGATTGTAGGTCATAATTAATGTTTCAACTGTTACTCTTTCGCCAACGTTTTGCATCTTTATTTATGCTTCATCAGGGCTACAATGAAAATTAATATTAGTATTGTAGGTACATCAAATGAATCCAGTTTACAATTTTGGTATTTAGTTTAAAAAAAATATGTATACAATTGACAAACAAATAACTAATAGCAACGAAGGTATCAACAAAAATAAAATCAAAAGGAACTCTCTGAGGTAATAACAATAATCACATGTTTACATATTTGAAGAAAACTTCTTACCTAAATTGTGAATTGTATTCATATGATGTACGATACAAATATTAATTTTCATTGTAGCCCTGGTGAAGCATAAATAAAGATGCAAAACGTTGGCGAAAGAGTAACAGTTTAAACATTAATTATGACGTACAATCTCCAGGAAAATAACTTTATATTAAAAAAAGAGGTCACGAAGAAGAATCATCCAGAAACCTCTCCTCCTTCTTCCCCTCTTCTTCCTTCTTCTCCTTCTTCTTCTTCCCCTCAACCCTTAAGGTTGGCGGGCATTCAAATGTCTTCTTTCCAAAGCTAGTCTCTTTAAATCAATGTATCTTCTCCCCGCTATGGTCTCTTGCAGGTATTCTTTTCTTGGTCTACCTCTTCCAGCACGGCGCTCTACCACTCCTTCCATTAAAGTAGTCATCCACTCTGAGGGACGTAGAAGGTGTCAAATCATTGCATTTCTTTTTTACAAATAGAATTAACAAACGTTTGTCCTTCCCCATTCCTTTGTAATACTTCCAGCTTGGTAACCTTCTCTGCCCAAGATATTTTTAAAAGCCTTCCACAGCACCACATTTCAAAGGACTACAGCTTTTTCCTCTCTTCTCCTCAGAATCCATGTTTCTGAGCCATAGGTGCACACACTCCAAACATACAAATTCTTTCCGGGTTGATAGAGAAACATTTTTTGATGCCAAAAGAGTTTTCTTTTTGATAAATGCTTGTTTTGCTTGTGCCACCCTACTTATCACATCCGCTGTGCATCTACCATCAGATGTGATACAGCTGCCCAGATATTTAAAAGTAGTAATTTGCACTAGTTTTTCTCCATCTAGATATACCTCAGCTTCCTCTAGTCCATCTCTAGTGCATTTAGTTATTTTAGTTTTCTTTTTGTTTATTTTCATGTCCCAATTTTTTTTTAATTTGGTTAATTTCGTGTAATGCATCCTGTAGCTCATTGTCACTATTCGCTAAAAGTGCTATGTCGTCCGCAAATCTGATGCCTCTTTGAAACTTATCGATAGCGTATTTCCGTAATGGACACCCTGCATTTCAAGAGAAACGAAGATGAAAGTGGAGAAGGGCTGCCAGGCCAATTAATATGCCCTTAAAAGTCGCATCCCCACTTAAATTTGGGCCAAAGAAAGAGAGCGGTAATACGCGGAGATTGATGACGCGTTCATCCCGGAGCAAGAGTGGTTTCCGGGTGCAGGAAAGAGGAATCCGGGAGAAAGGGCTCCCAAAAACCCCTTGCTGCCCATATATCACCACCAGAGTCGTCTCCTCGAACCCTCTTTCCAAAACTCTCCCTTGAAAACCCTGACTTCTCCGCCTTCGCCAGTTCACACGACATCCTGAGAACCGCCCTTATTCCGACTCACCCTTAGACCACTTTTTTTCGAAACTGGTCTTCCTGGGGGAAGTAGGGAAATGAAAAAAAATTTAGTCCAGTTTCCTCGAGCTGAACTGGGAAGTAACCGCGCGAGGAGGTAGAGAAAATGGCGGAACGTTTCCGCCGTGAGGGATATCTGGATGGACCCAGAGAAGAGGAAGAGGAGGCCATTAGGCCATTAACGGATGGCTGAGTAGGTACTCTTTCTCTTCGCAGTAAGGCAGGGGCCTGGAAGTGGTCAGAAAGGGGGGAGGGAAGAGGGTGCGTGAGGCGTGGACCCACATTCGCGGAAGGGCGTGGTCCACAGGACGGGCCAGAGTTCCTGGAACCATCTGGGTGCCATTCGACCCAAGGTCCTTATACCCATGTTCTGGGATGAAACTAGCTCAAAAATCGTAAATTACCTTAAATACTAAAGGACGGTGTCCTCTTCTTGCCTAGAAAATTTTTAGTAAAATTTATCCGCTAAGTTCTTATTTTGTCAACTCCTGACGCTTGGTTATAATTAAGCACCATATTAGTGCTTAATTGGCATGCAGCAATAATTTCTGTGCGCCAAAATAGACTGAAGAAGGTTATCCTAAAACACGAGGAGAGAGATGGCTCTTGTTTCGTCGTGAAAAATATTATATCTTTAATGAACACCAAAATATACCTCGTGGAGCTTACCTAGCCCATTTATAATTTAAAGATCAAATTGAGTTTCATGTTTTAAAGAGAATTTTTAGCATTGATTACGGCTAAATACTTTTGGTTACTCAATGAAGAGTGACATTGCTATGGAACGTCGAGCCCGATCCAAAATGAAGAAATCAGAGTGCATTATTGGATCGTGTCATGACCTGGGTGTGAGGACCATGCTTCGACCGTGGTCTGCTAGCGTCACCGGGTGGTTCTTGGTACCAACTCCCAAGGTTTTTTAGCATAAATCCTCAGCAAATGTCATAACTTTCTAATTACGGGACAAAACCATTATTATTAAGGTAACGACTCTTACTCGAAATATCAACTCTACAGAATATATTCTAAAACGCTGAAAATTGCTGAGTACAAAGGTGTCTTCTCCTCCTAACATTAATATACGTGTGGAACTCGCCCAAAAGCCTCCTGCTATATGCCTTCTGTATACGTAGACCCCCATATGCGATAAAGGAGAACGCCCGTTGTATCCCTTGGTTACTATCGCCCGCCCGGTTGTGTCCCTTCGCCGAAGTCTTGTCCCACAGGGTATGCACCTAACATTACACCCTACTTTCTCGCTCTCCCTAAAGAACACTCAAGTCACTTCCCATGGGGTTCACTGATCCATGCTTCTTAAATACAAAATAAAATATCCTCTTGAAACCTTTCCCAAAGTGTTCATATCTCTCGTTCACCTCGACGTCGAGGGCAAGAATCCTAGTATATCTTGTATCGAGTTGCCTAGTTAAACTCTGACGAGGGAAACTCGGTGCGCGGCACAACATACAGAAGCTAAGCCTGGTTATGTCAGGATAGCATAAGAGTAGCCTAAATGCAGTGGGAATGGGGTACCTAAGAAGTGTTGCTAGGAAAAGTAGGAGGTATAGGTTTAGGAATGAGTAGGTAATGGAAGAATCTTCGTTGGATGCTCCAACAATGAACGTGTGTCCCATACTATCCCCTCAATCACGGTCTTAACTAACTAATGCCCCTCAGTACCTCTTCCAACTACCTATTTTGCCTTTGGCTAATCTCCTCTATAAGTTTCAATTTCTCACATACCATACCAGGTTCCGCCTCGCTATTCCTGCATAGGGTACACCAATGGCATATGGATGAGAATCGAATAACTAATTGCTAAACAAATTTAGGCATAAAATTTCTCCAATGGCCGTAATTATTGCCATCATTCGTCAAAAGAAAGAAAACAACACCCAGGAATCCTCAAACGGGCCCTTAAAGGATCCCATTTTGGATTGAATGTATGTATCTGTGAGTGGTCACTGGCAAGGAATTAACATTCCCGAAAGCCACCACAGAGGGTTTTTCTGGTTGAGAGGTTGTGGATGGTAACTGACGTTTCCTTCCCTTAAATCCTACCTACTCTGTATTTTATCTTCTCCATTACTTATCTAACTCTCTGAATTTTTTCCACTTCTATTCCTCGGATGATCTCCAGACTTTGCATATTCTTTTTTCACAAAATCCTGTTGCCGGCCCAGTCAGTTCCAAGATCCATATTTAACATTTATTTTACCGTACCCTACGTATGTGGTTTCTCAGTCACAAGCTTCTCAGGTTTTTAGCCTCACCAAGAAATTTTCACCTTCTCTCCGTGTCCTCCATCAATTTTTGACTCGCATCTTTGTGATGTGCCTTTTAGTCACACCGTAGTAGAATTGGCATAACCAGTGTTATTTAACCGCTTGGATTTACATATTAAACCATCCTTAGGGTCGATTTTTCTTCCCTTTTGAACACTTGTCCTGCCCAACTCAAACTTTTGCATTTTGACTATGCTATGGTTTCAGTATCTGTGTATACTACTCTTCATTCTTCATTCTTTATCCGCTCTTATTCTCCATAGCCCTCCTTCATTTATTAGCCAATAGATCGTTCTCGAAACTTGGTGTCCAGAAGGGATCAATTTTCTTTTTATTTTTAAACTCGTATATCTCATCCTTCTAATCCATACGGTATCGCTACCTGTATTATAGATTTTTGATAAAATGTATCATGATCATATGTACCTGGATAAAGGTTTCTCGGGTCTTGCACCGGGTGAGCAGGTCCATGGGGCCTGACGTTTCGGAGAACAACTTGTCCTCCATCTTCAGGGGGGGTTCAGCTTCCGAACCCCCCCTGAAGATGGAGGACAAGTTGTTCTCCTAAACTTTGGGCCCCATGGACCTGCTCACCCGGTGCAAGACCCGAGAAACCTTTATCCATCAGATACGCCGGGAAAATCTGATATCCTTCATCATATGTACCTGTTTCCATTCAGAAGTTTTGTGCTGGTTTCTGTGTCCTCATCGCCCTATTAATCAGATGTTGTTCCCAGAATTTAAAATTCTGTACATCTCCTGAAGTATTTTTTACAATTTGCCATTTATCTTCCCTCTCTCGTTACATGCCAATCAAAAAGAATTTTTTTGTTGTTTACATATACCTATAGTCCGCGAATAAACTTATCATTATTAGCTTAATTATCATTATCCTTCATTACTATGACATTAGATCCGCTTATCAATCCCGTTGTGGAAAATGTTTTTGGGTCAATGCAGCCCTACGATGAATTTACTTTCTGGGAGAATCTGATGAAAGGTGACGGCGTTTTGAAGAGCCTGAAGGAAGGAGATCGCTAGGTAGGAGTGGAGGAGGAATTTGCACGATAAAAATTTAGAATGGCACAAAGTGGGGTGGAGGGAATGCGGAAGTAAGAAGAGGAACTAGATGACCCCAAAATATTGATCTGGGAAAAGTGAAAGGATGACCCCGAAAAAGGCATTTTTACCCTTGAGATTTTCCGGAAAATATTCCAATCAATTTGTTTCCTAGTGTCGATGGTAGATCCTTGAAAAAATCTATTCTAAAAATACTCGCTCTCTAATTACTTCTGGTGAAATATCGGTCGAGGTGATTCTTAATTCGTGAATCCAAACCAGGGAGACGCCAACTAGCGGTAGAATTGAGAACCTTTGGTAGCAGGATAACTGAGCAGAAGCACGTTGGGAGGCAGTAGTTTGAGTGATTTCGTGGGCAGTTTTTTCTATTTTTTTCATATTTTATTCCTCATTAGTTTTATATTCCTCTATAACTTCATTTTATTATATATTTTTTTATTTAATTCGATAATTTTAGGAGTGTTAGCGTTTTTATAAGTCCTTATATTAGTTTTAGATTTTTGTTTGCAGCGTGGTAGAGCTATTCGTAGTTTTTCAATTTAAATTTTATATTTGTTTAATTGTATTCTTCACTAGTTTTATATTCCTTTATAACTTCATTTCATTGCGTATATATTTTTCTTTCATTCGATAACTTTAGGACTGATTGCGTCTTTAGACTAGTTTTTGGTTTGTGGTTGCAGCATGGTAGAGCTTTTCATAATTTTCAATTTGATTCCGTTAGGCATTGTTTAAATTGTAACTTCAGTAGTGTAAGGATTTTTAAAAATTTTTTTGTACTTATTTTTCTCATAATTCTAGAGTTTTAATAAAGTAACTTCAGTATTAATTTCATTCCATTATAGTGCCCGTGGTGTATATTAGTTATCTTTGTTTGTTTGGATTCCATTTGTAGGATAACGTTTTGTGTTTCATTTGCAATTTTAAGTAGTTTAGAGCAGGGATAGTATTTTCATTTAAAGTACCTCATTTCAACGGTGCATTTGTTTAGTTATGGCCGAATTTGGAGTTTCTTTCTCTCCGAGAAAAAAGAGTCCAATCGGTATTGTTCAGTCCCGCTTTGAAATTTTGAAAGTATACAACAATAATACAGCTCATATTTTGTTATAAATCATTAAAAAAGGTATGGACAGCTTATTTGGGCAAATTAGGTATAAATATAGTTTATTTTTTAAGATGGGCAGTGATGAGGAGCCTTTGACTGTTTTAGGAAGGTTGTTCCAAGTTTGAGAGGCGGCAACGGTAAATGAGTTTTGGAATGTGGAGGATCTATAGTGTGGGACATGTAGATAGTAACGGTCGGCTCTGGTAACTATACTTGGCAGAATGTTTCTCTTGGGAAAAAAGTCAATGATGTAATGTGGGTCATCGTGTTTGAGTTGGGAATACATGAAGCAGGCCAATTTGAATTTTATTCTTGTTTTTGTGTCCATCCTGGAGAGCTTGTTTAAATATGGGGTTATGTGATCATCATTCCGCAAGTCATAAATGGATCTTTTGTGGTGACAAGTTGCTTTCTTACATAGATGGGCAGCAGAATGAATGAACATGCGAATTTACAATGCAGAGATCAAGGAACGTATGGGTATTTGCTGTATGATAAGCTGTTGTATGATAGGAATTCAGGCCGTTTCTCGTAGGTCAGAGGCGAAGTTCAGGGTATTTAACACATTTTTCTAATCAAAGCTCAACAACTCATCCTGGAAGCCTTCGACGTTAAAACAATTACTATATCTTACGACTATAGGAGGCAGAGATGTTTTCGTTACATTAAATTTATAAGTTAATACAATTTTACCATGGGCTGAAAGAAATGTAGCTGGAGATTAATAAAAAGAAGAAACTTTTTCTTGCGAATTTACAATTCAGAGATCAAGGAACGTATGGGTATTCGCAGTATGATAAGCTGCATTCAAAGGAAGAAGGCAAAGGTCATTGGAATATATAAAATTATATAAGAATGTGCTATAATAGTGATCTCGGAACAAGTTTACGTTGAAATATCCAAAAATTACAATATTTTTAAACGTTGGGCTGAATTTCGTGCAAACATTTTCAATGTCCGACATTTGCCCAGCTTTTGGTGGCCGGTAGATAATGAATAATAAAAGTTTTGAGAGATTTACCCCCACAAATTCGATGAGCAGGAATTCAGGCCGTTTCTCGTAGGTCTGAGGCAAAGTTTCTAGTACAGTAATGGACTTCAACATGTTACTTCTTATTAAACTATGGATTTTAGAATGAAGGCAGCTCATAACCAGTAGCCCTTACGCAAAAAAAAATTGCATATTTCTACACTAAGCACCAGACCAAGGTCTAATTTTATCAATAATGACAAACTAAATGGACTTCAAGCAAGAGAAAGAGAAACTCATTTCCTTCACAATGTTAATTTCGGCATCGGCGCTCTTACCTCGAGTGCCAACCAACATAACAAGGCCAGCATTTAAAAGAAATTCCCCTTCCCTCACACTCCGCGATCCCACATTTCCTCATAAATATTTTATCAACTCCTCGTATTTGACGTAGAGCCTTCCGGACATCTTTCACTAAATCAAATACCTTCTAAGACCACTGATAACTCAAGACTCTTCACCGTGTTCTCACCGCAGAACTATCCCTCAATTGTCCGCCATTTTGAAAAATGGCTTCAGCGACACCAGCGCCGCCAGTGGTACTTTGAGTCTCGAGTTTTTTTAATTGTAGCTCCTCCTTATTATCAGAGATCAAATCCGAGGATTGTTTCACTACACACCACGTCTCTTCTTCAGTGCTAACTCTCATAAATTTTGTTTACGTACCATTCCAGCATCCTTTTTGTTGTGCCCCATGACCTTAATTATCTTTGCCTTGGTCTTTCATATGAATAAATGGAATAAAATATATGAAATAAATGGAAATAAGTTTCGCATTTCCAAATACCTCACTACTAAATTTGAAAAATCGTTCCTCGTTTCATCATGTAAATTATAGAACTTTTTGTCTAATAATTTTAAGCTGTATAGAGACGTATGAAATCGTTTCAGGCTTAACATGGTGGAAATGCGATATTAACATGATAAAATATAACAACAATAGTAATATCCACACTTTAATGTACTACTCCAACACCGACCACCCCTGTGTTTGGTCCCGAATAAAATTACCCGCTGGGTCAAATTACCTTTTATTAGAAATATATCTTATAAACTACAGAATATTGTTCCCAAAAATAATTCTAAAATCTCATTTTATAACCCTTAGACGCTTGACAAGATTTTATTTAATTCTAAGGACAATTATGACCTTATGGACAAAAGTGGAGTGTATAAATTAAAGTGTGAGGACTGTGGTATTTGTTATGTTGGACAGTCTGGTAGAAGTTTCAAATACAGAGTGAAGGAACATAGAAGAAGTTTTGTACATAATGATGGAAAATCTTGCTTTGCAAATCATTTATGCCGGTGTAATCATTTTAGCAACTTTGGCATAGATATTTTACATTGTAATGACAAAGAGCTTAAATTGGATTTTATGGAAAAATTTGAAATTGTCAATAGCCCGGATGAAATTTGCAACGTTGTTTTATTCTGTTCTGACTCACCTTTGTTAAAGTTAAACGTCCCTATAACAAAACCCTGACCTTCACCCACACCCCACTTTGTCTCCGTTTTACGTCATCGGCCCCATATGTTCACCCAAATTGCTTTCCCCCCTCCCACTTCCCCCTCCTCCCCCCCCCACGCCTCTTCCATATACCCCCTCCTCCTACCTTGGCTCTGGTATAAATATTGTGAGAGTGTCTGTCCCATCACCTTGATAATGACATAGTATGTCGAAACCATGGTCGGTGTTGAAGTAGTACATTAAAGTGTGGATATTACTATTGTTGTTATATTTTATCATGGCTGTACAGAGACGTTTCAAAATTCAAAAGAAGCATAACTGACAATTTAATCAATTCCACTCTTGGACCAAAGTAAGGTTTATGATCCGAGGAATTGGATAATATTGTTATAGTTATTTTCATCAAAATTACCTCTTGGTTGTTGAGACTACTTTATTATGTTATTAAGAATGTTTAGTTATAAAGTTGACTTATTACATTATTAATGCTTGCATTGTATTGATTACCCTGGTGGCATGTGATTTTAATGTGTACCAAAGGACTATGTCCCAAAACAGTAAAAAAGGTTTTATATTTCTATTTCTATGAAAGCTCATCCTTCTATTTTTACTCTATTACGCCTACATTTTTTTATATTTTACTAGTTGTAATAGCTGTAATTTAATATTCAGGGAGCTGAGGAGTTTCAACCGCACCCTTGCCACAAGCATATATTATTAAAATTTTAGAATGGAAATTGACGCCGATTGATGTTTCTGGCTGTAAATCGAAATACTTCCATTGTGTCTTCAAGTACCTGCTCAGTCAATTACAGGCTGGGTGGCTAACAAAGAAATGCCAATTTAGTCAGCAGATTCCTCAATACTGTATCAAATCTAAATGTTTACGCGACAGTCTCCATTGTCTACTCCTAAAAAGCGTTTTAGCGTGGGAAATTTTCCAAATTCACTCATATTCAGGCTGTATTAAAATACCTTTAGTTCCAGTTAGGTTCACCCTTGGAAACATACCGGTTGGATTATATATTCTCCTCATATTCCAACCACCTCTGTTGAATAGATGACCAATAATCTTCAAAAAAAATCTTCGTAAAATCCAAATTCTATAAATCTAGATGTCCTATGCTAGAATGCGAACTGGAGTTCATACTTCTTATTTCTACAAGTCCACAAATATACAATCAAAATGAACTCCGTATTTGTTATGAATCACTGCGCGTCCTGTCCTCATTGTTATAATTTTCTTAATGTAGTCCATATAACCATCTTTTCATATTCCCTTTATTCCTTTATTTATCCACTCCAATATTTTTCATGATTTCATCCTTTAAGCATTAATTTTAAATCCGTTCTCTCAGCCTTAAGTGAATTTCCTCACAATCTTGGCACTTGGAGACGCCAACCTTATGCAGAGTCCGGCTTAGTTATTCCACAATATGCATACCAAATAATCAATACGAGACATTATATCGCCTCCATCTTCAAGTGCTTGAGGCAACACCTGGTTTTTCTGGAAGCCGTGACCAGACCAGCAGTTTTTATGGAAGTTTTAGTTCTTAAATTTTGTAGCTTAAGCTAAATCCAATACCATAGCAGATTAAATCTATTTCCTATACAGACCAATATTAAGTTCCTCCACGCTGTAATTTAATTATTCACGCTTTGGATTATCCTGTATGGCACATGGTGGAATAAGCGGGTTCGGTTATTTTGATATAATGCATTAAATTCATTGACTGTACTATTACATGTAATGTAATAGTATTGTTATGGCTTAGTAGTACAGTTTTACACTACAGGTTAATGTTAACCACTGGATGATGTTGCCTTTAAGCTATCATAGAGCTATTTTAGAGTATTTTATATAAAATAAGATAGCCGGTTTCTTAAAGTTAGCGTTCTCGATGGAAGGACAAACTGGCTTCGGTTTTCATACCGCCAAAAATTTAATGCGAAAATTATTTACCAGGGCATAAATTAGGTCCATGATAAGCAAGGTTCAGCACTGTATCTCAATATCTACTAAATACCATGCAAGCCAGTTTTAAGGTGCATGGCAGTGTGGCACGGAGATAGAGTAGTGCTGGTCCTTTAAAGCTGGTAAGTGGGAAATTTATTGCTCGTGAATATAAGCGTGGTTGCCCTTAATCCACTTTTCTAACCCATGACGTTCTTCTAACATTTCCGTTTATAATTCTAGAGAAGCATTTTCTTGGCCTTCCTATCAACCTGTTGCTTTTCTTCATTCTCAGACTTATGAATGAAGTTTCCTTTGCATGTTCCGCCTCTGCGAACATTCAGCGTTTGCTAATTATGGTTCCATATTAATCTTGGGTTTTCTTCTTCATCTATCTTGAATTTTTTCCTCAATTCCGTGTTCTAATATTATTTTTTTATGCCAAATTACTCTATGTTTTTATGAAATACCGTGGTAATGAGCATTTAACTATTTGTCCGGTTATAGAGTGTAATAAATTGTTTCATCCAATTTTCTCATTATTTCATGTTAACCAATGCACTAAAATATTACTAATAATCTCAGAACTGTTGTTACCTTATATTTTCTATTAATTTACCGGTGAGTGGATATTATCTAATAAGTAAAAATGCTTAAGAATCTGTAATTATCGCTCTATTTAGTGAAATGTGTTATGCATTTATTGGGCTTTAATACACTGTAGGAAAAGAAATCCGTGTTCAAAACTAATTGCCCAATTGCAAGATAATTAAAAATCGGGGAAGTATTGGGAAAAGTCTCTGTCTAATTGAATGAGATCACAAAGGGAATACTTTTTAATCGAAATTATATTTATATTAAATTATATCCTTTTAACAACAGAGGCTAATTAATTATAGTTAATGTTACATTTTGAGTATCCAAAATCCAATGAGTCCATCGTAATAAATTAAAGATTAAATATCTAATATCCCTTCCCCTCATGATTCATTTAGCTTTACGAGACAGTGCAAATAAATGCCGTAGTACTTCATATTTAACCGTCAATTCGCCGTATTCTTTGCAGTCGGTCCTGAAGTTCGTGAGGTTTAGCTTTTGGCACAAGCGTGACGAAAATAATGATTTACACTATTCCATGTCCATACTCATGATGTAACTTTATTAAAATAAATGTGGTTTCTCCGTACAAAATTTCCCCTGTATGTTCTGCTTCTATTTTACGAAAATGCTCACGGTGAGAGGGAATGCGACAAGAGAAAATGCTCAGGAAATATCGAAGTAAACATTCCATTATTAGTGGCGCTTTGAAAGCTTAAACTTTAATAGAGATAAGCGTTACAAATTTTTTTATGCCAATGTGATTGAAGAGGTAGTTTGTGGGCGCCGTGAATTTCGTGTTGGATTTTATGTTTGTCATTCTGGTTGGTTCCGGTCCATTAAGAGCACCTACGCTTAGCGATTTTTTGAGAAAATTCGACAGTTGTGGTCTCTGCTTTATCGTTTCCGGCAGGAATAAATGCCCATCTCACCAAATTGATTTTCGATTCGTGACTACCGCCACTGAACCATGGAAAGTTTTTTACTACGTTTTTTTCTGGCATTCGAATTATATAGGTTGAGGGTAATGCTGGCGCTATAACCCACTTATATCGATCGAATCCCATTGGTGACAGCTGTTGTCTCGCCAACTCTATCCCTTTGACTGCGCATTCTCCAGATATTAAAAGAATGTTATCAAGAGAAGACACATCCGTGTTTGTACAAGAGCTGGCTTATCCATGAAAAAACTTTGGAGACTCTCAATTTCAGACGAGACACCGTGAGATGTCTCCATCGGTTTTAGACCAAGGGTCCCCAAACTTCTTTGACTATCGACCCCTTCAAGAAATTTCTATACATTTTGTCCATCCCGTCATGTTTTCCTTCGAACAATCATAATACGTCTTTTTTGAAGAACGGATATAATTTTTTCATTATGTATTCCACAGTGTAATTGTTTAAATATGGAAAATTATTAGTAAAATATCATATTTCAGAAAGAACACGATGAGTGTATTAGCGATTTCCTCTTAGTTAAAAATAATTTGGAAAATATGTATTTCCTTGTCAAACGATCAAAATAATGTACATATGACACATCAAAATGTGTAACTTTTTGAAAGTTACAGTTTTTGGACTCTTCAATGTATGTAAACTAGAAAATTTAAGTAATTAGAGGCACCAGTGGAAGAGAGATGCTGAAGGCAGACATTTTTCTACAGAAAGATGTGCTTAAATAAGTGATATTCTTCTCCTACCTCAGAAGCAGCCTGGAGCGCGATGAAATAACTTCATTGGCCACAAGCAAAGATTAGTTCAAGTGAAGAACGTATTCAGGATAAATAACTGTCGCGTTCCAAGAATATAAAGAAATATATAAAGTAGCAGTACCTATAAGGAAAAAATCTGTGGGGTTTTGCGCTATAGGGTTCAGGGATATCGGCCTTTGGAAGGCTGATAAAAAAGGAAGAGGATATTGTATCTGAGTCAGATTTGACAAAATTCGTTGAGATACTACGAAACAAAAAAATGATTGCCTCAATTTTTACTATAATTGGTATACTCAAAGAATTATAGAGAACTCTATTCCAAGTGTTTCAAATGGAGTCTGAATTACCTCTGATGTGAATCTGACCGCCCCATGTCTTTCGCATCTTTTTCTCTCTCGCTTTTGTCTCACGCTGGTTGTAGCTAGTTTTAGCAGAAGATCTACGTGTAACTTAACATATGCATTCAAATTGTTGATGATTATAGTTAAAAGTGAAAAATATCCATCGTACTTATGGTTTTTTGGTTACTTATGTATATACTATGTACTTATGTCTTACTTACTGGTTTTTTTGACAATTTTTGAGATTGACAATGCCTTAACTTGTAGCCTCATGGCACATGGTGAACATTTCGTGATAATTCGATTTCATATCCACAAATTCTTCTAAACTGCAAAATTTACAATGAATTTCTATTTGTAATAATTGTGAGTAACTTTAGAATGATGAATTTCCAGGTCCAATATTCGGAAAAAAACGTATTTTAATTACTTTCGCCTAAAGTTCGAATGCTGCGCCAAAAACTCTATTCTTAACATCCTTTCACTCAGGGAAAGAATTAAAATATAATTCTTGTATCCATTACGGCCTGTGTTATGCGTTATCGTACATGAGCTGGTGCATTTAATTAGATGTGCTCCGAGCACCTTTTATTTTGGTATTGCCGGAAAAAAGTTTTAAAATGTGCACTCATTGACCAACGATTAGACCTCCAGCCATCTCTGCGGCGATTCTAGAGCCGTCGCGAAATACTCGCCAACTCGTGTTCGACCCTGTAAACCCGTTGTTTTTCCTCGGTATCTCTACGGGATGGACATGCTCTTGTTTGCGACCCGGAATCCGTCCGAATGATGTTAATCAGTGCGGCTCCCTGGGTCGTAATTTAGTCGAGAGAGTGAGTGAGGCGGCCTCCTCAGCAGGCCGGCAAACGAGAGACCCTGGCGCTCCTCCGCGGCATCATTTATTCCGTCGACGCCGCAGGGCCTTAGCTCTTACCTCGCCGTCCCTTGATGCATTTAGTAATATTTCGAATTAAAGGGGCGTGCGCGTACCATTAAAGCCCTTTGCCGTGTGCGTTATCCCGGGGCGGTATGAAGCGTGGGGTTTCGGAGCGAAATGTGTACTACCCTTCGTCTTCAGGTGTCCGTTTACTGAACAAGGTGCAAGTCCACGTGAAGGCTGCCTCCAGGGTGTGCAGCAATAGGCATTTCCGTACCGGACATGCGCTAACAGTCAATCATACTGTCATGCAGCTACTCGCTGCATCACTGCGAATTGTTTTATGTTAAAATAAGTACCGTACGTGGAAACGTCACATAACTTCTTACCATCTCTATACTCATACATTATGGACATTTCACTCACACGTCACGGCAACTATTCGTTGGAATTTTGTCATGCTATCATGCGAAAATGTCCGGAAAAATTAGTGACACATGACACGTAAAACTAGCGAGCATCCGTTGCAGACATTGAAAGTGTACAAAATAAAGAAGAGGGTGAAAAACTGAAATTTTAAATCTTCAATTGCTTGAATTTCAAATGTCTCACGCATACAGATATTTTATAATTCTTTTTACGTGATATATTTGGCATTTGGAAAAAACGTTAAAATAGTAACAATTGTATCCTAATGTTCAATGCTGCTGATGATACAAATTCGGCTCTCAGATACATTTTTTATTCATTAGATCTCTTTTTTAATGTTCTTAGTACCACCTTATGTGAAGGTAAAATCTTCTTTCATTCGAAATCAATCAGAAAAAGACCGATTTTTCGTAGTGAAATGCAGCTAAGGACATTTGGTTAGAAATTCTATTGGTTTATTAATTAAAAATCTTTTATTAAAGAATAAGAAGTTAAAACGTAACATCTCACTGCTGCTGGTATATTTTCCAGGCCCCTGTGATTAGAAATAGCCCTTTATTTTTCACACTCAGTACATCATTGAAAATTTTCCGCGGAACATTTGAGTTAATAATATAAAAACCACCAGGGAAATCCGCTTTTTTGTATAAATGCTTTGAATTACTTCTTGTCTCTTCCTCACTCTGTGGAAAGATTCGAGAGATCTAGGAGAATATTAAGAAGCAATTTAAACTGCTAGAGAGGTGCTGGAGGAGCAAAGAATTTGTTGATGAGTATCATTTTAAAATGGATATATTCGTTTTTTTTTTTTTTTTTTTTTTGTTGCTAGACATAATAATAATAATAATAATAATAATAATCCTTTATTACGGGCAGGTGCCCAATTTCCAGAGCATGAGTAGTACATGTAACTTTTAATAAGTGTGATTCTAATAATGAATAATATGTTAATACACAACAGAAGGAAAAAATATTTTCACAATATAAAATAGATACACAGTATAAAAATAGATATCAAATATATAAAAAAAACGTAAGAAAATTCAGAAACATTCAGAACAAGTAATAATTAACCTTAAAGGAAGTAATTAAAAGAAAAAAAATAGATACAATATCAAGTAGATACAGAGTAAACAAATAGACATCCAATATGAAAGTAATAAGAAAAAAGTCAAACACTTTGGTGCACAATATAAAATAAATATCCATGTAAAAATTAATAATTAAAAAGAAAGTCCTAAGCTTTCTAAAAAAGTCATAAGTAGACTTACAGGAAGTAAAATATGTACCAAAAAAATTAACAAACTTATGAAATTCTTTAGCATCATAATTGACTAGACATATTCAGATAGACCTTGTAGACACCTTCTCCTATAGACAACCGGGGAATCATGGTGTATATCAATGTATGAAAGGAGTGAATTATACAGTCTTAATATGCGAACAATAGGTTCGTTAAAAGAATAATTTCTTCGACAATATTTAATATGATATAGTTTAGATCTCCTGGTGCTCGTGAATGATGCATCGAAATGCAATAATGCAAGTAAAGGCGAGCACTTGACAATATTATTACATAAATTGTACAAATACAACAACCTTGCAAGTTTTCTTCTTACTGATAAAGTATGCAGATTTAATATAACCATTGTTTCAATGTAAGGTGTGTGTGGGGTATAGAATCCGGCATAGAAGTTGATTAATCTCAGGAATTTTCTTTGAACACGTTCCAATGCATCAACATGGCAATTGTAATAAGGAGACCAGATGACAGAATTGTACTCCAAAATGGGACGGACTAGGGAGGTGTAAAGGCATCTTAATGTGTAAATATCTCTTAAGTCCTTATTAAGTCTGGTACAAAAACCCAGCATACGTAGGGCTTTAGCTACGATGTTTGATATATGCTGGTCAAAAGTCAGAGACTTATCAAACAGTACTCCAAGATCTTTAATCATGGAAGCACGAGGAATATTTTGAGATCAACCAGAAAAAATATCGTCTGAAATATCATGCAACCAAAAGTTAATTGTTGGAATACCTTTTATGTTTCCGATAATATGTACTTACGACTCGATTTTCACACTCATTTTCTTTCAGCACACCTAGTCTAATCTTTCCTCAATTGTGCAAGAAATCGGTTATTTTTTGATGCATTTCGCCTCCAGTTTGTTCAAGGCTTTGGTCGAAGTGTTTATTTGTAGATCAATAGTGATTCCCATTTGAAGAGGTGGGGTGACCTAATTTTGGCTTTGATGGAACTTTTGTACAAATATATGACTTCCAGCGAGATGTCGAAAATATATAATGTTTCCCCAAGACTTGACACGAATAGACATCCCATATTCCCGTTTATGTCACTAGAATACGTCTCTTTCGCTGATGATAAGCCTTAGCTGCTAGAATACATGAGCAAGATAGATTATATTTCATAGAGTCGTGGGATACATTTTTATGTGCAAGCTGCATCCAGCACACCCCGAGGAATCGACCACTATCTCAATGAAACGATGCATTTCACATAATTATTTACAATAACCTGTTAATAACTCAAAAACCAACTTGTATTGCTATGCTCATTTTATATATTTTTGCATTAATGAAGGAACAGTGTACATAGCGTGCAAGTTTACGCGAAAATGGCATAGCAGGGTTAAAAAATGTATTTTTTCCTACTGCCCCAACCATTTACCCTTAAATTTTTTGCAAATAGTTTAAGTATCATCGGCGGAATTAATTTATGCATACTGCTGGAAGTTTGTTGGCATATATTCAACATGTGCGCGTTACAAGGAGCGCACATTTCTACTGGTAATGAGAATATAAATAAAGCTCACTGAAATTAGTTCACGGGGGATGCTCTTAAGAGGTTTTCTCACTGACGTCATAGCAATGCGATGCGCGCGTCGGAACACAAGCAGGCTGTTGGAGAGTGCGCTTCTAAAGATGTCACCGTCATTTGTTTTACCCTGCGCGTCGGGATTTATTTCCTTTCAATATCTTTCCCCCTATTGGGTGTGATCGTGGCGTTTCACTCCTTTGGATCCCGAGAGCGGCGCCCGCTGCGTTTGACTCTAAAAGGATCGCGCGTTTTATTTCATTTATCCTTTTATTCCGCTCAGAGGGTATCCGTAATTAAATCCCTTTCCATAGAAGGAGAGAGAGATAGTGGGTGAAATAGGGCGATTTCACGAGGACCAGCCTCTCGTCGCGAATGCTGAAATTAATGGCTATGGCCGTCCACTGCCGATGAGTACTTTCTCATGGGGAGGTATTGGAACGGGGAGGAATAAGGGGCGTCCCATAGAAAGGCATTTTCGATCGGTGCCTTGAAATGGGAGGTGCCTTTTCAAGCATTGGTCCACCTTCATGTTTGAGTTTAAACGAAGACCGTTTGAATGAAGCACTTAGTTGTATGGAATACTATAGGAAGGTACCTTTTGGAACTCGGGAGATGAAGGAAAGGTTAAACATTGCAACTCGTTCATTATGTATTGAGCAACGTTTTCTTTACCCGAGTCACATATAATACAAATGTTTACTAATCAATCACGTTATTGTTTATATTGAAAAACGTTTTCTATTACCCGTGTCACATATGATACAAAATTTTACTCATCAACCTCGTTATTTTTTACCTATATTGAACAGTATTTTCTATTACGCGTGTCACATGTAATACAATATTTACACATCAACCTTCCTCATTTCTCACCTCCGTCCAAATCATGCCCCATTTCTGTATCCTTCTGTTAAGGAACAAGATGTTTTATGCAGCTAAGTGACCGATGGAAACTACGAACCAAAATCTATCCTTTTCCAATGGAGTTCAAAATGAACAATCATGGGATTAAAATCTTTCATGATGCTCTTTCCTCTAGGTTCTTGGTATTTTCCAGTATTATTGCTATTTTCCACTAAGGTATTGCGTGGAAGTTTTTAAGTCCCATATCACCCGGAAGACCTTCAAACAACAATGCATACATTGTAGTATACGGAAAAAGAGACAAAAATTGTACATATTATACAAGGTGTTTAGAAAAAACCATAAATGCTTTTCATAATGTGTTTAATAAACATCATATCCTAGCCAACTAAACTTTGTTAACTAACGAATATTTATTAATTATTCTTTGCATTTCATGAAAATTTTGCTTTGCACATTGTGGCTGTCCATGTAACCATTGAATCAGTCTTTCCCATGATATTATATAATTTGTATGAATGCGATCGGTCGAAAATGTAGTATTTAAGAGTTTTATACCTATTTTGAGGATATATAATAAAAATATGTAGGATCATACAAATAATGATCATTACTTTTTGCGACTATCTTAAGTAGAATATTCAGCGTAAGGTTTCTTGGCCTAATACGCGGACATTTTAGCTAAAATTATAACTCCCAAAGTGTTTTTTTTTGTATCACATTTCTGAAATAATGGCCAGCTTAACGTCTACAGAGTGCAAAATTCATTCATTCATTGGCTGTTAAATCCTTAAGTTGGTTGACTGCAGCCCTCTATTCTTTTCTATCTAATGCTAGTTTTCTTACCTCCTGTTATCTCTTGCTGTGTACTTTCCTCTTTAATTGGTCCATTAATTCATTCCTGGGTTTTGTATGAGGACTTTACCCTCTATTTTACCTTCAGTAATGATCTTCTTAAACCAATTGTGCCTCAGGGTCTGTTCAATCCACCTGATTCTCCTTTTCTATATGGCAACCATATGGTCCATTGAGTAATACGCTCCACACGAATTTTCTCACACGATGTTTTCTAGGTTTTAGGCCTATTTTCTTGGAACACAGAAGTTGGTTTTTAACCATGAATGCCTTCTTAGCTTTGGTTATTTTCCGCTTTTCTTCTTCCGTCGCACTTCTTCCGTCCCACGTGATGGTGTTTCCGAGATCTGTGAAGGAATCCACTTGCTCTATTTTCTCTCCTCTCAGGGTGACTTCTACATTCAGCTTCTCTCTTCTGTGTACTAGGATTCTATTTTTCGTCTTATTTATTTTGATGTTGTACCCTTGTAAAACCTATTCTATTGTGTTTTTTGACCTTTGATGATCATCTTGATTTTTTGTTATTACTGCGATGTCGTTTGCGAAGCGTAGCTTGTTATCTCTTCCCCGTTAATGTTAATTCCCTTCTTACTAATTTCCTCTACTTCTCTTAGTGCCTCCTTCAAGTACACGTTGAACAGTACGAAATACAAGGTAAAATTTTTTTCATTACCAATGGGTTTCTATGATAACTCGTTATTCGACACCTTTGTTTTCCCTCATACGGACTTATTTTTTGTACCATCGGTTTACAAAAAATACCAGATTTTCACCACAGATTATGCTTTCTAGACAACCAAGTACTAAAGCCGTGGGCAGGAAATGACTCAGGAGGATTAGGGAGACTAGTTATATCAGTGAGATAGAACAGACTAAATTAGCAGAAAGGAGTTGGAAGGATATCCCACAATTAAAATCCTCTTGGTGGACGTGGTCATTCGCCACTTTGTGGATTGATGGTCGTTGATTTTGTGGATCCGACGACAAGGGTTCCTCGAAAGAATGGTCGGTCGAGTGGGGAACGGAGAGCTGACCCTCTATCCTTGGGGAAGGGTATTTGAAGAGAAAGTTAAGTCATTGTGTGTTAAGGGTTTAGGTTATCCTTGGGCCTTCGATCTTTAGTCCGGACTTTAGCACCCCCAATGTCTCCTCACAGTCGAATCTAGGGGCGCAAAGCCACTACTAACCGCTGTATTCAACCTGAAAAGGCCGGCTTGAGTGGTGAGAAGAAATCTATTTATTTTCGCGCTAAGTCTAGCGCCACTAAATTGGTGAACTTAAACACTGATGAATAGAATAGGGTGAAATAGAAAGTCACAGATTTGAGTAGAGTGGAAAGAGATGGAATAGGATAGAATATGATTGAATATGATAGAACGGAATATATTACGATTGAGCAGGACAGATTGGAATAGAGTAGGGGAGAATCGAACTGAACCGAGTCCAACGAAGAAAGGTAGACTAAGAAAAGCTTAATTATTCTTAGATGAACTGTCCATCACAAACACAGAAGCAGAAACTTTACTAATGGAGAAAAAATAACCAAAAGTTGTGAATCACATAAATGATGAAGACTTGAACAGTAATCGACAAATTAAACTGATGGAATTGTATTCATTTACACGAAAACCAAAATAAGTATCATGATCCTCAACTTATGAGGAAATTGTGGTAAATGTGCGCATAGATATAACTTTTTTGAGCTCTCACAGACTAACTTCTACTCTCAATGGACTGTCCCATCCAGATGTCACAATTTAGAATACCTACTTGAAAGAAGAGAGTTACCTGGAAGTATCGATTATATAACATTTTTTTGACGATGAAAAACGCAGGTATTACATTGTATTTGACGTATTTTTAACGCATGAAGAATTACTCGGTTTTTATGTTGTCATACAATGAAAATAAGGCATCATCAAACAATGTGTAATTTACTAATGTATCTTATTTTTTTTTAGAATTTCGATCGTGAATACGTTTCACAAGGCTATCAAATATGTTATAAAATCAATGTCATTGGAATACATGCTCTCACAACTTATGAAACAACTAAGAAGTAAACAGATGCCTTACGGTTTACACATTTGTTTACTCAGGCATCTTGTTTTAGCCTCAGATGTGGTAATAATTGTACCGTGGGCTGATGTGGACTGGATCAATGTGGTGGCTTAAGTAGTGGCTTTCTACGCGGGAAACACTGGTTCAAATCTCGGCCGTGGCGGAGAGATTTTTTCATTTAATTTATAAGCCACTCTATACAAGAACAATGTATCAATATCTGGTGGCATAGCGATTGAAACATATGTCTACAAAGCAATATGAAAACCACCTCCTGGGAATGGAATACAGGATGATTCCACACTAGGCATGTAATACCTACTTTTCCGGGTTCAGAATCGTGCTACGTACTCTCTACTGGCTGCTAGGCAAAGACCAACATGCAAGTAGGAAAAAAATGCATTGCAAAATCAGAAGCTAGCTAATTTGCTTCTGATTAAGATACTAATGCTTTTTATGGTCTTTTATGCTTCCAATTCATGCAAATCACGAGATACTAATTCAGGAGCTCAATCTAAATTTCATCCATTATTGAAATTAATTAATCTGTTTGCCTACTCAAAGTGATAAAGCTAACAATATTTCTTTAAAATTTTTCGAATGATTCTTAAGCCCATTTTGGGGGATATCACATTGAGACTCCCTGCCATCTCTGTGGATTGACTCGCGATATCGCGAGTACTAAGTGGGAAAACAAACCGTTCCTCGGTTTTAACGGTTCGATAGCCCATTTTAAGTCAAGAAAGTAAAGAAATAAAAAACGGAACTTTTTTCTTTTATTTCTCTTAGTTTGTAGAAGAAACTGAAACCGTGTTTCTTCTATCTTGCTCCGCGTCGTAAAGGAAAACTCGCTCTAAATACTCCGCGTTCGTTATGCACGTGAGAAAAGCGGTCATGAACCTCCTGAGACTAGAACCGTGACCCTTTCACCGTCGCGCTGAGATCCCTTGCGCACTCTAGTCTGTTATCTCCACATTTAGACATTCCACCGTAAAATAACACAAATATCATTATATTTATATTCTTCCAACTCCTTGGAAAATAAATGCTTTAACTGATGATGAAAAACTATGTATAAATGAGTTTAAAAGAAGGACTGCCCGAGCTAAACAAACAATTCAACGCAAGCGTAAACTCTTTAGTTGACAGCCACCTCAAAACTGCTTCAAGGGAAAGAATTGTGAAGACTTTCTTGTGGAGCGTGCTCACCTGTAGCTGTGAAACATGGTTCTTGGATAAACAGGTGTAAAGATCCTGGGAGCTAAAGTGCGGTTTTGAAGAAGAATGAAAATAAACAAGTTGCTTAATAAGAGATACATGGAAAAAGTTTTGGAAAAAGTAAGCGAAAGAATAACGCTTCTCCAAACAATTCTCTCCAGAAAATTTAAATGCAATGGGCATAATGAGTTCCACAAAAAAATATTGGTGGGAAAGAAAACTATGGGAAAAGACAAGAGAACGGGGGAGAGTGTCTTTGCTTAAGAGTGTGGCGTTCATCATGTATTGCAGCTCTGATAACGAGATAAAAATAACGGCTGCTAAGTGAGAGGAATGGATACAACGCCAGTATTTTGAACAAAAATCTAATATGAAAAATAAAATTTCACCTATTTACTCCCAAATTGAACTTGTAATTACATGGTTTTAAATGCGAGAATGGGTTAAGCATAGGCAATTTTTTTTTAAAACCTATATTAATGCATATAAAATGGTTATAATTTTTTAAACCAAATAGAATTAGTATTTTTTCATTACAGCATTTACATTTTTCATAAAATACATATGATATTTTCATATGGTAATAAAACAGATCCTCAAGTATATCTGGGAAAAAAGTGAGTAACAACCAGGATTCGAGAATTTTAAAAATATAAAATTTGCATAAGAGTAAAAGAAGCGGCAGGAGATAGAAATGTTTCCAGAAGGATAGCGTTTACATTATTATGATTCCAAAATAGAAGCAGTAAGAGAACAGGCGTGAAGTGGTCTGGAGAAAGAAAAAAAAATGGATATTAGATATTAAAAGATGGAAGAACTTTGGAAGAATATAAAACAGCAAATGTGAAGGTATTGAAATTGAAACTTGGTTCCTAGTTGTCTAAAAAGAAAAGAAAGAAAATTATAATTTCTCTGGCAATTGTTCAAACGTAGTAAATACTTCTGGTTAGTTGAATATCAATTAAATATGAGGCATTAAATCATCTTATTTTTCGAGTTAATAGAATACCACTGCAATGGTTGAAGTCAATAGAATTGGCGCTACAATGACCTTCTATGGCTGAAAGAAGTGTTTTTTAATTAAGCATTGGATAGTCTCGATCTTTTTTCGCTTAGTATTGGTATTCAATGGCTATGGCATGTCAGCAGTGAAGCCGAATTATTTGAACCAAACATCCGCGAGGGATGAAGGGAATACTTGCTTCGATTGCCATAGTCACGGTGGAACCTTCATCCTTGCATATGAGAATAAATTTGTTTACTTTTGGACAATCCAAGACAAAAGATGCTTCGTGCAAAAGTCAATTAATGCGGAGTTATCAATATTGCGGAAAAATGCGGGGTGCAAAAGTTAATATGAATTCTAATGTAAGATCTTCCACAAAGTGATGACTGGAGTTGTAAAGTTTATTTACCAATTTTCGGGTTGCGCTAAATCTAGATTCAGTAAAGTTATTGTAAATGGTAAGGAATAATGAAATAGAAAATGTCCATTGTCTTTAAGAATATTTCCAGTGTCAAAGAACACAAAAGTTCTGGCAATTCCACCCCATAGAGAAAAATTTTGCATCGCAGTTAACGAAATTCAGCTTTAATTCAGGAGCCCTGCGGTGCAATTCTATTTTAGATACACCCAAGATCCGGAAATATCATTATTAGTCTCCTTAGTTAGTGGTTGAAACACCCGTTTAAGCTTTAAATACAATTCGAAAGTCGCTTTTAGCCAGAGGCCCCTAGAGTGGCAAGCTGCATTGGCAATTATTTGCTCTCACTCTCTCAATACATACATTCTTAATCGATGTACTCTGTTTTTGCCTCCCTAATTATACTCACTGTAAAGCAGTTGGTTTTTAACTTCAGCATAGTTTAAATTTTTTAAATACTTTTTATTGGATTTTTTCTGATCTGTATGATTTTAATTTGATTACCTTCTTGTTTTCGTTAAGTTTTCGGCCTACGCCCATACAACTTCAGTATCAAAGAAATGAAACTGAATGATTTAGAGAGCTAAAAGCAAGAATGTGATGAATAAAAAATTCCACCTTTTGGAACATGTGGCTAAATATCAATTAAAAAATTATACTGTGAAAGTTGCTTCCTAGTGAAAAAAAATGAATAGCCTTTCAAGAATGAAATGCCCATCTCGTGCCCTAATGTCCCAGTCTTTCCTCTCCAAATACATTCTACTTTCTTAACTCTAGTATGGCTTTGGTAGATATCTCGCACCAATAGAATTCATGATACATCAATGCTTATCTCTTTATCCAAACAAAAACGTACAATTTTATTTCCAATACACTTGTAAGACGGTTTGACAAGTAAACCCCGCCACGCATTGGATTTTGTGAGCACTTCTTCCAAAGTTTGCACTTTTCAGCAAATATTAAGTTTTTTATTTGCTTCATCGACGGCATATCAGCTATCTGTCTACCTACCAGCGTCTGCTATCATTTTTTTCATACATCCTGGCATTATCTGCCAAAATCGGAAAAAAAGTGCATCAAATTATCTATAGTGAAAAATAAATATTGAGTCTAGGCCGGATAAAAAGGATAACAGTGGAAAGTGGGATTTTTTAACACTCGTGAATCCCAGATAAGAAGGAATACAGTACACAATTAAGATTCCAATAGGATAAAGGTTGCAGGAGCAGGTGCATTTCGTGACTAATTCAAAATATAGGTTTGCATTATTCACTCTGACAGATGATCCTTTTCTTTTAGTCCCCATCTGGAGATTCGATTGGGGGAATAACTTTACTTCCGGAACATTTTAACTTGTAGAAAAACCATCAAGTCATATGAATGCAAGGCTGCATCTTCTAAAGAGAATAATGTGGTAGTTCCCTCGTTGCATTTAGTATCGCAGTACCCCGGCTTACTCTGTGAACTTCAATTCCACCGAAGCTGTGGCTGTTGTTACTGGACCGATCTTCTTGATCTGCGTAATTAATATCTTTTGTTGAGACGCGGGGCCAAGTAGCTTGGGTAATATGCAAAAATATTCTCATGGTTTCGCTTAAAAAAACAATTTTTTCCATAATTTTTAATATTTTTTGTCCTTTTGTCTCGAATCTGCAGCCCTCTTTTTTGCGTCAAAACGATATATCGTGGAGAACACAATAACAAAACATATGCGGCACAGAATTAAAGAAACTAGGTTTTGTTAAACGTGTAATAGAAAGGGCCTCGGATGAAAAAGTAAAAGAGAGATGCTACTTCGCTCTGGTTAGGACACACCTCGAATACGCCACGAGCATTTGAGACCCTGGTCATAAAAATGTAACCAAAACAATTAACTAAATACAAATAAAAGCAGCACACTTCGTTAAAAACTGCTAAGAGCGTACATATAGTGTTGCACAACTGTTAGAGGGATTAAGGTGGAAGCCTCTAGAGACTCGGAGGCTGCACGCTAGGCTTAGGTTGCTTGATAAAATCAGTACTGATATTTTTCATAGCTACACAGAGAATATTATCATGACGCCTCACTATATTATTTGGTCTGAAAGAAGCAATAAAGTGAGAGAGATACTTTGCCGAACAGATGAGTACAAAAACTCGTTAATTTCGCGCACAATAAGTGACCACAATAGAAACTGAGCTTCTCTAAATATAATCTCATAGGACATGTCACCATTTCATCTCCAAAACTTTTACATCTTTACACGGCTGGTGACCCACCTTCCCCTGCCACACGGCCAAGCGACGGCTCACGGGGTTGTTTGTAGATGTAGAAAACACTCAACCAGTGGGCCAACCCGACTCCAAGTGTCAGAATTTTGCGCGGTCAAAATTCAAATTCAAAGTCAAAATTTTTTGTACTCATGAACTACTCATACCGTCTTCATAACACTTTGGATTATTAGGCCCTGCGAATTTTTTCTTACTTATTTTCCGAGTCGGAAGTTAATTTAGGAGGTATGCAGGGGTGAAGCTCGCCTCATATTTGTTTTCAAGCGTGCAAATTTAGCACATTCTCGGTGATGGTAGTAATAGTACCATGGCAGTAAAAATACAACTTTTTTCTGCAGCTAACGAATCTCTTCTTATCCCTTCAAAAGTACGAGTACTTTTGCTTCCTCTTTCTGTCTAACCTAATATAGCTGTATCATGGCTTGCCTGAAAAAAGGAAAAAAATAATAAAATACAAAGAGGAGCTGCACGCTTCCTTAACAGCTGCTGCGAGCAAACAAATTGTCTCACAACTTTTAGAGGGATTAATGTGGGGGCCTCTAAAGACTTGGAGGCTACACGCTAGGCTTAGGTTGCATGAGAAATTCAGAACTGGTGTGTTTCAGGCCAACGAAGAATACTATCATGACGCCTCACTATATCTCTAGGTCTGAAAGAAGCGATAAAATAAGAGAGATACATTTCCGAATAGATAGATACAATCGTTCTTTCTACACACAATAAGCAACCACAATAAAAACAGAGCTTCACAAAATTCACTCCAATAATACATGTCACCATTTCACCTCCCAAAACCTTATCCCTTACATCTTTACACGGCTGGTGATCTAACGCCCCTTTCTAACCACCAATGTGGCGGCTCGCAGGGTAGTATGTAGATGTAGACATGATATTTTTATAGCCAATTAAAGACACCTCTACTGGTAATCTACCTGTTACAATAATTTCCGAAGACTCAGTGATGTCCATTTGCGTGGAAATCGTGTCGGATTAAAGAAAGGAATTCTTACGCGGCTGACTGAGCCGCAGGAGTGTTCAGGGGAGATTGGGAGAAGAGGCACAAGCGAGAATAAGAGGGAAATCTCCTGTGGAAAGTGAAGAAGGGAGAAAAATGGAATTTATGCTCACGGAACATCCCGTCTCGTCGGAACCGTTTTGCCTCCTTTTAAGGCGGGATCCCTACTCCTTCATCGACCCCGTCCTTCTTCCTCCTCCTCCTTCGCTCTCTAACCCACCCCTTCCCCCAACCTCGCCTTAACCCTCCCTACTGAATATCCACCGAAAAATCCCTGTTAAAGTCGGGATCCTTTTTTTTATTTTCCTACATTTTGCCTATATATCACCCATTATCGTTTGTAAGCCTTCACATTTTCATGTTTCTTTTTAGTGTAAAACCACTTGTGTAATGGTCGAATTAAGAGTGTTTTACAAAATTGATAAAGCGTATTATTTATTTGGAAGAATGTGGCTAAAATTGGATTAAAATTATTACACAGTTTTAAAGCCTATCAGGATTTGAGAGGAATGGTCCGCTCTCTGGTAATTATAGGTAAAAAGACTGACATTCGAGGTCACTTAGGTGATGCCACGGGTGTGCAGGATAGCTTTGTAAACATTACTCTTAGAATGCAGTTAAGGGAGAGAATTCCTGGGTTATCATTATCATATTCTTTTAGAAATGGGTTGAAAGATATATTTCTTCCCATTTTATAAAGAATAGAGTGATAAGGTAATAGTTCACGCCATTGAGGCCTGTTTTTGTGCAAAAAACAATCTAAGTATCACAAATAGATAAATAAATCCGTTAATCCTTTTTGAATGGCTACAGTATTAAACAAATGAGTTTGTTCCATTTAATCCGAGTATGTATTACCGTGCTCAGCAATAAATCCGTAAGGCAGTTGTAACGGGATATCATTTCACCTAGAAATTAAGGAATTTGATTTCATTATAGGATACGTATCTCACCCATCCAAAAATACCAAAATATTAACAACTTTAATCACTACTTTAGCCAGTACTGCAGCTACTGCACCAACCTGATCCCTATCGCGGTACGCTGGGCAGTGCGAGCGAGGCATAAGGCGGAAACTTCAGCCCAACCCCCCTCTCCATTACACTTAATCCTTCCTCTAACTTTTCCCCTCTAACTCATTCAGACCCGGCGTTTCCCTCCTCCACTTCCACCCTCTTCCTCCGCCTTTCTCCCCGGCTTTCTTCCCCAGCACAAGCCCGACTCGTAGATCTTCGCGGAACACGCAAACTCCGCCTTTTACGCACACGCACGCCCAAGTCAAGAAGTGAGCGACGGAGCTTGTGAGGTGTGAAGGCGACTGGCGGGAGAGAAAGGGGTGTAAGGTAGTGAGGCTATAAAAACTCTTACAATGGGTACCGTATTTTTTTAAGTTATGTACCGGTGAAAGATAGGTTATGTTGGACATACAAGATAGAGAAATGATTCCCGGTTTTCTATAATTTTAAGGTTCTATCTATCCCTAATACAGGTTGCGGCAGCATAATTTTCTGCGACATCCTAATTTGTGCGTAAGAAAAATAAGCCTCTGCCGAAAACGCGAGCTGTCGCTTCGTCCAACGCATTCTTGGTACTAAAGTGGAATAGAGGAAAAACTTACCGACCTATCCGTCCGAATGAGACAATCCGTACCTTTCAACAGCCTAACCTCGCTTCCTGGTACCAAATTCAAATCAGCAAATAATGATGCCGCGCCCTGTATATCTTTTTTTTGGTCTTTGAATACTAATTACCCATCATCATTAATTCAATAAAATCTATTCTCTTTCTTCCCCTGCCCCGCTTGCCCAACAACGATCTCTGTGTCACAGTTTTGAGCAACCCATCGCCCCCTTTTCGCCCTCTTTTCACCATCGTCCCCTTTCGCCCTCTTTTCGCCATCGCCTTTTACTTCCTCCTGCCTAACCCTAAGTTTCGTTTTTCTACTATACTAAGCACTTCCTCGTTCGTCTTCCTTCCCGACCATCACACAATGTCAATCCTTCGCCACCCCCACACGTTAGACGCCTGCAGCTTATTCACATCCTCCCTTCTTAGGGTCGACGTTTCAGCACCTTGAAACGCTACGCTCCATGCCAAGAGTTTCTCCAGTCTCTTTACCCAAAGTCCCCGTAGTCAGCTCCCATCTGTTACTGCACGCTTCCTTGGCTATTGCTGATCTCCTCGCGTCTTTCTTACCGCGTCCATTGTCTTCTAATGTACTGTTCAAGTAATTGAAATGCTTTTATATGCTGTAATTCGTGTCCTCCTATGATGTGGAATTAATAAAAAAATGAAAGAACAAACGTCACCATAGTAAATCCAATGTGCTGATCACAAAACAGATCGTCGCTTATTTGAACATTATTTTTTCACATATACATAAACCTGCCATGCTAGAGTCCTGGTCAAAACGGAAGATCTTTCCTCTGTGGAGTTTTTCAGAATAAGTACTGTCAAAATACTTACCAATGAGCTGGTCGGATGCTCATCGGGTGACTCCTAGGAGGTAATACGGTGGCTTAACCCGCTTTCCTCAAAATGCATCGTAATGAGCTCTCCAGAGCATGGCTATGTGGAATTTCTCAATCATGAAAGTAACGAAGTAAAGAGCTTTAAAATGTTCCGTTAATACATTTTTTAAAATCCTTATTTAGGAAAAATGTAGACTTTGTTTGACCTGCCGTGCCATAGCCAGGCAGTGGCACGGTGCGTCAAGGATGCAACTGCTGCATCATTTGCTGTATGTGATTATGACTCCCGAGATGGCTACATTAGAGCTCGATTGGTGGAAAAGAAATTAACTATTAATTAATTTAATTAATTAATTAAATTAATTAATAATTAAGAAATTAAAAAGGAACTGAATTGCTTCTTCTTACGCAACAATGGACATTAATCACATCAATGAACTGATAAATGAGCTACATGGTCAGCAATGATGGTCAGCATTCCGGACAGTAAGTGTGTGATAATCTTTCTCTTAAATATTACCAGTGATGCACTGTCTTTTACCAGTTTAGGCAAGTGATTCCACAGCTTTGAGGCAACAACTGTAAACGATTTCTGGACTGTAGCTGTCCGGAACTGGGGGGGATACAAAAAACAGGGGTCTTGTCTAGTAACAACATTAGTGTATTTACTACTCGGGAGAAAAATTATATACTGAGGGCTCCCATATTTGAGGAGATTGAACATGAAGCAGGCCATGTTATATTTTCTCTTTGATTTAAGATCAAGCCAGGAGAGCCTTTTAAAATAAGGGGTAATAATGGCCGTGTGAAAACCTAACAATGAAATGAGATAATGGCTGTGGAAAAGAGTAAAAAAAGTGGAATAAACGAAATGTGAAGTTAATCTTTTGGGCTGTTCGAACGTTCTTTTACGTCCTCAGGCCTCCTGGTCATCCAAAGTATGATTGCTCATGTTCGTATTTCAAATTTGCGCTGGAGCAGTATAGGAGTACGTTCACGCCTCCCATTCTGATACATTGTAACATGTTGTTCCATCTATCCTGATGGCTGATGAGTCTAATACCACTATAAAGTGTCTCGGTAGAGCCCATTATTCCACTAACTTCGTTTAGCCTTGAGTGCGTGCATACGACATGTAGTTGGTTCAATTGACGGAAGTTAATGCACACAAAGATGGTTTTAGTCCTTTTCTAAGCTAATACTTTGGTACTTGTACCACAATAATTAGGATTTTACTGGGTAAAATTGTGGTATTTATTTTGTTTTTACTTGTGTGATGTACGATATTCTTGTTAAATACATTGTTTATCAAACAAACTTGAGTTCAAGGCAATAAAATTGTAATTGTAAGTAATTTGATATTTTTCCAAGAAAACTCACTCTTGGGGTCAGGGCTAACGAAAAAAAAACTTACAACTCAAAGGGTTAATTTAATGAGAGTTATTTCAATAGAGTAAAGAATAAAACTAAAACCTGTACGTAGTTTTACCCATTATTACATTTCCATCTGAATCCTCTGCTTAGTTTGAATTTAGCAAACCACCTTCCCTCCTCCACTGAGTTTGTACAGCTCTTAGTTCGCCTCGTTCTCAATGCAGCTTATTCCATCCATCCTTCTCCAAATCCTCCGCTACGATCAACCATTTCCTCAAAGGCATAGTTTCGGAACAATTCCAAGCTAAACTTCATTCAAACAGTCCTCACATGGAATGGAGAGATACGGTAGCTTGTATGGATTTTTCCGCCAACATAAGGGATAGGATAAGCTAAAGCGGTGGGCAAGTACGGGACCAAAGCACGAGACGCTCGGGCCCTTAAGTCCGGATTTAAGGACGCGGATTGACGCTATCAGATCTCTCCTTCTTCTGAGGATTTGAGAAGGGGATGGGGAATGGGGGAAGAAAATAGGGGATGAACTACAGCGGCAAATAAGCTCACTTTGGGTGAAAGAAATGTGAATGAAGTGAGGCAGCAAACTGAGGGGAAAAATGAACTAAGCCCATTTCCAAATGATGAGAAAGAGATAAACAATAGTACACTTCCACACTAATACTATTAACCCCCTCGTGCTTCCATACTATTAACTCTCTCGTACTACGGCAAATTCGATCGCATCAATAAAATTAGGGAAAGAGATTGTGAAACCGATAGGTGTAAAATGTCATTTTTTCCGCGTACCATTCGGGACCATAACAGCTGTGATCGTCGTCATGAATAGTGCGAATAGTGAGATTAGCTAGATTGTAGATCTTTCTCTTTGTATTCTCTATGTTCTTATTTATGCATGGTGTAAATATTGATATTCTCATTTATGTATGATATATTGAATCTGTAGTAGTAGTCCTTGTATCCTTTGCATGTTGGAACGATTGACGATGGAATGTTTCTTGGTTAGTAGATTTTTAATTAGCGCGTTGCATGTGTGGTACGCTGGTTCCAATGTAGTTTCTGTGATCTGCCGTATAATTCATGCATGCCTGGTGTGGAAACTCCCCATGCCACACACCCTTTGGGTGACTTGCAGTGTGTGACGTAGATGTAGATGTAATACACATCAACCGACTATAATTTCATCGTTTCATCATCACCGGGGTCAGTTGATAAACAAAAGAGTGGTAGAGTGACTTACTTTCACTCTTTGTCCTCACTTGAAGATGGATTTTGAAGGCTTCAATGAAGTTAGTATCAGCGCTCATTTATTAGTTAAAAATCGCCGAAAATTATAGATAAGGTCTAAATAATACACGCAAAGGGAAAGTGATATGAAATATACCTTACCCGTTTATTTTATCGCTCGTAGAAGAAACATTCTAGTTTTCCACTTAAACAATTTTTATTTCAGCATATTTAGAGAAAAGGGAGAGTGGAACACGTTGACGGTTGTGGTTGAAAAAGAGAACACTGAAAAATCGTGGAGGAGGCAGGAAGAGGCAATTGACGTGGTGCAAAGTGAAAAGATTATCCTGATACGTGGGAGTTTGGATGGGTAATCTCGAAAATCCTACCAAGCAGTTGAAAAAATACCCATTGAGTACATGAAGAAGGTTATGAAGGACACCAGAGGAATAGGTGTGTAAAATTTCTCATCTAAAAGCAAAGGAGCAGATTTCTGAAAGAAATACACAATTGAAAATAGTTAATATCTGTGAGCATGATAAGAGCTGTGAACATTTATGTCACTTGTGAGCAATAAGGCAATCAACTGGAGTCTAGGATTTTTTAGAGTATGTTTTGCTGAATTTTAGAGAATCTTCTCCCTGTTATCTACATTGTCAGGAGCCTATCTAGTATCCTTTTTTGCCTCAGCGCACCATCTACTCTTCTTTCTCCTGTCCAATGAGACCAATTCTTTTTCTTCCCCTTCCCCGATTGCCCAATATCCTTCCCTCTATTTATCGACCCTAAAATCCAAATTACTCACCCATTCAAGATTCACAACACCTGTACGATTCTCTGTACAACAAAGCGTGAATTATCAATAGTGAAAATTTCATCATGATCAACCCTTCCTGGATGCAAATACAGATTTTACGAACTACAACAGTCCATGTTACCGAGCTTCGATTCTTCTTTTTGTATCCTTTTTATTCCACAAACTAATAGCAGTAATTACACGTAAATTAAAAATATTTTCTGCGGGAAAAACTGCTCAGCAGTTCACAATCTACTGAGAAATCAGCTGGAGAAATTTCCAATATTAGCACATGCAACCCGTATGAAACTTAAGGTGGATTATGTTCTAAGAGGCTGGCTTACTACGCTTTAGATTGAGTCACGCAAATATAATTTCACAATGAAAGAAACAACCAACCCCGGGTGGCATTAACTATAACGTTTAATTTTCTCCCATTTATGTAACTTAAGTTTCTCAAAAAAAACAATTTTATACACAGATATAACTAGTTCATTATGCCTAATTTAGTCAACGTCTACTTCTTATTTACATCATGGATTAGGAGAACACTTAGATTAACAGGATGCTACAATACATGGAATTGGCACTCATCATGCGAGAGGGTTATCACGAAAAGGTGGGGGAGGTTAAGACGGCACCTAAAACACTTGCAACGCTATAAAAAAGAGGCACTCCGGGAGTGCCGACAGAAGTGAACACTTGAAATAACGTGAGCATTTTTGAATGTAGGGAATAATTTCTAATGAAGTGTTTTATTAATCAGTAGAAAGTAGTTTCATGTATATAATAAATTAAATATTCATTTATTGCGCTATTGTACACAATTATTTTACATAAAAATTGTACACTTCAGAATAATCAACTTTCATCCATTATTTCAACAACTCTTTCATCATCACCGCCATCATCATCGGCAATATCTAAAACTGATACAATGGGCTTATGGTAACTAAAGTAAGAAACGAATAATTTTGATTCGAATTTGCTTAAATTTCTTGTAAATACTGCATCAATAGCAGTTTTATATTTCATTGTGCCAAGATTGCGATCATTAGACATCGTTAAACCAAACTCACTATTTAAAAATTCAATCAATGGTAGATTTTTATTGTCTGCAAAGTTTATGTTGAAATCTCCACTCAAAATCATTGGCAAATCATCCAATCTTTTCCCAATTTTTTGTTCAAGCAATGCAGATGCATCATGAGAATAAATGAATAAGTTTTCATACAAGAAGTCTCGTATCGCCCTCAATGACTTATCCGGAGAAATATAAATGGCAACCATAATAATAAACTGATTATTCTCAGAGTGGCAACGACATAAACGTATTAAAAGAAATTGAGTTATATTGTACTAACCTTCACTATTCTTGTATCGAGTACACTCTCCTGCACGAGTATGGACTATTTTATCATCCGGCACAATATTTGTAGCAACCCAAATTGAATGAACTAAACCGTATATTAGATATATATAATGTAATATGAATAAAATTATAATATAGTTTCTTTGACGGTGACGGTGACGCGAGTCCAATGGTTTTTACCCATCCACAAGTACTGTGTATATAGCGAGTATACTGTGTATATACAGAATATACAATTATACATATATTTAGCAGCAGTGACGGTGACGGTGACGCGAGTCCAATGGCTTTTACCCATCCACAAAAGTGTATATACAGAATATACAATTACACATATATTTAGTAGCGGTGATGGTGACGGTGACGGTGATGCGAGTCCAATGGTTTGTACCCATCCACAAGTACTGTGTATATAGTGAGTATACTGTGTACATACAGAATATACATAATTATACATATATGTAGTAGCGGTGACGGTGACGGTGACGCGAGTCCAATGTCTTTTACCCATCTACAAAAGTGCTCAACGCGACATAAGAAGTTTTCACTTCAAAAAACTACCTACAGAATACCGATTCACCATAGAAAACAGACCTGGATGCAGTCGCATCAAATTATGCCAATGAAAATAAAATTAACGTAGGCAGTATAGTGGGTTGCAGGATCATTCCATTGCCCAATCGATATCTCTCTCAAAAAGAAGGAAGATGATCGAGATAACGACCAACAACCTTAAATCGAAGGCATTTAGACTAACGTTAATTACAATAATATGTAGTCACGATTGTCCAGTTTATGCAACACTATTATTTGTCTTCTTCAACCTCGGTCCGAGATCAACAAATTTGACCCAGAAACCGAGTGACGTTCCGAAATTTTGTTTTTCACAAAATCGAATGTTCTCTCGGAAGGAAATGTCACGAAGACTATCACTCTCAGCGGCGCTAAAGATATTCATCGCCTTCGGGCATTTTGACAGGCTTGCGTGTCAAGAAGGAAAGGCAAGGTCGCTCGTGAATGCTCCATTTCCCTTGTTACAGGGAAGTAAAGCCAGTAAGAGATACGCAAGGGAGAGTTACTCCTCTCAGATTCGGGAAATAGGTCATCGGGGATGAACTAAGCCTACATCTACATCTGCGTCATATCCTGCAAGCCACCCAAAGGGTGTGTGGTAGAGGGTGCTTTAACACCAGGCATGCATGAATTTTACGGCAGATCACCGAAACTACATTGGAACCAGCGTACCACACATGCAACGCGCCAATTAAAAATCTACTAACCAAGAAAAATTCCATCGTCAATCGCTCCAATATGCAAGGGATGCAAGGGCTACTCCTACAGATTCAAAATATCATGCATAAATGAGAATATCAATGTTTACATCATGCATAAATAAGAACATAGAAAATACAATGAGAAAGATCAACAACCTAGCTAATCTCACTATTCGCACTATTCATGACGACGAATACAGCAGTTATGGTCCCGAATGGTACGCGGAAAAAATGAAATTTTATACCTGTTGGTTCTACAGTCTATCTCTTTAATTTTATTGGGGATTAGTCTTTTTAAGTTTAAGGGGAATCGAGATGAGAAATGCAACGCCTTTGATTAAGATTTCTCAAAACAAGAATCCAGTTGCAGGTTTGCGAATGTCTCGAGAGTAACTTTGTGAAAAACGAAACTACCTTCCACATGAACATCCCCACCTAGGGTCAAGGGGAAAATCGAATCGCTAAAAATTGTTCATTTTTTAAGTAGTAAATATAATGATTAACGCAAAAATTTTGCGATTATCAGTTTAAATGAAGTTTTTAAAATTATTTGAGCGTTCAAGCAATTAAAATTACTGTACCAATTTCTTATCTGATCATTTCGACACGTTTTGGCTACAGATAGACGGGCTTACACCCTTCACCTTAAGGTGTTAGTATGAGTAACTGCTGTGAACCTTCGGGGTGCATAACAGTTTTCTATACTAAATCTATGCCCTGTCAATGCCCTGGTTGTATTTACTAAATCTATACTATCTATGCCCAGGTATCACTCGTATGGCGTATTTAAAATTCAGGAATGATGGAATGTCAGACATAATGTTTTTTCAACTATGTTGCTAAAGTGAGATACCGACAGCATTTGCGGGATTTTTGCCATTTTTAAGTATGTCAAGACATACTTACAAACCAGTCTAAAGTTGAAATAATTTTTCCGCATGCAATACCTTTGTTGACTTCATTTCGTAACAAAAATGTCTGTACATAATAATGCTTAAAGTTTAATGTGTCACCATGGTGATGATTTGCAGAGAAAAATTATGCACATTATCAAACAAAAGCTAAAAAAACGTATAAAAATTGGTTTTGAGGGGAGAACATAAACAAGTGAAAAAGTTCTTGTACAAAATTTCGTTATACCAACAGTCTAAAGTTGAAATAAATTTTCCGCATGCAATACCTTTGTTGACTTCATTTCATAACAAAAATGTCTGTACATAATAATGCTTAAAGTTTAATGTGTCACCATGGTGATGATTTGCAGAGAAAAATTATGTACATTATCAAACAAAGGCTAAAAAAACGTATAAAAATTGGTTTTGAGGGGAGAACATAAACAAGTGGAAAAGTTCTTGGGCAAAATTTTGTTATATCCCCTTAGTTTATTTGTGTTGACGACGAAATGTGTACTCAACCAGGAGCTGATGAAAGGACTTTCTCCGTGAAAATACCAACCTTTTTTTTCTCTCTTTTCGGTGAGATTGACGAGTTTTGGAAACAAAAATGGGAAAACATTGAATGATTTCCTCCTGCTTTTCTCCACCTCTTTCGACTTAGCTACCATATCCCGTGTGTGTACTCTCCCGCGAAAGACTTCTTTTTTTATCTTAATTTGAAGAGGCAACTGTGGCGTTCATTTTGACAAGTTGTCGTTTCTGACAGGGAGACAGTTTTTTTTTAAAAAAAGGGCTCGCCGCTGGAAAATTGAATGAGGAAACAGAATCGGCCGGTCTTCTGGCGGCGAAGCGAGTCGGTTGCAGGAGAGAGGGGGAGGGGGGTAAGAATTGTTTGCTCGGGTGAATGGCGGATCATAAGGGGGGGAGGGAGGTATAGAGGACGTGCAGATTAGTGGACAAATGTTTGCGCGGGATAAACAACGTCCTCTAGGAATCCGGCGGAAACGGAGTGACAGCTGAATAAGCGACAGAAGCGCGTGACTCCTCTTACATTGCCCTATCATCCTCGCGGACTCTCCTTGCGCTTTTAAGTCCGCGAGTCACTCGTCCATCCTCGAAGAGTCGTCGCCAAACCACCGTTTTGACTGAGCTTATGCGGAAATAAAAATATATGATGAACGTGGAAACACATACATTCATACATACCAATCACGCCGTTCCCTTCCAGTCACTAAGTTTCACTCATAAATACATATTTTTACACCTAACTCTGCTTCAATAATCTCCTCCATACTGGCCTATCCTTGCAAAACCTCTTTTGCTTTATTTACCCCCATACACTGCTTCATACACGCTCTCCTGTTTTTAAGACTCCTAATATTCCTCCTCCTAAGAATTTCCTCTAACACATTCAACCACAACTTTCTCGGCCTACCTCTACCTCTCGCACCATTCATTTCGCTCTTATATATCTGTTTCGTTCTTCGACTCTCATCTATTCTCTCAAAATGGCCAAACCAAAGAAGCACACTCCTTTCATTTATGTGCATTACCGGGGTATCTACCCCAGATTCACTTATTACCCACTCATTCCAGACCCTATCCATCCTACTTTTGCCGTAAACACTACTCAGATAACTCATACCCACGACGTTTAGTCTACTCTTATGTCTATCCTGATATACCCATGTTTCACTATCATACCACACAGTGGGGAGAAGTTCACTTTTGTACACAGCGATTTTCGCTCATTCCTTGATATGCTGCACATACTACCCACCACTTTCCTTCCAGCATTCGCACGTCTCTCTATCTCCTCATCTATCCGTCCATCTCTCGTAAACGAACGTGGTAATAATAAGAAAATATTTATATTTTAGTAGATTGAAGAAGTTTGAGCGAAACATTAAAAAAATGTCCGAAAGAGATAAAAGAGCTGGCATATTTCACTACTGTTAGACCAATACTTGAGTAAAAGAAAAGCCACGAATGGCTGGGATTCCCATGATAAAGGGAAGGTAAGGCTTGGAAAAGGTCCAAAGGAAGGCAGCAAGGTACGTTTTGGGGGGACATAAAAGTACAGATAGTGTTAGCAGCATGTTAGAGGAATCGGAGTGGAGTCCGTTGCAAGACAGAAGAAAATTAAATAGGTTGTTTGGAATGTTTAAATGTTATTCAAAACATCAAGCCTGGTTGGAATTGGAGAAGAGGCTGGAGCCACCAAATTTTGTGGGGAAAAATGACCAATCGCTGAAACTCAAATTAAGGAGGCAAAAAACAAATGATGCCTAATAATCCTTCTTAAATCGCGGGGTCTTTGAATGGAATCAACTAACAGATGAACTTACAAAACCATTACCAATAAATGTAAACATTTTAGAACAATGTTACACATAAAAAATAGAGGAGTGTTTGATGTTTTATGTAGGTATACGTATTATTGAAAACTTTATTATTATTATTTCCACCTAAAATTATGTTATATTGTTAGCATAAAATGTCCAATTGCAATTACTATCCAATAAATAAATGTCTTTTCTCTTAGAGTTAAATGAATTTGGTCGCATTTTAAAGAAACAAATCTTACTCTTTCAATGATACCAAAATATCAGCCCCGTACCAAACTACTTTCCGACGTTGTTGATAAATAATATCCACCCTTTTACATGAGAAATGGTAGGTTACGCTCTCCAGAGAGACCCTATTAAAAAAATGAGGCAATTATAACCCATAGATCTCGTCAAAATATTAACAGGGTGTTGTTTGTTAATTTATTTCGGCTATTTTTGAAAATAAATCATCATATTGTCACCGCAGTAACGTTTTCAGAATCGCAAAAGCCTTCCGTTGTGAAGGAGTTTTGAGCGTACCGCGTGAAAAAAATAAGTCAAATCAAAGACTTATGTGGGTATTTTTGATTGATTACCCAGAATTTCAGTCATATACAAGTATACAATTTCACTATCAATTATCAAGTATTTAATTCATAGTTCCTACAGCTGTTTAATTAAAACGCATTTCGAAAATGTTCTCCATTATGATTAGGGAACTATCTCGCTCATACCAGCTACGTGAACTAATTAGGGCACCGGGTTTATGGATTTTGATGAGACCATAACCCAGTGTACCAATTAGGCCAGTGATGTCCTGTGTCGGAGCTCCATCCTACAAAGTCGCGAATGCTCTCACTCGTCAGATACACCAACTTACTACTTTCAAATCACAGTATGGAATTAAGTATTCTCTGGACGTGTTTCACGAGGTCAAAAACATAAAAGTTCCACACAGCGCTAAACTAGTGTCTTTTGACCTGGCTAATCTATTTACTAACGTACCAATAGTCGAGACTCCGAATATTACGGTTGAACTACTCTAAAAGCATCCGTTCCTCCAAAAGTCCCCCAGGAAATTTCCACCTTACTGTCTATATGTGTATCGCAAAATTACTTTTTATTCAACAACTGTTTTTACAGACAGACTGACGGATTAGCGATGGGTTCGCCGATTTCTTCGCTTCTCGAGGAAATCTTTTTGGATAATTTTGAAAACAAACTTTTTAAATCGAAATACAAACTTTTGCACTCAATTGTCTACTGGTACCGGAACGCAGATGAAATCTTAGCTCTTTGGAAAGGCACTGCCAGGCAACTAGATAATTTCACCAATTTTTTAAGTAGCCTCCATCCGAAAATTTAATTCTCACGCGAAAAGGACTCCAACCGTACCATTAATTTTCTTGACCTCTGTATTTCCATCACCGATGACCAGCACCATTTTTCCGTCTACCGAAAACCGACGTACACTGATCATATCATTCTGGGAGATTCCAGGCTGATGGTCTTCCACTTCCTTATTCACCGCCTATTCACTGTCCCTCTCAGTCGCCACGAGTCCAACAAAGAAGTCTGAATTACTAAAGAAATAGCGTAATGCAATGTGTACCCATCTCACCTTATAGATAAATTAATGATTAAAAAGTCCAAAAAAACGGCCATAAACCTAATATTCTCCGGTAACCTTTTCTCAAAAACAAGTCAAAAATGGTGTTCTCTGAGATACTTAGGTCCGATCAGTGAAAAAATCGCCAAGGTTTTCCCACGAGAAAAATATCGTGTGTCAGTTAGACCCTCAAGAAACTTAAAAACCCTATTCGACAAGAGCAAAGACCCGTTGAATCCAAAGAAGAGAGGTGGCATATATACATTAAAGTCTTGTGACTGCCGAAGTGTATAAGTGGGTCAAACTGCCCGTAACTTCAGTGTTAGAGTCAAAGAACATCAGCTAGCCTATATTAACAACTGTGAACTTAAGAGTAATTTTGCGAAACATCTTTTAAACCATGACCACCACAGTGATTTTAATCTCAATATTTTATGTTTTTCCACCCATAGACATGGGCTTGACTCACTTGAGCAGCTGGAAATTTTAAAGACATTGCACGACCCTGACTTGAAGATTTTAAATGAATATTTGTACCCGTCCTCATCTCCCATCCTCACAGCCACCTCCCTAATTGCCCTCCCCCACTAAACTCCCCGCCAATCACTGCTCCTGACCAACCCGCAACCACACCACCCTAATCGCTTACCTCCACCCCCCCCCACCAAGCTAGTATATATGACATTGTAAACCCGGTAAAAAACACCTGAAGGTGACGCTTAAGCGTTGAAACCTGGGTCGTGTGTTTATAAGCCTATGATGTTGTAAATGTTACCATTAAATTCGCTGAAAAATGGAATACCACAAAGTTACTAAGGAACTTTTATTATTTGATCCTGCTTTTACTGATGAAATGCGTTACTTATGTAACATTAAAGTAAGGCACAACTTTTTGAATAGTTCCAAGAATAGATATTTAATGACCAATCAATAACCAATCTTTAGATCTATACTTTTAAGGCTGAATTACAGTAAAACTAGCCTGGATACCATACTCATCCCAGTTTATCAGAGTCACTTCCATGATATAATGCCGATTAAATGTTTGAGAGTTTCAGTGAAAAGTGACCCTGAAACCATAGCCACTTTAAGAGGATACCGTAAGTAGCCATGGTATTACATTTCCGGAGTCAGATGCTGGTGCAGAATTGTGCAAAACACCACAGAGGAAATTGTCATTCGCCTTGACCAGGACTTGATCATGGTTTCCTTTAAATAGCTCCATTGTGCTCGAGCTAGTGAAACTATTGATTGATTTCTTGTGAATTTTTGCTAGCATGAGTTTTCCATCAGTTTTTTGTGAGTAAATGAGATTTTATAAGAGTTTTACTTCTGGAAAATGTTCATAGTGGCATGGGAAAAGTTAGATTCGAGATAAATGGAGGTGGACGGTGATAAACTCAGATAGATTTGCGGACTATCAATAATATAAGATCGTATAATATATTGCTGGCTTTGGAATGTGCATGAAGTGCAGGAAATAGGGAATGCAGATAAACCTTACAATAAATGAGTATTTGGAAAAAAAATCGAGGCAGCACATTATAATAGGGAGGCTTAAGAACTCTTTCATTAATGTGGTATTACGCTTCCGGAAAATGGGGTTAGTTAAAAATACATTAGAGAAAAAACCACGAAGCTGGTTGAATGTAAGAATAGGGGAGAGTATTAATGCCGAGAACCCTGCGCAAGGATGCAAGCAAAAGGCTGGTGATGAATAGTGAATTGATTCTGAGGGAAGGGGATGAAAGAATGCGGCAAGCTTTTTAAGTGTGGTTGTGTAGACGGAAGAAAGTGCGATATTGATGGAATAGGAGTAGAGCGAGGAGTTAATTTTCATTGAAAATGAAGAGATGCAACTTCAATGAGGTGTAGCGGTGTATGATAACAAGTCGTGGATTCAGTGAATAGAAGGTGAGATTAGGCTGTAAGCGTTCATGTATGGGTGTGAAGGAAAATGGAAAAAAGTGTAGAATAGATGGAAATGAAGAGAAACGAAGAATTACGAGGCGATATGAAAATAATTTCACTTAATACAAATATCATAATATTTTTATTAATTCCGACCTATGTTACCAATGAATAAATGCGTTTTCAAAGACAGACTGCTCACCGCAACCTCCTTGTATATGGAGTCATCAGGGTGGAGGGGGAAATGAAAAAGAACAGAGGAATGCATGATGATAAAAAAGGGAGGGTTGATTGTTTCTATGAGAATTGTAACTCGTAGGGGGAGTAAAGAAATTTAAGTTAGAGAAAAGATTGGGAAGGGAGCTCTTTACTCAAAACATTTACATTATTCATTTGAGAATTGAAGTATTTTTTATAGCTTTTTCAGAGGCTACAACTCGTGCCCATTGTAACGTCGTGCCATGCCCTACTAAGAGAGTGATCGCATTGGTTTTTTTAATATTGGAGAGGTCGTTAATCTTAGTCGTTCTTTATTTGTTGGGAGTTGTTTCGTTTCTTTTATTTCTTAGTTTTAACTTTCTTGGTGTATATAAAAAAACTGCTGTTTTGTTTATTGTAGAGTACTTGTTTTTGGATGAGGCATATAAGATGTTGAGTTAAGAAAGAAAAGGGGATTGTTGTGAGACAGTCGGCAGAGAGAAGATCGGAGATGTATCGTGGTCTCAAATAAAGAAGTTTCTGTAACTTTGAAAGTGTCGGGAACTTTTGTAATATAAATAATTAATTGAAAAAAGGGTCTCGACATCATACCTTGAATATGGCTTTGATAAGTGGAAATCTGCGTCAGAATAAAAAAAAATAATTTTAGAATTTAACAAAGCGAAATAATTTTCACACCGTGATGTGGTGCCACTTAGTCAAGCCTTATAATTTGATGTATATTCGTGAAGCACATGGCATCTTAGATGGAGGACATTAGTATGAGGGAGAGTGGGTGGTAGGAGCGAGTAATGAAGGAGATAAGGCCGTGATGGAGGGTTTGGAGGATTGGCAGAGTAAACTTCTCCGTTTACTTAGCTGCCTCCTAAAACTTTCTTTCACTATCCTCCCTTTTTGGCCATGTCACGTACTTCTTTGATTTGGCGTATTTCTGCCAATCGTTTTATTTATTTTCATATCCCAAACCCATGGGGCAAACCCATATGTCAAACACCTACCGTTTGATATAACTGATATGCTAGAAGAATTCATTTCAAGGAAACTCAAACGCAAGCTTTATATTTACATTTTGGGTGAAGAATGCCGGACGGTATTGTCATGATGCCACAGATGTTATATAGCTGTGAGTTGCAGAAAGCATCGACGCGTGGAGGCGTGAGGTCATGGGTGGGGTAATATATTTCATTTGGAATCTTATTCATTGATATTTGCTCGCATTAGGGTCGAGCTTTAGAGCGTGAAGTATGAATTCGATAATTCTCTTGAAAGTCATCATAAAACTGTCAACTAAAGATTTAAAGATTAAGAACATTAAAAAAAAGGGATTAGAAGGAAAAATTGAGGAAATGCTTCGACGGAAAAGTATTGACTTATTTAAAAATACTTTCATTGACGAATGTATCCAATGATATAGAGGATTCTGTCATCTTGTCTTTAAAAATGAATATTAATAAAAATGAATGAGTGAATATTTCGGTATGGATTTGGAAAATACTTCTAGGCAAAAATTCTGCGATAAATTTACTGTTATGATTCACAATTAATTTTAATTTAAGCTGGCTTTGTCCACCTTATATGCATGTGAAGTTATTGTGAAGGATTGGTCTCAGTTGCATAAATTACTTCAAACATTTCTTTTCGCCAACGTTTAGCAGATATTTTTCCGTATCCTCAACGCGAGGATATCAGGCTGAGTGCAATATAATATATAGAAATCATATTTTCATTAAAATTTTATTTATTATATTGTTCCCAGACTTTCAAAATTTTTTAAATAGTAATAATAGCTTTATATTGTACAAATATTTCAACATTTCATGATTTTAGACCTAGGAAAGCTCTTGCGACTTTATAGCTATATTAAATATCGCTGCAACTAATCTTTTACTCCCTCTTTTCAGGTAAGTTGAACTTCATTTACTCCATCCAGTACTTGGGTAAGACATTTTCATTTTCTTTACTTCTAAAAGCTAATGCTCGACATTTTTATAGGACACTTTTAACTACTTAACAGATAGACGAAATTACAAATAGCAACTTTTTTTGAAGTAATTTCAAATATTTTATGGCATTCATGGTTTTTTCGAACATATTATAACTGTATTTTATGGTATTTCTTCCGATCTCCGAGCATTAAGTTCTGGACCAGAATTATTAAAATAACAGCTAAGTTATTATCAAATACTCTCGCACGAAATGCGAATTTTATAACTTTGAGTTCGTGTATCGTAATCATTATAGACTTGTATTTGTGATATAATACCAGACCATGTTAAATGGAAGCATTCTAGGAACTAAATTACGCTCCCTTAAAAGCGATGTACGTGATCGAAAAACGACCACAGCACACCGCGCCTCAATTCTCTCACGAGACCTGCGGATTCCCAACTCTCAAATGAGTTGCAGAAGCCTCAAAATGAGTAATTAGTAAACTCTCTATACACCTGGATTCCATTCAAGTTGGCCATAGTGTGGGTATACGAAAGGCGGGGCATGTAAAGCATCCAGTGAGCTCGCTAGGCTTTTGAAAAGGTTTGCGGTGAAGAGTTGAGAGAGAGAGGTATCAAATGTTTTGGCTTCAAGTTGGTGGCGATGGCCGAGGCCGAATGTCATAGAGTAGGTTTCCTGGAATAAACAAGGAAACAAACGAAGCGAGTTAAGCGAAATAAAAATAACATTCACGATACGTGGCCTACTTGCACTCTCTTCTGTGAGTAGTCACGTAAACTGTGGAAAGTTTGGCTTCTCTCGGTTCGAGGTAAAACTTCAAACGACTACACTTGGGACTTTCCGTGCCTATGATGTTATTCACCCACTCAACTTCATTTAAGCCTCGTGATCCTCAGTTTTAATTGCTTTCCGCCACGTTATTCCCACAGATTTATTTTTGCTTGGAAAAATAAAATCGAGCTTCAAGAAAAATTTGTGAAATGCACGTGAAGACTTAACTACTCATTATAGGTTTCTTTATCTTAAATACATATTTTAGTTTGTCACTCTCAAAACTCGAATTTGTAATCATTATATTTTTTATTAGAACAGAACAGAAGTTAATACCTTAATTTCAACTTTCTTGCCACTATTATCAATGAGTTATGAGATTATAAGTCCATATTGGGAAATCCTAATTAAAATGTGACATACCAGCTTAATTAAATGCGACTTATTATAGGATTTTTGTTTTTATACATTAGTTCAAAATGCACTTACCAATACGGTAAATCGTAAAGGCATTTCTATGGATTCACTTTTTAGAAGAGATTGAACGCATTTCCATTTACCTCACGGATATTTGTCTTTATAACACATAAAATAATTTACTTAAATTGATGAACGTAACCTATTGAAATTTAGGTTCGTAATATTGGCCTGGCACCACAAAACTATTAGAATAAAATATACTGCGATATTTTTAGGTTCGCAGTCAGTAGTGCATTTTTAATGTCACAAAAATTAAGTCAAGAGACCAGATAAAAAGTCAGATTTAAAAAAAAAAAAACGTGAAATTTTCCTTCGAAATTGTTTGAATGACGACATAGCTTGGCTTACGTTGGTTAGACTCTGCTTTCATTGTGGTAAGGAGCTTATGGAAATTAGAGTTTGCATACATAAAGGTGCGAAGCAGAGATGGAACTAATTTGACAAGTGACTTTACTGACTGTAATTCTGGATACAACAAGCACGGAAAATCGAACACTGGCTTTCAGTGCAATGAACCCGGGTTCACAATAGGTAACATTCCACGAAACACTGACTCCTCGTTTTTCGCTGAAAGCGGGAGTAGTTCAAATCCGAACTAGTGATAATATCTCTCTTGTGTTTGTCACAGTTAGTAATTCATTGGTTGTTCAATCCTAGCATTGGTTGACTGCAGCCCTCCACCCTTCCCTGTCTTATGCTAGTTCCCTTACCTCCTCGAATCTCTTTACATGAACTTTCCTCTTTATTTGGTCCATGAACTTATTCCTGGGTCGTCCTCTGGGGACTTTTCCATATAGTTTACCTTCACTTGTGTTACTCACAGCCCCATAGTGTCCCAAGGTGTGTCCAATACATATGGTTTTCTTTTTTCAATGATGTTCCATATGGTGATCTTCTTTTCCACTCTTCTTTACACTCCATCATTTCTTGTTTTTTCCGTCAATTTTATCTTCAGCGTCCTCCTTCAACACCAGATTTCGAAGATTTCTAGTCCGCTCTGGTCAGCTTTTCCAATAGTTCATGCTTCCTTCCGATACATAGAGTGCTACGCTCCACATGAATGTTTTGACATTCTTTCCTGGTTCGTATTTCCTTTGAGCAAATCAGTTGTCTTTTTCCCATGAACGCCTTCTTAGCTTGGGCTATTCACTGCTTGATATCCGTTGTGCTTCTTCCATCTCACGTGTTGTTACATCCGAGATAGTTGAAGGAACGCACTTGCTCTAATTTCTCTCCTCTTAGGGTGACTTATTCATTCAGCTTCTCTCTTCCGCAGATAGAAGGTGAGACATTATTTTAGTCATCAGAGAACGCCGACCGCATGGCGCTTAAAACCTGGTGGTATGGACATTTATTATTTTTCTACATTCAAAACAGAGTCGTAAAGGGGCTGCTTTAGTTATAGATTTTCGTCTGATTTTTTACCTACTGATAAGACCTCAACTTTTGATGATGTACCCGTGGATCACCTTATCCTTAGAGCTGTACTTTTTTCTGGATTATTTGTTTGCAGCTTTGTAATTTTCAGTACCCTTGGAAACACCTTACATCTACAGGGACAAAATTCAGTGGTTCTTGTTAATATTTCGTTTCAAATTAGTACCTGCGTTCTCAGTCTATGAGACAAAATGTTTGCGGTATCTAATATTTGTAGACTCCAAAACTCCGAAATAAAACACAAAAATTAGCTATAAATTGGAGGAATTATATGTAAATATTGTGTTCTTTAAGTAAGGGAATACATAATTTACATAGCGATGTCAACGCGTCGAGATAGTGAATTGAAAACGTCTCGACGTTTTAGACCCAGATAGTACCAAAAAATTATGAAAAATTGCGAGGGAAAGCATAGTGAACAGGGAAATATATTAAACTCAATGTTTAAATTATGACTTAGACAAAAAACGAAGAGTATATTGACCTTAGGTCGTAAATTTTCCATTTCATTGTTATGACTAGATTCTCCAACACTTCCTCTTTCTGGTGATCCAGTGATGACTCCATTTTTTGTCAGGTTTCATACAATAATGAAAATGCCCCTCCTCAAAAGATCTTAATTTTTAATAGTGGCGTTTATTGACAAATCTCCCGGTTCATTTCTCAAAATACTTAATTCATTTTGTAAAAGCAGTTGATTCAATATATAAATTATGACTACATCAGATAATAAACGAAGTATATTATGACTTTAGTTATAATTATCATAACGTGCATGAGTGTAGAATACAACCGACATTATCTTTTTTGTGCGTATATTTTCCCATTTCAGTGTTTTGACTTGAATCTCCAAAACGTTTTTCTGGTGAGCCAAAGATGACGGCAGTTATTTTATCAGATTTCTTTCAATATTGAAAATGCCCCTCCTCAAAATGACTTAATTTTTAAGAAATAGCGTTTATTTATAAATCTTCATGGTTGATTCCTCAAAGGAGAATTCAGTGTATAACTTCAGTGAATTCAACATGTGAATTATGACTTAACCCTTTGATATCATGTCATGCCGAACTCAAAGGGTTAATCAGGCAATAAATGAAGAGTATTATAACTTTAGATGTATTTATCATCACGCACATGGGTGTAGAATAAAACCGGCATCACTTCTTCTCGCGCGTCACTTTTTCCATTTCAGAGTTATTACTAGATTCTCGAACAATATTTGTTTCTGGTGAACGAAAGATGACACCAGTTTTTTGTCAGATTTCTTTCTAAGGGGTTATTCAAGTATTGCGTAAGACATTTTTAGAGGTAGGAGAGGACAGGATTATCTTACTTTGTCTTATAAAGAGGCGGGGGGCAAGGAGTCTGGAACCAATTTATGTAAGATTTTTGTCCGTCTTAAAACATTAGAATAGAAAAAAATGGAATTGAATAAGTTTTATTATGTTCTGGGTTTCTCCATAAGAGCAATAAAGAAAATACATATCAAATTCTGCTTTGAACGAAAAAATTGCAACGCAAGCCACTTAAACTTGACGTCGCGAGTGAATTGACTGCGATTGGTGGGCGGAAACGAGAGAAAAATGACAACAATCTTAGCTAGTTTGGTTAACTTCAAGTAACAGCAATTATATAACCACAAATATTACAATAGAAAACAAGCCCGTAGGTTAATACCGTTAACTTGGTCTATACAAGACGAACACAAGTCACAACTGGAACCAAGCAGATACGTCCTTCCCCGGTGACGGTCAGATGCCAAGAGGGTGAGCGCCGCGCTGTGACGATGTGGCTGGCAATTGAGGGGGGTCAGCTGACCGATGCAGGAGTTGGAGGTAGTAGGGGAACTGTTCGTCCAACCATTGGTTGAGACGGCGGCGTAGAGGAGCACTATTGCCACAAAGTTCCGAAAAGAGGACGCCAGATGCAAATTCACTATAAAAGTAGAGCACCTTGTTCTTGTCGCGCAATATCGCCGACAGTGCGCACTTTGAAATCTCCCTACCGCACTTAGAACATCTCGCGTTATGTCCCGCTCGCGACGATGTCCGCGAGTGAAAATGTCCGCGGCGAAATTATGGCAAAATTTGTGCCGGAAATTCGGCACAAAATAACAAAAAAATATATACCTGGCCAACATCTCACTGTGTTGGAGAACAAAAAATTTTGCAGTCGCAGATAATGAACACTAAATACAATGGACAATTTAGTATATAAAAATGGAAAATAAAATATCAATCACAGAGAGTTTACAAGCTAACAGTTATTTCTCAAATAATTTTGGAAGCATACAATTCTATAGCAGGACACAAATTTCAACTTTGGGAATATATGCTGCCTATAGTAATAATAAAATAGTTTTTCCTTAAAAATGGACAGAGAGGAAGAATTTTTTATCGATAATGGTAAGGAATTCCAGAGATTAGAACCAGATATGAGAAGCGATTTAAGGTATATATTTGTCCGAGGTATAGGACAGAAACTGATTTGGATTTGAACATGGAAAAAGATAGACTGGATATTTATAGTTGAAGAGAGTGAAGAGAAATTACCTAAGTTAATATTTCCTCCGATTTGAGGTTTTAAGCCCTTGTATCGTTTCCAAATATCCTGTGTTTTTTTTCAAATATCCTGTGATTGTTCACAATTTCATCAGCTATGGTACTGGTTCGCTTCAAATGTTAATGAATTTAGTACTCCAACAATGCAGAATTAGACAATATCCAGCGCTCACAGCTGTACTATGGCTTCTACGGAAATACGAAACCACAGAAAGCGAGCATTTAACTAAGAATAGATACACATATCTAACATCCTGCGTAAGACTGAGAGGGAGTGGGGGGGGTTTGAAAATCTTACATTGTCTTACTTAGGGGAAGGGAAGAGGTAAAACATGGCATAAATCGTCTTGCGTAATACTTGAACAGCCCCTAATGTACAAAACTCCCTCCTCAAAAAAACTTAATTTTTAATAAATGGCGTTTATTGACAAATCTCCCAGTTGACTCCTCCAATGATAGAAGCCATTCCATAGAAAATAAACGAGCAGAAAAAAGTCTAGGCGACGAGTTTAAATGCTCTATTCCTGCACAATTGAGTCCGGGCCTATTCAGTTCCGGATTTACCTAAGCACTTAGGTTAAAACGGCATGTTTGTCTGGGGGGCGTGGCTTGGACTCCTTTGATAAACTCCATGTAAAGCTGGTAGTAGGAGCTTCCCTTTGAGATGCCTTGGCAATTCCTTAACCCGCTCACTTCCATCAAATCCCTCGAAAGAGTCGGGGAGGTTTTGAGGGGATGGCTGGTCAACCGTCTCGCTGATATACGGACGTGAGCTAAAATAGATCAAACGCCAACCCCCTATCCCCTTCGCTTGAGCTCTGATGGGGTTCTCACCAAACGCGAAATCAACTTCTTTCGGAGCTGTTCCTTCGGCTTGCTTTCATCATGCCCGAAGGGAAAGTGAGAATAAAGAATGGGGTTGAATTGCTGGAAGCGTTCACTAAAAATGCCATGGGTATTATGACTGTAAGTCAAAACGGCAAGACTCAGTTTCTATTCGCGCGTGAAAGAATTATCCCGCAAGACTTATGGGGCAATTGCTAGCACTCACGCTTTCAAAATATAATCTCGTCTTTGTTCCAAGATAACTAGCAATTTCTCACGTAAGGACATGTTTTCCATAAGCTTGGACACAGTGGTCCACTATTTGTGGCTTTAATTTTTCTGTGAATTTCCTGTATAAACTAGGGTGTGTCGAAAAAAGGTGATTTTTGATTATGAAATTCGACTAGTGCAGAAAAGTTGCATATTCTAAAACTAATAAACGAAAATTTTTTTTAAGTTTCTGTTTCAATATCAGTTCGCAAGAAGGAGCTCAACTTTTACAGACCAAATAATACCGTTAACTCGACCAAAACGCTCAATTTTGAAAGTTTTCGGGTACTTGTAGTGGATAGGTACATAATCATAACGTGCATGAGTGTAGAATAAAACCGACATTACCTTTTTTGTGCGTATATTTTCCCTGCCTTTTTGTGCGTATATTTTAGCTGCCTGATTTTGGTTTTCGTGTCGTTAATTTTTTAGGAGAATTATAATATTTTAAATGAGAAACTATTTCTAAAAGTAGCACAATACTTGATGCATATGCATACATTACCGCCAAACAAAAACATTTGGAATTCATACAATCTACTCAAGCTTATCCGTTTGGAAATAGTGTGATTTCTATGCCCAATAAAGGCTTTCACCTTCTGGTTGATCTCCACCCATACCTATAAAAACTCCTTGTAAGTTCCAATAAACTGGATGATTGCAAACTACCTCTGCAATGTCATTCTTTGATTATGTTGGAGAATAACAATTTTAACCTGCCAGCGAACTGCGTTTTGTGACAACTGTGCTTCATTCGCCTTGTGAGGATGCGTTCTTTGCCTCATTCTCAATCATTCCTTTGATTAGAGTAAATTGTCAATTTCCCATTTAAGCACGAAAATCATCGGGATCGGGTTGGTGTGGTGGCTATAGTACTGTCTAACCATACGGAAGGCCGGGGTTCAAATCCCCCAGAGGAGGATACTTTTCAGAGAAAACCCGATCCCTACTTGAGTGTCTTGTGGGGGGCACTTCAAGTGCAGTACTCCGTTTGTCGGATGAGACGTTAAACTATGGTCCCCTTGGCGCCTTTTGTTAAGAGCAGGCTAATGCCAACGCCGGGTTTCTATCCACTCTTCCTCCTTTACCTGTCCCCTATGGCACAAATGACTTAAGCCGTCGGTCGCCTCCCCAAACATCCAAACATATTCAACGAAAACCATTATAAGTGGGGTCAATTACTAATATTTTGGTTTAAATAAACTATTTGGCGATTCAGGCTAATGTTTCAATAAACAAAGCAACTTTAAAATCGCGTAGGTCTTCCTATCAATAGGGTGAATACGAAACGCATAGATCATACAATGCGTCTTATGCAAGAAAAAATAAACCCCTATTGATCGCATAGGACATGATGCCTGGTTTCATTAGCGTAGTTTACTTTTATATCCTCATAGTTTTTACATTACAGTCTGAATCTTTGACGAATCCTCGCACTGTTATTTCAATTGGTTAGTGTTAATGATCAGTTTCTAATGTCTGCTTCTAGTTTTGAGAGTAATTTAGTTTTTTTGGAGTCAGCTGATTCATTTTCTTAAACCCTTAAAATTGATCAGACGAAAGAATGCCTGCGGTTCAAATCTCGAAAGTAGTACCAGTATGGGAACGCGGGTCGCATATGGCCAAAGGCTTAAAGCGTCCGATGTTGAACTTTTGCGTCACAAGCATTAAGATCCCCACCACCGTTGCCTAATGGCTATTTTATAGCTGCCCCAAAGGTATAGGTAGCTCACCGCAAATGGAGAAGTGCTGTTAAGGGATGTATTTTACAGCGGACTCATTCCCACCCATCTTGATCGTGATTGCGTTCTTTTGAAAGTTTTCCAGGAGAGCATTAAGATCTCTCAAAGCTCGCTCTGAAAGCTTTCCCTTAGTTGATTACTCCGCGGGGTTTATTTGGCCAAGGTTCATTGTTTGTAAATATAGTTCAGTCGTGAAGTTGGCCGAAAATGGAACACGGATTCCGAGAACCCAAGTTGTGTAGAGTTACCTACTTGGATGTGACCTGACCGCTGTTTTTTTCCGCCACATTGGAACTTTCAGATGCTTACAATCATCGAATCGTTGCTTGATTTTAATGATATGTAATAAACATTTTGTTTGGCTGTTGAAAAATGGTATGAAACAGTAGTTGTTTGTTCTACCTTAGTCATTTTATTCGCTTTCCATCCATTCTAACGTATTTATCGAGTTATCAATTCTCGAAAGAAGATTCATCAGCACTAAAGCTCCTTGCTTTGCTTCTTTGCGCTCTCCATTTGGTGACATTTCTCCGTTTCATGGTTGTAATAATTTGCATTGGCTATCCAAAATCCTACCAGTAGGCCACCAAGAGATGCATTTATGAAGCAATTAGTAAAGGGAATACAGTTTATAATGTCGGCTTAGGTGGCGGTTGGGTGTTCATCTGAACCATAAGATGGTAGCTTTAAATCCCACTTAGGTAGTTTTTCTAAACAGCCAGGAGAAGGATATTATGAGTTTTTACTTAAAAGATCTCTATAGGGTATGTTAATTTTGCTTTATACTTAAGGGGAATAAGGTAACATTAGATACATAGCTTTGGTGGAGAGATGGCCGTAAAAGGTTACATAACAAAATACTCCAGCAATAGGTTAGAGAAAATAATAGATAGTAAGAGTTAAACCAGAACATGTGGGAGAGTGCACAAATCTCTAGAGTGCCCTGGATCAGAATGTGTTTAGTGTGAGGCTGGTGATAAAGATTGAAGGGCCAAACTTGAGCAAGTAGAGTGATTTAATTATTGAGTCAGTACGCTAGGAGAAACTAGGCAAAGTATAAAAAGCATAAGGAGAGGAATAGCGTTAGCTAAGGAGGCGTTTAGTAATACTAGGGAAATGATAACGGGGACCTTGAGTAAAGACATGAAGAAGAGTCTGGTGCATAGCTTGGTAAGGAGTGTAGCGTTGTATGGGGCAGAAACGTGGACACTCAGGAGAGAGGACGAGAGTAGGCTGAACACATTTGAGATGTGGGTGTGGAGAATGATGGAGAAGGTGCGGTGGACGGAAAAGATAACTGACGAGGAAGTGCTTGAGATGGTGAGTGAGGGAAAAGAAACTTGATAATGAAATTCGAGATCGACAGAGTAGGTGGCTGGAGGAAGGAATAAGGGTCGATGGGTTGCTCAAGAGTGTGATAGAGGGAAGGATGTGGGGCAAGCGGGGAAGAGGAAGAAAGAGAAAAGGTTTCATGGTCGGAATGAAGAATGGCCGATCGTATGTTTAGACGAAAAAAAATACAAGAGGTAGATAGTAGCCTGAAAAATGAGGAAAACCGGGAGGAGATTCTCTTACACTCAACAAACGCCACCTTTGCCGTTAGAATACATTACACAAGTACCCTGTCACCAACCTGTTCACCGTTTACTAAGTTGTACCCAATTAAGCATTTGAAACCATAGCTACCCAATGATAACTCACGTCTCTCTCAACATAGATTGTAACTTTCCATCCAATAGCTGTGCCTCCATCTCACTTCAAACAGCCCAAAAACATTCATAACCTCTCCTCCCTTTCCTGTTTAGCTTCCAACCCCTCATCGTAGTCCAAGCGCTGCAATATCAAATTTGACTGCTTCCCCTCCCTCTATTTTTCTATTTTTCCTTCGTCTATCTCCTTTTCCTTGTATACTGAAATGACAATGTGCATGGGTTTCGTGCTATACGGACCGTTGAGGTCTTTTATCCTCCGCTGCCGAGCAAAACACCCGTCGAGCAGAGGGCAGAGTCCCGTAGTAGCCAGGATTAAATTCTCCATTTTCAGGGAAATGTGTGGATAAGTGTACCTTCTTTTTCAATGCCCAAAAGTACATTTTAAATGCCCTTGGAAAAACCCTCCATCTAGTACTTGTCCTTCGGCCTATCAGTCATGAAAGGTCCTACCAGAAGCAATAGTAATTGCTCCTGTAAGTCATTGGAACGTGAAAACCCTTCCAATACGTCAAGATGGTTGTCATAGAAATGGACCAAGTTTCATGATAACTCTCACTCGAGTATAAGACGTGAAATTCTTCTCTGTCTCAATCAAATAGTTCTTTATCATTTGGAATATGATGGTGGGGATTCCTATTATATATTCCTGTCCTAATTAAGGGTAATGCTTTTTTTTCAACGTGTAAGAGTACCTTTCGTCGACGCTGAAAATGTATATGATAATGATTAAGTAATGCTCGTAAATATTGTGCATGTGTCTTGCTTGGATAGACATTCAAAGGAATTTGTCAGTGACTTGATGTGAATTTGCTCCGATGATTTATTGGATATGTTTATTCTCTCCGAGTGCGCCTCTCCGGAGCCGATGAAAAGTCATTAATCATCGCTAAGAGCTATTCAATTGTCTTCTTCGGAGGAACCCTCATAAAGCGTATTTTCCTCCCTTTTAATGGCAGCGCCAACTGGTGAGGACACGTACATTTTATGTGTTCGCCGCGGCACCATTCTGCTTTCCCACCTTCGAAGCGATAATTTACGAACTTCTCTAATGACTCTTGCCAATATTCCCGTTCGCTTTGGGCAAGCTAAGTTTGTAAATTCCCTTCTCTTATTATCGTATCCCATTTTCCCACTTCAAAAGCTTCAAAGAGTATCTTAAAGGGATAATTTTACTAAATTCTCAAATGATTTGCTTGAAAGGCTTGACAGTAAAGATAAATTAAGAATCCTTTGTTATGAGATGTTTTACCAAATATTTTCCCCTGCAGGAAAACCTATTAATAGGCTCACGTTTGATAATATGTGGTCCATCGAGGCCAAGTATGTGGGGGTTCGCTACTTTGGAGTGATCGGGGGTAATCACGATGAAGGAGAAGTTTAGATGCCTTTACACCATGGTCGCAGACGTGTCTTGGTTCAGTTCGCCACAAAACCTATTATGAGTTTTAATATCTTCTTTTGCAGCTTTCCGTCGGTTAATTTGTGTGGCGATCGAAAGTAAAAAAATTAAAATATGGGGTTCAATAGAGACGACGGATACAGACTCCATGACACCTGGAAGAGAGTAACAGCAAATATCTGCCAAATATAATAGCGCCCAAAAATTGAACTCCTCAAAAGTGATTTCCATCTATCGGCATTTGAATTTGATCTGAAGAATGTGTCCTGTAATGGTCACGAAACTTTAATGAAAAAGTAAAAGATATATGCTACTTCAATCAGGTTAGGCCACAAAATGAATACGCTGCGAACGTGTGGGACCCTGGTCATAAAGATTTAATGAAAAAATTGTTAAAATACAAAAAAAAAGCTTCGCGCTTTGCTAAAAACTGCCACGAGTGAACATATAGTGTTTCGCAACTTTTAGAGGGATTAGGATGGGAGCCCCTAGAGACTTGGAGACTAAACGCTAGGCTTAGTTTGCTTAAGAAATCCAGAACTAATGTGTGTTTCAGAGCGACACAGAGAATATTATCATGACGCCTCACTACATCTCAAGATCTGATTGAAGTGATAAAATAAGAGAGATACATTGCCGAACAGATAGGCACATAAACTCGTTCTTTCCGCACATAATGAGCGACCACAATAAAAACTGAGCTCCACTAAATACACTCCCATAATTCACGTCACCACTTCACCTTTCAAAACTTTATCCCTTGCATCATTACACGGCTGTTATCCTAACACCCCCTGCAACACGCCCATGGAGCGGCTCGCAGGGTAGCAAGTAGATGTGGAATGAGACAACGCAGCAGATCCCGATAGCCTTCCAGATTACTGAATCTCATCGCTACGAAATCCTCTAAGAGAAATTTAAAAGCTGAGAGTGTTTTGGAAAAGTACTTTTACTTTGAATTAATTTTAACTGGTTTGTACCCTCCGTAGAAATCTGAGCAATGGATCAATGGACACAATGGGCAGCCAGGTTTGTGAAAAAAGAATTATCTGATTCAGCTTAAGGTAGATGGCTTTCTTATTTTTTATGATCAGGTAGGAAGTCTTCTTACATATCATGTCGATATTATTCTAAGTTATTGCGTACATCAAAATGCTTATATACCCATGTGATATTTTTTGGGAGTTGAGAAGTATATTGATAGTACCAAGATTCCTAGTGATGTAAATGTTAGAATCTAGAATTCTTCATAAAAATATTATGTCTCTAATGGTCATATATCTCTTAAGAAAACCTGAATACATGGGTGCCATTCAATAATTACGTAAGTCGTTTCGGGGGTTGAGGGGTTGAGATGATCTTACTTTATCTCATGAATCTTTTTCTTGGGGGGCAGGAGGTCGGAACTAATGTACGTAAGATTTTTGTCTATCTTAAACATTGTATCATTTACAAATACCCTGTGTTTTTTCCAAATATCCTGATACGCAACTTCAACAGCAGTGATACTGTTTCGCCCTTAATGTTTATGAATGTGGTACTCAAGCACTGAATAATCATTCTATACCCAGTGCTCAAGGCTGTACAATTGCTTCTACGGAAATATGAAACAGCAGAAAGTGAGCATTTAACGAAGGATAGATTCACGTATTTAATGTCTTAAGTAAGACTGAGAGGGAGGGGGGAGTTGGGAAAATCTTATGTTGTCTTACATAGGGGGAGGGGGTGGGGTCAAAAATCGCATAAATCGTCTTGCGTAATACTTGAACAGCCCCTTACGTAAAAAAGCTCCTCCTCAGAAAAACTTATTTTGACGCATAACGTAATACTTGAACGGCCCAATGGAATTCAATGAAACTCCACTGTTTGCTGAAAATGTGTCACTCCGTTTCTAAATTCCATATCAACATCAAGAGTATCTAAAATAAAGTGCCTCCTTGAATGACGTCACCAGAAGTCATGCCAACTAAACGACTTTCAAAGCGTCCCGCTTGTCTCGTGATCGTCCCGTTCCGTCAATCCTCCTGGACGCAAATAAAGTACGCCCCTGCCATTATGGAGGTCGTCTAGTTTTAAATGGTAGTTGAAGCATGATGAAATTCACTTGCGAATATTTTTTAATAGCTCCGGAAATGTTAAATCGCTTAATGTAACGAATATTAAAAATTTTAAGCATCATACATACATAACCGAGATTCAATGCCCAGGACATGGATGCTTGTGTTCGTCTAATGAGTTAATTGCAATAGAAGACTCTACAGTCCTAAATTCGCTCGAATGACAAGTTATAATTATAAATTTGTAAATTAAGCATGCGCTAATTACCTAGCCTCTTGAAGGATTAGGGGAATGTAAAAAAAACAATGCGGTAATCTGTTTTTCGTTATGTTACCATATTTAGTAATGCAAAGGCGAGAAAAAAAGTATTTGGTATCATTTAGTTACCGAATTTGTCCGTCTAAGAAAAAACTTGTTTTTAAGCATTTTACATCTGTAACAACGGTCTCGGTCAATCACGGTTATCGGTCTTCTACATTTCAAAACCATTTCATTTACCGTTGCCGCCTTTCAAACTTGGAGCAACATACCAAAATCCATCGAAGACTCCTCATTGCTGTCCAAGTTCCATAAGCTGTCTTGACTCATTTGCATGTTTTATAATCATGCATGGACTGTATTATTGTTGTATATTTTCCATTGCTATTGATGTCAAAATATTTAATCGTGCTAACATTTGATTCAATGTATAAACTTGCTTTATGTATTCCATACTTGATAACATGTTATTCTTGTTGCATATTTTCCATTTTTGTTGACTTAAAAATTATTATATCAAAATATTTAATTGTGTTAGTCAGTATTTAATGCTAAGTATAAACTTGCTTTTTGTATTCCATACTTTAAATCCTGTTTTGGTTTCCAATGTTCATTCATTCTCATGGCATGTTGCGTTTCTGTTTCACTTAACTGTGATTTTTTTCCTCTTTTTTCCTGAAATTGGGGCCTTACGTACTATACTTTACTGTATGATGAGCTTAAATGTGTTTCATCAAAAAATTTTTCAAATTGGATGTAAAATCTGTGAACAATAAATTATATATTTTATTATTATTAACAACCATATTTTTCCTGCTATTCTCCTTCCATTCCGGCTGAATTATCTCCTTCTTTATTTGTGAACAAATATTCTTTCTTGTTGGAAAAGGAAAAGTATGCAAATTCCACTCAGAAAATTTAAAGCACGACCCAGGTTTCAACATATTCACAACCTGAAGATGACATAATGTGTTGAAACCCGGGTCGTTCATTAAATTTTCCCTAAGTGGAATTTTCATAGTTTTCCTTTTCCAACATGGAAGGATTCCACATCATTCACCCTGACACCGTACGGTTTGTTAAATATTCTTTCGTCTATTCGAAATTAACAAGAATTTCTCTCTTCCCTGACTGCTTTTGACGACCGACATTTCCTATGATAACCTTCATCAGTCTATGGCGTAACACAACGTCACTTTCCTCAGTGACACAACTCAGTGCTTCACTCCTTCACGTATCGCCGTGAATACTTGTAGTTTTCATTATTTTAGTCACATTCGAGAGAAGGAAAAAAATAATATTCAACAATCAGTTCTGAGGGGTCGCTGAAATTGCAGATTTTTGAAGAAAATTTCCGAAATCTCTTCCTCATAACTCAACTTTTGTGGACAACAGTTGTAGCAGAAGTATGCCCTCTCTTAAATAAAGTATGTGCTGCTTATTTGGCTCCTTGAAACTAAAGTTTCTGTATCTTCTTTTGGCCTGAAGTCACATTGATCTCTTCAGACCTAAAGGAGGTAGCTATAAAGCTACCGAAACTGTTTCCCACGAAAATAGAACACGGAAGATATCCCGAAAAAATTCCATTGTCAATGAAAATCTGAGTCAATGTTTCAAACACAAAAGCATAAATCGATGTATTGCTGAATGAAAGGCATGAAGAAAGTATGCACTAAGGTAAAAGTGTATAGTGTCGTGGAGGATAATTCTGGTGAAGTGTAGATGCCGATGCATTATTCTTTTAATGCTAGGAGAGATAAATGATGACTTGTGATGCAAAAAGCTCCAAGAGACTTAAAAGGGTCACGAGCCATTTTTAGTCCACAACAACGACTGTACTTCCTAGCTCTTAGTTTGAATATCTCCGGAAATGATTTTTTGTTTATATTTAGAATATATGGGGTAAAAACTTCATAACAATAAGTGAGCCATGCCTTTTATTATGACAAAAACCATTTCATGTCTTCGGAGGACAATATTAATCGGTTAGGAAATTTATTTTATTATTATATCAATTAACCCAGAAGATACCACTGAAGGAAATTCAAATAAGAATAATTGAAATGCTCCAACGAGCAATAGGGCCCTGAATGGTGAATTGTGCCATGTGGGACTCGAACCCGCGACTTTGATGGTTAAATGGCACCCATTTTTATCTACCCTGCCGCCTCGGAGATCGGAAATTCGCGCTATATTTAGCCTCCTTCGTGAGGATCGAGATGAACTTCCTTTTAAACGGGAGACTTGAGTCTCTCTTAAAAGCGCTCAAACGTTAAGGAGGTTTTTGCTCTTTCTTTCCGCGGTCGTCCTTTGTGACCCGAGTAACTACTACTCTCTCCCTCTCCTCCTGACAACCGCCGCCTGTCAACCCGACGACGTTCCCATGACAACCGCACTCTTCCCCAGCTTTCCCGCTCCAAAAGTGGGCGGAGTTGAGGTAAGGGGGGTACCACCACCCCTTGGCGCCGAGGCCTCGTTAAACCCTGAAAAGGAGATTGGGCTCTTCTGAAGGAGTTGGCGGAAAGAGAAGCACAGGAACGCGGCGAAGGAAAGCGTATAAGATCTTCGGAAGGGAAATACTCGCGTCATCTTTAGGCATTTGCCATCTACGTTTTTTTATTCCACCATCTTTTTCCTTCAGGGTGAAATCCCCCTGGGAGTAGAAAATGGTCTCGTGCCTTCAATGCATATCAGTGTTTTCAGCGGTTCCTGGACGTTTCATTCAACAGCACCTAAATTACCTTTGTTCAGTGCCTATATTGGCTTATTATTGAGAGTACTTTGTACTCTATTTGATTTTTTGCTATATTTTTTGCCAATTGATTTAGTAATCACAGGGTGTCAAATGCAAGAGAAGATGAAATGTGGTGAAAAAATATATTTTTCCATTTTATACTTTTTTTACTTGCCGGACGATTCTGTTGGTCCGTATGTCCCCGGAATCCCGATAGGCTGCTGAATCTGTCATCAGGTTTTCCAGGGACCGGACCAACGGAACTTGACATACATCCATGTCCTGGGTGGTGAAAAACCCACCCAGGCGGGACTCGAACCCGCGACCCACGGTTTAGCAAGCGAGGACTTTACCCCGCCGCCACCGACGAATGCCATCTTACAGAAAAACTGTTTATAAAAGCAAATACTCCCATAAAAATGATTTTGAAAGATATAAAGGTTCCAATAAATCATATTTATTTTATTGTTAGCCAACTACTACGACCATGTCCTGAGTGGTGAAAAACCTCTCTGGCGGGACTCGAACCCGCGACCCTCGAATTTGCAGGCGAGGACTTGGCCCCGCCGCCACCAGGGCCGACAAAATTAATAGCAGTCGGTAGGTTGACCGTTAAACCCTTCAAATATATAAGTATACTTTCAACTAGATGGTGATGTGTTCATTATCATCTTGAAGATTTATTTGCCTGGAGGGTCCCACACGACTCTGTTATTACTTAATGTCGACAGAGCCCAGGTTACCAAATAACTTCTCAATTTTCATTGGATGTATCGATATCAATCAGATTTGGAACACTCGGGGAAAAGAAAATCCCGATAACATGGGCTCCCGAAACAACTCCGAGAACTAGGTTCGTATCATGTGATCGGGACTCACGAAAATGGCCGACCGAGATCATTACAGGACGAAAATCTTTCTCTTTGAAAGAGACCAGGTAGATTTTTGCCCCTCGGGGTGCTTTTGCGTGCTCGTCCAATCCAATTGAATAGACACACGCCCTCTTCCGTTTCATTGTCATTTTTTTTATTTTCTCACATCCCACCCATAAAGGGAGGGTTGATAAACTTACCTTGCGTATAGAATTTTTTCTTTTGTCTTTTGTTTCGGCCTTCGTGACGGTTGAGGCCTCCGGGGTGCCCCCCATAGCTCCCTCCAGCGGTCGTGGTTTGGTGGAAGGACCACCTCGACGCCGAATTTTTAATTAAACCCTGTCAAAACACTCTCAAGTTCTTTCTCTCTCGTGTTCATTTTGTATCTCTCCCTCTGTCTCTCTTAGGAGTGCGTGCGTTAGAATTTCGGGAATGACTTGGCGGAAGGGTTAAGCGCCCTCAGGGGTCAGCGAGTCATCTTTCCTCCCTCGTTTGTCCCGTCTCTTGCCGCGATTCCTCCCCGCGAACCCCCGTATCTATAGTTGTGGTGACCTAAATCTCTCCCCAACAGTTTTATGTGAACACATGGAGTAGGTGAGTCATTTTGGAACAAATTTCTCTCTCTATCTCTCTCCACATGGGAAATAGCGGAGGACGCCGTTGAATTCTTACATATCACCGCTATTCTGATAATTAAAGCATTATCCCGGACGGTCATGTTGTTCCCATCTCGTGGTTTTTCGCTCCCTTTCCTGGTACAAAACTGTGCGTTCTAATAATTGATGGATATCATTTTTCTTTCGCTTCTTCATTGTTTTTTCATGTTGAGAGAGTGAGTGAGAATTAGAAAACGAAGCAGATTTATGGCAGTGCTATGAAAGGTGTGGCGTGGCACTCCATGGATCGAAAGCATGGACCATTGGAAAAGCTGACCAGAAAAGACAAGAAGCCTTCTAAATCTGGTGCTGGAGGAGAATGCTAGAGATAAAATTGACGTACAAAATAAGAAATGATGAAGTGTACAGAAGAGTGGAAGAGGTAAGAACCATATGGAACACCATACAGTAAAGAACAAGATAGATAGAAAACACTCTGAGACGCAATGGGTTAAAACATTACTGAACGTAAAATAGAGGGACAAGTCTCCAGAGGAAGACCAATGAGTAAGTTCGTGGGCCAAATAAAGAGGAAAGTGTCGAAGAGTTGCCAGAGAGTAAGAGAAGTTGCATTAGATAGGGAAGGGTGGAGGGCTGCAGTCAACCAGTCTTAAGATTGAACGACCAATGATGATGAAGGGTGTGTATGAAAGGTAAAAGAGGTGAAAGTGTCTCTTAAAGATGAGGAATACTAGTTGTCTTAAAATCAGGAGAGGGGTAGGTGAAAACGAAGAGTGACAAAAGTGCACTCCTTCAGTCAGTGTGCGTCTTTTAAGTCTCACAATTCCGTCGGAAAACCATTCATTTCCCTCCCTCTCCCTTGTTTTCTTAGCTTTTCAATTTTAACAAAAGTATTGAATCTTCTAATGGCCAGTTGCAGAAACAACCCATCTGCATTCTATTGAGTTATGGAACCCATAAGCCATGGATACTATCCAGTAAACTTTGCAGAAACATTCGATAAATTTATTGGTTTCACAATTGCCGTGACAACTTATGGATTGGAGTTATGAGCTCCATAAGTGGCCAGGGTGGCGGAAGCATGAAGCATTGCTTAGGGTTTTATTTACTTGATAAACTGGTTGTTTGGAGACAAATGGCCAGCTTGTTTACTCTGACTGAATAATGCTTATGTGCATTAGCAATTATACATGGGATAAAACATTACAAATTATATCCAGCAATGGTTGATTAGAATAAACCTTCGAAGTAATCAACTAAGTGTGGTTGATGAATTATGAAACCGATAGATGTGTTCCTGCAACCCAAATACTTCTATGGGGTCCATAACATTATTGGTCTCATAACTATTGATGCCACTAATAAATGTTCTTTGAATCGGCCATAAATGGTGATTATTTTCAAATTTTTGGAAAAACACACTCGAATTTTAAGGTAACAGACAGTGATGCGGATGGAGAGGAGATTTCGTACGTTAAAACTTTTGACAGCCTTTCTATGATGACGACTTCTTTGTTTGTTTTTTTTATCGACCGCCAACTCTTATTCCACCTACTTTCCCACCACATCTCATTCGATTACTTTTGAAAGTGATTACTTTTATGAGCTGTTTCGTTGTCTCAATATTTTGCGGCCATTTCAGATATTGACATCATTTTACCATTGACATTGAGTCAATGCTATGTGTAAAATCGTGGCCGATGTGGTGGAGTGACAGTGTGAATCAATTTCAATTAACGGTTTCAAAGGAAATTTGTCTTCGGAATTAAATTGAAATATTTATACCAGTATTTATATGGCCTTTCTGTAGCTTATTTAACATGAACATCTAGTCCCCACTCTTAATTACATTCGTGTGAATATTTTATTCTTAAAGTTGAATAAAGGCCAAGTCGTCTATGTAGCGTACAGTTGTGAATACTGCTATTGCTCATTTTGATAGCGTATATTCAGGTTTATTTTACAGATAAGAAAGATATGTGAAAGATACAATTAGTATAAAATGAAATAGAACTTTTCCCCCAAAAGAGGCTGATTATCCCGACGTGTACCTACTTACTGAACCAGCATGAGGTGACTATGGTTTTCAATCCCCTAGTTTTGGCGAAGTTAACCACAGCGCTTCGGGTTAATAATGTTATTGATTGGTGGTGTGATATCTCATATAACAATAAGAAAGTCTACCCCTATGCAACTCCGGATTTTCAAATTAACGGCGACTTAATAAGCATGAAAATGATTTTTTTACTCTTATTGACGTTTTCATATATATTTAATATAAATAGAAACAAATCATATAAATATAAATCAATGATACAAATAATAATATAATTTATCGAAACATTGATGTAACCTTCTCAAATCAAATTATGGTCTACCTTGTAACGATTCCGTATTTTGGTGGTTAGGCCCAGCATTTAAGCCCGGATTCTTTTTCTCAAAATTGGAGTGTATCCTTGCAGTTCTTGGACGAATAAATGGTTTATCTAACTGGGAATGTGTAATCAGCATTGACATGAAAATTACCTTTCCATATCGGACTATATGCTTTTGGGAAATGTCCGTGGGTAGCCACGGCCGGGTCCTCACCATTTTCGCACGCCGTTCGTTCGATTTCCCTCGGCTTAAGTCGTGACGCGCCCGCTTCACGTATTCATTCGAAGCGACAACGCTTTCCGTTTCTGACGGGGGCCCTCTCTTCTATATCTCCCCCCCCCTCCCGAAACGTGCCAGTAGAGACGCCCACCGGAGGCGAATCCGATCCCTCCGGGAGGTCTTTGAGGAAATATTCTCCGCGGCCCACTCTTCAATTGTCCTGTCCCCCTGTTATCAATCACTCTCCTCGCCATTTTTCTTTTATTTCATTTCCAACCGCATATATTCCCTGCTGCCTCCTCTCTCCCTTGATTCATCTTTTCACCTTTCCTTTGGTCCACCTCGTTATCTCCTATTCACCCGCAGTCTCCACCATCTGGTCTTCTCCTTCCTCCGTCGAACAGTCTGCCAATCCGTCCCTCGAGTCATTCCTCATCCGCAAAATATATTCCCCGCTATTCATGTCGTATGTGGTCCAAAGTTTGCTTGCGGTCTTCAATTTTAGTTAATTATTTTATGAATCAAGAGTATTAATTGAACCAAAACACTACTTTGTTCTATTTGATCGTTTGAGTAGTACAATTCAACCAAAATAAAACGTTGAAAACTCTCAATGTTTACAATTTTCTAAGTATTCTACCGGTAAAGGTAGGTTTTAATGAATGTGAGAAAATCCTTTCCGTGATAGGCCGATGTCTTAGCATTTATTTTGATTATATGATCGTGAAACAATTATATACTTTTCATGTCGGAATGAAGGTAAACCATAAGAAAACAAAAGTAATGAGATTCTCTAGGACAAAGAAAGCGAGGCTAGTCATTTAAGTTGAAAGACATAAGCTCAAGCAAGTACAGCATTTTAATTACTTAGATAGTACGCTAGATGAAAACGGACATGGTAGCAAAGACATACGGAAGAGAATAGCGCTAGCTAAGGAGACGTTTAGTAATAGAAGGGAGCTGATGACGGGAACCTTGGGTAAGAATAAGGAGTGGTTGAAGAAGAGCTTGATATAGAGCGTGGCATTGTATAGGGCGGAAACGTGGACCCTCAGAAAGGAGGACGAGAATAGGCTGCAAGCATTTGAGATGTGGATGTGGAGAAGGATGGAGAAGGTGAGGTGGACGGAGAGGAAGACCAACAAGGAAGTGCTTGAAATGGTGGGCGAAGAAAGGAAATTTTTAATGAAATTCGAGATCGGCAGAGTAGGTGGCTGAAGGAAGTAATTTGGGGTGATTGCTCGAGAGTGTGATAGAATGAGGAAGTTGGGCAATCGGGGAAGGGGAAGAAGGGGAAAATTTGTAACTGAGTAAAATTTATCCTTCATTACTGTTTGGTCACATCTCGGAAATACTTCAAAAATATCTTAATTTTGTTTTTTTATCCACCATACTTAATAACTCAGAATTCGATAGAGGTTTGGATGATGGGCACGTGGGGAAGAGGAAGAAAGAGAATAGGTTTCATGGACAGGATGAAGAAGGGTAGATCGTATGCTGAAGCCAAAAAGGATATACTAGAGCGAGATAGGCCCCTGAAAGTGTAGAAAACCGGGAGGAGATTCTCTGACTTTCAACAAAACCTGCATGGGCCGGTAGAATACAAAAACAAACTCAGGAGAAAATTATCAGAGGTTCCTAGCAATTACTTATCGATGTTTGGTGTCAGCAACGCCCATGAGATTTCCTTCGCCAGAATGTCGATCGGCATTGGCGAGGTTAATTTTTCTATACTGAGTCAATGAATATTGATACACGTTATATTTATAGTAAGCGCAATATTATGACCGTATGTTCCAGAGTCATACGCAAATAACATGAAAATGCATTAAGTTTTGTCTTAGAAAGGAAAATCGTGTGGACATAATGAAGTTTGAATGTCTACCAATTCCTCTTCCCTTCCATTCCCATTGAATTGGTTTAGCAAAATCAGTGGGGGAAAACTTAATTTCAATTAAGCTAGGTGTGCATCAGTAACCCTTGTGACTCATACTAATTGCTAGATTACTCCAATACAACCCTAACAAGCCAAACGCTTTTTGACTATATCTTGTATATCTCTATCGTTTGCAAACATTACAATTCCATTCCCTCCTACATTATTCAGTTTTTATAGAAAATAAATGAAACAGATGTAAGAAATGTGCAGAAGCATCCTTAAAATAAAGCAATCATCGCTCCAGTATCCAAATACCGTCAAAACTTGAGCATGAGTTCACGAAAAATGAATGAACTATTTAAACCTCATATTAAAACAAGTCTAAGGTGTTTGAGAGTATAAAACAGCACGAAAGCGTTCACTATACTGGGCCAAAAGCGCTCCAATAACATTGCTTAAGAAATCTGGAGTTGGGCGTTACGGAATCCATGTAACAATACATGTTCGTTTTGTTATATTTTTTTCAATTTTATTTTTTGTCACAACTTATTTTCCGCAGATTGTTTTTAATGCTCGCGATCTTGGGCTGTCTGGTAGACAATCTTATCTTGTTTCCAGCTTGTTAAGCTTCAAGATTTAGCTCAATCACTAGGTCGGAGTAGTGCCTTTCACTTAATTAATTAAGCGAAAAGTTTTATTGCATAGAACGCCTTACCTTCCCGGTGGTCCATTAATGGCTTGACTGTCGCCTTGCTGGATGTGGGCAGAGTCCGGGGGCGTGTCTCGGAGCTGCTTATACACCTACTGCGGGTCATTCAATATAAAATCCTCCCTGCCGCTTTTGTTCCAGTCAGTCCTCGCGCCGGAAAAGGAGGAAAATGGAGACCAAAGGCATCATCAATCTTCTTTAGTCCTTCCGTTCTGCGTCTTCATCTTTGTCCTCCGCCCCCTTATACTTAATGCAAGGGCTCTCACTTCAAACCTTCAAACATCTCCGGAGGGTCCTACCTAGGCCATCTACTCAGCCGGCCTCTCATTCTCCATCTTCAATCGGACATCCCTTTTTTGCCCCATCCTTCGTGTCATATCTCCACGCCACGCTTGTCATTTCGATGGGCGTCGGAGGTTGAAGGTTATAGCGGGTATCCCAATTTGGGGGAGAGATATTGGACCCATTAGGGGGTCCAACTCGTCCGAAAGCGTCAAGTCAAACGGAGGATCATGAGTGACGGGCTAAAACGGATAGGTACATGATTTCGGTCCTGGAAGTTTAGGAAGGGGAAGGAAAACATGTGATTGGGGAGTCGTAAATGATTGAATTATCGCTAAAATAGGAGAAAATCAAAGTTATCCCCGCATTATTTCGGCATATATGAAGATTTACATGCAGAAATATACAAACATAACTGTACAACATGAACAAATGAACAAGGGGAAACTATTAATAAAAAAATCTTAACATCCACCTATCATTTCTTATGAACATGATAAGGCGCTTTACATCTGTAGGGAGTATTTTCATTTAATTTATTGAGTTAGCCGTAGTGTGCATACATGACACTCGTCTTTCAAATTTGAGATTTAACGAGTGCACTTGAGAAAAATTACTCAATTTTTGTACAATAAAATCGAGCTATGAATTTGGATACATGTTTTGAGGATTTGTAGAATTTCTCTGGATCTACTTATGGTCTTGTAATCAGCACGTGCCTAAGACCTATCCTCAATAGGCGAAAGAAATATACGGAATGCAACAGAAGTGAATTTATGTTCTGTGTTGTTGTAGGAAACAAGCAAAATACGGTTTTTCGCACTATAAGCATAGGTTAAAAGCAAATGGCCTAAATAGAATGGCCAATTACTAAACACTACTGACGCACTCCAAGGCCATGAACGAAAATTTCAAAATAATGGCTAGACATACTTACATAATTACATAAAACAAATTATTCTAATGCTCAATATATATTTTTATCGCATATAACTATTGCTAAAATTGTTAAGAATCATAAACTAAAGTTTTTTGGCCAGCTAGCAGTTTACCATATGTAATGATTGATTGATTGTAAATTCTGGCCTTGGAATCCAATCCTTCAATAAGAATTTTAACAATGGAATTCTGAGTTTTTTCGGAGAGTTAAGATAACTATGGTGAACCGTTGATAAAAAAGCATGTTGCATTAAGCCGGTTTTTGGTCATACCTTAGTAAGTAAGAGGTTTAACTTTTTCTAAATTTTATGAGAGTATCAGGAGTGACCTGGTGGAAATTATGTATATCCATATCGGTAACTATAAAATAATTCAGTCAAACAGTGTGGGAATTACTACTGAATTATTTTATTCTTACCAATATGGACATTAAATTTTTACTTTATTTCAAAATAGTATTTTTGAATTGCATCTTTCTCCTAATGAGTCATTTAAAAAATATTTTTGTCAGTTTTTTTGTCAGCTGTTTTGATGAAGATACATATCGTTGAAATTCGGAAATTAGTTTTGGGACATAAGATTAATTTTTGCCCAATTTTCGGATAAAAAATAGGTGCTTACGGTGAAAGGATTGGTAAATTTAATTAATTATTTAATCTTCACCGCTCAGTGACGTTATAAAATTCAGGTTTCTCTTTGGTCCTTTAGCATGGGGCTGCATATCTGAAGCACGTTTTAGAAGTCACGCGACTGTAAGCTCAACTTCATGCGATTGTGTTTTTTTCTCCCTCCAGCACTGACGACTTAGGTGCAGACGTGAATCCCATTGAAGCGAGGAAAAACATCCCTCTAAACTTTATGCCTCGTACTCGAAAGTAATAAAGAAGTGCAGAGTGGGGGAGTCAAAGAAGGAAGCGCGTAGTGTGCATATCAATTCTCTACTAGACGCGCAGCGTTATCTTCTTCGTAAATCAATTTTAGCATTTTTCTCCGAGACGATTTCGTACGTACGCCTGCATCATCGGTAGAATCGTCCCTAGAAAGAGATAACGTTGCGGAAAATGTCTGTTTTGTTGTCGCGTATTCTACGTCCAGAGCGTATGTTCAAGGTTTACATCACTCCGCGGGGTACAATTTTTACATCAGACATTATCCTTCCCCCTTCTTCGCATGGATACCGTTGCTATTTTCTGGGGGAAGGAGATCGTAAAATTCTAAGACGTTCATTCCTCTGGGCGCGCGCAATTGAACACTTTCGCGATAAAAATTCCTCGGGATTTACTGTGCAGAGGATAATGATGTCACGGTGTCATTTTTCAGTTTATTCGTGGAGAGTGGAGAACGCATCAAAGTCTCCTGAAATGTTTTCCGAGGAAATTTTGTGGGGATATTGCGTCAGAGTTTCTCCTTCCAGATGCTGCTACTGGTTTTTATTGAGAGAAAATGTGCGCCGTATAGCTTGATGACAGAGGAAAAACTGCCATCCACTCGATGACGTATAGTGGGCCTTTAGAAGGAGAAAAGATTTATCACGGTGATCATTTGAATAATATAGATATTTCCACAAATAATCGTCAACTTGGTACATAAATCGGGACGAGCTGTCTTCAATTTCAATTTGAATATGTTATATTGTTAAGGTAAAAACTTCATTATCTTCTGTTATTTAAATATATTTCTCGGGCTTCGCACCGGGTAATGTTTTCATAATCCACCAATCATGTACTGACCTCTTCGTACTTTTCTTTCGAGGGCATTTACTGTGAGCAGGTTGATGGTGTCGCTATGAGATCACCGCTTTCACCAGCGATAGCTAACTTTTACATGGAAGACTTTGAGGAAAAAGCCCTCATTTTAGCTCCCCTACGTCCAAAGTGCTTTTTCAGATATGTAGATGATTCCTTCTTAGTCTGGCCACATGGTACGGTTGCATTAGAAGATTTTCTAAATCACATGAGCAACCAACACCCGAACATCAAATTTACCATGGAGAAAGAAGATAATGGTCAACTTCCGTTCCTCGACATCTTAATCTGCAGGAAAGAAGATGGGAGCCTAGGCCATAGTGTTTACCGGAAGCCTACCCATACTGACCTTTACTTCAACGGACGGAGCCACCATCATCCATCACAAAAAGGCGTAGTTTTATCTACGCTTATACATAGAGCCAAACAAGATCTGATGAAGGAAGCATTTCAGCTGAACTGCAGCACCTAGAAAGGACATTTCTCCAGAATGGCTATGGGAGACAACAGCTTTTTTAAAGCCTTAAGTAGATTCGGTAAAACCCAGGAGAGTGGCGCAGGAGAGCTACCTAAAAAACCTGTGGCCACAGCTTTGATCCCTCATGTCTCCACTATATCGGGAAAGATCCACCGCATTCTACACCGTTTTAACATCAAAACGATCCATCTGCCACCATCTAAATTAAGGGACCAGTTGGTTAAGGCAAAAGATCCCACCGGCTTGAAGACACCAGGGGTGTATCAGATTCCGTGTGAATGTGGGTAAATATATGTGGGGGAGACTAGTCGAACAATTGAAACCAGGCTTAAAGAACATCGTAGGCACTTTAGATTGGCGCAACCAGAGAAGTCGGCAGTGGCGGAACACAGCGTCAACGATGACCATGCCATTAAATGGACCGATGCAAAACTCCTTTGCCACGCACACCGTTACTGGGACCGCATTATTAAAGAGGTCATCGAGATACGATTTCACCCGCATAATTTTAATGGAGACACCGAATTCCAACTGAGTAATACCTGGTGGCCAGTGATCAAATTTATTAAAAAGACGTGAAAATGATTCAACGGCCAGCGGAACACGTCAGCCAATCATAGGGATCGCAACCTTCATTGTTGGGGCATCAATAGCTTGTTTAATTTTACTGTTTTAGTGGTCACGGCGGAAATAACGCGTGTCTTGAAAATGGAAGTCGTTTTCCGAAACGTCGGCGGATTATGAAAACATTACCCGGTGCGAAGCCCGAGAAAGATATTTAAATATAATACACCAGGGAAAATCTTAAATCATTTATCTTCTGTTATGTTTTCCATGGAAGCGAACAGACTTTTTAATCTCAGTTGATCTATGTTATAATAATTTTCCCACCTGTGCTGGCGGTTGATTCATTTGCGATGTCTAATTTATTGAATTTACCTAACTCTTAAAGGATTGTCGCGATTTTTAACCATGATTTGAGAGGAGTCGGTAATAATAAAGTTTGCTACTTCTCATAAAAAGGCGAATAGCTGACTTCGTAGAAGTGCTAGAAAGTCTTCATAACCATGTCGGCGACTAGTGGCATTTTGTCGCATATTTAACTTGTGCAATACATAGAGTCAGAGGATGAAAAACAATTTAACAAAATGATGAAAATGTAAGTAATTTGTGACGTCAGTTATTGTTTATTAGAGACGATTGAATGCATTTTGCATCATCACAGCTAACAAAACTTCTGTTTACAATATTTACTATTTACATTATCCTTTTCGTAGGTTAGTTAATTATTTCAACAGTATAAAATGACTCGAGCAAAGATTGTGAAACAGAAAGTCGGAGTGAGTTTATAATTGGCTTCCAAATCGTCAGGGGTGCATGTTTATTCAATTCTATTAATTTAAAGGTGCTCTCGATAATATATATATGAACATTAATGTTTGCCTAAAGTTACATCAGTTACAAGATGTAAGCTTAAAGTTTCTTGAAGGTATAATAAGAGTAGAATTGTTTAAAATGAGGACGAGAATCTTTTAGAACAGCTAAATCCAGCATCATTTAAACATCATTTCGTGAAGGGTGACACCATAAACATTTCCTCAAAGCAAACATATTAACCTCAGATTTTCTTTCGTTCATTTTTATCCCTTTTTGAAGCATCTCGTCTCCTATATCCTTTACTCGCACTTGTAGTCCGTCCGGCTTTTTTTTTTAACGGCACCGACGACTAGACGACCCCGAAGGGAAATCAATTCGAGCCGAAAGGGGAGGAGGGGTGAAATCGCAGCAATCACCTGACATCGCGTCTGCAGACGCGTTCGTCTCTAGTGGGGCTCGGAGGAATGTCCATCTGTACGCGCATGCCATCGGAGACGTGGAACAATGGAGAGGGGAAGGGGAAGGAGAGAAATAAGCGTGGTATCCTCTCCTTTTGGCCCTCTTCCTTTCACTCACCCTTGCTGATATCTGCATTCTCTATACATTGTGAAATGAAAGCTGTTACTTTATAATTCCACAGTAACTTAATAAACGACCTAGATTACGACTGATCAAGTGATCATCAGTATACCTAATGCGAAAATACTAACCCTTTAGATTGTATGCGAGATAGGTTGAAAATTTCGTTTATGCGGCGATTTATAAGAGACAATAATGGCTGCGTTGAGACTGAGGAAGGTTAGTTGACAGAAATTGTTGCTAATTAATGTGCATGCCCCCTAATGCATGTTTTGAATGAAGTCATCATCAGTTTATCTGATGATGACTTCATTCGAATGACTTTATTCGACCTGATGACTTCATTCGACTTCAGTATTCTTCAGTACTCTTCTTCTTAAGTATACGACTTCAGAAGTCATCATCAGGTTTGCACAACGTGCAAACACCAACCCTTTAGATTGTAGAACAGACAGGTTGCAAAGGTTTTTCTGGCGATCGACACGTAGTGTAGCTAATTATTTCATATACCCCCTATGCATATTTATAAATCTGCTAAGTAGTTATTACACCATGTTTTGCATGCTTTCTGCGTAACTCTTTTATCACGTTTATATAGCTGCATTATAAATATAAGTTTGTAGTTACTGTAGATTTTGTAGCATACCAATTGTGTACACATAGCATACTGGTGAAAGTGAATTTCTACACTTCTTGGTGCATCTTGGTGATAATTCGCCCCCGGCTAAACACCATTAAGGTGGCTGTCAGGGTAATATATTGATGTAGAACCTAATCCCATCTCTAAACGTAGTACGGCTTGCGTGGCCCCGGGATGATATAATTTGTTCGACTCTTTGCAACTATGGTTTACGAGTCCTAAAAAATATAGTTATTCTATTACTATGTTATAAAACAATTTGAGTTATGGTTTATTATTTTATTCAATTTATTCGTTGAATTTATGTGTACATTTTTATTTAATATAAACTAAGAAACATTAAACTCCAAGGGTGAATTACCCGTCCTTAATATTACGCAAATTTCCGTGACGAGAAAAAAATACGATTAAGACGAAGATTAAGGCTAGAAAATACGATTAAGTTGCATAGTGGCCTATATCAGACACGATAATGTGGCAGTCACACCTAATTTTCACAATTAAGTATATTTCTCCATCCTGCGATTGCCAAGTTCCTCCAACATGCCGGGCCAACTGGGGCGTGTGTCCCCGGGAAGCTGCCCCGCTTGCCCGGCAAGAAGGGCGATACTGACTGATCGCCACTGTCCATTTCCCTCATGTTTAGAAAACGTCGACCTAATCATAACTTAACGCAGGCGTTATTGCGCGTAAATCCTCGGCTTAGACCTGAATTATTGGTTGTAGAGAAATGTTTTCCAACTCATTGCATATACATCCATCCTTCATAGTACCCGAAGTATCGGACTTGGCGGCATTCCTATTACTACCGACGCGAATTTGTTTTCTGAAGGAAATTTCACAATTTCAATTGAATTAATTTGCACATTGTTTCGAAGATACCTATACTTAGCGTTTTGTGTAATTTTTCAAGAAAAACAGTTAATAAGGGTGTATTTAGCTATTATGACGTACAGGACCTGGCGCGTGAGGATTTGGACGCGGGACTTCTGCTCGTGTCCTAGTACTCAATCTGGGTCAGACGGTCTTTGTGCGGCAATTCATCCCTGGGTATTAACGTTCTGCTGCCAAACTGTCCATAATACTTCAATAAAAGATAATTAAACTGCATCCTTTAGAGAAAAACTCGAAGCCTGAGAGAACCAGGGGTGAGCCTGGCTTCAAAATAACCACTTTGGTACAAATAGGTAGAAGGTAATGTGCATTAAAAATTATTTCTGCGACAAAGTTCATATTTTTTCGTAAAAAAAATGAAAGTCAATATGTGTGCGAGAGCTGGGACGATTCAATCAGAAGTAATGATGGCTCTGTGAGCTGAAACGCGTCGTGCTAATTAAAATATCCTGTGGAAAAGTGCAATTGTTGTTTCTGTTATAATATTACGAACTTCCACGATATCTCGCCTGAATCTGTTGAAATCAGAAGCAATAAAAAAATGACCCCTCCGGTACTTCTAGTGTTAACACGAGACGGATGGTGGATCGGGTTGGTGTGGTGACTAGAGTACTGGCTGACCAAATGGACGGCCAGGGTTCAAATCCCGGCAGGGGCCGATGTTTTTCAGAGGAACCCGATCCCTACTTGAGTGTCTTGTGGAGGGCACTTCAAGTAGAGTTCTCCGTCTGTCGGATGAGACGTTAAGCCGTGGTCCCCTTGGTGCCTTTCGTTGAGAGTAGGCTAATACCGACGTCGGGTTTTTATCCACTCTTCCTCCCTTACCTATCCCCTATGGCGCAAATGACCGTAGCCGTCGGTCGTCTCCCCAAATATCCAATCCAGCGAGACGGATTAGCACCTTCGCGTCCTCACTCTTTGGATACAAAATGAGCACTCTTGCTGAATCCAAACCTCTTCCACTTCCTTTACGTCACCCTTTTTCATGACATCCCTCTCTCCATGAGGGTGAGATAGTTTTGGGCCGCGAGATTCCATTAATCCCATTCTCGGGCTCTTTATTTTACCGCCCCGCAATCCCCGCACAATCGACTGCGGCGGTGACGGCGCCTCCACCCGCCGCCGCTCCGCTCTTTGGAGGCGGCTGGCTGCTTCTCCATCTATCGATTCCCCTTTTCCTGCCGTGGGTCTTCCTATCCCTCTATCCCTCTCTGTCCCTCGCTCGGCTGCCCGTTCGGTTCGTTGAAAAAGGGGCATTCTCTGTTGACTCGGCGCGCGAAGCGAATTAATGGGAGGGAAACGGAAGTCAGTGCTGGGAGATTAAAGGGACGCGCGTTATGATATTTCCCGCCTTCCAGCCGGCGAGAGAGTCAATTTTCGCGCCTTTTATCGAGAGCGGCTTCGGGTGGTCGTGCAACAATGCTCTCTCTCCCCCCTCTCACTCGTCCTCGCTCGAGATCCCCCATTGTTGGGACTGGGGAGCGGTGGGAATAGAAAATTGAATAGCATGACACGCAAAATAAATTGTGGACATTTCAGATCTCAATATCTTGCTAAGGGGGATTTTCTTTTCCTTTTCTTAACGTCGTATTTAAAGGGCGTGGCTCCTGTTGCGCTTTTGTTTCCTTGACTGCTTGTGATAGCTGGGAGTAATTCAGTTACTGGATTATATTTTAGATTACATTCTCTACCAATTGCAATTTTCATTTTAACCGATATGTCAATTGTTTGCGTGTAGATTTTGTATTAAAATGTGTGATTAAATGGCTCTAGTTAATCCCAGCTTACCCAGAGGTATAGGACCTATGTTTGTTTCCTTAGCCGCTAAATTCGGCAGTTAGCAGGGATTCTGGTGTTATGAATCAAAGCGTACTGTACACAAAAAATGGTTATTTTTACTCTCATTTAGCTTATAATTTTATATAGCGTGTGGCATAATATAGTTACAACCCTTTGGCTTATCACTTATCCAGGATTGTTGCTCAATATCCCCTTGAGGTTTTTTTAATTTGTCCCCTCCGATGGTGCAAACTAATATGCTTGCCGTTAACAATACATTCTCAGACAGCAAAATCATCTCCCTTAACTGAAACTTTCAGTATCACATGGCTTGTATTTCTTCCGTCTATATTTCCTATACTATTCCTTGGGTTCTACTAGTTTTCATAAACTGGGATAGAACCACCCAAAGTACATCGCTTCAGTCATGTTATGACATAGTCGCCAGCGCTCTCCTCAATGACTAATTTCAATAAAAGATTAAACTTTATGACTCTCTTAAACATTGTAAATCGTTTTAACTGGAAAGTGCGTGTGAGTGAATTTCATTTAGAGCAGTATGTAGAGACCTTAGATTAACGTTGCTGATTATATGTTTCAATAAAAATAAGTAAATATGCTATTGGAAAGGAAGCAAATTTATTGCATATTTTCGAGTATTTCCCTGCGACTACTTCATTTACACTCGAGCTGGAATGAAAATATGATTTAGATCCGTGAAGGTGAAATAACATTTGAGATGCATTAATCTTTTTGCGTATTTTTCGTGTTTAATCTGTTTTCTGTCCAAGAATACTCTCACTGCGTTTACCAATCGATCTCAGATCGATTTAAACTCGGACCGATCTGTAAATTCCAAGCGAGCCGACTCAGATTGCCTCGTTTACCTACACGGACTGAAAATATCGATAGTGAGCAATCGAATATATCAGTTGAAGCACGATTGACCACGAGATGTCGCATTGCGAGTGAACAAATTGGCTGAATTGGAGTTAGAATTGTCATGTGCCACTATATATTTAATGTAACATGACTCGCCATTACTGCACTCTTTTTCTCAACTGGTTAAAACACACACCTTTTATAATAACGATTATATTTTTTTCCCAATGACAACCAAAAGAACAACGAGGAGCGCCACAGACCCGCTGGTTCAGATCGATCTGAATTATTAGACTGGCTGAGAAAGTGAGCCGAGTCCATCCACTTCTCAGATCGATCTGAGATCGATTGGTAAACGTAGTGCATGTTCCTTAGGGGTTTTGTTTACTTTTACTCTAAAATCATTCTGTAGGTTCCACTCCTAAGCTCGGTGAGGATGATCTTACGCCTTGAAATATTTATGATTTTCTCGTTTTACCAGGGGCCGATTTCCGCGGCAATTATCCTTATGTTTTATATAGTTCGACCTCTAATCACCCCCTCCGTTACTACGTTGTATGAGACCCGTTGCAAGTCATAATTGCTGAGAGGCAAGAGCGGCTAGTTTTAAGGGAAATTGAAAGTATGTAAAAATATATAATGTCGCTCTGTCCTAAGTTTGTATACATCCTTTTTCTCACTATTTAATCTACGAGGTCCATTTACCGAGCGTGAGTAAACAAATTAGGCCAACAAGGGCCATTTTTGTCGGCATGAAAATCAATGGCAAAAAGTCACGATCCCTACTTGAGTGTCTTGTGGAGGGCTCTTCAAGTGAAGTACTTCGTCTGTCGGATGAGACAAACCGTGGTCCCCTTGGCGCCTATCGTTAAGAGCCGGCTAATGCCGACGCCGGGTTTCTATCCACGCTTCCTCCCTTACCCATCCCTAATGGCGCAAATGACCTTAGCCGTCGGTCGCCTCCCCAAATATCTAATCCATTTACCGAGCATCTATCAAGGTATTCAGCATCTCAATGGGTACCCCTTTTAATATTTTCCATTCACTCATTCTTTCTCCTGATGTCCTCCAGCATTTTCCTCTCCATGCACGACAAACTTTTAAAGGGCACATAATTATTGACGCACGGATTTCAGTTCTTTTAAAATTTCATACCTTTGGGAAGAGGGAGGTTTGAGATGTAGAATGATGAAATCTATGATCGCCTTTGGGTCGCTGGCCAGGTTTTCTTTCTTGACTGGTGTGGCAATTTGTTTTGGTTATCGTGCCAAAGGGAGAAGAAAAACGATGCATAAAGTGCATCTCGCGTGCCATCTAATTCAAGAGGATGTAAAACGTGTCGCGGATGAAATTGAGCTGAGAGCAATTGACGATGTGTGGCTCATCTGCTCATGTGATCTCACCGACTCGGAAATTATAATCTCACATTCTGTAGTACCGGGTGATTAAAACTGAGAGTTAATGGAGTGAATTGACGGAAGAGATCCGTGCTGGAAGGTAAGCACAAGTAGCACGTTTTACGTTTTGCCACGTGCAGTTCATGTGCCCACGCGTCATTGTGTATTCCGCCGTGAACTCGTAAGTTTTCGCAGAACTCCGTCGTAAATATGTGGGACGATGAGACATAGTAATGAGGTTAGAATATTAGCTTCCTGTCCAGAGAAAGATGGAACATTAGCTTCCTATCCAGGTTTTTGAAGCTGACCAAAATAGACTAGAAGCCTTCAAAACCTGGTCCTGGAGGTGGATTGTGAAGATTTAATGGACGGACAGAATTAGAAATGATTAAGTGCACATAAGAGTAGAAGAGGATAAAAACCATATGAAACACCATACGGGAAAGAAAAACCAGGTGGATTGGGCACACCCTGAGACACAATGGGTTCGTGAAGAACATAATTGAAGGTAAAATAGAGGAAGAAGTCCTCAGAGGAAGACCCAGGAAGAAGTTCATGGACCAAATAAAGAGGAAAGTACATAGGATGAGATACCAGAAGGTAAGGGAACTAGCATTAGATAGGGAAAAGTGGAGAGCTGTAGTTAACCAATCTTAGGATTGATCGACCAATAAATGAATGAATCCAGAGGAGTTGGGTTCCAATCCCAGTATTTGAAAAATAATTCTGTCGAATCCCAATCCCTACTTGGCTGCCTCGCAGTCAGTACTGCAGAATCTGTTATTTATTTGTCAGTAGAGAAGTAAAAAGTGGTTCTTACTGTGACTTTGGTTATCCGTAAGAAGAGACCACCAATCCTACCACCGACGTCGGGTTTCTGTCCACTCTTCTCCAATCTATTTATGTATACCCACCTACTCACCACATCCCGAATTCATTCTATCTGTGCATGTTAATTTTGTACCGAACATTTTGTATATAAATGAGCTAGCAGTGAAAGCATGTTTTTTGTAAGACTAAACATTTACCATATTATCACTTGTCTCTCAAGAATGTTAATTTTCATCAAGATGTAGTTCTGTAGTCTAAAAGTTGTCAAAATGTTCCTCGTCTAACCGAACAATAAATAGTGGAGTACAATGGAGAATAGGCTCTTAGGATAGTCATGGCTTACACCATTATAATGGCTTTAACTACTTTATATATTTTTCCAGAGAACACTTAATAAAATAAAAGATGCTGGGAAGGAAAGTAAAACATTTAAAAAAATGACCCTTTCAATTTCGTTTTTTTCACCTTTACGGCTGATTTTGGTAAATTTCTGCGGCAGCCGCATAAATACTTTTTAAACGAAGAAGAAGCATAGTTATTCGTAGGAAGTAATAATTCTGATGCCGCACTTTATCAAAATCCTCACATTTTTTAACGGAATATGCAAGCTGCTGTTCATGGCCAGAAACTGACCATAACTGGCATAACTGAAACTGACCACAACTGGCATGACGCAATTTTCGAATAACTGTACCTTCTAATTTAAGTTATACCATTCTAATTTGTATACGTAATTAAATACGTGTGAGTGGAAGCATTCTGTAAAGTTTTTACGAGGTATTTCTTGATGCTGTGATTGTTAGTACTTCCTAGACATGGATAACCGTTAGGTGAATGAGCGCGCTTAATCTTTTTTTTCCTCGCAGGATTTTTCAATATTCAGACGAGTATGCTTACGGTAGATATTTTTCAGCTTCATTTACTGATTTTAGATAAGTCCTAAGTATTTTTCCCACTCATTCTACAGAAATGAGAGTGAGGATCCCGGTTTTCGCCTTCTCAAGGTGTGAGCCAAATATCGTCCGTTTTCCACGGAACTCTCCCCTTTAACTTCCGGTTGTTTTTCCTCCTCTTCCCCTAATGTTCCGGCAGATGAATTTATGATCCCCACCGGTACAAAATTTAGGGGACTGTAATTCGGTTCAGATTGCTTAATGTATGCCAAGCAGGAGTGATACAAATCCAATTTAATTTCTCTGGGATAGGCAATTATAAACTTTGAATTATTTTTTGCTTCACCGGATTAGTCGTTTTTGTATTAACCAGTAAATTTTGGTGCCTGTCATTTCTGTGATTTTGGTACTACATCTCTGATGATTTTTACCGTTCGGGTAATTTGCCGGTTAAGTTAGGCTTTAATAGAAGGGTATACATTTTTTTATTTTTATAGACGCAGGGTCCAAACCCCTTATTCAATTTCTCTCTTAATTTCAGCATTTTTACTACCTCTCTCACGGCAGGTTGAAAGAACATTTAGTCATAGAATCAATATTCATGAGATCCATGCAGTAGTGGACCACATAATTATATTCGGGATTCAGGAGCATATCCACCATTTTAACCACCCAATTTCTCGAATTTTTTATCTAATATTTTACCACAGGATAAATTTTGAGTTGTTAATATTTAAAATGGCTAATGCACATAATAATTAGTAAGGGAAAGCAATCTACGGTGTTCATCGGTTTTACGGTATTTTATGAGGAGATCATTCAAAATACATGCATACATACATACATACCACTGACGCCGTTCCCTTCCGGGATAGGCACAGTCACACATCTTCACTCATAAATACATATTTGTACACCTAACTCTGATTCAATAATTTCCACCATACTGACCGATCCTTGCAAACCTCTTTTGCCTCATTCACCCCCACACACTGCCTCATACACGCCCTCCTGTTTTTAAGACTCCTAACATTCCTCCTAAGAATTTCCTGTAACACATTCGACCACAACTTTCTCGGCCTACATCTACCTCTCGCACCATTCATTTCACTCTTATATATCTGTTTAGTTATTCGACTCTCATCGATTCTCTCAACATGGCCAAACCAACGAAGCACACTCCTTTCATACATGTTGATTACTGGAGCATCTAACCAGCATTCATTTATTACCCACTCATTTCTGACCGTATCCATCCTACTTTTGGCGCAAACACTCCTCAGATAACTCATACCCACGGCGTTTAGTCTACACTCATGTCTATCCTGACATACCCATGTTTCACTACCATATAGCAAAGTGGGGAGAAGTACACTTTTGTACACGGTGATTTTCGCTTCATTAGACAAGCACTCATTCCTTGATATGCTCCACATGCTATACCCACCACTTTCCTTTCAGCATTCGCACGTCTCTTTATCTCCTCATCTATCCGTCCATCTTTCGTTAACATTTTACCTAAGCAAACAAAATCATTGGAGATCATTCAAATGTGCATTAAATTCAGTTGCAGTTCATCTGCCGGAAATTGCACCTTTAAATGTGAATATGTAGGGGAGACCGGGGCACGTTTACGCGGATTTTTTTATATTATTTTTCACATTTTTTTTGTCTGCTCTTTTAAAGTATACATTTTTTAACGTTATAGACCAGTTATCAGACTATAATGTTTCAAAAATATTTTTTACAATATCTCATATATAACTGTGAAAATTAAACTAATTCACTCTCATGTCGGGTGCGTAAACGTACCCCGGATACGGGGCACATTTACGCATCCACTGGGGCACGTTTACGCACTAGTAAACAGCTGGGATTAAATTACATTACTAATAAATAACGCTTGAATGTAGATAAATTTGACAAAAACTTTATTAGTGGTACATAAAACTATTTTTAGAAGAACAACATATTAAAGCATTACGCAACTTATTCGGCATCTTCATCATCACTGTTGCAGTTTATGCACACAAAAAACAAACTGTTCCCTGTGGCGCAATCCTCGTGGGCCCATCATTTGCATCGCGTGCACTGCACCCATTCTTGCCTACTTTTGCTACATTTGTATCATTGCACGCAATAAATACAGACACAATCCTCATCTTCTGAGTCATCATTGATTGGTTGTTTTATTTGTATTGGTAGGATCTTGCCTTTTGTCTTAGTTACTTTATTTTTGGTTTTGTTGCCTTTGTTTTAAAAGCATTAGACACACAAAGCAATTTTTTTTCCTTCTTAGTTTTTTTTAGCTTTTGTTTCTTCCTGCTCTTTTCTGAGGGATTCTTTGATTGGTGTATCGGTAAGGATGGCAGACTTCCTTTTTCTTTTTCCTTTTTTTGGTGTCAAGCCTTGGTCTTTTTTTCAAAAGGCCTCATTTGTTCAGGGGTCGGAAAGTACCCTGTGTTGAAGTAGAAGGCCTAGGACACTCATTTAAGGACCTATCTCGATAATCAATTGGCACGAAATGAATATATACAGCTGGGACACATTTATGCAGTGCGTAAATGTGCCCCGAAGAGAATGCGTAAACGTGCCCCACCACCACATTTGAAATTATTTTTACACTAGCATTTAGAACCTTAGAACTTTCAGTTCAATTAAGTACAGGCTTAAATAAAGATAAAATATTGTTTATAAACATATATATATCTGCCTTTAAATATAAAAGGTTAACTCACTACATGCTTCGAAAGTCATCTATCAAAATTTACTTACCTTGAGAAAAAACAGAAGAATCATCTTTGCGCAAAATCGAAAGCTGGTATGGCGCCCAAAGTTGTGTGAATGCGAGGGGTAGGTAGCAGCACAATACTGTCATGACTGGTGGCGCTCTAACTGTTACAGATTTTGTGGAAAGTACCTTGCGTAAACATGCCCCGTGCGTAAACGTGCCCCGGTCTCCCCTATAGTGGCTGTTGTTAATCGCACTGGTTAGTAAAAATATCTATAAAAAACTTTTTTTTAGAAATTGTCGTAATTTTTTTCATTCAGCACATTTCACATGATTTATGCCATCACTAAAAAATCAAATATATCGTGTTACATGTTACATGAGGAGATCATTCAAATGAGCATTAAATTCAGTTGTCTCTACGATATAGTTTTTTGTATCCGTATGCTAAAAAACTTGGTTAATACTTTGTCATAAAAGCATGTAGACACTCGATCAAGGTTGGATAACAGTTTTCGCGCGTTTGACAGAGTTTCTTTTGTTAAATGCGGTTCTTTGTGTGATAACGAGCGCAGGGATACCTATACGATCGTTTTCTGATATATTCGTCCTCCATGGACGTCTAATTAAGGACTATTTGATGCCTGTTCATCTAGGCATGCCTCTACTCGCGATATCGCTAAAGCAAACGTTGGCTCGTATTGACCTGCGGAACGTGCGATCAGGCGCTTATGCTATATTCTGATAATTATACCAGCTTCCCGAAATGGCTGAGTATTACCTTTATTATCCTCGACAGTTTGGGAATTTTCACTGTTCCTAACACGCGTGCCAAAAATTAAATACCGATGCCTTGTTTACGGCGTGTGAAACAATTCCATGCCAATTTTTTTTTACGTTTTACGGAAAAATTTCATCAGCGGGTACAGTCTCTCCCGATTCAACCTACTTCTGAAAAATCTCAGTGAATTTCTCACTAATCTATCAGAGCGGGTGTACGCACCTAGAAAGTGCGACTTTAAATGATGTGAATATGTATGGTGGCTGTAGTCCCTCTTACTAGCTAGCAAAAATATCTATATAAATTTTTGTGTAAAACATTGTCATAATCATTTCATTCGGCTTGTTTTGCATGATTTTGGTTATCACAAAAAAATCAATTATAGCATGATGTCATGTAACATGTCGATCAGAAATCAATTTTGGTCGGCTTGTGGAACATTTTTGTACCAGAGTTATGGCCTATTTTGGCAATAAAAAATGTCCAGAAAATAATTTTCGAAAAATGTTGTCATTTTTTTTTCTTTCGGCCTGTTTTGCATCATTTTCGTTGTGACCAAAAAAATCAAATATGTTATGATACCATGTTACATGTCGTAAATAAATTAATTTTGGTCGGCATGTGGAACATTTTGACGCCAGAGATTTAGTCAATTTTGTCACGCTCTCACAAAGCGGTTTCCCACCACCCGCTCTAGTTGAAAAAGCAATTATTTTGTGCATAATTAACCTTTACGCTTTGAAAACTGCTAATATATATGTACCTGACTACACACGTTGCCACGCGGGTAGGAAGCCTTTGCTCTCGATGATACGAGACGAGTTAGCACACCTGTGGATTGACCGCCCGCGAAATGAAAAGGGTTCGCGCGGGGGGAGCGGTTCGTGGAAGGTGGGATATTGGAGTGGAGGGTCGTGGTGTGTATGATGGTGAATGTATAGGCGGGTGCCGGAAGGGATGTTTCCTTTTTTATGAGGCGGGTGGGTGTGGAATGAGTTGCCAGGGCAGCGGAGTGACGTGAGGGGCTTTTACAAACAAGTTCATCAGGGCGCGCTTGTTATGCGAAGCGTCGAAAAGGATTTGAATTATTCCCCCTCCTCTCCGATTTTCCTCTCGGGTGAAATTTAAACTGCGAGAATAATTCCTCGCAAAATTGACTCCACGTGGCAGTTTCGCTGCTATTTATAAGCACTATATACAAAGAATAAAATAAGTATATTAGGTATTTAAAAATATAGTAGACTTTTCGTTGTGGACTTCAATCGAATTTAATATTTACGTCGATCTGATAAAGAGTTATGTCATAACAGTGTGAGTGGCTGATGGATTTATCTCGGTTTTTGATGAAATTCTGGTGGCAGGTAGTTCAAAAATAGTATTCTCTGAAACACTCTTCTTTTAAGGTAGTCCGAGCGAGATAGTTCCCTATTCATAATAGAGACCATATTGGAATTATACGTTTTAATTTCACCAGCTGAAGGACACATCAGTTAAATATCGGATTATTAATGGTGCAATAATATAGTTCTATATGACAGAAATTGTAATTAATCAAATGAAAATATCTAAATAAGTCTTTAACTTGACTCATTTTTTTCGCGCGGTGCGTTTGAAACTCCTTCAAAACGGAATGTTTTTGTGATACCCAAGAACCTTCCTCGGTGACCATATGATTAATTTTAAAATATAGTTGAGATATCATACAAACTAAACACTGTTATTTTTTTACGACATTTAAGTGTTAGTAATGCCTCATTTTGTAAATAGTGTCTCTCTGGAGTGCATACACGTACCATTTTCCATGTTAAACGGCTGGTATTTTTTGGCAAATATCTCCAAAAGTAATGTGGTTAGGGGTAGAATTTATGGTGTCATTGGATAGCCGAGATAATTTTCTTAAAAATGAGACCAAATTCATTGATTTCTAAGTAAAATGATATTTCGCTTAAACTATCTCAAGCACAAAAAAGAGTAAAATTATTTCATGACGTGTGAAATGTTCTCAGAAAAGAAACGAGTAAAGATTTTTAGACCATCAAAATGGGGAGACTATCATAAGTTATAAATGTTTTGATAATAAAGCATATTTTTCTCTCAAAATGTTCTTCAACGAGTAACAGGAAGCAGTCTAGGTATGACATAAGGAACATTGCAAATGGAAAATTCTGGGTTACAGTGACTGCGTGGGTGTGTTACATTTTCACGCGCAGTTTTAGTTCGTGTTTATCAAAGATGTTATATACCTTAACTTTTTTCATCCGCATTTCTTAAAAAAGACTACTTTCAAGTATTTTTTATCCAACTCGAAGCCTGAGCATTCATGTTTCGTACCAAAATGACCCAGTTTTCATGTTAAGGTTCACTGTAGTCCTTACACTTCCTGTCACACACTAATGAGGCGGCTGGTTGCGTTGTATGTAGATGTAGTGATAGACTTATTTATGATTCAAGATGCTAATAATGGTATAGTGAACATATTTATTGATTTTTAAATCCATAATTTATTAAGGATGATTGCCCTTGACTTTTTTTTAATTAAATCATTAAAAGAGCAATACTTTATAAAGTCTTAATCTCTCTTTCCGGGACCTTCTGACATACTTTACCTCTCCCAGATTAAAGGCCTCACATCAGTCACTTACCACAGCTGCACAGATCACTTTTCAGTTTCAACATAAATGACATGCACTCCGATGTATCATATTTATACACTCAATTATATTAATTGATACAATTACTCAAGTGTATTCCTTATCATATACAAAAATGTGAAATATTGGCTCACATGCAGGTGTAGCTTCGGTGTCCATTGTATCGGTGGGTTCGCGGCCGTCTCGGTAGTCCACTCATGCCCAGCTCCCGTCGGCTGACGTCCCCGTGGCCGCTCCTGATCGTCGGAATATTTCTCTCTGCTACTTGGTTGGTCCCTGGACTGCACAAGGCTCCTTTGTTTTTCCTGACTTGCTCCTCTGGTCATACGCGAAAGTTCTCAAGCATGCAGGAGCCCCGATCACTCGAACGCAAGAGCTTTTAATATCTCGACCGCCTCCTCCGCTTGTTAATGTACAAGTCTTCCCCTCGTGTTCAGCCCGAATTGTTCTAATTGTTTATTTCCTCTCCAGCGGGCGTCGGATTATCGTAGCTATTGTTGTAGGAGCCCCCCTTCCCCATAATTTTCCCCGCCGACCGGAGCAACAATAAATGTACGCCACTGGTCGTACTGCAGGGCTACCACGTGACAAATTTTAATCGCCCACTACCAACCTAACATATTCGGATGGACGTGTTACAACCTTTACTACTTCCCGTCCTTAGCCCCACTATCTTACTTTTCGTTAGTATAGTAGATTTTGAAATGATGGGACCCAGAAGAAACTGTTAGGAAATAGCATCATGTTTTCCATCGGAAATCATATTAATTTCACTGGAAATCGAACGCGGAAACGCTTCATTATGAGTATCCTGCGTTATTTTTATCATTTTTAATAACCATTAGATTTTTAACTCGTAAATCAGTTAAAACTATAGGGAATACTACCCTAAAAGTGGGGATCATTCTTAAGTCACTATTCAGGAATCAATACTTACTCGCCGACTTTCGCCAAAATTCGAGTCCATATTCGATATTTCGCTCGTAAAAGCAACACTGCATCCGCTCCAATGATGGAACGAGACCCCGATAACTTTGGCACTCTCAGTACGTTTACCAATCGAACTGCGACGAAACGACTGCGGAGGACCTAAAGGCTATGCTTCGAAGCGTTATTTTAGACAAATGGCAAGAATCGTAGCATGGGAGTAATAACATCAAGCTCCGGACTGTGAAACATGTAGTATCAGTGTGGCCCTCTTCCGTCAGGAATACCCGTAGGGAAGAAGTCGCAGTCACACGCCTGAGGATAGGGCACACTGCCCTGACCCACTCATACCTCTTCACAGAAGAGAAGACACAACCTTGGTGTGATGAGTGCGACTCCCCTCTGAGTGTGCGACACATCCTGACGGAGTGTGATAAATACTGGTCTTCTCGAGGAAAACACAAGGTCAACGGTACCTTAGGACACATCCTAGGTGACTCACCCGATTGCCTCACCCGAGTAATTGCTTTTTTAAAAGAAATCAACGTTTTTAATAAATTATAAATTTTTTACATGTATACGCGTTTTATACAAAGCTAGGTCAATTTTATCTCACAACAGTACTAAAGCGATTTCGCTTTAATCACACTAACCTGGTGTTACCAATGGACGAGAGTGGTGCGAAATGACCGCAGTAGTCGACGCACCCTTAAAAATAATTTTACTTACTTACTTACGAACTCGGAACTATATGAACTCGGACCGATCTTAACATTCTAAGCCATCCTACTCGGATAACCTGTTTTATCAATGCGAAATCGATTGAAATATTGATTTGGATAGGTTCATATCGATTTGAAATCTCAGACTGGTAAAGAAAGCTGGCCGAGTTAGCCCGCTTCTCATATCGAACCCACTAGCCCGTTGCGTTTACCATACCGAGCGGAACCGGCTAAATCTATCTGAGTTCGATTGGTAAACGTAGTGACGGACAACATAACAACATAGGTACACCGGGTGGCATGCTGCTGTTTTCCTTCTGTATTCTCAAATGGAGGACGATCCTCCATTGAGGCTGCATGGAAAGGGGGCAAGAGGTCAACTTTACGCACTCTACCAAGGTTTATATTTATTTGCATTTAGATGGCTGTTTTACTTCTTTTCCCTAAAAATTAATTAGGATGAATGGTTGATTTGATTAATTTCATTAACCAAATTTTCAATCCCTTTACTGAATCTCGATCACTGATACAGTAGCATCAGATTCTTCCGAGCCAAATAAACGTCAACAAGAACGAATATTGCAAATATTCAGATAGAAGTCAGGGTAAAAATTATCTATTGTCATAAAATGTATTCGTAACTTCAAGCAAACGGCTGTTTATTTATCATGATGCGCAGGAAAGAACTGGCCAAAAATGGCATAGTAGAAGAAAACCGGCATTGACGAGGTGATAAATACTGTAAAATGATAATTTCAGGACAATTTTGTACTGAATCATATCTTTACCTAACTTTAAAAAAAAATATTCACGTAATCAAACCTCCAACGAAGCCAATGGGTTAAAATTGCACGTTGTTAATGCCAGAGATGTTTTACCTTATCATTTAGGATGCCCTGGAATTAATGGAACATTTCAAACACAAAAGCTGAGCTTTATGTTTCCCACCAATATGACCCAGTTTTCATGTTCAGGTCGGCTGGTGTCCTAACACTCCCTGTCACACACCAATGAGGCGTCTCGAAGTGAAATATGTAGATGTAGGGGGTAGACTTCTCTAAGATTCATAATCCTAATCCAAATGATGTATTGACCCATAATTTTATAAGACTGAAAACCCTTGACTTTTCTATTTTTGAATCATTTATAGAGCAATAATTACCACATCCCGTCTTTACCTCCAACAAATTACTTTCGTCCGCCCACATCCGACAGCATACAAGCACAGATCACGCCAATATTGTCGAATTCAAGATGACTATTCACGAATTCAATCACATAATTTTATAAACCTACTCATACGTACCCTGAAAATTACTATTTTCGTCAAATGCCACTCCATATCCACGCCGGCGATAATTTTGGACTAAGCAATGTGCGAACTTCACCTCTTGAAATCAGCCCCATCCCTACCACCTTTTGGCTATCAGTAATCCAGAATCCGACAATCCAGAACTAATAAATGCTGCTTATCCAAACTCCTGTTTTTAGTCGCCCGCTATCATTGATTGGTTAATTTCATATTTTAGCTGCTGCAGAAACATACATATAATTTGAATGTGGTCTCTATCACTACGTTTTCCAATCGAACTCAGATCGGTATGAACTCGGAACTGATCTGAATATTCTAAGCCATTTGACTCGGATTTCCTGGTTTGCCAATGCGAAATTGATTGATATATCGATTTGAATCGGTTCACATCGATTTGAAATCTCAGACTGGCAGAAAAAGCGGGTCGAGTTAGCCAGTCGATCTTATATCGACCCCACCAGCCCGTTGCGTTTACTATACCAAGCTGAACCGGCCAAATCGATCTGAGTTCGATTGGTAATCGTAGTGTTTAATTGCGTATTAGGAAACTATCTCGCTCAAACTACCTTAACACTATCAGCCAACGCTGATTATTTGTCAACCTTTTCGATAAAAACCTCTCTAATGGCCGGTTGAAAGAATATTTGTTAATGGAATCAATAGTTATGAGATCCCTTATGTTTTTCACCTCATGAAAATAATCGGGTTGCAGGAACAGAACTATGTATTAGTTTCGTAACTAATCAACCAATAGTTTGATCTAATCTTCTACCGCCATATAAAATTTATGAAAGTTTTGCCGATGAATAACCGCTAATACACAATAATTAGTCATTAAGAGTAAAAATAGTGCCCATTTGTCTCAAAACGACTATTTTATCAACTAATTAAGTCTACAAGTGGTTCATTGCGCTTCCGCCATATCGGCTACTTATGGAACTCATAACTCCATGCCATAAGCTATGAGACCGATATATTTATCGAATGTTTCTGCATCACTTATTGAATGGTTGCCATGGCTCAAGGGTCCCATAAGTTTATAGAATACATATGTATTTTTCCTGCAACTGCCGTTAGTGAAGAATTTCCAATCGTTTCACGTGAAAAATGTGTGTCATTCTGCTTTTCCATTGATAACCCGTGATTGTAGAGCCTCAACAATGGCGTTGCTCCAACCCTGCTCCTTAAACAATGTGAGATCTCGGTGAAATCAAATTTTTAAGATTAGTCGAGATAGAAACAAGTTTCTAAGGCATTGTTGAAATTTGATAACTTCTGATATTTTCATTTTACATAAGCACTTTTGGTCATAATTATACTCGAGGGGTATTTCTTCAGAGTATGATGTAAATTCACCGTCCCACAGCCGAAGGAGATGCGAAAGTGCAACGCGAAGGTATAACATGCCGACGGAAAAGAGTTAATTTCTCCCTTAAAAGGAAAATTACTGTCGCAATTTTTAATATTGTGTTGACAAGGTATTTACCTACAACTTATAAAAAAATCAGTGAAGTCGGGGGTTACGTATTTTAAGAAAAACGCGTTTGAAGTTTTCAAATTGAAAATTAGTGTAATAGTTTGGGCAATATTTCAATTTTAATGTCACTGTTGTGCGCCGTAGTTTTTTCTTACAAACAAATTTGTTTTCCTTATTCTAGGAATAATACGTCTAGAGATATCGAAGATAGATCAAACTCAAATTTTCGAGAAGCTCAATTTTTCATACTCCAGTAACTAGGCAACGGATGCGAATTTTAAAAGACAAATGCAGATGTTCAAAAATGTAGTAAAACGGATTGTATCCTGATAATTTGATCAAAATTGGTGAGGTCGAGGGAATTTTTTGACCAATTTTTGGCTGTATTGACGTGGAATTAATCTCATACTAAAGACTCACGTAGATATTTTTATTTGGCTAATGAGAGCGTCTGTCACATATATTATTGCACCATTAAATGTGAAATATCCATGCTTCCTGCAGCTGCATGAATTTTAAACGTGTGATTTGAATATGGTCTCATTATGATTAGAGAACTATTATTCTCAAATTACCTTGGTACCATCAGTCAGCGTTGATTAGTCGTGAGCATTCTCGATAAAAACCGCTGTAGAACAGCCAAAACTTACCATCAGAGCCATCGGCAGAGACGAAGACACAGCGGTGTGTGTGTACGCATGGAATAATTGACCGAGATCAATGAGATAGTTTTATACGTAACAGTCACACAGCCACCACATTGAGCTGCTCTAAGGTGAGAGAGATGGTGGGGGGGGTGTAGTGGGGACTTAGGGGAAGGAGGCAAGCAGGCAGCGGCGGGGAGAAGGGAGGGAGGGGAGGGTTAAAGGAGGGGTATCGGTATCGGCGTGGGAGGAGGAGTATTCGCCCGTGATCTCGAAGGGAGGGGAGTAAGAGAAGGAGGTGTGAGTGGGGGAACGATTTGATCAGAGTGGGGAAGTGGGATGGGTGAGAGGGGGGGGAGAGGTAGGGAGGGGAACATGGCAAAGTAGGGGTAGAGATCACCAACGGAGTGTCTCTGGCCGCCCGTGACACAATAAAACGCCCGGCCACCCCTTGTTTATCTGGGTCAGAGGAGCGGAGGGGTGGTAGGGGGAGTGAGTTGGAGAGTCTGTTAGGTCGGTGAAGGCAGCTTGTGTGCTCGCCCTAAAGCATTGGGTAAGGTGACTGGAGGGGGGTGTCGGTCGCCTCGTGCGGGATCGAGTTGTTGTAACAGTAGGGAATGGTGAAGTAGGTTAAGTCTGTCTTTACTCATCTACCCTGAGAGCCGCCCCGCGTAGATGTTTGGCATGGGGTGTTTGGACACCAGTCATTAAGATGGTTTAAGCTATAATTTCCCTGAACAGTCAACGAATTTGGCCCTAAATAACAAAAAATCTCTCACCTTTTCAAAAATATCAAAATAAAAGCACTGTACACTCTGAATTTTGACGTATTAGCCAAAAAATATCAGCCATTTTTCCCGGAAATGGCTCGGATATGCCCTTCACAGAGACTTGATTTCATGAACAATGTATTTTTGAAGTAGATATGTAGTCATAAAAATGTAAAGATTGTAGCTTTCTTTAAATCCTCAAGTATGTAAAAAAAATATATCGATTATTCGTGACAGTACGTTTTAGAGAATCGGGACAGCGTTCGGCTATGAAAGCGTTTTCAGTGATCTCCGTGAAAAATATGAGTCAAGTTAAAACCTATTTATATGTGAAGTAAAACACTGTGAATTTCAGGAATCGAAGAGAAAGTTTTTCGTTTTTATTGGCTCAATATTGAATCCCTGCTTCTTACAGCTTCTGAATACGAACACTAAAAATGAATTTCAAATATTGTCTCCATTGCCACTAGGGAGTTATCTCACTCAAATCTCCACAGAAGGGTGAAAAGGGGAAAACGGATTTATTCGGAAGAATTTGACAGAGTTGGCAAACAAAGTGAATACATAAAATATTGTTCCTTCAGTTGTGTATTCTACAAGATGAATGGTAAGTTTTAATTAATAGTAGGTAGGTACTTATTCCAACTTCCATATTTCTGGCCGCTCTCCATCCTATAAATGATCCGCCATTAGATACTTATATTCCTCATGTCATTTCCTCTTTCTTGTATCGTCCCTGAATCCCTATACTCTTCCTTCATCTTCCACGCTGCCACTATGTTCTCCCCTCTATAGCCCTCTTCAGCATTCTCTCTCTTTTTTATCCGTTAAAAAAATATTGACATCATCGATACTTTACGGTGACGCACCCTTGTGCCAAATTGACCTGACAAATCACAATTTTACGAAATCGTTTTACATTTCCTTTGCGGAAGACCTGGAACTGGCGTGAACTGGACCTGTGTGTTGAAATATTTGTAAAGCATCGACGCAATTCATGCTGCTCGCGTCATGCGTCAAATCCATTACAATTTTTGGCGCTCGACTACTCAATAATAAATGCCAGTAAGTGATCATAATAATAATAATAATAATATTTTTATTTTACATTAAACACAATACAATGTAATAGTCTTCGTCACAATAAGAATTGAAAAATAAATAAATAAATAATAATTAGTTACATACGGATATTCAGGCTTTTGCACTCCAAAAATTCATTTAAAGAATAGAATGCTTTGTTCACAAGCCGTGAGTGGAGTAGCCCGTTTAAACCTTGGTAAGGCGACATCTCTAGCCTCCTGGGGTAAATTATTGAAAAGGCATCGTTTAACTGAATCAAATGATTTTGAGGTAGTTGTAAGCCTACAGTGAGGCAATATCAAATTATTTTTACTCCTGGTATTGTGCTGATGGACATTAGCACCAGATTTAAGAACATGGAGATTTTCTTTAACATCACATAGACATTTAAAAGCATATTGGCCATACAATGTCATGATGCCAAACTTATTAAAGAGTGGCTTACAATGTCCCCTTGAGTGGGAACTGGAAATGATCCTCACAGCTCTTATCTGTATAACAAAAAAGTCTTTTGCTGTGGAGGCATGACCCCATATCTCAACTTTAGCTATAATAGTAATCACATAAGAGATCATTAGGAAATTAGTAGCCATGGACAACAGTTAAACATTAGGGATAGATATTTTGCGGGTCCTATGTTATGTCTGCTTCCCTCTTTTCACGTAAATTAAATTAAATGTACGCGCGGAAAAATATTATCATTCATGTCCACCTGTAACTAGAGTAATTTTAGGTATATTTATTTAGGTATATGGGCAAGTTTACCCAGCATTTTGACTATTATGTCTATAGGCGCCAGTCTAACCCCTCCATCAACCGACTGTTATGTTTGCTCCTTGCAGGTTTTAATGAAAACTTGCGGTTCTGCTTTGTACAGCTTTCCCTTTGGAGAATATCGTTCGTCCAGAAGTTGTAGAGGAGAGAGAATTTGAGGTCGAAAATGCAGTGTAGTCAGGGTTTGTGTGTTCGCCCTCCTTTGGCAAAGACGCAAGAGAGAAGAGGGAATGGCTAAAGGTCTTCAAACGGGAACCCGTCGCTTCGTGTTCCGTCTGGCCGAACCGAGAGCGTAGGATGGATGCAGGCGAAATAAACCCGCCTCCCTCCGGGCCGGAACAGGTCCGGTATTTTAGCGCCCGGGCACGTTTAAAAGGCTCCCGTGCATGCCCATGTCTGTGGGCTTACTTTGAAGTCTTCTCGTTGTAGATGCAGATGGCGCGGTCTTTTGGTGGGTTGAGTGTTAGACTATCAAGGGCTCCGTGCTCATATCCAGGAGGAGCCTTATCGGACACACCCTGTTGAACACCAGATAGCTAATTCTCCGGGTATCGGGACTTCCTGAGCAAACAAGGTCGTCAAAAAAAATTCGATAGCTATCCCAGACCCAAAACAACTTGTAATGCATCAAATGAAGGAGAGATAATATTTCTAAGGTCTTTTCGAAATAGTGAGCGACAATATCGCTTGAAGTGAGGTCAGTGAGGGGAAGGAAAAACCAATATCCATGAGTAAAGGTGACAATGAGGTAAAAATTAGGCTATCAAAGATAGATCTCGAAGTGATATCTGCAATATCTAAACTATTGTAAGCTAGAACCAAATACAGGGGAGAAATATATATTTCCAGCCTTTTCCAGGAAGTATGAATGTATAAAGAAAATTGATTAATTTTTTCAAGTATTCTACCGGTAAATGGTACGTATCCTGCAACCCATGGTAATAAAAGGTGCCCATTTTCGCCTATGCTTGCTTACATTTTTGCTGAGGAAATGGTTAGTCAGGCATGGGAATAACTTGATATGGGAATCAAAGTAGGAGGGCAGCTGATAAAGCCTGTTTGATTAGCGGTTGATCAGGCGTCGGCTAGTACATCTTCGAAGGGACTACAAACTTAAGTATATGATATAGAATTAGGTGCCGGATTTCTTGAAGCCAATATGGAATAATAAGTTTGGCAATGATAAAGAAGTCTGCTGGGTTATTTTAGGTTTTTACTCTTTATATTTAGTTTAGTTATATATTGAAAAGTGAAGATAAATGTCTTTTTTCTCTTTTTTAATAGCATATCAATCTGATATTACTACGATAATGGTGATGCTACTTCTGACCTCATATTTCTCTAAATTACATTTTTAGAATAAATAAATTATAGTCTTGCAAAATAAATTTTGGATGCAACTTTATGCTGAAAATAGTTACATTAATGGATGAGTTGTATATTTAAATTATCGGTGGATAATTCTTCTCCTAAGTGGAACACTACCTCTGCAACCTGTCCTCGAAAACTTGTGAATTATTTTAATATAAGTGGATAACTAAAATATTTGGTACTTTCCAAACAGGAGGAATAAGCAAATTTAGGTTTAAATGTTTGGGGTAGGGTCAGAATATTTTATGCATTTTCCACCCTTACTAATATCATTCCTTTCATCATGCTGTTATCATGGACAAATATTTGCTAATCAATGAATTTTTCCCAATTGAAGTGAAGAGACGAAACGGGCTGCTGATATTACCGCACTAAGGTGCCTCGGACCTTCGAAGGTCCGGCTTCTGTCACTGATACACTAAGTTTACATACTTAAACACTACCTGAAAAAACAGTTTAACTTAACACATTATTCTAGTTTTTTTGTTCGACAAAAATTAAGTTCATGATTGTATGGAGCATTTGATTTTATTTGCTGCTGGTGTTTTTGTTTATTGGATGAGCGGGGATTTCTGAAATAATGGGGTATTGTTAAGAGATACCTGGAGTAATAATGTGTTAAAGGGATTACTAAAAATATATGAACATGGCCATAAAAAACTCATGCTCTATGGGCATCGTTTTAAAAATCTCTGGATGTGAAACTGGGAAACCAGTAAAAAAGAACTAATTTTTAGAGAGCTGTTGTTTTCAGCCACCTCCCCAAGCACACATCCTTGGTCTAAATAAATCACCACCATGTGGTCATTCTCTTAGGGCCCCCTAGGGGCTTCGTCATCAATTAATCTGGACAACGTCCAGTTCGTAATATATGAAACCCTCCGGCCACCGTCATTTGTCTGCAGGGCTCACATTCCGGAAGTGTAAAAAAACCGAAATTTTATAAAGCGTAGGTACTGAAACAAAATTGCCATAAACAGCACAAGAGAGTTAGATTAGCCATTTTTTATTTTAAATCATATTCTTTAACAAATTATTTTGCTTTGGAAGAAGATAGTTCTTGGGAAACAATAGATCGTTTTTACATTATCGTGTAGCAGTCGTCAAGCAATCAAATATTATCTCACTCAGTAGTAAAGGAATTTTAAGCATTTAAAAACATTACGAGTCTATATTTGATGAAATGTTTCGTCATAATTACATATTTTTAAGAGTCAGTGAGGTTGTTTTAGTGAGTAGTTCTTTCGATAGTTTGTATGGAGTGTTGCTCTTCGTTTCTTTGTTAATAAGGATACTTATGAGATATGGATATGGAAAAATGGGGATACTAAAAGTTAATAAATTACTGTTAAATTTTATCAGTTGAACAATGATCAATCGAAAAAAATATTTATTTGTAACAAAAACGCCCGGGAGTTAAAGATTCTGGATGCATTCTTGAATGTGGAGTGTTCAATTATTTTGTTAGACGTTAAATTTACCATGGCCACAATCGATTAATTTACCAACGTCGTTCGGCCTCAGTGGAGTTTCCTCCTTTGATCCCCACGGCAATAACCAGGCCATCCATTAAGGTTTAGGTACTCTCGTACAGCGCTTCATTTGTTCCACATTAACGCACTACCGTGCTCTTTGTAGAACCTACCCCCTTTGCTGTGGACAGCCTAAAGGCTGTGTAGACTTCATATTCGTTCCCACCCATTCACCCTACATTCTCCCCGACATCACTCCATTCTACGTCCCGTTCCCTTCGAACCCTTTGGTTGACACGCGAATCTTTGAGCTATTGATATATATATATATATATATATATATATATATATATATATATATATATATATATATATATATATATATATATATATATATATATATATATATATATATATATATATATATATCGCTTTTTCTGGAACCGAACCAAAATATTTATTTTTTTCCTTTTTACACCGTTGAGCAATAATGCATTTTTTTCACGTGTAAATTGCGAATCTCTAATGTAATTTAAAACTTCGACGTCCGTGTAAGAAGGATTTATTCCTCGCCCATTGCCAATCCGATGAAAACCTTAGAGGTGGCTATAGTAGTGAGATTAAGTGCGGCCATTAAAAATCTACGAGAAAATTATAACTAAGAAAAGTAATCCTGAAGAAATCGGGTTATAAAGAGAAATTGACAATTAATTTTGACTTAAATGGTAAAACGTTAGCAGGACGGAAATATTGAAACCTATATTAATACGCAAAATTCAGAGACGCACGCAGCATCTTTGACAGCCGGACATTGAACTTACCTGCGATAAAATTAGGGGGATATGTGAAGCAAGTAGCGGAGAATTGATACATCTCACCAGTTCAGGAATATCGAAACAAAATCTACTTTTCTTCTACTCATTCACCTCTCATAGACCCAACGGGTGTATCGTAGGATTAAACTTTTTTTTAGCTGTTTCTTTTATCGTCCATGGGATATTTCTCTGAGGCATACATTTCAATCCCATTTCCCGAATATTTCCATGATCTTTCTTTTCTTCTCCATAATCAAAATTGTAGTCACAGTGTACAAACAATGCCTTATGTAATGCTGTGTTGCAAATCATTGAAACAATAACGGTCTCTTCATACTTAACAGGGTGATGAGAATATAGTATTTTTCTTCGAGGTATCGTCTTTATGGCAGTATTTTTTATAAAACGTAATTTTCACAATGAACTTTGACATTTCCCTTACTCCATCATTCAGTTGGATGGTACTTGTTTTATATTCTGAAACTCTCTCCATCATAAGAATTCATTTCCAGATAGATTGAGCAATCATGTCGTTAAATTGATTTTGCAGCCGCTGAGGCAAAATATTTGTTATCTTTTTGCTAGAGTGAAAAATCAGGAACTGAATTTTTACGAAGATTTTCTCTATGGCCCAATTAGTTTCACAATATCTAGGTAGATAGACAGATATATAGATACAAGTTAATTGATCTAGGGCTTGCCCTGTGAAACCAAGTGCATTTTGTGAATAACTTTGCTCGGGTTTTACAATAGTTCTTCCATAAATTAAGTAAAATACAGTGTACAGTCAGTATTCTTCAATGCCATTTGGCATACGTATTTTTCATTTATTTATTACAGACATAATTTTGAATTAATTCAGTGGTCATTTTTTCATAATTGATTTACACTAATAGCTAATATTTAGTTGTGATTACCAAATACCCAACTGCAAGTGTTCTGTTGTGGCATAGGATATTCTTATTATTTGGTTTTGAAGAATTTAACGGATGAACTCTTTTTCAAGAATATAGGGAGGGAGTTCCAAATTTTTTTTGAGGTTGTTTGAGGTTGTTTGGATTTAGTTCTAAAATGTGGTGGTGTGGTGGCGGAGGTGATAAAAAAAGGTCTGGATTCGATGAAATGAATCAGGTTCAGATGTTTTTTATCGAACATTTTTAGCAAATAGTGAGGATTTTCCCCTTTCGAAAAGTTTGTGTGAAAACACTCCCAGGAAGTATTTTCTCCTATTTTGTACCTTAAACAACCTTAGTTGCTCGAGATTGGAAGAGTGAGTTCATCTTTACGCAGGTTGACTAAAAATTTGATAAACAAATTTGTAATCCTTTGAATTTTATTATTCAATGCATTGGGTAGATCTGGTGGCCACACTAAGCAGCAATTATCAATCAGAGGGAATATCAGAGTGGATATTATTGTTCTAATATTTTCTTTTAGGAAGTTCCTTAGGTTTAGTAGGTAGTTTTTCTCTATGCCTTAGCAACAGTTTCCCACAATGAAGTACTGGATGTGTTAGGTTAGTTAAATATCAATCAATCAAAGTTGATAATCTAATTAAACTTTTAACTTTATGCATGCCTCTTTGCTTTCTCTGTCCAACCATTTTGGAAGGATTGAAGAATTCTTTACCTGAGGATCATGCTCCAGGAACTAAACCACCTATATATATTCCTATATAATTTTTTATTCTTTTAGGGTTGGACTGTCTGACTCCAAGTTTTGAACGTTTCGCGTTAAACCTAGGTAGAATGCGTCTGCAAAGGTGACTACCTAGTTCACCACTTATTTAATGAACAGTTCAATGGTGGCACCGAGGTAACGACCGAGAAAAGTAGGTGACGTAATAGGCACGCAAGTGACACTCATAGCAACTCGTCTAAAAAGGCAGGGTAATTGCTTAATAGAAAAGAATGGAATGGATTGGAATAAGTTTTAATGTGCTCTGGATTTTCCCTTGGGGAAAAACAGAAAACACACTTCAAAATCTGCTATTTACGAAAAAAAAAGCAAAATTATATCTGGCCAAAATCTCGCCGTGATGAATAACAAAAATTTTACAGCCACAGGTAGTTAAAACTAATTACAAAATGGAAAGTGTAATATCAATCAGAAAGAGATAAGAAACGAACAATAATTTCTCATATGATTTAGTAAACTTACAATTCTATAATAGGCTACAAATTTTAGTTGTATATGCTTAATATACTACTAAATATTAATGTAAATAAATATATTATTACAGTAATAATTAAATAGTTTTTCCTAAAAAATATACAGAGATGCAGAATATTTTATCGACAATGGGAAGTAATTTCAGAGATTAGAACCAGAGATGAGAACCAGAGATGAGAAAAGAATTAAGGAGTGTTTTGTCCAAGTTATAGGGCGTAAGAGGTAGGAGGGGTCAGTTCTAGTGGTTATAAAAACACAGACTGATTTTGATTTAAAATAGAAATTAGATAGACAGGATATTTATTGCAGAAGAGACTGTAGCGAAATGAACCAAGTGAATATTTCCTCCGAGAAGAGGTTTTAAGCCATTAGAAGTTTCGAAGGTGGTGGGAGATATGCTCGCTTTACGAAGATAGAAGGAAGCAGTGTGATAGTCCATGGTTACGTTTGTGTGAAGTAAATCTAACGGTAATGAGGTGAATTCTGCAATGCATGGCAACTCTTAGGTTCATCGATCCCAAGAGCTGACGTAAGTTTAGGGAGAAAATACTGAAAATTAATTTTTCAGACTGGGGAAAAATGTTTTTTGGGGAAAAGTTGAATAAATTTAACGTGTTATTGTCCCCTCTGTGTCATCTAGTAAATTGCATGCATGATGATATGCTATGTTTCAGTATATCTCTTCATCTAGTCATCTAGATGTTTCGCTTTGATAAATAAAAGCACAGTCTTATAGAGTGAAATAATAGGCGCGTCATTGAACCTCGTGTCCTCCATTAAATTTCAAGGTTAGTTAGCCGCGCAGTGAAAATTTTTTCGCAAATTTACGTCGTGTCGCCATCAAAATAATTCACAAATAATGAGTATTGACGAGATTTCTTCCTAAAATAGCATAATTATAATATATTCATAATGTTTTACCATTCCTACGCAGGTAAACATTTTATTCCAAAATTATGACCCGAGCTTACGGTAAAATAAGTCATTTTCTTTCACGAAAAAAATAGGAGAATTGCTGCAATGTGTCCCTATTCTACACTTTGAGAAACATAAAAAATACTAAAAGAGAAGCATGTTTTTCGTGTTTCCACGTCTTTTTTGGGGTTTTATTTATCACGTGCTATATAAAAACATGAAAAATAAAATGTATATATTTCGATAAATGAATAGATCACCAAAGAAATATTTATCACATCATATGTAGAAATTACACACCTCACATATAAAAAGATTTTATTAGTGACTTGACCATGAAACCAAATTTAATGTTAGACTAATTCGCCTCTGTAAAGTATAAAGTTTAATGGCTACATTTTATGGAAAACCTACCATGGTAAACAAACATTTTGGCCTCTCTGTGTGCATTCAGTAACGGAGACGAGAAAACCCCGTTGTAAAGGTTATCGACCTACTTTCCCAACGAGGATCGGGGAGCCACACTTCTCCAACCGTTGCGTCGCATCGGCGCATTAAAGGAGCCAGTCCCTGCTTCTGCTCTGAGTGAGAGCTCGCATGGTACTCTGGAGAGTTGATGGGAAAGTCAGAAAAAGAACGTGTCGCAACTTCACGAGATCTAGTTGTAAACGAGTCTAATTGTTGTCAATTAAGTGAAGTGCTCTGGTAGGGAGCGTTGAACCTCCGCCCACGAGTCAGGGTTAGATTGAGTGAGGCAGGGGGAAAGAAAGAATCCAAACGCTACGCATTCTACCTTAGAAATCGTCAGAATTTTCGTTATAAACCCGGCCAGTAGAGTGGCTGAGAACATGATACGTCTTTCTTTCTCTCTGTCTCTTCCTCACCCTCAAACCTTTAGTGTGCATTACCAGATTACCTGGAGCGCTTTCACTCAAAGGGTGCAATAAAGGGGAAGGGATGGAAAATCATCCCTAAGTGTACGCCGCTTTTCAACCGCTGTAATGGAAATGTGGCTCTGGAGGGATGGTTTAGTTTCAACTCTCGCAATTAGGAACTCGTTGATGGTGAGAAGAGTATACGACCTGGAGCCTAATAGCTTACTCAGACGCGGTTGATTACATTCTGCAATGGGAGGCCGTCCGAAGCTGTTAACCAGACTTATGGCCCTAATTTTAGTATTCACTTAGCGAGCGCTGAGTGAACGCATCAACACTGTTGGTTGCGAGTCATCTAATTATTTTTGTACACAAGTGGGTACTCACTTAGAAACCGGTCCTTTTGCGCTACAGATCTTGGAAAATAGAATTTTTCGAACTTTTGTAATTCTTCCTATGCGGAAACAAAGACATGAGACCGAACACCCTTTTATGCTACAGTTTGACGTTGCTAATTTTCTGACTTAATATTGTATACGCTTGAATGAGTATGAGAATTTGATTCTTAACAATCAGAAATGTAAAAACTGTTCACTTTGTGAAAATAATATTGCACGTGAATTTTCTAATTAGTCATTTATAAGTATTTATTTAAAATGGGATGCGTGCTTGATGCTTGGTATGTGGTTTATTTTTTCAGATTAATTTATATCAGTTTATTTTCTTTCCAGGTAAGTGCTTGACGTCCAACACTTCTCCCTGACATTCTAATGGTTCCAACAACCTTCTTTGGTGAGTGCGTAATTTAAACTGCAATTAATAAAAGAGCTTTTAATATCCAAAAGTTTGACCGAGACGGATGATTTAAAATTCGAAGAACTACAGCACAGACCGCGCGGTTAATTTCGCTCTGTCGTCTTCAAGTTTTCGCGAAAACGGATGAAATTCACATTGTTGGCATTATTTGTCGGGACAGCGAATTAAACCCCGAACCAAGATGTCATCTCTTTCATCCATGGAATTCTCAGAGAGAAGACACCTGGGCAACTTGACTGGTTGCAGCCCTCGTCGCAATATTTAGGGGCTTGAGTTCGAATCTCAACCATACCACAGCGAATGGTTTCTTTAATGTAAATATCACACTTTTGTATGATGGTTTGTACTGAATGATTTATCGTGGCATAATGCAATTTGGAAATTAACCGTGAGAAAAGTTTTAAAAAATGTATGGCAGAGGTGCTGCACTGACGTGCTGGGTTTATTTTATATTGACTCGTATTGGAATTACGCTTTTTATTTTTCCAATATTGTACTAGATGCTCATTTTTTATTTAAAGTCATTATATGACATAACGAGATCAACGTATAAGCATTAGGCTCTCCATGTGCCCATCAGTCTGGTGTGACAAATGATGGTGACCCGTCGATCTCCGATGCCACTCTGGGATCTTATTTACTAGAGAATCGGTAATGTAGCCTTGGCTCTGACAACTCATCTAGGCGAAAAGATTTACTTATGGCTTGTTGGAGGGAATATCAAGTATGGAATGTGGTAATCTTTTCTTTCACCGAGCGTACAGAAGTGGGTAGCTGAACAGAATTTAAAGCCATCATCAATCAACACGTATCCGGAGCGTAAGTACTCTGTTTTGACGAGGCATTACTGACTATTCTCACTCTTACCCTATTCCGTTATACTGCAATTAGTCGTCAGGCTCACGATGTCCATTTACTAATACTTACCAAATGATCTTACGCGTAATAGGCATTGAAATTGCCATTAAAGTAAATTCATTTGTAGTTAATGATATTAGGAGCGAACATTTACTCATTATTTCAATATTCCCTAAATCACACGCATAGTTGGTAATAAATTACTATTCGATTAAGTACGAATACTACAGAAATTACATACTTTATAATTGCGAGGTACATATATTAGGGGTTCGCTCTTCTCAACTCCTCGCTCATCAGATGTGGATAAGTACGAAACATCTTTAAATATGGATTCTAAAATAAGATTCTTCCACGAAGTGACGCCTAAAATCGTAAAGTTTACCCCAAAAAGTACTTGGTCGATCCTAAGAAGTATGCCATTAAGGTGGTTGGAGCACTAACCTTAAGGTATTTAGTGAACAATTGCACATGTTAATTACTTTTCAAGTAAATCGAAAGAAAATCTTGAATCACAATTTGCTAAAGTACATCTATTTAAATGCCAGAAATAACCATATATGTTGTAATATAGTTGATGCAAGACTTGTATTTTAAATTTCTCTTCTCAATTAACAATTGCACATGTTAATTACTTTTCAAGTAAATCGAAAAAAAATTTAAAATCACAATTTGCTAAAGTACATCTATTTATGCGCAAGAAATAACCATACATGTCGTAATATAATTGATGAAAGACTCATATTAAAAAATTTCTTCTTAATTAAAGCATTTAAGAAAAGCAAAATTAATTGATGCAAGACATATTTAAAAAATTTCTTCTCAATTAAAGAACTATAATGACTTTTGTTTACGGCGCGGAATTTAAAACCAAGCAATAATCTTGGTTAAAATCATGTTTTTCGATCGATATGATACCTTGATACTTATCAGGAAACAATAATATGAAACTTATTTTTGCGCGTTTAGGATGAAATCGGTATGTCGTCCTATTATTTGGAAATGTATGTGAAGTGCCATAGGTCTACGCGGATAGCATTAATTTGCTAAAGAAACCAAACTGGTAACATGCAGTTTTTTCACCTTTCTCTATGCAGCCGAAAAGGGAGACCTTGGGTAAGGATGTGAAAAAGAGGCTGACGAAGAGCTTGGTATGGAGCGTAGCGTTGTATGGAAAAGAAACGTGGACCCTCAGAAAGGAAGACGAGAATATGCTGCCGGAATTTACGACGTGGGTGTAGCGAAGGATGGATAAGATGAGGTGAACGGAGAGGAAGACTAATGAGGAAGTGCTTGAAATGGTGGGGGAGGAAAGAAAACTTCTGAATGAAATTCGAGATCGGCAGAGTAGGTGGCTGCAGGGTGTAATAAGGGGTGAGGGATTGCTTAAGAATGTCATAGAGGGCAGGATGTTTGGCAAGCTGGGAAGGGGAAGAGATAGTTTAGGTTTCACGGAAAGGGTGAAGAAGGGTAGATCGTATGCTGAGGCGAAAAAGGAAATATCAGAGAACCCTGAAACTGTAGAAAACCGGAAGGAGATTCTCTGACAGTCTACAAAATCTACATTAACCGGTGGAATACATAAAAAAATCCATGCAGATAACTAATAATTACACGCACGCAGAGCTTTAAGCGTATCTGTATGTAAGCAAATATCGCTCCATCTATCTTAATCGACCGATTACCCAGTTTTATAAGCATGCTGGGTTTGGGGTGTCTAGAAGCCTCGTGTAAAATTATGGATCATCTCCAGAATAATTTCATTTTCACGTTTCCTTCAGAGACACTTGTGTATTTAACAGGAGAGGGCAAAACAGCCTCCTCATCATACGTTCTCTGTGCCAATGTAGGACGCCAACAGCGGCGATATTGCAGTTAGAGGCATAAATAACCACAGGAACTGGCATAAAATAGTCCACATCTACATATTACCCTGCAAGCCACCTCAAGGCCATTTGGCCAGGGATGACTTATCACCAACACGCACTATAACATAGAAATTAACTTTCACCAACATACACCACCCTATAGATATGCATTAGTGCTACAGAAACTATTGAGTCAATATATAAAATGCAACTACGTAAACGTGATACATGAGTCATACAGGGAACTTGCAAAACATAGTGCTAGCATTATGCGGCACTTTTTTGATTTTGAAGCAATCATTAGATAGCAAATCAATTAATCAGCTACACTCCCTGTCAACTAAACTACTTCTAAGTCTAAACGCAGGCATAATGGTCTATTATCAATCGCTGGGGAAACGTCATTTTTAAACTAGCCCATTACAATTGGACTTCCACAGTCCATCACAATTACAGCCACCTTACATGGTGCAGGATATTGAGCCAGCGAATATCTGAATTCTTTCTTGAGAAAAATTGCGCCGTGTAATGCGGAAAATTGTGTGATAGTCTGAATAATTGAACGGAAAATAGAGCCTGTTCTAATTCCATTCACTTTCTTGTACAATCTATGAGTTACTCGTTTGTGCAATGAAATGTACCTTGTAAAGCGGTTTTTCCAAGAACCACGGAACTAGCCGCGCGGTTATTTCAACAGTCACCCGCTAGTGATCACACAATTGTGTGAAATTCACAGTGGAAAATTCATTCACCTGGACTGGGAATTGAACCCAGATCTGTCAATTTCGTGAGATCGACAGATCTGGGTTCGATTCCTAGTCCAGGCGAATGATTTGTCCACTGTGAATTTCACACAATTTTAAAGCGGTCTTTAGACATCTATGGAGGACAAACACCGCTGTTAAAGACCGGATAATTATCCCTGCGTTCGACGCAAACATAAAACTCCATTCAACTAAAATAGCTCTACCCATGATAAAAACAACTTTGTTTCAATCCACACAACTTATCGTAAATACGACTTGGGTTTCAGCAACTTCGTGCCATCATCACCTGATCCATCATGGATATTACTCACTTCCACAAAGTTAACCCTCTATCACGCAGTGTAACCTCGAGGTAACATATAAAATAGTTTTATTTTTGTCTCTGATGAGATTTATTTATTTCTATATGCCTTTGAGACATCAAATTTTACATCTTGGTAACGATAATACCTCTCATTCGTAACGTTTAGTTCCTGATTCTTCCACGAGTGGCGTAACATGTGAAATGACCGCACATGTTGGACAATAAAGTCGGCGTATGAAGGGTTAAGGCGGAAATGATTACTTACGATCACAGTGAGGTCAAAAGCGCAATCACAAATCTTAGTGAAAAGCTCGACAATACGATCAGCGACTTGTGTCAGTTGCAAAAACGCGTGTTCGAACTAGAGAAACACGTTAATCAAATGGAGCAAGAAGCAAAGAGAAGTGTGGTTGAGATTAAGGGAGTTCCATATTGTAAAGAGAGCTCCTTAGTGCCATTATCCATCAGATAGGCTTGTCCCTAGGAGTCAAAGTGGAAGCCGCTGACATTGACTTTGTTTGCCGTGTGGGAACACGAAGTGACTCAAATCGGCCCCCCATGATTGTTCTGCAATTTTTGAGGCAGAGCACTGCTAGTGAGTTCTTAAGCAAACTATGAGTAAAACGTGACCTAAGCACTCGTGATATTGGAATTGACAACCTACCCAGTCAGCCCATTTTCATCAATGAGGCACTTACTCAGTGGAACCGGAAACTATACGCCAAAACCAGAGAACTCAAAAGAGCAGATAAGTTCTAGTAAATCTGGATACGAGGAGGCAGAATTTATGTGATGAAACGTGACGGGGGGGAACAAAGTGTTATTACCTGTTTTGAAGACTTCAGTAACTTTAACTAAATGTCTAACACCCTTGAAATGTTAAAATAATGTCACGTTAATGTACAGTCTTTATTCAGGCATATTGACGAATTCCGTGACTACTTTCATAAACGTGATTATCACGTTATTGCTGTCTCCGAAAGTTGGCTTAATGAAAATACCTCCTCGGACGCTGTTGAATTGAACAATTACAAATTATTGCGTAACGATAAACCAGAAAGAGTTGGTGGTGGTGTATGTGTGTATCATCATGAAAGCTTGTCATTTAAATTGTTATGAAAGTCTAATGGTACTCCTTTCAGACCGGAATACATGTTTTTAGAAATAATTGGAAAGGAGGGTAAAATATTGTTTTGTGTCACATACAGACCCCCAAAAACCGGTATCATGTCTGAGTGTTTAGAGCCGTTACATCTTAATCTTCTTCCAAGGTATATATTTGTTTGCTAAATGAATGAGTTGCAAGTTTGCCATGTCAACGCGCAGTCGCTGAGAGCCCACTTTGACGAATTTGAGAGTCACTTCCTGGAGCACTCATTCCACATCATTGCAATCTCCGAGACGTGGCTTAAACACAGTATTTCCTCTACAGAAGTGTCCCTACAAGGTTACTCTCTGTTCCGATGGGATAGGTTTGAAAAAGTGGATGGGGGAGTCGCGGCATTCATTCGAAGCGATTTCCAAGTGCGCCAGCTCGGGGCTTCACCGAGGCGACAATGCTGCGCCATCGAATACTTCATCATAGAAATCACTGTAGAGAGAAAGAAGATCCTTTTGATGGTTGTTCACCGTCCACCAGAAACGAGTTTCTATGTTGAGCTAGAGGAAGCTCTGTTTGGAATAATATCCTTGTACGAAAATGTAATTGTTACGGGTGACTTTAATGTCAGTTTTGAAACCGATAATCTGGATAGACGGTATTTATCTAGTCTCTTCTTCTCTCTTAGTCTCCACCTTGTTCCATTTAGATCAACGCATCATCTAGCCAAAGTAGCTCGTGGCTGGACCTAATTGTAACGGATCAGGCGGATAAGGTCGCTAAACACGGTCAATATCCTGTGACTTTTATATCCTTCCACGACTTGATTTATATCTCCTATACTATATCAGTTCCGGAAAAACAAGAAAAAGCCTGTAGCGGCCGTAACTATGATAACATAAACTCGGAAAATCTCACCAGAGAACTCGAGACGCAAAACTGGAAAGAGATTTTTGAAGTGGAAGGTATCGATAACAAGATAGAATTATTCTATAGTATCCTTTCCAAATTGTTGGATAAATATGCACCATTGAGATTCTTCAGAACCAAGCATGAACCTGCCCCTTGGTTAACATCTGAAGTACGACTCCTGATAAATGAAAGAGATCGCGAGAGAAAAAAATGTATCAGATCAAAAAATCCATGCTCTCATGGTCGCTTTGAAATCCTTAGGAATAAAGTAGCCTGCCTAATTAAATTCCATAAAATTAAGTTCATCGAGGAAATACTTAGCAGTGCAGTGGACTCCCCAAGTCTTTGGCCGGACTTGCGTAAATATAGAATCATCAGTAGAAGAGGAACACCTAATAGTATTCCTCCCTTGGAAGATGTCGATGATCTCTTTTTACTGTCACCTCATACATATCAATCTCACCCGGTTTCTAATAATTTGATACCGTTTGAGGGTAAGAATTTTTATTTAACTTTGCCACTTCCTACCACTGTAAGACAGGAAATTCTTCGCACGAAATCTAATGCAATCGGTCCTGACGAGATTTCAATTAAGTTTATTCATCTCTGTTTAAATGAAATTCAACCTGTTATTCAACACATTTCTGAGTACAGTTTACTGAACTCATGATTTCCTTCTCGTTGGAAAAAAGCATTTATTCCGCCAATTCCAAAGGTGACCAATCCCAAAGAAGTATCGGACTTCACACCCATCTCCATACTCAGTGTGGTTTCTAAAGGACTAGAAAGAATTGTTGCCTCACAAATTTTAGAATATCTTTCAAAGAATAACCTCATCGATCTACAACAATCAGGATTTTAAAAAATCATAGTAGGTACTCAAATAGCACTTCAAAAAAATAACTGAAGACATTAGATTGAATAGAGAAAATAGAAGATTGACCATATTAATATTATTGGATTTTAAAAAAGCTTTCGACTCCATCGACCAAGAAATTTTGCTTCAGAAACTTATTGATTTGAATTTCTCAGAAAGCTCCTTGGATTGGTTTCAATCATACCTGACAGGCCGCATGCAGGCTATCAAAGATGATGACGGTACAATTTCCTCCTGGAAACAAATATCCACAGGATTACCTCAGGGCTCAGTCCTGTCACCACTATTGTTCTCTATTTTTCTAAGGGAAATATCAAAGTGCCTTAGACATTGTGACTACTACCTATATGCTGATGATATGCAAATTTATATCTCTTTCCTTCTTCCCTACTGCATGACACAATCAGGAAGGTAAACGAAGATATCAATAGCATTTGCACTTGGTCTGACAATAATAATATCTTTATAAACCCTGCTAAAACAAAAGGAATCATTATTGGAGGTAACAAACTCCTTAAAGATGTAAGTGAAAATATCCCCAAAATAACAGTTCAACATTTGAAGATTGAGCAGGTACTCTAAATCGGTATTAGATTTTGGTATAAAAATTGACAAAACTCTTTCTTAGAATAAATTCGTGATGGATATTTGTAACAAAACATTCAAAACTCAAAAGTTAACTTAAAAGACATCGAAACAGCCTGCCCGTCGGAATTCGTCTGAAATTGGTTACTACGCTTATACATCTATACATTGATTATTGCTGTGCAGTGTATAATGACTTAAGCGAGAAATTAAACCATAGGCTGCAGAGAACCATGAATGCGCGTGTAAGGTTTATCTACGATATACTTAAATTTGACCACATCAGCGTGCATTATGAGAAAGCAAAACTGCTCAAAGCTAAGACAAGAAGAACATTCTTTATTGCAAATCAGACCCGTAAAAAAATAACCACGAAAACAACCAAATATCTTTATGCACGATTCAGATTTTCAGGAGAGATCAAACATAGAGTTACTCGCGCCCCACTTGACAACCTGTACTTACCACAACACCGAACTACTTCTTTTCGTAACTCATTTCTGGTACAAGCAACCCATATTTGGAACACCATACCCCTGGAAATATGGCTCGCCCCTAACGGTAGTTTCAGAGAAAAATTGTACTTGTACCTTTTACCTAATGAGAATTGTTGAAAATAATATTATAAACTGTACAATAAAATACCGATTTCGAATTAAATAATCCATAAGTAAAGTAATGCTTACTGGGGTGGAGGTTGGTGCGATGGAGGTAGGAGACGAGGGTTGTCATTTTTGGTCCCCCGGCCAACCGTCCACCTCAAGCGAGTTGGAAAGTGTATCGGCATGCATGCCTACTGGTTATAGATATTGTCCAATATTAGTATTATTATCATTATTTGCTTCTATGTAATATAGCACCTGAGAGAGCGAAACTATTATTTTGCCATTCTGTTGTTTTTTTCATTCGGTAGATCCAGTGTTAATGTTCATAAATTTTGGTAATTGTTTTTCTATGAATTATGTACATGTAACTGGGAGAGTGCGTGTATTTCTAAAAATGTAATTGATTGAACATTGTTCTTGAAATACATTCTATTCTCTTCTATTCTATTACTTATGTAAAATAGCTCTGTCATAGGCGATTGCCACCAAGTTTCACTACCACCATACTTACGCTCTTGAATGAACGAGCGAGCAGTTAAAAAAGCGTCGGTCGTCGCTCTCTCTCTCGGGTCCATTCAGTCGTCGCGTTGTGACTCCCACTCCTTCTCCAAAACTCTTACCCCCCCCACACCCTTCCTCCTCGGCCTCGCGTTTTGACTAGTGGTTCGGGGAACGAAGGGTGAGTAGTGGAGCGGAGAAAGTTTTTGAGGAGAGAGAGGGGAATTCACGAGGAAGGAGGGGCAGAGGTGGGGGGGGTACGGAGGGGAGGTAACCACGCGACCACCAAGGAGGGGAGTGCGTCAAGTTTTCTTTTCTGCCCGCTTAAATTTTTTTCCCCCTTCTCGCTCTCTCCTCCCCTTATAATGGGAGCGCTCATTCAGAGGGGGCATCACAAGACGAGAGGCTAAAGGCAAGTGCGGGAGTTTCAAATCCGCTCCTGCGGTGAAGTAAGGCAGGATGGCCGGTTCTCGTGGATTTATTCTCAACGGCATCTGGCGAGGTGTTGTGGAACATGATTTTAGAAAAATGAAATGAATTATTGTAATGTCCACGTGTTTTTTTTTCTCTCCTCTAACCATCTCTACCCCATCCTCTACCCTCCTGATCTATATAAAGGCTGTCGTGTAAAAATGAAATTTGTCTGTACCTGATGATGACGATGTAATCGTCGAACGCGTAGAACGAATAAAATAACCATGTCGACGTTACAATAATTCCTTTCATTTTTCTTTCACTTACTGATTTGAAGTCATCTGTTACGAGCTACGGCTTTATCTACATCTATACAATACCCCGCGAGCTTCCTCATGGGCGTGTGGCAGGGTATTATGTAAATAAAGTGTTGGGTCACCAGCTGTGTAAAGGTGTAAGTTTTTTGGAGATGAAATGGTGACATGAATTATAAGAGTGTATTTAAAGGAGCTTAGTTTTTATTGTAGTCGCTTATTGACCCCGGAAAGAAAAAGTTTTGTACTTATCTGTTCGGCAGTGTATCCCTCTTATTTTATCGCATCTGTCAGACCTAGAGATGTAGTGAGGAGTCATGATAATATTTTCTGTGTCGCTCTGAAAAAATATCAGTTCTCAATTTCTCAAGCAACCTAAGCCTAGCGTGTAGCCTCCGAGTCTCAAGGGGCTCCCGCCTTAATCCCTCTAAAAGTTGTGAGACACTATATGTACGCTCGTAGCAGTTTTTAACGAAGCGCGCTGCTTTTCTTTGTATTTTATTAATTTTTTTGGTTGAATTTAATTTGATCAGGGTCCCAAATGCTCGCGGCGTATTTGAGGTGAGGCCTAACCAGAGCGAAGTAGTATCTCACAGAGTTAAAACTTCACTTAAATCTCACAGAGTTGCCCGCATGCAGAATTGTGCGAAATTCCACAGAGGAAAAATCATCCGCCTTGACCGCGGATGCCGCTTTTCAAGGTACGGTTGGATTCAAATGTATTACAGAGAATCGAGCGCCATTTACGCCTCTCAAGGAAATCGAGTTTCACATACGGCGCTGTTATTCTTTGCTACGCAACGCTACCTATTCAGCTGTTTATTTGAACGTATTCAAATGGTACAATTAACATCATATGCGATCAGCTCGAATAACAATGACATGCTGCAACACATTGGTAAATTGAAACATCAAACTTTATTATCAAACACAGATCGTTCCTGGCATACAATATACGCCAAGTACTACGTAATATATTCATTTAGAGTGACAGTTGTGATTAATAAATAATAATTGCCCATACTCAAATCGTAAATCCAAACCGAAACGAAAGCGCAATGACAAACAAACACAAAACAAGCAATTGCTCGACTATTACCATTTGAATACGTGCAAATAAACAGCTGAATAGGTAGCGTTGCGTAGCAAAGAATAACAGCGCCGTAAGTGAAATTCGATTTCGATTTTGAAGCTCGATTCTTTGCAACAAATTTCAATCCGACTGTACATTTTATTGCAAAAATTAATGTACCATAGATTGTACAAAAAAATGAATGGAATTAGAGTAGGTTCTATTTCCCGTTCAGTCGTTCAGACAATAATAAAAATTTTCGCTTTACACGGATTTTCCTCACGTTAGAGATCATACATTCGTTTCTATGATAAAATATGCCGTGCAAAGCGGCCTAAAGGTTTAATCCGTGGCTAGTCGCGGGTGACTCAAAATCTGTCAAAAAGAGGGAACAATTTGTGTTCCAAGTACGGCCTTACCTATTGAGCGGTGGCGACTTTACGCACGGCAAGCGACTGCTTATTACATTGTACGTCCAGCAATCGAGAACATCTGGTCCCGTAAAGATCACAAAAGTCCACTGGGGGAGAGGACGCATCGGTAGAATGGGAAACGTTAAAAAAGATATGCAACAAATTTTATATATTCGGTGGAGGAACGATCGAGACAGCTGACCTTCAGAGACTCAACTTTAGACTCTTCCCCAACTTCAGAAATATCATATTAACCTCCCAGATAGAAAAATTTGCTTACTGCTGAAAAAGACAAATACATGCAAAAAATGAAATGCTAACCCACGCAAAAAGAACCTTGACAATGGCACCGCAGACACTTAAGCATTGGTTAATTGAAACCCTATCAAATATTTAGAAAGGAAATGGTGACAAGAGAATTATTTAAACATAAAATGTACAAAAAATGCCTTTTATCTATCGATGAAAAATTCTTGTATAAAAATAGAAGCTTAATTGAGAAAATTTTCCGTAACCACCAACGCCACGTTTTCCCTGTAATCATGTTTTTATTGACTGTAACTATGTACATCAACTTACTTCATGCATGTCTTACCATGTTCCCGGCGAATAATATTAGTGTAATTATCTCGGGCTCGCCACCGGGTAAGAAATTTATAGGCAGCCGATGTTTCGGGTTCCGACTCGTTACCCATACTCAAGACTGTCTATAAATTTCTTACCCGGTGGCGAATCCGAGAGAATTACACTAACTTACTTCATGCTTTGTAACCTATAGAAAATAATTTTTTTAAACCTGTAACCTGATGTAAACTAATAGTTTATGGAAAATACATTACTTGAACCTAGATTAGCCGGCTGAAGCACTCGGCCGGATATCGAGGGTTCCGGGTTCGTATCCCTGTCAAGGCGGATGATTTTTCCTCTGTGGAATTTCGCACGATTTTTACATATTTTTTTTAGGATCATCTACTGGATAATTCCGGTTCATATCCCCTAGATTTTTCTCTTCAAAAATGGAAAGAGGGAAAAACGCTGGTACACCTCTTCACTTTTGTTTATCAAGCGAATAGAGTTGGGGCACGTTATGCCATCATCAGGGTAGCGTATAAAAAGGAACTGGTCAATTGAGCTAACATATTAGGGGAAAAAAACTTACCCTCGATTACACAGAACTACTGTTTTCAGATAGTGCTTTTCAAACGATCTTGGGTATTTATTCTGCTATAACACGGATACACCAGTTTCCATATTAAATGTTATTGTTTTGTGCACTATTATAGGTATTCTTTTCAAACAGAAAATTGATAAGGCTTTTCATTATACAGATATCCGAAGCCCGTATTACACGGAGCACGAAATTGCACAATTTGACACAGCATGTTTTTCTCAATCTGGCGTGCAGTAGTAACTGAATCAGAGCCGGGGATACATTTTTGCATCTCGCGCTCATGCGCTCGAGTATGTGTTCTTGCAGTTCACCGCTTTACACGACTAGATTTAAAATGCATGTTAGTACATAAGAGTAAATACGTAACCCGTGTAAAACACATTTAAAGGATAGTGATGAGTTCTATATATATATATGACTTAGATAAAATTTGTGATATCCCATCCATCTTAGGGAAAGCGTAGTACAATATTGCACTTTTATCCAATTTTGAAAGTATTCTCGCCATGCCGCGATGATACGGACACATTCAGATGTAAAAAGGGTAATTTTCCCTATATCAAGTCTTTCTGGACGCCTTGGATGGCAGATGTGTAATATATTTTTACTGCTTCGCATGAGCAGAGGTGGTTTTTTTCGTGTTTCATCTGAAAGCAGACCTGTATTCTCGCCCTATAACACGCGACTGTCGGTCTTAATATACCAACTGACCAGTAGGCGTCGATCATTTATGCGTTTTCTTTCGATTCAGTCGGAATATGATATCGGAAGAGCCGGCCGCTTGCATGATACTTACTTTCCACGCGACGATTCCATTTTGCATTCTCCTCTCGAGGGGACTCTGCAGGATTTACGGTGTCGTCGCACCGGTCTCGGAGATCATAGCGACTTCGCATGCAGGCCTTGTCTTCACTTCTGTCCCTCTTCCTCCCCCCCCCTCGCCCGTTCACCAACACCCCTCTCCCTCCCCGCTTCAGGTTACGACCGACCGCAAGCCCTCGGCCTCGCGCAGCCGAGAGACGGAATCCAAAAATACCCTTGATATCCCGAAGGGACCTCGCACGCATACTCAATTGCATCGGCAAAAGCCCTCGGAGGGGAGAGCCCCGTTGCACAAACCGATCGATGTTCTCGTTACGATAAAGACGGAAAACTGAGAGGATTTCACTGCAGCCGTTGAACGAAAATCATATTTTCCATAAAAATCAATCATCCTGGTTGAAAAACCTGCGTGATAAAGAAAACAGTGTCGATTCATTCGTATTTCCCACTGTGTCTGAGAAATATTAAGTTATGTGCCAGGATAACCTTGTGATCACCTTAATAGAGCTGTAATGAGTCAGTCCGCATGACTTATGATTCATAATATAGTTATTATTAATAATTACTGTCGCTACTTCTTTGATAACTCAAGAATATTTGAAAAATTAATTTACAAAGTAATCAGCCTACTTAGCCTGCGTTTTTTATTTTGTGAGCCAAATTATGTTTCTCAAATCTAGACGTTTATTTTTTATGCCAGTTTCTTTTTTAGAAGCAATATGAAGGTCTTGCGTATTTCATATGGTAGCATTTCACTTAATGATGGTTGCGTCATTTAAATTCACGCCTCTTTTCCTTCTGAGTATATTTTATTTTCGAGGTATCCGAAAATTAATGGTCGCATCATTATCAGTTCATAATATGAAATATATTATATAACTAGCCGACGCAGACAAATGATATCGCCTTCCAAGAAGTAAAAGTTTGGTACATTATAATATGTTTCGTAATTTTTATATATGTAGCATCTTAAGTTTTTCAAGACTAACTATTTACGGACGGACAAAGTAATTCCCTGAATGCACCATCCAGACTGGATTCAAACCCTTGGCCACAAGTTAGCTGGCGAGTTATTAGACCTTTTCGTAGATTTGTTCATCACTAAATTAGCATGAACTTGCTCAGACTTGTGAAAAAGTTGGGGGAAACGGGTGTAAGTTGCATTTTTCTGTTTTAAGCAGCTGAAATTTTAAGACAAAATTGAGAAATTTAGTTTTCATTGGATAGAGGGCTTACTTTAAATCTTTTAGAAGATAAAGCCTCTTGAAGTTCAAGGGAAGAAGAAAATAAATGAGTTTTTACACTTTTCTGCTTGGACAAAACCTCCTGCATTGACGGTTCAAATGAATTTACAAGTAGTTATTCTTAATCTCACAAGGAAAGGTTGGGTTGAGAAGTGTACGAACTATAATATCGCCGTAATTATTTCGTATTGTACATTAGGGTGAGGCATACATGCTTCAGGTATAAGTTCTCATTTAAAGCAATTGTTTTTGTTGTCAATTATGTAAAACTGTTTATTTTTCAAACAGTAAAAACATTAATTTGTTTGAAGCCGTAAACTTAAATTATAATCCGTGTACATACTCATGAAAAGTTGTGCCCGACACGTTCACCGAAGATACTTTCGGCGCAAATTCATAAATATAATTACACAAATGTCTGTCATATGTTTGTTTAAACAATCATAATTTCAGTCTGAAAATAATAGATAAATTATAGGAAATCATTGTAATCGCATGATCTACTCATTCACGTGCACTCTTTTAAAGGTCAAGAACAACTTTCTGCAATAAACAACACGAATATCGGCCTCACGATTGACCAAAATGTGTAACAGATAAGAAACCAACCCCATATTTAAGTCCTTGATCTCCACTCACACCCCCGATGCTTCCGCAGGCGTCAAGGAACTTCATGTATACAATCTTCACTTGAAGCACTCCGTCTAAAGCACGGTTATGCAAGCAATCAACCCCATACAATCATTTATCACAATGGGGCTGGATTTGAAACTGGCCCATGATATTATTTTGGCTTAAAATCGCTATAAAACGCTAAAGAAACATTTTAAAGAATTAATTTTGGATACCTTTGTGATATTGATTGATTGGGGAGTCTCTCTTGAGGTACACAGTAGTATAAACGGCTAGTCCGCGTGTCTCATGGAAGACGGCGATCTTCACTTGTTTGATAGCCGTTTTCGTTGTGTTGCTTTAAGACCCAGCCTGCATTCGTAACACATTAGAAAAAGTACGTCGTATTGGAATGGAATGTTCTTTGTGAAATCAAAACTTGATATTTTATTGTTTTCCACGGAAAGATGATTTAGGTGTCACTTAATTTATACACTGGGGAAAAATAATTCTCTTTGAAACGAACGACATTATTACCGTTAGGCTCTACTTTTATACGTAAATTGAAATTGAAATTGCCCTACGTCGAGGGGATTTTATAGAGACTGTGTGTGTGAAAACAAGTACAAGTAGGGAATATATTCGTTGAATTATCGGAATATTCTGTATCTCATTTATTTTTACTTCTAATGGATAAGAGCTGTTGCCAGTTAATGCAATTTTTTAGAATATAACTTGCGAAAATTCGATTTCATCATTGGTTTTGTATAGTATAAGTCGTGGCGGAACCTCACTTATTGCGACACAGGCTTAGTTTGATAACACTCATGTTCAAGGTGAATTTATTGGAAGCAGAGTCAAATATAGAAATTAAGATTATCAGATCGTTGAGTATGAGGAGACAAGCCCAGAATAAGGAAGGGGCAATGGGAGAGAACTGAAGCGAAGCAACAAGGAGGTACAAGATGGTAAAAGCATTTAGGCTTTTTTCTTTCCTTTCCAAGGCATTTTTCTTTAGTGCTTACGGGCTGACGCACTACTTTTAAAATTTTACGATGTTTTCTAGTGATAATTTACTAAAAGTCAGCATGCATTTACTTATTTTTTCCAAATTCTCCTTAAATGAGGTTTTTATTTATTTTGATAAATTATAATCTGCATTACCGGTGAAAACTATTGTAAAATCAAGTTGTATCCAAGGCCGTATACTGACAATATAGGTTTTAAGAGTTACTAGCCTAAAATTCTAAGACATACGGAAGAGTATAGCGCTAGCTAAAGGGGCGTTTTTTAAGAGAAGGGAGCTGATGACGGGGACCTTGATCGAAGGATATGAAGAAGAGGCTGGTGAAAAGCTTGATATGGAGCGTGGCGTTGAATGGGGCAGAAACGTGGACCCTTAGAAAGAAAGATGAAAATAGGCTTTGATTACTTGAGATGTGGGTGTAGAGACGGATGGAGAAGGTGAGGTGGACGGAGAGGAAGACTAACGAGGAGGTACTTGAGATGATGGGCGAGGAAAGGATACTTCTTAATGAAATTGGAGACCGGCAGAGTAGGTGGCTGCAGGAAGTAATAAGGGATGAGGTATTGCTAAAGAATGTGATAGAGGGAAGGATGCTGGGCAAGCGAGGAAGACAGGTTTCATGGACGGGATGAAGAAGGGTACATCGTATGCTGAGGCGAAAAAGGATAAAGAGTGAAATAGGCCCTTGAAGAAGTAGAAAAATAGGAGGAGATTCTCTGACATTCAATAAAACCTACCTTAACCGGTAGAAAACTTAAAAAAAAGCCTTAAATTTCAAACATATGGTAGACATTCTAGCTTTACATTCGCTAAAGTTTCAATGTCGTCGTGCTATTCAAAAGAGAGTAAGTAAAGAGCAGGGCAAAAAAATATGGTTGTTATTTCGGTGTTCAGGCTACAATTTGATGAAGTAATGAATGCCCTCTCCATCTACTTCAATGGGTGAAAGGAAATCGGGGTGTTCTAGCGGGGGATGTGCGTGAAAGTTAGTTCTACATACCGCGGGAACTTTCAATATAGGTATTTTAGTCCGGAATATTTTTCTTAAATGTTGCGGTTTTTATTTAATTTTTCATTGAAGACTGGAATTCTTTTGCCCATAAAGAACGCCTAAATCTTTTCATTGGGAAATAGTGAGGTAGCAACTCTCTCACCCAGATCGTCGAAAACCAAAATTGTTTGTCCTTTTGCCTTCTATCCTTTCGATTCTGGACCTAACGATTCCACTTATTTGCATCATCTCTCACATAAATACGGGTAAAATTTACATTTTTGACTTTAACCCCGAGAATTCCGGAGAAGGAGGACAGAGGGACTAAATAGAGCAACGCTATAAATGCTCAAAGGGATCTTTTTAAGTCAATGATATGTCCAAATAAAATGAACGAATAAATATAACGCAATGCTTTTTTTGTTTGTTTGTTTATTTATCTTGACGGAATCCCTGCGGAGAATCTCCGACAAAGGGAGGTTTGTTTACAGGGGAACCCTAGTTTCGGCGCAACCCACGCCCAGTATTACTTTCGGAAGTTCTCACGAGCGGCGCTCGGGTCGCCGTTCAGCCCTCTGAAATTCCATTTCACGTAATCCTCCCGTCACAAGACGTTTCCGGTTAAAGGAGACGGAGTTAAGAGAGGAGGAGGAGGAGAAAGGAAGAGAGGCCAACACATTCGACGGTGAACGTTTACGCTCGACAAAAGTGCCATTTTTAGTTGCTGTTTACGGTATGGGAAATAGGGACGCCACGTGGCTTGCTAGGATTGCGAGATCTCTTCCCATTCAACGCCGGATCGAAAAGATACGTTAAAGACCCAGAAGATGACAGGAACTGGCTCCGGGTGGCTAAATACATTTCCTGAGAGAGATCCAGGATAAGTTTGGAAACGATAATCGCTATGTCTGAATTAGAGCGAGAATAATCGGCACTTCATGTTCAGTATTTAATCTACATGTACATACTACCCTGCGATCCGCCGCATGGGCGTGTGGCCGGGGGTGTCAGGGCGCAAGCCGTGTAAAGATGTAAGGGATAAGGTTTTGGGAAGAGAAATGGTGACGTGAATTATGGGAGCGCATGTAGTGAAGCTCAGTTTTTATTGTGGTCGCTTATTGAGCGCGGAAAGAACGAATTTTTGCACCTATCTGTTCGGCAATGTAGGTATCTCTCTTATTTTATCGCTCCTGTTGGACCTGTAAATGTAGTGTGGCGTCGAAATGATATACTTTATGTCACCCTAAAACACCTATTCTGAGTTTGTCCAGCAAACTAAGTCTAGCGTGTAGCCTCCGAGTCTCTAGGGACTCCCACCTAAATCTAAAAGTTGTGAAAAACGTGTTAATGTGTTAATGAAAAATGTGTTGATCGTTGAAATGGAGTTAAAGTTCCTTTTGGATATTATCTCTCTGCTGTAGCTAAGTAACTACGCCAAACGTATATACCGATCTAAAACCAAATCATATATTTTTTTGACGAATAAAGACAGATATTGTACCTGCTGTTCACTTTATTAAGCCAACCTTGTGCAACACGTATTTTGGCTGTCACGCAGCCATCATCCAGTGCAGTAACTGAATTATTTATATTAATTATACATAATATAAATTAAAATTGTAAGGTCTAAAAAGCTATGTTATCCATAGCAAGTTATTTTACTTATTATTTTCTGCGTAGCAGACAATACACGTATTGTACTGAGTTGGTCAAATAAATTGTGTAGTACTATAGTAGTCTTTTATTCATTTTACAAGATGCTGTTACACTATATTTTGCCATACACAGCTGAGTTTGTTAATGTATTCTATAGTTTGTGGTGCCAAAAATCGCAGCTATAAATCATATGGTACAACCAATAATTTTATATTTTCACAAAACTAAAACAGGACGCATGTGCGAATTTCCACAGAGAAAAAATCATCCGCCTTGACCGGGATTCGAACCCGGATCCCTCGATTTCCGGCCGAGTGCTTCAGCCAGTTAAGCTGCCGAGGTGTCCTCTTCCCCTGTGGAGATTTGCGGAAAGGCGGATGATTTTTTCTCTGTGGAAATTCGCACATGTGTGCATTGCGGGTGACTCCGTAAAAGTGGAACTCCGTGGCCTAGTCCCGGATAGCTTGAAATTTGTCAAATAAGAGTGAACGCCTCTCTGTGTTCGAAGTACGATCTTTCCTCGTGGGCAGTGGCGCTAAGCGCTCAGTAGCGGCTGTTTGTTACATTGTATGTCCGGCAGTCGAGAACATCTAGTCCCGTAAAGGTGACAAAAATCCGCAGGGGAAGAGGACGCCTCGGTAGCTTAACTGGGCGGACGTGTTTCTCGATCGCTGCGAGTGCGCCCCAAGGCTGAATTTTTGCCGGCCGGAGAAGCCTCTCCTTGCCGGGAGTTGGGACGACGGAGTCCCGTGCTTATTTTTCGTGTGTGTGAAGTGAAATCCTGCACAGGTGGAGAGGCAGTTTTCTAGTTGTCTGACTTAGTTAGCGGCCGCTATGCGGCCGTTAATTTACCTTTTTAGCTGTTCCACCGGTGTTTATTTAGTGGTCTGTAGGCGGTTCCGAGAACTAAGTGACCCCTATATCTCCATCCCTTTGTATTGATCTTACCGTTCACCTAAAATGGCGGTGCAAAGGATTAATACCCTACTGATTCAACTAGAAGAAGAAATGAAAAACGCAACGCCGCTCGAAGTCCACTCGTTTATTCGATTGTTGGGCCTCGCGGCAGAGGATGTCGTTGCCATTCAGTTTGGCTTGAACCGGAAGGACATCTTCGTGAAGCTGACGAATGGAAGCCTTGTGGAAAAAATTATCGAGAAACACCCGAAACGTCTCCCCTTCCCATCTGAGGACACGAAAAGGGGATACATAACTTTAGAAAGGACCTCCGGTTCCCCTGTGAATGTGAAAATTTCATGTCTACCACCTGAGGTTAGTAAAGAGGACATCCGTGATCATTTATCCCGCTATGGGAAAGTTATAAGAATGTCAGACGACAAGTGGTCAGGAGATCAGTTGTTCGGCGTACTAACCGGCACGAGAATTGCCCGAATGGTGGTTGAGAAAAATATACCTAGCTATGTAAATATAGCAGGGAATAGGGCCATTGTTATTTATGACGGACAACGAAGAACCTGTGCCCGTTGTGGAGAGGAGGGTCATGAAAGACGTTTGTGCCCACGTAATTACGATGGTAGGAGTTACGCCCAGGCGACCTCAGGAGAAACAGTCGAATTGAGCGAGGCCGTGGATGAGGAGTGTGGCCTCACTCCTCTTGGACTCGAAGGAACCACGCAGTCCGCGACCGCCCCTGAGCAGCATATCTCCCTGGGAGGGATATACCCCGGAGCCTCCCCTACCATCCCCCGACCACCGCCCCCGCCATCATCCCCACCCCTCCCAACTCCACCAAACACCCTTGGCCATCAAGAGAAAGCACGCCGCCATTCGAGTGGAGAAGAGGAAACTCCTAAGAAAAAAGGAAAGACTGAGAGAACTGCAGTAGACACTTTCATCGCCGGAAGCACCGAGGACATGGAGAATCCCATAGTGAAGGTCGCAGAGGAGATAGAAAATCAGCGAAGGCGAGAGGAGGTGACGCCTAAGCAGGGAAAGAGAGAGGAAACGAGAGCTATTTTGACTGGCGAAGATGAGAGTGAATTCGGGGAAGGGGATGTTTCTGCGGCTATGGATATGGAGTGTTTACCACCCGAGGCCTTCGCACTTATCCCCTCCCCGACTCCGAAACCTCCTACCTGCGACGTCAAAGAAACATCACTGCTGACGGCTGGGTCCGTCTCCGAGTCAAAAGTTTCCCCTGAAACACTCTCCCCTCCCCCCCCCTCGCCTCGTGGCGGTAATCCCCAGCACCTTCACCTTATCGCTTCCACAATCAGAGAGTGACGAAGGCGGAGAGTCATCTGATAACCATTCCAGCCATTTGGACGCCAAGGACGACGACCGGCAACCGGTCATGGCAGTCCGGGGGTCTCTACGCCGGGGCAGTCGACCGGGTAAACAAAGGGGCGGACACAGGAAGAAGAGCCACGGTGGAGCATCCAAGAGGAAAGACTCAAGGCAGTAGGGAAAGGTCTACTCTGCTTTACTGATAGCATGTCGGTGCATGGAGCGCCAGCCGAGGTGCGCTCTTTCCTCGCTTCTGTCTTCCGCAAAGCACTGGCGGAGGATGGTGCGGGTGATATGTCGTCGTCGTCACTGGCGGGAGAGGAGCTTGCTTCCGGAAACTGATTGGTGTTAAAAGAACTTCTGGTCACTGATTTGTGTTACAAGAACCAGTGGACACTGATTTGTGATAGAAGAACTACTGGACACTGATTTATGTTAAAAGAAAGATATTGATGTGTGTTGTGGAGAATTGTACTTGATGTTTTGAAAGTTGAAATAAATGTATATTTACCTAACTGGCTAAAGCACTCGGCCGGAAATCGAGGGATCCGGATTCGAATCCCGGTCAAGGCGGATGATTTTTTATCCGTGGAAATTCGCACGTGTGCATTGCGGGTGACTCCTTAAAAGTGGAATTCTGTGGCTAATCCTGGATAGCTTGAAATTTGTCTAAAACAGGACAATGGAACTATTGCTACTGTAACTAGAAAAACAGTGTCATCTTGCATTTTGGACAATAGTTTTGAAAATAATGGTTTGGTATTATGGGGGATAGATGTATTAACGGGTAAAAATTCATTTTAATGATTTACAGCGAATTTAATATGGTAATATCTTACCACATGAATGAAATATATTTATCAGGGGTCATTGTGTTAATACGTACCTGAATAGTTTCAAAAATTAACAGTTTAGAAGAATGCCATTTCACTGTAATAACATCAATGGTCATAACTTATTAAACTCAAAGCAAAATCAGAATTTGATTTAACAAGGCTGTCAGTGAGTGTAGGCATAGTTACAAAACATATAACATATCGTGATTTTAATCTTCTTATATGACGAATCTTCGAGTTCAAGCTATTTTTTTGCTGTAGGAGCGTCTGAAGAAATTACAACTTGGCTGTTTCCACATGAGGTTTTATTGTTACCGACCGAGGTTTCGTTACAGAGTAACATTATCAACAGAGTATCATTACCACCTTGATAATGTTACTCTGTAACGAAACCATGGTCGGTAAAAATAAAACCTCATGTGGAAACAGCCAAGTTGTAATTTCTTCAGACGCTCCTACTATGAAGGATTTCCACGAAGTCACGCCCGCCACCATTACTTATATTTTTTTGCTGCTCTTCTGCTTAAACAGCATTCTAGCAAGCTGCTATTCATCTTTTGTCACCGTCTTGACAGCTCTTCCAAAAAGTTGGCTTTGGCTGAGTAGAAGACGCGGCCGAGAATTTGACGTATCATTCAATTAGTTATGTTGCTATGATGTTGAATTGGATCACTTTGAAAATGTCACATCGCTGTTTCTTCCCATACATGCCACTGTCAGTCAGATTATAAAGTTCTATTCTCGTCAAATTGAATGTTTTCATGAGAGTAGATCATTGAACATGCGGGTAATACAAATGGGCTAGTCAATACCATTGCCTCGTTTTTAAAAACGATGACTTCATGGGCATGAAAGAAGTTAATTACAACCTAGCAAAAATGTTACATTCTCCCGGTGGAATACGTAAAACTGTTTGCTTGCCATTTGTTCCTCGAGTCTACCTGTCTATTTTACTGGTTTATTCTATATATCGTTTATTGAACATTCAAATTTTTCTGTCGAGTTTTCCTCGTTTTTCAAACTTCAGTTGTAGAATGATTCCCATATAATGCTGAAATGATCATTGAAAGTGAATCAGTATACATTCAGCTCGATCTAGAGCAGTAGATTTTGCGTAAGCTCGTAGTATTAGAGGGAAAACCATTTTGGACAGGATGAAGCGTGATAGAGAAATGGAAGAAGAGCTGATTATAATATTACTCTAAAATTTATATGTTGTCCTTATTTTGTGAAAGTGTTTTATTCTTCCTCCTCATTTTAAGCGACATAGTGCTCACCTAAATAAGTCTTTGGGACGTTTTATCGTAAAAAAGGCTGTTGTTCACAATCTGCGAAGATAAAGATATTGGATCATCATCGCGATCTTCGTGTTACTTTTCTTTAATCTGATTTTTACATTTCACATTGGCTTGAGAGACTTTTCCAGCGTTCATAATCAAGAGCGTGGACTATCGGGTGAAGGGAGATATTATCCAGGAAGACGGGGAAGAAGGCTTGGAGTAAACAGGTGATAACATTGATGAAGAGTTGATTGAGGGTGTCCGGGAGACTGACAGCTCGGGGGGAGGTTATTAAACGTACGAGCAAGGAAGGATAAACATGAAGGGTAAGGAAGTTGAAGGGGTGCTTAAAGAAAGCTAATCAATCATAGAAAACAATGAGCCAAGCGCCAAGTTTATAAATTTGCTTTCTAAAGCCCGGGTACTAATTATAAAATCCGCGGTAGAAACCCTATCGTGGGGATAAATCCGTTAAAACTTACGGAGCTGCACTCAAGCAGTTCCATCAAAAATATCTTCTCTCGTACGCCGTAAAGAGATAGAGTAGCTTCTGTATTAAAGCAGGGATATTTTATAAAATTATCGGTATGATATTTTGAATGTACATTTTTGCCTGAAACTTCGCATGCGTGTTCTCAGTAGTAATATTTATAGGAATGATTTTATCATTTTCCTCGCGTTTATTTTTATATATTGTATTAATATAATAATTAATATTATTTAATTATTTAATTTTATTATATTTATAATATATTATGTGTAATTTAATAAAAATAAAAAAGTAGTATCATATTTTTATGCACCATCAATTTTATATAAAGTTAAAAAAAATGCAAAACACCGATTTGGTTGTTTTGATGGCCAACGGTATTTTAACCCGCAGTCTCATGGAAGTAACAGATTTTTTTAATGGAAAATAATTCGTTTATAGTTAGAATAATCACTAATAGGAATCAAATATAAAAACATATTTATTTCAATATATATCCGTCTTAATGCCAATGCCACGCTGAGAACTGTAGTCATAATATGCTTTTACTAAAGAAAAAATATTTTACCAATTTAATATTCCCATCATTGCCTTGAGTAATGAGTTACTATTGGTATACATATGCTCTCAAGTAAAATATGGGCTCACTAAAAACATTATTAAATATAAACTGAATGGCTCACGGTTACCGCTCAACTAAGCTCTAGAAATTCACGCCATTGCTGGCCGAGGTAACCGGCTCAGCTAACTATCCAGCCATCTACCTGAATATCGTGGGTTCCGACCTAAACTCGGGCATTTTCCGGGAGGGCTTATCCGTGGTCAGACGGTTAGGTTACACGGTAAGACGATTCGTAAGTTGTTTGAACATCTTAAAATTTTCTAACTATTGCGTGTGTGGGATTCTGGGGAATTTATTATTAATTAAAGTTCTATGAAATTCCTTTAACCGCGATATTGAGCTGGTTGAGCATAAGGCTTATGCCTTACAAACTAATTTTGATGCAATGATATTTTGGCCCAAAAATGAATTACATTAAGGGAATGTTACGAAGATTTTGAACCTAAAATATTGAGTTTACTCTTGCCTAACATTACGTTAAAAGTAATTAAATAATTTTACATAGGTGCTTGGTTTCTTAAAAATAAAAAAGTAGTAAAATATTTTTACGCACCATAAATAAGAAATTGTTGTTAACCCCACGAAATAGTGCATTATTTTGTGCACAACGTTATAAAATTACAAATTTTTTACTCCCGCGAATTAACCACGTTTTTACTTGAATTTTCAAAAATTTTTCCAAACACTCAAATGAATTTGACCAAGTGTACTGCAACACATTAACCTCTATTGTTTCTCTTTTGTATTTTTTAATTAATGAACTTCTGTATTTTAAAAGATACGGAAATACTACAAGAGGAATATTTCATGAGGAATGTCTGTGAATCTATTTTTTTACCTTTGCTCATTTCTCTTTTTCAGTGTATTGTTAACGAGTTTAGTTATTGTCATAAGACCTTTTAAGCTGTTTTCCGTCCAGTCTCGAAAGTGATCAAGCAGCGTTATTTTGGCATTTGAGGCCAATTTTCGGTGACCATTTCCCGAGCAGAATTTTTTTTTTTTATATAGACTTTCATATTGAGTTATAATCAATGAACTCCATATTTCCTCTCACGAATACTCATGAATATAACAAGTAAGGCAAGGGAATACTCTCTAAAACAGTGAAGTGAGATTTGATTGCTGAGCCTGCTGTGCTGCTGTCTATCTACAGACAATGACGTCTAAATTTTTGGTAAATATTTAAGGTTGTACGAGCAAAATATCGTTTCACCTAAAATCAATGAATTTAGTCTCATTTTTTAGAATTACATCTCACCCGTCTAATGATAACAAAAATCCAACCCTTTACCGCGCCACTTTCCGAGATATTTGCCCAAAAAATACCAGCACTTGTACATTGGAAATGGTAGTGTATATACTCCAGTGAGACATTATTTAAAAAAAGACGCATATTTAACTCTTAGATCTGGTGAAATATTTAAGTGTGTAGTTTGAATCTTTTCCCGATTATTTTTTTAAAAATACTCTTATTGCCACCGCAGTAAATTCTTCAGGATGAAAAAGAACTCTCCGTTTTGAAGGAGTTTCAAACGTACTGCGCGAAAAAAAATGAGTGAAGTTCACAACTTATTTAGATATTTTCATTTAATTACGTTTACAGTTTCTGTCATACTTAACACTATCCCTGCACCATTGATAACGCAATGTTTTATTCACGTGTCTCACAGCTAGTGAAACTAAAACGTATAATTCGAATATGGTCTCTAGTATGACTAGGGAACTATCTCGCTCAAAACAACTGAAACAGTCTCACTTAAAGGTAAAAGATAAATCATAAAAGCATAAATTGTCGAAGCTGTGGTCGGTAGTTTAAATCGTACGTACAAAAAGTACGAAATGGTTTCGATGAAAAGCTAAAAATTAGGGTTTTTCACAGAGTTAATCCTAAGGCAATGTTTCCTTTGTGCGGTAAATGAGCCAGGTGTGGGATTTTCAAATGACTTTATTCATTTACCAGAGAGAGAAAGCAAAAACAATTCCGCCACTCTGTGATCAAGGACCTCGGGGTCACGCGATAGTCCATTCATCGCTATGTCCGTTAGGCTTGCTGTAGCACGCATCTCTTTGAGTCTTTGTGTGCTTTGAAAATGGTAGGTTTCGAGATTGCCGACTCGATACGAGGATATCGCTTTCGACATCACCGCTGTCGAAAAAAAGGCCGTTCCCGAGGTGAAACAGAATCAATATCCCTACTTCCAGAGGGCATTCCGTAATACCCTGATTGCACTTGATGCAGTCATTAATCCTTTCAAATTAGCCCAGAGGGGTTGTTTAACGAAAAATGGGAAGCTTATTTTCCATTTATCTTTTTATCACTTTATTTTTAAATGCCAAATATTTAAGCACTTTCCAAATTTCTATGAAGGGTGCACAAATTTAAAAAAAAATTAGAAACGATTGCCTATAAGAATTAGTACACTTAGTTTTACTGAAAAACATCGTGTAGTTGAAACTACCCCAATAACTAACTTCTCTTAATCAATAAACTATGCTTATTAACAGAAATAATTGTTCAAATATGGATGAGAATATGAGTTTTATTTTATAAATTCTCCTTTCTTGAAGATTATTTTATAATCCGTGTCGTAATTTATCCATTCGTGAACTGTAAACTTACTGTCTGTTGGGAAATACTAGAAAACATTTCCTCTTACCATTTGTTTTTTCCTCCATACTGGATTTTCGGGAAATAACGTCGTCGTCACGTAATGATTCCATGGTGCTTCGTAAAAGATTAACCTCTATATTTCACCACATCGTTGAATTTTGCTAATAGTGAAACGGTTTAGATGCATGCATTTTAGCAATTCTTTTGGAGTATTCTCCCGGAATTGGTCATGAATGTCAGAGAATCTTCTCCCGGTATTCTACACTTTCGATGCCCCATCTATCTCTTGTATTCATTTTTTCGCCTCAACATGCGATCTTCTTCATCTCGTCCATAAAACTTATTCTCTTTCTTCCCCTTCCCCGCTTGCCCAACATCCTCCCCTCTATCACATTCTTGAGTATTCCCTCACTCCTTATTACGTCCTCCAGCCACCTCCTCTGCCAATCTCGAATTTTATTAAGAAGTTTTCTTTCCTCGCCCACTATCTCAAACACTTCCGCGTTAGTCTTTCTCTCTGTCTGTAGCCTATTCTTGTCCTCCTTACTGAGGGTCCACGTTTCTGCAACGTCAAATACAACGCAACACTCCATTTTAAGTTCTTCACCAGCCTCTTCCTCGCGTCCTTACCCTAGGTCCCCGTTATCTGTTCACTTGCATTAATAAACGCTTGCTTGGCTAAGGCTAGTCTTCTCTTTATGTTTTTGCTACTCTATCCATTTTTTTTCTAGCGTACTACCCAAGTAAAAAGAATGCTCTACATGCTCGAGTTTTAGTTCTTGAGCTTTAATTATCAGCCTCGCTTTTGTTTTCCTAAAAAATCTCATTACTTTTTTTCTTATCATTTAACTGCATTCCAAATTTCCCGTACAGCTTTTTTAAGCGTCAAATATAGCTTGTAGTCCTTTCGCAGACTGACTACCCAACGCTTGATCGTCCGCAAATCTAACCGACTTCATCAGCTAACTCCTTCTTTGATTCCCACATAAGTTCCCACACAGTTCTTCCCATATATGGCTTACTATTTTTTCAGCATGCATTTTGAAATGCAAATGCGAAAACGAGCACACTTGCCTTACACAGTAACCTATTGACCCTCACTTGTGCCTTTTGCACCGTGTGTAAGTTTTGCACAAGTCCCCTGGCTGGCCGAACTTTTCCCATTTTCCCAAGTATCTCCGTTTATTCTAATTTACTCTACCCAAATTCTTCTCGAAATGAATATCATAATTGAAAACATTCTGGCAATACTCTATAAGTGTTCTCATCATAACAAATCCATCCCGAGTTGACCTTCCCCTCCGGATCCCAAACCGGTCATCGCCAAAGTAGTAATTGGCCTTAATCTCCAACCTTTTATTGATCTTTCAGTAAATGTTTGGCTGCAAGCAAAATCATACTGATTGTTCCTGCATTCGTGACACATTAGAAAAAGTACGTCGTATTGGAATGGAATGTTCTTTGTGAAATCAAAACTTCGGAAAGATGATTTAGGTGTCACTTAATTTATACACTGGGGAAAAATAATTCTCTTTGAAACGAACGACATTATTACCGTTAGGCTCTACTTTTTTACGTAAATTGAAATTGAAATTGCCCTACGTCGAGGGGATTTTATAGACTGTGTGGGTGAAAACAAGTACAAGTAGGGAATATATTCGTTGAATTATCGGAATATTCTGTATCTCATTTATTTTTACTTCTAATGGATAAGAGCTGTTGCCAGTTAATGCAATTTTTTTAAATATAACTTGCGAAAATTCGATTTCATCATTGGTTTTGTATAGTATAAGTCGTGGCGGAACCTCACTTATTCCGACACAGGCTTAGTTTGATAACACTCATGTTCAAGGTGAATTTATTGGAAGCAGAGTCAAATATAGAAATTAAGATTATCAGATCGTTGAAAATGAGGAGACAAGCCCAGAATACGGAAGGGGCAATCGGAGAGCACTGAAGCAACAAGGAGGTACAAGATGGTAAAAGTATTTAAGCTTTTTTTCTTTCCTTTCCAAGGCATTTTTCTTTACCTCATATTCTGATGCTTTCGTCTTCTTTGGAATAGAAATCAGGACTGTTTTCAGAAAATCCTCTGGCCTGGGCCCATATCGACCGCTCACTCCTTCCTCGTAAATTCTATGAATCGAAAGCCTGCCTACCTTTATTCTCTAAATCATTTACCATCTCTGGAGGTTTGTTATCTACTCCTAGAACTATTATTGCCTTCATATCTCTCAATGCTTTCTCTATTTGACATTCTAGTATCATTGTCCCGAGGTTATCATCACATAGGGTTCCCTCATCCTCTATTTCTCAATTACTTGGTCTGCTGTCGCAGCGATGAAGCTCCTCCACGTATTCTCTCCACCTTCCTGTACATCGTATAGCTGAAAATGTTCCTCGGCTCCGAGATTGTTTTTTTCGAGCCAGTTTTAAACTAAGTCACTGAAAGTGAAATGATATATATAGTTAACTTTAGTTTCAGTTGTTGTATAGACCTTTGCCTATATATTCGGAGCATCATAATTTTCTTGTTTGCGTCATAGATTGGGATTAAATAGCAGCCTCCTGAAATTTGGTTGGCCTTGGCCATTTACCTATGTAAATTACCTCGGTCGACCAACATGGCGATGACCATCAGGCTTAAATTCTTGTGCAACTATGGGAGGACGATTTTACTGCATTATTCCGGCGTGAATGCTGCAATTTTGTATACATTCCATTATTATTCTGGGTAAAAATATGCAAAATTTCCTATTTTATTTGAATTCTAATCTTATTTTGCAACGTGAACTCTTCTCAAGTTAATAGGAATTACATTTCAGCTGATGTAATATACTTTCTTTTCTTTTACAAACTCCATCTTGTGTAATACGCTCTCTGCAAACCTTCATTCCACTCCTGAGAACGTTCATTGGGCTTATGACGGGAAATTTGCATGCCAAGTGAGACTCAAAGTCACCCCAGGACGAAAGAAATTAAGGCATTATCCGTCACAAAACGTGTTAATCAAGTTTTTGAATGTCAAATGAAGAAGATTTGGTATTTGTGTTATTTTTGTCTCCCAATACTCCCTCCGATCCCCACGACATGTTTTTTATCGACCACTCACTTTGGAAGGTAGAGTTGTGCCATCTATTTACCTCTCAATTATGCTGAATTCCTCGACAGTCACTCCATTTGTGATTTGCATTGGCGTCTTGGTCCACTTAACGGTCGGTCGCTCCACCATACTTCTTCGTGGGTCAACAGGAAGCGCCCAATATATTTATTTGCGCTCGGTTCTTTGTCGCATGGGTCGGTCACCGCCCGGGAAATTGAAATGATATGCCCGTATTAATTCAGTCGAGTCACATAACCACAAACAGGGCTGAAAGGTGGCTCGTTTTCGCCAAGTGGTCACAGCCCGCCCCACCATCTTTGCCCACAGATGACACCGGCGACGTTTTAGCTCTGGAAACGATTCTGGACAGACCGGTAACAGCAGACCATTCGAACGCTTTCAAGGGAACTACTACATCTCTCTCTACCCGTCGAGATTAAAACCGCGCCCTCTCCGGTATATATTGAAGCATAAATTTTTGTGCTTTCGAGTTGGACGACAGGAAAATTGGCGATAATGCGAAGTTTTTTTTTGGAATCCCGTCTTCCCTTCTTTAGTCAAGTTGCCCATTCATTTTTATTACGGTAAATACTGTGCACTCAAGTTTTAATGCTTTAGAGTTTTATAGCCGGTTAAACCAAAAAAATAAGTAAATAAGTCTTCTTTTGGGCGTGATATTATTCTACTCTTGCGGAAAAAATGTTTTTCGACTCCGACTTGAGGCGGCAACGAGATGTCAGGTTAAAGCGACTCCAAGAAGTTACAAGCTTTGAGGAAATACTGGCTGTCACTACTAGTCGATTAAGCAAGCGGCTGACCACTGAGAGTTATTCGCCATGATCAAGATGCCCTTAAATTAGCATCTTTGAAAAAGAGCGAGTTGAAAATGTTTTCCGAAAGCTTTTATAATTTCTTTTCTGCTTCCGCACCGCACTGCCAAGCCAGTGCCAACCACCCGTGAAAACACCTCGATTCCCTAAACGATAATACATATTCAACTTCATCAATGAAGACTTTCTACGAATTTGTGGCCTCGTTGTCATGCGAGGAATAAATTACTCGTTTCTTAGAATTTACTGAGTGATTATCAGCAAAATATATTTTGCTATTTAATCTGGTTTTTCCCTTTGCAGTACACCGCATTTTTTTCCAAAACGTGACTGGTAAGAATCTCTAAATTCCTCTTTAGCTGTCCGCTACACGGATTTGAATAAAGGTACTGGCAGTTCATGGGTTTTTTCCTTAAAATACGGTCAATCTTCTTCACTTGGCATAAATCCAGCTGTTTATTATGCCTGGGATATCATTGAATTCCTGAACACATAACCGTGTATATGCCTATCATGAAAAATCTCAAGCTTCTTGTCTTTTCATCCATGGTTTATGCTTTATGTTGTCCAAAATACTTATTCCTCTTCATCCTTCTCTGCACTTCGTCCACATTCTGTCTTAATCATGAATTTTAGCATACCGTTGCCTTACAATACCTTCTTGGTCCATCCTTTTTGGCACCAACCTTCGAATTTTTAGAATAAATACGGTAAGAACTGTTATCAGAAAGTAAAAGTAACTTTGTAGAATTGCCTAAAATTTTAATCACAAATATAGTTAGTGGGATTGTACTTGATGGTAACATGAGTCAATTCCATCAAGTTATGCCGAATAATATTTACTTTATTAATAAAATTCTTTAAGGATGATTTAATGTGAGAAAGTGAAACACCCAAGATTTTTCTCCGGGAGCAGATCTATCTCTCTACTCTTCGTCTTTCGTTTACGCTCTATCCATTCTCGTCCCGTTCTTAGATCATAATATCCTTGTTCCAAAGCATTCTCATAACCAAAATGAGCTTTGGTGCTGTCATTCCTCATTATAATTTTTTTTAAATGCTAGTTACAAGTATTCTATGTGATCAGGGTGTGATATACATCGAGATATTAAATAATAGTGCAGTAAAACGTATTCTTCCACAGCTCTACAGCCCGGTGTGGTCCTTGGCTTCCTCAGTTATATGCCTCCATTCGGCTCTCCTTTTTGCTTTTTCAATCCATCTTCCAATCCTCATTGTCTTCAGGTCCTCTCCAACATCTTGTTACCATCTTTTGTGTGGTCTTTTTCCTCTCCCACTCCCTTCCATTTTGCTATTAATTAACAATCTTGGCATTCTGTACTCTTCCATCCTCTTAACATGACCCAACCATGACAGTCGCAATATTTAGGAAAACCGAACTATATCCTTCTCTTCCAATGTTTCATTAATTTCACCGTTTATTTTTATTCTCCGCGTTTCTCCCTCTATAACTGGGCCATAGAATCTTCTTATTATTTTCCCTTCAAATCTACTCAGTGTTTCTTCATCTTGTTTCGATAGGACTCAAGTTTTTACCTCAATATGTAACTACTGGTCTTGTTAATGTTTTTTTAAATTTTTAATTTAATTTTCCTGGACAGAAGAGTTGATTTGAGGTGGGGTGAATGAATTTGAGGTGGGGTGGGGTGGGGTTTGAGGTGAGGTGGGCTAAAAAGCCTTGTTACCATGCATTACCCTTTGATTATTCTCCTCAGAAATCTTATTTTACAATAAAAATAAAAGTTTGCTATAAAACATATCCATGTTAAAATTTAGGAAAGGTGAACAGCACAGAAGTTATCCCTCATTTCAGTCATTTCTTGAACTACCTTACAATGCTAGATAATGGCCAAAATATTTACGGCCATTCCATTCCATACATGAATAACTCATTATTTAAACAATGATTTATAGTTCCACTATGTTTTAATGCCGTCTACCGGTTTCGACCTCTATAGCGTCATTTTCAGGACAAACAGTCTTCAGGATTTAGATTTAACTTTGGAGTCACTCTTTCTTCATTTTATTTATTTTGAAAATGACGCAACGTCGAAACCGGTAGACATGTTTAAATCATAGTGGAAGTGTACATCGTTTTTATTATGAGTTTTTTTATTCTCGTCGTTCCACAGCGTAAAACCACAATCAATTCATTTGATCCATTCCATAAGTTTCAAAGACGCTTATGAGATGTCTCAGGCCTCCAGTTATGGAATTTAATTATGGAATTATAATCTCATTAAGAATTTTTCTCTCCTAATTTACCATGCTATGACTTTTCCTCTTCTCAATTACTCCTCCTGTTGCAATTTCTCCATTCTCTAAAGGCCGTTTTACACGGGGCACGAAATTGCACAACTCAACACTGCATTAATTCCGCAATCTGCCGTGCAATAATTACTGCGAAAACGAAGGCGTGACTGCTTTACACGGTGGTCGTAAGCATGCATTCATTCGTGAATTCCAGTCGTCTGATAAGTACGCTAAGAGTGAGTGTTTTGTTCAAACAGGAGAGATACGATATTCTGTACGCGACATTGTTGACATTCAGTGAAAAATAAGGTTGTGGTGATTGTGGGATTCTGTGATATTGACATTGAGTCACTCTCTCTCTGTGAGAAAAATAGTGGATCAGGAGGAGGCTGCATTGATTGGTGCAGAGCTAGCAGTAGTGGGAATTATGATCGGGGCCGCAGAGCTCATAGAAAGTCGTAACTGTAGGAGAATAGCCAGAAGAGCACTTTGGATGCAGGAGTGGATCCGTAAGTGAGAGGAAGGAACAGGCATTCTTAATATGGCCCAACAGGAGGCGGCTGTAGAAGGCAGCAATGGCTACCGCAATTTTATGCGGATGACAGAGGAACAATTTAATGAGCTATAAAATATCTATCTAGATAAATAACAATATAAGTAACTGCAAATATCCTCCCACCCAGAGATGAGAGATGACTTCTTCACACTCCCTACTGTAAACACCCATCGCTCAGGTTATCGAACCTTTTCGTCAGTCAAATTCCGGTGAACTTGATGTCGTTAATTCTGCGACCGCTAGATGGAGTGCTATTCGTACAAATTGCAAAAATGCGACCACCGAACTAGAGCAGGGGCTATTCTGACGTCTCGCATACATGCATTCGTGCATGCGTTCTTGAATTTCGCCGCTTTACACGGTGCATTTTGAAATTCACGATTGCACATACAGTAGCTTGTGCAATTACATGTCCCGTATAAAACGGCCTTAACAGTTTCAGACCCCAAAGGAACGGATTCTATTTTCATATTTATTTCTCGAAGCCCTCGTTTGTTCACGATGAAAAGCTGACTTCCATGTTAAACTTACGCTACCCTGTTCTTTGCTTGCTTGCATAAGGTCCCATTCATCAGCTTTCTCCTATAGGTGAACGCCTCCTTCGCTAGCGTGATTCCCTTAAAATTTCCTAGCTAATATTATTATGTTCATTCAATGTACCTTTCATGTTAGTAACTCTCCCAATTGCTTCCGTTTGAACTTTTAACTGTATATTTATCTTTAGAGTCACCAACTGCAAAAATTGAAGTAAAAATGTGATAATTCAATAGAAATGGCGATGGAAATTTGAAATTGTATGGAGTGCACTGGCCGTGAATATTTCTGCCCATTCTCAAATATTATAAGGTTATTCAAGAAGTGACTGAAATAAAAATACTAGTACTGTTTTGCTCTTTGTCTTTGTTAAGTTTAAACATGGACATACTTTATTGCGCAATAATTTAATGTATCGTGTTATGTTACAAACCTGACCACGTTGTCATCTTGTTACGAGTATTTTCTCATTGTCACTCACTTTAGTTAGCCTCACTTGGTGGTATTCCATCATTAGAAAATAAAGAGGACAACTTTTACTAAAACCACTAGATTTATTAAAATAATGACAAAGGCTTCAATATGCATTCACATCATCTTCAGGTAAATAAAGGCCGATGTGCGGGTCTTATGTAGTAAACATTACCAGGTGAGGAGGGGGGGGAGGAGAAGACAATACAGGAGGAGGGTGGTCGTGAAAGGTTAGGAGGATGAAGAGGAGGGGATTAAAGCTTTGAGGAGGTAGCATACATTCACTAACAAGGAATTTATCACAGTAAACTTAGTTTTTAAAAATCTCTAGCAGTTCTAAAGCATTTTTTTTAAATTTCCTCATTGAATTGGTTGTTCATTAGTAAGATTGGTTGACAACAGCCCTTCACCCTTCCCTATCTAGTGCTAGTTCCCTAACCTCCTGGTATCTCATTCTATGTACTTTCCTCTTTATTTAGCCCATGAACTTATTCCTTCTTCTTTCTTCTAGGGACTTTACCCTTTAGTTTGCCCTTATGTTCTTCACAAACCCGTTGTGTCTCAGGGTGTGTCCAATCCATCCGGTTCTTCTTTGCTGAATGGTGTCCCATAGGGCCCTTTTCTCTTTTACTCTTTAGTAAACTTTGTCATTTATTATTTGGTCCGTTCATTTATCTTTTGCATTCTCCTCCAGCACCAGGTTTCGAAGGCTTCTAGTCTCTTCTGGTCAACTTTTCCAGTGGTCCATGCTTCCGATGCATAGATTACTACGCTCCACACGAATGTTTTCACTTATTGTTTCCTGGTTTGTATTCCTATCTTCTTTGAGCACAGCAGTTGTCTTTTTCTCATGAACGCCTTCTTAGCTTGGAATACTCTCCGCCTGATGTCCGTTGTACGAGTATTTTATAATGACCACTAATTAATAAAATATGGGTGTAAAAAGTGCTCATGGAGAATGTATTTCTGGAATAAAAATTCACTTTTATGCGCATCGACTTTAGTTTTTAGTAGCTAATGCATTCAATTTGTAATGCCATCCTTTAGTAACAGCAGGGTTTTTCAAATCATTTGAAAAAGATGGAACTTCGTATTTTTTTAGACTCATACAGTCACGTTGGAAATGCCTTAAATATATTCACAATTATCCACGTATAAAGGCTAGGTACACTATGACCCCAGTTAGTATTATCATCAGGTGAATATGCATCGCTAATAGAGATGCGGCACATGGGCGCCCGGCTCATATTAAAATGCCTTTATTGTATATAGGAATTCATTCTTGGTCCTTCTAAGCCACATGGCTTGTCAGAAGGTTCCATAATATGCATACAACGTGGCATGTTACAAACACACAGAGGAATAGTTATATTATAATTTATACATGTTTAACCCTTTAACTGCTCCCATCGTCTTTAAACGATCGCCGTAGTAGACTGCTCCCATCATCTGTTGGCGATTTGAAGTATGGTTCTACTCCCAGGCACTATGGTTGACACCAGCGATCAAAAACAAAAGGTTTTTAGTATTATGGTAAAAACCGTCCACCATTTGTATTTGAAAGGAAAATCAATGAATTACTCACGATAAATTTTTAAAACAATTACTTCCCTGAATCAAAAGTGAAAATTATTAAAAATTACTAAAACATTTAGAAAAAAAATCGCGCGTAGAGAGAGCTATATTTCAGATTATTTGCGCACTCAAAGGGTTAAATGTAAGACAAAAAAAATCAATCATCAATCATGATGAAAGTTGCTCTAATTTGTGGAAAAATTGCAAATCTTTTTCACCTATCAAGTTAAGAAAAGTTTTGATAAGTAAAATCCGCACGTGAGGAAACCGTATTTGTTAGAACCATATCGATGAAAACATTTTCGCAAATGTGCATCAGAAATGGCGTGCCCAAAAGCTTTTACCGTGAATTGGGAGCGCTACACGTGGCACGGATACCGCGAAGGATATTCACCTTGCGTACCTCGTTTTAATTTACCTTTAAAAGTCAAACGCGAGGGCTATTTTTAAAACGTACTTTATTACTCTTAAAAGGGCCTGTACGTTCATGCACACCTCCTCCTTTTAATCCGCCTTAATCTCGAATCGCGAATCTCGAAATGTGGGCCGTATTTCTTTTTTCTTCTGTGATTTCGTCTCCACCGCCCCCTCGCGTGGCCCACGAAACGTACACAAGCGATTGTTGTCACGCCACGGTCGTAAAAAAAGGAATTCAAAACATTTCGGGAGGGAGGGGTGGAAAGAAAGACTTGCGGCGACTTCCCAGCTGCAAATGGACGTGTGACGTTTTTGTAGGGGGAAAAGTGGAAAGGAAGGAGTGTTTCTTCACTGGTCAAAACTAAAGTAAGAGACCCTATGATATTTTCTATGCTTACGCCCTCTAAAATATTCTGCTGTGATTAAATGCTGAAGCTGCTAAAGGTAAAAGATGGCACTGAAGTGTAGGATCTGAGTCTTTCCCGGCGAGTGCTTAGAATGAAGAGTTCTCGGGTTTCCAGCCGGGTAATGTTAAACTGCACCAACGTTTCGATGACATAGTCTGCCATCGTCTTCAGGGTGAAGATGATGGCAGACTATGGATTCGCCCTGAAGACGATGGTAGACTACGTCATCGAAATGTCGGAGCAATTTAACACCATTACCCGGCTGGAAACCCGAGAATTCTTCATTCGATGGCACTGAAAATTTCGATTGTACGAGGAGTTTTTTTAAATTCGTTGGAATGAGCCTGATATGGAGCGTAGCGTTGTATGGTGCAGAAGCGTGGATCCTCAGAAAGGAGGACGAGAATAGGCTGCAGGCATTTGAGATGTTGGAGGGGAGAAAGATGGAGAAGGTGAGGTGGATGAAGAGGAAGACTAATGAGGAAGTGCTTGAGATAGTATTGAGATGGCTTGAGGTGGAAAGGGAACTTCTGAATGAAATTCGGAATCGGCAGAGGAGGTGGCTGGAGGATGTAATAAGGGGCGATGGATTGCTGAAGAGTGTGATATAGGGAAGGATGTTGGGCAGGCAGGAAAGAGGGAGAAAGAAAATAAGTTTTATTAATGGAATGAAGAAGGGTAGATAGTATTCAAAGGCGAAAAAGGATATATTAGAGATAGATAGGCCCCGGAAAGTGTAGAAAACCGGGAGGTGATTCTCTGACATTCAGCAAAACTTACCTAAATCGGTGTATCTTAAAAAAAATATCCGCCTGAGGATACAAGTTTAGTGTCATTTTTGTTGAATAAAATCTTTTTAATTTGAAATATTAAAGGAATGAGCTAATTTCTCAAATTGTTAATGATAATATTATTTTGTAAGCGTGTGCAGAAGAGAATATCATGGCTGTTGTTTATTAAATTGGAATTGCTATTTATTGAAAAGAGCTTGGTATTCCACTTACCTACCTAATGATACCATATAGGACTTATATAACGTCATCAGCATATGTGAGTATGTGTAAGATATTATCAGTGAATATGACGTATCTACATGTGAAGAATTTTAGTTGTTTTGAATGGAACTAGAGGTCCTTCTCGCAAAAGGGTGTGATGATTATACTTTAATTTACTAACAAATGGTTTTTTATATCAGCTTTTCCCAGAAACAATATTCTTGGATTTCAATATGGAGGTTCTGTTTCCCTATATTGCTACTGTTACACCAGTCACTATTGATAACTCCTTGCAAAACAGAATTTATTTCACCAAAATACAATGAAGTAGCTAATACTTTTGAACCGGATAGAGGTGTGTCAGAGGTGTGATAGATAGTTTAGTGCGTCAGCAGTTGGATTTTTAGGTGATTAATAAATGTTGCCTTTCGTTGAGAGTACGCTAATGACGACGCCGGGTTTCTCTTCTCACACCAGTGTTCTCCCAAAATAAACTGCAAACTGAATTGTATTATGGACAGTGAACGAGGAATTGGTAAGAGAGATGGGAGGCTGGCGGGATGATAAAACTTCGCCGCTTGCGAATAAGTTCACGATCGCCATTGGAGGACATCGGACGAGAAAGTCGCGCGACTAAGTCCTTTTTATGGCTCCTACGCTTTTGGAGTCAACAATTGTTTGCGTGTCCTGTCACCGGAGAGACAAAGATCAAGGAAAAAATTTTTTTATGCCGTAGTGATTCGAACGTAAAAAGGAGCACGAAGCGAGCGCTCTCGCGCACGTCGTTACTCTTTTATTTTATCATTGATGGACGCGACGTGTTCGGAAGTTTAAAAAAAAAAAATAAATCCGCGCCAGCGATTTTTATGCGCGCTTAAAAAATGGTAATGCCACTTTTGATACTCGGCGTAATATACGTGCTATATCGGACGAGGGGAGAAGGGTGGTGGGATAAGAGGCGTACTTATGTCGCAATTATTATTGCTCATGTCGCCTACCAATTGCATGACTTTCACTTGAGTAGATTTCCGTGGGGTGTAATGCGCCATATAGCGAGTAATTTATTCCTCCTTATCAAACCGTGGGTTTACTTACAGGGTCATGGAAATGCTATACTCGTTCCGCACTACCAAATGTGGATAAAAGGGTATTTGTGTGTGTTTTTTAAAGGATAGTCCACCCCTGACATGTTTAGTCAGTTAAGGTTTTTTTTCTAGGCTGCTGAATTGAATTTCAAGCCGCGTTAGATTTAAATTCACATGTACTCTTAGAGCAGAAAATCTGGGAAAAAATATAGGCCATTGTGAAGGAGTCTATAAACGCGAATGAATTTCGATTGTACTTGGAAACGATTAGGTCGGAATTGTGTTAACGAGGCAAAGGTGGACGGTTTGCGAGTGTTATAAGGTGTGGAAATTATTTCACGATCCACGATTAGGCTTTCTTTAACGCAAGAAAGTCTATAGCATTGCTATCAGTTATTGTTTCATTTTGTTTTCACCACAAGTCTTAGTAGAAAAAAAAATTTCTGCCTTGCCTCGCCGTTTGCGTTATTCGAAGGGGAAATAATATGTCATTCATCGAATTTGTGTCCTCCAACTGTTATCACCAGCCTCGCTTCCTTTGCCCTAGTGAATCTCTTTACTTTTGTTTTCTTATGGTTTATCTTAATTCCGAATATCCTGCACTGCATTTCTAAAGCATCTACCTAAGCTTGCAGTCCCTTCGGAGATCCACTAACCAACGCCTGATCGTCCGCGAATCCAACCGACTTTATCAGTTGTCCTACTTTGATTCCCACCTCAAGTTCTTCCCATGCCTGTCTTACCATTCCCTCAGCATAAATGTTGAAAAGCAAATGTCATCATAACTCTTGTTAATTTACTAGTGTCCAGGGAAAGTTTTCATCGTGAAACGCACGTCTGGTATCTTTCTATTCACATTCAGTCATTTTAACCGTTTTGTATTTGAAAGTTCAGCAGTTTTATTCCAAGTAAAATTGAATTTTTTTACAGCACTGCAATATTAGTATTCTTGCCAATGGGAATAAATCAGAGCATTATTACGGGAAGATTTATTTTCTAGCATTTTCTGAACTGTACTTAAAACTGTAATTACAAAATAATTTCAAAGTTATAAAGGAAATGTATGAAAACAAACTGAGATTTAGATGCATCTTTTTGATGTAAAAAAATGATGCTGGACAATGGCTGATTCCATGAAAGTATAGTTTATATGCAGTATATAGGCTGCACATTTTGCCACTTTTATTTTATAGTCAATATAACAAACATATTTTGATAACACGCAAAGAAGTAATTGCTAGTTAAATTTGAACAGAGTTCATGTTTCTACACTCTTTTGATAATTATCGGCTATGGTTTCAACATTTATCATCATTTTCATGGAATCAGATACGTGGAAGTTCCCCATCATATGCATTCAGAGACTATTTCGGCAATGATAGAAAGAGATAACGACGGTGGTATGTGAGGGATGAACTAAGATAAGAGGTAATAAACGTGAAGGTCAGGTTTGCTTATCGCAGGGTCGGAACATACGAGAGAGTTTTAAGTGTGAAATAGTGGAATTTGTGGCAAAAATAACATCAATTTAAAGATTTTCCTGGCTATTATCAGTTTTGTATTGGTCGAATAAATCTAAAAAGCCCCTATGACAACACAGTAAAGAATAATAGTGTCAATGTTATTAAAACCGGCTTAAGTTACACAAACTATTTGCAAAACAAGGTATATTGTCATTTTTGTATATCGTGATTTTGTTAACACGCAAAGAAGGCACTTTTGGTTGAAAGTGAACAAAATTAAAGAGTCTATTCTCTTTAAATAGCTATCGAATATGGTTTCAACACTTGTTTCAAAGTACCACAGCGGTATTTGAAAATAATATCTTTCATAATTCTTGTTAAAGTACTTGTGTTCTGGGAAACTTTATTTATACTCGGAATTTTATTTCAAGTAGTGTAGGGATGAAGAGAAAAATGGCTGTATATGAACGAATTCTTCTCTGCTCTTTATAATTTTCGGCCCATTGTTAATATGTCAGCATTGTAATGCTCGAATATTTTCAAAAAATGGAGGCTGAAGCTCTATCATACGTTACATATATTAAATAATCATGTTTTATATATCGCTGCCTGCATTCCATTTTTTTCGTGTATCCTCATACTTCCCGATCTACTAGTGTATTTCTATTACATTAGGCTGCAGCCTTTCGAGCTTCTTAAACTGATTGATGAGATAACCACTTTTTCTGACCAGTTTTGCTCGTAGCTTGCATGCTCCTTCCGTGAACCGCCATTTTCCACCTCCGTTTTTCTTATCCCACAGTTTTCTTCTCTTCTATTTCCCTGCTGGTCGTTTTCAGCTGCCTGCAAGACTATCTTAAAAGATCTTTAATAAGGGGTTGTCATATACTCAGTGCCCTGTACACACCAGTTTTTTCGATGGGGCGCCATTCTCAACTTGCTTACCAAGGAAATTTTATTTCGCTATTAATCTCCATTATTCTAGTGTAGCGACAGTTCTACATCTTTATGTGAAGTAAAGCTACCACTACCGTCCATTTCTTGCACTCTTACAAAAGCGTACACTAAATGATGACTTTGATTGAGTACCCTAAGTTAGCAAAATGCTAATTTTTTCCGTGGTTAGCGTTTCCTCTCGACTAGCTCCTCCGTGATTGTACTTCTGAATCTCTGAATTTAATTCGAAGTGGTATAGGAATGAGGCGAAAATAGGAAAAGAGGCTAAGAGGTTTGTGAATTTATATCACTTTATTTATCTTCAAACAAGAAATTGATCCGCGTACATGCAAGTGACTGTAAAAATCGTAATTAACTTTCATAAATACTCTTCTTGTTTCGCCTCTCAAGTAACTCTGTCTTTTAATTATAATAAAGTGACTTGAAAATAATCCAATGAGTTTATCATCGCGCTCTATTGCCTTGCTTTGTTTGTTTAAAATTTCCGCACGTGTTTCGCAGTTCATGTCATTTGTGTAATGCTTACGAATTAGAGTCCACGCGGCTTAATATGCGTGAATTAAAAAGCGCTTCCTCCACAGTAAGAGGACTTCCCATATGAAACAAAAATGTTTATTCAGGACAATAATACTTTTATATGCAAAATATGTGGTAAAAAGCTTTGTTTATGATTATATAACCATTAAGTAGTTTTTGGCCCGTGTTGGAAGTGGTGTGTTCCTTCTATTAAAATTGAAAAGCTCATGGTAAAATACTCTTTATAAGAAACAATGAGATTAGGAGTTTACTATGGAACACAAAGTAGGAATTGCAAAAGAATATAACCTCTTAAATTAATACAAAGTCATCATCCGCACTATTGCCAATCACTATGATCATAAGACTATGACAATAACAATAGCCTGTTTCATGTTTTGATAATTTTGGTTACGTATGGCCTGATATGAAAGTATAATATGGAATATTAATTTTCACCACATTAACTGGTAGAACTAAAGCATTAATTATTAGCAAAATAATTGGTAATTAGGATGTATAGCTCTCGGGTTTTCAACCGAGTGATGGTGGTTTTTGGCACCACCATCCACCACCAAACCAGGCCAAAAACCACAATCACCAGGTTGAAAACCCGAGAGATATACATCCTAAGCATTCGCCGGGAAAGCCTTAAGTCTTAATTGGTAATTATTAACCAAGAGGACACGGCAGTGACAGATAACAAGATGAGTACAAAAAATTTCGTATAAATTTTTCAGTATTGACGTTGAGAATATACTGTAGTAGAGGCGGATGTAGTAGTGATTATTCACAGCTTCGTTAGAGCAATTTCCTAAGCATTTATTAATGCATCATCAACATATTTATTGAAGTAGCACTTTAAACTGTTAGCATTGTAAATAGTTGCGATAGTTTGAGCTGTCATTCCTCGCATACCGACACATTATTATTAATCATTTTATCCTTTACATAGAATAGTATTTTAATCTTAGTGGATTTTATTCATCACTCATATGTGACTCGACTACTTGCGGAGTTCCCTGAAATAACAGTTGAATATTTGTTGGCCTGAAGGTTAGAGTCTCTTTGTTCTAAATACCATTTAAACTTCTGCCCACCCCGGGGTAATAAATGAGCAATTTTCTGGGTGCTATACTTTCGTGGGAAATGGCAGGTGCCTCGGAGGAAAGAAGCTGGACCATAGAATCTTACTATCAGATGACTTAAGCTAAAGGCCAATTCTAACCTCTGAGATTCATTAAGTTATACATGGAGAAACATTTCGTCGACTCCCATAGTTTTCATACAGAAGAATGATTCTTACAAGCATTTGAAAATTAACATCACTTCCGTCTTGTTAAAGGAGCATATTTGTTCTCTCATTAACAATATTTGCATTCTTATATAACTAGAGTAATATTTCGTTAATTTGAAGTTTACCAAGTGTCTACCAAGCTTATAAAACATGGACCTTTTTTTAAAGAAGAACTGCATAAAATGAGCAATGAAATGATGCTTAGCATTTTTTATTTAAATATTTGTCTGGGGTTTTTATTTACAGTCTTATGCAGCTTTAAGGTACTAAAGGGGCAAAACCTTTTGTGTTGGATAGCCGTTGTCTTGTCAGTGAATTTTTTTCGTTCTTTCCTATTTTCGGATGGAATTGTAAGCGTTAAAAACAATAGCATGTTGTTGGTCATATTAGGAGTTTGTTTGCGCAAGTTTTTCACCCTAGAGAAAGCATATTTGTTTTTTTATTTTCAATTTTCTCCTTACTGCCCTTTAAACTTTCGTGCATTTCTCATTTACTTGAAATGTGCCGATTGTCATTTGAAATAGTAGGACTTGAAATATTAATTATTTGAGTCTAAACTGTTGTAAATGTACGAATTAAAAAATGACGGACTAAAAAGATCACTTAAAATATTTAACCTCTATCGAATTTAAAACTTTTAGGAGAAAAAATCATATTTGAAGACTTGAGTGCCAAAAAATATGTATTCCTTTCGTCAAGTGTGAGTGCCAAAGTGTGTATTTCCACTTTTATGGGATGTTTAGTTTTTTATTAATTTATAGGAGACTAGCGGAAGGTACCCGTTGAAATTCAACGGAGGTTGAAAACATTTATATACAATTATATATATATATATATATATATATAATTTAGAAATTCGGAGTACATAAAAATAAAACGCATGGAGCAGACCTAAGAACAAAATACGTCGTAGGTGGCCGCATTCACTTTTTTTAAACTTTTTCTTCTCCGTGGACGAAATCAAACAGCCCCGATTAGCACGCACTCAAAAATCATTCCTGCCACCACAAATACGTGAGCGCTGATTTCGGGCTCGAAAAACCAGTCGCCACGCCCCCCTCATTTCGAGCCTCTTTCCCCCTCTTCCCCGAAATACCAGCATCCCCCTCCTCATGCGGGTACCGCCGTTTCTTTTCATCTCCCATTCCACTCTCCCGCTAAGGTGTCGTATATTTCTCCTCGTTAATGATTCCGGCGATCCCGAAATCGAGGCGGAGCTCTCTCGAAGAGTGGCCGCTTTCATCAAACGTCTCGCCTCGACTGGAAGAGCTAGAATACTCTGGATTGGAAGAGAAGTGTGCTTCTTTGCCGTCTTATTCTCTCGTGGCAGAAGTGAGGATCATTTTCATCTCTTTACCCAGTGCTTTCCCTTTATTTTTATTCCTCATCAATTCATGCGTCTGCTGTAAAGAATATGCTTTTTGTGAGAACGAAGGCTTTCGCGGTGCTCTGCGTTGATCTCCTTCATTTTTCGGGATCTACCGCGTATTTTTGTTGTGAGTGACAACAGTTTTGTTGACACTACTCTCAGCGTCTTCAGGTCGAAGTCAGCATCTACGACCTGAGGACGCTAACAGTAGTGTCAGCGATACTGTTGTCACTTAAAACAAAAATACGCGGTTGATCCCGAAAAATGAAGGAGATCAACGTGAACGTGCTTAATTTACAAATACAATTTGACTTTATATCTTTATTATTAGACTTTTTACACATTTGAATTATATTTATTTATTTTATACATTTGCATTATATTTATTAATACGCAGGAGATAAATTCATCAACATCTACATACTACCCTGCGAGCCACCGCATGTGACAGTGGGTGTTAGGACACCAGTCGTTTTAAGTTGCAAGGGATAAGGTTTTGGGACCATCTCCAATTTTGGCATCTATTGTGTGGGGTGATTTTTATCACACTCGTCGGTCTTCCTGTCACTTCCATTAAACGGCATACAATACGACCAATGATTTAATTTTGACAAGAGACATCAATACATATCCATTTCTTGATTCCCTTTCAGGGTAAGCAAGTTCAAAGAACATAGCTGTTGCTGTGTGGCCGTGGACATCTGGGTCCCTTTTAATTATTCATCTCATATTACTCGATGTATATCTCTTTCGTTTCTATTCTATTCATGCATACATTCTTTGTTTTAAGACTCTTAACATTCTTCTTCTTAAGTCTCCGTCTCCAAATTTAATTTCATACCACATAAAATGTGCATGTCAATATTTGACATTCATCCATCCTCTTATCAGGGTTAAATCAACATAGAACACTCCCTACATATGCGTTCAATACTGGAAAATCCAACCTAGAGTCTATCTTGACCAACATATTTTCCTCCCTATCATTTCTACCATTGCCCCAAAAATTGCTAAAATATGCCATGCCCACTGCACCTATTTAGGATGGTGGGAATTCGAAAGAACACCTATATTTGCTTCAAATTTTATTTTCTTTGATAAACACGTATTCCATAATATACTCCTCGCATTACCTTTGATTTTCAATGCGGTGAGTTTGCCTTTCTGCTCTTCGTGTATCCCTCCAACTTTATGAAACGTGCGCATAGAAATATGAATGTCATAAGTTCTCCTAATAGAATGACGGAAAAACAATTTGCCTCTATTCACTCATCATTCCACATTAGTTAACAAACCTTCGGTTGAGAAGGTATTTTCAGCATATGGCGTGAAACTTTTAGTCATGTAACAGTCTCATCATCAGTTGGTTACTGAGAAGTTTAGTCAGGTAAATCGCACGTTTTGCGCCAAGAAAAGGATCGTATTTACTTTGTGTTCGTTACAACTGATTAAATAAAATGAATAAACCTCTATTATTGACTAGAACATTTGGATATTTATAAATTTGACAAGATAAGAATTTTTCTCAAGCTACATTCATCGTTTAGGAGATACAGTTACTTCCTCGATTCCGACTCCCATTCCCTTTCTATCGCGCCATCCGATTGAACTCCCCGAGGGCCGTAAATCATCCCATTCGAGCGCGGAATATAATAATTCCTTAAATAAGTAATTGAATCTGAAAAGGGGCTTCGAGAAAGTGAGAGAGAGTGCGACACCTTCCTGGAGAAGAGGGGTGGGACGTGGGTGTGGCAGGCCGGGTCTGGTGGGGGTTGGGGTGTGAGGTTGAAGGAAATCGGACCCGCACTTAGGCCGGCCCTATTCGCCGTCGAGAGGGTGGATCGCACTGCGGTGAGAGACATCATTCGCTGCGGGCGGGAGAAAAGGAGGGAACGGATACAGAAATTATAATTCGGCTCGACCGAAGTCCAAAGAGGAAGTGAGGAGCGGTCGCGGGCCCTTCGACTGGGATGTTGCGGGTGCGGTAACTGAGAGGGATATTGTGGGTTCTGAAATCTTTTTGTCCACCCGCATCAAACCAATTTTGATACATTTTTGGAACACCATTGCATGGTGCCATTTACCTGACTAAACTTCTCAGTAACCAAATGATGATGAGACTGTTACATGACTAAAAGTTTCACGCCATATTCTGAAAATACCTTCTCAACCGAAGGTTTGTTAAATATTGTGGAATGATGAGTGAATAGAGGCAAATCGTTTTTCCGTCATTCTATTAGGAGAACTTATGATAATCATATTTTTATGCGCACGTTTCATAAAGTTGGAGGGATACATGAAGAGCAGAAAGGCAAACTCATCGCATTGAAAATCAAAGGTAATGCGAAAAGTATATTATGGAATACGTGTTTATCAAAGAAAATAAAATTTGAAGCAAATATAGGTGTTCTTTTGGATTCCATGCATTTTCGTGAGCCTTTACCATCATCACTAATATATAATAATCTACATATAAATGCAACCATTGGAGCCGCCGCTTGGGCGTGTTACAGGGGGAGGGGGTTTGTTAGTGCATCAACCATGTAAACATGTAAGGGATAAGGTTTTGGGAGGTAAAATGGTGACGCGCATTATTGAAATGTGTTGAGTGGAGTTCAGTTTCTATTGTGATCGCTTATTGTGCGCGGAAAGAACAAGTTTTTGTACCTATCTATTCGGCAATCCATCTCTCTAATTTTATCGCTCCTGTCAGACCTAGAGATGTAGTGAGGCGTCATGATGATATTCTCCGTGTTGCTCTGAAACAAGCGTGTCCTGATGAAGTCTTCTCGGGTTTCCCACCGGGTCAGGTCGTTATGGGCCGACGTTTCGATGGCGGTGATAGCCATCGAAACGTCGGCCCATAACGACCTGATCCGACGGAAATCCCGAGAAGACTTCACCAGCATGATACGCCGGAAAGAACTAAATCATATTTTAAGCGTGTCTTGAATTTCTCCAGCAAGCTAAGCCTAGCGTGTGACCTCCGAGTCCCTCGGGGCTCCCAACCCTCTAAAAGCTGCGTATCACTACACTCTTATTGCGTAAAACTGCTTGTATTTTATAATTATTTTGGATAAATCTTTATGACCTGGGTAATATATGAATATATAATGTAGCTACCCCTTTGACTTCTTAGCCCTTCTGTTATCAAGATCAAAGCTAGTCTGTTTAAGCATTTCTATTATAGTTTTTTATATTTGCTTTTTTAAAAATTAAATGGAAATGTTATTACGCCACCAGTCGTAATGCCTACCAGCAAATGAATAAATATCAGTGACCAACATGAGTGTACTGATTGAATATTGCTACTGCTTCATGCAGTGTCGTAATAAGGCAAGGCAAGAAATCTGGTGAGAACCTTTTGGAGAGTCATGTGAGAACTAATTGCGTGAGTAGCTAGTGAGAGGAATTAAGATAGATATCACTTCAAGTTCATTTAAGTACTCTACCAGCTGATTGGTAGGTTTTTGGAGAGTATTTATTCTAACGTCCTAATTTCTGGCATATCGTTCTGTTTTCCCTTCCATTGGAGAGCCGGCATTACGTTCTTCTTGCATTTTTGACATAATTTTCCCCTTCTTATTTCGTCCAGAATTCCTATCCTCATCAATCCTCTTCCACGCTTCCCCAGTACTCTCCCCTATATTTCTCTCATCAGTAATCCCCTCTTTTCAAAACGTCCTCCATCCATCTCTTCTGCCTCCTTCTAACATCCGCCTCCCGCATCATCTCCTCTTCAACCGTGTACAATTCCTTCTCGTTCGTCCTTCTCGGCACCCAGCTCAACCCTTTCCATCCTTTTCCACACCCACTTCTCAAATGCCTCATGTCTACATGCCTTCTCTCTTCGCAATGACCACGTCTCTGACCCTTAGAGCGCCACGTTTCATATCAGAGTCATCTTCAGGTTTTCTTTACCCTCTACTTTTCAATTCAGACTCATAAAAATTAATGAAAATTTGGTGATATATGAGAATTACACAAATTGTCCGTCTAAGGTGGATATAGGTAATAGAAATGGAGGTGGTATTTGGATAAGTTTTCGGTATTTAATTACAGCTGCTAATGGCAAGGATTCAAGCGCTGTTCAAATAAGGAAAAATTTATTGTCTAAAGGGAGGACTTATGTAACTTTTTCTTTGACTATTAACTTGATCCTGAACCAAATCAGTCTCGAGATTATTCAGCATGTAATGACTGAATCCACTTCGTTTTTCTGTCCATAGAGTATTGTTATATATCCATATATTTACCTTAGGTTAATTGAATACTAGCTTTTATTTTTTTGAAGCTAGGAAAGTGTTCCATGAGGTCAGTCTTAGCAAAGAAGCTGTACCTGAAGTCAATCGTTTAATTAAATGATTAGTTCATTGCTTTATCTTTCTGCACGATAAATTTATTGCTAATCGCACGATTAAAGTATTCCCCCATGAAATGGTGTCAAAAGGGACAGTGATTGGAGACATTCTGCAAAGAATCTTCATTCCTAATGATGCCACCGTAACTAGCTAAAGCAGAATTGATTCACGGAGCATAACCAGCTGACTGATTTCAGCCGGAGGAACTTCCCTTTTCATGCTTCCCTACCGTCGGATGGTTGAAAAAATATCAATGGAAATGCATAGTTTCTGGACCTACATTCTCTTTTCGTTTCTATTCGTCAGAAACATGTAGCCACAACTGGTGCATCATCTTTAATTGATTCACTGGCTGCTTGTAGATAAGAAATGATTGTACAGCGAAAATATTTTAGATTTATACAAAGCTTGAGTGAGGAAAGATATGTCATAAATTTCCTTAGTCCCTGTTTATCTTGTGAAATGGGTAAGAGAAGGATATATATTTTCTAAATACTTGGTACAGAACAAAATGATGCAACGTATGACACATACCGAAACTTTTATAAACGTACTTAAATTTCCTAGCTTCACATTAAAACTTCCTTTATTTGCCATTCAATTTCTTAAAAGTTCATCTGTTGTGTTAGATTGCGAGCTGATACAAGGTCTGTTTTTACTTATCATCCCCTATAATTAATCACACATTTTCAATAGATATTTTTGTCTTTTGTTTTGCTTTTTACACAATATTGCTTTATAAATCTTTACATGGAAATTATTTATAGGACAAAAGTAAACATTAATGAGAAAAAAGCACCCAGCATGTAGATTCCTTTAAAACGTATTCCTAACTTGTGCTCATTTTTCCCTTAAGGATTGATTCTTAACCGTATACGCAATGGACTTAATGTCATTGGAAGTATAACTTACTGTTTATGTGTTCATCGATCCGCATAGGCAACTCTAAAACGAGCTGAGAACATGCCTTCCACTCCCCGTCTTGGCCAATGAGATTGATTCTCAGTATGTCAGCATCGTTTCGGCTTTTATGTTGTTGGGATCTCGAAGGTTACGCCTGAGGCTAAACAGGGGAAATAAAAGTCGACGTAGGTGAGACAAGATACAGGTCGCAAAAGTCTCAATGGGAACTGAAACAGAAACTTAACGCGCAGCGAACGCAGTCGTCATTGGCTCAGATCTAGGCAACTGATCTGGGGCCATTGTTCTTCTGAGGTTGGTTCAAAATACATTGGGGTCTAACGTTGGGTCGTTGAAGAGATAATATGAGGGGAACAAATACAGCTCAATAATATGAAAGTTTTTCTCAAAACCAGCCTAAAAATCTCCCGACAGCCTCTAGAATACTACGCTTAGAATGGGCCATGGCGTAAAATCAACGCTTTTATGTATAGTGGAAGAGAATTTTATGAGTTCCCATTTAAGGAATGAAAAAAATCATCTAAAAGTGCTCCAACATCAATGCCTATAAGAGTAGTTTTGATTCCGTAAATTCCGTCCTTGTGTTAAGGAATATTTTTGTTGCTAAGAAAGAAGTTCGTGATTATTACTTTTCTCGTAGTAAATGTCATGTTTTCTGACACTACTCTTAGAAAAAATTATATTTTGATAAAAGCTAAATTTCGCTTTCCATTTCGTAATTTTAGAGCATGCTGCATTAGTGGCCATAACATTTTAGTAAAATATTTTTTCCGGGAATTTGGTAATAAAACCTTGGTTTTTGCCATTTGTTTAGATAATAGTGATAAATAATATCGTAGTCGTCACACAAGAGAAAGAGCAGCGCATGTAACATTTCTAAGTTTTACCGTTCATAAGTTCGTAATCTCGTATGTGTTTCATATAGTTTCATAGTTTGCTATAGTTCATTTTGTTTCACCTTCATTTTTTTCAAACATAATGTTTTAACTGAGGTTTTTAAATATCCTTATCATTAATAATATTAAAAATAATTATTTCCATTTATCAGAATTAATTTGTTCTTTAGTAATAATCGATTTCACTTTCACCAATCTATTTTCCTTTGCACTGGGTTATAGCGACTGTATTCTGCTTGTCTCGATTAATTTATCTGAGTGGTTAATAATGAAATGAAGCAGAACTATTTAAGTTCTACATTCTTTTTTCTTTAACTGACATGTCTTTCTTTGTCATATACTGAGGACACGATATTCATTTTTTATTAGATTTAGAACTTTGCATGAACAAAACATTTTTGCAAAGCCCCAGCTATTACACTTATCTTGTAATGGCTAAAAATATGTCGGACTATATCTTCGTGTCTTTAGCTTCAACCAGGATCAAAAGCGTTTGGTTTACCATCTTTGACTAACAATATGGGCATCAGTTGAGCCCCCGAGCTCTCGTCATGAGTGGAAATGTTTACCTTCCGCCATAGTATTATGATTTTCTCAGAAATATTTTGAAATATTGATATTATATTGCATTCTCTTATCAAAATTTATGCATTGAATTTTTATGAAACTGAGTCTGAAAAAATAACTCATTGGAAATATACGTCTTTTCTTCTCTAGTCATTTGCAGCTTTCACTCGATCCACTGTGAATCCAGTGTGAAATCCATTAATAACTAACTGAAGATAAAAATAAGTATAGGTTGCAATTGCAAGTGAACATCATGCATTTTATAAGGGAGACTTTGTTTTACTCTTTTTTGCAAGGCGTATAAAATATATATCGTAATAGTAGGAGAAGTACCATAATTAGCATATAAAAATGGAAAAGTAAGTTAGTTGAGCCTCAAACTATGGAACGTATGTAAGATGCGTAGAAACTTTCAGTCGTTACTCAAATTTGTTTAATTTATTTCACTTATCCTTTCGTCAATCACTTTATTTGTTTAAATTGATACGTTGGGTGGCTCAATCCATTGGCTTATTTTCTTCGACATTATTTTTCTATATCCCGCTTACTTCAGATTCTTGCGTTCTCTTTGAAAGTCTGTCAGCAATTTCTTTGAATAACAATAAAACGATTAATGGCAGTTTTACATGCTGCATATCTCAAGCAATTGACAACCATGAACCCTTATTCACTCAGATTGTGGTATTTTCTTTTATTGCGCTAATTATGGCGGAGAATAAGGGATTTACATTTGCGTGAGCAATTGGGCATGGTAAGGAGGGTATTGGGTTAAAAAATGTCATTTTTGAGCCTCCACACAATCTGAGAACCCATTTCTGGGGTCAAAAACAGCAAAAATTTTCAAAAAGTTCAATTAATGTCGCAAGTGTTCTTATAATGTAGAATAGTGATCAATTCATTATAAACCTAATGAAATTTCATCCTATGATGACCCATATCCAACTAGTACAGACGAACATCTGGAGGATCAGCGCCAACACTTCAAAATAATCTTCTCTTGCTCAAAAATGAAGCCCAATATAACTCTACGTAGGCATTTTTCCACCAAACGCGTGCATGATTCTCTGATTTTGAAACATATACTATATTTTTAATCGGCCCTATTGTCTGTCTTGTATTTTTTAAGTGGCAACGGCATGATATTCTTTAATGGTGCTACGCCACGCACTTTACCGGCATCAATGAGGCTTTAAAAAATCTTGCATTATCTCGTAATGAGACAATAGGCTAGGTTTATTGAAAGCCTTTTTCTATAAGGTGGAATAAGAATTATATGCTTTTAAGTGCTATTGGCACTTTTATTCCGAAGATGTTCGACCTCTGAAGTGGGTTTTCAGACCACTGTGCGCCACCAGAAGGCTCAGGGAGGCACTTTTTTGTGCTTCGTGGATAGTTGTTGATTTCTAGGAAATAGAACTAGTCATATTTAATGTGTGAGATACAAAATGAATATTTGCCCTCGGGCCTAATTTGAGTGAAATTTGCTCTACCTAAACCACGAAACTTTTCTCCGCCTTGTTATCAGCTCGCCGGTAGTAATAAGTAGTTTACTTTCAGTTTCAATCTTTGGAGCAATTTACCCAACTATGTGCGGTATCCAAGCTCTAGTAGGCTGATTTGCTCACTGACTTTCAGTCTCGTGAAGGAAAACTACATTCCGCCATCATAATGTTCAAAAATCATCTCAAAATTGCACAAATTATCCCAAAGTAACGATCACTTCGTCATCAACTTTGACGATGAACGATAATTATGCACTAGATGGTTTTTTAAATATACCGTGGTAGATTACCTTCGCCATGAAATAAGCGCTCTCAGCCGCGACGATAGCCTCGCTGTTTGCTCAATAAAGTGGCCCTCGATCAAGTTTAAAATCGGAACAAATTCTCGCGTCCATTCTTCATCCCATTAACGGTTCATTAAATGCCAGAAAATGGTGGGAAAGGACGGGAAATATCATGATTCAAAAATCTCTCTTCCAATTCCTCACCCTCCTCGACGCTAGCGCCGCGGCTAGACCGTATCAGTGGATTTATAAAAAAAACGGAGAAATATAATTCTCGCTCTTGATCCAATCACTCAATCAATCAATCAGTTTTTTAAAATATTATTATTTTATTTTTTTCCCCTCCTCCCCTTAAACGTTTTCGGTGCACCGTCCGAGTCTACCGTTGGGAAGGGAACATAAATCAGGTCCAAATTTTTCGGCGGTGGGCGTTAACCGCCTCCAAAAGCACCTTTCCCCCGCCCAGGTCTCTTTTCGGTCCGGTTTATTATTGGGTCTTTTTTCGCTTTTTGATCTCTCTCTCTCATCGCCCGAAGCGCGTGGAATGGTAGTGCGGTCTGAATAATTCATGTGGTCTCCCTCCCACTCTATGTTTCTCCTACCCTGCCTGCTCCTTGGACGCCTGCAGCCCATTGCGCCTCTGCAGGGTGAAATTAAGTCCATGCACGCGGGGCCAAGTGTGCGATCCATTGAATTTTCTCGCTGCCAAAATACCGGCGGACGCTAGATTTATTCTTTTTCCCATTTTTTATGAGGGATTCTGGTAAGTTTTTCGAGAACTACAAAGCAAAATATTTTTATGAAGTAAAATATCGGGGGAATCGATTGATTACCGGTTGTATCGTTTTTCGAATCAATCCAAGCTTTTTTTAACGTGGTCCACAGTCTGTTTATAGAAATCCACAGTTTGTTTATAGAAATTTTTGTGACATTTGAGCAGCTGTACTGTGCACAGCTCGGCCCAAAGAAGAGAATAGTGTGAAGAAGGCTGTGAGGCTGGTTAAGAGCTTGATATGGAGCGTGGCGTTGTATGGGGCAGAAACGTGGACCATCAGAAAGGAGGACGAGAATAGGCTGCATGTGGGTGTGGAGAAGGATGAAGAAGGTGAAGTGGATGGAGAGGAAGACTAATGAGGAAGTGCTTGGGATTGTGGGCGAGGAAAGGAAACTTCTGAATGAAACTCGAGATCGGCAGAGTAGGTGGCCGGAGGATGTAATAAGGGGCGAGGGGTTGCTCAAGAATGTGATGGAGGGAAGGATGTTGGACAAGCGGGGAAGGGTAAGAATGAGAATAGATTTCATGGACGGCATGAAGAAGGGTAGATCGTATGCCAAGGTGAAGAAGTAAATACAAGTGGTATTTAGGCCCCTGAAAGCGGAAAAAACTGAGATGAGATTCTCTGACAATCAACAAAACCTACCTTAATCGGAAGAATACTAAAATAAACACCTAGTAATTACCTCGTCTTCAACTCCATTACACGCCACGGACAACAGCGCCACTGATGGAACAGTACATATGCGTTTGCATTGGTTCACGTGAATGTTCACTGTGACGTTATAAAGCACAATTTACAAAAAGTGATAATTTTGCGTAAAGATGAAATATTCTTATTAACAAGTCTAAATATTATACGAAAAGTACATCATACGCGTCATGGCGATCGTCTGATTCTCGACAGATTCACGTTTAGTTCGCAGACGAAATAGATATTTAGAAATCAAAAAGCAATAAGTAACGAAATATAATTTAACTGTTAATTATTATTTAAATGGAGATCTATTCCAATCCAATCTTTGGATTGATGACTCCTGAAGATGATAGCTAACAATTTTTCAAAATATCATCATGAAATCACGATTCAATGTAAAACTTTCTACACTATGTGATTAGATAGTCAGGTAAAGTGCCAGCCTGTGAATATAAAGATTGCGGCTTTGAATACCGCCTCAAGAATAGACGTATTCAGAATATCTATAGACTTCTGATGCTTTCACGCCTACTTTGAATCTATAGACGAAATATTCGCCCAATGACTTGGATCTTGTGTAGACCGCTGTGATCGTGGAGCAGTTAATACTCTGTAGTTATTTCATCGTACTTGCATCTTTAATACAATTTCACAGTTGGCATTAACGTTATATCCGCCACATACTTAATGCATTTGTACGTTTGTATACTGAGTGTATCTGATTTATTCCTTTATTTTAAATCAACTCCAAAGAGTAACCAGTCCCGAATTTCAGGCTCACGATAAGGGGTCCACAAAATCTCACTTGCGATATGTTGTTCTAATACAACCATACATTTTTTAGCCTCGAACCTTGTATTTCTTCCTTCCTTAACCTTGTATAGCTTCCCATAGTTTTTATGCCTGCAATATGACCAACGTTTACGGTGATCAGTAGCCCGGCGGATCATAGTTCGTAATCGAACTAATCTTATCTCACTAATCGTAACGTAGTCCATCTTGCAAACAGTAATTAACTCATTGGGATGCCGGAAAAGAATTCACCAGCACAAAGTGCCTTGCAAGCCTAAAATATTTCAAACCGTCTATTTCTTTTCATCCCCAACTGTGGATGTTCACTGTAGTTTGTTCTGCCTGAGTTCATCAAAGATGTACCTCGATTTCTAATAAAAATGGAGAAGTATTAATATTCCAAGTAATGGGGAAGTATCATGGAAAACTTGCCAAAACAATTACTATCTATAAATCAAGTAATTACCTCTTTTATCCCCTTCCTCCTCCCAAAAATGATTTCTTTGCTTAGATTTAATAGATGTTACCACTCACGGTAACAGTACGTGGTCATTCAAGCATTCCATCTTGTTGATAGTTGCTCAAAATCCACATGTGTAGAATTTAGCAAATGCTGTGTTTGATTCATCTCAGCTTGAATATCCACGCTTACCATATTTTTATGGATCCTCTTTTTAATAGACATAATGTCGCAATTGGGTTTATCATACGATTAATTTAATTCTGAACTCATGGGGCGAAGTATTTAATGTAAGAAGACCATCATCACTATCAACTGAACTCAATGAGAGGGAGTAGTTTGAGATATTCTTCTTAAGAAGGGGGATATCCAATTTTCAATCTCAGATCTAACACATCACTTCATCCTCGGCCTGAATATTGGTGCGCTTTGAGGAGTATCGTTGTTATTTTACCTCCACCTGCCCCTGAAAATATCCCTCATTCCAGCTTCTTTGGCAGCCATTTGAGTCTCCGACTTCAGGAAAAGTTTCTTAATAAGGGCCTCCAATTAGCGATGAACATGAAACACTAGCCCTTTCAAGTTATGAAGCCCAATTTGATGTTAACGCCTTGCATGACTGAACTTACGAATTTATTGTACTTCCTTTGCAAGAATACATACTTTAGATTAGTCTTCTAGTGTTAAAATGTTTAAATGCACAGTTATTTGAATACTGTAAGAGCCTGGTTGCTAGTTGGCCTGGTCGTTTTACGGTTTAACTTTATCCCATGCCTTTGTACCTCTTACAATATCATCATTGACTACCACTCATTTTCTTACTGGCTGACTATTGCTGGGTCATCTGTGAGTCTCACTTACTTTTACGATTTACCCTTCTCCATAAACTCCTCATGCTTCTTCTTAAAAACCATTTGAAAGCAGTCCATCTTGTTTTGTTCAAACCTACTGCCTTCCGGTCATATCGAAGGTCATGTGAGTTGATTTATCATAATTTTCACGAATTTATACTCAAAGTGCATTTTGGATATACCTACGACTTTTTGTCATGAATCGGCTCAAATTATTTGGCATTTTGGTTTTGCTTAAATACTTAATTCGTATATTAGTCTTTTTTTAAGTATTCTACCGGTGAAGGTAGGTTTTATTGAATAACATAGAATCCTATCCCAGTTTTTTACACTTTTAGGAGCCTAAATGCCTCTTGTATTCACTTCTTCACCTCGGCATACGATCTACCTTTCTTCATCTCGTCCATGAAAACTATTCTCTCTCTTCCCTTCCCCGCTTGTCCAACACTTTTATCTATCACACTTTTGAGCATCCCATCGCCCTCATTACTTCCTCCAGCCTCCTACACTGACTATCCCGGATTTCATTCAGAAGTTTCCTTTCCTCGCTCACCATCTCAAGTACTTCCTTGTTTGTCTCCCTTTCCATCCACCTCACCTTCTCCCACGTACACCCACCTAATCTAATGTCTGCAGCCTATTCTCTACAACTTATAATGTATAAAAGCTTGAACTTGGTATCTATCTGTATTCTTCCTCGAAAAAAAAATCTTTCCATACGTTTTGCCATCAAATACTGTTTCCAGGAGACGGTTATACATCTGAATATGAATTACATTTCTGTCTATTTTTAAGATGTTACTTGATGATGCGTGCGAGACCCACGGGGTTAGGATAATTCCATGATTCACAGTATATTTCCATCACTCAGAAAACTTCGCCATTACCATACGAAAAAGCTGCCGCAGTAGACGTTTAAGTGATGTTCTTGCAATGGTACGAAGCAGAGGTGAAATGATAATGGTAATTTAAAGTAAAATGGCTAATTTGCAATATTTTATCAGGACCAAAAAAATACACTTTGAATTGGGTGTTATCTCACCCAGCTACACAAGGTGGAACAAGAATTTTAAACTTGTCGATAATTCCCATAATTCGAGCGAGAAAAATAAATTCTTTCAACCGGAATCCCCATAAATAATGTCGGAAAATAGATTCCACATGAATAATTTATGATGTCTCCTCCGGTGTTGAAAATAACGAGGAAACAATTTTCTCGCCTATTTGCTGGGATCGACGCGAAACGTTTTTGCTTCTATTCCGCTTTCTTTTTTGTGTTTCAGACGGCACGTCAAAAAATGCCGCGCGCACGTCCGAAAATTTTCATCGGTGTTTTTTTATTCCCTCTGGGCTCGATGAATTCCCTTGAAGACAAAGATCTTATCCTTTTGCCCGCATGAAAGCCGAGAAGTCCGTTTTGCGATTGCCTAATTGAACTCAGCGTTAGTTCAGGGCAATAACTTCACAGAGTCGGCATTTAGATTAGTGTTAGTACCCTGACCTGCGGTTCATGATTGAGAGAGGAGAGCAGTTCGGCCAATTTATTTGGCGAATTCTCTATGGTTGAGGCATGTACATGAGTTCCAAAATTTCACTTATCGATCTAATATTTCACCACACGAGAAGATTGGGTATTGATGGGTTCCACAAAATAAGCCACATAATAATCATTCGTGCTGGAGACATATTTGAAATTCTGTTACGGTCTCGATTTTTTTCACGTATTTATGTAGCACAGATCACCACTAATACCCATTGGGCGGACAAAGAGCTATAGGTATGCGCTGCATGAATACCTACAACCTCGCAGATCCATTTATGAGTACGTAACCATGTTAACTATTTGGTAACAATAATTTACTATATTTATTTACCAATTTCAGTCACAGGTGTTGCGATAGTTGTTTTTTTGTTGCCTACCCGAAAACGCCTAAATTTTAAAGCAAAATCCGAAGCGGTGAAAAAATGAGATGTTGAAAACCTCTTTTTGACTTGCGTTTCCGACTGGACATCCATAATTTCTACCACCCCGTCGCATATCCGTCGAAAAAGGTGCATTCCAATTTCCCCTACTGTAAGTCTGGTTCTGATCTCTTCTGGAAAAGTAGTCAATTTTTGTATCCAACAAATTTTCTGTACTCCGGAACCTGTGAATATCTGAAGATTTAAAAGCCCTCCCTTCAGTAGTAGGGTGTTATCTCATTGAGATTGTAGGAAAGACATCAGTAATTTTTCGAGTTGTGGGTAAAGAATGTTGTCCCCAACAGCAAGGATTTCTGAGCCATCTCAACTGGAGGCTGTCGTAAAATACGTAACAGTTATCATGCGATTTCCGTGCGTCAAGACCAGGTGGTTTGTTTCCCTTCGCGACTCTGCCTTGGGTCACATCTGTTTCCCGTCTCTCCACTTTTATCCTTTCTAGTTACAGCTTTCCTTTGATCTGCCTCAACACCTCTCCAATCTTCGTCTTCATCTTTTGCCTGTCCTTCTCTCTCTCTCTCTCTCTCTCTCTCTCTCCCGCTCTTGATTCACTCAACTCCACTAACACCATGTCCTTCTCAATTAAATGCCCTCCCCTCCACCGTTCGAAACTTCCTCAACGTGACAGCCCTTCGTCTTCGACGTAAGGGCCCACCTCTCACTCGCTCTTAATTGCTCTCGCTAAATAACATTTCTTCGTTCCTAAACTTTACTCCCATCGTGCATCTGGATTAAAAACCCTTGCGCCAATCATCCAATGGGTCGCATATCTAATCAGGCATCCCCATCTCCTTTTTCAAAAGTTTTTAATTCTTTTAACTTTAATTATTGCCTAAGTATCATCCCATTTGCGGCCAAGACTTGACATGGAACCGAGGGTGTGAAACTAAGCTAGCAGGACTGATGGCGGAAGGCGATTTTCGACCCCAAATTCCGTGAGAAAATAACCTTTCGCGCTGCCAATGATTACAAGGGAATGGGTGGTCCTTAGCCTTCTCTCTCGACTGACTCTCGAGGAACTCCCTTTTCCAAATTTGGTATTGATCAAGGAAACTCTCAGGAGAAGAAGGGCAGGGTACATCTCTTACATTCACGGTTCTAAAAGTTCTAGAGTAATGGTGTTGGGTTAAAATAGTGTCCTCTGCGTCACTTGTATAACCTGGATGATCTCATTTTTTTAAGTTAACTTAGCCTAACATGTAACCTCCAAGTCTATAATGGTTTCATTAGGCGTATTACACTCTCTGAATCGCTTTAGAAGTTTTTAACGAAATATTATAATGCCATTTGTGTTTTTTTGTTTAATGATTTAATTATTTTGGTATTTGGTCCAAAACTCTCGTAGTGTATTCGAGATGAGGCCTAGCTGGAGCGAAGTCACTCCTCTCTTTCACTTTTCCATTCTAGAGCCTTCTTACTATCCGCTGAGCGAGTTCTTGTCCCTTTAATACGGCCCGTTAAACGTTTTGAATGTTATCCTTCACAATTGGCTCGAAGTTATAGTGATGCCGGAGTGTTTGCATTCCTCTGCAAACTTATTATTTTCCTCCTTTTCATCTACATCTACATCTACATACTACCCCGCAAGCCGCCTCAAAAGACGTGTGGCGGGGGGTGTTAGGACACCAGCCGTCAACAAAAAAAAATCAAAGTTCCGCCTAGCATTTATTAAAGTTCTTAATTGTTCGGGGGAAAAACGAATTCCCATACCTATCCGTTCGGCAAAATATCTCCCTTAATTTATCGATTCTGTCGGACCTGGAAATATTAAGTGGTTCTAATATGATGTTCTCCGTGTCGCTCTGAAAGATATTCATTCTCAATTGCTCAAGCATTCTAAGCCTAGCGCGTAGCCTCCGAGTCTCTAGCGGCTCCCACCCTAAATCTTTCAAAATCTGTGTAACGCTTTCTGTACGGCCGTAGCAGTTTTTCACGAATCGCGCAGCTTTCCTTTGTATTTTATCAAGTTCATGGACTAGGTCTTTCTCCGCCGGATCCCATATGCTCGCTGCATATTCAAGGTGTGGCCGGACGAGTGCGAAATAGCACCTCTCTTTCACTTTATCATCCGATAATCTTCCCACAACACGCTTGACAAATCCTAACTTCTTCAGGGCTCTGCCACAAATATTTCTTATATGTGTTCCCCACGATAGGTTCGAAGTTATCGTAACTCCCAGGTATTTCACTTCATCTGTCGCATTTATGCTAACGCCATCCACAACATATACATGGGGATAGTTGGACGACCTACGCAAGAAATGCACCGCCGTGCATTTGCTCAGATTAAGTTCTAGTCCCCACTCTTTGCTCCACGCATGAACGTTGTTTAAGTCCGATGACAGAATTTCAAAGTCAGATTGATCACTAATTTCGCGGTATATGACAGCGTCGTCGGCAAATAAACGTATTTTACTGCTAATTCGGGTGCAAAGGTCAATAACGCTTCCTTGCGGGACACCTGATGTCACTTTAACTATATCAGAGCTAATTCCGTCAAGAACTACTTTTTGCTTACGATCACTCAGAAAGTCACGTATCCAGTTTACTACTTGTTCGTTTAACCCGCATGACTGTAATTTGTATAATAGTTTTCTGTGAGGTACCGTGTCGAAAGCTTTCTTAAAGTCTAGAAATAGTGCGTCAACTTGTTTTTTCGATTCACCAGATTTGACAACGTCGTGAAGAAAGAGCGCGAGCTGTGTTTCGCATGATCTACCTTTCCGGAACCCATGCTGACAATTATGCAGGAGGTTTCGACTGTCCAGAAAAGTCATGATATTGCTAACAACGATATGTTCGAGAATCTTGCCTGTAATCGATGTTAATGATATTGGTCGATAGTTTCCTGGGTCATGTCTGTTTCCCTTTTTAAATATCGGTGTAACGTTTGCAGTTTTCCAGTCCATTGGTATCTTTCCTTCAGATAATGACTTATTGAATATTATCTCTAAGAACGGTGCGATCTGTGGTGCTAACTCCTTGAGGACGCGCGCGGGTATTCCCTCCGGACCCGGAGATTTATTACTTTTTATCGATTGTAGCTGTTTAGTTATCCCATTGCGCTGAATTGTTATTTCTTTCATCGGTTCCTCAATGTATGGAATGTCTAAATTACACGCAGTGTCGTCTGTAGTGTAAACACTTTCAAAGTGGGAGTTTAACAAATTAGCTTTATCAATATTTTCTGTGACAAGTTTACCATCTTTATCAAATAACGAATCTACGGTAGAAGATTTTCCCTGAAGTTCTCTCGCATATGACCAAAAATATTTTGGATTTTCTTCGAGTAATTTTCCAAGTATTTTTTTCTTGAAATTTCGCAGTGCAGCACGCAATGTTTTCTTGGTTTTTGAGCGTTGCGCAAAGTAACTCTCTTTTGCTTCTAGTTCCTTCGATTTTTCATCAAACGTAATGGTTTTTTTGAACGTGTTGTACAGTTTTCTCTGTTTCCTAAGGTCTCTCCTAACATCGTTATTGTACCAACGAGGTTCTTTGCTATCACTTTTCTGTTTTTGCGGAATGTGTTCATTGATTCCTTGGCGTAAGATTTCTAAAAAGTATTTCCATGACACATCGGTGCTTTTATCCTCTGTTTTAGCTACGTAGTCCGTGTATGAATCATTAAGCATCTCGCCAAATTTAATGAAGTTACATTTATCAAATAAATAAATATTGCGTTTTGGTTTTTCGGCTGACTCCACTTCTGTCTTTAAGGTTGCAAGAATTGCTCTGTGATCACTTATACCGTCGAGAACATTGATATGTTTTATCAACTTAGGATGGCTTACTGCAAAAGGTCTAATATTTTATTACCTCTCGTAGGCTTGTCGACTACTTGGGATAGCGAGTGATTTGAGAGTACGTTGATTAAGATCTCACTGATTTTTCTATTCCTCGAATTCGGTTTTACCGTGTAAGAATCCCAATTTATACATGGGAGATTAAAATCTCTCCCAATAATTATTACACTTTTACTATCTCTCAAAGTAAATGCGGATATTTGATTTTCTAATTGGTAAATAGTATCTACTTCGGAGTTTGGAGGTCTATAAAAAGAGCAAACATGTATTCTCCTATTGTTTTGTTGTTTAATTGTACACCATACGCTTTCTATTACATTGTCGGCTATTTCGTGAGCGGTGCTGTGTAAATGTGATTTAACCGCTAGAAAAACTCCGCCACCTGTTCTATCGCGTCGATCGCGTCTGTAGATTTTATATCCTGGCGGGAAAACTTCGCTGTCGCTTATATCCTCCACAAGCCAGCTCTCTGTTCCTAAGACTACATCTGCGTCCTGAAATATATGCTCGATTTCTGCGCGCTTGTTTTTTACGCTACGGCAATTAACTACGACAAAGTTAATGTCGTATTTCGTAAGGTGAGAGTCGGTTGGTCCTTTTTCAAGCTTGCGTGTATTAGGTTGACGATTTACACTGGAAGTCCTAATTACACCTGATATAATATCTTTCTCAGGATTACGCGATTTGGAAATATTTCCACTATTTTCCGGCATAACCGCGCATAAGTTTACTTTGATGTGGAGGTTTTCGCAAAGTTGATTTCCTCGGAGGCTACGTTTGATTAATTTATTACGAATCCCACTAGATGACCTACCCTCTAGTCTAAAAAATACCTGCAGTGCTCATAAATCCTACGAGCCACCCGTTCAGACGCCTCTTTGGAGTAATGCACCCCAGACGAGTTGAGGGGAGCCCGGCACGATCTAAGCACCGGCCGAAGATCAACGAATTCTGCCCCAATGCTCACACAGAATTCCCACAGCCTCTTGTTGATCCAGGCAATCCTGTCCCAAACTCGAGAACCGCAGTCGGTCCGAGGAACAATGCTGCAGATGGATAGCCGCATATCGACACCAGTGCCCCTCCGAACGCGTTCCACCTCCGAGTTTAGATCCCTAAAGGAATCTAAAATCTTTTGTTATAAGATATTGTATTGTTGTAATTTCTGTAGTTGTTTTGGCAAATTAGATAAATGTGATCGAATCCCCTATGAAAATAAAATTAGTCCACACTGCTAAAGCCTGGATAGAAACGCCCTTTCATTTTTTGTTGCGGTTTATCGGTACATGTCCGCATCGCGAGAAGACAATCTCTAAGTTTGTGACTAAATTACGAGAGAGAATAGAAAGACAGAATGAAGAAAAGTGATAAATAAATGCTGGAATGAACAGATATAAGTAGAACAGATGCAATTTTTGTGTAGATAATCATTTGTTCGCGTTATTATATGAACAATTCTAAATTCTATTGTGTTCAGAGCGCAGTTTATATTTGCCACTCTTCCCTGCCCTCTCCTGGTTTAGTAAGTGCTTGTGTAGAACAGCGTAAGTTTATCTACGTTTGTGTTGACCCCAAGCTACGTTAAGCTTGCCGGAGATGAAGAGATACTTAATGGGGGATATAAGAGACTTTGAGAGGAAATTTAAGGTGGTAGAGAACGTGAATAGAAGAGTTAGCGAGAGAAAATTTATTTCTGGCTGTGTTTATTGACGATAGTCTAAAGGCCTGTACACACGAAGAGATTTCTGTTGCCGGGTATTGCTTACGATACTGTCGGCGACAGATTTCGCCGTGTGTACGCCCATATCGCAAGACATCTGGTGGCATGCAAGGCAATCGCAAGCAAGTTGCCAGCGATAGAGCGTGTACCATTTTCCCTGCCATATCGCTACCTACATCCATAGCAACCACCACTTGAAAAAGTAAACAGCCGCGAGAGAAAGCAAAACACCAGCAATTTTCATCCACCTGAACAAATTATTTATAGAGTGAGAGGCAGAGAGTGCGTATATGTCTAAATATACTTATAATTTGGCGGGTCCTCTTGAAAGAGTAACCAATATCGAAACCGGTCGAGAAAGTGCAACTATAAACAGCGAGTAGTCGTGTCGGATCTCTAGAACTAGAAGTGTGTTATTTTGTTTAGAAAACTTTTAGCTACCGTATTGAGTTTATGACATTGGTGAATTATATTTAGAAAGGAGCAAAGTAATAGATTTTGGATATGATTTTCTAGTTTTGATGAATTATATAAATATACTCTCAGTGAGTCATGTGTGATTTCATTTCATTTTCGAACGTATATTTACGTTCAATTGTTTCAACACCGTCTCGTGGCACCGTGTGAACACAGAAGCGTAAGATATTGCTACCATAAATGTCGCCGTCCAATCATTCCGGATCTGGCGCCAGAATATGCGCCACAGACCACACAATCTAAGGCGCCGTGTGTGCAGGCCTTTAGATAATGGTGATTGACTGGCTTGCCGTCATGGGTATAGTAGTATATAGTCATGTTACAAACTATTTCGGTGAGCGGACAGCCCTTTTTGGCCATTAGGTCAGATAGTATTATTTCAATTTCTGAGGTAACAAACATTTAAATTTCTATGGAATAAAACATTTTTTAATCTATTAAACATGTGTCGAATTGATTGTAATATCCGAAAATTCCGCATTTTTGTGCCACGTATTGTCATTTTTAAGTAGGTATTAATAAGTGACACCAACCACAGATATTTTAAAGCTGGTACCATTTACTCAGTGCTACAGTGTGAAATTGATATCACCTGTTTATTTTGAACTTTATATCTTTAAATGACAATTGAAAAATCCAAATGACACATTCATTTGCCTCTCAGTCCATTCTTTAGGACTAGTGAGACGCTTATTCTTTATTCGGAGGTAGCAGTCCTTTCAAAGTTCTGCGAAGGCTCATCTAAATTGAATTTTATTCATTGAATAGTCTGAATAGTCATAATTGGTAATTGTCTGCGCTGCGTCACGTCGGTCGATCGGACTTAGGCGCGGACGCCACTGCTAACGAATTTTGCATCCAGCGCGTCAGGCTTGGTTAAGACTCGTGATCACGCACAGTAGCAATGTGAATGGGGAATTATGTCCGAGACATTTGCAATGATGGAGATGTTTGTGATAAAATCGTTTCTTCGATATCGATATACTTTGCGTCAATGCTCTTTTCATTCAGCTTTGATTCGCGGCGATGGATCGCCTCTCCGCGCCGAGGTGCTTTCCATTTAGCGGAATTGCCGTTAATCGCTGGCCCTCGGTAACTTTCCTCTAAGTGGTGAGCGGAATAAATGAAGAACAATTTGCGGATTTCTGCATGCATTCGTGCGCATAGTGCACTTAGTGCAATGGTAATTTTGAGCTGGTTCACGAGGCTGTTTCCTGGTCTCATTCCATTTTTTCGCTTGGCAATCTCCAGCATCGGCCGCCGGTGAACGGCTATCGTCATGCGTAAATAAACAGAACACGATCAAATGAGACAAACGCAAATAACAATGGCCTCGGATCGCACATCATGGCCGACCATAGCAGCGCTATTGGTAGCGATTTGAACAAGGGCAAAGTATAGGGTACTTGTTCGTTCAATTAGACTCACTGTCAGAGTTAAATGCTATGGAAACGGACGTCGTAATAAGTAGAAGAGATGATATCTGCTAGATGGCATTGCTATTATCGTGTGCATATAGCAAATGAAGTAAAAGGCTGTAACAGCTATTTACATTTTATAAATACCTTGCGTATCGAAGTTATAACTCTATAAAAAAATTGTGCAAAAACCCATCTTGAATATTTAGGGTCCCTCCCTATGAGTTATTTTGAATAAAAAAGAACAACTTATATCGGAAGTTTCTTTCTCGTATTTTACTTCGTATCGGAAAATTATCAAAATTTTATCGTAAAGAGATGAGTGAAGATAATTTTTGTATCAATGAAATTGATACAAAAATTTCTTTTTTAGTGAGAAAATTGAAAAAATTTTTTTAGTGAGCTATCATCCTGGCAGGCAACGTTTGCGTCCTGAGGTGCGTGTAAATTTGTCAACGTTTTTCTGTCGGTCCACACACGCCTAGCGTATTGTACGCCATTATAATTTAAGAACCCCAATATCGACAGGATATGGCCAAACTTTGCTGATGAATCACAGTTCAACAGCTTCCATAGCTCCTTAATGGAAGGAAATAAATATATATTCAGCAAAAAAAGTAAATGGTTGTTTTGGATGCAACTAAGGTGCTATTTGAGGCTAGTAAATAGTAACGACGTTAGTATGTTAAGGTATAATACTAACGTAATTAGTACATCAAAATTTAACATGGCGGTGCTGGTGTGCTATTCAAGCCAACAATTTACGCCTCCTCGGCGTCCTCTATATAAGACCTCGCACAGTATTTATTCATTTAATGAGTCTTCATGGAGACTGATGGAGAAATCGCAAAATTCCTTTGACGTACTTAATTGTGACTGGGCGTTTATTCTACAACGGAGAAATTTGGAGAATTAATAATCAAATAAATTTAGAGATTTATGTGTGCAGTTGAGTGACCTTTCTGGCGTTAAGGAAAATGTATAGACGTTGTTTCCAAGTTGAATGCCATTACTTAAATCCAGTGAATGTTGGTGTGATCGCCATTCAGTTAATGTTTTACAAATTGTTTGACTCCTGGGAGTAGATTTCCTAGGTTTCCATCCGGGTCAAAGGAGTTATTTCCCTCATGTTTCGGCATCTTACTCTGCTACCATCTTCAGGGATGAAGTGGCGATGACAGTCAAGTCAAGTCAAAATAGGTTTATTTCCACACCAAACAAGAATTACAAAATAACAAAAACAACGGTGTGGGCCCCGCTTTAGGGACAGCTGAGGCTCTTCTTCACTGCGCCGAAGGCGCGACCATTGGGACCGTACCGGTGAGCATTGCTCACCCCAACCGGCTCTTTAACAAAACTTGCAAGCATTCACGGGGGAGGAAAATCTGGTTGTGTATTGTGTTGTTTGCGTGAAGAAGAAACTTACTTGCTAACATATATCGAAATGCAAAAAAAAACATTTAAACATTGCTAACTTGAATAGAAGTATTATATAACATTTTTGTAAATTTTTTTTTATTTTCTTTTTTTTATTGTTTAATTGGAATATCAATATTCAAAAATCTAAGATCTAGAAGGAGGAATAGGAGGAAAGGAACGGCTCATAGACGAGTGATTTGTTTAGGCAGTCTATATGTAGTTGGTTTGGTTGGACTGTAGTCCCAAATGTTTGTTAACAGGGGATTTTTAGTGCCCTCTAGCCTGGCATGGAAATGGGACAGGGAATCGGCCGCTATATATACAAGCCCGGTGTCGTCTGGTTTTCCCGCGCAATCACGTGATTGGCTCTCCTATGTCGCTCCTCCTCTATCGACTTCAGGATTGGTCTCCACGCGTTGCTCAGGTGGAAACCACTGTCACGGTTCATTTTTCTTTTTTCCAGTTGAATTTCAATGGCTTCCTTAACAATCCGGTCCCAATAGCTTCTTTCGCGGCAAAGTACCTTCGTTGAATCCAAGTCCACCCTGTGGCCGTCGACTTGAGGCTATGCCCAGCAACAGCTGACTTTTCAGGTCTGCCGCGAAAGAAGCTATTGGGACCGGATTGTTAAGGAAGCCATTGACATTAAACTGGAAAAAAGGAGAATGAACCGTGACAGTGGTTTCCACCTGAGTAACACAAATCTACCTCCGTAGCATTCACCGGGAAAGCCTAAAATCATGTTTAACTCCCATCTGAGCAACTCCATTCATACTTCATGTGATCTAGTATTTTATGCTTCGTTACAGTATGATAGAACAAAACGCCATCTGTGTTCTCACTTTCATCTTTTACCAGCCATTCTTGTGTAAAATGTAAAATTAAATCTTAATGAGAAATTTACATGGCATTAATTGTATCTGTAAATGATTGAAGTTGAGTCATTTCCTTAGATAATTTCTTACATTTTTGTGCCTTCTATTCGGTTTTAGAGCTAAAATAAAAACAAATACTATTAATTTTGTACTCGTGGTTCTACCCCATTATTATTTTGTTTTTGAGTGATAATTTACCTTTTTACAAGGGTTTTCAACTGGTGCAAAAGTGCATTTTGTGATTGATAGTTATCAAAAATTTAACTACCTATCATTCGTAAAACCTTGATGTGATTACTTACCGGTTCACCGTGTCGTCAAACCTTTGAAAGCTAGAAAACTCTCTTTTTTCCCATTGATTTTGGTACTCAGTTACGAAAATGTCCATCGAAATTTCATTATTTACATGCGAATCGGCGTTATCATTAAAGGTTTGTGACACGTTTGTTTTTGCATTTATTTCTCCCATAGTCAAGGTTCATTCTTAGTTTTTTCCGAACGTTTCATTCAACGCATTCTGGCGTCACTGAAACTATGAGAAAACAAATTTTTCGTTTTTCTTCCATTTATTTTTTAATTTCCGTCGAATCCCAAAGTCCAGTTAGGGATACTCACTGCAATGCAAATAGGTCGAAATTCTCTTCGATACCAAATACGTTGTGTCTATAGCTCCCAGTGGAAGCCCTGTTTTTTTCCACATCCCTTCAGGGCGTTTCGTGATGTACTGCGCTGGAGGAAAATTCTGATTGAAAATAATTCAAATGATAAATTAAAGCAAAAAAAAATTGGGAAGTAACGCGTCGACTGAATTGGAAATCGAATGCTGCCAGAAAAATTCACTCGAATTGAGAATGATTGGAGCCCGCAAGCTAGTGTTCTATTTCAAAAGTGAGAGGAAATTCAAATTAGTACTCTTTTGTTCTGTTATCCCACATGTGTTTTTCAGGTACTCTCACCTTTTATCTCCCTTTATTTCTATTTAAATACTGAGTTTTTGAAATTGATATGTTTTTGTATTAGAAATATCGAAGTCAAAATAAGCCATCATTGGTTACGAAAAGAAATAAAAAAGAAGTGAAATTATATGGAGCCATAATGCAATTAGTGGTAGTGAGATCCTCGAACTGGCTTTGATAGGCTTATGGTGTATGCGTGGGACAGACTCAACGAAATATAGACATAAGGAGCAAGGACATCAAAAAATCATGCTGCCTCAAGAAACATCTTTTAGTCATTGACCACCAGAGAGATTTCAAAGTGAAATGTAGTGTTGCACCAATAATTAACCTCACAACAAGTCCCTTCGCGAAACATCTTTTAGTGTTTAACCTCTAGATATATTTAAGAAGAACATAATTGAAGGCAAAATTGAGGCAGTAGTCCCCCGAGGAAGACCCAGGAATGAGTACGTGGACCAAATAAAGAGGTAAGCGCATACGGAGAAATTCCAGGAGGTATGGAAACTCTCATTAGATAGGGAACGGTGGAGGGCTGCAGTCAACCAATCTTTGGATTGATCATCCAATGATGATATTTTTTTAAAGTAAAAATGTTGTATTTCACCGATTTCTAGGCACACCGCATGTCCCAGTTTGGTGTAAGTAGTTCCAGTTTTATGTATCGGTCGCGGTGTACTGCCCGAATGGCAAATTTGTTCACGCGGACTCCCGGGTCGATGTCGCAAATACCTTTTACGTTTTCTGATCCGTGTGTATCTGTCCCTTCGTATACTCCGATATAACGGTATGTCTTCGTTTACTAATCCGTGTATCTCTGTCATTTCGTATACTTCCGGTATATACCGGAATGTCTTCGTTTAGGCCCTCAGTCCATTGCGCGGAAAATTTATGGTGAGGTATATGTATCTCAAAAAAGAGCTCAAATACAATCCCGCGGGTCCAGAAAAAATATTTATCGGTACCAAGGAAGTTTCACCACCTCACCAATTATAAGGTTTTTACTCGGCACTCCGGAGTTTGGTACTGAAATGAGTCACCGCAGCTGCAGGTAATAATTTAATTTTGTAATTTCAATCAAAGAATAAATTATATGCACGTTGTTAGCTTACTTTTTAAAACAGCGTCCTAATTTCCTTTCAATTTTTGTATATTCAAAACTAGTCCCAGCGATGGGATGCTAGAATATGGTAATCATGCGTAAGACCGACGTGAGCTTAGTGCTTTGCTTCAGCTTTAAGTTTAAAAATATTGTAATAAAGTTTTTGAAAATAAAATTTACTATGACCCTAGAGTTAATTACTTCAATGATTGACTGTTTTCTGCCTATTATCGCATCCTCTTCGCTGTTCTTAAGTAGACATTTTCCTCACTCCTTCACACTGAGATTTTTCGTCTTTTAAACTTCCTCCGACCCCGTCCACTTCACTCATAATACGTAAAATAACCTTTTTTATGCTCTTAAATCACCTGATGATGTTCGTTGAGCACTGATAACCGGGTAGAGTAGTTAGGCTATTTCAGTGGTTTGTAAAATTTTTCGCAAGATAACAAATTTTGTGATGAAAAATCACAGGAATTAGGAAGATGGCTTTTAATTTTTGGAATAATATCGCTGTCTGGGAGATAGGATTACCAGTAAAGGCAGAAGTCAGGCCAGGTATTTATCAGTGTAACCCGAGGTATAATGCCATTCTGTCAATGGATGATACAGTGTCAGGACATTTTACGGTGCAACACCTGATTGAAAACTTTCAGGTCTCCCATTGGGGCCGGGTGTGTACTCTGTCCGACGTATTGGCACTCAACTTGAGCATTTTTCTCACCTCCATCAGCAAGTTGAAGCACAAGTGATATTTTCATTTAAGAAATTTTGAAAAATCGGCTAACGCCGAATTCAGCCTCATTTTGAACCGTTCTGTCCTGCTCCTTGGAGCATAACTGATCATTATTGGCTTTTTGGACCCAATAATCTAAGAGGTCATTAAAATTTGAATGAAAAGGATATATTTCAATCGGGATCTCGGTTTTTCTTTCAGCAAATTGAGTTAGCTTAATGTAAAAAAAAACTGAAAAAGACCTGGGACCTGGGAAACACTCCGGCCGAAAGGCTCCAAGACTCCCTTAAAAGGATTTGACCAATCAGAAGCCACCTTACTCTTGCCCTGTGTGATGAAAAAAACGCAATATAAAACGTTTATGAAAGAGTTAGCGGGAGAAAATTGACTACTGATATCCGTGATCGGCCGGACCATTTTGATATAATTGGTGTCAAGATCGTCTTAAAGGTCTAACTATTTGTGGGCTGGAAACGTGAACTCTTTCTCTTCACTGGGTCCAAGTGTATGGTTTACATTTTCCATGAAAAAAGTATTCGGCAATGGAACAATACCGCGTGCTGAAAGAATTTATGAATACCAATTTGAAAGTACCTATATATCGTGTGAGGATCTGGAAGCTGCAAAATGACGAAAAGTCCACTGATGCTGGTAAAACACCTAAATTATACGGAAACAGTAGAAATTTCATCTAAAAGCCATCGATCTCCTTTAATCAAAGTTAATCCAAAGTGCAGACGCGGCACCTTGAATTCCCAGAGTCAATTGTCGAAACATCATGGAACACTTGACACGGTAGAAGACCGGGGAAAGGTAGGAACAGTAGAAGCAATCTTAATTAAGGGATGGTAGCTAAATCATGAAATCATTTTTATCAAAAAGGTGGTAACTTTTTCACGTTGATTCCCAAGAGTAAGTTTGATTAATATCCGCTTTCTTATCACGTTGACAACGGATGAAAGTACGATTGAAACAAGGCACTCGCAGTAAGTACCTATGCTTTTTGAATTTTCCGTCAATAGTGTGCGCTGTGGGAAGTTATAATTGCTATAATTTGGCATCCCAAACGTTTATATGACGTAGATATGCTTCTGTTTTTTCTTATATTAGCCACCTACATTAAATAAACAGGCATTTAATTTTGACATATGGATTGGAGGTGCGTTAAAAGCATAGGTTTTAGAGAAGCAAAATCTCAATAGTTAGCCATAATTCTCGAGCCTAATTTCAAATTTCTCTTTTCGTTTAACATCGAATTACAATTTTTTAAAAGTAGCTGGGCTTGTTCTTAATGTTACGATAGAATACATGCATCTTAGGATCAAAGACTTCGCCTCCCGCCGCCGCAGTATAGCTTATTTGGTTGTATGCTGAAGCTTCCTCATCGCGTTTCAACTTTTCTGAGTAAAACCTAGTTTAACTATTCATGCAACCTTTTGTTCAACTTATACCCCATGATAAATATGTTGGGACAAATATTGGCTCTCCGTTGGTTCAATTGGTGCAATTTATTGCATAAATATAGATCGATAATCAGATCGGGAAATGTACCCATTATTCTATTGGTGATAATTCTAAAGAAAACTGCATGGAGATTTTATGTGTGGCAGTTAACTTGAGCATTTAAATGTTTTCAGAGACGGAGTGCCATTGCTTTTTAGGGTTGAGACCATATTGCTGTTTAATGGGCCAAAGGGGTTTTAAATAACCGTCATCTGCTAAATTGAAGGCAAATATAACCAGCAGTAATATAAAAGTCGTGAATGACAAGATTGGGTCTTCATTCATAAGCTTCTCATGTCACCACTAGAAGTGTATTCAGCGAGATTTAATCGGTGTGTAAGCAGTGAGCATAATTAATCCAATAGCTCCAATTGTTCTACGCCTCGATGATGGAAAAGTCGGAAATCGATTTGGGGTGAATGTCACAATTCCGTCATTCGCTCCTCTCAACCGCAACCGGATTATTTCCAGCCTCCCGCCGCCACCGCGCAGACGATTAACGCCCTCTAGCAGTTTGATGAATGAAGCGCCGGGAGGGAAAATGCAATCTTGTGTTCCGAGATGAGATTTTCCCTATCCCACCCGACGCGATTAGCCTTTTCAGCGATCGTGATGCTTTAACCGTCGACGTCCAGCGACAGGAAATCGATGTGACGCGTGCAAATGAAGAGGAGGGCCGATCACGATCCGTGATGCGATGCGAAAATGGCACGCCTCGACACCCGTTGATGGAGACTTTGGGCCTTTAGCCCGCATTTCGTCTCGATTTGCCACCCGAATGGATTTTCGCTTTGCATATCCTGATTTCCTCGAGCCAGGGAACCGCGTACTGCTATTTGAAAACTGCAAGTCCTGCTAGCGCAATGAGGCCATGCTCTGATTACTCTGCCAGTGCTCCCTCTTCCCTGCTTCCTCAGAATCTCTTTTCCACTGTCTATACATTCAAGATTGCACGAATTTCATCCACTCCAATTCTACGCTTTTTTGAAAATACAGATTTGATTTTTAATTGTGTTATAATCCTCTCTCCTAACTGTGATGTTTATTTTGTAGAATAATTTATCTTTACTAATCATAATAAGCTGTAACTTCAAAGTGATGTGAACCAAAACATGGACCGGAATGGGAAAATAATATTATCGTTTTTTGCCAAAGGGTGGCTTTTAATTTTGGAAAAAAATATATTTCGGGTTTCACAGCAGATAGTATGACTTCTTTGCTAATTTGTGAACAATACTTTTGTAATATTCTTCTTCATGTTTGCGTATTAAGTTCAACTTTTATAATTTTATGAACATAAGAATAATTTTTATATTATACAGATTCGGAAAGTTAATTTTTCCACGAAATGAAATAGCAATATCCGTTCATTACAGGGTGTGACGTTGTAGAGAACGAGGTTAGAAGAGGTTGGAACGTGGAAGAGGTTGGGACAGATAATATTCTGGGGCACAATATTATTTTAAAGTAATTGATTAAACACTTAATTTATAATTAAAATACACAACTTCATAACTTATATATTGTTATCTGTATTTCTAAAAATTAGAGATATAATGAATATCTTAAGCGATGAAGGTTTTCAAACAGAGATGGGGAATTTTGATTAAGAAGTTGCGTACAAGAATTTTTTAATATATTCATGTGCTCCTTTTGGACAATTCACTTATCAGTTTCTGCCATTTTTAGTGATTCAGGGAAAAGTGTGAGCGTCATTTCCTTTTGAGAATGTTGTTCTCTTTGTCAATGTATTTCCGGCGAAGCAATTGCGGAAATGGGACTGTGAATCTGTGGTCTATGTAGTAATTGGATATCTCCGTGTGCGAAACTTATTCCCGAAATTCCCCCTTTCCCCTTACGAACGCAAACGAAGAGAGGAGTGAAATGGAGGAAGCAGAGATAAATTCATATAAACGCGCAAGGATTTGTCTGCGCACAGTGAGAAGCTGCGCACGTGTATGATGCTATTAAAGAAGGAAATGGAATCGCTAACGCTCTTAGCTTAATTGCATTCAACAAAAATTAAAAAAAGATGGAGGAGGGAGATTAAATATCTTTTGAAATGAAAAATAAAAATTTGGGGAATACCTGGAGATGTTTCGAATGGGGTAACAATAAAAGAAGTTCGGAAGCTGGGAATACAAGTGGTGCGAGAGCCCTGTGAACTCAAAGCAAGTGTTGCTTTAGTGAGTCTCTGTTTCGCGAATTCTCCGCGCCGGGAATTTTTTCCCGTTCCCATTTTTTTTAATTCTCAGTTTTTCTACTCGTTCCATTCTCTTCGGAACGTGAGATTAAATTAACTCTTCTTTCTCGGCCAACTCCGCTGAGCCCGGTTTCTCCGCGAGAGGCGAAAATGGAGGAATCCACTCCCCACTTTGCGTCCAGTGCTCCTTTTCCTTCGTGCTCTCTTTTTCCAATCCCCTTTTTATATCCTCGGGGGGAAAAACTGCGCTAATTAAAGTTTCCTTTCGAATGAATTTCTTCCTCGAGTCCCCCCTCACCTCTTCCCGTGCGTACTCAACCCACCTCTAATATCTGATCTCTCCCGGCAAGCCTTCTCATCCATTCAACACCTTCGGGCCAATTAGATTCTTCACCTCCCCGTAAGCAAATTACTAGGGAGACGACCTGCGCTGGGTCATCACTATACAACTACCTGTCCGACTGTTCCCCAGAGTTGCTTTGTAACCTGATATGTACTACATCCGATAAGTGTTCTTTATTTCCATCCTACACGTCTCTTATCGTCTTATTTTCCTTTTGGTGCTTGTTTGGTTAGGTGAAGCAGCCCTGCGATCAAGAATCATATTTATGAATGCGTGCATAGCCTCTTCGGTGATTATGAAGCGAAGCGTTGGTTTGGTGATGCTCTCCAATACGTCATGTGAACAATAGGTCTAATTTCTCAATTTGTGCTCTTAATTCTAAAGATTGTTCCACCGCAGAAAACACTTAAATCTAATTATAGTCATATTTTAACATTTACAGAAAAGCATGTCCTCTTATCTAATATGGATAACGATAATTCAACACTCCCCGCTATTTTTTTCACAAATTGAACTTAATTTATTCGGAATTTAACGCGAAAATAAGGAAAAATAATGAAAAATACGATTTATTCCTCTCAAATATTTATTTCGTTTTCACGGAAAACAGTTCATGAGATGCAAAAGCTCCCTTAAAATAGAATAGGAATTAAATCATCATTGGCTGTTCAATCTTAAGATTAATTGGCTGCAGCCCTCAACCCTTCCCTAACTAATTCTAGTCCTTACCTCCTGAATTCTCTTCCTATGTACTTTCCTCTTTATTGGTCCAACTGTCCAATTTATTGGTCAGCGTTCTTCTTTTTTCTTTGGTTTTCAATATGGTCTTTTCCTCTTCTACTCTTCTGTACAAACCATCATTTTTATTATATCTATCGTTTTCATCTTCAGCATCCTCCTCCAGCACCAGGTTTTGAAGGCTCTTAGTCTTTTTCGGTCAGCTTTTCCAACTTTACTTCCGATCCATAGTGCGTCACACTCCAAACGAATATTTTCACATAATGTTTCCAAGTTTGTAGTCCTATCCTCTTTGAGCACAGAATTTGTCTTTTTCCCATGAACGCCTTCTTAGTTTGGGCTATCTATTGCTTGCTCTCTGTTGTACTTATTTCGTCCCAAGCTATGGTGCTGGAATGAAATAGATGCTTATAATTGATCTTACTGCTTTTTTTTCGATTATTCAGATAGTTACTGCCACAAACGAAGTAAAAATTTGGTAAACTGATTGAAATGACATTGTACAGAGTGCGTCTGTGGCTGAAAAAAATATAACTTTGAAATAAAATACATTCCTTGATCAATCTCCATATTTTGTGCCTCACTTTCTGTTTTCAATAGCCAACCAATGTCATTAGCGAAAGCAGTAATTCTCAAACGATTTTATCAAAAAGTTTGAATTGTATATTAGTTCCGACTTACTCAGTTGTGGAGAAACTCATTAAGTGGAGTCAAGGTAAGCAAAAGTTAGAAAGTCGCTAGGTGAGTCCATTGAGGTTGATGGAGAGGGCGCTTGTAATTTTATGATGGCCAAAGGAAAAAGCTGTAACGTGGTCGAGGTCTTTCCGCCATTTTTGTTAACCCCGATTTTCCTTTACCGCTTACGGGGGATGACTTATTAATTTCGTATTTGTACTGTTTTCCATGGATAAATTCCAAGAAACCAACACGTACTTACTTCCTTAATATGAGTTCTTACATATACTCTTTATCTATTTGAATTAATAATAATCCTCATTCCCTTTTAACACTATGGTAAAATGGTATTAATTTCATAGCATAAAGTGGCCAATACATGTTTCAAGAGTTATGGAACACGCATACAGCACATATGCGGCACAGCATCAGAGAAAATAGGTTTTCTTAAGCGTATTATAAGGTCCTCGGGTGAAAAACTCAAAGAGCGAGGCTACTTCGCTCTGCTTAGGCGACACCTCGAATCCGCCGCGAGCATTTGCGACCCTGGTCACCCTGGTCACAAAGATTTAACAAAAAAATAATAAAATACAAAGAAATGCTGCACGTTTCCTTAACAGCTGCTATGAGCGAACATATAGTGTTTCAAAATTTTGTTGAGGAATTAAGGTAGAGATTCAGAGGCTTCGCTTGCATGAGAAATACAGAACTGGTGTGTTTCAGAGCGACACAGAGTATATTATCATGACGCCTCACTGCATTTCTAGGTCTGATAGAGGCGATAAAATCAGACGCAGGTACAAAAACTCGTTCTTTCCGCGCACAATAAGCAACAAATAGATACACTGAGCTCCACAAAATATATTACCGTAATAAACGTCAGCATCTCACCTCCCAAAACCTTATCACTTACATCTCTACACGGCTGATGTCCTAACACTCCCTGCTAAATGCCCATGCGGCATCTCGCAAGGTAGTATGTACATTTAGATGTAGGAGAGTTACTCGCCTTCAATTTCAAATAGATGGTGGATAATCTTACTATGCATCCGCAAAATCGTTAATTCCGTCATGATATCCGTACGAGGGATCCGTACGAGGAAGGTATGATTAAAGAATTAGAGCGCGTGCAAAGGAGATCTGCTAGGTTTGTTAAAGGCCGTTATGATAATTGTATAAGTGTTACGAGCTTAATAGAAGAACTAGGATGGGAATTACTATCAGAACGCAGGTTAAAATATAGGTTAAACCTTTTAAGTAAATTCGAAACAGAGTTGTTCACAGATGATGTTAGATATATATTGAGAACCCCTGCATATTATGCTAGGTTTGATAATGTCTACAAGATTAGAGAGATAGATTGTCGTACCAATAGATTTAAAATGTCATTTTTCCCTCGTTATATAAGAGAGAACAATAGGCAGCGTAGCAAAGGGATAGGTAGGTGAAATATAGTTAGAGTAGTCTGTAGCGCATGATGCATGTAATAACAACCAATAATCCCTTCCTTATTATGTAGATACTAACCATCTAGCTCCATGTGACCCTATTATCTAGCATTTCTCCCTTAAATATCCTAGTTGCATGTCAATAGTGCATGTTTGGTGATATTCACCCCCTGCCACACACCCTCGTTGTGGCTCGCAGGGTATCACGTAGATATAGATGTAGATATCCAAAAGAAAGTAAGGAAAGAGCAAGGATAATCAATATGGTTGTTATTTTGTTCGTATTTACGGTTCTCGAGCTATAGTTTGATGACATTACACCTAATTTATCCATCTCAATAGGCGAATTTTATTATTAGGATTGTAGAATCGTATCGTTTTGTGTTATGTACTTTGTGTCATATCATATCGTTGTAATTTGCCTGGTTAGTGCCAAATCCCAATTAAAATGAAGGACTATTTGTATATTCTTTTAAGCATTCCTTTTCTTTATTTTACTATCATATTTTTCATATATGCCAGTACCTACTCTGATGAGCATAAGAGCGTAAATTATTATCGGTGAAGTTCTACTCAATGTTTATGGCAAAAATATTCTCTATATACACAAAGAGTGCATCACAAATTTATCCTGGATACATATTCTCCTCCAATTTGTAATGCTTAGCATCCTGTAAGCCTTTTTCCGATGTATTATGTTTGTATTCTCGCTTTCAGTACCACTTTGGGCCATCATGTACTTGTTTGGGTGCTTTAAATAATTGCAGAAAAATTGCGAAAATGCAGAAAGTTATTTGAATTTCAGCTTTGGATAAATTAATAGTTTTTAGCCTTACTATAAGATATCCTCTTATTTTCCTGATGTTTTATTTCGTTTCTTTAAGTAAACCAATTATATGTATCTATTTATCAACGTCAACACTCTAAAGTCAGTTTCCCATTCGTCTAGCAACTCATGTTATTGAGTAGCGGTTTTGTTCAAGGTAGCAAATTCGCATGTTTCATGAGGTTGCAGCAAAGTTGTTAGTCTAAAAGAGAACCCTGAAAATAATCTGTGGCCTTTCCTTATCGTGGCAAAATTAACTACGAAGCCAGACCGCTGGAAAAGCCATTAATGATGGCGGGATTTGGGGCGTGTCGTGTGTACAGTACTCGGTTGGAATGTTTATTTCGCTCAAATTTCACTCCACTAGTTTCCAAAGCCGCAATAATCGGGAATATTTGGATTTCCCCGTTTTCCATCCGGAGCTGATTTAGCCAAGAAGGTCCAAAGAGAGAGCATTGATTGCGTTCGTTCAAACCTATTACTTTTTAGTCATTCAAAACTCGCAGGTAGCAGTAAAAAAGCACCTGATCGTACAGGAATTTTGACCAAAATTGTGTGAAGCTCTTCTTTGACCGAGCCAAAAGATTTAAAACTTCCAAAAATGAAAATGGTAGGATCACGATAGGATCAATTTGCCCTCTCCATTGATTATCGCAGTAGAAATTAAACAATAATGAAAATCGAACTATTCTTCTGTATTATGACATCTACAATTTGAAACAAAGATTATTATTGTAGTTAGGATTCTTAGGGAAGATAAGTATCTTCTAGGGAAGATAAGTATAAATAGAAGATATCTATCCTATATTAGATACACTGTTACATCCCACTATCCCCGTTATTTATTTATTTCTTCATGCTAATTCGATGAAAAATTATTTTTCTTCAGGGAACCTTCCGATGTGCAGTCTTATCTAAGTAAAGAAAAAGCTTGAAGGCCAAAATGATTTGTACAATGCTATTCTACTATATTATGTGTAACAAAATGGAATTCATTAGCATGTAAAGAGTCACTCACGGAGAGATCGGTAATCACATCTGAAAAATAGATACGGTAATAGACCAAAGTGAGATGAAAAAAATGAGATGCTTCGGTTATTTTATGAAAATACCAGGAAATTTAAAGCAAGACGTACCACATTGGATTCCAGCTGGGAGAAACAAGCATTATTCACCTAAATGGAAATGGATGGAAAAATTGAACATGCAAGGAGAGTTTTGGAAAACTGAGATCTAGAGAAAACCAGGAGGAAGAGGACTGGAGACGGCGATTGTGGCAGCAGCATCCAATCATGTGGCGATATCTCACCTATGTGCGCTATGGGACACAGTCTATGTGCTATCACGTCGAAAAATATGCCCCTATACTACTTTATGATTAAGTTCGCTCGTTTGGTCATAATTTAATGCGTACATGTACTAATGACTCAACTATAATGGTCGGATCATATGTAAAATTTTGTTGATAAAATTTATTGTGATTAGCATGAGAAATTTTGACTTTAAGAAAATCAAAAAGGAGTAGATTGGAGGCATTTGAAACGTGTTGCTGGAGAAGAATGTTAAAGATTCCATGGACAGAGAGAGAGAGAGAGAGAGAGCTATAAACATAGAGATTCTGGGAAGAGTTGGGGAGGGGCGAACATTGGTAAGTTCAATCGTGGAGGGACGTGCAGGAAGAGGAAGACCTAGGCCGGAATTCCTGAATGTGATTGGAGGAGGGAAAAGATATGCAGAAGGAAAGAGACTTGCTCTGGAAAGAAAAATTTGAATGTCCACCAACCTTAAAGTTGAGGATAAAAAGGTACACGAGAAATCGTTTAAAGTGATAAAACCGACAAATTTTTGTACTCACCAATTAAAGTTATTAGCCAAATTTTACTTTGCCCCAACGAGGCTTGTTCTAAAACCCAGGATCGATTAAATTGTATACCAAATGGAATATGAATGGATAGGAGCTAATGCGTTCATTCTAAGCAACGTACACGTTAACGACCAGTCACCGAGCAATTCCACTGTTATGCAAGCGACGATACGATACACTTCGTAAGCTACAATCTCGACTACAGATAAGCGTAAAGAGATTGACGCATGTTTGAAATTGCACCCAAATCGAAGCCATCGATGACCAATGTGCCTATAAAGATGCGCTTCTTGGGTACATGTTTTGAATCAATATCGTTCTGCTGCGGATGCATGAGATATTGGAAAGTGTCCTTAACATGGGCACATTGCTCCATTCCTCATTCCTAAGGACACTTTCGTTTTCAGCACCCTCTGGTGACCCTGGAGTGGAGAGAGACAAATGAGCAGCCATGAATCCTCTCCGAAAATGCCATCGAATAATGCGGAAAAATGGAATCAATTTGGTAATGGCTCGATAAGTGACATCTCGGGAGGACGCCATACGTCCCTATCCAAATTCCCAGCCTCTGAGTGGCTGCGAATGGAAACAGGACTTCCGCCAATGCCTCCACTTTGTGAGAAAGAAAAATGAGGATTTTTTTTGGTGATGGATCGCTTTCTTTACTTAAATTAATGAGGAAGGCTTAGTCTTTGTTTACAGGACATTCTCATTTATTGAAAAGCAAGCAATAACCCATAATCCCTTAGTCGATAGCGCCAAATAAATTGGCTATCATTATTCATATAAATTTTGGTGTACTTACTTTTTAAATGTGGAGCTACTCCAGCTTTCTTGTAATTAAATAATATTTAGGTTCGTGTCCTGCTTTGAGAATTGATTTTAGTTATGAAGTTGTGGTCAGTGGCCCTTAGACTTTGGAGATTAATCGTTAGTGGCTTATCAGTACGTTAGAACTACACAGACTCCCCGGGCTTGGTGAGGATGAAAGAGCACTTCAGTTAACGCAGAAATCAATAAGATAATGGAAAAGTGCGTCTCACTGTTATCTCGATTAGAATAATTTTTCGTCCTTGATTTTAGTCCATTTTTTCCTGAAATGAGTCATATTTTGGTAGATTAAACTTTCTTATTGTCTGACTGAATAAATATTTGAAAAAATTAACAGAGTATGTTTCAATGATTTTTGAAATGAAAAATTAAGCCGATTTGAAAAATCAGCATTCTTATTACGGCCGCCAAAATGGTTCTTGCTTAGCAATTCTCTAGGAGTTACTTCATTCTCATTACCCAATTATGCAATTCTCTTTGAGTTACCCCATATTCATTACGGCCGCCAAAATATATTTCGTTCGTATATTGCAATTCTCTTTCCTAAGTTACCTACATATCCACTTGTTTGAACAAAATTTTATCAAATTAAACTTATTCTTCTTCATTCTTTCCCATTCTCTCAAAAGTCTGTAACCTTTTCTCATCCTGTTACATCGAAGCTGCTCTAGCCGACGCCACACTCCATAATCAGCTCCTCAACAGTCATTTATTGCAGTTTTACTCCGCAGTATTGCTAAAAGCTCCCTCCTAATGGTGAATGGCAATTTCGCCGTCACAATTTCATGTAAATAGCTTATAATTTCAATTTATCGTAACTAAGTCCTGGTTTCTTGTAGGGTATTATCAAAGAAGTTACTATGTCCGTACTGTTGCAGTTTTTACCCTTCTATATTTATGATCAATTAAATCAACAGAAAACGTTCCAATGATTACTGAAATGAAAAATTAAACAGATTTTTTAAATCAGTATTCTCATTATGGCTGCCAAAATGGTTCTTGCGCTGCAAACTTACATTACACACCTATTTGTAGTATACCCATGAAAATTGCTCATAGAAATTTTTTTTTGAGAAATCTCATTGTAAAAGAACCTGGGCACTTTGTCCACGTGTGAAAGACTTCGAAAATAGAGGGAACGTATTTATCCTTCCTTATGACAATATGGGTCTATAAAGTGTAAAAAAATCAGTTCATGCAAACATTTAAAGCATACTCTGGAAACAAGCCTATTCAAGGGGCTATTGTGATCCAATCAAAAATTGGAAGGCGGCGAATATTAACTATGATATCGACCCACGTTGACGACTTTGCTGATGTTGATACTTAAATTGGCAGGGCCTTCATTTTGGAAACATTCTATGGAAGCCGTCTGACCAAAGGCGTGGTGCGGAGGAACGAAAAAGGCTCGCAGCAGGAGAAGAGAACGCCGATTATCGTTACCTTTGAGTAGAGTTGGGTTTTGAATGAACCATCAAAACTTGTGCTGAACGAGTTTTTCCAACTTTTTGAACCATTGTCTCACCAAATTTAATTTTTCCGCTTGGCTAAACTACCCAACCTTTATTTTTTCTCTCTGTCCCGTCAAATTGAAATTATTTCTTCTACCTTACCTGACTTTTTCTTTTTACTCAGTCATTCAAACATTCAAAACCTAAGACTGTTTTACTTATATTTTATTTACTAGAATACTGGCTTCTTTCAATTAACTCTAACAACATCCCTTATTTATCCATCATCCATAAGAACTTCCCCAATTAGCTTTCAGCATATGACCTTCAAAACTTAAATTAATGGGTAAATACCATTGTTTTGATTGATTTAACTTTTATTAGTTTTGTATCAATGGCGTAATAGGAGCATGAAGCGCGAATTGGGTGGTTAAAACCTATTCCGCCTGATCAGAGTTTTTTTAATCTCACAAATTCTTTGATTGAGCATTTTTTTATCACCTCATCATCCAAAGAAGATTAGAAATAGAAAGTTGGATTACGAAGAAGAAAGGTAATTTTGGAGATGGTCAGCAATGTACGGTAGTTTTTGAGGTGAATCGTTGAAGAAGGTAGAAAGGTTGTGTGGGGAAGGAATGGGAATAATCGAAATGGGTGAAAATGGTGTGTTGTGTAAACGAGAATGTGGATAGGGTTTAAGTTTTTGGCATCATTGGGAATGGCGAAATGTTACGAGAGACTTCACCCAAGAAAAATATTTTGGAAAATATGTAGGTAAGCATTACATGGTATATATGGTATTGGATGTATTAGTGGCATGATGAGAAATATGATTCAGGAATTAGCTCGACAAATATCCATATTTTTGTAGGCTCATTACTGCTATGTCGTGAATTGTGACTGGATATACATCGTTCACCGAAAATTGTGGAATGAAACTATTACAGTAAGAAAAATAAATTTCAAAATCAGATACAATGCGCAGTTGATTAATAATTTCAAGACAGAAAATTTCGGTATCTGCTTAAAACAACTTACGCTTAAAATTGCTGTTTCCTTCATGTCATGCCGACGTGATCAGTGACATTGTGACCTTCCTATTTTAGGTGAGGACGCTAGAGATTTGTTCTCTAGTGTAAATTAACTCCATCCCTGATTTGTTTAGAAGTGTGCTGTCTTTTGAACAGAGTCTGAAAGGAATAGAAAACAAGTACACTTTTTCGGAGGAGTTAACAAAACTTTGCAAGTTTTACCTAGAAGATTTATTGTACGACCCGTTTCGTCGAGTAGTCGGCATCATCAGATCCACCGTTACCTGATTTGATCTGATCATGTCGACTATTCGACGAAACGTACAAAGTTTTGGTAATTCCTGAGCTTGGAAAAGTTTTACAAAGTTAAGGCTGAAACTATTGAGTTTGTTAAGTACACTTTTGTTTTTCAATATGAGCAGCTCACGGGATCGAATGAAAAGCTAGAGTTAAATTCTCGACAAATCCTCCCGCGCATAGGCACTTGGCAAGAATAAATTCGTAGCTCCTGCATTTGCTTCTTGAATTATATAATAATTGTTTTGTACTTTCGCTCCTTAAAATCAACGTGACGGGCCAGGAAGTGGAGGATTTGAGCAGATATTACTCTTCACCCGAGTAGCCGTCGCGGAGAGGAAACAAGAGAAATAAAAAGGCGTAATACGGAACTTTGGGAGAAAGCATTGGAACGGTGGATGTGATGAGGAAAAAAAATAAAAGAAGGGAGAAATGAAGACGGTGCAGGGAAAGGTGTTCAAATAAGGGGGATCCGTGGTGTAGGAGTGCTGTGCAAATAGCCTCTCTTCTTCACGGCCTACTCCCCGCCCCCCGCCCCCGTTTTCTCCGAGCCGAGGCAAACAAGTTGGTCGAAGCAAGCATCGGGGAAAGGCATCGCACGGACGGATTTTCTCCTCGACTCCGCTTGTTTTTATACCGTAGAGCGAGAAGAAATACAGATTGAAAACTGCTCTTCTTCCATCCTGTTTTATTTTTATTATTATAAAAATTCTTTCAATCAAAATAGTATCAATCAAATATCAAAAGAGCATCCCATTTCAGGTGTTTAGGATCAGTAGTACAAATTGATGGATCCTCAAAATTGGAAATAGAAAATCGGATGTGCCAGAGTAGAAGGGCAATTGGAGTACTGAATCCCTTATTATGGAGCAGCAACATTTACTCTCGTACCGTTACCTTCCCGGAAACCAACGTATTCCTCCACTTTCTTTTTTATTCTACTCCTTATCATATGCAGAAGTACCTTGGAGGCATGTGACAAAATGGAAATTGTTCTGAAATTCGTGCATTCCAATGATTTTTCTGTTTTCGGTATCATAACAGTTTTACTTTTACCGAAATCTTCTGGTACCTCCCAATTTTCATAACATTCACAGATGATTTTAAAAAGCTTTTCTTTCATCTTGGTTCCAAGGCTTTTCATTAATTCAGCGGGTATGTTATCTACTCCAGTTGCCTTTCTCAAATTTATAATATTTAATAGGAAAAAAGTATAATATAAAGAAAGGTCAAAATTGTCCTAGTAAATTTATGCATGGATTTTTACTACCGATTCACCACTTACCTCGCGAAGCCGTCGTACTCGCATGAAAAGAGAATTAGAAGCTTTGCAGAGGTTACATTTAGAGAACTGTATGATTATTGCAGATTATGTTGACATACGTTTCGTAATTGCTCGAACATTAAGGTTTTTATTCAATTATTGTCAATCTTCCTCCTATTTTCAAAAGCAGCACTTTTCTTTGTCAAACTGAAGATTGGCTGCGAACGAAAAAATTCTCAATTACATCCTTATCTTTCACTTCTCTAATTATCCACTTCTCATCATTTTATTATCATTATCAATTTCTCATCATTATCACTTCTACATACAACCCTGCGAGCCGCCGCAATGGTGTGTGGCAGGAGGTGTTATGACACCAAAAAGGTGTAAAGGTGCAAAGGATAAGGTTTTTTTAGGGGAAGTAGTACAGTTTTTATGGGAGATTTGCGAGAGGAGCTCATTTTTTATTATGGTCACTTATTGTGAGTGGAAAGAACGAATTTTTGTACTTATCTTTTCGTCAATGTATCTCTCTTATTTTATCGCCTCTGTCGGACCTAGGAATATAGTGGGGCGTTCAAATTATATTTTTTGTTGCTTTGAAACAAACCTGTTCAGGATTTCACAAGCAAATTAAGCCAAGCATGCAGCCTCATAATCTTTAGAGGCTCCCAACCTAATCACTTGAAAAGATGCGTAACACTACATTTTCGCTCGGAGCAGTTTTTAACGATACGTTCCGCTCTACTCTATATTTTATTTATTTTTGTTTAATATCTTTCTGTGTCGTGCCCCAAACGCTCACGGCGTATTCGAGGTGTGGCTTAATCAGACCAAAGTAGCACCTCTCTTTCACTTTTCATCCGAGGGCCATCATATTATACGTTTGATAAATCCTAGTTTCTTTAATGCTGTGCCTCATATGTTTTGTATGTGTGTTCCCCACAATACATCTGAAGTTAAGGTTATTCCAAGTTATTTAATTTTATCTGAAGATTTTATGTTCACTCCACGTACAGAGTAGGTGTGATACCTGTTTGATGAATTTTGCGAAAAGTGCTCAGTAGCGCATTTACTAAGATTTAATTCTAGCCTCCTGGCACATCGAATGAACGTTGTTTAGGACCGATGATAGAACTTATAAGACCGCGTTTTCGCTTATTTCGCGGTATATAACCGTGTCGCAAAGATAATTTTACTGCTAACGCGTGGAACCGTAGCAAAAGTTCATATCCCAAGTCTGTAATTGGAAGTGACGCTTTCTGGTAGATCTGGTAGATCTGGAGGTTATGTAAGATTATTTTTCATGTTTCTAATATTCGTGAGGAGGCCATTATAACGCCAAGACATTTCTCACTTGTATGAGGTGTGTATTATGTTTAATGCTGTAACAAGCGGACAAACTAATTATTTAAAGGAGCATTCATGTATAATCTGCTCTGTGTTTCCCGGCTTCCACCACGGAATTTGTATTAGTTAGACAACATTGTCACTTATTGATCATTGCGATTTATTATGTGTGCATTTTTTATTCTTATAACTTTCATGCTGTCCTTTTTTATCGCAACTGGAGATGGAGAATTGAAATAAGTGGAGCGTTATTCACTTACCCGAGCTCAAGAGGGCGTAGGGAATAAACGATTAAGCTCGATGGGTCTCTAAGCGTGGTGCACAGATGACAAATTCACAATTAGGTAAGAGAAACAGATGTGCGAGAAAACTTCGGCGCCTCGCTCATCTTCTTTTTGTGCCGCGGGAAAAACGGCATCTCAGTCAAGTGCTAATGTATTCGCGACGGTCATAGCCTTAAGCGGCAGAAAGGGACGCAGAAAGGGAGCGACGGGGGCGTAAGTTGGAGTCGGGATCTCGCCGGCAAGAAAGAAGACATCTCGCGGCGTCGAAGGAAAGGAGAGAACAAATGACTGCCGCAAAGGGAGATAGGAAAAACAAAGGAGTGGGACCCGCGCGTCGCTAAAACAAAAGAATGCCGGCCGGGAATGGAATGGATCCCTGTCTGCGCGTGTTTGCATGCGTGCCTTGCGTAAAAGGAATTCCTGCATTCTCTTAAAATCTCTCCGTTTAATTTTTTATTTCAAATTTATTCCCGTTTTTTGTCTTTCCCCGTTCGTAGAGGTATGGGGAAGGAAAGATGAAGAAACGGAGATCTCTTCCAAGATACTGCTGAAGCCTGTAAATGATGTTGGCAATGGGGAATCCTTAATCCTCAATGATCAACTGTGGAAGTTTTGCACGAAGAGAGGCTGACGGTTATGCAGTGTCTCATTTGCATTTCCTGCATTTCCCGGGCTTTGTTAGCTTGGAGTTTAATCTGACACTGGACAAATTAGAGTATTGTGTCTCATGTGTTAAACGGTAGATTCAAGGGATAATGAAGTTTGACTGGGGAATACTAGGGTGTTCTAGAAGATATATGGTATATATTGAGAAATACTCAAAGAAAACCAATTGCTATAATTTATGCTTGGATAGGAAGATGAAAAATAATTATAAATTGCAGATGTTTAGAAAAATTGTATTTAAGCTAAGCCTTTCTAAATGCTTCAATACCTTAACATAATATTCAATGCTCCATGCTCTAAAATTTTTGTATTGTTATCTTCGAAAATATTCTATCATCATTGTTTTCCTCTAATATATACTCTAGAATTTTTGACTTTGTTTTCATACTCCCAACTTTATTTTTTCAGAATGTTTGGAAGACTAGCAGAATGTCCTCACAACATTTTTTTAAATTTTAGATTATATTCTGTTCCGCGAAATAGTTCAGCGCGGAATGGTGTTTTCTGAGAGGCTTTAGAGATAATTCCTACAAGCTTACTTTTTCCCATGGCGCGTGAAAAAATTGCATTTAAGTCGGAATGGGGGGCAATTTTCTCATGGAAAGGGAAAGGAGTATAATGTGACAACTTAATTTAGAAGGGCAAAAGAATCGAATCACGTGTGCTTTAACAGTATTTAAGAGGATGAGGTTACTTATGATGAAAAAATTTAAATTATTCGAATGGATTCTGGTGAGCTTGCATATTTAAACGTAATTCAGTTAATACAATCATTCATGTATGACGACCGAGATCATCTAAACTTCACTTCCGTTGATTTTATCCGCGCTTACATTTTTGGTAACATTGAACGGAAGTTTACTCCACATTCTTGATGACAATTCTTTCTTACGAATGGATTTTCTTCATTACAGTTTTGAATAAATTAATAATTGGGTAGTGAACAAGAGTAACTTTGTCGTCATAAATTGTGCCACTATTGTCTTGATCATTCAGTAATCCTTGTTAATGTTTTAATAACCCCAAGATAGAACATTTTTCTTCAAAGGTACACATTCATCACCGACGCCCGTCTCTTGCTGTTCCCTTGAAAGCGCAATGTATTTCTTCTGCTCTACTACCTCAATAGCTCTACTTTGCCATTTCTCCCACGAATATTTCTCTCACTTGACGTGAGAGTTCTATCGCCTTGAGGTATTAAACCTCTTTGCATAATATCTATTTTACGGATGATTGCGTGCAATGCACTCGCTTTTCCGCAGTATTTCGTCGTTGATAAATCCTCCCAGCAATGTGTGCGAATCAAACTCCTGCTCCGTCTGGAGTTGAAAGTCTTCACAATTTTCCCTCAAATTGCTTTTACATTTTCCTCCTTCCTGACTTAACGCTCTTCTTTCATTGGTCGTTCAATTCTAAAATTGGTTGACTGCAGCCCTCCACCCCTCCCTATTAAATGCTAGCTCCCATACCTCCTGGAATCTCTTCCTATTTACTTTCCTCTATATTTGGTCCAGAAACGTGTTCCTGGGTCATCCTCTGGGGACTTTTCCGCCTATTTTACCTTCAATTATGTTCCTCACAAACCCGTTGTGTCTCAAGGTTTGTCCAATCCATCTTGTTCTTCTTTTCGGTATGGTGTTCCATATTGTCGTATCCTCTTCCACTCTTCTGTAAACTTCATCATTTCTTATTTTGTCCGTCCATTTTATCTTCCGCATCTTCCTCCAGGAGCAGGTTTCGGAGGCTTCTAGTCTTTTCTGGTCGGTCTTTCAAATTGTCTATTCATCCTATCCGTGGAGTTCTACGCTCCTCACAAATGTTTTCGCATACTGTTTCCTGGTTTGTGGTCATATCTTCCTTCAACATAGCAGTTGTCCTTTTCCCATGAACGCCATCTTAGCTTGAGCAATTCTCCGTTTTGATGTCCATTGTACCAATTTCGTCCAACGCGATGGTATTTCCGAGATGGTACTTAACGTTTTTCTTCCAACTTATATTTTCAAAATATCTTTCGGGGAAATTTAGGAGAGCTTTTTTATCAGCATGTTGATTGTTATTTTATATATGCATAACTTTACTTTGAAAAATATATCCCTGATGGCTGATAATAATTGCGGTAGATTTTGTTAAAGCAAAATTTAAAGGCATCAGTCGCAAATATTTTGAGCATTTTTGATTCAATTGAATACATCTAACCATTTCATATCACTTCATTATTCTTTCGGTGATTCAGAAAAAAATGCTTCTTAAAATGTATAATATTTCAGGAACATGTCTCTGAAAAATTGAGTAAAATTGAGGTAAAAACTCTGCCCAATATCCAGGTGTCAATATTTAGACCATTTGATGACTTGTGTTGGGAATGAAATGAGCTCATTTGGATTTAATGCTCAACGGGTTTGGACTGTAGGGCTAGGGTACCTCGTGAGATGGATTGAGATGATCTTAGCGTGATACCACAAATAATATAATTATGAATAACGTATTATATTTCAGATGATACCGAAACACCAACCACTAGTCATATTACTTTTCGAGATGTAAGAAATTTAAACGGGCGATCTTAAAAAAAATAATATGTATTACGAAGGAGCTATACGTAAATCTCCAAACCGATGTTCCGTTATTGCCATGCATTATTCTTCGCCAGCATTGAATAAAACATGAAGCGTTCATCTACATCTACATACTACCCCGCAAGCCACCTCAAAAGGCGTGTGGCGGGGGGTGTTAGGACACCAGCCGTTAAAAAAAAAAAATAATAAAAATAAAAAAAATAAAAAAAATCCGCCTAGCATTTATTAAAGTCCTTAATTCTTCGGGGGAAAAACGAATTCCCATACCTATCCGTTCGGCAAAATATCTCTCTTAATTTATCGATTCTGTCGGACCTGGAAATATAATGTGGTTCTAATATGATGTTCTCCGTGTCGCTCTGAAAGATATCCATTCTCAATTGCTCAAGCAATCTAAGCCTAGCGCGTAGCCTCCGAGTCTCTAGCGGCTCCCACCCTAAATCGTTCAAAATCTGTGTAACGCTTTCTGTACGGCCGTAGCAGTTTTTGACGAATCGCGCAGCTTTCCTTTGTATTTTATTAAGTTCATGGACTAGGTCTTTCTCCGCCGGATCCCATATGTTCGCTGCATATTCAAGGTGTGGCCGGACGAGTGCGAAATAGCAAGCGTTGTTTCATCACAATTTATTTAGCCGCATGTAATGATTCTTATAATTTACTTTACGCATCCTTTGTGCGTAATATCTCCGTAAACGTTATTTGGGATCCACACAGGGTAGGCTCTAAAAAAGAGTTAGGATAATTATGGAGAAGATCAGAAAGTAACTAGAAAGACCGTTTTGTTAGTCTCATTAACGTTAGTGACCTTTTGTAACAACTGAGATGGGATTCGCTTTCAGACCGTCGATTAAAAATAAGACTTATCTTTCATGTTAATTCAAAACTAATTCATGTTGTAAAGAAGCTATTAATATATTACGAACTCCAGCATACCTTGGTAGACCATGAGAATAAAATTAGGAAAATAAAATATGGAACAAACCTTGAGAATGTTGTTTTTCCCGCGAACGATAAGAGACCATAATGGAAAAAATGAGATTTTTAATAGTTTAATCGACAGGCAGTGTATCTGATTAGTTGATTTGCTACCTAATGCTTCATATGCCACGTAGTAAGGGTTCTAGGCAAATGCGATGAGAGAGTACGAGAAAGAAGCTATTTTACATTTGTCAGGCCTCATTTAGAATATGCCGCTAGTATATGGAATCGGTACGAGGAAGGTATGATAAAAGAATTAGAGCGCGTGCAAAGGAGATCTGCTAGGTTTGTTAAAGGCCGTTATGATAATTGTATAAGTGTTACGAATTTAATAAAAGAACTAGGATGGGAATCACTATCAGAACGGAGGTTAAAATTAAGGTTAAACCTTTTAAGTAAATTCGAAACCAATTTGTTCACAGATGACATTAGGTATATATTGAGAACCCCTGCGTATTATGTTAGGTTTGATCATATTAACAAGATTAGAGAGATAGATTATCGTACCGATAGATTTAAAATGCCCTTTTTCCCACGTACTATGAGAGAGAACAATAGGCAGCGTAGCAAAAGGACAGGTAGGTGAAATATAGTATAGTAGTCTGTAGTGCATGATGCATGTAATAACAACCATTAATCCCTTTCTTATTCTGCAGATACTAACCATGTGACACTATTATCTAGCATGCCTTCATTAAATATCCTAGTTGCATGTCAATAGTGCATGTTTGTTGATCTTCACCCCCTGCCACACACTCTTGTGGTGGCTCGCAGTGTATTACGTAGATGTAATCCTTCCTCATAGATACGACGTATAAGTTCAAGAAAAGGTTGCCTATCTTTACTCCCTAAACTCTTTGGCAGCTCCGAAGGTATATTATCTACTCCTACAGCTTTTTTTGCCTTCATTTCTTTCAAAGCTTTCTCTATACCGATCCGATATTGGCGAGAAGTTCAGACCATGGTCTATCGAAATCTGAGCTTAAATTTTAGAATTTGGATATATGCCAACTACTCAAGCCCCAAATAAATCACATTATATGCGTTTGAAATAATTGCCAGATTATTTCTTCTTTGTGCAACAGATGTGTATACTACTCTATTACTGTGATCGAGTATGAGTGATTACAGTACGTTTGTAGAATTTCAAGGAGCAAGCTGTAATATGATATTTGTAGAAAGGTTACTCTTCAGTTTTTGGTGAAAAGCTACCAAGATCAGTGTTCAGGTGCAAAAACAGACTCAATGTCCTCACAATTGTTGCTTAATTAGTGAAATGCGTATTCATTATATTCTCATTAGAAGTATGAGTTTTCATTCGCAAATTTCATAATTTGGTACATTTTCTTGATATCTATTTTAGGCATCGTTAAAGTATAGTAGCTCGTTTAGTGGATGACAATAAAAAAATGATAAAATGTTTTTTAACGATTCATATTATTTTCTTGAATTTATTGCATATAATGGAAATATATTCATAATTGATATCCAAGCAGGAGAAACAATTTCAATTGACTATTCAGTAAGTATTCTTTCCTGCCAGAAAGTATTATTACTTCCTTTTTTATCATTTTTGCCAGTCAAAACTGAAACACAAACTTTTTTTCAGGCCTTTATAATTCCCGAAATACACTCACCATAATTCCAGAAACAAATACCATAGTTATTGCCGATTTAAGTGGTAAAAAAAACTTCATGGGATTGACGCAACAAGTAGTCGTAGTTCTATTATCCTCTCCCAGCAGTTCGTATGTTCTTACAATAATCGTACACTAAAAATTCATGAACAGCAATTTATTTCCATAGCGTTGAAAATACGTTCTTTAGAATTTTTTAATTTAATACATATAAATTCAATATTCCACTACTTTTTGCAAGTTTTGATGATTCAATTAATTCAGTATATATTTATACAATATCAAAATATTTATATAAAATATTAACATTTCATTTCCTGAATTCATCTTCTTTCAAATTCCTCTTCTTCACAGCTAAGCCCAGAGTTTGGAAAGTAGTTTTCCTGGAGTTTATCCTGGAAAGAAAAGGAGAATGTGTATTAGAGATTAATCGTTTCCATTTTAATCATTTAGTGAATATCCTGGAATGAAAATGGCTACCAAGTTCGATCTTGGCTAATTTTCTCCGTAGCGTATATGCATATGAGTTAGCACAAAAGACGATGTACTTATATCTTAGGGAGATTGCATTTTTATTCACATGTAAAAATTTTAGCGTCTTTAATGGTAGATTATCTATTCTGACGAGTCCTCAGTAAGCATATGAATTGTATAACGTAACATCCAAATTGGAACATTTTGATTTTCCGATGTTAGATGGACTTAAAATCGTGAAACATATGAATTTAAAACTGTAACATCTGTATTTAGTAACGGCTTCATTAAAATGAAGTAACTCATACCTGATGTTTGAATCTCTTCCATCAGCTTTCTGTTTCTTCTCATTCGGAAAATATATTACAAATTGGAACACTCCTCCCCTCTTCGCCCCCCTGAAGAACATAGTCTGTCCATCGACGTGGCGTATCTGCGTTAAGGAAAACTTCACAGTCTTGAGGGAAGTGGGCCGCAGTTCTATCGCCCCAGGCTTGGGTCTTGGTACCTTTACCTCCAATATAATAGGTACATTCGTATGGGCAGATGTCACAGGCGGATCGGAGGTGACTTCTTTATGGCCATACGGCACATCTTTTTCCGTATTTTTCGAGTGACAACCTGTTACGTAAAAGTATCAGTAAAACCGATTAGTGAAGCAGTATATAACAGCGTTAACTAACAACATGCCTAAATTACTGTGGCACACTTTTTTGCAATGGTTAATTTATCCAGCTCGTATCAATTTGGGGACAAAACAGACTACAATGGAATGCCTAGCCTTCCCTTTACTTTCCATCATGACGAACTAAGGTTATAATTAGAGCAATTAGAAAAATTGAGACGAGACAAAATGGTCTTTTTTCCATATGCTTAAAGGTATAAAAATATTCTCTTAAAATTATCTGACGCATAAACATTGATAACATATTGGTGAGTTATGAATTAAATGATGAAACCTGTTAAGGGTTTTTAGATAATACGTGTTACTCACAGTTCAAGGCACCCATTGCTTAGTTTTCGCAGTTTTTTCTCACAGAATGCAGATAATCACTTTTATTGCGTCTATTCGCATCGGAAAAACCTTAGAAAGTGTTTCCCTAGCAACGGTCTCGAACCCTTCAGCTCGCTATCTATTGTTGTCATTTGAATTGAGCGGTTCATATGCGATAAAGCGTTGTGTTCTTAAAAAGTATGATTGATCTATGCAACAAAATCTCAAGAATTGTACAACTATGATGGAATGTATATAATGTCATATATTTTTCTTCTCCATTGATAAAGTTATTAAAGATGACTCAACGTGATTTGAGAGAAATATAATTTCTCCTTGAATTTATTGAGTTAGTCCTCATTTTAAAGAAAAAATATTTCTTTCAATGCTTTCTTTATTTCACCTTCGAGTATCATAGGCTCGAGATTATCTTCTTGTAGTGTTCCCTCATCTTTTATGCATAAATTAGCTGGGCTTCTATCGCTGTCACAAAACTTCTCCACGTATTCTTTCCACCGATCATGAATGTCTTCCTGTTTCATTTTTCTCTTACCTCTTCTGTCCTTTATATTTGGTACCGTTTACCTCCTTCACCTCCCAATAGTAGTTACATTATATTGTGCATAATCGCTACATGACTCTTGTATCTCGTTGACGTATTTCCATTATACATATATTCAATATAGTTTTTGTTGACACTGGTAGCATACTCATAGAGTGGTGTATGTTGGTGATAAATTACTGCTCTGGTACTGGTAAAATGTGGATGCTGATGAATGCATCTATCAAGTTTTCCCTCATAGTTTACTTTTATTGCTAACACTATCCCTTTTTCTCTAATTTTATCTTCCAATAACCAGTATCCTTACTAAATATGTAACGCTGCACTCTGCACATAATATTGCTCTAGCATTAAATGTATTTTTTGTACTTTCATCCATGCTTACTGTAATAAACTACCATGTTGACTTTTTAAATAGATATTTCAAAGATATTCTTCCACGATGTTAGCAACGATTGTCTAAGGTAATTTTTAAACTCTATTGCTGCTACTACAGGAACTACTTAGTGACCTTGAGATGGTCAACTGCGTCCCTTGAGATTGCGTTTATTATTCCACTCGCAATCATAATTTATTTACCTAAGTGGGGTCCCCAAGCACTGTTTACCTGTTTTCTTCTGCATGTTATCTTTAGTGTATAGTTCATGCTTTGCCACGAGTGATTCCCAGGGAAAGGATTTGTTTTCCTTCCATATGTTTCCGTATCTCGATGATCGTCTCCTTCCAGTCTGCGCAAACACTGGCAGACGGCAAAGGAAAAGGCGTATAGTTTCCTTACCTCCCTGGAAAAAGAAATGGGAGAGGGAATGGGAGTTGAGACATTCACCACCAAACGGAAGGTCGAATAAAATGGCGAAAATACTGTCTCGGGAGGGAATAGTCCATTTAAGCCCCCAGGTTCATTATTGTTTGCCTGTCAAAGATATCCAATGGCCACGACTTGGACGCAAAATAGGCAAGTCATGTCTGGTGTGTCAGAATAGGCGTGCGTTACCTTCAAATATCAGTTATTCCGTACATTTTATCATCGCATGCTGGGGACTTATCATGAATGGATTCTAACTGCTCATTTTATATGCTCAACATTTTTACAAAATGAATGCTTCCTTTAGGGTCTTTGCATTAATAATATAATGACAGCCGGTCACTCATTTATTTTCATGCACATCGATATTATGCCAATGTCTTTAAAATTCCATTGTTTTTCGCAGTAAATAAGCAATTTCAATAGTTGCAATAGGTATTTTTATAAGTTTCTGACCCCCACTGGGTAGTCTGGACTTCATATTTATTTTTAACTTTATAAAACATTTACCATCATCTCACCTCACTAAAAATTACTCGCATGCTTTTATTTTCTGTATAGATCAGCTTCTCGTATAATCTATGAATTTTTGGTTCTTTAAAGCTTATAAATAGCAGTATATTAACCTGCGCTGTAATGTCGTAGAAATTTTCTGCATATTAGAATGCCCGCCGAATGAGTATCGTCCTGGTTTCTGGTTTAGCCGTGTACAATTATGTCGATTGTATTTAGGCTCGCCCTTAGTGATCAGGAAACATGTTTGAAAGTCACGAGTTTTGCATGGCTAGTGTGAAAGCGTAATATGCGACACATTTTTGGTTGTGGCTTGACGGTGCTTTGTAGATGCTGATGAAATATCGTCTTTCGTGGTCCAGCCTTATGGAGGTAGAGGTAGGTAGAGATTCTAGCGCTTAGAAGGGTGCTTACTTTAATTCATGCGTACTTGCGGCTAAGTTACGCTGGCTAAAGGGTTGGCAATTATATCCCTTACCATATCAGGGTTGTTAATTGTTAGCTTTCTAGTTGTATTTGGGAAAACATCATGAAACTCCTTCAAGATTGATCGCAGAGGCAATTTTCACGTTTTCACTTTACTTAATACGTTCCACGTGCATTTATTTGGCACGACCTGTTTCGATACAAAGTATTATCATCAGGCATGTTAGGCAGAGTTTTGAGGAATTATATAGGTGGAGTTTTGAAGAATGTTTTAAATTGGGGAAGGATTTGGAGGCATGTTATACAAACTTATTATGAAACACAAGAGATGAAATACGTGAGATGATGCGTAGCGGAGTATACGAAGTTGAGTGCAGTGATAGTAATGCTACATATGTTGGTAAAACTAGGAGAAATTTCCTCATCCGGATCAAAGGACACTCCGCGTATCTTATTAATAACAAAGGTATCTTGTCTAATGTTGCCAAGCATCTCCTGAATTGCGGCCATCATATCAATCTTGAAACAAAAACCCTGCATTATGCGGGACATGCGGCGGAACAGAGTGAGGTTCTTCAAGGCCAGGCTTCCCAGTAAGTGACAATTGTTGATAAGAAATTGTATTCTTTGTTATTCCCCTCTTATCATTGTGTTTTCCCTGTCGTGCGAAAATGACTCTCTCCACACCGATATATCTAACAACCATGTATCTCCCATCGCACTCCCAAAACATCCCACGTCCCTTTTAAGGTAGCTCTGGCCTCGGTGTCTCTTATTCCAGACTGTCTAATAATATGACGAGTGCATCTATACAGAACACATTATAAAATGAGTTGAAAATTAAATAGTTTTTTTTTAAGACTCTTGCAGCTTTTCTTGTCTATGAAAGATGATTTATTTCGGGTATTGCTGCGTTTTGTTCATTTTTTAAACTTATCGTTTTGCCCCTTGTTCTGGAAGCGTTATCAAGAGAACGAGTGTTAACTAGCTTCAGCTTTGAGCCATGGACGTAAGATAATGTTCAACCAAACACGGGACTTGGCCAAGACGCAAGAATACCATTCGCGCGTAACACTTGAGGCCGTAGAAATAGCCAAAAATCCAAATAACTTCAATTGGAAGAATGTTAACATGAGCCGGGTTTGGAATGGGTTCCTGGCCCCTGAAAAAGCCCAACGGCTAACGTCTCCCGCATAAAGGCAGGGACACAATCAACGTGTACGTGTGACGCGAGACGTTAGCGGGACAACGGAAGACGGGGAACGCAAGTCAGCGGACACAATCGACGTTAACGCGGCCCGGAGTAACAATTGACTAACGCAGGCGCAGCTAAGAGATCAGGTGTAAACAAGTGTGAAAGTAAATAAGTTGTCTTCGCCAAGAGCTATCTTCAGCAGTTGGATGAATCTGCCGACAGATGGCTCCCATTCCCGGATTCTTAGGACTATTCTGATTGGTTTTCCGTGTACGGGACACGGGAAGAGATGAAAGTTGCCCATCTCTCGCGTACACGTACTCCCCGTACACGTTGATTGTGTCCGTTCACTATACTTTCCCGTCAGCCATCTTTTCGCGTATTCCCGTTAACGGCTCACGTTACACGTACACGTGGATTGTGTCCCAGCCTTAAGATTCAAATCGACCCAACAATGGTGCAACGGACATCGACGCTTCTATATAAAGCCAGTCTCAAGCAAATTAATTCTCTTTCTTTTGATGACGCGTCCGGTACGAGGATCAAAACGTTGAGTTTTGAAAAATGAACAAAACGCAGCATTGCCGGAAAAAAAATCATCATTCAAGGAATATAAAATAGGTTTTACAGGCAAGCTCGAAGAAACGTTATGAAAAGACGAAGTTAGAAAATCGAGCAGTTCTATGAAAAATTTAATCGCACCTCCGCTATGTCTCGCATTGCAGAAGCTTTCGGCTCGTGGTCAGCCACTACAATGTTACGTGACTCTCGTTCTTGAAAATTCGGTTCCTCTTGAGTTGAGATAGGAATAGACTCTTCTCACTCTATTCGATGGTGTCTTTCGATTCCCGAGTGCCGACACTGGCGTCCCTTGTTCAATCAGTATTCCGTCAGTGTGCACGCCTGGTTTGTAAATCACGAACAGTCCGAAAGGTCTTGCCGGTCCTGTTTACGACAACTCGAATCTTTCCATGTTGTGCGGTCTCGCTATGCCGGAATCCCGCGAATTCAGGGAGCTGAAAGGATGGGATCTATGCCGGGAAACATTTACCGCCACTTCCAAGGGAAAAGGAATAGAGAAGGGCGGCAGGAGGCAAGCAGGGACACCCCTTCTTCTAGGGATAAGGGGGTTAGGGAATAAAACTCTAAAGGTTACGACGCGTGTGAGTGGGGAAGGACAACTCCATCGTCCCTGGACCCTTTTCCCGTCTTCACTCCAGCCGTTCCCCCGTCTCGGCCATGTGCAAATGTGTTTGCGAGTGTGGCTGCGAAAGGTCCATTTGATCTCGATTTGGCTGCGAGGGAGGGGATGGGGAAGAGAGGAGGGAGGAAAGGAGTATAAAAATGAGGAAGTTGAAGGTAGGAAGGAGACGAGAATGTGGAAGAGAAATTCGTCACCGCGACGCATTTGCGTGGGTGGAATCCTACATAATGAAGATAGTCTGTCTAGTCTGGAAAGAGGGAAATGGAAGTTTTAAGCAAAGATGAGACTATTTGCCTTTATGTCCTGTGCAATTTTTTCATCCGTTCTTTACGTTTATAAAGAGAAGGATGCGATATTCTTTCCGGTCTCCTTCTCATGCGAAAATGATTGTATTCTTTTATACTTGGCTGATATTTTTTTCTCGAATTAACTGTTTCTTCCGGCTTTGATGATTACTTTACTCTTGAACTTCATTATTTTTGGTACTGTGATAATATAATATTGTTATTTTATATAGGTTTATATTTCATGGCCTTTTTAAATAGTTCGTTTGTTTGTCGCAATTCTATGAATTTTGACTTTATTTTCGGAGAACCATTTCTTTTGATACCAATTTTCCTGGTTTTCAAGATTACTTGCCCTTAGCATGGTGATACTTAGTATGCAATACTCACTTCTAGTTGTGCGCAATACTAAAAGAAAAATATTTCTCTTAACAATTAGCAAAAAACTAATTTTACTTCGTATTTTCTCATGAAAATGAAGTGGATCGCTATGGTATACGTGAAATCCATTTTTACACGAGAGGAAATTATTTTTATAGTAGCGTCGGGAGAACTTATTTGAAACAGGATGAAGTAACATGTCATATATTTTGATCCATCTCATACAATTAGCATCTCCAACAAGTTTTGACTTAATTAGAATTGATAAAAAATTAAAAAGTGAAGACTCGCATCAGGAATGCTGAAAAATTAAGCATTAGAATTAAGTAAGTGTATATAAAGTGTCATAAAAATGAACATCAGCATCAGGTAGCTCTGTTATATCGTAATATGAAATAGACCTGGTGAGAGTAGATAGAAAAGACAAAACGTTACCTCTGCCATCACCGATAGCCCATACGTGTACACAGGGTGCAGTTGCTACAACTTGTCTCTTATTTGACATTAACATTTGGAAACGAATCGCTTTCCCATTTTCACCAAACACAAGCGGAAGGTATATCATTAAATCGTGGAAGTGCTCATGGATGACAGTAAATACGCCTATGCAATATTTCCCAATATTTGAATTACTAATTGGAAGTGAGTAGGATTGCTACTTTAAGGAGGTTGCTTACAGACTGCTTTGGAAACTTTAAAGCATTTGCCTGACTATTCCTGTAGGTGCATACTACTTATTGGTACGAATCATGAGGCAGATATAATGAATCATGTGCAATGAATCGATTACATTCCTAGACAAATATTCTTTGAGCCTCAGTATTAAGTTTGCATGGAAATGTTTGTAAGCGGGATACTTCCTTCAAGGTTTTCCCGCTGGCGCAATAAGCTATATTCCCCTAGACTTAGCAAAGTATTCATGGGAACCTAAGGGAGCTGTGCTTCACATTCCACAGGTTTGGCATTATGAGTTCACCCGTTTTTTCTCATAACGTTTGGTGAAGCTAGGGAAGCGATCTGTTTCAAAATGTTCATTTCAAAGAAGAGGCCTGTCGCAGCAACTGCACCCTATATTAACATATGGGCTACTGGTGCTGGCTGAGGTAACGTTTTGCCCTATCTATCTACTCTCACCATGTCTATTTCCTATTGCGATATAGCTGAGCTATCTGATGCTGATGTTAATTTTGATGACACTTTATATATCCTCACCTTATTGTAATGCTTTATTTTTCATCAATCCAAATGCGAGTCTTCACTTTTTTTAAATTAATGATCAATAATAATGAAGTCAAAACTCCTTGTTGGAGCTTTTAATTGAATGAAATCGGTCAAAATATATGGCTTGTCATTTCAACTTGCTAAAAATCTGTGCGACCATTAAAAATTTTCTTCCATCGCTCATTAAAAATAATTCTTACCTTTTATGTTGAAATAGATTTCCCGTATCTCATGCTAATTTTCATGCCATTTTGTAAACTTTCTTTATTCAAATGCTTTATTTTCAGCAATCCAGATAGACATTTGGTCTAAAGTCTTAAATTTATACGATTAAAAAAAAACAAATATTTTCTATGACACCAGTGAATGATATAAAAATATAATTTTTCATGAAAAAGGCATATTTTTCACACAGAAGTTGACTGATAGGTTTATTGGAATAAAAAATTATGAAGAAAAATAATGAGCTATGATAGGGTAAAAAAGGGTAGAAAAAGGGTAGAAAAAGGGTAGAAAAGGGTACTATTTCGACTTTTAACAATATCCGTAAGGCAGAATAAAGACACAGATAGTAGACAACCATAGAAAACTGATCATTATTTGTTTTTGAAAATCAACACTAAAGTGGTAGGATATTTTCGATATTTCATTGTAAAAAATTCATTACCTACGTTAAGGTAAAAACGTGTTTTTTACAACCGTAGTTTTTATGATTTCATAGATATGATTTCGTACTTCTCCACTGAATTTCATGCGGTGCAACGCGTTTCACCGTCTGAAAGCATCGTATCAGAAGATACCTGATGATGTCGCGAGTCATGCGGTACAACGTGAACGCGAACGGTACAACGTGAATGTGAACGGTACAACGTGAAACGCGTTGTACCGCATTTCATCATCGTATCAGAAGATACCTGATTATGCCGCGAGTCGGTGAAACACGTCGTACCACACAAAATACAATTCTGTGGAAAAGTACGAATTTGCATTTTCTAAGTATGGATCCATATTTACGGTTTATGTTCTTAAATTAGTATCTAGACAACTTCTTACTAAGTTGAAATCATTCACTCGCCCTGTCTGATGTACTTTTGCCATAATATATTTCTGGGGCATTATTTTGTTGCGTGAATTACAATGCAGTGAAGTTGAATGGCAGTAATTTTTATTATTTTACCATTCACGGATGAACTAAAACATTATTACGCAGTCCTATTAATCTGGCCTTTAAGAATTTGTCATGGGATTTGTGATAGGAAGCTGTGTTTCCCAATGTAGTTAATGGTGAGCTAACAGGTAAGAATGTGTGGTATCTTCATTTGATGTTGACCGAGACAAGTTAGTTATTTGAGCCCTACCGGTGGTTGGTTATTAGTGGGAGTGTCGAAGTGCATTTTCTCTAGCAGTCAATTTTAGGTTAAAGGCTCGAAGGGAAAAGTTTCCTCAAAGTTCTTTTAATCTATCTTTTTCTATAAGTAACCCTGTAACTTGAAAGAGGGCCATCTCTATGGCTTTCATAGAAAATGGGAAAAGACTGGCCGCTCTAAAGTTATAGTGAAATGGAAAAAAATATTTTTAGGCCTTTCATTTTTGTTTTACTTCATATAATTGGACTGCCATGATACATTTAGCGTTCTTTTATGCTGCATACCTGTGGGCTATTATGATACAAAGCGCATTATTTACAGTGCTATAAAATATTCCACCCTGCACTTTTTAGCTTTAACTTCTGGTTTAAATCCTCCTTTAAATGCTTAAAGTTACAACGCACCTCTGAAATTATCATAATTAGTTAGCAGCGTTTAAGTATGACAATGAGTAATAACTAATTGGTGAAAATAATGAGCAGCCAAGATGAAAATACAAAAATCAGTGATTATGCCTGGGAACAAAATAAAATTTTATCGGAACAAAAACGAGCATTTCTCAAAATATGTAACGCTGGTGCTGGACGAATGACGTGAAATATTTAGTCTATTAAATTTTACCTTTAGTTGCCGATTGTGTTCTTGCCTAAGACTTCCCCATTGGCGATAAAACCAAAGGAAAGATAGCCGTGGACATAAAAAAATGAAATAAAATAATGTGATGCCCTCGGTGGTTTTAAGGAAAGCAACCACATGATACCCTGGTGTTTTTGTAGAATGAAATAGGAGTTAAACGCGTCGTAATGAAATTTTTTCATTGTGGTAGTTGGACGATATGGACAAAAGAGGAACCAAGAATTAAAAAATAATATAGGAAAAATGTATGACAGAATTGATTACTATTTCGGCGGATGGGACTTACTTTGTTTTGTGCACATGAGTTAATAATGGAGGAAGGAACAATTGTATACATGCCTATTGGTTCAAAGGCTAGAACGTTTAAACCTCTTTTAAATGTCTTTGGGAAGTCATATTAATACAGTGTACAGTTTAAGTATAATTTGAATTATTCTTTTAACAAGCCTAAGTTATTGCGTGTTTTCGATTTATTCACTGTAACTATTATTTGTTTTACTCTTTCATGTCCATACGAACCATCGCCGACTGCATATGATTTGAATACCTTTTCGAGGATGCGACCCAATAAAAATATTCGGAGAGGTTGTTTCCTAGGTGCGACGCAGTAACGGCTGGCGCCAGTTATATTGTTGCGAGACGTTCTCATGAGCATTGTCTCCTCCTTCCATTGGAGCCGAATGGGAGGAAGGTCATGCCTCCAAAGTGGGCGTGGCCTTCTACGTCTTTTAAAGGAGTCGAGGATGCTTTGCGCCCGACAAACAGGTTCCAGAGTCCTCTCTCTCCTTTTCTCAATCCTCCCTCCTGGAGTAATGGACTGGAATTTTGGGAAGAAAGGAATGGAAGGGAGAAAAGGGAAAGGGATAAGTTCATGGATAGGGGTTCTGTTCGTGCTGGTATCTTCTGCAGCTGCGGTGGAGAGGGATGCGATGGGATGTCTATTTTCGGGTCCAGGGATGGAAAATCAAATCGATTTCCTCAGTAATGCATTAGCTCATATGAGTTACTTTTTTACTCTTAGTTGTTGTTTTGAGGCTTTGGTCAACATCGCAAAAAATTGCGAACCTATTAATGGCGTTTCAAACTGTTTACTATTCTTCTTCGAAGCTAGAAAAACACGACAATTCGTCAATTACCTACAGGATATCATTCAACGTGGGTAATATTTATGTCATTTCAAGTTAAATCACCCGGTGGTTTCCCTCTTGACTATTCAATTCCGTTCTAACAACCGCGATATATGGAGAGGGCACTTGCTATGCTGGCCAATGCTAGAAGCTGAAGCGAGTCCGTCACCTTGGTTGACCCTTATTTTCCTTTAGTACTTTTGGACAAATGCACTAATTTTGCAACTTAACGATGTTTTCCATCGATACATTATTAGAAAATAGTATGAATTTACTGCTTTAATGAGCATTCTCAGTAAATATATTGTTTATTTATCATAACTAATAATTATACGTATTCCTGGTGATAACTTGAGTAAAATAGAGTAGAATAAATAGCACTAAGTAAAAAGATGTATGATTGATCAGTTACTCGCCTTTAATTTCAAACAGATGGGGGATATTTTTGCTTTCCTTTCGCTAATTCGTCCATCCCGTCGTGCTATCCATTGCATAGTAAGGAAAAAGCAGGGTTACACAATATGGTGGTTATTCGCGCTAATCCTCTCCGTATACCTCAATAGTTCAAACTTTCTGGTATTGTTGGTAATTACTTCCTAGATAAACTCAACGAAGTCCGGCGAGATGTTGTGGGACATTTTTGTTAAAGAGAATAAGAGTGATTAAAACTTGGCAATGTCCTCTGGATTTATTAATGGTACGACGCATTCGACGCTTATGCGCCATTATCAGGTACGAACATTTGTGGAAAATTTTCCAAAAACATTTTCCAAATGTGTTTGTACCTGATGATGGCGCAAGAGCGTCGAAACGCGTCGTACCATTAATAAATCCAGGGGACATTGCCAAGTTTTAATCAGTTTATTTCTCTTTACTTCCTAGATGATAGGGCTAAATAGTCTTTCTTTTTATTTTTGTGACAATAGTTGCTAAGTTTCAGCATGACGCCAGTTTGGTGATTTATTTGTACTTTTTGTGTGGCCTTTTTTTTGGTGATATCTCTTTAACTGACATATTTATAGGAAAACCGGACTTGTTGTTATAGGTCTACCTATGCAAATTCACTGGCAAGTACAAGTTAGAGCGAAATTCCACCAAGGAAAAATCATTTGTCTCGACTGGATACCCCGACATCGCGCCGAGTACGGAGCCAGTTAAGCTACCGAGGCGCCCTCCTCCCTGTGGATTTTTGGGGGATTTAAAGAGACAAGATGTTCAAGACAGCCGGGCATACAATGCAGTGAGCAATCCAATACACTCCGCTAGGTGCCACACTCCGCGAAGTTTTTGTCCAAATTGAATACAATTCGATGTCCACTCTTTTTGACAAATTTTGGTCTTAATTGTGTTCGAGGTTTAGCTTTATCCCGCTGTCTGCGACTTCTTGAGCACGTTTTGGATTGCTTACTGCACTGCACGGCCGACAGTCTTAACCACCTTGTTTCTTTAAAGCCCTCAAGTATCCATGGGAGATGTGGACGTCTCGGCTTATTGGAATTTTAGCAGTGAGAGGCAGATTTTCATGATTTTACTATTAATGTTACATTAATTGTGCTTATTTAGATATAATTTTTACAAGCATTCCTGGTAATCCATTATTTTGTAACAGCACGCGGAGTAGTTAGTGCACAATGCAGTGCGCTGTAGATCATAGGAACGAGAGACTTGGATACTCTTCCCTGCGTCAATATTCTGTTGCGTTTCAAAAAGGGACATCTTCAGAAAATACATTTCACTTGCCGGTGATAATAATGATAATAATAACTTGTCTTTATTGAGCGAATTTTGGACCGTACAGTCCTACAAACATCTAAGTCCTGGGTAGTGAATAATCTACCCAGGCGGGAATCGAACCCGCGACCATCGGATTAGTAGACGAGGACTTTCGGACAGGGGACGGCAACATCGCAAAGTATGTAGTTGTAGTAATCGGTCAACGTAGTGTTGACCTTCGCTCACCGGGCAACTTATACAGTTTAAAGCTCAGTAATAGCTAAGTGTAGCAATAAAATTAATTAATCTATAATATTTCATATACTTTTTATGTATTTATTAATTTTTAAAAAATGTTCATACTATTTTAGGGGTCCTCGTCTACTAATCCGATGGTCGCGGGTTCGATTCCCGCCTGGGTAGGTTATTCACTACTCAGGACTTAGATGTTTGTGTTGCTACAGAGCACAGCGTTCATAGTTTATAGATGCTACAATGGGCTTTATCATGAATGAATAACGCTAAATAATAAGCGTTCAAATGCTAGAAAGTTACACATCCTTGAGGGAGCTGATGCCTGCGACCTTGGATAAGAATGTTAAAAAGATGCTGGAAAAACTTGATATGAAGTGTAGAGTTGTTGTATGGGGCAGAAATGTGGGCTCAAAGAAAGGATGAGAATAGACTGCAGCCTGTAGAGATGCTAGTGTGGAGGGCGGTGGAGAAGGCAAAGTAAACTGAAAGAAAGACAAACAAGAAAGTGCTCCGTATGATGTTTGAGTAAAGAACGCTTCCTGATGAAATTAGAGGGAGGTTGGGTATATGGCTGGAAGGAGTGATAAGGGTTGAAGGGTTGCTCGAGCCCGTCAAAGGTAGAAAGATGTTGAGCAAACTGGCATGGAGATGAAATATATTATGGTTTACCGATGGAATCTACATCCACATACTACCCTACGAGCCGCCGAATGGGTGTGTAGCAGGGAATGTTGGGTCACCAGCCGTGTAGAGTTGTAAGGTTTTGGGTGGAGGAATGGTGACGTGTAATTATGGTAGTGTTATAAGCGGAGCTCAGTTTTTATTGTGATTGCTTATTGCGCGCGGAAATACGAATTCTTGTACCTATCTGCTTGACAATGTATCTTTCATATTTTATCGCTTCTGTCAGACCTAGAGATGTAGTGAGGCGTCATGATAATATTCTCTGTGTCGCTCTGAAACACACCAGTTCTGAAATTCACAAGCAAACTAAGCCTAGCGTGTAGCTTCCAAGTCCCTAGGGGCTCCCACCTTAATCCCTCTAAAATTTGTGAAACACTATATGTTCGTTCTTTGCAGTTTTTAATGAAGCGTGCAGTTTTTCTTTTTATTTTAATTAATTGTTTTGCTAAATATTAATGACCAAGGTTCCAAATGCTCGCAGCGAATTCGAGGTGTGGCCTAACCAGAGCGGAGTAGCATCTCTCTTTTACTTTTTCATCCGAGGACCTTCCTATAACACGCTTAAAAAACCCTTGTTTTTTATATGATGAGATCAAGAAGGGTAGGACTCACTTGGAGATTAGGAAAGAAAAAATACCTATAAGATCTATATCTGTATATTCTTTGGCTTTCATACATCGTGTTGTAATAATAATATACATTCCGATTCAATGTCTCATAGAATTGATATCGCCCGTCTCTCTATACTGCACCCATTGACGCCCAGTTAGGGAGTGAGTAATGCGTTTTGCGGCAAAAGGCGTCGCTTAGGGAGTTTTTGGAGGGGAAAGGAAAGGAGAGGGGTGAAGGAATCCCCTAAAGAAAAGTGTCTTGAGAGGGACTGAGAAAATGAGGATCGGTTGCAGGGAGACTCTAAGCGAAAGAAATTCCCACCAATCAGGGCTCTCACCGCCTTCTCTCAGCCTCCTATTTCCGCCCATCCATTCTTTCTCTTATTCTCAGTTTATTCATCGCCTTTTTAACAACACATTTGCGGAACGAGCAGCGACTTTATCTCATCGCTCTCCTTTCCCACGACTGTGTTCATAAAAATGCACGACGCCATTGATAAAAACAAAATCCATTGTATCGGATGAATTTTTGTTATGTCGTCACGTGAAAACCATAAGAAATGCCATATTGTATTTTGCACATCATTAAGCTGGAGTCAAGTAATGGAAAAACACAGATTTTTGTTGTGATAACTCGTTGAATTTGAGGCTGTAAAAATGGAAAAATTTAACTCTTAGATGGAATGAGAATTTGATATATTTTTGGAAATAGGCAGAATCAACAATATTCATTGGTTCGTGTAAACCCATGAAGCACTGATACAAACAAGCAAATTTCGTCATTTTTTAAATCTTTGAATTGAAATTTTCCATCGGTGAAATGGTTTAATGATTCCTGATAATGAGTATCTTCTCGGTATTTCCCCGGAAGAGGGCTTAAGTAAATTACTTAATCAGAGTTTATTCTTCGATCTGTAGAAAGTATTTTTGGGGCGACTTTTATATCATTTGAGGCTGTTTTTCATGGGCGGATATCGATGGAAATTTCGTGAAACAGGAGGAGCTCTTTATTTCCTCCTCTCCTTTCATTAATATTTAACGTATATGTAGTTGCAGTATATTAGTTCTATGGAACTTTGGCCCTCACTAGGTAATTCTAGGTTTTGTGCTTGTGCTAAATATCTTACCATTTTTATTAACAACTTATCTCGCATGAAATTTCCGGCATGATTTACATTACCATGATTTTGTACTTTTTAGTACTATTTATCAATCGCGTTAATAACACTTACCATTAGTTGTATCTTAACTACTGTACTACATTATAGCATGCTCGTCTACGTAGCACTCTTCTATTATATGGCCTGACTATGCATTGTTATTCTGACTGCTTTTGGCCGGCGCCTGGCTTCCTGGCGATTCCGATTTCATCTGGAATGAGTACTTTATGATTGGTGTCACCACGTGCTACACTCCCTAGAAATGGCTTGCACGGGATTTCATATATTTAGATGCTTCTCGTACACATGTATCTTCAAATAACATTGTGATTCGTATTCTTTCGTCATCGTTTCCTTCATTTTTATCAGTAATGGAGGACATTTTCAAATATTGACAGTTTTCTCTCTTCATATATTTTCCCAATATTCCTCATCTATTGTGCCATTTATTTACTACTCATGGCCGACTTATGTTTCTATATGATGATCTGCTTATTTAATGATTCCTGTGAAAAATCATAACAGGGAAAATTGTGACTATTATTGAATATTATTTTGAGATATGTAATCAAGTGTCTTTGAGTCAGTAGAGCCGGTTCCGGCTTATATTATCGATGCTTAAATGTGGTATTCCAACTGACGGTTTTTCTTTAACGTTGACCTGCCGTAAATACTTGAATATAATTTTATACTTTAGTCTACATGTCATAAACTTGACCTGTATTTAATGTGAGGACGAAAAGCTTACCTTTCATCGCCATTCGTCTCACAAGTAGAACTTGATGTGCCGTGGTGTTTGATGGGAGAATAGATGAGCACAGGAGAAATAGTATATCTCCGCATAATGCAAAATTTGTCATCAAGGAAAACTTTTTATGGGAAGGAAAGAATCCGGAAAACAGGAATTTACATTAAGTATCGGCATCTACCAACATGTTTATTGAGTCGTTTACCATATGTGAAATTTGACGATATAACGCGGGTATACCATGGAAATTGAACTGCAGTCGGCTAGGAGCTGGCTTGAAAAAAGTGTAAATTTAAAATTTATTTGCGGAATATTCATAATATTTCCAGTATTTGATTTCTTATTTGATTTCCAGTAAATAAAAAAGGTGTTCACGGAAAGCAAGTTTTTTTGCCTTGCGGTACCACATAGTGTCAGCTGAAATAATTTTGAAAAGTATGTAGTTGCTATCTTCGATAGGCAATGGAGCGCAATTGTTTACTTGTTTGAGTTCAAATACATCAGTGCTTAGCAATGAGAAATCGTATTTTTAGCCAATGACTGCAAGACGTATTTTATGAGTGATATTTGAAAAAACTTGATAAAAAATTCAGGCTAAAAGGGATAAGCCAAAAGGTGGGAATAATTATTTATTTTGATACAGTTGAGTTGAAATATGCTTGATAACGCAAATGACCTCAGCAGTTGATCTCCTTTCCTCAATGGTATCGTTCTGCACGTAGCATCCTGCGTTTGGATGTTTTTATTTCCTCTCGGACTAAATGGTCTAAGGAACTGGGCATTAACAAGCCGCTTCCTTTATGTGGCATTTACTTGCTTCACGTTTCCTTCAACTTAGTGGACATAAGAAATCCAAGCACTGGACTTGAAGCTACTAAACCGCTGGCTATTTTGGTCCCCGTTAACCGATAAGAGACTTTTCTGCGCTATATCAAATACAAATTCGAAACGAGAGGGAAATAACAAGTTAAAGTAACAAAATACCCCTTTCCAACATCTCCGGTCTTGTACCCCTCACATGCTTCCGTATCTTAATTCCATTCCCTGACCCTTCCTGTTTTCTCCGTCGCCCGCTTGCTTTCCTATCCTATTCCCCGCCCCTTCTATCCCTTTAAAAACATCTCCTCAAACTGCGACCGAAGGACATTAGATGGCTGTCGGGATCACAAATATAACTCCGACCCCCTCATACGAGTCCAAACTAGTGACATTTATGCGTATCTCTTGTTTTTTTTATTCTTCTGCTACTCCCTATTCCTTCTCCTCTTTCTTCCTTCTCATTCACCCCCAACGCCACAACGCACCCCTCCCCCCTCCGGGCAACCCCCAAGAAACCCCATCCCCCTCCCCTATGGCCATTCTCGCTGGAGACGTCAAATTCCGTTTTCGACCCCTCTCTAAGTCGAGGCCAGGTCCACCGTAATTTCTCCTCTGCCACGCCCTCTTACGGCGCCCCCTTTTTATGGGAAAGGGTAATAATGCAAGCCAGAAATGTCGTTTTCTGGCCGCTGGGGTTTTTATTATTCCGCGGCTACTTGCTTGTTTGTAATAATGTGAAAATAATCCTTTAGTCACCATTGGACGTTTATAGAATGACTTATTGGGGTAAATGTTTGTTTTTTAATTAAAACAATGGAGTAGTTAAAAATTACACTGTAATTCCGCCATTGTAATACGTAAAAGTTTTATAGCTGATATTGTTGAAGTTCAAAGTACTTTTTACATGTTAGCCAGAAATGTCGTTTTCTGGCTAACAAGGAAAAAGGCTCTGGCCGCTGGGGTTTTTATTATTCCACGGCTACTTGCTTGTTTATAATAATGTGAAAATAATCCTTTACTCACCATTAGATGCTTATAGAATGACTTATTTGGACAAATGTTTGTTTTTTTTAGTTATAACAATGAATTGGTTAAAGTTCAAAGTACTTTTTACTTGTTGAATGATAAATGATTTCAAATAATTATAGGTACGCTGCTATGGTATCTTTCATGCAGCTGATACTGCAACGTTGAGCCACTTTCAATGTATTCTAAAAATCCTATAGGATGCGATTTCTCAATTTCCTTTTCAGTACAAAGTAACCTTCTAACGGGAGTCCTCAGAAGAGTTTATATCAGTCGCAGACATTCCAAAAAATACTCAGATAGGAATGATACGAATGAAAGATAAAAAAACATAAGTCTATGAAGCGTCATAAGAGAACAAACTAATGAACGCGACACGCAATGATTTTTCACCTTTTATTTCAATCGCCCATTGATTAATTTGGCATCATAGTATTTTCTTAGAGATTATAACCGAGTGAAACTATTCACACTCGGAATATAGTTGAAAAAAGACTTTAGGACAAATTATAAAATCAAATTTGATCAAAAGGATTTCAAATATCTCACGCTGCATTGGCGAAGCTGAGGTGTGGATTGACGCAGCCGCTATCGTTTAGAATTATTACTTGCTTTACTGTCACCGTGTGCATACTTTTTTGAATGACAAAGGGAGAAACGGTCATATGCATTTAGTGATACTTACTTCAGCCATGAAACTCACTATGGTCGTTATAGCGTATTTCCATTGACTCAGCTTTCTGAGTGCCAAGTCCATTTGGCACGTAGCACTTGCTTCAATGTTCACTCATTCAATTTTCCATATATCCATTCCCAAAGTGTAACGGGTACTTTACCGGGATAATCTGGCCTTTGTGTTTTTACGAACTTCTGATATTATGGCTTTAGGAGTATCTACCGCTGTAGACTACTTTTTATTTCAGCGATAGTGTAGTGCTGGTGTTTATTTCGTCTGAGCGTAGTTAAAATTACGCCTATTCAAGTTAATATTTTGTCAGAATTTTAGAAAATGCTCTCCCATAATATTTTTGAATCAAAGCTCATTAGAATTCTCTCTCACTCTTAGATTTTATATGCCAATTTTATGCGTTTTTTCTGGGCATTTGTGTGCATTGTATTTGCAAGCGTTCAGATGCTAAAAATCCAGCCTGATCACAATAAAGAGGACATGTAGTCAACATCCATTTCCCTTGTGCTCTCCCAGCAAAACTTCATGGCTACGGAAGTAAAAATTCATCGCCTCCCTCGTATCTTAGTCCATTTTTTCAAAACTGAATGATATTTTGTTTGGCGAATCCTCAGTTCATTCATATGCATGTTACGTATCGTCCCGGTTATTGCCAATGCTTATGTGCCCATATTTTCATAAAGAGAAATTTGTTTTTCGATCGCGTTCAATTTTTTTTTCCTTTTTTTAGAGCAAACTCTATCGTCGATGCCTAAAGAGTCGATGAGCAAACTGTATGCTCGAAATTTACTCCACTTAGCGTCACATAACTTTTTCTCTAAGGGGTGGCTGAGCGTTGAAAACGATGCTTCGCATTTCCATGGCTGTTATTCAGCAAAATCGCTTTGCATAATTTTTACGTTAGTTCTTATGACTGTCCGCAGATAAAAGAGAATAGAAGCTTGGAATTTTTCTTCCCGGCAGTTGGACAGCCGGGTATATTCCCGACTCTTCCATTCTGTCCCTATCATTTTCCCTTCAACCATGTTTTCTTCCCTTCCGTCGACGTCTCACATCCTTGAGGGCCGTAGTTCGACTTCCCGCGGCGTTGAAATTACCCTGTCCCTCAATTTCCGTTTCTTCTCGGACAGCTATGAATCCCTGAGCATGTCCTGAGCTACACTATACCGCTTCGAAAAGCATGACGTTCGCTCTAGCCCCTCGTTAATTTCACTCAAGTGGTCGTAAGTTTGTCGCTTTTCTTTTTCTGTTTTTCATTATCAAGCCACTCGCCTCATTCATCCCTCCTTCCCCATCGCTGTGCTGCCGTCATTTTTTTTTCATTTCGTCGCTCTCTTGTTTCTTTCTCCGTCTCCTCTTTGCTTTTTGCTTTTGCGCACGATGCCCGCGGCGGAATGTGCATAATTTCCGGGTGAGTGCACCAAGAGGGAAAACTCGCCAGTCATGTCGAGGCAGGAAATTTTGATGGCCTTAAACTCCCCCATCCTCCCCCCCACCCTGCAAGCTTAACTTGCTTAAAATTACGGCTTTTGCTTCGGTGACGTGTCTTGCATGGGGGATGCATTCTTAATTAGACCGTAGTCACAACGTAATATGATCGTTACTTCATGTCATTACTCGGTTGTTGGTTTTTTTCATCCATTTAAGTTTCTGGTAATTTTTTTCCCACGCAGCAAAAATGTGGTCCTATTACTCACATAATCAAACTACTCTTTTCCTTTTAGCACAGAGAAAAAGTACATTTTTCTGAATTTAAAGTTAGTTATTGTCCTTACAATTGATTGCATACGCATTTGCCATTTTGGGTTTCTATCCGTTGCAGGAATGTTTGATGGGTGTAATATATTATTGATTAATGAATAATGGTGAGTTCAGCGTTTATGTGAACGAAAATAAGAGAGCAGGATAAAGTATGGAGTAATTATATCTTCCCATTATATCTCGTTTCCACATTTTAATTTCTCCCTATCATCCCTATGACCTAAACTTTTCTCCCTCACTTGTTAGACTGACTCGATTCCATCACAGCCTAAAATATAAGACTTTCTATGAGTGTCTACTATTTGGAATGATTCTGCGACAAAAATAATTTTTTAAGTATCTAAGATATTACGAATTAACGCCCTTCTCTAACGTCTACTATCGATCAAGTCGATGTCTCCTTCGTTATGGTGTGCAAAGTATTCACTTTTATAACTCTTAGTTGCCAGAACACACTTTTCATGGCAATCCATGGGTTTAATGGTGAATGAGCCCTTATTACATCACTGCACGTAGCCATGGTTAATTCTCTTAACGAATCAATCTAACACTTTAGCTATCTAGCAGTGACTTTAAAGTTTGAAAAATTCCGACGTACCTCGCAGCATCTGCAAAAATATTATTTTGATTCAATTTAAAAAATCATGTATTTATTTTTCATCTGGCAAAACTTGTTATTTTTTCATGCGTATTGGAATATTCAAACGCTGATTAAGTTTTTCCAACGAATAATCGTAATAATGCCATATATTTCATCGCTGGATCTAGAAACACGTTATTGATTTTGCACGAAATCCAATAATTACGTAGATAAAGAATATTTTGTACGATATATACGTTGCCTAGTAGTTAAATTACTCGCCTTTCCCTCTAGTAACACTATTTCATATTATACGCTTCTCCTATCTTATCTATCTCTCATCAATCTGCCAGGAAGAATGGCATGGGTGTTTTGGGAGAGCGACCGACAATTGAAGCCATTATCGCCATTCATGATAAGTACTAAGCTAAGGAAAAGGTTTCAAGGGGAATGGTGGAAATTGTGCAAAATTCCACAGAGAAACAATCATCCGCCTTGACCGGGATTCGAACCCGGACCCCTCGATTTCCAGCCAAGTGCTTAAACCAGTTAAGCTACCGAGGCGTCCTCTTTCTTTGTGGATTTTTTTGACCTTTAAGGGACCAGGTGTCCGCTCAGTAGCGACTGATTGTTACATTGTATGTCCGGCAGTCGAGAACATCTGGTCCCGTAAAGGTCACAAAAATCTACAGGGAAAGAGGACGCCTCGGTAGCTTAACCGGTTAAAGCACTCGTCCGGAAATCGAGGGATTCGGGTTCGAATCCCGGATGATTGTTTCTCTGTGGAATTTCGCACAATTGTGCATTGCGGGTGACTCCGTAAAAGTGTAACTCCGTGGCTAGTCCCGGGTAGTTTAAAATCTGTCGAACGGAGGAAAGTTGGGAAGGAAGCCGGCATCGGCTTCAGCCATTCTCTGAGCTAAAGGTGTCCAGGAGACTAAAGTTTATCCTCCCATCCGACGGACATCCATCATCAGCGGTCGTTCAATCCTAAGATTGGTTGACCGCAGCCCTCCACCCTTCCCTATCGAGTGCTAGTTCTCTTACTTCCTGGTAGGTCTTACCTAGTATTTTCCTCTTTATTTGGTCCGTGAACTTATTCCTGGGTCTTCTTCTAGCTCTAGGGACTTTTTCCTTTATTTTACGTTCATTTATGTTCTTCACTTACCCGTTGTGCCTCAGTGTGCATGACTACGGACACCACCTGGTCTACATGCCGACGTCTAACCATACGGAAAAAGAAATAGAAAAAGTCTAAGCTCTAGCGTATTTATTTGCCAACAGAATAGCCCCTCCAATTATATTCAATAACGTATAGATGACTCCATAAGGTTCATCATCATTGGTCATTCAATCCTAAAATTGGTTGACTGCAGCCCTCCACCCTTCTCTATCATGCTACTTCGCTCTGGTTAGGCCACACCTCGAATACGGACGAGCCAATACTCGGGCCAAATTCAAATTCATTAAATGAGCAAATTTGAGAACATTTAGTGAGCCATTTTAATGAAGTCATTGCAAAAGCATGATTTCATTAAATGAGCAAATACTCGATTTAAGGAAACTTTCAATTTCCTTTCAAAACCTCTTTGTGATTATTCGATCCTCGACCCCCAGGGCGAGAATCCACGGCATAATTCAAACTGTGTTCGAGCCCCGTCTCGCGATGGGGCCCGGTCATAGCAGTACCGTCTTCTTTATTTGATCCATAAACTTATTCCTGGGTCTTGCGCTGGGGACTTATCCATCTATATCACATTCCAATATGTTCTTCACAATAGCACACTGAGAATATCTGAATTTCTCTCCATGCCGCGTTCAAATAGGGGTCGGATTTCCTCTAAGCATCTCCGCAATTTCTTGAATGCAAGCCTGGGTTTTGAGTACGTGAAGTCGGTACTCTAGCCAACACATTAAACATATTCCTTCGTGAGATTCACGCCCTTGCATGCTTTTTCGTTTATCACGCAGTTGTCTTGTCGATCCTTCGCCTTCTCTGTACCGAGCGAGGTTAAAGTCGCGAGAGGGCTAAACTCGTTGAAAGGCATCAAGAGAAAAAACACAATGGAAGGCCCACGACGTGCGACGATCAAATATTGACGCATTTCCGAGACGTTAAGGGGAAAAAGCAGTTTTGAGAGATCACCCCGGATAAAATATTCTGTTATTTTTCACGGAGAGAGACTTTTATAACACTTTCTCGGGAGCAAAAGCAATATCAGAATATCTCGGAAGATTTTTTTATCGCCTCCATGACGATATCGGCAGGGAGACGCCTTCCAGCGAGGCGGAAAGTGATTTAAGTCGACAGCATCAAAGCTCACGAAGGGAAAAATATGCAACCAACTCACTCTCATATGTTGCCAATTCTTATCTACATAAAGTCAATTAAAATCTACCCTAAAGTTATAAGAGAGTCAATTAGTTAAAAAATATGCCGTATAGAAATTAGAAACAAAATAAATCATGATTAACAGTCTGAAAAATATTTTTAATAATGAATAAAGTCTGGAATACTAAAATAATTAACGGTTGAGAATAACAGATATCCTCCTTTGCTATACCCTCAGACTCTCCTTTTAATACAGCTGTTGTTGACTCCAATTCTCGAGGTTTTTTCACTTGAGGGTCATTAATATGATGTGGTAGCTCCAGTTTTTGCACAATGTTCGAAAGAAGTTATTTCAAACGGCGGATCTACCGCCAATAACTTAAAACAATTCCCAAAACGCATTCTCGCTTCGATTGTCATGCACTGGAGTAGGAATAACCAATCTTCATTTCGATAATGAGAGCAAGTGGATTTCCTCGGTGGATTACATGGGACAGAAGAAATCAACGGAAATCAAGTAATGAATAGCTCAAGCCTAGAAATCGTTCATGGTTGTAAGACAACTGCCGTGTTCAATGAAGACAGGATAATAAACTAGGAAATATTATGTGGAAACATTCGAGTAAAGAGCGGAACTATTTGGACCGGGAGCATGGATCGTTATAAAAGCAGACCTGAACAGCTGGAAGCCTTCAAAACCTTGTGCTGGAGGAGGATGTTGAAGATATATTGGACGGAAGAAATAAAATATTATATCGTTTACAGAAAAGTAGACGAGGAAAGGACCATATGGTACACCATACAGGAAAGAAGAACCAGATGAAATTGGACACACCCTGAGGCACAATGGGTTTTGTGAAGAACATAATTAAAGGTATAATAGAGGTTAAAGTCCCCTAAATAAAACCCAGGAATAGGTTCATGGATCAAATAAGGAGGAAAGTACATAGGAATATACACGAGGAGGTAAGGGATCTAGATGGGGAAGGGCGGAGGGCTGCAGTCAACCAACCTTAGGATTGAACGACCACTGTTGATGCTTAATTCAGCCAGAATTGTTGGTATAAAATTTTATTGCTAGAAAAGACACCCTATGGTATTTAGAGAATGCTTATTTTTGTTGAAAAGAAAAAAAATTCCGGAGTTATCGACTTGTCTTCAGAGCTGACGTCTTCAGAGATGCTGTATCCAACTCCAATCAACGCCCTGAGCTGCCGTGATTTCTGTAAAGAGTATAGCGCCCTGGAGCAAATGATATTGTGGAACTCTCCAAAAAGTCTCCTGCTATATGCCCTCTTTATGAGCAGATGCCTGGCTGCGATCAGGGAGAAGCCAGGTCGCCCACCTGGTCGTGTCCTTTCGCCGAAACCTTGGCCCACGTCATAAGCACCTAATAATATCGTTCTCTGTGAACAGACCCAGGAAAAACTGGCAATGAAGCTTGAGGGATAGAGGAAGGCTCATGATGAAAGAATAATGAAGATTAGAAGGTTCAAAATAGGATTGCAAAGGTCTAGGAAAGAATACTAGAAGTAGCTGAATTGAGGATTCTACTTTGGAGGGGTGGAGTTACAAGAAAAAATGAGATGAAAAATAAGTAGATTTAATGTACAATAAAAGTGGAACCCATAGACAAAAAGGTACAAGAAAGTAGATTACGGTGGTGTGCAGAGAAGGTTCGAGAGCAATATTTAGAAAAGAGTGGAGAAAATGGAATGTATTGGAAAAACGAAGAAGGAGTGACAAATTATGAGATAGAAGGGCAACGTGGCGGAGATATAAAGGAGAAAGGATGTAAAAAACGTAAGGCCTTGGACAAAAATATGTCGAGGAGAAGAAGATGGGAAGGAAACGCCGACCCGATAAGCCAGAGAGAGAGAAGAGCCTCCGTGATTTTAGTGATTGTTGTGTCCAAATGATGGGTGTTAAAGGCCAAGGGAAACATAATACTTCAACTGTATTCTGATACATGTATTTCTGATGCATGCAAGCATGTGTTTGGTTGTGTAATGAGATGTTTTACGCAAAAAATCCGCAACTGAATTCGTTACTACCTGTCCGGCAAGCAATGCATACAGATGCGGTGATTAAATGGATACTCTTATGTTGAATTTTTGGCCAGACGTGAGGCCAGCCGATCTATTATAATCTTTTTCCCTCTTCATTGGCGGAAGTCAAGAAACTTGCAGTTTTCGATTGATGAAATATTAGTCTCTGTCATTATGGGATGGTTCCACTACGTGGAATCTGTACTTCATTTCTACGGTGGCCTTATTCCCTTATTTATACTGAAGACTACCAAATCGAATTACCTAAAACTAGTTTTTAAGTGACAAAAATTGAGAAAACGGGTCTTTTTGTTAAAATTTTAGCGAATGGTGTAGTTTTTTATTATCACGAAATAAAATTATTTGTTACACGCGTGACGGCTTTCATTATTGGTGCTTTATCTTTAAAATATGTAATTTAAACTTGATATCAGTCAAGAGCCACCGAAGATACTTGCGTGCAAAGTACAAATTGATGCAATATCATTTATTTACATATTACTTGCTAAACACTTTTCGCTACGCATTTCTCCGCGAGGTGGACAATAAGCACAACAAAGATATTTCGGGACATGTTAGTGCCAGTCCCGACAAATTTTTCCAGTGGGTGGGTCCCCGAGTTTGACCATTCAAATCAGGGAACGTAAATGCCTAAATGAGAAGCCTGGTAAGCCTAATAATGCGGCATCTACGTATCCTCACCAAAGATGCAATTATCAGAGCCTCGACTAATCTCGGCTCTTAAATGCAATAATGTATATATGTAGATGTTGTGCCGCTGAAATTCTGTTCATAACGAGATATGGAAATACCGAGGTCTATCTGGAAAGAGGGAACAAGGGCACCAGGGACCTTACCCTGTTAGGAATCGACGCAGTCGTGGATGTGATGTCAAAGACCCCGAGAGCTTTCAAATTTTTAATGGACCTCTTTGAAATATTTATGGCTGATACGCTAAAACTCCGCCTCTGCCTAGACTAATTACAAATTGTTGCAGAATAACCCCTCAGAGGAATTATTTAGTAAGAACTTGATACGCTCCGACCTCGGATAATCCGTAGATTTGGTGTCACAGCCCTCAGTAACTGTATTCTTTTTTATGACCCTATCTAACGTTTTCGAGGTTGTGATGCGTTCGTTCATGCGTCAACGTCGAGGCTCGGAAATCCCGAGATATTTAGGAATGGAATAGCAGATGTGCCTCGGAAAGAGGAGAAGAAGAGGTCAACATTCATCAACGTGTGCTCGAGCCAGTGGGTCCTGAAGCATGCGGATTGGCTGGAACAGGAAACGAGCGAAAAGAACATTTGATAGGGGATGGTTGGCTAGTCGATCGTCGGGAATCTCGTCTACTCGCCGCCCGGGATACTGACGTCTGATAATTGAAGGCGAGCGAAGATTCTCGCACGATTAGGCACAGTGGGCGGGGAGAAGGGAAGGGAAGGCTGGAAAGGGTGGTTTCCCCTTCCGCCTCCCCCTCCGCTCCTATTAAATCCCTTCATTTCGCGCTTGATCGCGTTTCCTCATTTGCGATTTAACGCGTGGAATACGTCGAAGGGACGAATTATACATATCTCCTCTTTTTCCTTGGCTCTCCCTTCATCTCCTATTTACTTTGCCTCTCCGGTTTTCCGGCAAACCATCTCTCTCACCTCCATTTCGACAGTCAGTTATTTAGCCTTTACCGATTCCATCTCGTTTACATTTAGTAGTGGGCTGCCTTCTTCATCTGCATTTCTAAATTCACCTTCCTTTCTTTCTTCTTCTCCCTCTCATTTAGTCAGAAAATCCTACTAACATCAAAAAGCATTCGTTTAAGGATAAGGAGAAACTTAATAAGGACCTATGTTTGGAGTGTCGTGCTACAAGGAAGCGATATGTGGACTGTAGGGGTAAGTGAAATGAGAAGACTGTTACCCTTTGAAGCATGGTGTTACAGAAAGGTGCTGCAAGTAATCTGAACAGAAAATAAAACATACAAAGAAATCTTTGAAAGAGCTGAAGAGGAAAGAAGTAGTATGATAATAATCATTAAAGAGATAAAATTATTTGACATTTCCTTCGGCACGATACTCAAGTTAAAAGAATAATTGAAAGGAACAAAATTAAGGGTGCAGATTGCAGAGGAAGACCCCGACTTGACTACATGAGCCAAATTATGAAAGATATGCAATGCTGAACGAACATATTACGATCTGCAATGGAAAGCTGAGAAGAGAGGTAAATTGAGGTCTGCTGCCAACCAACTTAAGGGTTGAAACGGAAGAGAGAGATTTAGTCAGATTAGTCAGTAGCATATGAACAATATTACTTTAACCCCACACTAACCATTTTTGACTGGTGGATGTGACAAAAAGAGACTAGGTACCACCAACTAATTAGGCTATTCCTAACCTCGCACCTTAATTTACAATAAAAAAATTGATTGAGACAGCAAGACACTTCTTAAACATGTAGTTTACCTTCGGCCTCTCCTTCTTGTCCTCTCATGTGAAATGGCGTTCCGGAGGCCCGGAGAAGTAACACATTTTGGCGAGTTATTAGAAAAAAGGCAGTTAAAGGCAAAAGATTTTTACATAGTAACAAAGTAGAGATTTCTTCCTTTCCATCATGCCATTGCTTAACAGGGTGTTAGTGGATGGTTTTTTTGTTCTGCCAACTTTGCATACGAAAAGATTTTCCGTCTGAGACTAAGTGAAGCACTGTCGTAAGGGACTTACAAAATGAACAATAGAAACTCAATATATACTAGGGAAAGATGCCATTGAAACTCAAAAATCGCTTTAAATAAAGCGTAGACTCATTCTATGGACGGAGCAAAAAGCATTAAAAATAACATAAATTGAATTACGATAAATTTTCAGCTCTTTATATCGAAAAATAACTGTTATAGAAGAAAAGAGTGTCGTACGTTGTGAAATGATCTTTTATCTTTCCGTTAGACCTGATTTTGGAGTCATTTGAACAAGTTCGGAAAATCAACTTTTGTCCGGAAAATCGGGCTTTCTAGACCACTGTGCTCCGGGTTTATATCCACCCATCCTCCCTTACATGTCCCCTATGGCGCAAATGACCTTAGCTGTCACTTCCCAAAAATCTAATTCAACCCAAGTATGGAGAAGACGCGATGGACTGAAAGGAAAACGAACGATGAGGTGCATTGTATGGGAGGAGAGGTAAGGAAAGCTCAGAATGAGAACAGAAGCAGGTAGGGTAGATTGGTGAATGAGGATATGAGAGGCGATGGATTGCTTAAGACCGTAGTAGAGGGACGGATGTTGGGCAAGTGGGGAAGGGGAAGAAATAGAATAGATTTTATGGACGGGATGAAGAGGAGTAGGACTTTCGCTGAGATTGAAAGACCAGAGGTAGTTTGGACCCTGCACGTATAAAAAATGTAGGTTGTCAATGTTTCTGTAATGTAATGTTTCATATACTTACAGTATAACCTACTTTTTACTGGTAGATTACCTTTACAACACTAAAAACCGTGGACTAAAGTTATTATTATTACTATCGCATTAGAGAGATACTCTCCTTCGGTAGATGGTGATACATGGCTGGCAAGCATGGATATGAATCCCTCTAAAATAAGTCTGGCACTGCCCATCTGGCAGTATAAGAACATACTCTTGCTCGAGTGAATATTTCCCACTCATAATCTATTTAGAAAACTACAGAAATTCACTAATTTTCTACCGTATAAACACTCTCTAGATATTTGTAACCGAGAAAATTCCTCCACGTAGATGAGATATTATTTTTATAGAAATTGTTTTGCCGAATATCATTAGAGCTATTTTTAAAAGTCTTAATAATTTTCCTGATTTGTAACCGAGGCATTTGATTTACTCCTTCATTTCATTATCACCTCCGGTAATTTTTATATCACTTGGATGTTTTTAATCGTTCCTTTATCCAGTGGCTCAAAATGTATTTTGTTATTATTAATGATTGCTTTATCAAAAAGCTAATATTGGATTTCAAATCCAATATCAGATAGATTAGGAATTATCTCTACAAAATGCTCTCAAATTTATCTGCAAGGTGATAGAATTTTTGTTTAAAATTATTTTTTATTTCTGTTTTGTAATAGATGCTATAAAACTCATTAATTGGAATTCTTCCTAACAAAAAAGAAAAACTTTGATCATTTTTCTTTTCACTTCGCCGAGATCACTCGTATTTTACTTTACCATATTCCAATTGATATGTATCTCGTTCCTTTCTTCTCCATCATTCTTCTTACTAGAGGTTAAGTAAAAAGACACTGCACACTCGGCCATTTGAATAAATAAAGTTCGGCAAATTTGTCTTGGAGCTCCTCGTACTCTTCAATGATTGAATATCTCTGTGCTGAATCATTCTTGTACCACTCATTACTTTTGAAAATTCTTTGCCTCCGTACCTTTGTACAAATGTTTCAACTAAGGAATGTCCAATGCACTTATTTATTAGTTGATCAATATGCATTCGGCTGTCACCAAAATTATTATTATACCACCCAGTATCATACGCCTTTTATGGACCCACCAGCATCTATCAAACTCAGTCAGAAGATGTTTCACTCTGCCAGTAGAGTTGTATATTATCTCAGTTGGGTTAAATGTGATCGTTTGTGCATAGGCATGAGTGAGTTAGGATGCAGTTTCCTGCCTTTAACTAGATGAAGTTGGCCTCTCCATCGCGACTAATCTTGACATAACTCGGTGAAGTTAGTATTTCAACCGTTAATGTTCCGGCTGTAAATTGAATTTTCCCATAAAACCTTTTGCTTATTCAGGACCTCGCTCGTTACCGTACGCCTGTGATCATGCAGAAGTTACAGAGATGACGTGATGCTGGGATTTCCTCTGGGCTCCATAAGTCCCTGCTTTCTCATTCCAGGTTATCTCTAGAACGACTTCTAGGAAATTTTAAAAAGGAGATTTGATATATAAATGTATATGTGTGAGTCCATCCCGTCTCAAATACGTTCACATTAGTCCATTTATTGCATCCTCTTGCTCCCTTTGATAGGTATCCTTACCACAAACCCAATTTGCTTTACTAGGTGAGAAAAATTTTCTTTTGCCGTTTCTAAGAGACGTCTTATTCACTATTAGTCATTTTTAACATACTATTAATCCATTTTGCCTTACTAATTTACTTATACCGTTTGAAGTAGATATATATTGCTGGGCCCCTTTTTGTTACTTGTTGAATTTTTTGGGCCGTGGGGCTTTCTCATTTTTGATGACGCATCTATTTATTTTGCGAGTTCAAATGTAGAATTTGAAGAGCTTCTATTGCTCTGATGGAGGAAAAATATCTGCACGATACTAATATTAGAACTTTAATTTCTAATGCAATTCTCATCTCTGGTTTACTCTAAAGTTTATTGTATGTAATGCTTAACTCTATTAGGCTTTAGATGTGATTTATATATAGAATTTGGGGAAAATTTTTGCAAGCGATAAATAAAAATAAGTCTAAAAAATTATACAAGGCACCTCCTGATAAGCTACGAATAGCTTAGCAGGACCATGATGTTGTAAAGTTGTTTAATAGTGTGCATTTTACAAGATTTATATTACATTTTTTAAGATTTTTATTATATGAGCTACATAAATTATAAGCTATTATGTGAGTTTTTCTTTTATATTTAAGGTATTGTGTTCAAATATTTTTTGTAAATAACATGTAATTATTTCATTTAATGTAATAGACATTATTATTATAAAAAACCCATTAATTGTGAGAATTAAAAATCAATAAAATTAAATAAAATGGACCACAAAACCATTACTGACACATGCAACAATTTTTGAGGTACGAAGCCGATTTTCACCACCGAACTCATTTAAACATTTAATTGACAAAATTTCGCATTTTATACACTGGAGCTGACCCTTGGAATTTATCTTGCGTGAAAATTATGAATATTTTATGCTTATTGGTATTTTTTCGGGTTCTCCCCTTCGTTGCACCATTCTTATGGACGACCGTTTCGCCCGCATTCCAGTCAGATTCATTTATTCATCAGGTCACAATGAAAGCGCCCGGAATTCCGACGAAACTGTCGTACAAGAAAATGGTGCACCTCGGGGAGAACCCGAAGAAACACCAATAAACAAGAAAACCGCGGAGTTCTTTGTAACAATAAAATAGTTTATGAATGGAAAACGTATTTATAAGTGTACGCTTACACAATGAGGAAATATATAGTTATTGTACTAATTCCCATTGTTTTCATTCTCATATTGCAAAAAGCTGCCTCCACTGAAGTTATTTCATGCTCATTAGAGTATAATAATTTTGTTTTGCGATTTTGATCTCCAAGCGTAAATATTGTGTCAAGAGTTGCATTAGAAGTTATGCCAGGAAGATCACAATAGGATAAATGTAAATGGCAAAATTGGTGGGCGCACATAATTTATTACTGCAAACGAATCCAGCTTATTTTTTTAGGTTTTAAATTTGTATTAGTGTTCTGTCGTTGCTTATGAATAGCTTTTTGGTTCTTTGGTAGCATTAAAATACAGCAAAATTTGCCATTTTTAGAGCAGCAATCCAGTTATCGCATGGAATGCGAGATAAGATTATGTAATTTCTATATTCCATTTTTCCTTACATATGTTTAAAAAAACCCATGTGTTGATGAGCTGTACTTCATTTAATCACGTATGAAACATATTAGGTCATGCATGATGCTTTCTACCCCCGTATCCTATTCTCCCCTCATGATTAAGCTGAAAATATTTCTTTTCCATTCCGGGCGTTTAACATCCTATTTTCTCACTCTGTATACCGCTATGCTCCTAATTAGATTTTCCTACTAATAAATTCTCCAAGCAGATGTTTCTCGCATCAACTCTCTACATTATTGGCTCTTACAAATTATCTTGTCTCATATTTGCCAGTTTTGCCTTAGGCGCTTAGTATGTTTCTTAAAATAATGTATTTTCACTTTGCACTAGACAGAATTTTTGGAAAGACTGAAAATGTGCAACAATTTGATTGCGCTGGTGTTACTGAAATAATCTCATCGCCACGTGAATTGAATCTCTCTAGAATTGGGAATATCTATCTAATATGGTATTCGAATTAAATAAACTACTAAATTTATTACATGAGTTTTTAAACTTATTTTATAATCATTTAATGACGTAGTTATCGCACGATTTTTTTGAAGTTTTTGCGAATCTCTTGAATGATCCTCTTTAAAATCTTGTCTGGGAATTGTCTTCCTTTTTTCACTTTCTTGTAATATAGACTTTCTGATCCTGATCATTAAAACGCCTAAATAATGGACCGTGTTGGTGGAACAAGGAAATGTGCTCTTGTTTCAAGTCTCTGTTTTCACGTCACGTTCCGCCTGAAAAAGTTTTTCAATCTTTAGAAAAAACGTTCAACTTCTTCATAAGTTAGAGGTAGAAGTTGGTGCCATGTTTCGTTGAATAAAAGTTTGGCATAATCTGATTGATAGATATTTTTTCATTTTTCTCGCTATATTTACTCCAGTAATATGTAGTGCCGCTCCGTTCGCAGAATTTTCTGTCAAGAAAAGCGAACAAGACTCTGATTCTGCCAAAGAACTCCTCGGTTTTCGCCCTTTCCTTCCTATTCCTCTCGGTGTACCCATTCTCTTGTAATTGATAGTGGGAGCATTTAAGATGTGAAAGCTGACCGTAGTGAATAAAAGCATTTATTATCTGTGGAAAACGTGACAAAAATTCAGTGTTTTTAATTACCCTTTGTTTTGGTAGCTATTGCCCTAAAACCTCTCACCATTAGCCTTCTGAATTACTCCCAGGGTTGGACGTAGATATATAAATGTGGGTCACCAATATCACCCGAGGGTATCTACCAGATAATGTAGATTTAATGGTTGAGGGCAAAATCCTCTCGATTGTTAAAAACGGAGGAACCTATCTCCTTACTTGATTACTTTCTTCATCTCAGCATATGTTCAAACTCTATTTAACTCATCCATATAGCTTATTCTCTTTTTTATTTGATGATTAACGGTAATTTACATCATTCATACTTGTAATATATATAGTCTTTATACCGTGTATTGTAGTATGTATTGTGAACACATGTCATGATGGTAGCTTCCCAAAGGAAGTCGTTGAAGTTACCTAAAGCTCATCTTTTTGTGAATTCATGTTTGTTTACCTAAAATTGAGAAATAACATATCCATCCTTTGAAATTGAGAAATAACATATCTTTCTTCCCCTTTCTCGGCAGCCCCATATCCTCCCCATCATTAAATCTGAGCCGTTCATTAACCACCTACTCGCTCTTTCAACCACCTACTCCTATCCTATCTTTTACTAATCTCCTCAAGGGGTTTCCATTTCTTACCCGCCATCCCAAGCTCTTTCTCGTTTGTTTTCTTTTGCGTTCACTGAACCATTTTAATTCTTTTCCACACCCATATCTCAAAGACCAGCAGCCTATATAACTCATACTCATTACAAATAAGTGATTATTTGGCTGATTTTTTCCTCTACCCACCCGCCATGTCAAAGATCATAGTTCGTTTTCCTTTTCGTAAAGTATGGATATCTTAAATAAAAAAACATTTACCATCAGTTTTTTCAAGTTTTTTCACTCTGGAAAATGAAGAATCCACATTTTTCTCGCTGAGGGCCTGCGTAAAATTTTCAAAGCGCTGCTAATTAGTTCAATCATAAATAATTTCATTCACTAAGTATTTCCATCAACTAAATTCTTACTTTCCAATGACCTGATAACTTTTTCTCTGGGAAGATTTCAAAATTAATTAGTGCTGGTGTGTATACCATTGAAAACGTATCCTAACCTTGCAGGAGTTAAGAAAGCTTTTTATATTGCTGAGAAAACTGAATACTGTCTACGTTTATCTACTCTAGTCAGGCATCATTAGCACCTCGAAAGACACCACGGAAATACCAAATGTTTGACTGTAGGGTGAAAATTTGATTTGCTTCCCCAACTTATTTTTTGCTTTATCCCGATTACCCATTTAAAATTTTTTAAACTTTGTTAACCCACGGTATTTTGCTATTAGATGGCCTCAGTATATTAAAACCATTCAATTTGCAATCTCAGTCTATAGACTTGCAATATCTCCACGGACGACGATCGAAATTAGCAAATTCAGGCTTAACGATGGCTGCAGCTTCATTTCCAGGTCCTTGAGAAGTATGATGTGTTCAAAAATTACGGTTGAATTGAAATTAAAATGGTTTAGCCGCTTCTTGTTTTTGACATTTGTTGGTCAGAGTGCCTTCGGCAGCTAAAACTGATGATCATCAAGACATCTCAAAATCGTAATACCTCACCCACGTTCACTCACCACATTCCCATCTTCTTGTCCGCAAATGCTTGTAAACATCTCCCAAAGTTCTATCATAAACAGACTCGCTCATAATCCTCTCTCTTTTTCCTTTGCATAAATTTCGCTCTTGAGCTCAGAGCACTCCTACGTGAGGATATCCTTTCACCAACAGAGTATAGGAAAGGGGAATTTGCGGGAATACTGGATCTTTAAAGTGCGCGAAGACTGAATATTTCATATCAAATGGATCCACAATGAAAACATTTTCAGTGATTAACTAATTGTGTTACATTATGGCCTTTGGACCAGCTTTGTTTATTTTGCCGTACACAGACAACACTGGAAGTGTGATGCGATGCTGCAAAACGTTTTACTCAAGGCAACAGATTAATTTTAAAACATTATTAAAAAACACATGGTGCGTTATTTCCATCAATACTTTTCGGTTAATGTCTCTCAAGAGTGTCTCTTCGTTATATATTTTTAGCGTTCTTCCAGCTAATTGGTAGCTTTTGGACTGTATCTATCCTTACGCCCTAATTTCTCGCATATATTTTCGCTTTCCCTCCTATATACGACACGTCATTAGACCCATTTTAAAACCTCCATATTAGACATAGTTTCCGGCTTCACATGGTGGAAATTTATGATGTCACTCATAATAAAAGATACTTGGTTTTATTCCACACTATTCAATACAACTCGACCATGGTTTTGACACCACGTGTCATCCTCAGGTCAAGCGTGTCATCCTGACACCTCGACACCGTTTTTCGACACGGTGTTTCGAAACCGCGAGTAATCCTCTCTTCATATCATTTTCTTTTTAATTAGTTCAGAGCTTCTATATACCCGACTAAAAAATCCTCGATTTTTCCAAAAATATCTCAAAATCTGTTGCAATAATGATGAAATAATGAAGTAATTCTTAATCATTTCATTATAATTGCGTTATTATGCATCTTATATTATTCCATATATATATATATATATATATATATATATATGGAATAATATAAGATGCATAATCATTTCATTATAATTGCGTTATTATGCATCTTATATTATTCCATATATATATATATATATATATATATATATATATATATATATATATATATATATATATATATATATATATGGAATAATATAAGATGCATAATAACGCAATTATAATGAAATGATTAAGAATTACTTCATTATTTCATCATTATTGCAACAGATTTTGAGATGTTTTTGGAAAAATCGAGGAAATATATATATATATATATATAATATTCTATATATATATATATAATATTAGATAATTTTGTTTGTACCGAGCGTCAATTCATTTGACTTTAGGTGTGAGAACATTTTGCTCCGGCCTGAATACCATTCACCGTCCTTTCTTTGCTCCATGGGGTGCGGATCATTGAATGCCACCGTCTCAAATAACAAAACAACCGTCTTCGTTCTCCAAATCTCAAACCCTCTTGCAATTATAATGAAATAATGAAGTATTATGGCATCATAAATAAGATTAGATAATTCTGTTTGTACTGAAGTTCAATTCATTTAATTTTATGAGCGATAACATTTTGCTCAAACGACCTTAATACCATTTACTCTTCTTTTTTACTCCATGGGTTACGGATCACTGAATACCGCCACCCCAAGTAACCAAAAACCCGTCCACGCTCTCCTTCTTGCCGTGTACCTACTGCTCATTCACCGCTTGCTTCTCCTTGTCTCCTCACTATCCCTTAGTTTTAGTTCCCCACAAAACCTCCTTCGCTGCCCTCTCCTAAAGGCCAACTGAATAATTCAATGGCATCCAAAAGGGGTGGACCTCGTAGTTTTGATTGGATTCCTTCCTCCTACCACCGTTGTCTTCCTCCTCTCGCATTGCTGGAGAATTAACCTTTTCCAGGCGATTTGGAGAGGGTGGTGTAAAAGCATAGAGGGGGGAGGACTTACATCGAGGGTGTGGTTCGGGAGGGAACGAAAGGGTTGAGGCTTCATAAGGAGTTGGGTGGTGTGGGATGATAGATTAAGGGTCATTAATTGCGTAGGGGACCTTGCTAAATACTTTCCCAATTTACGAACTATTTAGTGACTGATTCAGTTTCCAGGGGATTATCTCCGCCTTGGATGGGAGAAGATAAGGGCAGATAATGCGCTATTCACAGTCCCTACTTCTCGTGAAAATGATATTGCGAAGGCACCTTTTAAGTCCTGGCGTAAAGCGGGCACTTAAAAATTACGCCTACGAGGAGGTAATTTGATTCTAAACTGTTTAACGTCAATCGATCTCGGAATGAATTGGCTGTTGCCAGCACTCGGCAGATAAAATTGCGGGAGTGAATGTATTTTATTTCTCAGAAAGCTGAAATAATCATACAGTAATGCATAATGACGGTCAGAATAATTAATGAAATTACTATTTTTAGAATTTATCACATTAGATATTCGTGTTTTAACCCGTGTTTATACAATCCATCATATTTATTAAATATATCAATGCAGAAATAACTTTTCAAGACTAGTATGTAAGACACGTTTGGATAATTAAACAGATCTTTTCTTTTAGAGCGATTGATTACTATCTTGAATTGACTTTGCCACGAAACTATGAACTTCAGTTATCAAAACGAAATGGCAGGGTTTTTAGTTCCTCATCCGTACCAGTTACAGCAAATTTCCATATAAAACCTCCTGAGACTGTCGCGTAAAAATGGTTTAGAAGGGCCTATGGAAACTCATTTCAACGGGATCATTGCATAGGCTTTTTGTCGATGTGGTGTCTTATTTCACTCTAATTATAATTCTTTCCGTTAAAGAGCAATACAAACTTTTGTTTTGAAGCATTTTTTAAGATGTCCGCCCAAAGTTATTTGTTTGGAACAAACTTAGATTTATGAGACTCGTCCGTAGTAATGTGTAACTCTTTGTGTGGAAATACCCAGCTCTAGAACGTTTCGTTTAATTTATGGATGGAGTTTTCTATCCAAGGTTAAACACCTTTATATGCGAGATAACAACGAATAGACAACTAATTGCTACAAATCACGTGTGCGTCCATAAGCTTTTAGCAGAATTTCATGTCATTATGTTTCTGTTTAATACTTATAAATACAAAACTTTTGCAAAATCATAGTTTTCTGCTTTATCCTTTTCATGTTTAGAAGATGACTGCGGGTGTGGTGTTTTAATGCACTTCATTGTAAGTGATAGGGCTACAAATATATCTTTTAGAAAATGAAATAATTATATTTTTTAGCGAAGTTAAGTGATGAAACCATTTGCTTGTTGTCACAAAAAGATGGTAAGTGAAGGAATCAATGTTGTAGATTTTTCAAATAAACAAGATCCTTCTCGAGGAAAGTGAATGGACGAAAAATTTTCCGGCGCCAGCCAAAACCTTCGACTGTGGGTGTTCATCTTTCTCCATTTGGGCGCTCTTAAGCGATTAGCATCAGTCCATTTTGGGGAGCGTTGCAAATTTTTCTGCTCCCTTGTGACGTCGTCGGTCCATTGATTACAAAAAGGCAAATGCTTCTGAATGTCAGGGGTGAGTCCCCGTCAAAGTTCTTAATGACCCCATCTTTTTCCTAGGCAGTGCGAATTACACACTCCGCTGGCTAGAGAAAGTAATTAACTCATTTACTAAGTACTGAAGTTACAAAGGTTAAAGGTCGAGAACATTTTTATTTTAGTTTAATTTGTTCTCTGAAATTTAATTAAACATCACCAAGAAAAAGTTTCCTGTTTTTCATACTTTTGTATTGTACGAGTATAATTTGTTTTCCAAAATTTGAACTTTAGAATTATCAAAGGCAAGTATAACCATTCATTCACCTGACAAGAACCATTTCTCTTCTTCCATCATTGATATCGGGCGATTCCACGCAAACTCAACCAAATTGCTATGCACTCGTAGCTCGACCATCTCCGATTTTTACGATTTTGGGCACATATGAAGAATATATTAAGGAATGATGGTTTGCCAAAAAAGATAAAAACATTAATCTTCCAAAAGTTATAAATCTCAATGTTCTGACACTTTAAATATGCGCAAATTTGCGTGCCGGTTCTCTTTTTTTATATTATAATATTATATTATAATAGAATAATAATTTAATTCCTTTTCAGGAATTACAGAGCGGTGGTACAATAGATAGCCCCTAAGGAATAACCTGTGCTGGGGCTACTGACAAATAAACCATGCAAAAAACGATAGCAAAAAACAAAATGGTTTACAATTTTCGATAAAACGTTTACAATACAGTGAAGAAACTAATTCAAAATAGAAACAAGACTCAGAGATATACATAATTAAATAGTGGTTACAAAAAGAGACACATAAATACAAGATCGGGCGAACTTACTTCAACAATGATATTACAATATCACTTAATTCATTACATTAAATTCGATAAATATTTCATGTAAATTACGAAACAAAATCTCGATATTTTTATAAGTAATAACCAAGTTTTTACTTTTTTAAGAAATTTTCTTATGTTTTTTCTTCCTTAATGTGGTTTGGAAGGAAGTTAAATTTTTTTCGGGATATATACACAAAGCATCTTTGAAACAAAGTTAAATTAGGCTTGGGTAGAGAAATCGTATTTCTTTCTCGCAAGGTGAGGACTTGAGTCCTGGGTAACAGATTTGCTTCGTAGCCACTTCTTAGATAGAAATTCTTTAACGCTTTATAAAAATACATATACCTGATAGGCAATATGTTCAGTTCTAAGAAGAGTGGGAATGCATGAGAGAAACGGTTTTTGTGCATTATCACACGTACTATCCTCTTTTGCAGAAATAGTACGGGGTTTATTGTATTTCTGTAAGCTCCTCCCCAGCAAATTAAACCATAACTTAATTTTGACTGAACCAGTGCCAAGTAGATAACTTTTAGAAAATACAATGGACATTTGTTTCGTAAGAAGTATAAATTTGAGATACAATGCCGTAGTGTTTTAGTTAGGCAATTTACATGGTGTTTCCATTTTAATTTATTGTCCAGGATAACCCCCAAATATATAAATTCAGTTACATTTCCAATCGTGATGCAATTTAAACAGTTTCCTACTGAACAGCCCGGAGAATGATATATTACTTCCCAGTCAATTTTATACCTGTTACATAAATCATACACCATGTATTTGGTCTTGGAACTTAAAGAAAGTTTGTTAAAGAGAAACCATTGCCTAAGAACTATTAAATCTTCTTCCATCTTTTTTTAACAATCTCCCAGGATGCATTTGCTCCGAATCTTATCTCCAATAACTGACGATCCAGCAGTCAATTTTTAAATATAATGACATTTTCGTGATAAGAAGACATCAATCTATGTTTCCTATACATATATTTTGAGCTCCAAGATGATTTAAAGTTTTCCTAATTTTTTTAAAACCTTGATCCATGCTAGGGCCATTCTGATATTTCAGTGAAATATTTTTCTTAAGTAAAAGATAACCGAATAAATTAGTGAGAATATTTTTAAATTAAGAGGACACACTATAAGTTGTTTGAGTAAAGAAGAATCAACTTTCCTTCTCAATTTCTCTCCAATAAATTTCCAAGCTATTCTGATCACACAAATTCTATTTCAAGGCATAAAAACGTGAGTTAGATTTTTAGTCTATTAATCCTATGGCTGCGAGCTCGACCTGGGTGTGCTTTTCACCTCTCGAGTCGTGGGTATGTTTTTGTACTTTGTCACTCGCATAACACCGGTGTCATAGGCCTAATTGCATCTGTTGGTTGTTGAAGATAAATCAGTAAAATTAGAGATTTGATCAGAAATATCACAAAAAATTGGGAACATTCTTTCAGCTATTTCAAGAAATATGGAATTCATGGACTTGGGTTCCGCAAACTTTAATTATTCTAAAATCATGTTACATAGGCCTTTGGGTCCAGTCTGTGTTCTTCCTTTCCTTCAGGTGGGGTCGTCGATAGGCCTCGCGTTTCTTCTCTCTCGGTCCTTTTCAGGAACGGAAGGAAGGAAAAAGGAAGAACACAGACTGGACCCAAAGGCCTATGTAAACATCCCTTTCATCGCGGGGACCTCGGAAAAAATCGCTAGGGTCTTACGGAAGCATGAAGTGGTCACGAGGTTTAACTGTGTCACCAAGATAGCCGAAATTCTTCACGGGCCCAAGGACAGAGTTCCATCAACCCTCTCCGAAGGCATTTACCAAGTGCCGTGCTCCTGTGGGAAGTCCTACATAGGCGAAACCCACAGAGCCTTGGGCACTCGGCTGAAGGAACACCAGAGAGCGACAAAAAATAGACAATTCAAAGCATCGGCTATCTTAGAGCACGCATGGAATGAACCGGGACACACCGTACAATTCGAAGACGCAAAAATAATAGCCAAGGAAAACAGGTACTTGCCGAGAATAATAAGAGAGGCTATAGAAATCGTAAAAACACCAAAGAATTTTAACAGAGAAGATGGATACCCATTGCACAGCGCTTGAAAGAGAGTAGTAAGTTTCCCGAGCAAACGCGACACTGCTCCATGATTGGCCGGAGCATTGATTGCTTTTTGGCGCCTAACTTGGCCTATATAAGGACGGACTAAAACCTTCTCGCCATCCTTCACCTGAGGACGCCAGCAGGATAGCTGGCGAAACTGTTGTGCTGAATGACAACTGACGCGGATGCAACCCGAGAAATGTTGAAATTATTCTAAAATCGTTTGCCCTACTTCTATTCATATGTTAATGCTGCATTTAATATCCCAATACGCTCAAATAACCGCCTATTGCGAATTGGGAACAATATTGGGTTGTCCTTCTGAATAAAAGAAAGGCTATCAGAGTATGATCACTTTATTGTATTCTTCATTTACTTTAGAAAGAACGTTAGAAAGTTAGAAAGAACGAAGAAAATTGTTATACATTATGTATATATTTTTTTTAATGTGATTTTACTTAGTTCTATTTCATTCTCTTCAGTTCATCGTGGAAGATGCACAGGATTAAAATAATAGTCGGAGGATTTACTCCATCATCATTGGTCGTTCAATCCTAAGGTCGGTTGACTGCTGTTCTCAACCCTTCCCTATCTAATCCTAGGGTCCTTACTTTCTGGTACTTATTTTCTGGCTTTTTTATGTATTTTCCACTTTATTTGGTCCATGAACGTATTCCTGGATCTTCTTCTGGGGATTTTTCCTTCTATTTGACCTTCAATTACGTTCTTCACAAAATCTATTGTCTCTCACAGTGTGTCGAATCCATCTTGTGTTACACATGGTCCTTTCCTCTTCCACCCTTCTGATTTAGACGTTAGATGAATTTTTACTTTATTCTCTCAAAAATTCAGATGAGATTTTACGAGGCCGAGAGTCAGTGAAACATTTTAGGCTCAAACCTTTCTGAGTAAGGCTCACGAGTAGTTCGAAGGAGGTTTGGCGAGACTTTGCTGACGTCATTAAGGACGCCTGACGTCATAATCAAGACCACCAATCCAGTCGCCTCTTCAAGAGTCCCCTTCTCTACCCAACCTCATGCGTCCAAGCACCCGCCATGAGTTACGCCCGCCATAACGACCGAGGCAGCGTCGGGGATCAAGTCGCTATTAATCCAAAGCCTTCCATACGCCCGACCCCCTTTCGGAGCAAATACTGCGGCCGGTCTTATCTCCAGCGCTCTATGACGCTGTTGGAACAAGGAAAGAAGGAGAAGCAAGTCTGTTTCCCACAACTCTACCTCCCTGAAGTGCTTGGTGTGAAGCCAGGCTCAAATTTAGGAGTCTACCTGCAACGCATGCGGAATTTTAAATTTGAGTCTGGTCAAAAATATTTATAGAACATATAGAGACCTAAAGTACATCTACATCTACAAACTACTCTGTAAGTATTCTAAATGGTGTTTTGCAGAGGAGTTTATCACTATTTTGCACTATGGTTTAAAATACAACTGTGATTAACATGCATTATGCAATAGGTATACTACCAAATGCTACAGAAACTATTGAATGAATCTAAATACAACTGCGTAAATGAGATAAAAGATTCATGCGGGGAACATGAAAATATGATGTTACTACTAAGTGGCAGTTTAAGAAACTAAATTTAGGGAATAAAACAACTAATAAACTACATGGATAGGGATTGGATTTTTGTGGAGGCGACCGACTGCTAAGGTTATTTGCGCCATAGGAGATAGGTAAGGGAAGAAGGGGGGATAGAAACCCGGCGTCGGCATTAGCCTGCTCTTAGCGAAAGGTGCCAAGGGTACTATAGTTGAACGCCTCATACGACAGACGGAGTACTGTACTTGAAGTGCCCTCCACAAGGCACTCAAGTATAGATCGGGTTTCCTCTGAAAAACATCCATCTCTGCAGGGATTTGAACCCTGGCCGCCCGTATGGTTAGCCAGTACTCTAGTTACCACAGCAAACCGATCCCCTAATAAAGTACATTACCTGTCAACTATCCAACTGCAAAGTCTAAATGGCAGCCGTTATGATCTCTTGTCGATCACAGGAAAAAAGATGTTTTAAATCTGTACTTTCTGTATTCAATTTCCCTAACTTTATGCTCGTGATCTGGTCTATCGTATAATACTTGAGTTTTTAAGATATCAATAATTTTTCCAGAAAATAATTTTGTCCTCTTCGTCGAAAAAAGCTAATGTAGCCCCAGTAGTTGAATGATTAGGGTTGAACAGACGGAAGGAGTCACCCAATCGAGATGTCCCACGAAGGCTTGTAGGGAAAGTGACGTTTATTTAAAACTCAAGGATGGGAAAAATTAATTGCACATATTTTGAATTAAAACAGCATCTTGTAAAAAATAATAGAAGCGAAAAAAAAACGAGACGAATTACCGAGGAAGGTCTCGAGAATGGTTCACACTGTTCAAATAAAAATTGCTGTCCAAGAGTGATTTTGGAATGAAACGAACTGACAACAGAGGGGAAAGAAGAGTTGCACAAGGCGCCTGCTGATGCATTGTCAGCTAATCTAAAGAGAAAATATCCTAAATTCATTCGCTAATTTAAGGCAAAACGTATCTTCAGAGTTCTGAGTTGAAGACTGAAATGACTATTGGACACAGTTTAATGCAAAATTTGATGTTGCATGCCCTAGTTTTTGTTGGGTATTCACCAAATATTGTGCATTGGTGGACCCAAATAAAGCATCCCAAATATCGCGTTCATATAAAGCGCTTAAGGATTTAGCTCAGCGCAGGGGTACCAATCCTCAATAATGTCTGTTATATAATTCACGGATTGGTTCGTTAGTTTTTTTCATTGCATGGACCGTCAGAAATACATTCGTCATTCACTGGGACTTTCAGCTTACTCTTAGGGTTTAATCATGGAATTGCAAATTTTAATTTTTATCCAAAAAAGATGAGTGAGTGCTTGAAGTAGTGAACCCGTCTTTCATTTTTACGCTCACAATGTATCTAAGGCACCTCATATGTAGCTTATTTACTACTTTTTGTTCCATTGTATTTCCTTAGTTAGCCTGAATTCTCATAGTTATACCGAGTAGCAATGGAGTTTTAGATTTGAAATTATAATATTCCTTTATTGATTGGACACTTTTTGAAGTCTAGCTCGGTAAAATTCAATTACTTCATGCATAAATAACAATTTACAATAGCATGAACTAAATTCCACAAGAAGAAAACATCTGAGTGAGGATGGAACCCACGACCTCTCTAATTCAAGTCATCAACGCAAGCTTTTCACTTCCATGGTAGGCAGGTAAATTTAAATATTTTTAATTATTAGTCCATTTTTCAGTGACATATTTTGGTATGATATTGAAAGAGAATAGCGCTAGCTAATGAGGCGTTTAGTAGTAAAAGGGATCTGATGACGGGAACATTGGGTAAGGATGTTAAGAAGTGGCGAGTAAAAAGCTTGATTTGTAGCGTAGCGATGTATGGTTCAGAAACGTGGACCATCAGAATGGCTGCAGGCATTTGAGATATGGGTGTGGAGAAGGATGGAGAAGGATGGAGAAGGTTAGTTGGACGGAAAGGAAGACTAAGAAGAGGCGCTACAGATGGTGGGCGAGGAAAGGAAACATTTGGATGAAATTCGAAATAGGCAGAGTAGGTGGCTGGAGGATGTAATAAGGGGCGAGGAGTTGCCCAAGAGTGTCATACAGGGAAGGATGTTGGGCAAGAAGGGAAGAGGGAGAATGGGTTTTATGGACAGGATGAATACGAGTAGATCGTATACTGAGGCAAAAAAGGATATACTAGAGAAAGATAGGCCTCTGAATGTGTAGAAAACCGGGAGGTGAGTCCCTGACATTCAAAAACACCTACCTTAACCGGTAGAATACTTTAAAAAAATTGAAATTTGGAATCGCTCAATTGAAAAAAAACGTGCAGCCCACTTCGGACACATTTATTGAAGCGATTTTAGTTTTGGAAGTGCCCCTTCGCGGGCACTCCCAAAACTCCTATCTCAAACCCCATCTCCTCTACTCTTTCTTCGCCTTGCCGCGCCAGGTGTTTTGTTTCGTCATTTGAGGAGGGGCTTGGGAGGTATTTTGGTGAAAAGTGGGGGAATAGTCGGTTGTTCGGGAGATAACACCCCCTCCACCCCAGTAGAACCCCCCTCGACTCGTCTGCTTCCCCTCATCGAAGCCCTCCTCTTCTTTGGAGTCCCGTTCGAAATGCTCCGTTGTTTAATTAAAACCCCAACGAGCTTTCATTATCGCGGCGATGAGTCTCCTGACGCGCGAGACTTTAAATATACGAGGGGATGTGCGTATTTTTGTATAGTTTTGGGATAGGTGCCTAGGCATTCGATGGAACGTGCCCAAGGGTGTGATGTAGTTTAATTTCTATTTGTTCGTGTTTGCAGAAAGTGTTAAAACTTCCTCCCTCCCCGTTATCGCTTTGAAATTGGTAGAGTGTTCCGTTTAATTTGCGACTAATAGGGTCTTATATTAGTGGACCTAAAAGGGTCATTAAAATTTTTTTCCGTTGCCAAATTAATTACATAACTATTTTTAACTGACCAGTACATCAAAAGCGAGAAACATATACATCCATTGATTGAATTCAAGTTATTAGATTTAAATCCATCCTCTTGACTAAATTGCATATAGATGCTAAATTGTCATACTATATCATATCTATCACTATAAGGATGCTGTTGTGATTTTACGTGAGGTATAATTATTTTTAGTCAACATCTTTGCTTATAGAGGTAATAAATTAGTAAAAAAATTAGGCATTTTCTGCAGCCTCTAGTAAAAATAAGACTTTTACTGAAATACGTTTTTTATAGTAAATAGTTTAAAGTTATAAGCTATATTGATAGTAGATGCAAATAAATACGTATTTTTTATGCTAATGACGACTATGTCAATTATTTTGCTATTTGACAGTTCGTAATAGTTCATCCAATTCATTCTGGCAAAGGAAACTGAAAAAGGTTCAATTTGTAACATTCGAAAGAATAGCTGTTTTCAATAACATAGCCATTGGTTTTAGATGGTGCGTAATTGCCCGTGACTTAGTTATCGTATTAAGATTCCTATAGGTCGTAGGAAAGTTTAAGGTAAAAGGAATCCGGCAAGATCATCGTTACCATTTCGTTAGTCGATTCCTCTGTTGATGGATTGTATTTGAAGTACTACAATACGAATATACATTAGTCACAAATGGGTAGATATGGCTTAGAAACTATAAATTGAAACTGTATCCACTGCCCAATGTTACGGCTTATCATGGAATGTTTTCAAGAACATCAAGAAAATGACATGACATGATTGAGGTGCCAAGAGAGGTAATCGTGGGTCACAGAGAGCACTTTTTAATATTTTGTGAAGTCATTTGAAACAAACACCTCTTCGAGCCAATTATATATAAGTGCATATTTATGCGTAGGAAACACCATTCAGGCAATAATGGAAATGGTGCAAAAATTATATTTTAATTTTTTTTCCGAACTTGAAGCATCTTCTAACTACTTTTCGGCGCGGTGATCAAAACTTTGACGAAAGTCTTCTGAAATATTTTTTTTTCAAATATTGGACTCGGCATATACCTTAATATTTGTTAGAAACCACTCATTCATTGGAGTAATATACCATCTGAATATTAGATTTTGGTCAGTTCTTATTCTATCGCCCTAATTTCGGGATTATCGCTGTTTTCCCTGCTCTACGTGGTCAGGCATTAGATCCCTCTAAAATTCCTCATAACGTCTTCCTCTTCTTATTTCTTTCTGAAATTCCGTCCTCTTCCTCTCTTTTCTTTGCTTCCGTAGTTTTCTTCCCTCTGTCGCCCTCTTCAGGATTCCCTCTTTCAAAACACCCTCCATTTTAATGATGAAAATAGGAATATACCTACTTATTTCCGGACATCTGTTCATATGCGAACAAATTTTCAGAAAATAAATGTGACGTATCATCCGGATACGTGTTAAAGTGGTGTTAAATAGCCAAAAAATATCGGTATGATGACATTTTGTCCGCTTCATTCATTGACAGCAGTGATAATATCACGAATTCAGAGTTATACGCAGAGCTGTGCATGGGCAAATATCGCTCCGGCCGTATTGATTCCCATAAGACTTGAAAGGCTTGTATTTAGAGTTGCAAGTTACATTGTTTAAGCTTGTATTCGAAAGACACTTGTAGTCGACATCTTCTGGTTTGGCTACATGTTGATTTTAGGGGATTCAGACGCACGAGTCGCAAGTATTAACGAACCCAGCTGAGCGCTCATTTACCTACGGGTGGTCCCGCATTAAAGGCTGAAGATCTTTCTCTACTGTTTTGCTTATTTTCTCACCCACTTCGTTCCGTTTTAATGGGGGCTAACCATCCTCTCTTCCTCCCTCCCCTTCGGTCCATTAAAACCTCGAATAATGGCGCCTTCTCTCTTCATCTCCCTCGTTCCGCTTCACTCTCCTTAATGTTCTCTCATCTTTCCGTCGCTGAGAAAATTACTGGCGATCTGCTTTTGCTCACGAGGCCGGCGAGAAATCTCTCGAATGATTATGTTCGACCACGACATTCTAAATCTTTCCTCTACTCCCTTCCTACTCATTTTATTTAGAAATTATCGGTATAATTTTTCACGCCCTTGTTCTGCTTATCGTGTGCTTGTTTGAAGTTATTCTTCTCCCCGAAAGCAATTATCCCCTGGCTCTCAACGATGTGGATTTTCAGAAACTTTTGTTTCGTTCCACGAAATCAGTTGAAAGGAGATTTTCATTCCATAAATTTCGTTGCTTATTTCATCTCACAGCATTTACTATCTAATTAGCTGAATGACTATGCCAGATGGTGTCCGCTATGTTGCGCCCAGAAAGAGAGGCAAATGTTAAATGCGAAGTTCGTTCGCAAAGTACGTAGGTACCTTTAGGCAGATGATGAAAGAACAAAATTTCCTCGTTTTGCATATTCTTCAACCCTTTGGTTGGATATTATCCTTTCTAATTTTCTCATTTTTCCCAGACATGTACTACCTTTCATTTGCTTTGCTGTAAAAGTTTGCCGCTTGGCTGTGAAAATAGTCCTTTCCTACTCTAATCACCTCTATATCACCGAAGAAGCGCTTTCCTCGCAATGTTTATTTCAGCTGGCGAAACTCGTATTACTCTAACCTTTGTGTTTTGCCTGGAAAATCTGGCGAATTGGATGTTTCCGCAGCCAAGGATGAAATACAGTGCTCAAATACCTTGAGTTGAGTATTCTGGGGCCTTATTTTTATAAACTATTTTTGCACTTATAGTTGCTATCATTTTCGCCTCATATTATCAGTCCCTTTGCCAGCAGACTTTAATGTTACTGCTCAAACTTGTTCATAGATCTTGACAATGTTGTGCGATAATATCAAATGCATTGTTGTCATGTTATAGTGGTGCGTTGATATTCCTAGCCACAGGTATGGTATTTTATGGATCCTTCTCATATATCGGTTGAAAGGTCGAGATCTGCCTAGGGTGTACTCAGCGAGGTCCAATTGTTGAGCGCAAAGGCAAGTATGAAATAGTATCCTTTCTCATATCTTTGCTGCGATTACGCACGAGTCCCTATCCTGACACCGCTTGTGTATCAAAGTGGTCTAGCACTCGGCATTCAGGCCTTAGTAAACTTATATGTGCGGCCGTTGCATGCAAGTTCGTGTTTCTCGAAAGGTGTTTCGTGTATTACCAATATGTCTCTGGAATCCCCAAAGCTACTCAATTACGTCAGGTCCGCGTAGGTTTTTGGCTTAGAGGGAGATAACTCTGGACCCTCTGCGGATGCCCAGCGTACTATGTGCACCCTAGTGACTTCTCCTTTGCCACCCATCGATCCAAGCATCATTCATTATGGTCATCAAGTTCTGACTGAGTTGACCCAATGCTCTAATCTGGTGAGTGGGGTATGATTTAGTAGCATAGGCTCGAATATTTTACCACAAAGGCTTTGGAGGGGTAAACGAAGGTATTATCATGGAGGTCTCGTTCACACTATATAGCCTCCTAGCTTTTGTTCTTGACCTCGTTATCAGTAGATCTTGATAATACTGCGCGGCTTTGATGCTAGGTCTCGGCATATTGATATATTGGTGGCAAAAGTATAGAGATACGGTAGCATTGCTAGCCACTTTCAAGGACTTAATTAACTCCCCATATATAGACAAGTAACTATACTTTGCTATAAACAGAAAATACTTCGCAAAATGTTTTGAAAGGGCATGAAGAAAATGATGACGCTTACCACTCAATATTCAGTGCGGATAGAAATATTACAAGAAGCCAGCTGTATATGATGATGCAAGTTCCGTTATTTTTTGAGACGCGTAAAAACGTACTGGATCTTTTAAGGAGAATGTTATTTAAGAATATTCTGTTAGTCAAATGTCTTATAGTAATATTATCACTTGTCACATCTTCCGGCCTCGGTGGCGGCGGGGTAAAGTCCTCGGATAAAAATCCTCGCTTGCCAAACCGAAGGTCGCGGGTTCGAGTCCCGCCGGGGTAGGATATTTACACCTCCCTGGGCATGGTTGTGAGTGTTCGTCATATATGAGTTAATTGTAAGAGAGGACTGTATTGGCCTAAATTCGCTCGAAATAAAAGACAAATTATTATTATTATTATTATCTTCAAAAAGATGGCATAAAAGTCTTGTATTCTATAAATCATTTTTTATGAATCTCGCCAATTGTTTCTTTGATTTTAGGATGTACCATACCATAATTTACGGCTCTGACGTACCATCTTTTACCATTCGTGACTGAATTTTTTTCCAAAATGCATTACAAGCACGCCATATTTTCTGAACTTCCCTTTCATGAAATGGAATAATACGAGTTTAGTTTTCTTACAAATTACTTTTCCTCTCTATTCCGCGCTTAACCTTGCTTCCTCCAATCTTTTCGCCGTTTTGAACATGTCCTAAAAATTCTTACTCATTCACTTAATTTTAATACCTGAATTAAAATCCTTTATACATTCACTAAACATCTACAACATTTATACGCTTGCTCGATTTCCTTTATTTTATTTTCTCCAGTTAAATTCATTAATATTCCGTCCATGAATGTACAAATTAATGTTTGAAATGTCATTAAAAACACATCGCAAGTTCACCGATCGCCCATTTCTCCGGCTTCTCCGAATTGTGTCATCTCCTGTAATTAGAGAAATAACAACGGCTGTGACGATGGAGCTAATTCGGACAAAGCGATAAATAGTTTGATTATATGCTAGTATCATTAATTCAAAGAAAATTACGTCCAGATTGAACGTTTGTGAAATAAACTTTCATATTCAACGCGGAATTCAGTAAAATTTTCATTTTAAAATTGTGTTGTACGATATTTTACTGTATTGAAATGGTATAACTTACCTTAAAGCCCGAAAAAATTCACATTTCTTTCATTAAATGGCTTGAAAATCTTTTATGAACTGAAATTTGGACTCTCAACGAAATATTTTGCCGAAAATTTACAAGGTAATTTGCATCATAAGACTCATAAGAGCAATTTTTTAGATAAATCTTACATCCATGCTCGTAGCAAAATTACTCATTAAAATGTATTAGATTAGATATGTATGGTATCATGGAGAGATTATGTGTCCTTCCACATAGTCTCATGTCTCTGTTTATTCTGCTTTCAAGAGCTCAGAGGGATTTCATGGCACGGAAGCCTTTCCCTTTTCACGCCTCCTCTGATTCTCTCGGGAGTTTCTGCTAGATGCTGGCATCCCTTTTCAACGCCTTCACCCAAATTTTCTTTACTCTCCTTACCTTGCCCTATTCTGTTTATATACTCTGTCCTCCTGAATTAGCTCACCGCTGTTTTATATCTCCGCAGGGAGTGTAAGTGTAGATTCTCTCCGCCTAAGAGATTTTCTTTGTCGACGAGAATTCCTTGCTTGTCAAAAAACTCACTCCATAAATTTCTATGCATCAGAATAACTCGTTAAAGTGTGATATGTTAAATTCTGTCAATGAAGACTCAACCCAATTCCGTTTCGCAATCTTAAACTTTTCACGTAAAGCTTGGGGAAAAATCACATTTGGGTTGGATTATATTTTGTGGATTTTATTCCTTAACAATAAATACATCCTAGTTTATGCCCACATCATATTTTGTTGGCAATTCTTCCTAACCAGGTCTTTTAAGTAATAATACTCCTGCGTGTCAATTTTTTTCCCGAAAAAATTACATTCCTGGTGGACGCATTGCAGTTTTAGAGTTCTGTTGGGCCCCGATGCTACTTTGCACCGACAGGAAATTTATGAGGATTTTTAGTAAAAATTTGGATTTCATGTTTATAAACAACACAGCATTCATAACCTGTTGTTTTTTTTAAACTCTACCACGGTATGTGTTTTAAACCTTAATTTATGCTCTGTTTGTTATCTCATTAATTTGTTGTTTTATCAGCCAATTGAACCAGTAATTGATACCGGACTTTAGGTCATAATTATTCTTTATAAAATTACTTCTTTAACTTTAAAAAAATGTTTCAAACAAGTCTTTTTTTCCGGTAAGTTTCAGCGCAACTTTGAGCATAAGACTTACATTTTCTCTTTTTTTTGCTTTTTGGTCTAGTCTTAGCATATATTTCATGCCAGTTAAGCATAATTAATTTGAATTTCTTTTTCTTCCAGGTAAGTTTGCCCCGCCCTCCACAGGAATTTTTCCACTGCGTTCGGTAAGCCAGCTTCTTAGTTTTTTCTACTCGAGAAGAAATTGTCGATTGATGTTATTGACGAAAATATTCTAAGGACAATTATCTTAAACCTATATATAACAGAGTGTCTAAATGCTGCTCTTCAGGGGAACATAATATGTTAGCTGTATATATCCCTTTTATGTGCGCCAATGATCAAGTCCCTTAATGGTTGACTCATATCATGTCTTTAATCAAGACGCACTAGTCTAATGCAACCCGTGGTACTTCTGTCCGAGACATTTGAAAATAATGATTTGAGTTGATGCCAATAAGAAGAAATGCCACCACTATTACTTTATCTGTGACTATATGGTCATCTGAAAGTTGCCACTTTCACTTAATATTCGAGGTTAACCGGACGTTTATTTTGCATTCAGTATTTTGTAAATACATCATTAATTGAAACTTTCGCTATCGTTTCAGCAAATATTAAGGCTTAATTGTTAACTTATCGATTGATAAATGGGTAATGCTACCTCATCTACCTCATCGTTGTGTTGTTGTAAGTCATCATACATCTTGGGATGAATGAAAAGAGAGTAATTCAGACACAGGCCAATTCGGTAGCAGTTCAAGTCATGGGTGCTTTTTCTGATCCTGGCATTAGACCTTGGCATGGTTTTTCAATTTAACTTGGAACTTTGAGAATTCTGTTATCACCATATTCTTCTAGAACTTGAAAGATGTACAACCTGGGTGTATTGGAGACTGTTAGTAGTATTTTGCAAAGTCCTCACCACGAAGCGTGCAAAAATGAATTATGTTGATTTCCGGCCGGAGGGCAAATTGAACACCAGGATACTTCTTCGACAACCCAGGATATAAGCTGTTGATGAACTCTAACATATCAACAATAGCTTTTTTTTTCTTTTCACTATTAAAAGTGAAAATACCCTCAATGTTTACCTTATTTTTAATCTAATTATATCCTTACCGGCAAGTCCGACGAGTAAAAACATCTTAACCAAGATGATCTGGGACTCTCACACCTCTCTGAGCAAGGATATGTTAGATGAGACCACATTCTCCACATATTATGGCGTGCGTAATAATGTTATAGGCCCATGAGGTATTTGGAAGTATTACAAGTCATGTAAAACTTCTGGTTTCATCATTGGCGAAATTAGGAGTATGGCGTTTTCCCCGAAAACGATTCTGATTTAGCTTTTTCCAAATGTAGGTAAGGGAGGAGGTAGCAGCCATCTTATATAATGGCTCTTAAGTGCTAAAAATGTGATATTTCTTTTTTAATGACATAAAAATTTGTAAAAAAACAGTTAAAAAGTGGTTAAATAAATTTTGGATATTATAATATTGAAAAAATTCAGAATGAGCGAAATAGTCGATTAAAAACGTGTCTATCGACTAATAAATATCATATGTGGTCGGCTACATTAACAAGTCATACGCGTGGGGCAATGTCAGGAATAGTTCTTATTTCTATATACACTAATTGTTAGCCAAGCCCAACACACCATCCTGTAAGTGAGAACTGACTGCACCATTTTCTTCTCATTGATTACATACATGGTGTCCCATAAATGTCACGCCACAGTGACACTGGAGCTAGGGCAGCCTAAGAGGAACCGAACCAGCCTAATATGACCTCAGTAAAAGTTGCACGGTTTTCGAGATATTGCCAAATTAAAGCTTTTTCAAAAATTTCACTTTTTTTACATTTCTAATCCCAGAATTCACTTGAATAGCTCTCAATTTGGCTCTCTGATGGGGCTACTGCCACAAATTAACAAACAAAGTACTCTATCCATCCCATTTTTTGAAAGCCGATAAAGTTAGACAGGTATAGCGGCTTTCGCGTTTCTTTTGTTTGTTCGGACCCATGACATGAACGAAAGAAAAAAGGTCCACACTTAAATTTGGCATTTTCCCATATAATCCCATGTAAAGCTATCGATTGCGATAAATCGAAGCCTAACTCACTTTTTTTACTTTTTCGATTTTATCTCAACTCGACACATGATTCCAACTCTAATTTGAAAATTTAATTATATATATAAACATACTCCTTAAATTCCTAGGGCTCCGCCCCCTACACCCCCGGGACGGCTTCGCCGTTTTTATTTAATGGGTATGATAAAAATGCCTGAAAAAACGGCTTCCTTCTAAGGGTTATATTCGTTGAAATCAATTTTGAGGAGTTTTACCTTGGTGTCACGTTTGAGCATCCGCCATTTTGGAAAACGTAGGCGTCATGGTTATTAAATTTTACGTACGGACTGTGAAAACGCAATTTTTGAATTGGACCACAAGTGACTTCAAAACAAAGGGGCGTAGAAAGAACCAGTATCAATCGAAGGGCAAGTGTGATTTCAAGCTTGATATCTTGGGGTGGTTGTATGGGTTATTTTCGTTATGTTTTGCGAAACAAAACTGCCCGTTTTCTTCAACTACGCAGTAGGCCAGGAGAACTGCTTAAAGAAAATTAAATAGACTAATTGGGCGTGAGAATTATATCCTATCGACCGTTCAGTCGCTAGAGTTGGAAGACCGCCGAAAAGTCCCAAATTTCACCTAAATTTCGATTTATAGGGATCATATCGAAGCAAGCAATAACGAGAACGACACAAAGTCAACGACCTACTTAAGAACACTCATTCCTTAGCTTAACTTGTGAAAAGCAGTCGTTTCAGGCAGTAAACCCAGGAGCCAGAATGAAAAAACCACGAAAAACAGGGAAATCCGCAATTTTAATTTTTTTGGGGGGGAGGGAGGGAATATTCTTAAAGCAAGTTACAATTATAAAAACAAAATTTTTTAAAGATATAGGTGGCACAAACTATAGAAAAATTAAAAAAAACATTCCTTGCAATTGCAATGAACTTCCAACCTTCCTATTCCCAGCTAAGCACCTTACCCCTCGAATACCGCTCGGGTAGTGCGATATAATTTTTTTCTGAGGCTTTTGTGCAGAAAATCCAATTATCCGTACTTATCCGCAATTTGCGTGTTAAAGGCGCATACAACTGTAAACGATGAAGGCCATATATGCACTAGTAAAGACATGACAGGCATTTCGCAGGGATTAAATATGGTATAATTTTCATAGAGTCCCATTTTGAGGGACTGTTGTGAAGTAAGCATCAGAGACAGGGAATAACTAATGAAATCATCATATTAAGAATTTTAATGGCAACAGGAGAAATGTCTCACCTCAGTAAAATATTTAACCGTTCAGGAGCAACACAGTAAATACCAGAAGCTTGCGCGCCAATCGATCAAAAAATTCGCCATTTTTAATTTTGTTTTGCATTTTGTATTTTGAAAGTGGATGTTTTCACTATTATTCCATTACGAACATGGTAAATATCACATGCATGCCAAATTCCAAGTTCAAATATGCACTAATAGCGACAAAAGAGGCTTTTGATAAGGATGATTGGGGTATTCATTTTCATGAGTCAGTTTTTAAGTCAGAATTTGGGAGATTGTTGTGAGATAATAATAAACAATAGATTAAAAAATGTGGTATTGACATTTACAACCTTTCATAGTCTACTATAAAAAATTATAACATTGGTAAAGTGTTTAACCGTTCAGAGGCAACAAACCGAAATCCAGAAGCCGGCGTTACAACTGAGAGAATAGTCCGCCATTTATAATTTTTTTCGGCCATTTGTAGATATAAGGCCGGTGTTTTAACTATAAAGACTTCAAAATCATGTAATGGTGCTTATGCATGCCAACTTTCAAGGCCATATGTGCAATAATACCGGGGTTTTTATTATTTTATTTTATTTTTATTTTTATATTTAGTTTATTTGTTAATGATTTAATGGGGTATCAATTTCATAAAGTTAGATTTTGGGGGATTGTTATGAAATATCCATGAGTGATCTGAAAAAACTATAGGTTTCCTCTTAAACGCCATTTATTTATCTACAATAATAGTTCATAACATTGGTAAATATCTTTACTATTCAGATACAACACAATGAATACTTGAGACTACGCCACAAATGTGCGAAAAATCCGCCATTTTAAAACTTTTTCGGCCATTTGTAGGTATAAGTCGGTGTTTTAACTATTTAGCCTTCATAATCGTGTAATGCTGCTTATGTTTGCCAACTTTCACGGCCATATGTGCAATTGTAGAGACGTAACGGGCATTTTACCGTGATTAAATGGGGAATCATTTTCATAAAATCAGATTTTGGGGGATTGTTGTTAGATATGCATGAGTTCTTCGAAAAAACTAAAGGCATTTATTTGTACTTCATTTAATTAGCTACAACAATAATTCATAACATTGGTAAAATGTTACACCGTTTAAAGGCAACACAATGAATTCCAGAGACATACGCCACTACTGGGCGAAAAATCCGCCATGTTTTTATTTTTTTCGCCATTTAGTTGATAAAAAGTCGGCGTTTTCAGCAAATATCTATTAGGATCACGTAATGTACCATACGTCTGCCGAATTTCAAGATCATATCTCCAATATTGGAGACGTGACGACTCGAAACATATTTGAAATTTTCAAAAATCCGACAAATTTCGATTTTGGCAACATCAATCTCCGAAACTAACGAACGTGGAAGCAAACATTTTGCGTCATTGTTTAGACCGTTTAGTTTTCTGCAAAAAGTCTGCACACCACTTTCAGAACAGATCAACCGTTTAGACGCTAGAGGACAAAAACCGAAAAAACCGGGAAATTTTAAACTAATTTTCGTGTTTAGAGACCTCTGGGGAGAAAACTAAGAGGCATAAAAACACGAGAATAGTCGCATATTGTAGAGAAATTAATTTGACTAGGTCAATATTTCGTCAGGTTTGAGATCCGAAGTATGGTTCAGATGATATTAAGCGAGGACCGAAAGTCTACATTTCGAAAACGACGGAAAACCGCAATTTTTATTTTTTTCGGCGGGTTCCGGTTGGGAATTCCCAATTTTCGGACATATTCATGTAATGCTGCTTATGTGTGCCAACTTTTAAGGCTATATGTAGAGACGTGACGGGCATTTTACCGTCATTAAATGGGGAATCATTTTCATAAAGTCAGGTTTTGGGGGATTGTTGTCAGATATCCATGTATCATCGGAAAAAACTAAAGGTATCCTCTTGAAAGTCATTTAATTACCTACAACAGTAATTCTTAAAATTGGTAAAATATTTTACCGTTTAGAGGCAATACAATGAATTCCAGAGACCTACGCCGCAACTGAGCGAAAAATCCGCCATTTGTTTATTCTTTTCGACATTTTGTTAATAGAAAGACGGCATTTTCACTAAGTGTCCATAAGGACCATGTAATGTACCATACGTATGCCAATATATCAAGGTCATATCTCCACTCTTGGAGACATAAAGGCTCGAAACATGTTTGAAAATTTCAAAAATCCGGCAAATTCCGACTTTGGCGCTTTCTAACTCCGTAACTAACGAACGTGGAAGCAAACAATTTGCGTCATTGTTTAGACCGTTTAGTTGCCTGCAAAAAATTGACCCTCCATTTTGACTTCAGATCGATCGTTTAGACGCTAGAGCACAAAAACCGAAAAAACCGGGAAATTTTAAACTAATTTTCGTGTTCAGAAACCTCTGGTGCGAAAACAACGAGGCGTAGAAAGACGACGTATGGCGCATTTTGTAAATGAATCGATTTGGCTGCTTAAATTTGTCATCAGATTCGAGATCTGAGCTATAGTTCAAGAGATATTAAGTGAGAACCAAAGGTCTAATTTTCGAAAACGTCGAAAAACCGCCATTTTTATTTTTTTCGGCGGGTTCCGGTTGGAAATTTCCGGTTTTCGGAATTTTTCATCCAATAAATTCTTCCATAGAAGGTCCGTGCCAAATTTCATGTTCCTACCCGATCTATAAGTGGTCGGGAATTTATATACGTGAGTGAGTATCGGATTATACGGGAAAAACGAAAAATTTTAGTGTAGACCTTTTTTCTTTCGTTCATTAAAATATGAAATAATTAAGTTACAGGACTGATTCTTTCACAAGTATGAGGCTGAATGTTTGAAAAATCTAATTCTTGCAATCGATTCTTTCCTACCTACAAAAAAACTGATATTTTTAAACTTTTATTTGGGATTTTAGAATTTTTTTCACTTTCGTTGCTATGGATTTATTCCATTGTCGCCTAGCCGAGTGTCGATTCAGGTTTGGAACTAAGCTAGGCGGGTCAGTTTCAGGGAAGGGTTAATATTTATGTGTTGATTTGGGGTAAAATCGGAAAAGTTAAAAAAGTCGATTGGGCTTCGAGATATTACAATCGATAGCTTTACATATATGAGTTAGGTATCCTAAGTGAATGAAATTTACTCTTCCCTTTGCCATTTTTCGCACTGCTGAATACTGGGTATAATTTCTTCAAACTTTTCCTGGCCTCTACCATACCTTTGATGACCAATTTCCACCAACCAAGCTTCATGATATTGTCGTTTTCATTAAAAAATTGAGCAGTTCATGTAGAAGATTGGAAGAGAAAAAAAAAAGATCACGAAAATTAGTATATTAAAAATCTCGATTCCGATCGAACTTATATAGTAAAATTCTTCATGTGAGCTCTAATTAAGTATGCTGTACTGAACTAAAATTTCTTACGTAGAAGAACGTCTTATATGCCGTCAAATGAGGTTATGATAATCATTCAGTAGTTTCACGTTCGTTTCGGTGTACTGATTATAGTATTTTGAAAAGTCGCTAATAACCGGATGGCATACAATATAAGTTTGTACTAGAACTGTCTGGTATCCATACCTCATGAGGAGCGTATTTCTTTTTCGAGAATTATATTTTTCTTTGCTTGCATGCAGCCCGCAGACTTGAAAGCTTTCATTTTTTTTTCCTTATTTAAAGAGTATCGTCGTCTAGCACTCCCCCCACCCTTGCTTACAAATGGCAAGCACCCATATAGGCATCATTAATGGACAGGTGCTATTAATACATCGCTGCTAAGTACTGGGTATAATTTCTTCAACTTTTTCCTAACCTCTACCGTAGGTTTGATGACCAACTTTAACCAACCAATCTTCACGATATTTTAGTTTTCATTCAAAAGCATTTGCAATTCATGTAGAAGATTGAAAGAGAAAAATTGAACATGAAAATTTGCATATTAAAATTGTCGATTCGGATCGAAGTTCTATTATAAAGTTTTCATGTTAGACCTTATTAAGTATGCTGTACTGAAAGGAATATCTAACGTAGAAAGGCCATCAAATAAAGTTATGTTGAACTTGCAGTGGATCCACGTTCCTTTCATTTCACTGACTATAGTATTTTTAAATGTCGTTAATTACCGGATGAGATGTAATATGATTTGCACTAGAACTGTCAGGTATCCTTACCTCATTGACCGTGAAATTAATGTCGAGAATTCCATAATATTTTTCTTTGCCTGCATGTAGCACGCAGACTTGAGAGCTTTCATTGGTTTTGTAAGGATGATGCATTCATTTTTCGATATTTAAAGTGTAAAATTATGTACAAACCCCGCTAGCTTGCTAACAGCAAGCACTCATTTACTCGAATAAATACCTGAAGAATTCAGTCTGACTGACTGACTGACTGACTCATCAAACTTCCTGGGCATTTCTAAACAAGCTAGGTGGGTGAAATTTTCAGGATAGAGTTGGAGTCATGTGTCGAGTTGGGAAAAAATCGAAAAAGTTAAAAAAGTCGATTAGGCTTCGATTTATTGCAATCGAAAGCTTCACATGGGATTATATGGAAAAAACGAAAAATTTAAGTGTAGACCTTTTTTCTTTCGTTCATTAAAATATGAAATAATTAAGTTACAGGACTGATTCTTTCACAAGTATGAGGCTGAATGTTTGAAAAATCTAATTCTTGCAATCGATTCTTTCCTACCTACAAAAAAACTGATATTTTTAAACTTTTATTTGGGAATTTAGAAATTTTTTCACTTTCGTTGCTATGGATTTATTCCATTGTCGCCTAGCCGAGTGTCGATTCAGGTTTGGAACTAAGCTAGGCGGGTCAGTTTCAGGGAAGGGTTAATATTTATGTGTTGATTTGGGGTAAAATCGGAAAAGTTAAAAAAGTCGATTGGGCTTCGAGATATTACAATCGATAGCTTTACATATATGAGTTAGGTATCCTAAGTGAATGAAATTTACTCTTCCCTTTGCCATTTTTCGCACTGCTGAATACTGGGTATAATTTCTTCAAACTTTTCCTGGCCTCTACCATACCTTTGATGACCAATTTCCACCAACCAAGCTTCATGATATTGTCGTTTTCATTAAAAAATTGAGCAGTTCATGTAGAAGATTGGAAGAGAAAAAAAAAAGATCACGAAAATTAGTATATTAAAAATCTCGATTCCGATCGAACTTATATAGTAAAATTCTTCATGTGAGCTCTAATTAAGTATGCTGTACTGAACTAAAATTTCTTACGTAGAAGAACGTCTTATATGCCGTCAAATGAGGTTATGATAATCATTCAGTAGTTTCACGTTCGTTTCGGTGTACTGATTATAGTATTTTGAAAAGTCGCTAATAACCGGATGGCATACAATATAAGTTTGTACTAGAACTGTCTGGTATCCATACCTCATGAGGAGCGTATTTCTTTTTCGAGAATTATATTTTTCTTTGCTTGCATGCAGCCCGCAGACTTGAAAGCTTTCATTTTTTTTTCCTTATTTAAAGAGTATCGTCGTCTAGCACTCCCCCCACCCTTGCTTACAAATGGCAAGCACCCATATAGGCATCATTAATGGACAGGTGCTATTAATACATCGCTGCTAAGTACTGGGTATAATTTCTTCAACTTTTTCCTAACCTCTACCGTAGGTTTGATGACCAACTTTAACCAACCAATCTTCACGATATTTTAGTTTTCATTCAAAAGCATTTGCAATTCATGTAGAAGATTGAAAGAGAAAAATTGAACATGAAAATTTGCATATTAAAATTGTCGATTCGGATCGAAGTTCTATTATAAAGTTTTCATGTTAGACCTTATTAAGTATGCTGTACTGAAAGGAATATCTAACGTAGAAAGGCCATCAAATAAAGTTATGTTGAACTTGCAGTGGATCCACGTTCCTTTCATTTCACTGACTATAGTATTTTTAAATGTCGTTAATTACCGGATGAGATGTAATATGATTTGCACTAGAACTGTCAGGTATCCTTACCTCATTGACCGTGAAATTAATGTCGAGAATTCCATAATATTTTTCTTTGCCTGCATGTAGCACGCAGACTTGAGAGCTTTCATTGGTTTTGTAAGGATGATGCATTCATTTTTCGATATTTAAAGTGTAAAATTATGTACAAACCCCGCTAGCTTGCTAACAGCAAGCACTCATTTACTCGAATAAATACCTGAAGAATTCAGTCTGACTGACTGACTGACTGACTCATCAAACTTCCTGGGCATTTCTAAACAAGCTAGGTGGGTGAAATTTTCAGGATAGAGTTGGAGTCATGTGTCGAGTTGGGAAAAAATCGAAAAAGTTAAAAAAGTCGATTAGGCTTCGATTTATTGCAATCGAAAGCTTCACATGGGATTATATGGAAAAAACGAAAAATTTAAGTGTAGACCTTTTTTCTTTCGTTCATTAAAATATGAAATAATTAAGTTACAGGACTGATTCTTTCACAAGTATGAGGCTGAATGTTTGAAAAATCTAATTCTTGCAATCGATTCTTTCCTACCTACAAAAAAACTGATATTTTTAAACTTTTATTTGGGAATTTAGAAATTTTTTCACTTTCGTTGCTATGGATTTATTCCATTGTCGCCTAGCCGAGTGTCGATTCAGGTTTGGAACTAAGCTAGGCGGGTCAGTTTCAGGGAAGGGTTAATATTTATGTGTTGATTTGGGGTAAAATCGGAAAAGTTAAAAAAGTCGATTGGGCTTCGAGATATTACAATCGATAGCTTTACATATATGAGTTAGGTATCCTAAGTGAATGAAATTTACTCTTCCCTTTGCCATTTTTCGCACTGCTGAATACTGGGTATAATTTCTTCAAACTTTTCCTGGCCTCTACCATACCTTTGATGACCAATTTCCACCAACCAAGCTTCATGATATTGTCGTTTTCATTAAAAAATTGAGCAGTTCATGTAGAAGATTGGAAGAGAAAAAAAAAGATCACGAAAATTAGTATATTAAAAATCTCGATTCCGATCGAACTTATATAGTAAAATTCTTCATGTGAGCTCTAATTAAGTATGCTGTACTGAACTAAAATTTCTTACGTAGAAGAACGTCTTATATGCCGTCAAATGAGGTTATGATAATCATTCAGTAGTTTCACGTTCGTTTCGGTGTACTGATTATAGTATTTTGAAAAGTCGCTAATAACCGGATGACATACAATATAAGTTTGTACTAGAACTGTCTGGTATCCATACCTCATGAGGAGCGTATTTCTTTTTCGAGAATTATATTTTTCTTTGCCTGCATGTAGCACGCAGACTTGAGAGCTTTCATTGGTTTTGTAAGGATGATGCATTCATTTTTCGATATTTAAAGTGTAAAATTATGTACAAACCCCGCTAGCTTGCTAACAGCAAGCACTCATTTACTCGAATAAATACCTGAAGAATTCAGTCTGACTGACTGACTGACTGACTGACTGACTGACTCATCAAACTTCCTGGGCATTTCTAAACAAGCTAGGTGGGTGAAATTTTCAGGATAGAGTTGGAGTCATGTGTCGAGTTGGGAAAAAATCGAAAAAGTTAAAAAAGTCGATTAGGCTTCGATTTATTGCAATCGAAAGCTTCACATGGGATTATATGGAAAAAACGAAAAATTTAAGTGTAGACCTTTTTTCTTTCGTTCATTAAAATATGAAATAATTAAGTTACAGGACTGATTCTTTCACAAGTATGAGGCTGAATGTTTGAAAAATCTAATTCTTGCAATCGATTCTTTCCTACCTACAAAAAAACTGATATTTTTAAACTTTTATTTGGGAATTTAGAAATTTTTTCACTTTCGTTGCTATGGATTTATTCCATTGTCGCCTAGCCGAGTGTCGATTCAGGTTTGGAACTAAGCTAGGCGGGTCAGTTTCAGGGAAGGGTTAATATTTATGTGTTGATTTGGGGTAAAATCGGAAAAGTTAAAAAAGTCGATTGGGCTTCGAGATATTACAATCGATAGCTTTACATATATGAGTTAGGTATCCTAAGTGAATGAAATTTACTCTTCCCTTTGCCATTTTTCGCACTGCTGAATACTGGGTATAATTTCTTCAAACTTTTCCTGGCCTCTACCATACCTTTGATGACCAATTTCCACCAACCAAGCTTCATGATATTGTCGTTTTCATTAAAAAATTGAGCAGTTCATGTAGAAGATTGGAAGAGAAAAAAAAAAGATCACGAAAATTAGTATATTAAAAATCTCGATTCCGATCGAACTTATATAGTAAAATTCTTCATGTGAGCTCTAATTAAGTATGCTGTACTGAACTAAAATTTCTTACGTAGAAGAACGTCTTATATGCCGTCAAATGAGGTTATGATAATCATTCAGTAGTTTCACGTTCGTTTCGGTGTACTGATTATAGTATTTTGAAAAGTCGCTAATAACCGGATGGCATACAATATAAGTTTGTACTAGAACTGTCTGGTATCCATACCTCATGAGGAGCGTATTTCTTTTTCGAGAATTATATTTTTCTTTGCTTGCATGCAGCCCGCAGACTTGAAAGCTTTCATTTTTTTTTCCTTATTTAAAGAGTATCGTCGTCTAGCACTCCCCCCACCCTTGCTTACAAATGGCAAGCACCCATATAGGCATCATTAATGGACAGGTGCTATTAATACATCGCTGCTAAGTACTGGGTATAATTTCTTCAACTTTTTCCTAACCTCTACCGTAGGTTTGATGACCAACTTTAACCAACCAATCTTCACGATATTTTAGTTTTCATTCAAAAGCATTTGCAATTCATGTAGAAGATTGAAAGAGAAAAATTGAACATGAAAATTTGCATATTAAAATTGTCGATTCGGATCGAAGTTCTATTATAAAGTTTTCATGTTAGACCTTATTAAGTATGCTGTACTGAAAGGAATATCTAACGTAGAAAGGCCATCAAATAAAGTTATGTTGAACTTGCAGTGGATCCACGTTCCTTTCATTTCACTGACTATAGTATTTTTAAATGTCGTTAATTACCGGATGAGATGTAATATGATTTGCACTAGAACTGTCAGGTATCCTTACCTCATTGACCGTGAAATTAATGTCGAGAATTCCATAATATTTTTCTTTGCCTGCATGTAGCACGCAGACTTGAGAGCTTTCATTGGTTTTGTAAGGATGATGCATTCATTTTTCGATATTTAAAGTGTAAAATTATGTACAAACCCCGCTAGCTTGCTAACAGCAAGCACTCATTTACTCGAATAAATACCTGAAGAATTCAGTCTGACTGACTGACTGACTGACTCATCAAACTTCCTGGGCATTTCTAAACAAGCTAGGTGGGTGAAATTTTCAGGATAGAGTTGGAGTCATGTGTCGAGTTGGGAAAAAATCGAAAAAGTTAAAAAAGTCGATTAGGCTTCGATTTATTGCAATCGAAAGCTTCACATGGGATTATATGGAAAAAACGAAAAATTTAAGTGTAGACCTTTTTTCTTTCGTTCATTAAAATATGAAATAATTAAGTTACAGGACTGATTCTTTCACAAGTATGAGGCTGAATGTTTGAAAAATCTAATTCTTGCAATCGATTCTTTCCTACCTACAAAAAAACTGATATTTTTAAACTTTTATTTGGGAATTTAGAAATTTTTTCACTTTCGTTGCTATGGATTTATTCCATTGTCGCCTAGCCGAGTGTCGATTCAGGTTTGGAACTAAGCTAGGCGGGCCAGTTTCAGGGAAGGGTTATATTTATGTGTTGATTTGGGGTAAAATCGGAAAAGTTAAAAAAGTCGATTGGGCTTCGAGATATTACAATCGATAGCTTTACATATATGAGTTAGGTATCCTAAGTGAATGAAATTTACTCTTCCCTTTGCCATTTTTCGCACTGCTGAATACTGGGTATAATTTCTTCAAACTTTTCCTGGCCTCTACCATACCTTTGATGACCAATTTCCACCAACCAAGCTTCATGATATTGTCGTTTTCATTAAAAAATTGAGCAGTTCATGTAGAAGATTGGAAGAGAAAAAAAAAGATCACGAAAATTAGTATATTAAAAATCTCGATTCCGATCGAACTTATATAGTAAAATTCTTCATGTGAGCTCTAATTAAGTATGCTGTACTGAACTAAAATTTCTTACGTAGAAGAACGTCTTATATGCCGTCAAATGAGGTTATGATAATCATTCAGTAGTTTCACGTTCGTTTCGGTGTACTGATTATAGTATTTTGAAAAGTCGCTAATAACCGGATGACATACAATATAAGTTTGTACTAGAACTGTCTGGTATCCATACCTCATGAGGAGCGTATTTCTTTTTCGAGAATTATATTTTTCTTTAGTTGCATGTAGCACGCAGACTTGAGAGCTTGCATTTTTTTTCCTTATTTAAAGAGTCTCATCATCTAACTCTACCCCCCGCCCCCTGCTTGCAAATTGCAAGCACCCATATAGGCATCATTAAATGGACAGGTGCTATTAATACATCGCTGCTAAGTACTGGGTATAATTTCTTCCACTTCTTCCTGGCCTCTACCGTAGCTTTGATGACCAACTTTAACCAACCAATCTTCATTATATTTTAGTTTTCATTCAAAAGCATTTGCAATTCATGTAGAAGATTGAAAGAGAAAAATTGAACATGAAAATTAGCATATTAAAATTGTCGATTCGGATCGAAGTTCTATTATAAAGTTTTCATGTTAGACCTTATTAAGTATGCTGTACTGAAAGGAATATCTAACGTAGAAAGGCTTTCAAATAAAGTTATGTTGAACTTGCAGTGGTTCCACGTTCCTTTCATATCACTGACTATAGCATTTTGATGTCGTTAATTACCGGATGAGATATAATATGCTTTGTACTAGAACTGTCAGGTATCCTTACACCGTGAAATTCATTTCGAGAATTCCATAATATTTTTCTTTGCCTGCATGTAGCACATATACTTGAGAGCTTTCATTGCTTTTGTGAAGATGATGCATTCATTTTTCGTTACTTTAAGTGTAAAATAATGTACAAACCCCCCTTGCTTGCTAACAGCAAGCACCAATTTCCTCGAAAGTCCCTTTCGGGCCTCTGTTCCAGGTAGAAGTCGGCACATGAGTCACAGTTGGAAGATTAAAAGAGCAGCCCTAATGAGAACGTTAAATTATCCGATTGAATTCTGCTACTAGAAATGTAAAAAAAGTGAATTTTTTGAAAAAGCTTTAATTTGGCAATATTTCGAAAACCGTTCAACTTTTACTGAGGTCATATTAGGCTGGTTCGGTTCCTCTTAGGCTGCCCTAGCTCCAGTGTCACTGTGGCGTGACATTTATGGGACACCCTGTACAGGTGGTTAATGAATTAGCGTCTCAAATGACAAAGAAAACTCCCCATGAGTGATTGCATAATCATCTCACCGTGCTTCCTTCGCTGTGTTCCTGGGTTGATGCTAAGAAAGTTGTAGATAGTAAAATCTAGGAAACTTAAGCTCTAAGTCGTCGTAATATATCAAATTAGGCGAAAAAATTCTCCAATGGTCGTAATTTTTGGCACCACTCGTCAAAAGAAAGAAAAATAACATTTACCGTGTTGGTCTAACGAGAATGTCAGTGACCAACCGCGGCCTCTCAACCAGAAAACCCCTCTATGGTGGTTTCCTGGAATGTTAATTGCTCGCCAGTGATCGCTCGCAGACTCGCACAACCAAACCAAAATGGGATCCGTCACAGGGCTTAAGATACCACTTCTCCTGTGGATTTTTGTGACCTTTACGGGACTAGATGTTCTCGACTGCCGGACACACAATGTAACAATCAGTCGCTACTGAGCGCTTAGCGCCACTGCCCACGAGGAAAGATCGAACTTGGAACACAGAGAGGCGTTCACTCTTATTTGACAAATTTCACGCTACCCGGGACTAGCCACGGAGTTCCACTTTTACGGAGTCACCCGCAATGCACACATGTGCGAATTTCCACAGAGAAAAAAAAGGAGCTGATGGCTTTTTTTGAAAAAAGGTGGATGATTTTTTTCTCTGTGGAAATTCGTACATTTGTGCATTGCGGGTGACTCCGTAAAAGTGGAACTCCGTGGTTAGTCCCGGATAGCTTAAAATTTGTCAAATAAGAGTGAACGCCTCTCTGTGTTCAAAGTACGATCTTTCCTCGTGGGCAGTGGCGCTAAGCGTTCAGTAGCGACTGATTGTTACATTGTATGTCCGGCAGTCGAGAACATCTAGTCCCGTAAAGGTCACAAAAATCCACAGGGGAAGAGAACGTCTCGGTAGCTTCGCTGGCTAAAGCACTCGGCCGGAAATTGAGGGATCCGGATTCGAATCCCGGATAAGGCGGATGATTTTTTTCTCTGTGGAAATTCGCACGAGCGTAGCGTTGAATACAAAGGGGAACATAGTTCATTCATAGATTTGTATCTTCTTCAATAAATTCTGTTTCCATTCTACCTCTCTTTACCAGGTTTTTAGGTGTTAGGCACTTGCAAACACAGTACGTTTGTTTGTGGTCATGTAAAATGGTACAAATGTTTACGGAAATATAAATTCCACGCCAGGGGTAAGCAGAGCAATCACACTCGTAATCACTCAGAAAAATCACTTACTTATACATTCAAATGGGTTCAACTTCTGGGAAAGTCTGACTCTAGATGAGCTTGGTCCAAGAAAGGCAAGTTAGAAAAATACGAATGAGTGCATCGGATACACGTATTTTGGCCACAAGGTGGCCCTTTCCAGTAAACTGAGGGGAAATTACACGAAAACTACGTGGTTGAAAGTGAAAATAAATTTAGCCAGTGATCTAATAGCCGGAGCCGACGGCAAGCTAGTGCCTATATAAACAGCAGGATTGGAGCTGTTTTTGAATGAATTACAATGGTAAAGCATCCATCTAACTGCGTTTAGAGCATCCTTTATATCTGCCACTTTTTGTATGAACATACATCTCGATTCTTCTTCTTCCTCATTCATACTATACTCTTAAACTCCCACTTATGTTTCTGGTTAGGTACCAAGGAATTTCGTGTAGTAAACACCCAAAACAAGATTTCTTCCTCTTATTGATTTTTTTTCCAATAGTTTTATTTCCTGTTCCCAACAGTGCTTTTGCATTCCTCAGTTGTTTTGTTCTATTCACAGTATGTATTCTACTTTACAATCTTTTTAAAACTTTCCAACTGATTCTTTCCTTTCTTTTTGACTACCCTTAAATGTCTGCTACAAAAACACGTAAATCCAAGAAAAACCGAAAATCTCTTTTACAGCTCTGTTGGGATTATACCTGGCATGTATGCACACACACATATATGAATATCCTCTGACATAAGAATATGATAAACGAACTAAAATATAAATCGTAGCGAGACGAACGCGAATAGGTTTTTAAGGTTTCCAGGCGGGAGAATTCCTCTGCGGTAAAGTTGTAGACAAGCAGCTAGACGTGTTTACCGCGTGGGAACGGTGCTACCGAATAAAGCCTCAAACATCGCGAGTAGAAATTGGAGCAACGCATCCCGGACGGATAAACTTCCTTGCCCAGCACCCTCCCACAAGTGACGGGCTAGGGGCAGAAAAGAGGAGAGCGAACGCAGCCTCAGGGGCCCTTCCGCCTCTACCCCGTGAGAAGGAAGGAAGGAAGAAATAGCAAAAAAAGCATAATGTTTGATGGGACTCGGTGGGTAGGAAAAAAGTAAAGAAACGCTTGCTTTTCTGTTCTCAGAGAGAGAGAGGATCGGTCGTGTCTCGTCTTGCTTCCGCTGTTGTGTTCCCGCTACTCTTTTGTCGGTCTGGAGAGGAAACGACCGCGCATCGTCCTCTGCGGTCTTGCCGTTTAAATCCTTTTCCTCCCCCCTCTAGGTCTGCCATCGCTCACGTCAATGTTGTCTTCCTTATGGCGAAGGAAGATCCGAGCTGAAGGTGGGATATCCCCTATCCTTCGTTGTTCAAGGGAGCCTATTTTTGCGCCGGCGAGTCCGTTGTGTTCCTCACGTTAGTCTTACTCTCGCGGTTTCTTTCTACTTTGCTCACTTCTACGCTAAGGGAAGAGTAAATGAGGTCCGTGATATCTTTATATTTCTTAGGCGCAATAGGTTTGTTAGAAAATTAAACGATCCAGGGATAATGAACATCTATTTCTTTTCTCCTGAAGCAGTTTGGAATACTTACTAACAGGTCAGGGCTGCAGTGAAATTGTACCATGTTGAAGGTAAATAAATCGGATGTAGCAGTTCTCCACTGTAGAAAACTACCCTGTTCTTACCGTCAATGTAGCTTGAAGCTTGATCATCATATAAAGCCATGAAAGCAAAGATTTTGATGGGCTCCTTTGAAAAAAGTAGACTGATTTTTTTTAATGAGGCAAATTTTCGTTTGTCCTTCCTTCAGTTTTTTATTCACATTTACTGCTATACTAGTCATTTAGGGAAATACTCGGTAGCTCAACGGTTAAATTTTGTAGTTCATTGTCTGAATATGTACTAATGGTACGTTGAAATAAGTGAACACCAACATATACATTATGTTATCACATATATTTTAATTTTTTCAATAAACTTTTGTACGTGCTACCATTCCTAAGCAAATATATGGAAAGCCACTTGTGATTCAGGCAAAATTTATTTTGTGGTCGGCGTTCCAATGGCTCACGTCAGTGTCTTACTCCTTATGGTAGAAGAGCAAGATCAATTCACAAATTGATATCCCCTAAACTTTGCTGTTTCGTCTATATTTGTGTTTGTGAGTCTCTGGTAACCCTTCCGTCGCTGTTTCTTCTACCGTGCCTTTTTACGTGTGCTATTACGGGAGTTGCAAACCATGACGAAGAATAATCGTTTATCGTCTGTGCGGTAAATTTACCATCCTTTTCAATTCTTTGAAGGAATAGGCAGATTTTTCAATGGAGGACCATTGTTTTTTTAAGTAATACATTTAGCATACCTGTTAAATCTAGAAGGGCACACTTCCGAGGAGTGCCTAACGTAAAAGGCACACTAGGGTCCAGCCATGAAATTTATTATTTTATATTTCGCCAATTTACTTCATTTTTTTAGCAAATGTGGTAGAAATCACTACAATGGAGCCTTTAAAATTTTAATGCATTGAAATCTTTTTATTTTATATTATTTAACTGGAATTAAAAAAATAAGGTTTTTTGCAATGGAGTGTTAGGAAATATCGTCAAAAGTGATGATTTCGAATTTTATTTACGGGCACTAATTTTTTAAACATGCCGAGATGCTATTTTATTAGATTACGCAAATTGTTAGAAGGTTCAGTTATAAAATGGGACGAAATCATTTCTTTAAAAAATACTTTTGTTGCAAAATTTCAGATGAGCGATAAATTTAAGTCCAAATTTTATAAAATGCACAAGTCTAAAAACTTGTGCATCGGTGGTAGCACTAACAAACTATTAATTAATGCAGTTTATTTTAAGCTCTTGAGCGATTATTTTCCTGCTAAAATTTTAGTCAATTCGCGTCGTTTTTTCTTTCGACGGCTCATTTTTAGTCCTTAGGCGTGCAATTGGATTTCTTCAGAACTGCATCGGTCGCATAAATTTCTTACTTTTGGGCTATCAATCATGAATGATATAAAACTGGTGGACTTACCAACAAAATCGCTGAAAATATGAACGGTGCATAAATTGAATTTGATTGTTTAAAATTTAAATAAATCACAGAAAATATAGAACGAACAAATAATGAAGCAAGTAAACAGTGATCATACATTTCCGTTGTCAACTCACTACATTGGCACGGCTAGCAAAAGCTTCGATCAAAATCGGACTGGAGAGTAGGAATTTGAATGGGGAATCCAAATGCTGCGTTAGCGACAGCCTTGAAGTCATCGTTGAAGCTAACGGTAAAATAGCTGTAGAATATGCCACATATATGTTAACATAGAGTATGATTCTTTAAGGCTTATTTTATATCGTTGAGAGTAATTTTAGGTGCCAGTAATAAAGAATCGAGCTCTTACAGCTTGTATACAATAATAAGGGTGAAACTCCAACTGCCGTTAACAAAAGCGTTTAAGAGATAATAATTAGGGGAAAATGGATTAGTGATTGAGAGATTTATGCTGCGAAAAACCCGCGTCTGGAATTCACAGCACAAGTATGATACGCTTTCACATAACACTTAATGGTACTCTCTCACTCTAACGGCTAGTGTTTTTCTGAAGTGGAGCTAACCTAGTTAAAGAGAAACACTAGTCGGACACAGTAGTAAGTGGTTTACGGGGATTACTCTCACGCCAGGGACTAACCTACCAACACTTGGAACTAAGTGCCAGTGTTTAAATAGAATTGAATCATAATTTGTCATTTGAGGAAATCAATTCCCAAGGAGCATTATACAAGTGAAATTCATACATACCAATCACGCCGTTCCCTTCCGGGGTAGACTTTGTTAAAATTGAAACAAAATATACGAAGCTTCCAAGGCCATCACCAACGTGACTATAAAAGATTTTAGATGTAAAAATTAATTTTAATCTCGTTTCAACATACAACAAGATTACAATTCATAGAATTACTCAATAGAACAACAGATCGTTAACGAAAATAATAAGATCCATGCTTGGAATTAAACAAATTTCAAGATCAGTTATCGGAATTACACCAATGACATGAGCAGGGATTGGAACTCCGGACATGACACGGAAATTAGCAGAGAGGAATTACCAGTTCAGTCATAACAAGTAAAAACAACAAATAATATGCGTTTTTTCGATTCGATTCGAATTAAATGGAGTGTTACGTTGTCATTCATTTCTGGGTGAAAGGGTTTGAATTCGCATTAGATCTTTTCACTCGTGTCATTATGATAATTCATTTCTTACAATGCATAAGGTTAACTGTTTTCTTCTCTTCTGTTAATGATTAACGTAGGGCGATTAATTTTTTGACGGCTTTCATAGTGATAGGTACTGCACCAAGCATTAGCAGTAAACTGAGAAATGGGTATTATCCTGTTTCTTTCGTGATTTTATGCGCATCAGCAGTCACAGCTATCTTTCCTTGTAATATGTTACTGTACATTTTTATCAGTATTGCAATGTCGTATCAGTGGCACACTCATCATATCGACAGCAATAATGGCTGGTATTTGAGCTTGTAGCCACATATTAATGCGCAAACACTCGTCATTGCGGAACAATACTACCCCTGAAATGTTTAGAATTAAAGGTTTTTTGGTATTTATCGCTAATTCCACTGATTGATAATATTTTATGATCGTGAACTCTTTTCCATCGTACATGCATGTCGAAATGCGTTCAAATTTGAAACTCAAGTTGAAGCCAGGCGCGAAAAAATATCGTCGTTTCCTCCGGGAAATTTCTTGCTGAATCGCGGAAAGCGTTTGAAAAAATTTACGAGGGTGAATTAACTTTCTTTGGCAGTTCGGCGGTCATCATAGGCCGGAGGCGTATGATGGGAGGACGCTTGATGTATGTGATGATATGCATTCGCCTGGATTCTTCTCTCGAGGAATCGCTTAGTAGTAAGTGGGTTCGAACGTAAATAATCTCGCGAGAGTCGAGTGATGGTGGTGAATTTGCAAACGAAGGGACCATCGTGGAAAATATACCCGGCCGATCCTGCAAAAATTCCCCATCACGCCGGCCGTAACTCGACACAAGTTGATGGCCGAAACCATTATCTTTCGACCCTAACGGCCCCTTTCTTCCAGTGGCCGGCCCTCTCTTAACATCACCTCCCCGAGGCGTTCTCTCTTTTGCTCCCTTACGCGCTGACCAGCAGGAGCAGTCAGAAAGAACCACTTGCTGAGCAAGGCGATTTCTGAGCTCACTTTGCTTGGCGCCTGGATGAATTTTCGATAATGTCCACATGTTATACGAAGAGTCGTTATCACGGGTAGGCACTAGCCCGATCCATATAAGTTAGGATGGAAATAAATTACTTCTAAATGCTCCAGTTTTCCGTCTAAAACCGGCTTATTTGGCATTGTTAGGTAATGTAAAACCTGGCGCTTACGTTTCGTATTTCATTTAGGAATTTTTCCCGAATTAGGCACTGGGTCTTCATGAGCGAGAGGTTTGAGTGAGGTTTTTCTGAAGTCATCATAGGAAACAAATTCAATTGCCTTTTAAATGCGCTCATTCACAAGAACCACGTCACTATTATTGTTATTAGGTGAATTTACCGGTTCTTCCGTAGGAAGAGAGTAAGCATTCTCTCGAGATTTTTACATGATTGGGCCCTATCTTGTTAAACAAGAATCAATCTATATCCCAGTGTAAGTCCTACCTCTCCTCACCCTTTCTATAAATTATATTCTATTTCTTCCCCTTTCCTTCTCTTCTAACATCCTTCCTTCTATCATGACCTTAAAGAACCCACTTCCCCTTAAGACCTGCTCCAACCACCTATTTTTCCTCCACCTAATCTCATCCAGTGGTCTCCTTTTCACACGTTATTTTTAAGACAAAAGCAATCAATAGTTAAACAAAATATTCATTGATATGGTCCTAGCTAGACTAATTTTAAGTTTGGTTTCCATGCAATTTCACCCGGCTATAAATCAATCGTGATGAAAAATGCCTCATTTGATCATGAGTATCTTCACTATTCAACCTTTACCCGAGATTTCTCATTCATTGTATGGATTCTGCATCCTATTTCTTTTCTGTCAGGGCCAAATTCTCAGTTTGTTGATTATTTGAGGGTGGCAACCAAAAGCAACGGTCATGTGGGCCATTGTAGGTATTCCTCAATCACACAATAAGGGCGGGAAGGTGGGGAATGATGAAGCGGTGCACCTATCGTCCGTATTCGCGTACTTATTACCAAAAGTGAAAAGGGCTCCACTATTTTACATTTATTTCACGAACGGAATGCTCACTGTGAATGCTTTCCACAAGGCACCCAAGTAAGGATGGATATTCCTTTAAAAAATTTTTATTCTGCCGGTATTCAAATTTCAGCCGTAGGGAAGCAAGTAATTTGGCTGCCATACGCTATCGCCTTATTTTTTTCAGAGCCTTCTATCTTTGTATCCGAAGTCTCTTAGTTTCTGTGATGCCTTGGCATGGTGAATGGGGTAGCATGTCCTAGCAAATGATTCACCCTAATAATTGAACAAAGCTGTTTGCACTTGTTTTATGACATCCATACACGATAGGTCAAAGGGTAAGAGGCACAATAAATTTGATCTGTCCAGCGTCGAATCGACAGTGCGGTGGTTAACAAGCAGCGGATCCCAGTGGCATATGAATTATTCTAATTGTTTCTAGTGACAGATTTTTGGTGAATATTTTTTAAAATTCTTGCTTTAACACCATTTAACCACAGAATATGCACTGCACACTCTAGTAGCCTACCTATACCTAAGGATATGAAACTGTATGCTTATATTATCGAACTATTTGGTATGCATTGCCACAAGCATCCAATGAGATAGAGAACATACATACATACCAATCTCGCCGTTCTCTTCCGGGGTAAATAGTTGTAAATTGCTTGGTATCTTTATGAAACCAAATGGAAGGTTTACCTCGTTATATTTACCTCTCTTGGCTTATTGGAGCTGAAAGGTAGGTTTTTCTGTATCACACAAGGGTGGTGACACAAACGAAAAAACCATCAATTGTGCACGCGTTTTCAGCGTATCGCATGAAAAAAATTAGTCAAGGTGAGGATTGAAACCCGGCGGCGGCATTAGCCTGCTCTTAACGAAAGGCGCCAACGGGACAACGGCTTAACGTCTCATCTGACAGACGGAGCTCTGTATTAAAGCGCCCTCCACAAGGCTTTCAAGCAAGGATCAGGTTTCCTCTGAAAAACATCCTCCTCTGCCGGGATTTGAACCCTGGCCGTCCGTATGGCTAGCCGGTACTCTAACCACCGAACCAACCCGATCCCCTTGCATAAAGAAGGGCGAAAGTATTTCCGGATATGAAAAGTTGTCTTTCGTGCAGGGTCCAATGATAAGGTTGACGCGAAATATGTGACCTCCCCCAGGGGCTAAGAAATTCAATAAGAGGTCTGATTCAATTTTCCTCAAGGCTTGGGCTTTCTTGGGAGGAATCCTGAACTCCAAACTCGATTTTATGTGGAGGAGTTGCGAGCCAAATTTCCTAGTTTCTTCGCATTTTGAGTTGACAGTACCAGTTACATCATTTTGGACTCATGAAATTGCATGACCTCTTTATGGAGTAAGTATTAAATGTGTGTACAAATTCATGCCCCTCTCTCCGTTAATTGCCAGATTAGGCACAGTGAAATATCGAGTTATTACTGCTATGATTGGGAAATATATCTCTTTCAATAATTTATTCCATTATTCCATATCCTCGCTAGCCTATTTTTCTTCAATAACGTTCATTTATTGGTTCTTATTATGCATCTTATTCGTATTACTAATAATATTTCTCCACTTAATTTTTTATTTTCCATTGTGTTCAATCAAGAGTTTTACCAACACCATTCTCTTACACTATTCACTCCTGCATCTTAAATCTATTTTTTTAAATTTTGATGGTTTGTTTTTGAACCATTTTGAGAAATCCATATGTTTCGTGGGGATTTGACTTGCATCTATTCTCCCAACACGGCCAACCTACACAAACACGTCTCTATCTTCTTGTGTCCGTTACTGAAGCGTCCAACCTAATCATCCAATTGTTTTCTAATTCAAACTTTCCACCATTTGGTTTTCCTACTTTTACAAAATACAATAATTTGAAACGTCTTACAAAAGTATGTTTCAGCTAAATGATCCCGCCACACTTCTTGGAGGTTTTCTTTTGAATGAGCTGACTGTGCTGACTGAAGTTTTTCCTCTTTTATTCTCAAAGATCAATATTTTTCTCGAATTTACCTGCTTTTCTGTTCATAAACCATTTTCTTTCTTCTACCCTTCGTCATTAGATCTTCTTTTATTTTTTGACGTTGCTTAAAGGCAACCTCATAGGGCTACGATTTCTAATTTGAGGAGTGGGAGGTTAATTATTATGATGGTGAACCTACCAGAAACTCCGGAAACATTCCAAATCGTTTAAGATACAGCCCAAAAATCTCCATTTCTCACTCAATCTTGATTAAAATTTTCTTCTTCCTAAATTTCATGAGAGCGCAATCTCACCGATCTACTTTCCTCGTTTGTCATTCATTGGTTATTATTACTTTATTCAGATGAAAGAAGAAAAATCGAATTGCTTCCTGACATTCATCGTCGTTATATTCTCTCACTTTTTCGATGGTATATTATCAAATAGTTTACCTGTAGGTGCATTAAAATATTTTGGCGTCCAAAATTTTACTATGCACGGCAAGAAAGAGACATTCAGTATGGTTCACAGATTTAGGCTCCAAAGTTCTTACATTTTCATTAATCGGATTTAGAAGTACTAGCGAAATGTTTTAAAATAGAACCAAGATCCAGCTATCGATTAATATTCAATTCATTTAGCAATTCTAACAATTCTAAATCATTATCTAGATGTCTTTCTAAACTAAAACCGAATAAGGCTTTAGTCTTGACGTTTATGACCTTATGACTCATTCGGCATAAATTCAAAGGAGTCATCACCCGACTTTAATACATTTTACGTTTTACGTCCACAAGATACGCTGTACCCACCGTTGCTATTTTTCACTGAGATTCCATCCAAACATCTTTTGAGTCTCTGGCATACGCCAGACTTGGTACAGAAAAATCTCTTCGGATTTTATTCTATCCCAGGCATTCCCCTTTGCCTTCTTCTCAAGAGGCGTTGCATCGCCTGAATCCAGATGGAGACGCTGACGTTAACCGCGGTGGCCTATTTATCCACGCTCCTCCTACCAGACACGGAAAAGAAGAGAAATAAGAAGCCCTTCGGGGATTACCTGAATGGCCGCGTGCTATTCTTGAGGGGAAAAATCCAAATCATCCATCTTCTGGAGGCCCCCTTGAGCCTCGTAAAACTGAAATGTTTACGTATCATTTAAATGTCTGAGCCCTTATAATCAATTGTGACTCCTCAAGTCTTAAATGTTACATCTATATTTGTATGAACATCATATTGTCGGTGCTTCATTGCAATAATAATATATGTAATCTTTCTATCGACCTCATTAGTTTAGGGATAATTACACAAATATCAATGGTAGGTCAGGAAAGAATGAAAATAAAATCCTAATATGAAAATTATAAGACAAAACTTCAAATTAAAGAAATGTTTCATATCTCAAGGCACAGTTATACATGTAACAAGAAAGCAGATGTTGATAAACTTAGTTAGATATATGGTAATATAATTAAACAAACCCGGCTCAGGATCTCTCTTACTGCAACACCTCCCACTACATAACATTGTATGTATATTTTTAGTTATTTCTGTGGTCAATATTGTTATATATATATATATATATATATACACACACACAAACATATATATTTTTATACAGAAATGTAGAAAGAAAGTGGATAGGAACATATGAAATCAACAGACTCACCTTTCTGTATAAACATTTGTATGTATGTATTTGCCGCTGAGCGCCGAGCGGTATTTACAAGGTATAAATTTAGACGCTCCATTGTTTGTATAAAAACTTTATTTTTGTTTATGTATCGTTTGCTGATTATATTCATGGGAGGTCACTGTGATTATGTGAATGTTGTAATGAAGTGATTGAGGATGGATACCTATTGAGTGTTTATTCCAAGGAATTTTTTTGCAGTTTTATATTGTAATTGATGCGTGGTTGATACTTTATTGATTGATGGTTTTTGTACATTTATGTATTCTTTTGTACAGCCCTGAAGATGGAGTGATTATGCCTCGAAACGTCGGAAAGGATTGTATTTTCATTGTTTCCTGACCTACCCTTGATATTTTAATAACAATATATCTCTTTATATGATAGAGGCGATGTATAATAAGACAAGTCCTACCGAGCAAAATGTTTTTTTATGTTGCGAGTAAATAAAGTCAAGTGTTGTCCACTAATATCTATCATATATATTGGTTTCCTTAGAGCAGACTTACATACTGATAGGTCGCGCCTACCGAATCAGAGGTATAAATATTGGCAATGTGACGTATACAGTTCACTTATCACTAAAGAATGTAGAATGAAAAATTACGAAGAACTATGCACGGAATAATGAAGTCATGTCGAAGATGGGCAGGTTGATTCTCAGCAATGGGATCTTAGGACCGGACAGCGAAAAAAACCGACAGAAATTCCTATGGAGAGGAGGAACGTTAACGGAAATTCCAAAATCCAGAAGCTCCATCAGCCACCGCCTGTAAGCCAAAGTTGAAGTTGAAAAAATAAGAAAGAACAGACCCCTGAATATTCCATCAAAAATGATCAATCATTCGTTGCTGTAGCTTCTTTTATATAGCATGTCAAAATTTGCTACACATTACATTTATGCTGAGGAAAACGCCCAAACTGAGGGTTGCAAATCTAGTTTACTAATTGCTTAGGCTTTGACCTCTTGAAGAAGAGGAACTGATTTGATGAGGTAGAGGATTATTTCACAATTATGGGGCAGGGATTTGAAAATTTACTGCTCAATAGTCATAGAAAATTTATTATTTTAACCCGGGGATTATTTGTTCTGATCCAATTTTGTTTTTTTCGCGTTCTTGTTCTTTGGGTAATGTTGTTCAGGTAGAAATTTGTCTTGAAATTATAAATGACTCGCCCATTCTCATTCAAAATTCTACCCAGATACGTAAACTGCTCCACTTGCTCTTTTTTCTGCCCTCGCACCCTCATTTCAAGCCCCGCATTCTTGCTTCGAGAGAATCTGATTTCATTTTCGTCTTCTTATGATTTATCTTCGTCCCATACCTTTTATACTGCACATCAAACGGACTCATCCTTGACTGTGGCCCCAAGGCTATACCTTTCACCTATTGAGCTATAATGCCACATATGTACTAGATCCGAGAAGGAGAGAGGAATTAGAAGTGTGGAATATACCGCTATTTTTTATTATATTTCCCAGTAAATTGCGAGTCGGAATTGCGTCGCGTTCAGCGTGAAATGGGCAATCACCGGCAAGTTTTTTCCCAGCGTTTTTTCATTCAGCTCTGGAGAGCAGATGAGCACAATCCAATTTTCCTATGCAAACCAGCATTGTGAAAATGATGTATTTGAGGTTGTCTGTTTGGCAAAAATGTCACAATTGATTTCCATTATTATCTCTATTCCAGACTGTTTAACATTATGTTGTTTCGTTCCTTGAGTGGAGGGAATATTTGTTTCATTAACGTTTTCTCTCCGGGTTCTGCGTTAGGAGGTTATCCTGAACGCATTAGTGAGGGGAGATTTCAAGGCGCGTGTGGATTTAGAGAGGGTGCCAACTTGTTGATTTCCCCTGGCTATCTCCACAGCTCCCGGCGGAGTTTGTTAATTCATCCGATTCCGAGCTCTGTTCCCAGTCTCCGAACCCATTAGCTTCACCTCCCGACTCTATTCCGACTTATTTATCCTTTTTTTGACTTCCAATAAAGTTTCACGCCCACGTTTCTCCTCTCAAAAAGTCTTCAAAGATGGTCTTCGTTCAGTCTACTTCTTCCGTGTCTTGCTGCGCAAAAAAATGTGAAAGACATCGATTTTTATCTCTCCTCAAAGTTTGCTGTGAATTGAATCTCTAAAATGTAACGAAAGCGTTCATTTTCTGGAAGTCGTATTATCTTTTAAATTTAACGTAAATATCCGCCTAAAAACATCCCGTTATCAATATTTTTGGTTAGATAAGGTACGGCTTGTAAAATATGTTTAGTGGACAAATATGTTCACTGAAACGGTATTAATTTTCTGTGGTTGATCGTTTAGGGCATTTTTCTGTAATGGATTTTCTAGGATTCCTCTAATATATTAAAAACTTCATTCGTAAGATCAATGTACTGACTACCGCTGTTAATGGCCTCCAAATTGCCAAACCTTCCACTTTCTCCAATTCCCATGAGTGAATATTCTTAACTGAGGGAAATACGTATTGAGCAACCAAGAATCATTGTTTGCATTTTGTGGTTATCTAAACAAGGCAAAACGTGTAAATTACGTATATGAAATTGTAAACGATGTTCTCATAATATACGGAAATAGGTTAAAAGCGTATACATATTGTCCATGCCAATTAATTCACTGTGAGCGAAGAAACAAACTTTTGAATAATTATATTTTAAATTCATAGTGAGTTGAAATTTTAAAGCTAAATGCGTTAATGTTTTCCATTTATTTGTGTGTTACAGCTTTCAGTAGTTTTGGAGTCCTTCCTCCCTTATATTTAATGACAAAGCAGCTTACATCTGGATCTCAAAGCTGGAAACACGATTGTCAATTTTGAGGTAAATTTTATAGGCCTTTGATATAAAATGCCTTCATTAGAATTGTGTTTTAAGAACATAAAATAAATAATTAAAATGTATATTCTTTGAGATCTTACCAACGTTTAATTACATATTTACTTATTTCGCCCAGAATGTACGCATCTTGATGAAAAGAAAACTTTTTTCAGTATCGTTGCGCGCAGTCCCCAGATACACATATGATTCAAGTTAATACCGGTTTATTTGAACGGTAGGCGATAAACTATAATTTTTTGTTAACTTGATTTGGTAAAATTTAATTGAAAAGCAAGATTGCCTAATGTAATGATTTCCGTGTCAGGTAAATATTTACAGTATATATTTTGCAAAGCAAAGGAGCGAGCAATGAGTTTTTTGAATAAATGCACTTGAATCCTGGATCAAAAAAGTTACTAATGGATAACTGTATTGCAATTATTCATCGGAACGTGTTTACACTTTAGTAGTCAAATTTCCATTGATGAATGTTACAATTTTTCAAAAATGTGTCTCATTCTACAAGTCTATTAAACTAAAAATGCACTTTAGTTACATAAAACGTGGTAATAATTTATTCATTTGACCAACAATAGAAATAATAATTCAACCTTAAATATATGAAATAAAGTTATTGCACATTCTAATTATGTTAAGGGTTTAAAATTTCTCTTTGAACCGAGTAACGGTATACTTGTAAGCCATATTTAAGTTTATTTAGACTTATGTTCTTTTGGTAAACTTAGATAAAGTGTTTAAGTTGGCTAACTAAGGGAACATTGTTTTTTTTAAAAGGTTATTTGTATATGTTGAATTCAAAAAAATACATTAAAATGACCATATTGCAGAGTCTAAAAGCTTATTTCCTTAGTGATAAATAAAAATTTTAAGCTAATATTCTCTAATGCATTTGTTTGCCCCCTAGCGAACATCTTTTGACCTGTACATAAATGCCACAGTATGGGGTAAATAATTTTTCTACGGTAAGTGGGTTAACTCAAAGCGTTATTCAGCTACTGTGCTCTAGAGAATGTTTTTTAATCATACATACATTTGATAAGTTCTCCTCTAGCTCTCAGGCGTGGGTTTCCTGATAAAACTGAGCATTTGATTTCATGCGGTTCATAATATGGGAAGAATTTTCGTCAGTAGTTCACATTGTGCCGTCTCAAGGGAGGAACGGGGGTGGATATGTCTCCAGAGCATTTACGATTCGACATGCAAAGGCTCTCAAAACCACGGCCACACGAATCCATTTTCCGATTTGACGCGTTCTCGTAAATATAAGCCCAAGTCTTCATGTAAACCCCGCGGTCGTGAACTTTTGGGCATGCGCTCGCCTTAAATATCGCTTGGGCGCGCTTATTTTAGGCTTTTTATTTGATACGCATTTCTTCGTTTTTTCCCCATCTTTTGTCATCTACATAAGCTCACGTTTGCTAGCTCTTTGCCTCACATAACTCGGCATGACATCGTTGCTAAGGCATTAAGCTCTTCGTGACGAAAGTATTTTTAAATCTTTTAGACGCGGCCTAAAAGGCAGTAACAAACTCTTTGCTTCTAATTGATGTCGTTTGCCTACGCCTTTGCCATGTGCAAAGGAAATTCTACTTTAAAATGCAGTTAAATTATATTTCAGTTCATTTATTTAGAATTTTTGTATTTGCACGTACGCTAGTTTCCATTTTTAGAATTTCAATAATAAGGTACCCTTATTTCTGCTGTGTGATGAATTTATATTTAAATAAATGTTTTTACTATTACTTCTTTTGTACATAGCGTCATATATGACTCATCTTGTGCATAACTTTACTTCAATGGTGTTTTAATACGAATATGGAATTGGTATACTTTATATAATTTATATCAAATATAAACTTTTATTTCCTCACCTAAACTAATATTTTTTGCATTGACCAATGTACTGTGTAGTGCGCAAAATGCCCCAGTAAAATTTTTTCTCTAAAAAATATTTGGTCAACTTTATTTGAAATATTAAACCGAAAGCATAGCTATTCTCGTCGCATAGCTGAGGTGCCTTCTTCTTGTGAGCAATAATAATGCATGATCCATTAACTAAAAAATCTCGGTATGTATATATATGACCTCAGTTTTACAAGAAAGAAGACTTAAAAAAAGCTATGATCCTTTTGATTATAATACAGGCTAATAACAAATGGTTTCGAGAAACTTGTTCCCGCAATGATTTTCATGCAACGTTCATTACTGTGAGAGATTTTTCCGATGCAATTGTTACACTCGAAGTTTTAGATCCAGAAAAGTTCCTAAGTTTCTTTTCCCCGCTCTTCTCCGCGGTCTAACATTTAATGGGTCCAAATCCCAGCTTTTTAACCCGCAGTGAAGCACTTGGAATCCTGAGTTTTGATTTCTGGGGCGTCGTTTATGAAATAAGCCTTCATTCCGCTCTACTATTTTCCCTCCTGCCGTTGACCTTCTTTAACTCTAGAACTTTGCCTTCGCGGAGTTGAGGATTATGACGACTGGATTCTGTTATCACTGTCACCCAAGTCCCAGTACACTGTGGAGAAGAAGTTAATTTCTGATGCGCTAAAACTTAAAAGCAGTTTTACGCGAACATCCAGATAGTGTGATTCAAGTTGACTGAAAAGTAAGTAATTCATTTATCTTTTTGTAAGTCTACTTCGTTTTCGTCAAATCTGTGAATGCCCATCTGGCACCAACGTTGCCTATAACAATGCATTTTGTTTACTGCCAATTATCTGTTTCAGTGAAGCTAATTTTCTGGAACAGGGTTGTTAATTCTAATGATCAAGAATACGGATGGACACTTTTGGGTGATTTTGACGTCATTATTTCATATGAAATCACATATATCCGGAAAAATCACCGACGTTCCTGTTCTTGACCCAAGGATAATGTAAAGTGATGAAAGAATCACACCTTTGCTCAAAATTATAGCCTCTCTATTGATATCTTATGGCCTAATTTGCTGGAAAACCATGTAGTTCAGATGTTAAAATTTGTAAACATTAGTTGTGGACATCCGCACGATATATACAGAGGAGTATCATCAATGAACGGTTTTAAATTAGTAATGACAGACATCCGAGAATCATTTTGGCGAGGTCGATTTCTGCCTTAAATAACAGCAGTAATCATATAGGTTCTTTGCTTAACAATTTATGGCTAATGCAGCCATATTTTCATATATGCAGGTTTCAACGATCCTTTTTTCCGTGGATGCGCCATTTTTTTAAGTCATCCATTGAGAAAGAGGCTCAATATTGGGAAGTCACGAAAAAAGGATGAACTTGATAAAAAAGTGAAAAAAAAATGAATCCAAGGAGAACTGGTATGGGAGAGATACATCAAATTCGAAAATCGTGTTCATAAAAAGTAAAAATACTTTGTACTTTTTCTACTATATTTTATTAGTTAGACGCATTTAATTGATTTTTTTACATTGTTATGCATAAAAGTTTGGTTTATTTTTGTTATTCTTTTGATACCTACGCGTAAGAAGGTGGACAAATTACCAAGCTTTGTAAATGGCTGAGAAATGCAGAGGCACAAAGATTTAGGGTTATTGAGTCGATTGAGAACACAACTATCACAACTCTAATCAATAGTAAACCAACATTCAAAACCTGAATATTCCATTAATCGGTAAAAGGCGTTTAAATTATAAAATATATTAGATACTAGTAGAAAAGTGCAAAATATTTTGCATTATGATTAATACAGTCATCAAAAACTCTTACAAAATGATGCCGGCCTTAGCCAATACCTGTAGTCAATATCGATCGTTCATCTCCCGAGAGTTAGAGGACTAACTTCATATCTTTCTACCCTTAAAACTTCGCAAGTTCTGGAGTTTGCATTCATTTAAAAATTATGAGATCTTACCAGGATGGCTATTTTCTGGAAAAAATTGCGGCTATTGGAGGGAATTATTGGTAGATTTCAACTTCTGCAAACGGAATACTATTCTAGAAATTTCATTATAAGAGTTAAAGCTTTGTGTTCGTTGACAATTGTGGAAATATTTTCTTATCCTGCGTTGCATTTGACCATTCATAGAATTGGGCGATCCTACGAAGACTCGAAGACTAATTGATCATGCACTCGGGGCTTGACTATCGTCGATTCTCTCGATTTTTGGCTAAGGGCAATGTTATATTCTCGAGTAGACTTTTCACACCACTGTAGCTCCAAATGGCAAGTATCATAAATAGTACTCCTATAATATCTTAAGTGATCACAAGATGGCGACCAGGAGCTTTAATGTGAGACTCCATGTAATAACTATCTAACGACTTTATTTTGAAAATAAAATGATATGTGATCGGTAATGAGATCACAGTCTATTTTTACTATTACTTTACTATTTAACTTTTTGCTACACAAATATACATCATCTACTGTTAGCGTAGTGATATCATGGCCAAATATTTTACGCTTGCCCTGAGTTTAGGTCGTAAAATCTCCTTTGTAAATTCATAGAGCGTATAATGATACGCTGAAGCTTATATTTGTAGTATACATCTACGGAAATATAGTGAATAATGCAAACAAATACTTTTTCCACTCTTTTGGGTAGAAATGCCACAACGAGTAGTTGCTTATTCGATGCTTATTAAAATAGTCACCACTTACTCAATTTTCATCGGCAAATAACATCGATGTTTTGATAGTACGAATGTGTATCGTCTTCTTATTTGAGGTTTTTCATTACATAGCGGACATATTCCCTTTTCAAATTTGCTTGTGATTTGAAAAATTCCACAGAAATCAATTCTGATATTAGTCTAAATAAATAATACGCGAATATCTTTCCTTTGAATTAACTCTAGGCAAATAGACAATAAATCACTTTTTTCTTCTGTGCGTGTGTTGTTACAGTAATAAAGTATTTTTAACGAGCTTGCTGCCATTTAACCATATATTGCATCAAAATTTTCATAGATCATTATAAAGAAATATGTTTACATGGATCATTATGTGAAAAAAAATATTAAACGTCTTAAATACAAATATGGCTGCATGATAAAACTTCACTCGCACAAAAATTAAACTCCTAAATTAATAAGTCTCTTTGGATAAAAATAACAGGATACAGTAGTCAAATATTTCATCGAAATTTACATAGATCACAATAAGAAAAATATAAATAATTTTAAATATAAATATGGCGACATAATAAAACTTTACACGCATCAAAATATAATACCAACATAAAAAAGTCCCACTGGAAGAAAAGAATAGAATACGCTAGTTTTTAAAAGGAAATTGTCCAAAATAATACTAATTAACTATCCACAAACACAGTTTTTGCCTTTAATTCTTAGGGGCAAACAATTGTTTCTCTAGGCGTCCTAATTTTTTTTTCTACCACTCAAACCTTAATATTTATCCACCCGATGGCTATTATTTTCCACAAATTATATGATGTTTGCCTTTGCTTTTTCTACGTGCGGAAGTCATGCCTGAAATAATCTGATCTGATAACTGCTGCATTGTCCATGTGCTTCTTTTCCTGATTATCCCCGGTGATAAATTAGCATAACTCCATACTTGACTATCATACCGCCCCCAGAGCATGCATTTTTGACTTTTTGAGTCTGCTAACGTCCTATACTTCTTGAGTTAGTATTTTTGTTTGTCTTTGCATTTACTTTCTAGCTTCTACCATTTCCATGTCTTCTCCGCAGGAATATCGTGCCCTGACGAGTACTGAAAGCGGACGTGCCTTCGCATAATGAGACCTTTCACTTTTCTTCGTCCATTCTATCCGTCTTATCTTCACACTTTATTCTACGTCACTCCCTTGCACTGCTCTTAACCCGTGCCTCGACTCAGAAACACGTCCCTTTGCTTGGAAACCGTGCATTAAAAAGTGAGATGGCGATGAAGTCCATCAATTCTGCCCTTAGGTCGTTTGACGGGGCATCCATTCGTGCAGGCATTTGCTCTGCACTCTCATAAATGGCTGTCACTATCTCTGGCTGATTTTTAAGCTTCATAGCCATAGAATATATCTATGTCATATTTAATTGTAATTATTGTATTAATAACAGAATGAATAAATATATGTTAATATTATGTTCACTGTGTTAATTGATGTCATACCGCCATAGTTTGTTTCTAACTCCTAGTAGAATTCTGTTGCAGTCAATGATTAACGTTAGATTTGGATATCTCCTGATTTTTTTGTTATTTTATGTTAAAAATCTGGCAAATCATGTCTTGTATTATAAAAATTGATGGATGTAGTGGTAAATATGCCAATATTTACCTGTGATTCCGACTGTAATAGAGGAAAACTGTTTGGAAGCTTAACGTGACGAAACGGCAGTTATACTTGCTTTCTATAAGTGCTTCATGAGCCCCCAAGAGCATTGTTTTCATATTTTTAAAAATTTCCCAAAAGTTTTAAAGCAATATCTCCTTATTTTGGAAAACTTTTAAAAAGTCATTTTGCTGTGCATATATATTACCTTCGCCTACAATATTTTTAGTAGAAGGCAGATTGTTTGTAGTTGGTTATTTATTTAACTTCCACACTAATTGAACTAAATCTAAAAATCAAAATATATTGGAATCAATAATATGTATAATCACACAGAGGAATATTTTTGAACTGCTGCTCCGTCCATTTGACCACTGAGAAGTGGCTGGTCGTCTCTCGGTGAAGAATGGAAGCAGGCAGACCAGAGTGAGTAACAGGGTATGGTTGTAATCTGGCGCTTCTATCAGACGTAGTGATGTAGTGAGGCTTCATTATAATATTCTTTGTGTCGCTCTGAAACACACCAGTTCTGAATTTCTCAAGCAAACTAAGCCTAGCGTGTAGCCTCCGAGTCTCTAGGGGCTCCAACCTTAATCCATCTAACAGTTGTGAGACACCATATGTTCGCTCGTAGCAGTTTTTAACGATGTGTGCTGATTTTCTTTGTATTTAATTATTTTTTTGTTAAATATTTATGACCAGGGTCCCTAATGCTCGTGGTGTATTCGAGGTGCGGCCTAATCCGAGTGAAGTAACATCTCTCTTTTGCTTTTTCATCCGAGGAACTTTCTATCATACCGGGTGATGGTGGTTTTTGGCACCGACGTTTCGGAGATGTAGTCTGCCATCGTCTTCAGGGTGATAGCAGGACGATGGCAGACTACACCTTCGAAACGTTGGTGCCAAAAATCACCACCATCACCCTGTTGGAAACCCGAGAGCTATACATTCTAAGCATTTGCCGGGCCTTAAGCCTTAAGACTTACATTCCTATTATACTCTTAGAAAACATAGTATCTTCAATTCTGTGTCGCATATGTTTTGTAAATGTGTTCCACACGATATATCAGATGTAAAGGAAATTCCAAGATAATTTACTGATATTACCACAGGTCTACCGAAACTTATTATGTATCTCATGTAAATAGACACGTCGTCGTAAAATTCTACCGAAGTCTTCAGTTATATTCTTAATACTACGTGGCCCAAGGACTCATTTGACAGTTAGCGGCACTGTTTCCCTTTTCCACTCTCCGTGAAAATGCCTCCCTCCGTTTCTTTCAAGCTTCCTCCATGCCCTCACGTCCGGACCCTAAAGTCCTCTCTCTCCGTCTATTCTCTCGACACGCCCATTCAACCTCCATCACTTGGTACACTCCTCTCGTTTCCTTCTCCTCCTTTCATTGCCTTCCTCTTTCCCTGCCTTCACCACTCCCTGCTCCCTCCCTTCAGCAGGGAATCAACCCCTGCGTCAGGTTTCTACTCACCCCCCTTCCCTCACATTCGAGCTCCCATGACGAACTTGGGGCACGTATGCCTCGTTCCCCATCGGAATGGAATCCATTTCAACGCCTCTTAATCTCCATCTCAATGAATGGTCAGCCCCGGGCCCTTTAGAAAAGAAAATACCCGCGCTAATCGCTGAAATTTCCGTCCGGGAAGTTGCCATTAGTCTGGTTTCTTTATATCGTGTCCTGTCATATTCGTTAAGGAGCGTTTTTTTCAAGAGTTAGATTTGACGAACTATGTTGACGATAGCTTTCAGTCGTCATCCCACATAATCAACCATCTCACACAATAAGAAGAATTTTTCTGGGACTGAAATGTGAGAGAGAAGAGAGTAGACCATTCAAGGAGTTAGAAGGCTTTGGTGGGAAACCTATTGCAAGGTCACAGAAAAATGAGGAAATGTGATCATAAATCATTTTAATCAATAGCCATTTTCATTTTTTAAGCCATAGCCATAAATTTCAATAAAAACTGATTCAGTAGCATAAATAAATTTTCAGGAGAGGTGATACCAATAGCGCAACCGAAGGACCTTATAACAAAAATCCTATTACAAAATAGATATGGATAGCATTCAAATTGACAAGAAACCAAGGCATTCATTCAAGTTCGAGAGGGAAAAGAGAAAGAAGAATAAAATACAATTTGCGGTTGTTCCGACTATAAGTTCAGTAATTGGCGCTTGGAAATTTCGAGAGCAAGGGTTGATATTAGAGTATGGCCTTTTTCCTGTCGTTTTTCATACGATATGCGCTCTCATCCGCGCAGTTCCTCACTGTACGAGGTTAAAATTTCATTCTGCACCAATCAAACTGGAGGGGTAAAAGATGCTTCATTTAAAATGTGTCATAAAATCGGAAGCATTCTTTTCTCAGAGTATTTGCTAAGTAATTTCTTTGTCTCTTTCATTTGCTCAGTCCACTTTAGCAGTCATCGCTCAATGGTGTCATAAGTGGCGAACTTAAAACAGTATATTCCTACCTCAAACATCTGTCTAGTTATTTTGTTGTTTTCATTTTCAAGTCAAATTATATGCCACCAACTTGTAATACTATTGCTTAAAGTAGAATTCCAGCTTCAAGAGAGTTACCTCATACATTTGTTTTATTGCTGGAACACATATTCTACAGATCTCGCCTCTCAGCTTATGTTTTGGACAAAATAATAAGGTCAATTGTGTTTCTCAATACATTACACCTCAGTAAGAGCGACCAGTTGCTTGGTTCCATTTACTTTCACGAGAACTAAAAGAACTGGAAGTGGCTGAAAAAAAATCAAAAAAAGTTTTAGGGCCCAGAATCCGTGTGTATGGCATAAATACTTGCTAATGACTCTATAAACAATGGTTGGATGAGATAATTTGGAAGATTTACTTTTGAGAAATGTTAAAACTCAGAAATATAAATTCATTATCTAGTCTAACTTTGGCGACTGGGGTGACGTGTTACCATCCAATGCTTGTAGTGGTTTCGAAGCAAGTCGTTAGAGTTTTATAATATGAATTGAAAATTCATATATGTTCATAATAAATATCAAATGGATTACTGGCAACCGCTATTGGATTAAGAAACGTACTGCGAATCTATTTTCAAGTGAATTAATTTCTCTTTTCATTGCATGAAGAAGTTAATATATAATTAGCACATTTGTAGGACATTTTTAAATCCAACATCGTACTATTTTGCGATTTCATATATTATTTGGTGATATAGTATCATAACTAGAGAGGATTCGGAACTAAGATTCATGTTGTTTAACCTGAAATTGACCTATGGAAACGGAACAGAGAACTGTAACTGGGGAGAATTGGAACACTCAGATCCGTTGCTTTAGTACTTATAAACGCTGATGGTAATTGGCCTTTTGCAATCACAGGGATATTTATCTATGTTTTTGCTGAAAATTGCATGGCTTTATAGGTATGTCCTCTCTCAGAATGTGATGAAGTTTTTGTATTGCTAATTGCTAACTTGCATTAGCCATTGTTGCTACCTAACTTGCTATTGTTACTGAGGATCTGTGTGGCTTCTACCTCAAAGTTTTATCCATATTTAGAGAATACAAATCTGTGGAAAAGTAAAAAATTTGTAAAAAATATTTTACTTTTCCACAGATTTGTATTCTCTAAATATGGATACTATTAACTTCCACGAAGTGAAGCCTGAAATTGTTGAGTGTGCTCAAAGTTTTATTTTGCACCTACTTTTATGCATGAATAACGTGTACAATATGGTACATGTAAGTCTTTTCCTGTTCCTCCAAAGGACAAACAGGCCGATTGCTCAATACCTTTAACGTCCTTACATTAACCCCTACGGCTCACGACCTTCTTAGCTCCCTCAATACTAACGGGATATATTTTTCTCAGCGAATGAAAACCATCAGTGTCTAGAGGGTTATGGCTATATAAAATGGTAATGTATTTATTGAATATATTTCAGCAGTACCCATAAGGAATGTCATAAAAATATGCTCAGAAAAGTATGAATAAACGACGATATTCGCGGAGGATTCGCATGTGGTGGGCGGGAAAATATTGGCGGAAGGAGTGAAATTTGTGGCGAGTGAGGCCATTGTAGTGGGATCTCGGGAAAGGTCAAACAGCTTATGACGTAAAATATGGCGCTTGTGACGCAGGAGAAGTCTCAGGCTAACAAACAAACGAGAGCTCATATTTTCCGTTTACTCCATGAAGTGCCTGGCCACTCCATTCTTCCCTCATAGACTGTTGGTAGGTACATATTGTACAGGTCTTGAAGATAGGGACTACGGACTTCTCTGTTTCCCGGAACATCATCCCAGGATATCTCCCTCTATACTTGTATAGGGTTCATTTACCCTGGTTTGAATGCGCTATTTTATTCATAATATTTGTTCTACGTCATATCCGTCTATTTGCCAAAAAAAAGTCCTGCCGCGAGGGGTCGTGAATATGATAATTGATGAAAGAGGTTCCATTGCGACGTTATCAGGTTACAAATAGTACTCAATTCAATTCTTCCGTTTGTTTTGTTTAAAATAAATTGCGGTTACTGATGTCATGCCTTTCTTATATCATCAATAAAAGTTAAGGTATAAAAGAGGGAGATGTTTCGTCGAATACATTTTCAATGAACTCTTCATTCCAGCCATAAAAGCCGATTCCTTTCTCCTTTCCATTGAAGTTTTGCTGGCCATCGATTATTGCATTGATTTCACTGAGGTACATGGAGAGGCACTTGCTATACTGGCCAATGCTAGAAGCTGAAGTCAGTCGGTCATCTTTATTGACCCTCATTTTCCTATAGCGCTCATGGGATAACGGACTAATTTTGAAAGGTTACTGTTATCCATTGATAGCTCACTGGAAATGAGTATGTAATGCTTCTTTTTTGTGCATTTTCCTAATGTATTTTTTATTTGTTTAAATAATTCGCATTCCAGATGAAATATACTGTAAAATTTAGTAGAACCTATAGCACTAAACAGTAAATATATGAATAGTAAGTCTTCGGTAGGCGTCGTTTCTATTTACGTCTGATTCGATGTTACGTCCATGCTAACAAGGGTTGTCGAAAATTTTTTCCCGGTTTAATGCTAATAAAATAGAGTATATGTACATATGCTTGCGTTATTTGATAACTGAGACATAATCATCCTATCTGAAATTGCTAATTCATCCTGGATTAAGACAAAAATCGAATTTCGAAATAAACGCCTTAGTTTCTCTTGGGATTAAAGAGGTCTCGAATATTTGGATCCGTTTTAAGCTGCTTCGACTTACATCACTCTTCTTTGCCACGCATCTCCGACGTAAATCGAGGACTAACTGTATATATCAAGAGTTACTTGCCTCGGAAAGTAAGGAAAGATTTGGTTTAAACATTATGGTTGTTATTTTGGTTGTCAGGCTTCAGTTTGATGACGTAGTGCTCTCTCTATATAACTCTATGATTGGATAGGAGATAACTAGAAAACAATATGATTTACGGAGCCAAAATTTTATATTAACTCGATTACTTACAGCTATAGATTCGGTTTTTTATGCGAGTGACATTTATAAAAGATACAAGAGTGTTTTTTCCCCGTATTTCATGCATTTTCACATTTAAAATAAATGATTTCAAGTTTAAGGGGAAGTTAGCATACTAAAGTGTAATTCAAATGTTAAAGTTCTCACTTGGTGGAAGGTCGACATTGTTGTAAACCAAACTTTGTGTCTTCCACAGATTTTAATAGTGAACATTTTGAAATTTTACTCTTCACCCTCGAGAACGGTGAAATTGCAAATTATCGGTTATTGCAATGATTTTTTATATACTTCATTTTTATCTTTCATTTTCATCGTTCTTATTCTTTTCGTTCGGCGTCTCAAGTCTTCCCCGTTAATTCTTAAAGGTCGTCTCTATAGGTGTAATATTATTTTTAGTATCTCTTAGATTGCTTGATATTCTCCAAATGACCAGATTATGAATTAAGTAAAATTTACGCCTTGCTATAGTTGACTCACCTCAATGGAATCACGGACATAATTGAAATAACGGGAGTTAAAAATATTGAGAGACACGAATTGTAAAACACAGAAAAGTGCTTGCGTTTTGGGATGCTTGCTCTTTAGAGAAGAGCTCTAGGGAGTCTTTGACGGGTGATCCGTTTATGAAACATTGCATCGGAAGTACATCGGCGTACACAAAGGAAGGATGAACAGGGCTAGTTTTAGAGGCCTATCAAAGAGTGTCAAACTTTTTTGTCCATCCCTATCCGGAAAGAGAAAGTGGTGGGTGTGTACGTATATATCTACGTATTCCTTTTTTTAATATTTCTATTTTTACAGGGCGCGTAGCTCCTGTAGAGGCATTTTAAAGATTGAGCCTGTGGCTCTGCCTCCTGGCCCCCCAAAGTCATCTTTTTTCCCGTAATTCCCTCCAGTCCACCCACACGGTGTCTCAAGGCTCATTACTTCCTTACTTCCCGACATGTCCTTCGTTTCACGTCCTCCCCGTCTTTCTCCAGCTCCCTCTGGGCATTCCTCCGCGTGCAATCTTCATCGGAATCTTCTCTCTTATTCCCTCATTTTCCTCCGTTTCACCCTCTCCCTCCCAATCTCCTCCTTTCCATCCTCACCACTTCATCCCCGACCTCTGAGCGGTCTCCTCTCTCCGTTTTCATCCTTCCTCTCTCTCTCTGTCTCTCGTTTCACATCCCATCCTCCCCTCCCCTTCCTCCTTCCGCTTGCCTTCATCTCCTTATCTCCTCCCACTCCTCCTCTCCCTTCTCTCAAACACCATCAGGCCCACCTCTTGATCGCCTTCGTCAACACCAAACTCCAGCCACGCCCGGCCGAACTTAGGAGATCATTTTATCAGCCGAACCCCTTCCTCTTCCGTCTTCCTCTAACTACGTCCTTATGGACGGCTAGGAAAAAGTTCATTTCCTCTTCTAAGCCAGAGGAAAAAAAACAACAGATTGCGAGTAGTTGTCTTCTAGTAGCACACCAAACTTAGGAGTGCCTTTTATCAGCCAAACTCCTCAGTCTTTCCTAACGATGCAGTTTTAGTTGGATAGGAAGAAATTTAATTTTGGGGGTTTTTACACGCTATACCATCAATACTATAAGGCTGTGATATGGTTTTTAACGTTTAAATACTTTTTTAGCCTTCTCATTACGCTGTGATGATAGAATTATTTCTGCCTGTCGGACGGTATTATTATGGAAGAGTCTTTTCGTGCACTTCATGAATCCAAACGAAAAAATAGCTTTTCTGGCCTATTTTTACTGTAATTTAGCTTGAACGTGGATATTTTTACACATAATCCATTTACATTCCACAAATTTATTTCGGGCAAGCTATATACAACTGAAATCGTCAATTAGAGCAAGAAAGTGTGCATGACCTTTTTATCAAAAGTATTTATAAGTGGCAGAAAGTTAAAAAATTTATAAAAAATATAGGCAACTTATCACATATTAGTTGAAGCTATGAGCGAATTGCTGCCGCAATTGAAATCAAAACACGGTAACTGAGTAAATGCAAATAGCAGTAGGCTCCAATGGTGGGAAAAATGTGGTCATTAAAAATGATTTCGTGTTATTACCTGCATGTTTCGTTACTTGTATCTGGTGATCGATATTTTATCCATTCCATTCGTGAAAGTAGAATTTTTAAATCAAATTAATAATAATATGTAATTTTGTATTTGTTTTTATTCGCATAAACACTAATATTATCAAACAAATATTCCAATCTCTACGTCGAAGAAAAATGAGAACTTATTGAATGCACAAGTGAAAATGTTGATACTGAATAATACAGCTATTGTTAGCTTACATTTTTGAGGAAGTATTTTATCACCTTTGACTGTCTTATAAATTATTAACAATGTAGAAGTTCTTATACAGTTACCTTGAAGGCTATCTAATGCTAATTATATGAGTGCTGTAGCTATTCCTTCGGTCAGGTTGAAGGTAGTAAAATATGAAAAAACATTCTAAAATTATCATAGCATTGTCGCGATGATAAACTTTTCCAATGTCCCTTCAAAAACGTTTTCTTTAGCCGCGCCAGTCGAAAGATGCCATCAGTACTTCAAATATATTGACTTGGTGTAAGGCATGGAAACCGCTTGGGCCACAAATTTGGCAGAAGTATACGTTGTATAAACTCGTAAGTGGCGTGCAATTTGGTCAGTCAAATAAAATCCTTATCTAGATTTAACTGTTTAAAACCTTATAGTTTTGTAACTAATTTTTGAAGTAAAAATTTTCATTCCTTCTTTAACCAATTACATTATTTTTACCGTTATATTATTTAACCTTTGGTGGATTTCTATCTGCTAACGTTTTGACTATATAGCCATTTTTAACCCATGTTATTTTTTCATATTTCTAGGTTATTCATTAAATATCAATAGAATCATTGATTGTACATGCAATTTGATGTATTCGGTGTCCAATTCAATATATATTAGAAATTAAAATAAATTTCACTTTATTTAGTGTGTGCCAATACAGCGATTTCGTAAGCAAAAGAACTTGGATTTTTTTAAGGTAGTTTATTTTGGGGTAAAAGATTTGAGATGAGAGTCTCGTCCAAGACTTGAGATCGAAATGAGACTTGGGTTCACGAGACGAGACTCGAGATGATACCCGAGTTCAGGAAACGAGACTGAGATGAGACTGGCTGATGTCTCGTCTCGCGGCAACACTAAGAGTTGCCACCATGTCTTGGGACAACAACTTGATTTTTTTCGCTTCCGCACTTGTAGAGCACTTTCGGACATACTCTTCGCTGCTGCTAAAGTCAGTATTCATTTTTTAATCGCTTTTATTTAACTTCACTTGTGTGTCGGGGTCCTGTGTGTCAGGGTCTTGTGTGTCAGGATCAAATTTTGTAATCAATTTTAACCACCTTTCTGACTAGCTAGAGATCTGAAATTTTGCACATAGGTTCATTTCCAGTGACAATACAATATTCAGTCATAAAAAAGTCGAAAATGAAAAGAATATAAAAAATGAGTTTTTAAAAAAATAGCTTTTTTATCCTGTAGTATTTGCAATATTGTAAACTTGTGTGTCAACCCGACGGAGTAAAAATGTTGCTGAGCCTCCCATCGAAGACAATTTTTTCAACCCCTATTTATAGGTTTATTTTGATGAAATTTAGTGCATCTTTTGTAAAATGAAAGCAATTTTTAAAAAATATTTTTTATGTTTATTCACTTTCGTCTTCACTTTCAGAAAAATTTAAATCTACCGACTCTTCTGTAGCCACTCTCTGCCACTCGTTTATTCTGCGATCACATACCTCCGTTAAAAATAGACGAATGTATTTGCAGTGCGTGTTTTTGCATCACCCGTTCTCATTCAAGGAGCCTGACTATCTGTCTAATTGTTTAAGTCTGTACCTAGTTCTCGTAGGGTCATAACTAGAAGCAACCCCTTAATGCTTTATTATCTTGCTCTTCGTACCACCAAATTTAGTGATTATTTGTTGCCAAATTAACTAAAGTATGGAAATCATTGCCGGTAAATGTTAAAAACATTAAATAAATTGAAATTTTCAAAAGTAAAATTTATGATTTTTATCTAAATTTCTAATAGGACTTTTGTTGAAACCTATGTATGCTTTTACTGTTTAATTTTTCTTTTCTTGTTATGTCACAAATGAACATGTTTGTATGTATGCAAATGTTTGTATTTTTGCTCTTAAGGGCCTGTACCCAGAGCGATAATAAATCATTTACTTACTTACTTACATACTAACCTTCTCACGCTCAACCCCTCTTTGAATTTTTGCTAATGTTCGTTCTTCAAGCGTCGTCATATATCCGGGCCTCCCTTTCTTCCGCTGCAATAACAGAAGCTCCTTGTCGTCTCCAGATGGATTAGGCTTTATTGCATCTGCGTGGGCAATGTCAAAGATGTCGTCCGAGGATACCTGGAAAGATTCTTCTTTCTTGATTTTCGCACGGCTTCTTTTCTTTTCTTGCTTCCGGACTCCCCTCCATTTTCCGTGTAAGTTTTCTATTTGCTGTATACGCCTGCATTTTTTCATGATTACGATGCCTCCTCTCTGCCAAAATATTATAAGGTTTTCATACAATTGATGCGCACTTTCACGAAGGTCTTTTTTGCAACCATTCACATAATTAATAAGTTTTTTCAGCACTTGTCTTTTCGATGGAAGTTTGTTTCAAAAAGTGTTTTCTGACTGAAAACCAATTGGTGGAATAAGTACACGTAAAGCTAATGGGATACTAGGTAGGGTTTTCCGCACTCTTTGCGTTATCACTAACTGCTACGCGGGTGAATCAGATAGGATAGCTACGAGGCAAGGGACTTTGGTATGAAATGAAAGAGTAGCACTGAATTTTCCCCATACCATGGTAGAGGTGAGAAGTAGCCATTGGATTGTTTTTTTTAAGGCTTCAATTCAAGAGCGACAGAACAAGAGAACCAAAATTGATACAAAGTGAGTGCTGAGTGCGAACTCTAACTCGTAAATGAATTAAAGTATACAATATACATTCGTAATGGACAGTGTATTTGTTTCTCAGGCAAGTAAGCATAATAAAGCAATTTGGTGTACTTAGCACAAAGTCCCTGCTTACACCTCGAGTATTCGTGCAAAGGAAAACCAATCTCCTGATCCGTATTGCCTACCCTATAGGATTCAAACTAACAAACTCCACAGTGATATAATACGATATATAATAATAAACAATACTGATAGAAAGTGCCACTGCCACATGCCATATCTGTTTTTTGTGTCCATTGATAAGATTATCATAGATGGCTCAGGGTGATTTGAGTGATTTATCACGTCTCCTAAACATAAATGAGTTTTTCTTTACATTATAGAATAAAATATCTCACCCTCTTATGTATACCAAAATATCAGCCCAATGAAGTAGTGCGTTTCTTTGAAAACATCTACGAACGTACATATAGTGTTTCACATCTTTTAGAGGGATTAAGGTGGGAGCCCTTAGAGACTCGGAAGCTACACGTTAGGCTTAGATTGCTTGAAAAATTCAGAACTAATATTTTTCAGAGCGACACAGAGAATATAATCAAGGCTCCTCACTACATCTCTAGGCCTGAAAGACGCAACAAAATTAGAGAGGTACACTGCCGAACACATCGGTACAAAAACTCGATGTATCCGCGTACAATAAGTGACCACAATAAAAATTTAGCTCCACTAAATACTTTCCTATAATACATGTCACCATTTCATCTCCTAAAAATTTACACATTTATACGGCTGGTGACCTAACACCTCCTGCCACATGCCTATGCGGTGGCTCGCAGGGTATTATGTCGATATGGAGATAGAAATAAAAATAACCTATGTAAATTTTATCAGAGCTGGTATAAATTGTAAAAACCATCAATAAGGTTAAGGAAAACGCTAACGAAACATTTCGCTATATATTACTGAAATAATTGATAATTATACATTTTTCTGCAAAAATGGGCTTAATGTGACGAAAGCAATCTATATTAAATCGTTATCAATTGGATATTTCCTCGGAGTATAGTCCTTGGAAAAATGTCATTGTGAAATATTCATGATAAATTTTGTGTTCACCGAATTGTGCATTAAAAAATAATACTTTTAACCATCGAATTACTCTCACTTATCAGTACCTTTATTTTTCTGGATGGTGATCTTTTTCAGGGAAATATCTTGGAGATTACATAACGCTCCTTTGTTTATGCTGATTTTTTACATTGCATTGATATTTTAACGGTCGATGAAATATTCTCAATTTTTATTTTTGTTAAAAAGACCAATCGTTTATTATATTCATTTACGCCGATTTGGGAAGAAGCGCAGGTCTGAAAGAAATGATAATTTTGAGAATGGATTGGGAGAGCTAAAGACACCGGCGTCAATGTAAGAGTGTTCTTCAGAAAATCCGCCTGGTAGCTCATGGATCATCAGTCCCTCAAAGGAAAGAGTATTCTTCACAAAATATATTTAATAAGACTCATTGGTAGGGACCGCTATTCCAATGAAAAATCTCTCCCACTACCAGGGTTTAAACCTAGTCGTTAGGTGTAAAAGATAATCATTTTAAGCACCAGTCTAACCGAATTTTAAAAATATCTTTTCTGAAATTGGTCATTTTTCAATCCATGACCCATTGAAAAACCTTCTTGTGACCAAAACAGCTTAAAAAATGCGTACATGCATTGCCAGGGAATAAACTATATTTATAGCACTCTCATTCATTGATGAACTCGTGTGAGTTCAAGCATCGTGAAATCTAACATCAAAAGATAGTCAATTTGATCCACCATGAGTTGATATTCAGTGTTGCAACTGTATAGTGAGTTTAAGAGTTCTCCAAATCCACCATGCTGTATCACAGTGATGAGATGTTCTGCTCCGAGTAAATGATGCTTTGATTTTTGTTATGTGGGCCAATTGCATTCAGTGGAACATCACTGGATGAGTCCTAGTGCATTCAAGTAATCTACAAGTACGTGTACTTCGAGAAAAAACGGGAAGTAACGTCAGGGAAAGTAACGTTATGGAAAGGCAATTTCCCATGGAAAATTTCCTTTCCCAGACTGTGTGGCGGGAACAACATTTTATGAAATACTGATTTCCTTGTAGAATAAAAATAATTTTCAACTTTTGTTTGTTGTCTTTTTCAGCCTGAAATTATCATCGATTGAGCGGAAATTCTGTTTTATATCAAAATAATGCTTGCCGATTTATTAAAAGTTTGATGGCATATATGGCGTTATTAATTAATCTTTACTCCGAGTACTGGGCGTCCCGAGAGAAGTTCAGATGAAAGATGTTCCTTTCAAGAGAAGTTTAGGGTAATGAGGACTCAACTTGGACAACTTTACGTAGAGGAATTTATTAAAGCAAAAAAATTAGTTGAGCATAGTGAGATTTTGCTCTACTGGCATTTCCTTCTAACGTTATTTAGGTCATGAGTGTGTAAATTATCAGCCAAGTAAATCATTCTTTTTAAATCCTCCTGTCGATATTAATCAAGTGGCCCGAGTCATGACTGGCATTGTTCGTATTTCAGCATCAATCGGCAATGTGGTCGCGTTAAGGTTATCAGTACATGAAAATGTCGTATCAGTACGTCTTTCCTAAATATTTATGGCAGCTTGTTTCTGGAAGCTTTTATGGAAGCCCTCTGATTTGGTCAAAAGTATCGCAGATCGTCAAAAATTTCCAAAGAAACGCCTTTTTTAACTGAGTATAAATTCGGCGTTTGGAATGAAATATAAAGTCATAAGATTAATGGATCATCTACCCGCTATTCATTTACATATAATGACTTGAAAACATAATTTATTTTTATTAATAAAAACGACGAGTTTCTCTGTTTTTCTGTCTGCCCGAAAATTCTATTCTCATTTGAAAGTACACACATTTGTAAGCTCATTTTATTTGTTTGCAGTCTTCCATTTTTTTGCATATTTAAATTAGTAATGCCAGTCGGACGAAGTTAATTCGGAAGTCGGAAGGAGATGAACGCCAAACGAAGGCAATTATAGTAAAGGTATTTATTTTTGTATTCGAATGACGTTAATTTAATGTACGAAAGTTTAAAACATTCTTAAAATATTTCCTAAAATTATTCAAGATTATTCGTATTTAATTAACCGTCTCCTTAAAGACCAAAACTATCGTTGAAGCCAAGGCTCATATGTCTATATAGGGACTGTAAAGGCCCATGACGGATCAATTGGGAATATTAAGTAGCTTTAATCAGAAGGATATTTGAGAATGCCCCCCTACTTAGATGGAGACAGTTGGTTGAAATATTATCAAACTAACTATTAGGCGGTGGCGTATTCTAGATTTGGAGTATTCCGTATGGGATTACAGGCGCCTCAGGATTGTGCATAGAAGTCTAAGATTTATGACTTCACTAACCTGGTTCTTAGGAAACACGTGATATAAGGATTTTGGCGTACGTTAAATTCGGTACGTTATAACTGGAGATTTGTAAATATTGATGACAAATTATAATTTAGACAATTTAATTTTTTTCAAAACAAAAATTTCAATCCCCAAGAATGGCAATTCACGGAAATTTGCACATTTTATAAAGTATGTATAAGGAAATGATATATAGCTTTCTTTACATTAAATCAAATTCTATCATCCATTTTGGACCCTTATTAATGTTATATTATAGATCAAATTGAGGATTTTCAACGGATAGCCGCCCGGTAGAATAAAATTAAGCATAGCAGATGTGAAAGTGTGTGTTTGATATTGAGTGACATAGGATGGGAAGATCTCAGTATCCGCGGGAAGAGGGCAGGATTCACTGCCTTTTCCAAACTGTTTTGTGATGTTGAAGCATACCCTTACTATACTAATCCAAGATTATAGTTAGAGATGCCGAATTATTACGCTTGTCATGACTATCGGTACAAGGTGAGAGCAAACCAGAGCCAAAACAGAGCAAGGGACTCCTTAATGGCGAGGACTGTTTGTGACTGGAAAAATTTGCCTAATGAAGTATTCAATGAATTTCCTATAAATCTTAATGAATTTCAAGAGAGTATTTGCACCTTATGAAAATATAAAACTAGTTACATATAATAATTTATTTTCATTACTGAATATGTGATTTATTTTTCCTGTTGTTTTGTTAGTTTGCGCACGATTTTGTCTTCCTTGATGAACTCCCTTCGCCACCATAAATGTTAAATTTCTACTGAAAATGTATACAATATGTATACAATAAAATCTGTTCTATTCTAATTATATCATACTTGACGCTTTCTGCTCTGGTCTATCATAAAACGCATTGACCATTAGAGCGAGACACAAAGCTGTAAATATTTTTCTTAAGACGCATAGCTATTTTTGGCCCCAAAAAAGAGAGACATTGTTTACAACCCCTTCAAGTTATTAATGAACATCTTGAGAGGCTCTGAGACTATTATGACAAAGTGGGGAGGTTGAGGCGTGAAGATCGAGGGTGAAAAATAATTTTCTTCCCTTTTTTTCTGAAGCTCGGGGGATCCAACCCCTTAAACAATTCATACGCGCCTTTCCTTCCACTTTTCTGCCTCATCCACATCCCCTGACGCGACTTGTATAACAAATTGAATCTCATATTTTTTTTATTTTCCTCCCTCGCGTGGATTATTCGCCGTTCAGAGAGATCCTCTTTTTGGATCCACACGTGGAGAGCTTCCCCGTGGCCCACATTTCGTGTCGTCTCCATGGTGATATAGGGGGTTGGTGGGTGGATGGGAAAAAGCGACACGCACCAAAGGAAAGGTAGCTTGAAATCTGATGGAGTCAACAGAAATATTGTTGAAGAGAGAATTGAGTTATCATTTCTGAACTTGTCGTTTGTCGCTTTGTCATTTTATAGGTTACAGCGTGATTGTCAGCACTGGTTGTGGGAAAGCATCAGTAGCAAGCTACAATCTCTTAGCGCAGAAATAAATTGAAATCAACTGGTTGGTTCATTGGAATTATGATACCGATATCATTTTATAGCTGGCCCCGGTGGCGGCGTGGTAAAGTTGTCACCAGCTAAACTAAGGGTCGCGGGTTTGAGTCCCGCCTGGGTGAGTTCACCACCCAGGGCATGGATGAATGTCAAATTCTATTGGTCCGGTCCCTGGAAAACCTGATGACCCGGCTTAGCAGCCTATTGGGATGCCAGGGACATAAGGGCCAACAGAATCGTCCGGCAAACAGAAAAAAATGAGCGTGCAACTATTGCGACTTATGGCGAACGTTGTTGCCTATTTACCGCTTGGAGTGTTTACCTCTTGTACTCATCGGATACTATTCTCAATAAAAATTTTCCAAGTAAATGATACTGTGTAATATATGTTTAAGGGAACAATAGCAGCTTATTTGAAGGGTACTTGTTGTGAAGATGTTACAACTAGCATAGAAGTATTGATTGCTTGGAAGTTTTAGTAACATCAAACCTAGGCGCCCTGAAAAATATTCACTTCGGAAACTAATTTCATTAAAAGTCCACTTTACCGCCTTAACGTTCAATACACTATAGAAGAAGCGTTTGCCTCAAATTGATGTATTTTTTTGGTTGATGATATCTGGATTTTGTTGCTTTGATGTAAATTAAAATTTTTAATGGTGTTTTGCTCCGGAAAGGTTTAAGCCTGATGTGTTTATTTTTTTAACTCAATTCGCTCCACCATATTTTCTTGCCGTCCATATTGCAGGCTTAATGGTAAACTTACTCCTTGTTTTACATTATAAAGGCTTTATATAGCTCATATCAGAATCATTTCACCACAATTACTCTATTTGTCAGCACTTTTTCTCTCTCTACACCACTTACCAAGCATTACTGCTTAACACATTTTGCTCTCGGAAGTCATGGTGAGCGCACGACTTCCTAGCTATCGTTGATGCTCTCTCCATCACATCAAAAACTATCGGTGTTTTGCCAAGCTGCACAGAGTCTTGTCAGGGGGTAGAGCGGGATAAACTCTCTATTACGTGTGCCTTTTGCAAGAAGATTTACCGCTGTTCTTGTATGTCAGTGTCGCATAGTTATCTGGAAACCCTTATGGTTCTTGGTAAATCCTGGAGATGCCCCCAGTGTTTAGCAGCCGAGTACGGAGTAGCCGAGAACCCTATCCACCTCAATCTCATAGCTGCAGCGCCCCATCGATATATCCTGCAACGAATTTTGTTGTGCTTGGAATCTCGGCCACTTTCCTAAACTACCGTCTCTTGCGCTTCTTGGTTTGTTTTTCTCTCGACCCAGCTCACCCTATCCATGATTGGAGGATGATAATGTGCGAAAATATTATGTTAAGGAATGAGGAGGATGAAAATAAGCACAGGAAATGGGAATTGAGGGTTAAAAAATGAATGAGACGAGGGGTTGTGGATTTTTGAGAGGCTATTTGTGAAAGTGGGAGTTTTTTAAATAATGATTTACCCTCGAGCATTCCCAAGGAGCGACTTATCCCCTCGGAGAAGCTGAGTGTAAGAGGAAAGAGAAGAGAAGGAAATGTATTTGGGGTGGCCCGCCAGGTTTTGTTTATTTTCATGAGTGTTTCCTTTAATGCGAATTACGTTTGCCGAGGGAATGATATTCCATAGTAAAATAAAACCATGATGCGTTAATTGCTCGATCTGAATTCACTCCGCCATATTGATTCGTTGTCGACTGCGACGCTGCAGAGATCTCTCTAAATTTTTCCATTTTTAAGCGTTTTGTAATCTCATCATACTTTAGGCCCGTCTATTTAATATAGTATGGTGGTAGCAAAACTTGGTAGGAAACGTCGGCACAAAGCATCACGGTACACAGGAGAAAGTGACCATGGTAGAAGTTGGCTTACAAGTGGAGGGGAGAGAACAAAACGTGGAAGGCTACTCTAGCAACATAACTGCATTTAAATTCATAGGATAGGATGTTTTCAGGAGCTCGTTTCATGACGGCATTTACAATCACAATCAAGTTTTGTCACAATGCGTCGATACATGGGTTACCCATCAGTGAACTCCATTTAAACGATTGAATTAAGACCCTTGGAGAACTAGAGAATTTCGTTGCAGATTGGGCATTTGAAAGATTTTCGACTTTGGTAACCATTGTAAAAGTACGCGAGCAATGCTTACTTCAACGTGAGAAGGTAGTTCTCACATTCTTACACCAAAAATGGTCTTTTCTCTACACAACCCCCATTATTTGATTTCACTACACCCTTTCTTTCTCTGTTACATTTTTCAAGCGTTCTTCTCTCTTTCTCCCGCTCACTTATTCGTAGCGCCCCTTCAATATGCCCAATGACATCATTGGCTGCATTTCTCCGAATATCTTCAAAGTATATCCTCTCCTCTTCCATCATATTCTTCACTTCTTCTTTTGTTGATCTCACTACTCAGCACACCCTTCTCACCCTTATCCGGATGTGGCAATAATAGGTACGACAAATATTATGTTATGGAATTACGAAGACGAGAATAAACCCGGAAAAAGGGGGGTTTAGGCATTTAAAGAAAAAATTCTGGACGGAGTTGGCATTTTTGAGTGGCTATCTGTGGGTGGAATTTTTTTTGTGATAATTTTTTTTTCCATCCTCGAGAATTCCCAGGGTGCGGCTTATCCCAGTTGAAGGAGCTGAATGTAAGGGGAGGGAGAAGGAAAACGTAGGGAATATAATGGTGCCGGCCCGCTTTGAGAAGGAAGAGGGGATAAGTGGTAGAAAGAAGCTGGGATGCGTGATGGGTTGTAAGGGTTCTCTCCTTCCCTCTTTGCGCAGGGTATTTGAGGGTGAGGGGATTTTATTTCCCCCCCCCCACCCCTATGCCCTCAAACCAGGCGCGAGTAAGGGGAGAAGAGGGTGAAAATAAGTCGGGAGATGCGGGGAGGGAGGTTTAAGGGGTGTTGAAATGAAGTGTGTGTTAGTGGGTGGGATCAAAGAAGGGTGGGCGTACTTGGATGGAGTGGGAGGTGGTACAGAATCGTGCGTGCGTTTGGGATTTGGGTCGATGCGTAAGTGGAGGCGAGTGTTTGAGTGTTTGTGGAGGGATGCGTGGCGATAGAGAGGTGGGAGATAGTTGTTGTTTTTTTTTTTGTTGAGATTAGTGGCTCGATTACATTCGGTTTTCTGGGGGGATATGCGACGCGAGGCATCGCGGTCAATCGACTGCGATTTATTTCCTAGAGTAGGTTTTTGTTCTTCTCTCTATTGAAATCCAGCCGAAGAGGAGGGAAAGGGAGTATTTTTTAAATAAAAATCAGTATATATTGTTCATTTAACATTGTTTTTGAATGTACTACAAGTGTTTTGGCTTGTTTTCATCGCTATCTTCGGGTACAATGTTCAAATTGAGGCTGGTGATCAGTGTTTATACAGTGAAGCTTTCCTCCGCGACCTCCTCAATTAAGCAGTTACCTCACTAAGCAGCGATTTTTTCGGGAAAAGAATGGATTTATAATGCATATAAGCAATGCAGAAAAGACTAGAATCCTTCGAAATCTAGGGATGGAGGAGGATGCCGAAGATAAAATGGGCGGACAAAATAAGAAATGATGAAGTGCATTAAAGAGTAGAAGAGGAAAGGACCACATGAAAAACCATAAAGAAAAGAAAAACTTGATGGATTGACTCACCCTGAGACACAATGGGTTTGCGAAGAACAAAATTGAAGGTAAAATAGAGGGAAAAGTCCCCAGAGAGAGACAAGTTCAAGGACTAAATAAAGGAAGAGATACTAGGAGATAAGAAGGAAAGTATTAGATAGGGAAGAGTGGAGGGCTCCAGCCAACCAATCTTAGGATTGAACAATGAATGACTACGCAATACAAATTTTCCTTCCTTTCAGCGGTCTTGGCCTTAAGCGGCCATTACTTTATACGTCGTTTAATAAGGATCTCACTGTTCTAAGATTTCAAGAAGGTGAGAGGAGGTGAAAGGAATGAGGCCAAGACAATGGGTGGGTGATTTAGGTCATTTTTTGTATCATCTTGTCTGAGTTCGCCAAGTGAACAGGGACGAATAAGGAAACGGTTGCCGGGATAAGTCAAGGGGAGGGGAAGTCATATTTCCAGATTTTTAGTGAGAGATCAAGGATAGAAGACGTCCCACCATTTGACCAAAACCTAAAGACTCCCCCCTTACCTTACTAATTCCTGCGTTCATTTTCTTCATTTTCCCCATCCTCATGGGGTAATCTGTCTGGAGAATTTAAAGAAATGACCTAAATCACCCGAATATTGCTCTACCCTATTTCCTTTACCCGTCATCCCCCGATTCTTGAAATCTAAGTGTTAATACTTCCCACCATCTTGAATTTGAACATTGTCCTGGAAGGTGATAAAAACAAGCCGAATAATTTGTAGCATATTCAAAATAAAGAAGAATGTACAATATCTACTGATTATAGTTTGAAATTGGTGCTACGCCCAATCTCGCCGGAAACGGTTGACTTAAGAAGTCATTTTTATTTTTTTATTCAAAATTCTTGTTCTTCAACCATATTACTCCCACTTACAGAAAAGAAAGACAAAGAGTGGGGAGAGGCAAAGTCAGTGGCTGAAACAGGTCATGGAAATGTAATGAAATTCTTCAAAGTTATTAGCGTCCGGTCCATTTAAACCCCTCTGAAATGAAGCGAAGAAGAAGAAATCGGGGACATATTTGAAGTTATGTCTTTCGTCCGAAAGTTATGTTATCGATCTTTCTGATTAGCAATTAAAGGGAAGAATAGGGTTAGGCAAAGTTCGTGTTTAAATGAGGTGAGGGAGTGTAATGGGGGGAGGCTTTTTGGTAAGTTGGTAAGTGTGAAGTAGAAAGAGGACAGCCTAAATGGAAAATTTGGAAATAAGCAGAACTTATGTTGCATTAAAAAAGAAATCACAAACAAAGGCGACATTTGTCCTGCCTAAATGGAATATATGAAATTTTTTACAATCTTTCATTTAAACCTTAATTAACTTGCAGAATGTAACCCTTAAAAAACCTTAATTAACCACAAAAACAAGTATTTTTTGACCAGTAGAATTGCCCTGTAAATGGAAGCAACATAAGTTAAAAGGGACTTAGTGGGTGGTTGTCTAAAGATTGAACTTAAGAGAGATGAAAAAAAATACGGAGCGTAGTGCTGCGCTCTAGTCGGAAACCTCACCTTGCAAAATTGCTTCTTGAGGGGTAACATTGTATCATTTCCAAAAAAAGAAAACACCACCATTTGACCAAATAGTAAAGCATTAAAGCATTTGGGGAGAGTTTTCAACTGTTCAAGACGGATGGTTCTGAAAAGTACATTTGACATGAACAATACTCTCCATTCTATGCCATGAAATTCTTGTAGGTAGTCATGATTGCGATGCTGCTACACATATTAAATTGAGTTGCTAAATAATTTTATTACTACAGTGGACATTTTTACTGGTGATTTGGTAAATTTTTATGTATATTATTACACATGGTCACCATACTATATTTAGTACAAAAATGAATTTTAAAACTTTTAGTCGTCCATCTAACAGATACTTTACTAAATTTTATTCAAATTTAAGGGTGGAGAAAAGTACCATATAATGAGGTTACTTTATAGTGAGGGAAAAAATTGAAACTATATATTTATGGTCATTTAATGTAAAAATTTTTTCATTTTTTTTAGTCTAGAAAAATTCAGTGCATGAGAACCTGCTTTAGGTTTAAGGATACTCATCATACGATGCCTTGCGTAAGAATGAGGGAAAAGCTGGAGGAAATTACGGTACTCAAATTACTCAACAAAAGGCGTGAATATTAAAACCTACTGATTCTGCGGGACACTGGTTTATAATCAAAACCATGGATTTATCATGGTTATCATCACTCTTCCACTATGGAACTCATCACCCCTAGTACTTCCTTTGAATTGCTTACCAATTTATTGGAATCGGATTTGAAAATTGCTGCCAGAAACAAATGATAAACTGCTTGAGTGGCGCAGTGAAGAGGGTGTTGTGAGAGGGGATTGGAAGTTGAGGGACTATATTGAGAATAGTAGAGGATATATGTATGCATAAGTGGGTCGACCTGTGTGCAGAAACACCTCGTATTTCTGTGTTGTGATGGAGACAATAGACCTATCACAGCTCCCACATTAGTATCCACCGTTGAACTCATCTGAATGGTCACATTGAATTGGATGTCCCTTTAATCGGAACAGGATTCGAAGATTGGTACTGAGAGCGAGTGAGGAATCGTCTGAAGAGCATAGTGGACACACTTGTTATATTATAAGTGCGGAGTGCTTTGGGACCAGAATGAGGAGAGAGGCTTTGTTAGGGAACGGAGTAGGGGTGCTTTGTGAGGGCGGGGGGAGGAGACCTAATGCCTAAAACGAGGGGTGAGAATCCGCAAGAGAAGAAGGATAAGGAGCGCACACAAAAAAATATTCCCCGGCATCCCACCGCCTTTGCCGCGTGGGATGGATGAAGATGATGGAATATCCAAAAGGGGGGGGATAAAGAAACAAGGAGTGGGAAAGGGGGAGGTTTCTTGGGGGGGGGAGGAGCGGCGCGGCGTAAGGAAGATTGATGGGAAGTCCCTGTGGCGTCTGGGAAGGAACTTCGCGATGGGTTGTTTTGGCCGAGTGGGGAGAGGGAAAGAAAAAAAAAACGGCCGAGAGATGGCAGCGAGGGTGGCGGAGGCATTGGTGGTAGATTGGTGTGGTGGATTCTGTGCGGGGGTGGGAGGGAGAAAAGTGTATTTCTGAAGATGGTGTTGAAGGGAGGAGGAATTGTGGGAATTGAGTTGAATGAGATGAAGAAGAAGGCGAGGAGTGCCTCAGAAGAAATGGTTTCACCCCGTGCGCATTGGATGGAACTGTTGGCGATAAATTCGTCCGGACATTCTCGTGGCTCGCGATTTTCTTTGCGATGATTTATAATCTGCACTTTTGAGGGCACGCGTTAACGCATGAAATATGCACAATGTACAGGCACCTTATATTCGTTTGTTCGCTGCCATAAGCACATTTGTGGTTTTTTATGTAGCTCTGTCAAACTTATGATGCACCAAACAACTATAGGGTATTCATTAGGAGATTAATCATAAAAATATTAAAGTAATGATGTTTTTCCTGATAAAAAAGAGAAAATGGTGGTAAAATTAGCAAAGTACAACATCTTTGGTGATATTGGTATAGTATCAAGACACTAGAAGGAAAATAATATTGACAAAGGAGTGATAAATTGAGTGTAAAGAATGAAAAACACTGTTGGTAGAAACTAATAAAAATCAGTAGTAGTGAAAAGCATTAGAATGTAGACAATTGCCATGAATTGTTTAGATTGTAGTACAACGTTGCAGAAACAATGAAAATAAGCAAAAAGGATAAATTTGTCTCCCTGCGTTCGATAACTGAAGTGGAGGAGAATGGACCAAGATGTATAAATGACAAGGAAGGCGTGCGCGTAAGTGCTAAGTAAGAGGAGAGCCATTCTGGAGGAGATAAGGAGGATAAGTTGGTTGTATCTGGTAATGAAGGGCGTAGGGAAGCTGAAGTGTGTATTAGAATGGGAGATTTTGGGTAAGCGATGAAGGGTGGGAATAGGCTTGATGGGCGGGATGATTAGAGGTCGGATGTTTGTGGAACTGGAGAAGACGCTTTACATGAAATTAGAGGCTGGTACCTATTTAAGTTTAAAAGATTATTATTTTCCCTTCCATGTAAAAATACCCTAAATTACAAATCACCAAGTAAACGAAGCCCTATATACTGTGCTTGCCATCCTTCTAACAGAAAATGGGACTATTTCTATCGAACATAGGAAACAACCCTACTAGAAATTAAGGATGAGTCGATTCCACTATTTTTCGATTCCGATTCCATTTCTTTTAAATCGATTCTCGATTCCGATTCCATCGATTCTTATTTCAAATAACAGGTGGGATATTGATATACCAGCAGCGTACAACTATTATTTAAATTCAAGTTTTGGCTGTATTGCAATAACAAAGACAATCAAGTCGATCAAAAAGTATATTTATTAACAAATATCAAATATATCCTCAGCTTTTTCAGGTAGATAAAAAGCCAAATTGATAGCCTACACCTAAAATACTGAGACATATGTGATGTGATAAATAAAATTTGATTGGAATATTTATCTATCTGGAATCGATGGAATCGGAATCGACTTTAGGCAATCGATTCTCGATACCGATGCTAATCCTGAGAATCGGTGGAATCGAGAATCGGCATTTGGATTCGACTCATCCTTACTAGAAATATATGTTACCAAAACTAGAGAAATGAAGAATTCAACTCTCAGCCAAGGTTTTGATAAGAGACTGTTGAGGAATGAATAAATAACGCTTAATTCAAACATAATAAAGGAGAGGATAGCAATTTAAAGCCTTTGAAATTTGGGTTTGGAAGAGGATGTGAAGGGTAAAATTCAGCCTGTAGAAAATAATTGGGCGAGATATGAGAAGAATTGCAATCATACTCTACTACCCACGATCCTTCAAATGGGATATATAAATATTCTTGAAGAGTAGATAAATTGTATTCCATCCGCGCCTATTTTTCCCATGTCCGTTGTAGTTTATTTTCGAAGGTTGTAAATGAAGTTCATCACAAAGAAGTATGTAAAATGCTATGCTAATATGGCCTGTTCTATATCGGCCAAATGGGTAGATCTGGCAGGAATCCATATGAGAACATGGGTTTTTGCCAACCCGCTGAACACGGTTGGTCCAAATAGGGCCACCGAGTAGACTTCGAGAATGTAAAGATGGTATCTTTTGAGAGATTCTAGCATCCTAGAGACATTCTCGAGGTCACAAAAATGGTTCAATATCGGTGGAATTACAATGGGAGGACAGATGCCATCTCTAATAAATGAGAGGGGTTATTCAAACAAAGAATTCCAAAAGGTGGAAGTTTCAGATTTTCTCTTGATTAATTAGGACCAGGAAAGGGCTCGACATCCATGTATCACGCGAGAAAAAATTTGATCCCATTTTCCAACATGTAGACGTCAAGAAGTTGGTCAGAAAGGCTGCCGTTGTCGATGGACTCCATTTTTCGGAGGAAATCTAATCCAGCAGTACATAGTAGTAGGATTCATTCATAATCACAACTTTTGAAAAATCTTAGAAGGGACCGAAAATCAGATACACAAAGAATTGAGAAAACTATGGGTACTTACTTTTGATTGTAACATTCGGAAAAAATGAGAACTCCTTTCTTTGGCTCTAGACATAAGGTTATCATTTTGAAATTGAGTTATCCCCGATGCGATGCTGCAAAATTTCATTTCTTTGATTAATTGACTGCTGGGAATGGGAACGATGTTTTCCTGGTCTCCCTTCCATCACCTTGACACTTTCCGACGAAATCGCGCTATTTTTGTCGGCGCAGTAGTAGCTCAAAAATAGACTGTCTATTTTTATCAACCCCAAGGGAATGATTTTATGCAGACATTCCTCGTTCCTCCTGTCACCATACCTCATCCGTCATCTCAAGCGAATGGATATGTTTCCGCTTTTTTATACCCTCTGCTCTCCGAACCTCGTCTGGGAACAGCTCATTCCTTTACTCTCTCTACCCTAGAGGACTGGAATTTCTTTCCTTGGAGCCAAGTCCTCCTGTGCTCCACTTCTTGTCGATTTGCCCTTACTTTATCTCAAACCTTAATCCTCGTCCTCTATAAGTATTCAAAATGCCACGTTTTTCGTACATTTCTGCTCGTAAGTGAGGGAGAAGAATCCGAAATGAAATATGAAGTGGAATCGTACGTGCCATTGATATATTTTTTTTTCAAATGCTCTTAAAAATATCTTTCCGTTATTTAGATATCTGATAAAGTACTTTTTCGCATTAGCTTAAGAAATTTTACTTAAGCTAATCTTACTTAAGAAAGAAAAAAGAAATCATTTTGTCTTTCCATGAACAATTAGATTCATACATCTAATTATCCGTTAGATTTATTCTTGTAACGTTAAAGGAAAGAAATTATAAAAAAATTCTCTGGATATGTTGCATAGCAACTTTTTTTTTCCTATTCCAGGTAATTTAATAATATTAGAAAGTAATTCAGGAAGAAGTATGAAGAAAAAGAATTGTATTTTTTCCGCCGCTATCTGAAGTCAGACGATATCTTAAGGCTTAACTACGCTCATTCCTTTCATTTATCTTCGTTTGTATGTCTGATTCAAAGCTTTTCTAAAATTTATATTGCATTTGTAACATATTGCATTAAACTTTTGGTTCATTCGTTAACCCATAGCTGAGCGTGTAAGATTCACAAATGTGTGTTGTTATCGCTCAATAAAGGCATATAATTAGACCTTAGTCAGTGCGGCGATCAAATTAAATCCTCAATTAAGACATAAAATAGGAACATAATATAAATTTAGGTTTTTCTGTTTAAATGAAGGAAAAATAATAATAATAAATATATTTTATACCACTATAAAAAACCCAAATTAGGAGAGCATTTTTGGAATTTATTAACGAAATGAAAAAAATCGTGGCAATATTGTCTATAACTTTTATTTTACTTTTTTAGATAAATATTTTATCTTTAATGTTTGTATTAAAGTTAACAAATTCATACTTCATTTACATTTGAAAAAAGTGTGGTGGTTATCCGTAGTCTCTAATCTTTAGTTTGTTCTAGAATACTTTTAGAGTAATATTTTCAATGGGGAGAGAGTAGAGAGTAGTCTTTTACGTTGAAATCGGGGCCGCAGAAATGGGGCGCGGAATGTAATATCCTCGTCGCATGATTTTGGTGGCTGAAACTAAAATTAGGTGTCAGTCGAGAATGAAAGTTAGGCCTTGCTCCACTGAGAGTATCCGCCTTATCTTATCCGCGGTAAGAAGGGATACCAGTGAGGGCGAAAGTGCATCACGTCACCAGGGGGTTGGGCCCTTTAATAGAGGCTACGAGGCCGCTCCGTGCGCAGGCATTTGTTTTTAACGAAATCCTCTCCGCTCGGGGCTAATCTGACGCCGGAAACTCTCCTTAGCAATGGAACCAATTCTAGCGGTGCGAACGCGACTAGGCTCACGCCTCTCTCCGCCCATCCAAAATCGGATTTCCTTCGGGATATCTGAAGGAACGTGAGAGAAGAAAGGTAAGGGCTTAACCCTGTCTGCCCTACACCCGCGCCGCCCTCTGCAAACGGCGATGCTCCTTAACTTTTGAGGGCCTGACTCCCTCTTAACCAACAAACCTTCCTCCATCGCTTTGTTTATCTTCTCCATTCTCTGCGCATATCTTTCGTTCTTTTATCCCTCTCATTCCATTTGTTATTCACTCTGCCTCCTTTGGCTTTCTTCTCCTCTGCAGTGAGCCTTTGGTTAAATAATTTTGGGTTTTCTTTTCATTGTACTAAGTTGAGGTGGGAGTAAAAAAATTTATGCGCAATCGAAAGTTTTTTATGTGACAAACAATACTTTGAGCTAAGCATCCTGAGTGAATGAACTTACCTTTTGAACATACGTACTGTATTTCGTTTGCTATTTATCTTGTGAGCGTTCTTTCCCAGTATTGGTGAAAGTCATTTAATTACATAACCTTGTTCCCCAAATTGGGAAAGCAATTTTTCAGTTCTTCCATTTGAACCATTTAGACCAACTTAAGACTTTTTCATTAATCACACTCAGGCAACGTAACAATGGAGTAATGTTTTCACCAACTTTTATTCTACTTCTTATCTCTTAAAGCCTTTTTTATGTATTCTAAATTGTTGAAGCATAAAAAGAAATGCCCTTCAACCGGTCATTACTACAACATAATGTAAAGATCATAAAAATGTTTCACTCTTTAAAAAAACAACGCGATAATTTATTCTTTAATTTGAACAACCGTGTAAAAAGATGATCACATGAGGTCATATTTGTCAATTTCTAAAATATTTGGTGTGTACATCATCTAGGGAGCAATTTTATTATAGCTACAATGAACGATGTTTTTTCTTCTTATTTTGTTATCCATAATTAATATTAAAACATGTATGATTAACTGAAGGTAACATGAGGGTGTTGCCTAAGTAAAATACTTGAGAAAACTATCAATTTTAGTTTCTATATTTTTTAAAATATGAAATACCAGGCAGGAATTTTGAACGTTTGTTCCTATCCCTTTTTATCCGTAATCACTGATTAAGGAGACAAGAAAAGAAATTCTGGTTCCTTTCAATTAAATTACTTCAGGACTATTCAGTACAAAAATGCTCCGGACATTAAGAACATCAGGGGTCTTTCATTGCAAGCTGCATCTCATGTGATTATCCTGAAGAGGCTTAGGCTTCTCGTCCTCGGTGCACAATTTTAACGACTTGAGTTTTAACGGCTCTCCCGTTTGAGGGACTTAGCATTAGCCGACTTGGGTCGGGCGGGAACAACCACCGCTTGCATCCGAGCGCCGTGTTTTCAAGCAACCCGCATAACGTTTACGCTCTTCTTTTTGCATAAGCGCGAGCGTTTCAGGGAACGTTGGCCCGTTCCACCGGATGCGGACTCTTAAGCGACAGCAAGATGTCATCCGGGAGCAAAATTTTTTTCCATCCTCCCTTTCCGCGAATTCATTCCGTGCTTTAACTTCCGGGGTGCAAAGGACCAAAATGGCGCCTCATCAGCGATTTATGACGTGAATATTGGCTCATCATGCTTGCTCTCCGTTTAGCTCTTCAGTACTCACGGTCGCTGACCTTATTAAGGACATATCATCAACAACTTCTTTAGCCAGGCCTGCTACTATTTTATTCAATTCCTATTTTGCCCTGCGCTGAATAATTCTGGAGTTTAAAATCATTTCTAGAGCCCAAAAATATCGATAATCTATGTACAATTTAAAAACATTCGTAATGTTAGGTCCTGGCTAATAACGTAGCCAAACTGAAAGTGAGGTGTAAAATGATAAAAAACCTCAAATATGAGCTAACCGTAAGTTAAAGACAACGCCTAGGGCCTAGTCATTAACGTTAATCAGTCATACATAAACCAGGCCTCAGAAAAAAGAAAACATATTCGCTCTGAGTAACTCATACTATTGTCCAATAAAGCAAAATATTGAATCTAAAATTCTATAAATATGAAATTTTAAGTAAGAGTTGCAAAATGTTCAATTATTTCTAACCAATTCCGATTTTCAATATTCAACTTTTTCAAACGGCCATATTAAGGAATATTCTACAATGAAAATGTTTTAGCTCTGGCTTGTGAAGGAAAGCATTGAATTTACCTTTTTATACCTAGGCCCAAAAGCGCGCATCACCGTTAATGTATCGCTAATAGGAAATAAATTTTATGATAGTCGTACCACAGAAAGTATATTAAACTGCAACTAACCTTCTTATATTTCAAGTTATATGTCTTCAATTTTTAGGAGTTTCTTACAAATTACTAGGCCTTTTGTATGATGCAGTTAACCACACCTCTGTTAAGATCAATATTCAAAATATTCTATTCTCCTGTTACCTTTTTTTGCCTTATAAAATACTAATATGATCTCATCATAGTAATCCAGGCCAACGTATATGAACTTTTCCTTTTGAAAACATCAAATATGCACAGTAGTTTTGCATGAGTATTCATGACGCCTTGATATTGACTAATCTAGTGGAAAGAAGTGATTATAGAATGTCATAAAACGCCTTTGATCGTCACTTTTATCGGTTGCTGAATACAAAAGTATATTTTATAATAAAATTATGTAGAATCACTAAATTTATCAGAAAATATGATTTAAATGGAACATTTTTTTCGAGTTCATCTGAAGTCTGACTCATCTAATTCTCCTGGTGGTACCTCTAATGTTTGCTCAGGGACACATTTTCTACGTTATGGTAATGAAAAGTAATAATTTAAATGTTTATTGCCGTATATGGACTGAGTCCCGGAAGTGCAGAAAATAATGAACTCGACTCTTTGACGGGTGTAATTATCCATTGGGCCATTATAGTATCGTCGAAATTTGCCGATTTATCGCATCAAACCTCTTGCTTACGCGTTTACGCCATCACCGCTCAGCTTAGTCCGACTCGAGCAAATTAAATGGAATTAGCTGGAGATCGTAAATGCGCCTCGACGTCATAATTGGCGATAAGAGAGGCGAGACTTCCATGGAAGCGTGGCCTTGCTTCGGGGGCACGCACGAGGAGGCATAGGTGGTGGAAGAGGATTGAATTTGCCCTAACATCCCATGCCACCGCAACTTCCCCAGTTATCCAGGGTCGCCAACCCTCCCGAGACTCTACGGGTGACTCCTGAAAGTGGAGCTTGATTTTTAAAATCTACCGCCTTTTGAGCTTCAACGTTTTTCTATGAGCTTTAGCGTTGAGCTATGTATATTTTTTAATAACCTGTTTTCTATATTTTTACTAGTAATTTGCGCTTTTGTGAAAGACAATTCGAAAAAGCTATTTCATATCCTATGAATGTAACATTGATTACTCCGATTATAATAATGTATAAACATTTAATGGTTTACTCTTCAATGATCATAGTTTAGTCATGTACTCTTATCTATGGTTAAAAATTTAGGAGATGAAGCTTAATGTGTAATACTATATCCAATTATTCAACTGAGCCGCTTATTTGAGTCAATACATGGTGGTGTATGATTGTTCCACTATGGATAAAATTGAGGAACCTTTTCTGTGCGTTTGCTGATAATAAACATTCATCGATTGTAGAAATGTAGCTATTTTTTCTTAATTTCTACGAATCTCCCGTATATTTTGTCCGAAAATCTCCCATTCCCGCAATGAACCTATTTATCCTAAGATCAGCTAATCTGTACTACTTACTAAACTCCATGTCACATTGGCAGCATGAAACTGTTTATACTTCAAACTCGAGAGAAACTGCCAAGATATACTTGCAAATATTCCGAATGAACCCTGAAGACATGAATAAAAAACTCTTAATGCTTCTCCCGATTACAGGGTAAATGCTCTAAGGTTGCATTTCTTCCCACAAATGGGGTTTAGATGTTCTCAACGAGAGTTTAAAAGGCGCTTCATCGCGCGTTAAAGTTAAAATCTAATATATGACACTTATCGTGGAACAGAAAACGGGATATTATCAAACATGGCCTTAGCAGATTAATAAATCTGTATAGAATCCCATTTACAATTATGAAAATGTAAGGTGGTTACATTTTTTAATAAGGTTAACGTTATTTTATCTCATACTCCGGCTGTGAGTAAAAGTGCATGTTTTCTGTGTCGTATGAACAACAAAGTCACATCTTAAACCGCCATTTCGTATGCGAGTTAGACTTTAAAATGTATTACATCAAATACGAGAAATATAATATTTCTATGAAATTTAAGAGTCATTTTTTCCAAGAAAACTGTTTCTACAACGCAGTTTATACCAAAAAATGGAATCAAAAGAAATTTAGATACCATAAAATATTATTTTCGGAATAATAAGTTAATTACATACTTCGAAACTTGAATAATGCACATAAATATATAATTTAAATTGCACTATAAACGTTATTTTGATTGAAAAAAGGATAAATCAAAAGTAATTTCACCTAATTTCCCGAATATTTCGTACTTTAGAGTTATTTTCAAACAATTAAGTAAGTCATTAATGAGAGAATTTTTACAAAAAATAGGTGGAATATCTCATAAATTTGGTCTTGCACAGTCGCAATAGAATATCCTCAAAGTATTCTAGAGGGGTTATATATATCTTCCATGAAAAAGGCCTACATTTCCTGAAATAACCCCTTCAAAAGTTGGTAACCCGAACGAGCTCCTACAGCCCCACTCAGCGTCCTTGTTTGCTCTAGCTGTTGGAGCTCCCATGCTCAGGCCATGGCCACGTGTAATAACGTTTCCGCGGTAACCGACTCGACGGTAACACTCTGGATGTCTCCATTATCTCTCCCACCCCTTGCTCTAATTCGTTCTCCCACCTCACCACTTTTGAACCCCCTCGTGGGAGCACTTAAGTCATGCACGGGTGTAGACCGTCTGATCTCTCTCTCTTTACGCGGTACACAGTGCGGAAGCAAATGTTTAAGCTTTCATGCGCCGGGATCTGTATGCGTTTTCCTTTTCCTCCTGCATATGTATTTTTCTACTATTGTTGGGTTTTTGTTTCTTACCAGTGGTGAATTTCAGCCAAGTTGCGATTCAAACGTAAGAAAAACTCCACCCAAATGATAATATTTATTCTTTCTTAGATTAGTGTAGACATTATGGGTAATTTAGACTTTAAAGCAAGTTGATGGAAAGAAACCGTGACGATTTCTGCTTATCCGCCGCGCCGTGTAAAATATGAGATTTTTGGTTGGGAAATGGTGAATTGTATTGTGGGTATCATGTGAGTGGAGCTTAGTTTCTAATATGGTATATGATTATACGTGGAAAGATTAAGTTTTCATACCTCTATGTTTGGCAATGTAAATATCGTACATAATGGCTTCTGTCGAGCCTGTAATTGTAGTGTCGCGTCGAAACGATATTCTCTGTGTCGCTCTGAAACATACCAGTTCTAAATTTCTCAAGCAAACTAAGTGTAGCATGTATCGTCCGAGTCTCAATGGGCTCCAAACTTACTCCATTTAAAAGCTGTTGAACGCAATACATTTGCTCCTAGAAGTTTTTCTTTCCTTTGGTGACTTTCTATAGATTGTATGTAAATGCACCCTGAAGGCGCGAATTCTCATTTACATCTTGACAACCATTGCGAGAAGCGTAATTGAACCCACATGCAAAAATATTAACTGAATAGGGAATAGCTCACTCTGTACTTTATAGTATTAATGTATTCACTGATCACTGTGTCTTATTAGGCGAGAAATATACTAAATTAAATAGCTAAATAAACTGTATCAGGAACAGGATGTAAAATCAACAGATCATTAAATGAAATGAGTGTTAACTCTTTAGGTTTTACCAAAATAGTTTTTATTACAACTTATGTAGAAACAGTTGGTGTACACACAAGTTGTAGAAACCAAATTAATAATAAATTATAATGAATTGGAATTTACATTGGTACCCTCTCATTAAATCCTTGAATTAATTAACGGGAAACAATTTCTACTTAATCAATAGCTAAATTTTGATAGGATATAATAATATTAGGGCCTATTAAAAACTAGGAGAGCATGGTATTTAATAGTGCTGGTGAGTTTATGGGATTGTGGATGGATGTCGGCCCCGGTGGCGGCGGGGTAAAGTCCTCGCATGCTAACCCGAGGGTTGCGAGTTCGAGTCCCGCCTGGGTGGAATATTATCTGCACAGGACATGGGTGTTTGTGTCTCGTCCGTTATTACTGTTATCCACCCGACGTAAATTGGCACATTGTGCTGTATTCGGGATAGTACAGATAAATAAATAAAATAAATAAATAAATGTCCTCTGGTGAGAGAGAGAGAGAGAAGGTACTTTTCAAAGGCAAACTTCAGGACAAGTCAGAGTCTATATCGGACCCTGTCCGCTCATGCGCTGACCATGCCGCGCAGCGAACAAATGGTGTGAGCTTTGATTGATGTGAATACTCCCTGGTCTCTCTCGAGTCCCTCCATATCTCGCTCCCAAAAACCACATTACCGTCGGAACGATGTACTCATAACGGCCATTTCGTCGAATGCTCTTTTTCCATAGTATACTCTTCATGTCTCCTCACTCTGTGAATCATGATTTTCCATCCTCGACCCGCTCTTTGTCACTCTTTTCTTCCTGCTTGACAAAGTTACGCTCCCCCGTATCTGGTGACCAGCCTACCATAATCAAAAGGACCTCTTAACCTCGCTTCCACTCCGTACTCTCGGAATTCAGCCATCCGAGAAGAATGTGTATTGTTGTCCTGTCTTTTGCCGTATCTAACGATGGAGAAACTTCGGAGATGCTGGCTCATCTTTGCAGCCAGCATTTTGTTTTAGATGGGTGGTCATTACTTTCAAGTAAAGCATTAGTTTTCGCAGTACTTCTACGTGTTCAGTGCTTATATCCTAAGATTTATTTGCTCCAGGTCATTCATGTCTCTTGATTCTTGCTAAGGCATTGCTTAACCCAAATATGCTCCTATAACATACACTTAAGCTTTTATGGACCCCACCATCTATGTTTGCTGTACTATACAGCGTTCCAAATAAAGAGATGCATCACTCCTCCTCGATCGGTCAGATTTTTCATGATTTCCGACTCCAGATATTTTAAGACCCATGTCATTAACTTGAACTTTTCCCAATATAAATAAACTTTTGGCAAGGCGTACATGCATCTTAAATACGACAGTTTTTTCTCGGTGCATGGAGAAACCACCGGGGAATAGGAAAGGTGTAGAGTCCATTTTTATAAAAAACTATTATCAGTCTTGAGAAAACGTAAACATATGGAGATGTATAGATTCTTCTTCTATGAGAATGTTAAGGAGGAGGCATCTTGCTTGTAAGATAAAATCTCTATGTGGTTTATTTAATCAGCCACCTAAGTGATTTTCAGCAATAGTATGCTCAGATGATGATGCTGATAGTTCTATCTTCCCTCACCTATCTTCGATTAGCGCTGCCTGAAACTACGAACTAAAGACTTGGCAACAACGCTCAGGCGAATGTTACTCTGAGCGAGACGTTCCTGACGGCAAAAAGCCTCATTCGGTCGCAAGTGTCGTCATCAGAAGGATTTTCTCCAGAACCATTCCTTATCTAAGGGAGATACGTCCTCTTAAGATGACAGCATGGGTTTTACGGAAGACGCTGTTGTCAAACATACTATCTAATTGCACACTCGTACGCTTTAGAGCGCTTATGGGTACTGCTTGCTTATATGATTAACTTTCCTACTACTAACGGTGACATTGTGCCTTTAACCTTATAAATTTATGCTTAGAAAATGAATCCGTAAAGGAACCAAAATACTCAAATAAATGTAGAAAGCTCTATCAGTTGGACACAGCCCATGAGAATCATATCTTAAAGCGTCGCGATAATCGGGCGAAAATATCGTAAATTATCGCAGTTTCGCGGAAATATCTCATTCAACTTTACCGCATGATTTATTTTGCAATAATTATCACATGTGGAATGGATAAGGCAAATTAACGATAGGAATTTAACAGAAACATCCGTCAACACTGCTATTTTTGCTGGCTATGATTATTAAGGTTCTCCAAAATGTACAGGCCAATAATGGCGGCCAGGTAGAGTACCAACTCTTTTAAGTAAGACTCCCGTTGGAATAGGAGCAAATCTTTTTGCTATAAAATTAACTTATGTGGTGAACATCCAATTATAAAGAGGCATCAACCAAGATCTTTTGATAGTGCTTATGTTAAAGGAGTTGTACGAGATTCTTTTTGGGCTATCGGATCACAGTCGCCGGATTGTTGTTATAGGTTTATTTGATAATACAAAATTGATTAGGATTTGTGTACGCACTTCCCTATGTTCGTACAATCAAAATCGCCAACCGATAGACCATGCCTCCCCGTTTAAAAAAGTTGTCTGTACAACGAATTCTTTGAATGTGGAGCGTTTATTTTCTCTTATTTTAACTATTAAACAAGTAGCAGCTATACTGTACATTTTCAGTTTTTCTCGGTATTAGTTTCGATATTTTAATATATCTGACTTCTGTGACTGAGTTGATGAGTAACAACTGTGGATTTTAATTTTAAGGATAAATGTAAAAACGAAGAATAAAGTGGTATATATTTATTCATCACGAGTGAGAACTTCTGAACTATTCTCTCTTCTGTTACTACTGCTTGTCTTCATCATTACACTGGGAAGTAGAATTTTGGCATGCAATTTACAGGGTATCATCGGAGTACTGGAAACGTTAGCCTCTCACGAGGGCTCCGGGTTCATGCGAGCGCGTGTTTTCAAGAGACTTTTAGGTTGGGAAAGAGAACTCGATAAATTCTGTCTTCTTTCAGATTCATGCGATGCAAATCGATCACGGGTTGCCCGTCTTCCCTCTTATACTGCTCCTTGAAAAAAAATGAATGACGCGCTCCGAATTTGGATGCAATTCGTGTTTACGTGGTGATGCTGTAATGTTCCCATGACATAATTTGCATTTCCTTGAGGTGCACCCTGAATATCAACGCAAGCCACGGATCGGCGTTAAAATGGTGAAATTGCAAGTGAAAACGGCTAAAAGTACTGCGCAGTAGGTTAAGGTTATATTTGAAAGGATAACTGCTAAACTTCTGGTAATTACATGTGAGGTACCTATTTCTTTAAGCCATTTCTGCCTTTATTCCATCACAATTCATTACTCTCTTAATTTATATTCATGATTCTAACTCTTTCTGGGATTCTTCTCTCATTCCCAACATTTTACTCTTAGTCTTGAATCAGCTTCCAAGATAAGTAAACGATTCCTTTTTCTAGAACCCAGTTTCAGTTAGCGTAAGGCCTGCTTTTAGCCTCTGTATTCTGCACATAGGGATTTTTGTTTCCTTCCCATTTATTTACATCTTCAACTATTTGTTTAATTTTTCCAAGGGTGCTAGTAGACTTAATGACTTACCCGTTTTGAATCCTGTTTTGTCTGTATAATTTAGCATATTGATTCTTCCTCCATCTGCCAATATTCCTTTCTTTCTCATTTTTTGGCCTTCTAAAAAAATCTTTTCGATGCTTAATTTGAAAATGTCAAAGAAGTTGCAAGCTGCAAGCCATCAAAAGCTACAAGCCATCAAAGGTAAACCTTTTTTTTATTTGCTCCTTAATCCTGATACACATGCAATATTTATCTCCGGTCCACATTTTTTTAAATTTCCATCCGTCCTACTTTTTACTTTAAATTCTTTATCCAAATTTCAAACGGCTCCTCTGTCATTTAAAATTTTCTTCCCTGCCCCAAAGCTAAACCTCCATTAATCCTTCATATATGCTTAACACGATACGCATTATCTCATATCAAGGTCATCAATCAACTTATCTGACTCACATACCCAGAATTTCTGTCAGATAGGACTGGAGAGTAGCATGGAATCGGAACGGGCAGAAGTCCAGTATGTGATTCATGTGTAAAAATCGACACATCAAGAGATATTTGCCCCAATTTTTAATATGAGATGATCGCCAAACAAACATGGTAAGTTGGTCGTTAAAATTTATATGGATATAATATTGCAGGACATCTTTGCTGGTTGAGAAGTGGTCAAATTCTGTTTAGCAAATGTTCTTCATCGTAAATCGGTAATCGGAAGGCATGTTTGCGAGTAATCCAGATGGCCAAAGTATCACTAAAAGAAGATAATTGAAGAATACATTAAACGCCAATCTCGCAGTCAATGACGTGACCTTACAAAATTAATTTTCTTCAAATAATGGAGTGGAGTTCTCCACAAGTGGAGTTTGCGAGTCGGTTCATTCGAAAATGCTATATATTTCTCATAGTAATAATGCCTCAACGTAACGCGAATAGACATTTCTCGGCCACGCTTAAACATACATGAGAAAGAACCTGGATTACGGGTGAAATTCACTTGCAAAGAAAACTGGTGGAATTCGTAATGCATTGATTCGGACATAAACTACTGTATACTCTCTCACGCTGCCGGCTATTAATATCTTCTTGAACGATGAAACAAGGGAAATTGTAAATACTACATCAGATTGACATCAGATTGCCTTTGACCAAGTGAGAGTACTCTCAAGGGAAAATCGTTATTTTCCCAGGCTGATCAGAGAAGCAGTAGAACTGGTTCAATATCCATCAAATTTCAATCGGGAGGATGGGATCAACCTGGGAGAGAGTGGTCGGACCACAGCGAGGAGCGGGCAAGGGAGACACATTTTAAATCTATGTCCAGCAGATGAACATCATGGTCAACTGAACTAGCAACGAAATACATAACAACGGGAAATAAATAATAACAATAATTACAAAATGTCCAACGGACCTGAAGACTCCCCCAGGAAGAGGGGAGAAACTGTAGTCAAAAAACTAAACACACGACGAGAATACCTGAAAATAGCAATATTAACAAGTATATGAGTCGCGGAAGCCTTCAAAGAAAAAAAGGGAAATTGTAGTTTATATTGTAAGATGTCATCGTTTGCATAATATTTTGCAATAATAAATCTTTCAAATTTCCTGATACTGCTTTATATTATTGAATAGATTTAATTTAATTAAGGATATTATGATAAAGGTTAATCCAATTGCATAAATGATTTAAACTTTGGAATTGTCCAAGTTATATATTGCTAAAAATGAACAATTTCCACTTTCACGGAGCCATGCCTAAAATAGGAGCGTATTAGCTGTTTTCAACACTAGTAACTGAATTTTTTTAATAAATTCTTCAGGACTTGTTTAAATCATTCCCATGCATTACACCTAGGTGCGGAAAATAATATTCGCATCAGTCCCGTCCGATCGAGTTCGTTTGCTGGAATTGAATTGAAGTGGGAGAGGGGGAATCACCCGGAAGAAAGAATGGCTGGAGAGATCGGGGGAAGAATGGGACGCCGTGGGATGGACGAAGGGGAATGAGATAAAGAGAGGAGGTGAATAAAGGAGAGGGGGAGAGAAATAGCAGGATATGGGAGAAAAAAGAATAATAAAATAAAAGATAAAAAAGGAGGAGCGGCAGGGCGTCTCTCTTTTTTTTTATATCTTTTCGCCAAACAAATGAGCATTTCAAAATGAGTACGCGGTTCCATTTGTACCAATCCACTCCCCCACTGCGTCACCCTCTTAAGCCAACTCGACTCCATTTCCCTCCCTCACTTCCCGGAGAGTCCCCTCTGTTCCCTCACCGATCCCTTCTCCGCTACTTAACCCTCCCTCCTATCCCCCATACCCGGGTTTCCTCCTTCCCTACCCGGCTTTTAACATCCCTGGCTCTCACTTCCTGCCCTAACCCTTGAGGGGGGGGGGAGGTGACGCAGGTCCCGACCCGCTCCCAGCTACCCTACCAATTCCTTATCCTACTTTTCTCTTTAAACTCTATCTCCTTACCTCCGCCAGTTATTTTGATCGAGTTGTTGGGGAGAAAATCGGTGAGGAAAAAAATCTATTTATAGTGCCTGATGGGTGATATTCCGATGAAATTTATTTGCTCTTTTAAAGTCTGGAAAACATTTTTTCATAAAAATCTAATTACGCATAATTTGCTGAAGATGCATCATGACAGACTCAATTTTAACTCTCTAATGTCCGCTATGATTTTCATTGCAGGAAATACGTTTCATTTTAAAGGTGACTACTTCAGTTGTCCATCTAAGGGAACTGAGACGTCATATTTAATTTAGTTAAAAAGCTATATTTTATTTGAAAAATTAATTCAGTGTTCGAACAGTTTCGTCACACATACGATACTCTCAGGTCAGGTTGTTGTGTTTCCATGGATGTGAAGTCACTGATAGTTTTACCCCATCGAAGATAATTTTCGGATGGCTTTCCTCCGATGAAATTTTCCTGTGTGTCATTTAATGCCGGTCTGCAATTTGTATGTTTAAAACTGGCAGTTTTATGCTTAGTCAATATGCTTATATGCTTAGTGCTAATACACATGCAATTGATGAAAGCTCAGTAATGTAGATAAATTATTAATGAATGGTAAGAATTCATATTCGTGAAACATACTCTGTCCACAGTATTTCTACATCTACATCTACATAATACCCCTAGAGCTGCCTCAAAAGGCGTGTGGCGGGGGGTGTTAGGACACCAGCCGTCAGCAAAAAAAATAAAATAAAAGTTCCGCCTAGCATTTATTAAAGTCCTTAATTCTTCGGGGGAAAAAGGAATTCCCATACCTATCCGTTCGGCAAAATATCTCTCTTAATTTATCGATTCTGTCGGACCTGGAAATATAATGTGGTTCTAATATGATGTTCTCCGTGTCGCTCTGAAAGATATCCATTCTCAATTGCTCAAGCAATCTAAGCCTAGCGCGTAGCCTCCGAGTCTCTAGCGACTCCCATCCTAAATCGTTCAAAATCTGTGTAACGCTTTCTGTACGGCCGTAGCAGTTTTTGACAAATCGTGCAGCTTTCCTTTGTATTTTATTAAGTTCATGGACTAGGTATTTCTCCGCCGGATCCCATATGCTCGCTGCATATTCAAGGTGTGGCCGGACGAGTGCAAAATAGCATCTCTCTTTCACTTTATCATCCGAAAATCTTCTCACAACACGCTTGACAAATCCTAGTATTTGTCCCGACTCGTTCAAGTCACCCCTTTTACTCTCCGTTTTCCTTCTCCTGTACCTTTCGCAATCCTTCGCTATTTTTTCTTGTTTGCATACCTATTGACCAAAAATTAAATGTTGCCACATTTTGAGAGTGCAAATTCTGTAATTAAATTTCCCAGTTGTCCCCAATTTTCTCTATGTATATAATGAATAATTTGAGTATAATGGACGCCATGTATTATAGCCTACTGACTTTTCCTCCGTTCTCCCTATATAATACGAATTTATAAGAAAAGGTTCATTTATACCTAGCCATTCATGGCTGATTATGAAGAAATTATAACATGCGTCAAATTTATTCTGAAGGATAAATAGGATTTTGTGTTTGCCTATCTTCCGTGTCAGCCATACAATCAAGCTATGTATAAAGCAGTTTTGATATCACACTGCCACTCTCATTGATACCATTTTTTGTCTCCTTTCATCAAATTAGCTACACTAGTAGTTTTCTCGTAAAGTATTTGATTTGGAAAAAAATTGGCTTTACAAGAGTCAACGTGGTACGTCCCAGAGTATGTTCTCAACAAAAACCTCTAATCCAACTCAATTCCTCGCCATTCTCCAATTCAGAAAAATGCGTACGTTGCAACCACGCTGTGATAAAATATCGCTAGGAAAATTAGATGTTTTGCGTTATTCCAATGAAGATAAAAAATATCTTATTTTGTCTCAGTTCCAGAGCCAATGTTAACCGAACTCAGCCATGATTCAGTTCAGTGGTGCCATAGGCTCATAGGTTGTAAACTTTTGAGACAGTTATTTCATAAGTTTCAGTACTCTTGTATTAATACGCTCCTTACACGAATTCAATTAAACGTGAAATCTCTTAGCCTTTACCTTTTCAAGTGTGTTTATTCAGATCTGGGTAAAGGCAGGAATTTATTGGTTGTTCATTTGGTCTGTGACCTGTGCCATAAAATCCTGGCATACTAACATTTACATTTTGCATCCACATCTCTCACTATAGATATTTGCGGTAGATGGCAGAGATTGGCCCTACGATGATAATTCTGAGGATTTATGACTCATTGTTTGGCGAAAAAAGACTTAATAAGAAAAAGAAATATTGCAGCTATAAAATCAGCTTAGTCTAATCTTATTGTCATTCATTTTAGGGGCTTCTTGAATTGTTATAGCAATGAAAGTGAATTTGCTTCATTGATGTAGCTATTTACGTGGAAGTTTTGCTCCTTTAAACTATTGTGACAAAATTAATTTTGGTCACAGCAGCTTACGGCACAATGGCAATTTGAACAAGATGTCATTTTACCTGCAATTCAGTTAATTTCACCTCTTTTTAAAGAAAAACATCTTAAGCTCCCAAAGATGCCAAATTTTAAGTCGCTTACGGCAATACTTTACGAGATATTTGTTTAACCCTGCCTGCCATTTTCCATGGCAGTGGCACATGATTGCAGTGCAGAGAGACAATGTAATAAATGAGGAATTTTGAACACCCAGATCTCGCCATATATGTATAGTTGGTATATCTTTGTGGATATTTTAAAAAAGGAATTTTGATCATTATCAGAAATTCACTCCCCGTAGTAAAAAAGATCTTCGGTTGTGAATTCAAATTCACTGTCTTATCAGAATAAACTGAGTCAAGTTCGAGAGTAAAATAGATATAATGAGGAATTTTCTGAGAATTTTTTCGTCATATACGACTACATTTTTGCTTGCTCATTATGATAACACCTATGTCATATTGCTTGAAGCTTCTGAAATAACAAAATTTAATTAGAACACAATCTCTATTATTTCTGTGGTAAAATCTCGCTCAGTCTACCTAAACCATTCTGGCTTTGAATATTCTTATTCAATGTCGTTGATCTCATGTGGAAAGAGAAACTTGATAGAAAATGTCTCTCTCGCGTCGATTTTATCGGTTACAAGTTATCAACTTTAAATTTGCTCTTGACTTTAACTCTCGCGACCTTTTCTCCACTTCCTCCCAGACCTTTCCTTCGGTCCTGACCCTCCCACACGATCCCCTCGTCAACCCAGCCTCCCGGGTTCATTCATTTCTCTCTCGCTTCCATTTCCACCCCTTCCCTTTAATTCCGTTTTCCTTTCTTTCTTTCTTTCCAGCCATTCTTCCCCATTCCGTATTTTCTCCTTCTCCACAATGCGGCGCTAAATTTTCGAGATCCAAGCCAACTCCTACGCCTCTTCCTTTCCCTCCATCCCACACCTACCGCGCCATACCTCATATCTTCAAGGAACAGCTGCCGCCTCTCGTCGACTCGTCTTGTCAAAAAAATTCTCTTTTTTTAATTTTTCTTTTTTCCATTTTCATCCTCAATTTGCATCGCCCGCTACCCCTCGATCGAATATTTTCTTTTTCTCTCGCTCATCCGATGTATGATACCCGCTCAGTTCCTCTCTGCGAAGGAGTAATTTTAGATATTTGATAATACGACAGACGTTACATGGCAGCAAAATCTGGATATGTCAGGATAGGCTTTCGAGTAGACGAAATGCAGTAAGAATGGTAATCCGAGGGAAAAGTAGGGTAGATTGTGTGCGGAATGAGTTGGTGATGGAATAGTGTGGGTCAGATGCAACAGTTATTGACATTTGTGAAAACGGTATCAAGCAGCCACCACTGGACTCATGAGATAATGGCCGCTTAAGAGGGTGACCGCTGACGGAAGGGAAAATTTAAATAGCTTACAATTGGCCAGAAAAGCATTTTCATTAAGGAGGGCATTGAAGAGGGGGGTCTGAGTAGAGACATAAAGAAATTGCTGACGAAAACTCTAATACGCTGGCGTTGTATGAGTCGGAGACTTAGGGCTGTACTTATAGTCGTTACCTAGGTGCGCGAGCCCCCAGCAGGCTCATTTGTTAAAAACGGTATGTATAGTTGCATTTCAGCCTCTAAGGGTCCCCTAAGCCTTCCCTTACGTCTGGCAGTGGATGCAAGCTTCCCCAGGGGTCGCCTTAGCTACAAGTTTACGAAGTTAATTAAACTTAACCGTCGCAAACCAATGTGCAGTGTCCAGAATTCATTGCATCTAAGTTTTGGTGTTGATAAAACAACTGTATGATTTGATTTCCATCGATAAAATTGTATGTATTTCCGAACTCTTTCCACATCTTCCTACATTGTTACTAGGGTGACTGGGAATCGTAGCGAAACTTTCCTCATTATAACTTTCGGTTAGCTTTGCACGGCAAGTTTTGCATGCTTTACCATCCTCATAGGCTCGGAATTTAGTTTTTATTTGGTCTCACCGCATAGTTATAATAGTTATGTTTTTATGTAATCAAAGTAAGTAATGTAATATGTTCTGAATCTATCGCAATCTATCGTAAATTATTCAATTTTAATGCTGAGATGATTCAATCGATGAATGATGTATTGCATAATTTCGACTGCCTATGGATTTATATAGCATTAAGTATTGAGTGTTATTTGAGCATTAGTTTATTCTTCTGTTTTCAGTAAATTTGTCCATTGGCATATCTCAATGGAACTGTAGTCCGGGCATTTTTGTTTTGGCCGAGGTTCTTCATCGTTCCGTCGTCTTCCTTCCTCTTGCTCTCTTCCCATTAATCTTCCTTCTATAACAACTTTCTGCAAACAATTTCCCCGTAATATCTAGCCTATCCCTCCTCATGAGCTTATTATATTTTACAGAGATGATCTGAGGTCAGAGCACCCCTGACTATTGCAAAATGATTGAAGCTCCTTCTGCTTGCTACCCACAGTATACGGCGTAGCATTTGAAGGCCCCACGCCTGCTAATCCTGGAAAGTAGAGTGTATCACTGTAGTGACAGCGAGACTGAAAGTATCAACCTCGAAGCGAGGAATGTAAAGGCTGTTGGGGTGAATGGAATGTGAAATAGTAGCCATAAGTCTTCAGAGGAAATGGCTGGAAAAGAGGAAAATCAGTTTCGATTCTTCAGTTAATCAGAATATTATTGTGTACCGGACCCCGATCTCTTGAGTAGATACAGCTATCCTTGAGACACGGAGGCGGTAATACTTCAATGGCTTAATGGATGTAGTTATCATGGTCTATTCGTTACACGCCGATTTGCACGTGTAATTTCAGGAAAATTAATGATGGAATCATGTATATTCCTTCCTATAATGCCCTCAACTATAATATGATTCAGTATTATATCTTAAGTTGTCGATTTATGTTGCAGGGGAACCCGAAAACTACATTTACAAAAGAGAAAAACTATTAGAATAACTTCTTCCTAATTCATTTTTAAATCATTGCATGAAATATATTGTACTTGTTTGGTGAAAATTGTCATTTATGAGTGACTTTGTTACGTGTGTCCTCGGTGTCCCCCGCTCCATACTAAGTGAGCTCGCACCGAAATCCGTCCTTCGCGTTGGACTCTTTTTTTTTAATAAAAATGTAGAAGTTGACTTATAAACCCTTTTTACTCCCAAAATAATTTCTCAAAACTGTGGAGTGAATATATTATGAATCACTGCTATGCTGACAGGGTTTGAGCAATAAGAATGCGTGTATAATTACGATTTTCTGGAATTTTATGCTTGGTATTAGTCATTACTTCTTGCAGTTTATGCAGGCGGAGGAGTTACTGTTTTTTAATAAATTACCTACGAAGATATCTAATATTTATACATCAACGAAAGAAAATAATGATCCAAAATAGACACAAGGTTTAGTGTGGTAAAATATAGAGAGACGAAGTTTTCGTATGTCCACAGTGGAAGTAAAAGTATCAAAATGACTCTTTGAATGCGGCTTGAGAATAAGAGGTAGGAATACCATGCAAAGTCGATAGAGCAAAGGGATAGGGCGTGTGCTTCTGTTCCGAATATTTATGTACCACTTTTCCACAGTTGTGTACTACTACACGGTTGTGTTTTACTAGTGTAGCAAATCGTAGATTAGGATTCGTAAAAAGGGTTCTAGGGAAATGCGATGAGAGAGTACGAGAAATAAGCTATTTTACACTTATCAGGCCTCATTTAGAATATGCCGCTAGTATATGGGATCCGTACGAGGAAGGTATGATTGAAGAATTAGAGCGCGTGCAAAGGAGATCTGCTAGGTTTGTTAAAGGCCGTTCTGATAATTTATAGGTGTTACGAGCTTAATAGAAGAACTAGGATGGGAATTACTATCAGAACGCAGGTTAAAATTTAGGTTAAACCTTTTAAGTAAATTCTAAACCGATTTGTTCACAGATGACGTTAGATATATATTAAGAACCCCTACGTATTACGCTAGGTTTGATCAGATTAACAAGATTAGAGAGATAAATTGTCGTACCGATAGATTTAAAATGTCATTTTTCCCGCGTACCATAAGAGAGAACAATAGGCAGCGTAGCAAAGGGATAGGTAGGTGAAATATAGTTAGAGTAGTCTGTAGTGCATGATGCATGTAATAACAACCAATAATTCCTTTCTTATCATTAGATACTAACCATCTAGCTGCATGTGACCCTGTTATCTACCATGTCTCCATTAAATATCCTAGTTGCATGTCAATAGTGAATGTTTAGTGATCTTCACCCCCTGCCACACACCCTCGTGGTGGCTCGCAGGATATTACGTAGATGTAGATGTAGTAACGACCCGACGGTCACTGGTCTCCGTGCTTTCATTTTTTCCCCTCAAGGGCTTCCTGCGGCACAGCAGTGAGATTTACCCAGCCACTGAATTGGTTGTCCCGAACTCTTTTTTACATTCTCGGAATTTGCTTGCCCAAGCACCCAGTCGAGTTAACCTGAGCGTGGGTCAAGAGTTACGTTGATTTGATGGTAAGATAGCGAAGCCGGTGTAGAATTGGAATTGATTTAATCGGTGGGTTTTCCTAAAATGAGGTGTATAATTAATTTATCACGTCCTTGGAATACAATTACTATTATCAGCATTAAAATATATTTTAAAAAACTAAAACAGTTAACAACTGACCATGAATAAGGCGATATTTTAATAAAGTTTAGACAATAAACGTACGGGAAAAATCTAAAAATTATAAGAATTTTTGCATGGGCATTAACATAAGTCCGTTGCTAAATATGTATATTTAGTTTTATAATTAAACGCTTGATATATCAGGGAGTTCCATTTTTTGCTGATATTTTCATGCCAACCATATACCATCGCCTCTAGGCTACTTATTAATCCACTTATTCACTTTTTTTCTTGGATTATACTTTCTTGCTTTTACCTTTCTCGCTCGTCTTCCCTAATTGAATTCCTTTCTTCCTTTCTAAACCCGTGATAATAGACTGAGAACTGAGTAAATATTTTGAGGATCGGAGTATATTATGGAAAATACGTACTCAATTGGGGCCCTGAGTACGAGGATATACTCCCCTGGAAGGTATGACCAAAGACCTATCTGCTGAGATATTTTTCTAATTATAAAAATCCGGGAGAATAACATGGCTTAAGCTCAATTACTTCACATGCTTTATAAGGTGGTTGAAGGATAAATTATGCCAATCACTATTAGTGCACAAATACCTTCATGAAATTAGCAGATTTGGACGTTCATTATGACTTTTAACGTAGTTTGAGCGAAATAGATCCCTAGTCATAATGGAGACCTTATTGGAATTGAACATTTAGTATCCGCAGGGTAGAAAACTATAGGAAGCTTAATAATATATTGTAATATCAATGGTGTTGTAATGTACTTTTATGTGACTGAAGTTCTCAATGAATGAGTAAAAATAACTGTGCGTATCTTTATCTATCTATCACGAGTCACACCAAAAACTCCTTTACAACGAAAGGTTTTTTGTGGTCGTTAAAAGAAAAACTACTGCATTGACAATATGATTTAGTTTTTTAAAAATTTGAGGAAATATGCAACCTATGCACTGTTTATTATGACGTTATCTAGGTCTAAGTCCGCAATCGCTCAGCATGAAGCCTTGGGACACGCGATCGACTTCGAGAAATCCAGAGTCATCGCTAAACAGTTTTAAACCCCGAGTCATCCGTGAAGCCATTGAGATAAGGAAGAATACTAAACACAATTTCAGTAGAGACAGCGGCTTTAAAATCAGCAATATTTGGAAAACAGTCATCCAGAAAAATTCTCTACCCCCACCCAGTCCCGCCTGTCCTAACTTCCAACCCCCTTTCACCTCTTCCACTTGAGCCAAAAGCCAACAAATATAGTACGTTATATTTCCATGAATAAATGGCCAGCAGTGGGTCACGAAACGTCGGGCTAAACCAATACCTCACGTGGCATTTACCCGTAATATTTTATTTTATTAATCAACATGAGCCACAAAAGCTTCAATCAAGAGATATTTAGGTGTTAAAAATTCCTCCTTTTTTAAATAATGTGCCTCTGGAGGTCATACTATATCCCTTTAAAAACAGAAGGTATTTTTCGTCAAATACCGTGGAAAGCAGTTTGGTAAGGGGATGGTAATATGGTATCTTTAGAGAGGCGAAATATATTTCTTTAAAATGAGACCGAATTCATATAGTTTTCATCGCTGTAAAGTCCCGCTCCAACTACATGAAGAACAGTGGCAATGGATTGAAAGATTGGATACAAGAAAAATTATTTCATGAATCTCCTCCGTCTTTTGGTTCAATAGTTATGGATTGCTCTTTGAAAATGCGCGTATAGCTATTTAAATCAAAAAAATTCCCGTTCCTTCTGTTCAGGCCACTTTTTTTCGGCTCTGATTATGTAAATTGTCCACTATTTTACATGAATCGTTCTCAGTATCATTATTTCTCGTTACACACTCCTTTTTCTACCGTTTTGACTACTCGATAAAAATTCCCCATTTCACTGCCCATGATTGCATTTTACGAGAGTGTTCAACCCTCTTCAAAGTCATGGCGAGCGGCCGTGCTCGCTCATTTCCGCGGGTCGTCCCCAAGCGTCATGATATAAACACAAAGCTCCAGTTTCGCGATCTTCCTTTTGCGTAATTTCGCGCCCAATAACTTGCTCGGAATCCACCCGAATAAATTCTTCCCCCTGTCTCTGCCCTTTCCCGATGCGTTATTCATTGGCGAGCGTTCATTTCCGGAAGTGCATACCGGGCGGAGTTATGATGCCTGCGGGAAAGAAACTGGCGAGCAATCGGTTCAGGCAATACACTTCGGAAGCCGTTGAGCTCAGCGTGCCGCGGCGATAAATCCGGGAGAGGAAAGCGTTAGGCGGTCGTCTTATTTTTTTCATTTTTGGTGCTTGTAGCACTAAAGCGTCCTAAGGAGGAACTTAATTGAATCAAACAATTTTTAGAAGTCGTGCTCCGATGCTAATGAGAAAAAAACAGCCAACATATTTAGTCTTCTTAAAAAAAACACGCCATTCTTTAATATTTCTCCATGTTTCCAATTCTAAGTACTGATAAAGAAGTTAGTTTCTTTTAAATTTACTTTAGACTTGAATTTGAAAACAGGATTTTCTCGTTCAAAATTTTCTTATTGTTTTCTAATGTTGGCATTCTATTTTAAAACGCTACCAAGTAATGTCAGCAAATAGATGTGACTAATCTCGCGCAAGGTTTTAAAATTATTTTTAACTTTAACAGCAGTGTCTCTTAGGAGTTCTCGGGATATGAAAGATCCCTGAGTCTAGTAATACTTAGGAAAATATAACTATATCTGTCTGCTGATGAACCTTATGATTTATTGAATGAGAAATTTGTAACACGTATTAGTAAAGCAAAATTTCTCGAAAGCGCTTAGCGCTCTTCGACTCTCTTTGGCCAGTTATTTTTTATACTCAATACCCTAATCGTGTATTTTTCTTCTTCTTTTGCATATACGCTATCTTATTATCTTCGTGGATCCATTTGATTTGGTTGGGTTTCAGATCAATATTTAGAGGTAATTTTTCCTTGTATAGATAGTACAAAATGTTTATTTTACGCTTCATCTTCTAGAGTTGTGTTGCGTCCTCTTACCTAGGCCTTGCATGATGAGACATACCCAAATAAATATTCCATATCAGCCTTTCGGTGCTCTGCCAGTCAGGCTACACGGTTGATGATCTTCCATAAAAATCCATCCACCTGACAATAAGTTTTATATTGAGTATTAATTGAAAAATATGTACTTGCATTTAAAAACATGTGCGACGCAAACATTTGCTACAATTCCTCACTTGTTTTATTGGCCTAATCGTCTTAAGGTCCTATATCGTGATTGTCAAGGTGACTTTGACGATAGTTCAATATACTTCGAATTTTAACGAGTCAATATAAATAAGTAAGAAACAGAACTAAATGATTCATTTTCACGTTTTTCCGTTGTTAAGTCCCACAAAGAAAAGCCTTATTTGATGAAATCATGTATTCTGGTAAGGAAAAAAATCATTAAATCTTTTTCTCAGAGCTGAGTTGTAATATTTTTCCATATGTCACCCTAGCATAAGAGCAGCGCTGACTCCTAATAAAGTGGTATGACATATCTGAAGTTTTGGGACATGATTGCCAAACCGACTGTTCTCAGCATCCGCGTCCCTAGAGGCCGCATCTCTACTGCTTCCCTTGCATTTCCCACTCTTCCGCTGCATCCTTCACCCACGACCCCAACCACCTCCCTCCGCACAAAGGGGGTGACAAGGGGTCGTTGGCCCCCAGAGCGTCTATTTCCACCCCCTCTACCCTTCCCCTCCGCCTTCCCCTAAAACCCTCCCCTTTACCTCCCCTCTTCTACCACTCCCCTCACCGCGCACCCCCGTCCCCTCTCCGAACCCGCAGACCGGACCGCATCGCGCGGAGGAAAGAGCGGTCGGGACGACACTATTCTTCTTATCACTTCCCGCCCCTTTCTTTCGTCTCTATCTTTACGCACTGGCCAACCAGCAAATTGCTCACACAAGGACACACTTGAAGCGGTTGGACACTACGCCAGAAAAAGGACCTTTTTCGACCGCTGGAGTTTTCATCACCAAGGTTAAAATGTTTGAAGAAAAAGGTGCTGAAATTAGGTTTAAATTTCGTGTTTCTCAAGTAAATCGTTTTCAAATTTTCAATGCTCATCGTGAAGTTTCATTATATTTTATTTTGTTTTTATTTTTTCAGTATATTGAGGCTGATTTTCTTTTTTAAAGTCAAACTTTGATCAATATTCAGATGTTCAATGCGTTCGTATTTCCGCAGAGGTGAATTTATTCGCATTGAAGAGGCAAGTAGCGTGCAAAATTACAGGAAATTTACATTGCAATTCAAAAAGTAGATTTTCATTTCCTTTTACACTTAAATAGTGATAGAATCAATCCAAAGTTTTCGGTTTGGCGTAAGTAACACTAATTGTTTAAAGATTGATGACCTTCATTTTCTCTCGTTCTTCGATTGCGCTCTGAACTCTTATTACTTCCCATTGTGCCGTGTCCTTTAAGCTTCAATTCTAACCGTCTCAAATTTTCAAATTCTTTCAATGAAATGAGAGACATTTTCAAAGAAAAACAAAATTTATCGATTTTTTTATGCAGTTAAAATTTTTATTATTTTTCAATGTCATTACAAATAATGATTCATTTTCTTTTTTTATTTTAGGTGAGTACTTCAAGTCCATTGCGACGACATTCCGTAGCCAAAATAGTGCTGTAGTTGTCACGTACTTGGTAAGATCATTTTTATATTCAATAACTAGGTTTACCATGGAATTATTTAAGGGATAAATGTGAGAATTGGTTGAAACCCTGAAACAGGGAGTCGTTGTCATCATACTACAGAGTGTTGTATGCAACTAATAAGGTTTAGCCCTCATCTCAAATTTTGGTCGTGCTTCGGATAAAACTAAGTATCATTATGAATATTTGTTTACCGAAGCTTTACATTGCTTTCTAATATAACTTATTTATAACCTCGCTTCACCCCTCTCATTCTTTCCCTTTTCTTCTCTCCCACTTTTCTATTCTTGCAGGGCCTCAACTGATTAGTTGGCTCAATGCCCTTCAAACAAAATTGTTGTGCCACATTGGCTATGATATTCTTCCGCCTCTTCTCATCCTTTGTCGGCCCTAACTCTTTTACTAGTGAGACCAAAATGAATCCGGCAACCCAATTGAAAGAACTTGCCTACGAATTGTAATTTCATAAGCCGCGAGTAGATATGAGAGAAATTGTGTGCTTTGTGAACGATCCTATTATAATTGCATTATTATTTCCCGTAAGAGTCTGAATATTAAAATCGGTTAGCTTATCTCTCATAGCTTAAAGTTTTAGAGAAAAAAGTGTTTTTTGGAGTTGCTTACATTAAAACTACTTCTTGTGGATGTGGGGTATAATTAAAACCGTGAGTTATAATGTACTTTTAACTTCAGATCTTTTCTATGAGGAGGTGACAAGAATGCTAATGAAGGAGAATTTTTGTCCGTCCGTAGATTGTGCTCTTTGCTAATGGTGGTAATGTATGTCAACCACTTTTACATCATACTAAAAAGGAAAATTGGCTGGAAATAAATGCAAGAATTTGGTAATATTTTCTAATTTCCATACTTTCTGCCAGATTTTCTCACTCATTGCTAAGTCTCCAACTGGCCGCGAGGTGTTTTTACTTCCGTTTCGGGATAACCAGTTATTAATCATTTAAATGATGAACTGAGGTATTTGAATCATCGTAGATGTAACCAAAAACGCAAATTCTTTCTCTAAAAAGAGCTAATAGTGATGGCAATAGAAAATTTGCTGATGCATTAATAATTGACTAATGTTATGCAAATAAACAAGAGACATAGGCAAATGTATCATTCTAAATTGGTCATACGCGAAGTTACAGTTCTTTTCGTATATCGTTAAACCAAGTAAAATTTTCTTAACAGCACTGTAGTTAGCCTTACTTATTCTCTTTCATTATTTCAGCTACGTCGTCAGGAAGCATATTCAAGCGCTTCTGAGATCAGATAATGTATTCCATTTGAAACTTTTTTTAAATAGCAATAAATTATAATATATATTGGTAAAAATAATTAAAATCATCGTAACATGGTCTAAAATAATTGTTTTAATTACGATACAGTATTAAAGAAACTAGGATGTCAAGCGTATAGCAGGAAGGTCTTTGAATGAAAAAGTAAAAGAGAGGTGCTACTTTTCTTTGATTAGACTACTCCTCCAGCACACCGGATGTATTTTGGACTCTGGAAAGAACGATTTAACAAAAAATTATTATAAGTCAAAGGAAAGATGGGCGTTTCATCAAAAACTACTACGAGCGAACATATAGTGTGTTGCAGCTTTAAGAGGGAATAAGGTTGGGAATTTTGAGTGTTATTTTATAAAATGTTAGCTAACCATTACATTTATTTTAACCTGTGGTATCCAATTACAAGAAAAAGTATTACTTTCAGCTACGGTGGGTTGTTCCAATACCAAACTCTGAAGTATCGAGTTTGAATATCGTCACTATTGTGGTGGCTGAGGCCTTCCTGGCCGCCACTAGCTTAGTCCTCTGGAATCATCGGGAAAATTTTTTAAGATACATGATGCATTAGGAACAGTTTTCGAGATGTATTTTTTGTCATATATTAGCATGCATTCTCGCCATGGTTCTCAACGGGAACGTTTTGGGAAGTCATCCGGACAAATTTGCAAATCGGGCGGGACATCTGAATTACCCGGGCCGAGCCGGGATATTTACCGAGAGTAGTTGATACATTAGGAATATAGGTTTATCTCTCACCTTGTGGTATAAATTATGCTGTAGACAACGAGCCAAGCAAGGAATGGATGTATCTATTTCGGTGCCCTAAATCGCAATTTAAACATTTATTCACCTTCACAATTCTGATGGCGCTCACATATTCTGCAACGTAAGATGATTGTTAAGAATAAAACGAGGTAATCTTAAACTAGACTGCGTAAGGCGTCACTTCCATCGTTCTGTTATATTTGAACTTTTCTGCAGTTCAGCCACTCTGTGAAAAATTAGACTTCCGGTAAAATGATAAGACATCACATCATGAGATCATTATATAAATAAAAAATTTAAGAATATGACTAAATATATATTTGATTACATAAGCTAGAATACACCTGTAAATAACAACTAATATGACCTAATGGTGAAAAAAAGTAATGAGGAACCAGTATTAAAAAAATTTATTTTTAATTAACAGTATTCATATTGTGTGGATTTGATTCAATGAAAACTTTTGAGAACGTAATTAAACACAGCATAGGTAATTTAACTATGTAATAAATATTTTACAGTGCCTTAAGATAAGGATGAAAATATTGTGACATCCGTTGAAAATTCAGTGTTACTTTACATAAATAAATAAATAAAATTTTCCGAATAACTCCTAAATCCTAATAATTTCAATTGAAGTTATTGATTTTCCGATAGGTATCATTAATATCACAGTTTTTCTTGATCGATCTCTAACCTCCATAACATGTGTCAGAACTGTTCAACGTCTGTTACACAATATAATTATTAATTGTCCTTATGCAAATTTAAGCATAGTCTCTTAACTTGCTACGCATTCTGAAATAATTCATTGCTGTCTGTTTCAGGTCTTCAAATGAATGTAACCAAATATTTGAAAGTAAAGAAATATTTTATAAAGTATAATTATAAAGTATAAAGTATAAATAAAATAATTTTCATCACATACGTCTTGTGGAATAGTGCCAAGTATTTCCTTCATTACGTATACTAATGAGGTGATGAGATGTTCAACGAAGAATGCAGTGTCCAAATCATGGATGCGTTTTTACCGCCCTCCCAGCTGCACCCACTGTTGAGGCACGGGGAGGAAGTTACGTGGCAGCGGGTGCGGCTGAATTTTAGATCCGCCGCACCCGTCCTCCCGCCGAGTGTGGAGGGACAAAGTGAGCCGTATGCATTTCGCATTGGTGCTCCCCTTCATCCGAAATGCAAATTGCATTCTTCGTCGGTTGTGGCGCGGAGGGTACGACGCCGTGTCCGTCTACCTTTAGTGTGTTTGCCGTCCGGGAGGGATGGGAGGGGCGGAGCACGACGACAGGTGGACCGAGTCTTCCTGCTCTTTCACCCCCCCCAAAACCTTGCTCCTCGTTTCCCGGACACTTCCTGCTCTTAGCCATCGGACTTCTTCGACCCATTCATTCCCTTATTCCGCCTCACCCCTTCCGTTCACTCGCCCTTGTTTTCTACTTCGCGTAAATTTATTCATTTTACTTCTTTTTCTTTAGTTTACAATGGTTCAACCGTGTCCTTAAATATTGCATCTTCATTTAAGTCATTTCCCCGCGTCATACAAAAATATAATTTTTCACAGTTGTTATATTCTCGCAAAAATACAATAGTCGAAATAATGACATTTAATTATGACCAAGAAGCAGGAAATAAATGATAAAAACTTTGTTAAAGCGTGCCTTTCTTCAAAACTTGCAATTACATGACTTTATATAGGCATAATTTATCAAAAATTAAGAGAACGTTAATAACTTTAGCCAGAATGACCCTTAAGCTGCATAATGCTCATCGGGCTTTATCGGTTGACTTCCCAAGTCTGAGCCACTATAAAAAACAGTATTGAGCATTTGAGGTGTAAGGTAACACTATTGAATATGAATGCTACTAACATAAGATAAACACTCCCAAGTATTCCACGCATAGTATCACACCTTATATTAGTTTCGATATTATTGTTGTTAATTTCAATAGGAGAGCATATGTGCTGCCGAGAAATGCGTGTGTGTCGCTAAGACTACGGTAGACGTGTTAAAATAAATTACAGAATATTTCGAAATATTAGATTTGTTAGTTATTAGTTTACCAAAGAAATTAATTACAGTTTTTGCTAAATGCATCAGAATTCAGCATCAGGTAACATCTGAATGAGTAGCATTTACCCTAACCTATCACATTTCCACGATTTCAATCTCCATACATTTATCACTACCTCAGTTATTATCGACGAGCATTTCGCCAAGCCTGACTCAAAGGTTTGAGGTAAAGGAATACAGTTTGGAAACCAAATGATGTGGAATTTCTAGCATACAAATTACATAGTTTTAAAATTCTATCAAAATATTAGCTGACATATTATTTGAGTTTGCGCTCGAATAGTAACATAAGAAAGACTGAACAAGAAAGTAAAAGTGGGTCAGAATAGGAAAGTTTTAAGCATTTAATGATTAATTTGAAGAACTCATGGAACCTTGATTTCAATGCTGAAAGAGAGTAATTGAGAGAGAATCGATTGATATCAACGCAGTTTTCATTCATGTTAATGTATGTATCAGCGTGTTTTATCAATTGTTTGTTTTTGGGAAATTATAGACTGTAGCTTTTCCTTACGTCGTTGATTGTCAGCAGGTTTTTTTCCAATTGAAGTTGGATACTACCTCCTTCGTATATGTATTTTCGGTTATGCTTAACTTTCTTGATGTCTAACTGTAGTTTTATCTCCGAGCCTACGTTATGTCCTCACCGCCGTAATTTTCCTTTGCTTCGTTATAAAGAATCAACGCTGTGCGTTTTTCACGGAATTGTTTTCATTTTGGAGTGTTGCCTCCAATCTACTTCCCCTAAACCCTTCGCATTGAGGGCACTCCTCGGTCGCTCATCTCGCATCCAGCTCCCCCTACCGGATGCGGGAAGAGGCGCCGCGCTCGCGCTGTCACGGAGGCGTCCACAGCCGGGAGCGGCAGCGAGGGAAAGAGTGCGGTCGTCGCGACCACTTTGGCTTGAAAGGGCCTCCAACGACGGCCGCGCCGACTGTTTAAAGGGAAAACTCTCCGATCTCCCTCATCAACTTCCGACCTTTTTTCAGCCTCTCATTCTCTTCCTGCCCGTGAAGCAGACGTGGCTCTTTTTTGTGATCGGGCTTTTAATCCCATCGCACTAGTCCTTTCGTGGGCATGGATAGCTTTTTTATGTGCTGAACCGATTAGATAAAAATATTTTTTTTTTATAAATGAAGGCCATAATTTTTGTGGATATTATGGTATATTTGATTTACGAAATATTCAGCACTAACTCCTCTTCCGAGATACTCTCCGTTAATTTTGCAAATGTAATTATGGCATCAAGCTATATTGTAGCAATAAGCTAACATAAGTTAATGAGATAACCAAATATTTTAGATGTCGAACCTCTGAAATTCTGAGCCACTAAATTCCCTAACAGACGCTTCACATTGAAAATGCAAACAGTAGGTTTCAAAGTAGTTGCAATGGTCATCGCTGTTCTAGTCAAGCTGAAAATATAACTGGAGAAGAAACTGTAAAACGAGTGGTTATTCTTCATATTAAAAATGTGCATAAAGTAAGGGAATGTGTAATCGGAGAGATAAAGTGTGTATGCGAAAGTTATATATATAGAAATATATGCTTGCGTTTGGTTGGAATTTCCATGAATTGTGATTTCCTCACTTTATTTGCGATAGCAAAAATCTGTTAAAAATCAAAAATGGATGCAAATCAATAATTTAAGTCGTTACAAAGCAGTTTTGATGCAGGAATCAAAAAAAGGTACGTTCAATGATCTCTGCGTATTGTTTGTAGCCCTTAGTCTCGATCATGGTTTCTTCTTTCACGTTGTAGCTATCTTAATCCGAAACGCAAGTCTTTCTAGCGGGGACTAGAGTTACTGTCCTAAAAAAAAAAACTTTAGCAATGTAAAATAGGTAACATCTGGAAAAATTTAGGAGTAAAGATCACGTTTTCAGTCCAATAGATACAATCGCAGAAGAACGATCACGCGTCATGTGGAAATATGATCGTGCCCCTTATGAAATGTGAAATCAACTGTAAAACTTTTAAAACAAAATAAATGTTGTTTATTTTGTGGTTTTATGTCAATATAAACTCGAAAATTAACCGCATTAATCAAAATCATATAAATAACTATTTTATGAAGTTATATTTGTCTAATTTGTAGTTAAATATGCTATCTCTCCTCTACCCAGTACATATTGCAATGATACCTCTCAAGTTTTATAGGGACGAAGGAAGAAAATGGGTTAGTTTATAGCTACAAAACCGTTGTCCACAAAATTATGATCAGTCTCCTCTATAGAAAGGACTTTAACGAAATATTGTCATTGACGTTCCAAAATATCCTGATATAAGATTAGAATAGTTTAGAGACACTTATGTAAATAAGATTACGAGATATTAGTAGATTTCTGAAATAATTGCAATGGTTTCACTGAAATTTATTTAGTACTATGGTTGTTACCTCCGGTTGAAAGACTTCGGCTGAAAACAATTTCAAAGGAATGATGGTTATAAATAAAATTGTCATTCTATGACGCCAATAGTTACTGTGACGGTAATATATGTAAACGATGACTACAATAATTATATGAAATTAAATAACGGAAAAACTGCATACTACCATCGGCTCACGTAGCTACAAAGCTGCATTCTTTAACATTAAAAAACGGTTAGTTGGGAAAAATGAATGAATACTGCTCCGAGCTTGATAACCGTTTATTTTGACAAAACCCTATGATTCAGATTCTCCATTCCCTTTTCTTTAGGATTTTCTCTGAAACTTAATACTTAATACACTTCCTGTTAAGTGTACCTTAGAGGGTTGGAAAAATATATATCCTCATTAAAAAGACCATTTCACTCTTGATACGACCGTAATGATGAACCGGTGAATTTAAAGGACTCATAAGTATCCATTTTTATTAGCTTTTCTTTTTTGCATGATCTTATGCATTTGGTATCCAGTAAGCATTTTGAATTTTCCTTTTCTTTTTTAATGTTCATTTTTTTAGTTCATAAATAGTGCATTATGTACGTGACAAAGATGATAATGAACTTAAAATATATTTGCCCATTTCGTCTGTTTTAAGCTGCGTCTTTATCCACCGCAAAGGTAATTAAATTTCCTTATTAGAGTACTAAGATTTTTTGTAAATTTCAGCACACATGAATAACCTTTGATTGAAATTATGCAATCTCTTGGTTGTTACATTCACTCTCATGGATTATCTGGCCAGGTACTAAAAGAAATCTCTTCTTTGAAATTAAAATGGAATACCTTATTGGTAAATAGATAAATCCACATGTTAATAAAGAAATCATACACGTTTATAATTTCGATTAAAATTATGGTATTAAATTAAATAATAACATCATTTTTATATTTACCAATTTGGCAACTTAGCAATCATCATTTTTATATTTTTACACATAATTTTATGTCATGGTTGTTGGCGGTTGAATAATCAACTAAACTTATCGAATCTTGAGGAAAGAGTTTATAATATTGAGTCTTACTAGTAGTACAATAATCCTTGATATTTAGTATCCGTCTCCGTGGGTAGCTGCGTCCATGTTAAAAAAAACTATTATTCACCCTTCAAAAAAATGCTGACTTGTTTTCCGAGAACGGAAATTTTTAATTTCCTTAGCTTCAAACTCCTGCGTCCTCGTGAATAGGAAGACAAACTCGGCCTATCGGAAGAATATCAATAAGAAAGTCATGAAACTTTATCGAATTTCATCATCGCATCCAGCTAAGACGGAATAGATCGGCTCCCCGAGACGTGACTTGGAAGAAAGTTGCCAGCCCACTTCTCCTTCCTTCACCCCCTTCTACCACTTCCCCCTTACACCTCTCTCTCTCTCTCTCCTTCTCCACTTTCTCCCTCTCTCCCCTCTTCCGCCTCCCACCCTTTCTTCTCTTGAATCTGTTGTCGTCCTTTCTTTCATCTTTCCTTCCTCATTTCCTCCACGAAAGGGCAGGCCTTCCGGCAAATGGGGTTAGTCTCCCCCATGCCCAAGTCATACTTTTTCATTTTTTTCCCCTGATTTGACTCTCCGCATCTGTATCTTTCGTGACTATCTCTTGAAAATTGCCGCTCCGACATTCATCCGACCTTGCTATATTGAGTTTTGCGATTATTATTTCGGGGAAAAGAAGGAAGCCAACCAACGTTACGAAGGACATGAGGGAGCATAGCGCTCAGCACGACGAAACTCATTTAATGTACCTTTGTTCTATGCTGTACGAAAAGACAACCTTCCATTGCTGGTGTCCTCTACTACCGCTAGGTGAAATGTATTTTTATTGTGGCTTCATTTTTTTTTGCACGAAATTTCTTGGTGTTTAACTATCGAGAAGGCTAGGAGAAAATAAAGCATTTTGAACACGATTTTTCTGTATTAGCACATATATTAACTTCACTAAGATACCACAGCGTCTATTTTTTCCGGCCTAAGCATAATTTCCTACCGTTTTAAGCCCTCAATCAAACTATTAAAAGATCTTTTCACTATCATTTGGTACAACTAGTTATTAGTCATCATATGCCGTTTTTTACTATTACAACAATATAATTGAATGGATACCAACATTTCTTGATTGAAATATATTCCCATCCAAACGTATTGGCACGTGGAAGCGTGAACTACTGGAAAAACTGACTGTAACGGACTAAATGGCTTAAACCAGGAGGCTGAAGGAGAATTCTGAAGATAAAATGGACGGATAAAATAAGAAACGATGAAGTTTACAGAAGAGTAGAAGAAGAAAGAATTATATGGAACACCATGCAGGAAAAAAAGACCTGATGGATTTGGACACATTCAGAGGCATAATATGTTCGTGAATAACATCACTAAAGAAAAAACTCCTAGAACGTTTTTAATGAACGTAAATTACTATTATTTATAGCACTACTACTCAACAATATTTCCACACTTGTTCATTTTAAAATCCAAGGTAAACAAAAATAGGTCATATTAAAAAATCAGAGTCATTTCTGTTAATAGATAAGTTATTGCAGTCGGTCGGAAATTTCAATACGTGTAAATATAGTATTCAGTTTAAATTTTTTTATCTCGCATATTTGTTTTGTTATAAGAGGCATACTACCATTCAGAGGTATAGTTTACTGAACGATTAATTTGCTCCCTTGCTAGTTTTATGATCACTTTTCTCACTCAATGATATCGGTCATTATCAAACGAGTCTTCTTTTTCCCTCAAATTATCCCTATCCTCCCGCTTCTCAATTTACTAATAATTTTCCTAACTGGATTAAAACATATTTTTTCTTTTATATTTACTTTCAACTTCCTGCTATCTCCAATATCCTTGTTATAGCATCGTGCGTTTTTATTAGAATGAAGCCTGCTCATGGCATTGCGTTGAATGAGGTTTGCCGTGCATTTGGTCTAATAAATAAGAGATGATCTGCGACCCCATGTGAATATTGAGGTGAAGTTTAAATTAATGTAATCTTTGGATAGATGAATTTCTCTACCAGGTTTCCGAATTGAAGCCGTGCTGATAAGAATGAAAATACGATATTAAATTTCCACACTGTTTCAATAAGCACCAATATATTTCTATCATAAACGGACAGCATAACTTTGTAATTTTCAGGAAAGATAAATTTACGGGTATTATCATTCCTAATGATACTTCACATTATCATGCCCATCAACTTGCCGCTTTGCGGTGCGTGTTAAACAGGATTTTAAAGATTCCCATGAATGTCCCGAATTTTGAGACAGAACTTAAGATAATCAAAATATAGCCACACAGAAAGGCTTCAACAATAAATGTGTAGATGAGTAACTGTATCGCTACAGAAGTAAGAGAGCCAAACGACTGTTGACCTCATTGTCAAGCATTAGTAATATCCCAAACCGTTGGGTAAAACTACCTTTTGTAGGAGATTTATCCTATAAACTAATGTAAATTGTACAAGTAACACATTCAATTCACTATCATCTGTTCAATCTTACCAGTATGGATATTAAATATTTCCACAAAGTTATGCCTGTAATTCTTTCATTCGTTCCGAATTAAACGCTAGAGTAAAGAGTGTGGCAGCGTTCAGAGGAGGATTTTGAGATGTGCGTACGTGAGAAAGTTAGGACAATTACATCGATTTAAAGGGAGGATGAATGTTTTGGAATAAGAAGTGATGAGGTTTGGATGGGTGAGAGATTGTTCAAATGTACAGAAATAATGGATTTTTGAGGCGGTGATGCACCGCTGTGAAGAAGTAAATGGTTGAATTAACAGAGTTAACAATTTTGACGGAATGGATGGAGTTTGGACCTTGCCGAATCGGGATGTGAAACATGGTAGGAAAATTGGAATAAAAGTGAAAATATCTATTCAAGTTCCATTTATCGAAAAATTATATATTCTATACCATTTACCTTCATTACATAAAAATTGACGTGTACCTAGTGTACTTCTCCCCACTTTGTTGTATGGTAGTAAAACATGAGTATGTCAGGATAGACGTAAGAGTAGACTAAACGCCGTGGGTATGATTTATCTGAGGAGTGTTTTCGGCAAAAGTAGGATGGATAGGGTCAGGAATGAATGGGTAATAAATGAATGTGGGTTTGATGCTTCAGCAATAGACATATATGAAAGGAGTATGCTTCGATAGTTTGGCCATGTTGAGAGAATGGATGAGAGTTGAATAACGAAACAGATATACTACAGTGAAATGAATGGTGCGAGAGGTAGAGAAGGCCGAGAAAGTTGTGGTTGAATATGGTTAAGGAAATTCTTAGGGGGAGAAATATTAAGTCTTAAAAACAGGGCGTGTATGAATCAGTGTATGGGAGTAAATGAGGGAAAAGAGGTTTGCAAGATTAGGTCAGTATGGAGGAAATTATTGAAGCAGAGTTAGTGTACAAATATGTATTTATGAGTGAAACTTTGTAGCTGTGCCTACTCCGGATGGTAATGGAGTGATTGGTCTGTATGTACATATATATTAATGGACCGAGATCATAATCCCACGTTCGTCAATATAGAATAATTCTCTCAATATAGAATAATTTAATATACCTCTCATTGCCCTCAAATTTTTAAGCAGTAGGTAATTAATAATTCCAATATATAAGGAGAGATTATGAAAAGTTGCAACAATCGAATATTCTTATTGGGAAACGCTGTCAATTTAAAATATTTTTATCATTCTGAATGATTAGTGCGAAACTCTTTGTGCTCCTGTCGGAATTCGTTCACTTTGCCAATGATAACTACGGGGATTAGGTGAACTTTTAATGCAGAGTTAAAACCTGCTGACAGCCGTTGTGAACATCAGGTAATCAGGCCAACGTAACCAACTCCGCGGTGGGAAAAACGATCGGAAATAGACGTCAGATGGCATATAGATGCATAACGAGTACTCGTACTCCGGATTTTACTTATATTATGATAAGTCACCCTCTATAATGATATATCTTCCCCCTCAAAATCCTTGCTTTACTATAAAAGGGACTGAAAAATTGAGCTAAGCGCTTATCAGCAAGGGACCAACATTCAAGTAAATCGTATTCGCAGCTTTGAAAATAATGAATGAAAAATTACGCATGTGGTTAATGAGGTTTACAAAAAATAAAGTGTGGTTGAATGAAGAGATAGATAGGAGAGGTTTTTTATGCTTTCCGAAGGGGGATAGAACGTTAATGTAGAATATTGGCGACTCGTAAAAGTTAGGAAAATTGAATGTAGGATGTACATGGAAGAGGTGATTGCGTATTGACAAAGGGGAATGAGGGGGATAACGCTTCAGAACGTAAGTGCGGAAAAGGAAAGACAATAATAGGGCATTCGGACGAGACACAGGAATACAGAAGGTTTGTGAATCTGTAAACTGTATAGTGCTTGTCAAATATGAGTAGGAAAGCGCAAATATGACCTCAAAATGAGAAACCATAGGTATAAATGGTCCAAAAGCATCCAAATGGGCTGTAATTCTACACAATGATGGCAATAGTTCCAAAACTGCGTGATTTTCTAGGCTGAAAATTTATGATTTCTTCCTGAATAAGTCCTTTACTCGCAATGATACTTATTAACATTATTTCAGAGTTATGCTTCTTATGAGCCGACTTCCAGCTAACAATGGTGAATGCAAAATGAATCTATCAATACAGGGCCGGTGACATATCACCCGAAAGTCGAATAGGAGAGAGGTGGATGGGAATTGGATGGAAGCCTATCTGTCCACTCTATCGATCAGGCGGCCGACGACAACCAGATTCCCTGACGTATAGCTCATGGGTCAAGAAAGTGTAGGTCAAAGGCAGCACAGTAGGCATATTCTCGACGAATGACACCGGAATATCTAATTTCCCGTTTTCTGGTACAATCTCCTTGAGCGAAAATCTCTGAACTCCAGCCATTAAATTCCGTAAGAGACTCTGCACTTGGAATATGGAAACGGTTGGTTTTGAAGCAGTTGTAATGGGCATCGCTGTTCCAGCCGCGCTGAAAACATGACTCAAGAATAAACTGTCAAACGTATTGTTCTTCATTGTATAAAAATTTGCAAAAAATGAGGGAATATATAATATGAGAACGTCATTTGAGTATTAAAAAACATTTAAAAGAGCGAATTTCCACAGAGAAAAAAAAATCATCCGTCTTGACCGGGATTCGAACCCGGATCCCTCGATTTCCGGCCGAGTGCTTTAGCAAGTTAAGCTACCGATTTATTACCTACCGATAAGTACGATCTTTCCTCGTGGGCAGTGGCGCTAAGCGCTCAGTAGCGACTGATTGTTACATTGTATTTCCGGCAGTCGAGAACATCTAGTCCCGTAAAGGTCACAAAAATCCATAGGGGAAGAGGACGTCTCGGTAGCTTAACTAGCCAAAGCACTTGGCCGGAAATCGAGGGATCCGGCTTCGAATCCTGGTCAAGGCGGATGATTTTTTCTCTGTGGAAATTCGAACATATGTGCATTGCGGGTGACTCCGTACAAGTGGAACTCCGTGGCTTGTCCCGGATAGCTTAAAATTTGTCATTTAAAAGAGATTTAATTTTATTGCCAATATTTTTGCTTATCCTCCTCGGTTGCCTTTGTTTTTTAGTCTAATCGATACGGAAAGTTATGCAAACAGTAATAGTAACTGAGCGCAAACTATAACTGACGTCTTGGAATTTCATTCATTATGTTGATCGCAGTGCATTGTTGAGTGTTTCATATAAAAGTAAAGTCTTAAATGATTAATTAGGAACCAAGTCCAAGAAAGAATCCAAGAAAACAATGAATAAAGAAATTCTGGAACACAGTTTGCCCTTAAAACAATAACTCAAGGGAAATGATGTGGCTGTTTGCGTCTAGACTTAAAACATGGCTGTGAGAAAAAATACCATATGGCCAAAGATATGCTTCACTAAAGGGTATAAATCACTTCCGACGTTGCCCAGCACTGCCTTCTTAAAACCTACGACAAAGTGTTGCACAGTTTTTTCGTTTTATTTGCGTTGATACAGCATATAACAAAACTTGATGATGCCAAAGTATTGCAACGTATTGTTGCAAAATATTCAGTGAGAAATGAAAGATATTTGATCTACATGGTTCCTTTCCTTTCCGTTTCTCCACATCTCGCCGGACTGTGTTTCCTCGAACGGAGAGAATGTAATACGAGGGAAGACACTTGCTCCTTGATCGTTAATCCAACAAATCATGCAATCTCGGTCCTTCATTTCGCAAAAAAATGAGGTGCAAAAAAATCAAGTGTGAACGTGCAGCAAAGAATTCCCCGATTGGACGAGGAGCAATCTCTCGAAGTGAGTCGTAGGTCGGGGGAGGAGACCATACATTCGCATCCTTTTTTCGGTCCCTCGCGAGTTTGTTGACCCAGGGACCGACCGAAGCATGCAGAAGAACACAATGTGAGAGCGACGACGCGGAACAAGGTGATAGTAGCCTGTGCACGGCTCGCCGTAAGTAACGACCCTTTTTTTTTATTTTGGCATTCCGCATTGTGCTCGGGAAAACTCCCGATCGCTGGGCCTCCCTTCCCCCTACCCCATCTTTGAATGCATCTCCTCGAATGGCACAGGCGCACACCGACCGCGCTCTGCATTTCTCGGAATTGAATTGTGCCTTTTCGAACGGATTGGAATCGGAGCTCCTTTGAGTGCCACCGGCCGTTTTCCCCAGAGGTCGTTGACGCACATTGAAGCGGGTACGTCATTGGAGGCAGGAAGCAAGGGACGCAGAGAGTAAGAGAACACTTACACGTGATGGTAAATGGAGGGAACACGCTGGCAGGGGAGGGGTAAAAGAGCAGAAAAAAAGACGGGATACCCTTGTCGGAGCCGTAACAGGATGGGAAAGGAGAGGATTATCGTAGGACTTTGTTGGAAACAATTTCGCAAAGGGAGAGAATTTATTTTACATCTCACTCCCTAAGCTCCGCGCCCTTATTTCTCGCGATTTCTCCTGAAAGCGTGAAGGAGGCGTGATTGATTGTCAAAATGGATTGTACCGGTTGAGTTGGCATGTGTATCCCTTCGGGGTAGGGTCACAGAATAAAACTCCTTCTTCCTCAACTTAGTGGTACTTCATCATAAATTTATTAACTTGAAACTTTTATAGACTACAGAATATCTCAAACTTCGAAGCTTAGTGCCTGAGAACTGTTCGAAATTTGGAAAATTTTAGGTGACCCAGATGCTATTCTTGTAAATGAATGTTTGATTCCTCACAATTGTCCTATCCTATCAGCCGTTGTATAACCTTCCCCTTATCCCAAATTTTTCCTCTTGTACAGTTGTTCCCCATCCCCTTTACTGGTTGTGTATAAGGGAATGAGATACTGGTATAATCACCTGAAGATGATGCTTAACCATCGAAACCCGGGTCGTGTTGAAGTTTGAAATAGTCTGTGGTCTGTAAAAATTACGAGTTAATGTATTTCTATGGCCACAGGTCTAGGAAATATTCGTTGTTTTAATGTTATCCCGGTAAGAGTTTATAGTAGAATTTCTGACGTTTTATTGCGCTACGTCTCATTATGGAACCACAATCAAGTGATATTTTCCGTTATCTGTCACAAATCAATGAGGATGTTATGACATGGCTGATTTAGATGGGCTAGCACTTTATAGCTGGCCATTTATTAACTTACGCACACACATAGCTACTAAAAAAATGAAGAAAAAACAATTTTATCAAAAATATGGAATTTTTTCTCTTATTTTTACCATAATTTCTTTTAATATTTACTTTTATTGGTAAAATTCGTATCTCAGCCCAGCGCAATCAAGAATCCAGTTCAAGCAAGGTTTAATAAAATTATTTTTGTAATGACAAATATTTTCTACTCAATGTCTACGCAATGAAAATTTTTTCTACGCTTGGGGGTTAAAAATACTCGAAATCATTTGCTGCAACTCTATTTCTTCTTGCAGCCTTATTTGCTGTTCGTTTGTAGCTGCAATGGAGAAATATCATCTTCATTTTCGTATTTAATTAATTTGAGGATGGCAGTGGGAAAGCAATACCTCGGGTAGTTTTCTGCATGCATAACCTTGTAATGCCTTCTCAATTGTGAGGAAAACATATGATACAACCCTGAAATGTCTTCCTCTTTTTCCCCTAATTTCTCCCCTTAATATTACGCCACGTTTTTATTAACTCGCTTTCTTGTCTGTCTGTTCAGTACTAATTTTTCAATCGATATTAAACTAACTTCCCGGTGAGATAGAGATTTAAATAATAAAACATGGCTCAAAACTGGATAAAAACGCAATACTATCTACTAATGATGCGTATATAATATGTTACGAAATAATAATAATAAATAACGATAAAAGTTTGCACCAGGGGAAAAAGAGGAGCACAAAATGGAAAAGCTTGTGTCATAGAATGCGATTGTATTGACGAATTTATTCGTATTACTCGCTGAACTGTGCAGTATTATTGGTAGATAGTATAACCATTTTCCATTTCAGATATGATCACACAAGTCTAAGATGCAGAAAATAATTACTCAAAAAACTTTTTTTGACAACCACGTTTTTAAAACGGACTAAGATGAATAAAATAATTTCTCGTCGCCCCATACAGATTTATAGCCCCATATAGATTCCTAACCCCATACGGATTGTCCTGAAAATTTGTGATTGTGAATTAAAATAGCTATGAACGTACTAGTAAGATTTAAAACGAAAAACGTGGGGCGCATGCAATCGATGTAGTAAGAAGTGTGGGTAGTAGCAGACGTGGAGAAAACACACAACAGTTCATATCATTTGCAATACAATAAAATTGTTGGTGAACTATTCATGCATCAATTATATATTTCATACGCCCCACGTTTTTTGTTCTAAATATTTCAAGTATTTTCACAGCTATTGAAATTCACAATCATAACTGTTCAAGACTATCCGTATGGGGTTATAAATTTGCATATTGTCACCTTGAAAATGACTTTGTAGAGCTGAAACCTGGGTTGATTTTAATATAAATTTTCTAGTTGACGAGTAAAAATTTTTTTTATCGTTCTGTGGTTTTACAAGGCAAAGCCTGCGAAGTTGATATATATTTCCTCCTCCCTTCCCCCCTGCCTCACCCTCCCGTCTCATTTCTTCCGCCTTCTTACATGCCCTCCTCCACAACTTTCCTGACAATATATTCTGTGATTTACAACCAGAACTATTATTTCACGAGGATGATGCCTTCCTGTAGAAACAATTTGTATCATTTAGCATTAAATGAAGAAATATACTGTTTTCTCTGTATAATGCATTACTATCTGATGATGGATGGAACAATTTGCGAACTGAATTTGTAGTTACATTTAATATTTAAAACATAAAATTACTTTTTTGAACGGGAGTAAAGAACTGCCAATATCTAACGTAAGCTAATTTTGTATTCCTTATTCGCATTAAGTTTCCTCTTTTCGATCAATTAACATTTAACTTTTTTATTTTACAATTAAGTACTTTCTAACGACCCTACCGGATAGATCTCGGGTAACATTGTGTTGTAAACTGCGAAAAGTTATGCTGCTGCCATCTGTGCGGCGTCGTATAGTAGTACTAAATGACAGCTTAGAATCAACATCCTTAATTAATGACGCAAAAGTCTTGGCCAAATAAAACTACCATTTCCCTCGACTCATTCGGGAGGCTATTGAGACAGAGAAACTAAAAGAAAATTTCAAGATAGACGACGGCCAAAGACTCCACAACACATGAAAAGGACACTTGAACAAAAACGCGCCAGAATCGGGAGACTCGACGCTGATTGGACGCGCTAACGGAAGGCCACCATGAGGACGGAATATGCACATGCCCAATTCTACCAGTACCGTCCTAGGGCGAATGCCGGGCCAATATCTTCCCGTACCAGTGAAAGTAATTCCAGTGAACACCCTGGATAGGTGACAGCCTAAAGCGGGGTCCACACCGTTGTTTTTGTTTTTATTATACTTGTATTTGTTTGGTGTGGAATAAACGTAATTTGACTTTGACTTGACACCAGCTGGCATTTGGACCTGACCTGAAGATATGGCCACATTGGTAACGAAACGTCAAACCTCCTTGAAATTGACAACCGAGTTTGTCATCCTAACATTTATCATGCTTATTTCGCAGGAGAAATTCAGAAATCGTGTCTCAATGTGATACTGAGAATACAATTTCGATGCATTATTATATTCCGATCTCCTCAGGTCCAATAAAAGAGAGTGAATTAGAGAGATAGATTGCCGAACTGATGGACGCAAAAATTCTTCCTACCCTCGCAAAATTAGTTCCTGTAATACAGTTCCTGTGACTGTATTAGTATTATATAATATTAGTTCCTGTGACTGTAGCCCGCCACCCTCCCATCTCTATTTCTAGTTCCCATACCTTCTGATATCTCTTCCTATATACTTTCCTTTTTATTTGGACCATGAACTTATTCCTGGGTCTTCCTCTGGGGTCTTTTCCTTCAATATTAACCCTCAGTAATGTTCTTCACAAACCCATTGTGTCTCAGGGTGCGTCCAATCTATCGGGATCATCTCTTCTGTATGGTGTTCCATATGGTCCGGTCCTTTCCTCTTCTACTCTTCTGTGCACTTCAGCTTTCTACTACCTCTAGGGAGTATGAATTTTCACCAAGTGTTCATTTCTTTATATTCTATGACACTTTTGAAACAGGTTTGTTGATAATATGTTGAGGAACACGTACATTAGGGAATTTAAATAATAGGATGTCGAGCATAGGACTGTTTAAATGAAAACACCGAATATGTTGTCACCTAATGGAAGCATTGTTGCACTCTTCTTGTATTTGAAGGAGAAAGCCCCCTATTTGTCCAAGTGCAGTTGGCTCTTATCTTTAAGTGGCAGACAGTGTATGGAAAATGATCTTAGACGTCAAAGGATGTTTAAATAATATATTTTTCCACCAATAGAGTACCTATCTGAATTCTCTATCCTTCCCATATTCCCCCAGAAAACCATGTTCTAAACCTGAGAACAACCTTCTTCTTGAGCAAAAAAAATAATACCTTAATTGTATACACTGAAAGAATTGCGAATAAAAGATGTCTGCGTTGACAGACCATTAAGATCAAAATTATGGCATGGCATATAAAAGAGCATACTATGTTGAAAATATTGTCGACTGGCTCAGCTTAGGATTAAACCTGATTGAAGGAACTTTATGGGTAAAATGGACATGAGCAATTCTGTATAAATTGCTAGAGACAACCTACCGATAAGGTGATCCATAAGTCGGTGGAAGAACAGCTTAGGCATCAGTGAAGATTGAACGGTTGCTGATTTAACAAGGAAACTTAAAGAAGAAGGATTATGGTCGAATCCTGTTACGCATCCTGACATAAAAAATAAATGTAATGGTGGTGATGAAGACAAAGGAAAGTGTTCTGAACTTGCAGCCAGTATCGATCATCTCAGCTCTTATGTGAAAAATAATCAGGGCAGCGAGGAAGACGGAACGAAAATGGTATAAACACGTCAGGCGCAGAATTGATGATCGACTAAGGTCGGGAATGTGGATTATGGAGATAATAAAAGGCAAAGAGGTTTTACTGGACGAAGTAGAGGGATGGATTTTCGGTGCGAGGGGAAAAGGCCGGGATTTAGATAGAGAATAAAAGACCAATGAAAAAGATTGAGGCTGTGTGGAAAATGTGGAAAATTCAGTTAATACTAAGTATTCAATTTCCTAAGATGTACTGAACTATTTAGGTCTTACGATTTGCTGTTCATTGCTCTGCTATAACCTCCTTGTTGCACATAGCAATTCAGCACGTGGCTTGATAGGAGAATCGGTAAAGGGCTAGAAAATATTCTGAAATCAACTCCGGTGAGCTGCATTCACTAGCAGTAAGTGATCTTTGACTAAGTGTGTGGTGTGACTAAGGATGTTTCAATATCTTTTGCGAATCACTCTGAATACTCTGATTCTTTCACTGTACGCACTCCACATGACGCTACATTGCCTGAACTTCGGCTCTTGGTGACTTACGTTGCGGGTATACTTAGACTAATGAAACATGCCCGCCCTTTGTATCAAATGATGCTTTAAAGCTTTCACCGTTTAACAATTTCGGCAAGCAACTATGGACGTTTTTATTTACTCGCAATATTTTATTCATAAATATGTATAGATAGATCGAAAATTTCGCGGTACCGTATATAACTTGGGTAAATGTCGGTGACAATATCAAATAGACTCAAAATATCTATATGCGAAGGTATATCAAAACGTAAGCCACACTGTTTCATTATCTATCTTCAAATACCTTATCTCTTTGAATTCATGGCCACGTAACAATACCCTCTTGATCTTTCCTCGAATATAATTATTTATTTAAGGGTTTCCATGCATTTTAAAGTTTACAGGGTATTAAATACCTACGCACCCAAAACTTCTGTAAGCAACATTTTTATTGTATCAATAACATCGATGTACAGTAGAGCATCGATAAACCGGATCAATTGTCACCTGACCCAGTCCGGATTATCAAGAAATCCGGATTTTCGAAAAGAACCATAAAAAGGCCGTTTGATGCCGTAAACATAAAGAAACTTTGCTAAAAACAGTAGTTCAATTTAGTGCTCTAGCTAAATCATTAGGGAGGATAAATAAAAGCATTGTAGCGGTCGATGACCCCACCGAGTCTCGCATCGACGCTTTTGACAAATATGTACGTTGTATTCACTTCAACTTATTTATCGCCGGATGTGAATCCGGATTATCGACGGTCCGGATTTTCGACGTCCGGATTATTGACGCTCCACTGTATTCCTTGTTTCTAATGAATATTCTTATGCCCGAATTTATACAATAAATATTTAAATGGCGAAGACATAGCGGAAATTCCATAATCTTGCATATTACTTCTCCGGGCATAAACTGGGATGCCTCAAGATTTTTCGGTAAGAGAGGGATTTCGCAAAATCGTGGATGGGAGGTGGGTTAATATTGCGTGCCTTGATGGTAGAGGGTCGGCAGGAGGGAGTGGGGAGAAGGGTGGAGGACCTTGGGGCTGTATAAGGGGAGGGATTAAATGTTTGACGTTGTCTGCCGGAGTTATCTCGCCCGCTTGAGGAAAATAAGAGAGACAGTGTATGGGATTTCGGGCATGAGAGGACCTCGTGGGAGTTGAAGGGGTGTGGTGGCGGAAAGGGAGTGAAATCGGATCTATACAGATCGGATCTATATATATATATATATATATATATATGAACGAAGTTTTCACTGAGAGGAGGAGATGGGGGTCGGAAAGGACTGAGCGCGGTGGGCGGGATGCGCTTTTGTCGTCCTCTGCTGTTGTCGCTCTTATCGTGATCTCATTCCACCCATTTACAAGGGTTATTTTCTCCCAGTGGGAAAGGGAAAGTACATAACCCACACCCCTTTTCGTGAATTCTCTCTCAGCTATATTTTTTTATTTGCTTTTGCCTCACGTTTCGACCTTCAAAAGGATCAATCCTGAGCATTTTTATCATCGTCTTACAGAGGCGTCCCTGAGTCTCCTTATTAACCTCATTTACGAGATAACCTCGTACATGAGTCAAATCACGCACTTACACTAGGCATTTCAAATAATTGTAGGATTCTTTAAAAAATCTTTAAAAGTCATCGTCGTGGTTACTCGAAAAGGGTTTAAATTTGATATTCTGAAATAGGAAAAATGGTCCCATCAAATTATTAGTTATTAATTTGCGACAACTTTGCATTAATGCAATGACCAAGATATGATATCATTAAATTGGAATTATTTATTTATCGGAGTTTATTAAATTGGAATTATGTAACAATAGATTAGGCACCTGGATAGATTAGGCCCCTTAATCCTTCAAAAGGGATTATTAGGAACATGGCACTGAAAAATTGAATAGAAAACTCGTACCCATTATTTGAGATTGCTCCCATTAGAGCACTTGGTGTTTGTTCATGGTAATAAAATTTTATTATATTATGAGTGAAACTATACCAACTGTTTCTGGCAGCACACTGAAATTTAATTTGAGAAGGGGACATGTTCAAATAATCAAGCCAAAATTATACATATTCAAGCAATTCTTTGTTTATATAGGTCCAAAAGTTTATAATATGTTGCCTGATACTATAAAAAATACGAAAAGTTGTAAAGTATATCTACAGTTAGCCAAGTTTTTGATATTGGCTGTGGAAAATATTGTTAGATTTTTCTGAAATATTACGTACTATTCTTTTCTTAAACTCAGTTCTACTTTCTAAGGGTAATGGCATTCCTATTATTGCATTATTAATTTAATTACTTTTTATGGTATGCAAAATAATTATTGTAAATATTATGTACCATATCGAGTTTTATGTTGGCAATATAATGCTAATCCAACTATCTTGTGTACAAAGCAAATAATCCGAGAAAAACGAGATGAAGATCATCTAGTCATAGGAAGAACGGACCATGTTGGAAGCAATGTGCATATGCTGACAAAGTGAGAGATGTATTGGAGGGAACTTGTGACATTGAGGAATTTATTGATGCTTATTAATGTTACATAAGAATTAACTCCGGAAGACATTGGTTTGATGACAGTGATTTGATATATTTTACCGGTGTTGAAAGTGGTGGCCAGCACGTGACGCAGTAGTCAGCTAAAGCATCTGGTAATGTGAAGGTCATCGGTAAAAGTCCCATCTCGGGCTACATTGTTGCATATGTCTTAAGAGGTCATATGTCAGATGGACAATGGCAATAGCTGTAAAGTGAATAGTCTTTGATTTTGGCGCGCCTGAAATCCAAGTCTTCTCCTAGATATTTTCCATCACAAGGGTGACATTCATCAGTATCAGTTACGAATTCAAAAGGGAACTTTTTAAATGACAAATAGCTTCAATGTGAAGTTATTTTTATATATGCATGTACGTACGATATCACGAAATAAATATATTCAATCTTGAAGCGTGAGGTTGTTTCCATTGGAACTTGCTTCATTATCTGTGTTTTAGGGTATTTTGATCCATTGAGAGTTGAAATTTATGGCATTAGCAAATTATTGAACTTTTCCGGGTGGTAATCTCAATTCACGATATCGATGTGATCCTTTTTCAACTAATCTCAGCAAACTGGCAATGGCGAGAGAATCTTACTCCCGGAACTCTTTCATCAAAGAGAGGATATCTGAAAGACCCTGACCAACGAGGTTTGATCTGGGTTAATTGGAAAGACTGAGGAGGGCTGGTACTCCTTAGCAGCGAGAGTGGTACGAGGGAAAATGCTATATGGTTGAATGCACATATTCCCGCGCTTGACCCATATAATCCGGTTATAGGTTTGTTGAGAATGAATGAATCGTCTTTACAGGCCCTTTTCCGTTGCTAGGAAAATCAAAGTCTCCTCTTAAGCCATGTTCAATTATCCTTTACGATGAAATAACAAACGAGATGCGAGGGATGACCACCAATGCTCTATTTATTTTAAACCACCTAAGAGTAGAAATCAGAGCGTTAAAACGTTGATCGACATCTTTATTCGTCGCAAAGCCTTATCGGATATAAGACATAGCTTCACGTGGTGGAAGTTTATGTCACTCATAATAAAAGGTACTTGATTTTATTCCACCTTTATTTAATACAACTCGACCATGGTTTCCACACTGAGCGTCATCCTCAGGTAAAAATCTTTTTTTACCTTAGGAGTACCCACGGTGTACCATGGTCGAGTTGTAATAAATAGTGTGGAATAAAACCAAATATGTTTTATTATGAGTGAAGCCCTATCGGGTTATCACGACAATACCCTCTCTTGCATCTGAGTGCATCATCATACTGATTAATTTTATGGACTCTGCAGAGGACAGACTGCTAGACTGGGTTCGCAAACAACAGTCAGGCACACACTAAAGGCGTGAAATAATATAGATTACTTCATATTTCTCTTCTTTTCTAATGCATTTTGACTAACTGCGCTAAGTAATTTTCCTCGCTATTATATTTAGACGATGAAAAGGTGATTCGCGCAGTGAAAACCTGACTCTGTAACCAGAGTGAGGACTGATGCTGACTGGGCATACACGCGGTGGTGAATCGCATGAAGATTGCAACATAATTTGAAGAAGATTGAGTAGATATGTAGAACGAGTACATAAAATGTCACTCTTTTGTATGTGTAAACCTTATCCTTGTAGAATAAATAGTTACCCAGAAAAAAAGTAGGGCGTTACTTTTAGATCAACCATTGTACCTCTATATTCCTGTCGGTATATGTAATATCTACATCTACATAATACCCTGCGAGCCACCGTATGGACATGTGGCAGGAGGTATTTGGTCACCAACCGAATAAAGATGTAAGTTTTTGGGAGATGAAATGGTGGCATATATTAAGGAGTGTATTAGTGGAGATCAATTTTTATTGTGGTCGCTTATTGTGCACAGAAAGAACGAGTTTTTGTACCTATCTGTGCGGAAAATTATCTCTCTTATTTTATCGCTTCTGTCACACCTTGATATGTAGTGATGAGTAGTATATTATATGTAGTGGTCTCATGAGTAGTCATGATAATATTATAGTCACTGAGTAGTCATGTTAATATTCTCTGTGTCGCTCCGAAAAATATCAGTTCTGAATGTATCAAACAACTTAAGCCTAGAGTGTAGTCTCGTTGTGAGACATTACATGTATGCATGCTCGTAGCAGTTTTTAACGAAACGCGCTGCTTTCCTTTGTATTTTAGTAATTTTTTTGGCAAATCTTTATGATCAGGGTCCCAAATGTTCACGGCGTATTCGAGGTGTTCAGCCTAACCAGAGCGAATATCAGCTGTATCACGCCCTAATGTATGTTTATTGCGTCTTAAGTATCTTTCATGGACATAAGTTGTTTTCTATTCACGACGATAAAGATCTGTTGCCTCTTATAGGTGTATTTTATGTACTCGAATAGCCGAATGCCTCCTGTAATCGGTGGCTGTCCTCCAATAGGCATAGGTTAGCTGTGCAAAAGCGCATCTTGCGATTGGCTGTTGCTGTTTTCTTGGCCTATCATTTATAGCTCTTTAACTCTACTACCATGATAGCTCAGGACAAGAACACTGCATAAGGACGGAAAATTCCCATCTCGACTTTGTTGCCAATGGAAGCGAAAGAATTGAAGTTCCACTTTTGGCCACAGGCTGCGCTGTTTGAGTAATTGATCCTTATAGCAGACGTCTCTGTGCTAACTATGCGTGTTCTTACGTCTCCTTTTTCTCCGCCAGTACGATGATTTATACTGCAAGTAATGCTTTAAGGCATTGGATAGTAGATTTATGTACCCAAGGTACCGATCCATTGACGACAAAACTCTCGAGAGCGTCGCGAAATAAGTAAATGACACCGAAGGCATACAGCATTAGGTGATGTGATCGATGGATTCGTACACCGAATTCCACTCTAAAATTTCTAATTAATGATGTAAGATAAGGGAAAAGAGTGCATTGAAATAATGATTAATGCAATTAATACGAAAGCTAGTTCATTTCCGGTTATTCAATGTCAATTTACGTATTTCGAAACCCCCGCTAGAGAAATCAGCTGATGATGGCGAAATCAGCCGATGTGGTTGGTCAAACTTGCGAATAGGATCTTCGCAAGTTTGTGCTTCCAGCGGGCTAGATATGAAAACAAGGTTATTGTATGTCCTCTGGAGGAAAATATATCTTGAACACCCAATCCTCCTTCCTTAGGACATAATTCTTTCGAGGAATAGCCTTCCTCCATTTTTGAAGCTGAGACTCCGACTGATGAATAATATCGAATACATAAAAAAAACATCACGATTGAAATATGTTCATGAGATTAATAGTGCTACAAATTCACAATTCCATGTGACCGTAATGGCTACCATGCGGTAAGGGCAACCACACAAGTCAACTTACATTAGCCTTAAACAAGCTTTTGTTCTATAAGCCGAGAATCTTGTTCCTCCTCCTTGTCTTCCCGTACCCTGTAGAGCACCCCGGCACAAATCAACACCGTAAACCCATTTTTAACCAAATTATTGTCGTTTTTCCGCACGTATACTCTACGGACTCCCTTCACTACAATGCACTACTCGTTGTCAACAAGGATCTATTTGGTAACTGAGCCACCTATCGAAAGATTCTGAAACGCTTTTAACCGGCGACAGTAATTTTAGCAAAAGACGGTCGATAGTGCATCAAGAATCACGTCCTTATGGAGTGTTCTTGGCTCAGGATATCATGGCCATTCATGGAGTCCCATCTGTTTCCTTAAAGGATGCCAATGCTGTCATTTTCATTTTACTCTTTCTATATTATTTTGCTCCTAATAGTATTTGAAAAGATGCCTGTACATACTTAAGATCCAAATTGTAGGGCAGATCGGGGCTAGTTGTATGATGCGTTCAGGAGCATGCACGGAAATTAAGGACAACTTGGCAACTTGGCGAGCGAGCGCGTGGGAACTTCAACTGTGTTGGGCGCCCACCGCTCTCCTCCACTAAACTCACTTCCAGTCCGCTTCTTGCCTCCGTTACTGAAAAATCTTTCTCTTTGTGATTTTTCAGATGGTTAATAATGTTCTTCTATCATATTTCCTCATTATACTAGAAGTAATTGACTAAACTGAGGTATTCAATGTAGAACAGCTTTAAAGGGCAATCATTTGGCTGAAATGGACAACTGCAGGTCAGATTTGATGAAAAATGTGGCATCGGGGCAGTCATGCAATTAAAATGATCAAACAAAGGGAAAGAGAAGCAAAAGTTGTCAATAATGGCAGATAATCCTGAAAAAGCGGCTTTTGAAGAAGAAATAAGCGCTGCAAAAGAAAAAAAATATTAAATATCTGAAGCTTATAAGATTTCAAAACCAGAATTAAATTGGATTTGATGAATGAAACGCAAAAAATGGGGTCAAAAGTGCTGCAGTCAAGGAAATAAATTATTCTGTAACTCTGTAAACAACTTTAAAGGGCAATCATTTGGCTGAAATGGACAACTGCAGGTCAGATTTGATGAAAAATGTGGCATCGGGGTAGTCATGCAATTAAAATGATCAAACAAAGGGAAAGAGAAGCAAAAGTTGTCGATCATGGCAGATAATCCTGAAAAAGCGGCTTTTGAAGAAGAAATAAGCGCTGCAAAAGAAAAAAAATATTAAATATCTGAGGCTTATAAGATTTCAAAACCAGAATTAAATTGGATTTGATGAATGAAACGCAAAAAATGGGGTCAAAAGTGCTGCAGTCAAGGAAATAAATTATTCTGTAATTCTGTAAACAACTTTAAAGGGCAATCATTTGGCTGAAATGGACAACTGCAGGTCAGATTTGATGAAAAATGTGGCATCGGGGCAGTCATGCAATTAAAATGATCAAACAAAGGGAAAGAGAAGCAAAAGTTGTCAATAATGGCAGATAATCCTGAAAAAGCGGCTTTTGAAGAAGAAATAAGCGCTGCAAAAGAAAAAAAATATTAAATATCTGAAGCTTATAAGATTTCAAAACCAGAATTAAGTTCGCTTTGATGAATGAAACGCAAAAAATGGGGTAAAAGTGCTGCAGTCAAGGAAATAAATTATTCTGTAATTCTGTAAACAACTTTAAAGGGCAATCATTTGGCTAAAATGGACAACTGCAGGTCAGATTTGATGAAAAATGTGGCATCGGGGTAGTCATGCAATTAAAATGATCAAACAAAGGGAAAGAGAAGCAAAAGTTGTCGATCATGGCAGTTAATCCTGAAAAAGCGGCTTTTGAAGAAGAAATAAGCGCTGCAAAAGAAAAAAAAATATTAAATATCTGAAGCTTATAAGATTTCAAAACCAGAATTAAATTGGATTTGATGAATGAAACGCAAAAAATGGGGTAAAAGTGCTGCAGTCAAGGAAATAAATTATTCTGTAATTCTGTAAACAACTTTAAAGGGCAATCATTTGGCTGAAATGGACAACTGCAGGTCAGATTTGATGAAAAATGTGGCATCGGGGCAGTCATGCAATTAAAATGATCAAACAAAGGGAAAGAGAAGCAAAAGTTGTCAATAATGGCAGATAATCCTGAAAAAGCGGCTTTTGAAGAAGAAATATGCGCTGCAAAAGAAAAAAAATATTAAATATCTGAGGCTTATAAGATTTCAAAACCAGAATTAAATTGGATTTGATGAATGAAACGCAAAAAATGGGGTCAAAAGTGCTGCAGTCAAGGAAATAAATTATTCTGTAACTCTGTAAACAACTTTAAAGGGCAATCATTTGGCTGAAATGGACAACTGCAGGTCAGATTTGATGAAAAATGTGGCATCGGGGTAGTCATGCAATTAAAATGATCAAACAAAGGGAAAGAGAAGCAAAAGTTGTCAATAATGGCAGATAATCCTGAAAAAGCGGCTTTTGAAGAAGAAATAAGCGCTGCAAAAGAAAAAAAATATTAAATATCTGAGGCTTATAAGATTTCAAAACCAGAATTAAATTGGATTTGATGAATGAAACGCAAAAAATGGGGTCAAAAGTGCTGCAGTCAAGGAAATAAATTATTCTGTAACTCTGTAAACAACTTTAAAGGGCAATCATTTGGCTGAAATGGACAACTGCAGGTCAGATTTGATGAAAAATGTGGCATCGGGGTAGTCATGCAATTAAAATGATCAAACAAAGGGAAAGAGAAGCAAAAGTTGTCAATAATGGCAGATAATCCTGAAAAAGCGGCTTTTGAAGAAGAAATAAGCGCTGCAAAAGAAAAAAAATATTAAATATCTGAGGCTTATAAGATTTCAAAACCAGAATTAAATTGGATTTGATGAATGAAACGCAAAAAATGGGGTCAAAAGTGCTGCAGTCAAGGAAATAAATTATTCTGTAACTCTGTAAACAACTTTAAAGGGCAATCATTTGGCTGAAATGGACAACTGCAGGTCAGATTTGATGAAAAATGTGGCATCGGGGTAGTCATGCAATTAAAATGATCAAACAAAGGGAAAGAGAAGCAAAAGTTGTCAATAATGGCAGATAATCCTGAAAAAGCGGCTTTTGAAGAAGAAATAAGCGCTGCAAAAAAAAAAAATATTAAATATCTGAAGCTTATAAGATTTCAAAACCAGAATTAAGTTGGCTTTGATGAATGAAACGCAAAAAATGGGGTAAAAGTGCTGCAGTCAAGGAAATAAATTATTCTGTAATTCTGTAAACAACTTTAAAGGGCAATCATTTGGCTGAAATGGACAACTGCAGGTCAGATTTGATGAAAAATGTGGCATCGGGGTAGTCATGCAATTAAAATGATCAAACAAAGGGAAAGAGAAGCAAAAGTTGTTGATCATGGCAAATAATCCTGAAAAAGCGGATTTTGAAGAATAAATAAGCGCTGCAAAAGAAAAAAAAATTAAATATCTGAAGCTTATAAGATTTCAAAACCAGAATTAAATTGGATTTGATGAATGAAACGCAAAAAATGGGGTCAAAAGTGCTGCAGTCAAGGAAAAAAATTATTCTGTCGTTGAAAGAACAGAAACAGTTTTGACAATGATGGCCATTTTTTCATGCTTCATAATATATTAAGCTAATAGATGACTTTATGTCAAGGAAAATTTTTTCAGATTGATTCTGAGACCCTTTATATACGTGTAAGAAAGTGCCCCGGCCTGGGTACCAACTCGCCTCGCTTATCAAGCATTATGATACTCGAGCATTTTTTTAAGGAAACACATTAGAAAATTTTACTCAAAATGATTTTTTACTTAACGCTATTATTTGTTGAAGGCAAGTGTTTCAATACGCTATCATACTTTTGTTGCATTTAAATAAGTAATGGTTGTAAATATTAACTACATAAGACAAGACAACAAGCCCTGGCCTCTCCAACCCATTTAAATATATATTAAAAGCTTCAATGGAATATACGTAGTTATAAATTCAATTAAATGGAAACAATAAAATGTTCACAACTTTACATTTGATAAATTAAATCGACGAGATTTCGAATATTTGCTATAAATGCGTCTGTAGTTAAATTTCTTAACGAAGTAAATGGAATTATGCTACGTAAAGTTAAATGTTAGAAAATTATTGAACATTTGTAATTGATGCTGTTCCATCAATTTTTTAGCCAATAATTTCACAGTCTATCTAGTCATGTGCTTGTATTAGATGGTAGAAATATATTATTATAATAAACGAAAAGTGAGAATTTTTCTCTTAAATACTTCATCAAAGTGAATTTTTGTAAGTCAGCGAACTTGATGCCTTCAAGGAAGTGGTTACATTGCTGGTGCGAGGGCTTCCGCGGTGCTCTGGTTATACATTGTAGAAAAAATTCAAGACTCGTATCTTACTGTTGATTATTGATTTTGTTCCACAGCAATACCTGCTTTTACACTCGAATTTTATTGCTCAGCATATTCTCCAAGATACACAGTAAGAATGAAGAACAGTCTAAGACCTCTGTAATAAATAGCTCAGGGTGGATTTGCGGATTTACTGCAATAATACATGACTTATGGTTCCCTACTCTTGACTTCTGCGAAAATTGATCGGAAAATATCCCTCCTTTATCATTTGGGAAACTAAATCAAACGTACGATTCTTCTCAGAAGTCCCCTGGATCATTCCGAGAATTGTTTACTTCCTCAAATGTCTAAAATCCTCCAATTTCTCCAAGTTTCTCGCATTGTTTCTGAGAAGCAACCCTCAAAAAGCGTTTACGAGTATATTCTGGAGAAAACCTGAGCTCATAAAATAACACAGAACGCAAAAACGAGAATCAATTTTCTAGCTGGGGTACGACGCTGAACCCATTGACGTAGTTCCTTTGCTTTCGATATCCGGAATATATTTTATGATTATTCCATTCGCTCCTCCACACCGAACTCATCATAGATAATTGATGTAATAAATAGGAAGCCTTTCGAATTATTTCCGCAACAATGTTGCGAGTTATAAATGAACCCTTTTTCTACCATAAAGTCATTATGCCTTCGATCATGAAATGTGAGATAGAAAGGTTGGCTGCTGTCCAGCACCTTGAAATATGGTACTCAAGACAAGTTGGTAGTCATGGGAGTATCTGTATTTAAATCCTTTATCGAAGTTATGAAAGGTTTCTACAATGTATTTCATAATCAATATCGTGAGGTCAACATACCCTGATGTCGCTGCTTTTTAGCGAAAATACGGAGGTGATTATTGTAATAAAGAGTGGAAAATGTAATTTAATAAAGCCAGCACTCAATCTTACACTGAAATGCATAGGCGCTCTTAACGTCACACTAAAGTAATTTCAGAGAATTGGTAACTTTCAAGTGAATTGGCATCTAAGGACTTAATACTGATATTGAGAAAGAAAATTGTGGGTAGATTGGCACCTTAACTTGTAAAAATGAGGATTTTTCTGACTTCCATATAAACCACACCAAAAGATACCACAGACCGCTTTCATTTTCAACATCGCTTTTTCCCATGTATACTTTACTATAAATTTCATCAACATCTCGTACCTTCAATTCAGAGATTAATTAAGATATCTATAGGCAAAAATAGTGTTATATGCGACTGATTTACAAGTAAGTTATATTATTTTCGCTGTCTCTTATACACCATTACTGTGATTTTGTAGGCTAAACGCATTTCATATACATGCAATATATATTATGAAATATTCCCCCTCATATCTATTTGATTGGGACCTCATATTTGGACCTCAAACGGTAGGATATTCAAAGAAACATTTCTGTAATCATAATATCTCATTCAAATTCATTTGAATGCAATTCCACGTTAGGTAAGCTGCATGAAATATTTTGAATAAACCACTGCATCGTTATTTCATATCATACTTTATATAAATGTAGCACTTTAACAAAATAGAGCTTAATTTAAACTAATATGGTATCAAGTGAATTAAAAAAGTTATTTATTTATGCTTATCTTACTGCCGCTCACAGATTTTGTTCCAGAGCAATGCCTGCTTTTATACTCGAATTTTACAACTCACAAATTCTCAAAGTTATTCAGCAAGAATGAAGAATGATCTAAAAAAGCTGTAGTAATTAGATAACGGTAGATTTCCAAATTTACTGAAATGATACGTTAATCATGATTCAGTTCAAGACTGCTGCGAAAATGGACCGGAAAATATCCCTCCTGTATCATTTGGGAAGCTAAATGTAAACAAATATGGGATGGACTGAATTTAAAAAAGTATTTATTCAAGGAAATATAAGGAAATAAAGACTTGCGGTCTGTGAGACCGCACTCATGTGTTATGTTTAGAAAACAGGGTGTCCGCGGTCACGGGTTAATCTCTCTGTTCTGATTTCTTGGCGAATGTAACCGAAGAGAGCACGAGTGAAATCAGTCGGAATGGAACCGAAAAGGAAGGTGACGGACGCCGCATTACGTTGAGCTCTTCATCGTGGCCCGACAGCCCACTCATTCTCTCTCTCTATCTCGGCCGCAAAAGGAGGATCGTTTGAAGTCGCGCCACGCCCTCGCCTGGGAAACCATTCCACGGGGATGATGAGGGCGATTGAATGGAGGGCTGCTCGTCGAAGGGGATTTTTATGACGGGGACCCCGAGAGGTGCCGAGATTTCAGTCGACGTGTCCAATCGGCCCTCTCCTACTCTTCATCACTCAGTTTGATTAAAGGAAAATGGGCAAGAGGTCCCCGCCTTGCATTGATCCCATTGGAGGTCGTCCTCATCTACGATTCGCGCAACGCACGCAGGAAAAGAAAGGAGGCCTCCCCATAAAGCCAATTTAAACCCTGGAGATAATCCGTTTTAGGGATGTAAAACTGGAGGTTACGCTATCGATCACGGCCGTGAACGTTCTCTGGTGTCGATTTCACTGCGTGAGGTAATTTTTTCGGGTTCTTTAAGTCGGGCATCAAATTCTACCCAGGAAATTCTCTCATCCTTTGTACATGCTTCCATGAGTGATCGTCACTCAGTTCCTTTCCACAAAAGAGCTAAGTTTCCGATCAAACTTGTAAAACCATTCCCATATCAGTAATTCCTTTTATATTACCCTTGGAAGCCTTCAAAACCATGTGCTGGAGGAGAATGCTGAAGAAATGGGGGAAATAATAAGAAATGCTAAAGTGTAGAGAAGAGTAAAAGAGGAGTGGACCATATGAAACACCATACAGAGAAGAAGAATCTGTTAGATTGGACACACTTTGAGACACAATAGGTTTGTGAAGATCATAAATGAATGGAAAATAGAGGGAGAAGTCCTCAGAGGAAGACTCAGAAATAAATTCATAGGTCAAATAAACAGAAAAGAAGATAGGAAGAGATAATTGATACCAGGAGGTAAGGAAACTAGCACTGGACAGGGAAGGGTGGAGGGCTGCAGTCAACCAATCTTAGGATTTAACTACCAACCACTGCCGTATCCTTGCTTCCCAATTTTTCTTCAGTTTCACACACGCATTGCTCCATGCAAACCCTCCAATTTAATGTAGTTTTTATGTCAAATACACCCATGAACGTGTACAATTCTAACCATTTCTTATCTAACACTTTTTCGTACACGATTTACTCCTCAACAATAAATCTGTTTCATTATTCGACTGTCATCCATTCTTACAAAGTAGCCAAACCAATAAAGCACGCTTCTTTTGTACATTTTTTATTTTTTTTTGTTTATACCCACAACCCCGAAAACAGCACAACAAAGGCCATTTACATTTGGTGTTTTAGCATTAACAATAGACGAACACACACACCCATGTCCTGGGCAGATAATATTCTAACCAGGTGGGACTCGAGCCCGCGACCCTCGGGTTCGCAGGCGAGGACATTACCCCACCGCCACCTTTTACTTATTCTTTTGCCACCTATCACACCAACTCATACCAACAGCACTTATCAGATACCTCACACACGTTAAATTTTTATGCCCATTCTTAAGTACCCTGCCTCATTACCCCATGATGAATATAAAGGATTACACTTTAGTGCGCATTTTCATTCTTCTCAATTTCCTTTTTGAATTCATGTTTACTGCCAAATTGAGGTTGCGGTAGAAATACAAGATGAGATTTTTCTGCGCGAAATTAAATGGTTGACAAGAAAAGATTAGCGATGGAGTGGAGGGAGAGGAATGAAATGGTAGGCGACGCCACTGATATAATGTTTGCACAAGGCTTGAGGGGGCGAGAACAGGTTCAAAACATATGATACGACGATTTTCACTGTCCATACAATTCTCCATCTAAATAAGTACTATGATTGCGCTCGGAACCGTATGGGAAAACCCCAATTTTGAAAATGTTACGTTAAGCAATAGAGAGAATACAACTAATTTGATTAACAGATAAAGAATTTCAAAGCTGGAAGAAAGGTTTGAGGCTTTGGGAACCCTCTATTTTAAATCGGCAAGCTTTCTTACTCTACCCTGTTGAGTCACTAGTCAAAGAACACTCTAAACAGATAATTAACTTATGTGCAACTGCTACTATATTTTGGCAGCATCGAAGAGTAGGTTATTTTTGGACATCATACTCTTGATTTTTCTATGTCAATACGAGCCTCAGAAGTATGTTTTCTATACTTTTTAGAAATGAATAATGAAATTAGAATGAAAAATAAGTTTGCCTACATCCAATCTTGTCAAAACACTTAGAGGCAGTTGACCGAAACTGCAAATGCAAAACTCATTTTAAGAGATATATATTTACCTAGTGTAGCTCTTTACCGTATTAAGAATACCTATATGGCATAAACCTAACTTTTAATTCATATACCTAGCTACCTTATCGACGTGAAGATTATGCTAGTTTTCAGATAAATCTCCTGCCTTTCAGGGGTTTGAGTTTTACCAATACCCAGAAGATTAAATTTCTCCTTAAAACGGTTTGTTTCCTAACTGTATTAGGAGAGAAAGAGTTTTCAATTTCATTAAATCCACGATCAATTAGCTCCTTGCACTTTATACGACCAGTAGTAAAGGATCTATCTAGGTGAATGCAGGCCATCATGCCAAACAATAGTGTCCTATTTTACTTCATCATTTTATTTCTTAATGTATTTTAAAGCTGCTGTCCAAAAACTCCTTTTCGTAGCTCTTATCCCAGCCGCTACGCCCTACACTCAGAAAGATTTTGTTTCGTTCATAGATTCAAATACGTAACACGAAAATTCTACCAGGTTTGCGTGATCACATCACGCTTGTCACCGTTGCCTGACGCAATAATATTTCCATCACAAGTCCATTGAGTACGCTTGTCGGAGCGATTTCTTGATTTGGGAAAACAGAGAACATCCCGCAGCCGAGGTATTTTGTGGGGAGTCTTGTTTTTTTCTCGACTCCGCGGCTACTGGCGACTGTGCGTCGAAGCACGGGGGAAACAGACCCTGAGTCAGACTGCTGAGGCAAATGGGGAGAGAATGCGAGGCGTTGGTCGAGACTTCTTGGGGGGAATGTCTTATGCATGGAAATTGCTTGGGTGGAGGGAAAAGTTGGTCGGTTGGGTGGTGGGGGGGCAAAATCTTTCCCTCCATAAAAGTGGAGAATAAGGAGTGGAGAATGCGCGTTTCGTGGGGAGTGTATCATCCCGGGAAAGAGAGAAGATGAAAGTAAAAGGAAAACGAGGGGTCGAAAAACGGCCCTAGGGTGGAATAAAATTTTAAGGAGACGAAGAGGAACGCCAGGCAGGTTGGCCGGGAGGGAATACATACCTGCAACGTCAAAGAATTACGGGTGACTAGCTACTCACATCACTTGCTCTTGAATAATCCTAGTACCGTTGGATTCCGAGTACGTAGATTGGAGAGAGGGCGAACTTGAATAGTTCGAGCTTTTATGATTCGAAATCGTCTCTGTTTGGCGGGTAGATTTTTTCCCACTTGCTGCCAAAAATTATGTTTAATTCGAATTTAGAGTTTTGGATAGTTCAAAGTTTTTGACGGCTAACGGTAGGATATACCCATGAAATTCACAACATATACTACCTACGAATCTGCCAGACGATGGTAGCCTCTGTCTTACAAGTTGCAAGAACTTTTTACTTGGATTTAAATTTGTAGTCATCGCATTTTGAAGTGTGAATGTGATCCAGGCAGTATGATTCATCAATCCACGATCAGAATTTATCCTAAGGTACATTTAAAGTCTTTTAATGCACTTCCTTTTTTATTATAATGCGGTTTTAGGCTTTTAAGCCCTGAAGAACCTGAAGACGTCATGTTGTGTCAAAACTCGGGTCGTTTCTATAATTATCGTTAGTGGAGATCATAAATTCATTTTCATCATCCTCAGTTCTTCTTTTCAAATAAATTATTTTAACTTCATAGAAATCAGGAACATTCTCTGAAAAATGGAATACCACAGTTACAATGGAACTTGTATTAATTATCAGGCAAATTTCCCATTCTACTTTCTCGATAAAAACAATATTCCTCTTTCAATCCGTGATCCCTGTCATTAGGACTCCATCTCTGCTACCTATTTTTCACTTGGTCTCTCAAGTTTTCTTCTATCAGCTGGGGACCGATATGGCTCGGCATGGCATTGATATATTCCCTACTTCATTATTTTGGCGTCGATATTCGAATTCATTGTGGTGCTTTTACATGACATCCATCATCATTGGTGTTCAATCCTAAGAATTGTTGGCTGCAGCTTTCCACCCATCCCTGTCTAATGCTAGTTCTCATACCTCATGGTATCTTTCCTATGTACTTTATTCTTTATTCAGTCTACTTACTTATTCCCGGTGTTCCTCTGGGGACCTTTTACTCTATTTTAGCTTCAAATATGTTCTTCACGAACCCATTGTGTCTCAGGGTGTGTCCAATCCATCTGGTTCTTTTTCTCTGTGTAGTGATTCACGTGGTCCTTTCCTCTTCTATTCTTCTGCACACTTCATCATTTCTTATTTTGTCCGTCCGTTTTTATCTTTATCATCCTATTCCAGCACCAGGTTTTGGAGGCTTCTACTCTGTTCTGGTCAGCTTTTCCAATGGTACATGTTTCCGATTCATAGAGTGCCACGCTTCATACGAATGTTTTCACATAGTCCTTCCTGGTTTGTAGTCCTATCTTCTTTGAGCACAGCATGGCATCCAAGTTATGCCAATTTCATCCATCTCTTTTTGCACATATTCAAACCAAGGACTTAGGAATGGTAAACCACAATATTGTCACAACTAGTACCCAATACCCCATATAAGTTGAATAAGAAACACAATTGAATATGAGTGCCTTGCTGTTGCGCGGAGTTATGTTCACTACACATGTGGTTGTAGTAGACCTCGGTTTTTAGGCGCCCCTAATGTTGCCCCATGTTGCCTTTGATAGCCTTCCGACGTGAGAAAAATATTTTTTGTTCAGGATTTTTTATTTCTGGTTGGCTCGTTACTAGTTGAGAATTCGCAATCACGCATGGACATTACACTGCGCACAGGGAGGCATTTGCTCGCCATTCACTTAAGAAGGTTAGATCGCGTCGGTGTGATTCAAAGGAAATATTGAATTCAACCTCTTCATGTGTATTGCTTGAAAAGCTCTGCCGCCATAGCTAGTTTTAAAATCTATACGTAAAATGTGCAAATCATTCTCCGAAATGATATTTTAATGAACTCCTTTCACAGCCATGGCGGACGATTGCAGCATCATTTCCGCTAACTAAATGCAATTTGAAGTCAGTCATTACTATAATTTATGGATGGCAAAAATGAATTATGACAGCGGTGATAAAGTCGCTGATAGTCAATTTTCTACGGTATCTGGGATTACGTATGCAGTTCATTAAAAAGTCAGCGTTCATACTTATTAAATGGATTAATAATTATTTTCCTAATATTTTTTCTTGCTATTGATAGTATGTAATTTCAAAGTCACTTTGCAAAAAAACAGAGGGAAAGTTTTCTTTTGTTTTTCACATGTGACTAACGGACTAATTCGGTAGAGTATAAATGAAATAAAATATAATTAATTTTCATGATGAAATTGTGGTGAGACATCTAAAATTCTTATTCCGTACAACAGCTGGTGGAGAGGAGGCAAGAAACCGAATGATGAGAGCACTGAAGTTGCACGAAAACATGAAAGAAAAAAAAACATCAAGATTACAGTCACCGGAAGAGCCGGACGGACATAAGGATGTAAGAAGCAAGGGAGAGAGTGGTGAGGGAGGGAGGTATAAGTAAGGCGGGGGGGGGGGGTTAAAGCATGGAGGAGCAAATCCATGGGTAGGACTCCGGGGGCGTTTGAGGGGGAGGGCATGCGGAGTTTGGCGGGAAGATTCGCCGCCACTCCGGGCGAGGGATTTTTACGAGACCGTCTCGCCGATCACGGGAAACGACCGAATAAAGGTCTCCATCTCTGTCTTTTTCCCTTCCGCAAAGGATCCTAACTGTAAAAAGGAGGCCGAATAGGGATTGCTGAATAAGAGGGGAGCGTCCAATCTTTCCCGGGCATCTCCCTTTGATAGACCGCCGATAGCCGCCGCTTCCTCAGCTCCTCCATCTGGTACAGGCGCAGAGAACATATCTGTACTCTCACACGCCGTGTGGCGATTTCATTGTTCTCACGCCGCAAGCCGTCGCTAGACATACACATCGTTACGTGTGGTGTATCCTGAAAGATACTTCAAGAATGTTTAGTTAGGAGTTTGGACGAATCATTTTTCTTGCTTTATTCCAACTATACTTAGCCAGATTGATTCAAATCACTTTGACTTAGCTAGCACAAAACATACCTTAATATCCAAGTAGCTAAAGTGGGTTCAGTATAGTACAATAGATAATTGACTGTTGGAAATTTTTAGAAAAAATTTCCAACCACTTTGAAAAGATTTCTCTCTCAGAGAAACCACATACAGAAAATTGTACGACCCTGTTTTCATTATTATTGTCTCAAGGATTTATTTAGCACCAAAAAAATTACGTAGATGAGAGAGTTGATATATTATTATATCTTCTGCCTCGAGCCGAAATTTCATGGCTTCCCTCTGGGAGAGTTGTTACCATGCCTCTGAATATTGCGGAATTATCTGGGCTAAGTGGCAATATACGTCATTAAATGGTTTTTCATTCACTTATTCATTTATTTCACACAATTATTGATAGATTTCCAAACATTGCATGTAACAAATGATATGTTACGAAGTCACTCGCACGGGTGCATATACACCAGGATTGAAATTCGCTATGAAAAAATCATTTGACTTGACCGTAACCGTAACGACAATGTTGGGTTTTTCCACTGCGACAATGGTTTTGTAAGCACGACTTCGTCTCATGTGCTACAATGTAGACTTGAGGCCTGAACATCTAGTTCGCATAAACCCCCCTTGAAATTCGCCTTGAAGGAAGATGGCTTGGTGGTGTAACTGGCTAACACAAGGCATGGCTGCTCAATGTCTTCTAATATTTATATTAAAAAGAGATAAAAACTAAAATATGCTAAATATATTCATGTATGTGTCTAAAAAATACTTTAAACAAAAATGCATTATAAATGTATGTGTCTCTGGAGCGGATCCTTTTTTGTCCTGTATGCTAATGAATGTACTGTAATATGATATTGATATAAATTAAAATCAATGAAACAACACACCTAACCGGCAAGTGGGAGGTCCGGGTTCGAATCCCGGTCAAGTCAAATAATTTTTTCATAGCGAATTTCAACCCTGGTGAATTATTGATAGATCGACCTTACCGTGTTTTCCCACGATAAATTTTGTTTTCTTTACCATGTTTTGCTGATTAATGCAGCATGATTTCGACCTTTCATATTTCCTAATAGCTTTTCTTTATCCCCGATATCTTAGATTTCTTCCATCAGAAGTGACCCTTTTGAGGTATTCGACCGATTAAGATAGGTATTCCTGAATGTCAGAGGATCTCCTCTTGGTTCTCCACACATGCAGGGGCTTATATCCCTCTGGTATCCTTTTTCACCTCAGCATACGATTTACCCATCTTCATCCCGTCCTTTAAACCCATTCTCTTTCTTCCTCTTCCCCGCTTGCCCAACATCCTTCCCTCTATCACATTCTAGAGCAACCCCTCGCCCCTTATTACATCCTCCAGCCACCTACTCTTCCGATCTCGAATTTCATTCAGAAGTTTCCTTTCCTCGCCTTCCATCTCAAGCAATTTCTCGTTAGTCTTCCTCGCCGTCCACCTCACCTTCTCCATCCTTCTCCACACCCACGTCTCTAATGCCTGCAGTCCAATCTCGTTCTCCTTTCTGAGGGTCCACGTTTCTGCCCCATACAACGCCACGCTCCATATCAACTTCTTCAGCAACCTCTTCTAAACATCCTTACCCAAGGTTTCCGTCATCAGCTCCCTTCTATTACTAAACGTCTCCTCAGCTAGCGCTCTTCATTTCCGCATGTCTTTCCTACCATACCCGTTTTCTTCTAGCGTACTACCTATTTTAGCATTCCCAAATCTCGGATAAGTTCTTCCCACCAATTGGCCATAGTTGTGAATATGAATATGAAGAATAGTCAAAGGTTATTTGACTATTCTTCATATACTCAAATATCCTCTTCCCTATTTTACAATGATCAGTACTTCTGTTTTTTCTCCCTTATCTTCCATCGTATCTTTTACCTTCTTAATCACATCTACATCCTAATTGCCTGCAATATCACATTCTGAATGACCTGTTTTGTTTTACTGGTTTACATGAAAACATGATTTTATAAAAAAACGTGCATTTCCTTGGCCGTAGACCAGCTTAAGGTCTACGAAAAGCATGCTGTACGATTCTGTGAAAATGAAACCACGTGAATAAGGAGGAGGTTTAGAGCGTCCAATATTCCTTCTCTACTAGACCGCCCATGGTGTCCGTTTTCCTAGGTTTCCCCATCGGAAAAGTCATATAGAGCAGATTCATTCCTGAAATATCTGTACGTCGCATCTCATTCTTTTCTCTATGCAAGTATTCGGAGGATCCTTACGGAAAAGGGGCTGTTCTTCACGGTGGGAATTGTGTGTGAAAGTTGATGTACATACACAGGGTGTGGAAAACGCGGTCCAGTGGGATTATTGGGTACTTTTGGGATCCGAAGGGAAAAATTGCATCGGATGCTTACGGAATGGATTTCGGAATTTCGGGTGGAAACGATGGTGAGCCAATTGGTATGATTTACTTAGTAGCACGTAATGGATATTAAGCTTGACAGAGGAGCAGATGTCACAGTTTACAGCAGAAATTATCAGTTTGGTTGATACATGACATCTCCCCCTACAGACGTGAGTTGCGTAAAAATTTCGCCATCTTGCCATTCTTAAAATAAAGGTAACTTAAGCTCTACGGCCTCATAGAATTGAAAAAATAGGGTTACCTTTTTCTTCAATGGCCGTAACTATTCGCACCACTCGTCAAAAGGTAGAAAAGTTAGTGAGTGATGTCATGAGTGCTTGTAAGAGTAATTGCTCTGCGTGTTTGTGATCATAACTCAGGCATCCTTGACGGAGTCTCTAAAGCCTTGTGAAGGATCCCAATTGGGTTGAGGTGTGTGTGTGTCTGTGAATGGTCACTGGCGAGGAATTAACGTTCCCGTAAACCTTCACATGGGTATTCTGGTTGAGAGGCTGTGGTTGGTCACTGACGCTACTGTGAAACCAACACAGCAAATATTTTCTTTTCTATCTTTTGACGAGTGGTGCGTTAGCTACGGCCATTGGAGAAAATTCTCACCCTATTTTGTCAAATCTTGCCATTCGTTCTAATCTTACCGTTCTGCCTAGAGTAATGAAAAAAATTAAATCTAGTCCTTTTTAAAAAATAATTAACGATAGAACTAACGATGCACTGCTTATTGCTCTCCATTATTAAGGCATAGTGATGAGGAATTTTTAGTGAGCGCTATAGAAATGATTATAGGGTGGAAAACCTTTTTCAAACTGTGTTTCTATCACCATAGTACTTGAAACTTATCTAAATTTGCCATTTCAACAAAAATATTGGGAGGGGAAATGCATGGCCTTTGCCGGGTGGAGATAACTCTGTGGCTCGAAATACCGCCGATTCATCTGAAATACAAGCAGATACGTTAAACAGGGAATTTGAGGGTTATGGCTGAGTAAGATTTCCCTTCCGCCCGTAAGTTCCTTGTAAAATTCCTTCGGTTAGCTGAGATGAAATACAGAGATTGGCTGCATACTTGACAAAGAGACCAGTACTCCCTAAGGATATAAAAATTGGTCAGTGTTGCGGCTAGATCACTAGATTTCCATCCCAAGGATATGAGTGCAAATCTCGACAGAGGCCGGTTTTTTTCTAAGGGAAACCCGATTCTTTCTTAAGGTTTGTGTGGAGAGTTCTTAAAGAAGAGTATGTACTCCGTCTATCTACTGGAGTTTTAAACAGTGTGCCCATTGACGTCGGATAATAAATGTTATTGGCTGTATATCGTATTGGTCAATAATATTTTTTCTACCATTTGGAATGAGAAGGTATGAAAGAGAAACCATGTGAAGTAGTTTGTGTCGCTTTGGTATTCAAAATTGATCACAGGACAGTTTAACTTTTGTATCACATTCCAAGACAAAAAGTATGATAGAGTCGTGACTAGAAAATGTCTTGATACACATCGTCTCCTTAAGAGGGATAATGTAATTGAAGGCACGGTTTCATAATAACTAAGTAACATGGTTTAAATGAAGATCTGCTTATTTCAACGGGGCAGTCTTATCGAGGCTAGAGCTTTATCCACTGAAAGATGTACCACGTAACCATAATTGCTTTCTCATTGGGAATTGATGCTATGCACGTTCAGAAAAGTCGCAGTGAATGCTACGATGGTACGATATCGGAGGGAAGAACAAGTTTCGTGAACCCCACGGCATCACATGGTTATGATCAGGGAAACAATGGATGGAATTTTGAAAAAAGTTAAATATTATAAAATTTTCCACCCGTGCCTTACAAAATACCACCAGTTAGCTGGAAAGGAGCAAGTACATGAGAGTACTACTGCAAAGCACTCCACAAGGAACCCCAGAGAGCTTGTTCTCTGACACACCCATGGAAACTATTCTGGTACTTTGGATGACAATTATTCTTATTCTCGATTCAAGCAATGATTCGAAATTCTGAAGAAAGAATATTTTGTCATGAAAAACGACATATTACAAGCATGTGAAACGGTTGTAAAAACTCATATTTAACAACAAGGGCTTCTTTCATTCAGCCCTTGAATCTATATTTGAAAGTTGCATTGCTGCTCTTGAAATCTTTCAGTGTCAATGCGACGTAAACGACAGCTATTGGCTTTTCTTTGAATATCTCCTTTGACCACATTGTGGGAAATATATTTTTGGAATCTGATTCGAACAATTACATTTTTTATGGGGATAAAAATGTGTCATTTATCGCTCTTCAAAATTAAATGAAGTCTCTGAAGAATTCGGAGTTAAGATTCTGTGAATTAAGGAAATTTCTAGCAAATTTTACACTCTCTAAAGGAAGCTAGTCCCTTGGCTCGAAACATCATGGGATCATCAGGGTTACGAGCTGAGGAATAAACCGTGGAATTTGAAGGGAGAGTGTAAATTTGGAACGCCTTCCGTCCGTATGTCCCATACAAAATACCACGAGTGAGCTGAGACGAGAGATGGAGCTGGTACGTACATACATGACTAAAAGGACTCCATACGGACGGATAGAGCCCCTTAAGGGTCTCTGACGAGTTCAGTCAATCCTTACACCGCTCTCTCTTCCCGCCAGGGTCGTTAAAAGGGACCCCCGATCGAGGTCTAAAGAAGGATTTGAGAGGCCCGAGAGGGGAAATGGAGAGGGCTGGAGGCGGATATATTTCCCTACAGTGCGCGGCCAAGGAGCAGTGAGGCACCGGGGGGGGGTTGGAGTGGGAGGGGGCGGCTGAATGCGGCCGCGGTTCCGGGCGGTCTCCGTTGATGGTCCGGAGATGAGCGCGGTTGTCGTTTGAGAAGGCAGGGATGTAAAGGGAGCAACCATCGTGCGGTTCGGAGTCTTGTGCGATGGGAATTGCTCAGATTTCATCCCGGGTCTTGGTCCGGAAAGAACGTTCCAGTGGAAATGCTACTGACGCCGAAATTGAAGCATTGTGAGTCTCCGACGGGTGCTTGACATACCCTGAAAATCACTTCGAGTAAATAGAACGGTCTTTTTTGTCAGTATCACTTGGTGGTATTCCATCATTAAATAAGAAAGAGGACATTTATTACTAAAACCACTAATTTACTAAAAAACTACTACCTGAAGATGATGTGTATGCACACCCGGGTCGTTTTTGAAAATTAGTGGTTTTAGTAAAAGTTTTAGTAAATCTTTCTGATTTAGAAATAGAACAGGATATTGTACCTCGTCTCTGCATTGATGGTTTTGCTTTATTTTCTCTTGTACAACGGATCATTTCGCGAGGCGTTCTGGAAGTAGATGCACCGAAAGAAAGAATGACAAATTTCAAGCTATCCGGGACTAGCCACGGAGTTCCACTTTTACGGAGTCACCCGCAATGCACACATGTGCGAATTTCCACAGAGAAAAAAATCATCCGCCTTGACCGGGATTCGATCCCGGATCCCTCAATTTAGCCAGTTAAGCTACCGAGGCGTCCTCTCCCCCTGTGGATTTTATTGACCTTTACGGGACTAGATGTTCTCGACTGCCGGACATACAATGTAACAATTAGTCGCTACTGAGCGCTTAGCACCACTGCCCACCAGGAAAGATCGAACTTTGAACACAGAGAGGCGTTCACTCTTATTTGATATACTCAATGCCAGTGGCGCTAAGCTAAGTGGCAGTGGGCAGTGGCGCTAAGCGCTCAGTAGCGACTGACGTGATTGGCGTTATCGAATAAATGTTTGACCGTGAATTGTTTGCACATAATGTTTGTATGTGTTAATAAGAGATAATGAATTTATTTTCACAGTTGTAATGTTTGCATTGTTTATGGATGACAATTTAGAAATTCTATCTCGATGGAATTCTTTGAAATTTGTGATTCCTCGAAGAGTATTTTTCTATCATTTTTAGCTCTCCTTGTATTTTGGTTTGAACTTCTATGGTAACAATGTTGAGAATAAAATAGATTGTAATTTTGGCGTCACAATGGCCACAGAAATCAAAAAATAATGGTGACAATAAATATTTGTCAATCTCCATCAATTTTAGCGGCCATCCAAAGTGATTTGCCACTTCCTAGTTAACAACAATGCATATGAGAGGATAACTTTAGAAAGGGATATTGAACATATAGCCAATTAATGCAATAAAGCCACAGTCAGGGAAAGCTCGCTGGTTAAAAAAAAACACGTTCTTTGGTATCGGAAAGTCAATCAAAATCAACCAATTTCAAGATTTTCCTTGAAAACGATTGCTGCCCACCGTAATCTTGGTCAGCAGAGTAAAACTCGAATTTGTATAAACGTAAAAATGATTTAAACTCATTTACTGTGGAAAAAGGTCTTGAAATAGGCTCGCCAGAATACGTAGGCAGAAAAATCAAACTTAAAATGGCCATTCTCAAGTGAGAATAAAATTAAAATAATTAGCTTTTCACAATAATTTTGTGTAATGCTTATGTCGTCTACATGCTAATAATCATGGATGTGTAGGATAGTTTTACAGCAATTTTCCTACCTTTATCGTATCAAATCCCTTGATATTCTCTGCATTTACTACTTTTCCGGACACTTCTCTTCAGATTCGTGGTGAGCGAAGGTGCATTGCATAGATCTGGGCAATTGGCGAGTGTACCTCCGGAGGGGGAGGGGAGGGAGGGGTGGGGGGCGGTCGCCCACATGCATACAAGCGGTGGTCCGTCAGTGCTCCTCGATTCTCCTCGCTTCGTGCACCGAATTGCTATTCCGGATGGGATGCGTCCGCGAAGAGCATTGAACGGGATTCGGACGGTGCGCATTGCGATCTCATAATTCCCGCACACTTGACCCGTGCAAGCCCCAGCGGAATACGAACGAAAGAGTACACACAGACGCTGCTGGTTAGTGCATATCTGTTCCACAAAGTGCCAAACGAATGGGGAATTTTATTCACAGCGGCGCACGATGTGAATGCAACCAGTGGCCGTTATCCTCGAAGATATCCCGCCAAATGCATGGAAAAAATAATATTAACGGCGAGAATCTTCCGGCGATTTGATAAATCCTAGGCATTTTTTTCTTCACATGCAATGCATACAAAATGCATTGCATTATGACAGCGTCTGCCAAATAATTTTTTTTACAAATAAAAATATTCACGTTAGGATGGACTGCGTATAAGGAGAAAACTAATTAATCAAATATATCGTTAGTACGCATGAAATAAAGAGGCTCATATATAATACGTGACCAAAACGAGCAACATATTATCTTTATTCAGCTATGAGTCTCTATGTTTTTTTCGGAAACATGACACTAACCTAGAAACAAACACAACACTCGAATACACTGGGTCTGAAAATGGACTCCTCCACTTGAATCATTCTGGCATCGGTAGTCTCTCTAACAACTATCATTAATTAATTAAAAAATGGCCATTTGAGCGAGCAACAGCCGATTCACCTGTTCTCTGTGTCAGTGTTGTAATTCAAGGGATTTTGAGTAAAGATGGGTTACTGAAGCCCGAAAAGGAAATAGAGGGTAAACGGTAAGCAAGGATGGAAAGGAAGAAAATAACTAATACGGATTCGATTAGGGTAGATAAGGCATATGCTGAGACTACGAACAACTGTTTTCGATTGATAGGGGTCTGAGCGGAGAGATACCCCCAACCTAAGATGGCGCTCATGGAAAAAGGACAACTGCTCTACACAAAGAAGATAGGACTACAAACCAGGAAACAGTTTGTGAAAACATTCGTGTGGGGAGTTGATCTCTATGGATTGGAAGCATGGACCATTGGAAGAGCTGACCAAAGCAGACTATAAGCCTTAGAAACCAGGTACCGGAAGGAGAATGCTGAGGATACAATGAACGGACAACAAAAAAAAGAAATGAGTGTATAGAAGAGTAGTAGAGTTCATAGAGGACCGTATGGAACACCATTGAAAAATGAAGAGCAAGATGGATTAAAAGCATCCCGAGACACAATGGGTTTGTGAAGAACATATTGAAGGCCAAATGGAGGGAATAGTTCCCAGAGGAAGACTCAGGAATAGGTTCATGGACCAAATAAAGAGAAGGGCACATAGGAAGAGATACCAGGAGGTAAGGGAACTGGCATGGGATAGGGAAAGGTGGAGTGCTGCAGTCAACTATTCGTAGGGTTGAACAGCGAATAAATAAATGAGGGGTCTGAAGCGGTAAAATTCTGCACGATTTCTACTCTCATTATTTTGAATACCTAGTTTATCCCACATTTGATTCTTTTAAAGTACGCCTAATATAAAATTTGAGTGAAGATAACTGCATTTTCCCAATTGCGCCATTACGCCAATAAATATATCAGGGGTCTGAAGCGGTTAAATTCTGCACTATTTCTACCCTCATTATTTTGAATACCTAGTTCATCCCACATTTGATTCTTTTAAATTACGCATAATTTTAAATTTGAATGAAGATAACTGCATTACCCCAATGAGAAAATAGGATTACCCACTCATTAGCAATGCGCGTTTCTGCAATTTGTCAATCACTCGAATTAAAAACAGAATCGTGAAACCCTTTGGGGATTGAAGGAGACCTTTTGAACTATGCAATGCCATATCAGCAAAGAATTGAGCAAAACACTTGACCTTGGACAAAAAGAAAACGCTTTCCAAGAGGCGAAATATAATACCCTCACAGAAGCGGATCTTCCCTTTATCTGAGCACTTGAAGGAATCTTTGCGAAAGCCGAGAAAACGAGCGATTTTGTTGCGACTTCGCATTTTTTGCCGAGAAGAGCCTTTTGACGTTATATTGCAAGAGAGAGGCGGAATTCTGCGAGTCAAGGAAAATTGAAGAAATAAAATAATAACAATAAGGAAGACGTAAAAAAATGGGGAAGGGAAGGACAAAATTTCGGGGGGCGGGGGGAAAGGAAAGAGAAAGTTGGTCTCTCTCTCTCATATATATATATATATATATATATATATATATATATATATATATATATATATATATATATATATATATATATATATATATATATATATATATACACACACACTTGTATCTCTGTTTGCGTCTCCGTCTGTATTTGCTCTCTGGAGTGAAGGAGAAAGGGTACTGGAGTGATTTTTATTTCATTTCTGGAAGGATAAGGGGAGGAAAAGACCATGGGGTTTGGCCCCTCTGTGCACAGATGTTTCTTGACAGGGGGTGGGAGCAAAAATCTGAGGAGAGCAGCATTAGAGTCCCTCCCTCCCACCCATTTGGATGACTGCAACTATGGAGGAGCAACTTGTTTGTGGCAACAAAAAATTAAAATAAAATCAGTTCATAGCCCCGGATAAGCTAGTGAGTGACGTGAAGGTTTCTGCTACAGGCAGTTCCATTTAGTCATGGGCGTGGGGCATTTTTCTGCAAAAACAATCAAGATATGGCTGATCCTCAAGGAGAATCCAGCCCAAATGACTGAACCAGAACAAATACAAAATGTAACTTTTTTAAAGGGGGAAAGTGCGCTTCAAAAAATTACTTAATTATGATTAATAAAATTTGCTTTAATGAGTAAATTTAGGCCTTTTTGACTTGTATATTTTTTTAATTTCATGAATATATTAAATGCTCCTTTGCGTGTAATCTTATACGATAAAGCTTAAAACTTTTACCTCTTAATGAAAGCTTATACTGATTGCCGTTTCCATTGCTATTATGTATGGTTTGATATTCTGATTTTTCAATAAATCAAGAGAAGGGTATAATTTTCTTCACGGTAAAAAAATTAGTAATTTTTTGGATGTTATTAAAACATATTCAACAATATATTCATTTATATACAAATAATACCTTTTGATCAAAGAAAAAATCTTATTTGCATATAAATCACCTCAGAAAATATTTTGTGTCACATACTCAATTGCAAAGTCAATTTCTATGTAAGTACACAATAATTGTCTATTCCATTATACCTCCAGCTAAGCTATAAGAAGTCCGTCAGCTTATTCTTGTATTAAACTTAAAACTGCATATTGTTTTCTATATTATGACTTTATAATTTGAGCGGTGGAAAATACGGAACATATTCTAAAATTCATTTATTTAAAATTCAATGAGCCATTTATTAATTTCTTTGAACTTCACTTTATTTATTTAGATTGATAAAAGTTTTTGTACGTATTATTGAAAATGGTAGAATACAATAGAATGTTATTATTTAGTAGTAGAATGTAGTAGTGTAGTAAGTAGTAGTGTAGCATTGTAGTAGAATTTAGTAATAGTAGAATGGTAGGTACTTTATTCGCCAGGTTTCTCTCCCCGTGCAGTCTGAGACACTTTTCTACTATATATGAGGACCCCAGAAGTCGAGGGGTCTAAGTAACAAAATCGTTGTTTTGAGAAAACTTAAGTCAAAGTCGAAAATGTTTGGTACAACCCACTAAGTAGTTAAGAGGCATTACCCTAGATACCCATCACCTGTCAAGAAAATCACTTGGATCCCTTAACCACCTAAAAGATTAATATTTTCACATCCCATTCCTGTACCTAACTTACCTTTTTTTTAAATGTCACTTAGACCCCTTTACTTCTGGGGTCCACATATATTATATATTATTCCTAAGTAATGTATGATAGTTGAATAATTTTGAAGTAGTTTACTAAGAATTTTGGAAAATAAGGTAAACAGCAGAAGCTTTTCTTGGCCGCAGCATTCGTTACAATATGTTGACTGTGTTGCTACGACAGAAACCGAAAGTCTGTTATTTAAACCTGATTACATTTTTTATATTATCAATAACCCAAGTTTAAAATATGTATTACGTGCCTCAATATAAAGTGCATATTATTCAAGTTTTTAAACAGTTTTATTCGGGCAGAATTGGACTTTAAAAAGTTATGTGAAGAGATACCGTTGTACTACCAATAAGACAGCGCATTTCAGCGTTTAAATTCATTAATTTTTAACCAATGTATCTTCGCTAAATAAAAAACAACCTAGTAATATTGTTGCACCATCCGATAGTAAAAATTTTACTATATTAGTTATATTAAAATCAAGGCAGGCTATTATGTTTGCCTAAAATAAAGGTTTCTCTTTTAAACCTTGTTCACATAAACCTAATGGGATTAATCAAACCCCAACCACATTTTAAACTCCTCTTCAATTGTGTGATCACTAAGATGACTCCAATTAAGTAACTGCGCGGTTGATTCCACGGTTCTTTGAAAATGTCCAAAGCAAACACCTTTGTGTTTAACGTTGAGCTTCACCCCGTGGACTGTAGCGCTTAGCGTTCGCATACAGGTACCTGTGGCATCATATGCACGATATCTGTGGGGACAAATTGCTCCTTAACGCCCCAATGAGATTTACAGTGGAAGGGGACACCTTGGTAGTGTAATTGGTTAGAATACTTGGCGCGAAATCGAGGGATCAAGGTTCGATTCCCAGTCCAGGCAAAGTATTTTTCCACTGTAAATTTCACATAATTGAAGAAACAGATTATTTCTTCGGGGTCAAATTGACCCCTAACAGTAATAATAAGTATGTCACAAAGACCGGTACTTCTAGTGTTGATCATTCACCAGAAGTTTTCCCTTCTTACAAACGGTTTTTCGTGAAAAAGGCTATATATATTACATAAAGTGCTGCAATTTTCCCCGTGATTTTCCTATTCTCGTATTAAGCACCATGGTTTTTCAATTGAAATTTGAAAATATATTCTATGATATGTGGCAATACATTTTGAAAACATCATTGTGATGTTAACAGAACGTAACTTTGAAATATCCATTCATTTATTTATTCGTACAACGCATTTCAAAGCTTAAAACATCATCATCAGTTTTATTTTAGTGCGTTGAAACTCATTGTTTAAATAAATAACAGTGGGCATTTCAAAATTTCCTTCTATAACTTAAATTTGAAAGTAAAAAAGCGTGAAAAGGCGGGTTTTTTTAAACATATTAAATTCAGCACATGTATTGCTATTCATAAGCTGTACAAGCGTACAGCTTATGAATATAAATGGCATTTATGTCCTTTTCCGGTTGAAACTTCATTATAATATTTGTTTTCAGCCAGTTCGATGTTTCTGTATTGAGGACGTTGGCTTAATTTCCTTTCTATTAATCGATAAGTACTTTCCAGGGACCAAAGGCACTGTGGTTTAATTTATCGTTACATATTTTAATGTAATCACGTAACACATGCCGAGTATTTTATTTGCATATGGCTTTATAAACTCATTTTGGTCTTCAACGTTCTCCTAAAATATACTCGTCATGATGTTCACATTAAGCCACATGAGCAGAAGATCGTAAACAAACGTAGTAGCCAAAATTGTTATTTATGCAAAATAATTTCACGCCTTCGGATACCTCTGCATTGCACGTAATATTAGTTCGAAGAGCTTATTTCCGAAAACTTTTTCTCAAATTTCAGTATTTTTCATCGATTACACTTTTTACTGCAATCGCGGACAAATATTTGTAACACCGTTACTCCGGAGGAGAAATAGAAAAGCATGAGTTGTAAGGTGGTAAAAGGCTACGAATGAACCTGGATGGCTATTTTTAAGGTGTATTTATGATAAAGGGTGAAAATTCACGGAGGACAATGAAGGGACTAATTTTTATTTCAATGCGACGAAAATAATTAGAGGAAAATCGGGAAATATTCTGAGTAAATGAGCTAGAGTGAAAAGATGGGGAATTCTCGACGACACCATGAAGCGTTTAATGGAGCCAAGAGGTCATTATTGTACTGTTAAGGCCTATAACAACAATGCAAGTTGTGGGTTTATGGAAAAAAAATCCCTGTTAAGATAATTTTTCAAATGTTTTTTTTTGCTTAAAATACAACGGGCATTTACCTAGATATTGTTTTTCAAAGTGAATCAGTATTTTATTCACGAGTTGGAATAACGAGTTTCATGTTTTTGAATTTAGCTGTTTTTAAAATTGTTAATATTGGACAAAGGAACGATAAATTATCTCATAGACGAGGAAACAATATGGTTTTGTCGGAGATTGGCCCTTCGAAATTGAGGAGAAGAAAATTAATGATGAGTTTTCATTTGCCATCCCCCGCTAAATCTTTTGAGTGTGTTTTGAATTCGATCAATTTTTTTTTCGTTACTTCCAGCCCTCGTCATTTAACGCCGTTCTGTTGTTTAATCCATTCCCCTTCTGCTGGCGATTTTGTTCCGTGAGAAATGTCAGAACAGGGTCCGGAGAGTGGATTCAAATGGAAGTTGGACCGAAGCAATGGGAGACAAGGGTGGTCAGGGGTCATATCTGGGACCATCGCTTTTGATAAATTGCCGAGGATTAAGCACCGGAAAGGGAAACGACGCTTTGGTCGGTGAAAACAGCTTTTGGTTAAACCGAAGATAAGCCTGCGACATTCTGCGATATCCTCTTAGCGCTCCGAAACAAGATTTTGTCTTGTGGAAATTCTTGTAGGCATTGTCTCGCGATTATACACGCAATATCAGTCGCTGCTAACGAAATATAACAACTTTAATGCGAAAATATGCAATGACCAAGTAGTGTAAGCGTAATATTATTGGTCTTTTAGTAGAACGCGCGTGCTATCTGTTGGAATGTACTTGAGTTTTTGACCAGACAATCACCCATACTGAAAAAATATCAGATTTTCCTGTCTTGAATTGAAATGAGTACTTTGATACAGAGACAAAAAGTCTGTCAAAAAGGATACCCGTGACCATAGACATTACTTTGAGCGTGATACAAGTGGTGAAAGATTCACAGATATACCACGGTCTGCATAAAACAGATCACAAGAACGCCAGAGGGATCTCCAAGTTCATTTCGATATATCACGAATAAATTTTCTGGATTCATTCCAAATATTGAATTTTATCTTATGCATCAAAATAATTTTTTCTGCCAACATACTTCATGGATTACGATGCGATATGATATGAATATTTTTTGGCGTAACTTGGTTGAATAGACACATGTTGGTAAAAATTAAATTAACTTGAATATTCAACAAAATCTTTTAATTTTTCTGCACAACCGGATTCAATCGTTAGGGGATCATTAGATACTGCACCTTTGTTGTACTTGTTTTGCGTCAAATGATGCTCTTATAGGTGAAACCGCTTGTGAAGAATTATTAAAAGATTTTTTGGAATTGAAAAATGTTAATTGAATTTTTATCAACGTGATGCGATACATTTGAATTACCTCGTCATCAGCCTTCTTATTTTAGCACTTCAGCAAGAGGACATTAGGTCATAAGATAAGGATGGGGGCAATTGTTTCCTTTGACCTGGCGTTATAGTTAGGATGTCGGTAGAAGCGTTGAGGACGCGGGAGAGGGTGGGCGGTCAGCAAAAAACGGGTCACAGCGCCCTCTGCGTCTCCCACGAGCCCTAATTTTGAGGTCGGCGTTTCGCCGTCGACGGTCGACGAAAATTGGAGCGTGGACGAGAGCAAAAGGGATGGACGAAACTTGCAAATTTCGTCCGAACGTTGATTTAGGGACCCTCATCCCCTCAGGCCGAGTGCTCTAAAAAATTTTCAGTCCCCGTTCCATTCTCTGGCTCTCATTACCGAAGTTCCCGAAAGAGCAAATTATTTTTTGCCATCGACCTAATCCCTCCCAACCCCTCAATCAGATTTGAACTTTTTCATCTTCCCTGTGTTGTGACAAAGATTTTCAGTGAAATCCCAATACAATTCCTCGAGTTAAATGCATAGTTGGGTTTACCGATTTTCGATTTATTCTAAATTTTAATCATTTCAGGATGGAATACCATTGGGGAGTAAGTTCAAGCCTAACTTAGGGCTAAATAATGGCAACTTTAGTGATGTCAAAACACAGTTAAACCTGTTAAAGTGCTCACAACCGGACCCTCTAAATAATGGCCGCTTATGTAGTTGGCCGTTGAAGGGAGAGAAAATTTTCGTTGAATTTCTGGGCAACTCTTTTCTTCCCTTCCCGCAAAAATCGGCCGATTATGGTGGCGACCCTTTAACCCTTAGAGTGCCAGAGTGCCAATCAATGAGCCCTTGTGGTATGTGTGGAAAATGCCTCGGGACTTTTTATGAATAAATGTCAAATTATGTTTGTTTCTCTATAAAAAATCAATATACACAGCATAAGAAAATAATATAACATGCCCAATGAGTTTGAGAAGATATCATTAAAAATTAGGCTTTCAAATATTATTAAGATTTTTTGAATAAATTTCATTCTAAAGAGGAACATACTCCTTACTATTGCCATGGCCATCTATACACCAAGCTGGGATTTGACCTCTCCCACAACTGACCTCCATCTCTCTCTGTATGCTGCTTCCTCCACTGTCCTAACCAGCCGATTGACATCTGACGTCACTCCATCCCATAATCGTCGTCTCGGTCCTCCACGAGGTCTTCTTCCCTCTGGTCTTTTCCCAGGCCTATCTCCTTCAGTAATGTACCCTGCTCACTTCTCAATACATTGGCCGGCCCATCTCACTCTTCCGCATGTAACCATGGTTTAGCGCATGCCGCCATGTCTTAGTACTTGTAACTTAATCTCATTTCCTTCCTGTGCTTGATTCTCCAATGTGCTGCGCTTGTTTTATTTGCGGGGCCATAGAATTTCTAAGGATTTTGTTTTAAAACATTTTAAGGTTTTTTCTTCCTCCTTACACATTATCCATGTTTCTGGGCAATACAGGACCTCAGGGTGGATTATTAAGTGGTAAATTCTTATTTTTGTATTCTGAGGTATTATCTTTAAAGTTAGTATCTTGTTGCATGCGTACAAACTTTTATTTTGCTAGTTTTATTCCATATGCTATCTCGGGCTCTTCACTGTTTTTGTTTGTCATTATTTATTACTCTGAGTCGTTTGAATTGATACACATTCCCAAAATTAAGAGGTACATTGTCATCAGAACAGGGCTTGGCATTTCTCACACGTACCCGCTTGTGGAGGCTGGCACTAATAGGGTTGAGGAAAGTGTCCGTGGAGGTACGTTTCACTCTCTGTCCTGCCGCAGTCCAGCATGCATATGATTAAAGCCGCGTCTGAATTCACTGATAGGATTCTCATAAGGTTGCGTCCTAACGAGGACGGCACCCTTATCGAAGGATGTCCAAACTGCTATCGCCTCCTCCCAAGGATCCGTGCTAGGATGCATCCTTCACGGATATACATCTAAATCTACATAATACCCCGCAGCCGCTGCTTGGGCATGTGGATGCGTCTAGTGCTCATTTACACACATCCTCGAAACGTAATTTTGTAAATTATCCCCCGTGAATACATCAGGGAGGCATGCTGCGTGTTTTGCACTTGCTTCCTCAGCAACTTCATTTAATGAGGAGAATTCATAACAGATCACAGAGTTCGCGTAGTAAAAATAATACAAGCTAAAAATTTTATGCATTCTCTAAATGCGTGATTATATCTTTACCTTCTCCTTCTCATGGCACTTCCACTATTAGCGGCTAACTTGTCGATTTTAAAATATATTATGCATAGGAATGAGAGAGACAGCCTTTTTTAAAGATCGTCAACCTTGATCTCAATTATTTTTAAAAACATATCCGGTATCATTCCTTCATATTTTTTTACAATATTATATATAACTTAGTTTCCATGCTTGAGTTTTACGTTTTGGTGCTTTGTTAATTCGAAAGCTGAAGAAAACGTAACACACGTGAGTCCCAAGATACCTAGTTATGAATGTTTTCATTAACTTTCGCATTATTTAAGGTCTCCTTTAACGGATTTAAGTTTCACCGTTTTGCTCACTTGGGGAATTTTATTTTACCAAAATGTTTTTAAATATGGAAGACTGAATTATTTTTCAAAACAAAAATATTTAACTCCTACCGAAAATGAGAATCAAGATGGTTACATGACGAGAAAGGCTGAGAAAAGTAAATCTTGAAAACAGTTCTCTGAAATTATACCATGTTCGAAAAGATAAATCTACTGTCAAACACCATTGACAAATAAACTGCTAGAGAAAATTTTGAGAATGTTATAACCGTGAGAGTTGATATCGCATTATATTACACGGCGAAAATTTTCAAACTACTGTTATGAGTAATTGCGACTTTTGGCCTTTAGCACGGTTAAATATCGTATATAAAATGACCTATTTGGATTTGATTGGGTTAAGCTTAAGTCGTAACTCAATTGTTTCGTAATCTTCTAATTTTTATCTTTGCTATATTGTCTCGTAGATGGTAGCACTGTAAAAAAGGACGTTAAAGCTCGTGCATTATCAAGAACACATTGACACCTCACCTTGTGGTATTCCCTTATGTCCTTGAATAATTTTAAATTGAACGCTGCTCGATTGCTTAAATTTTACCGATAATCAAGCGAATTATGAGTATACTATGGTAAAAATGATCATTGGCTCAGTTAAAACATTATATCAAGTTCTATGTGTATTAGATGTTAGAGTCACATTTCAAAACCGTGAAAAAATTCATCCTGGAATTACGAAGTAAGAGAGTCATTGATATATATAATACGAACATATATCGGATTAGCGCGTCAGAATTGGAACATCAGAATAGTCCCAGGACTGCGCAGAGTCCTCATTCGTGGAGGACTCTGTTGGTTGGCGCCTTGCTTCCCTTTTCCAATTAGTTCTAACATTAGGGTAAATGAAACACGAAAATTTCACATAGCCACATAACTATCAGAAGCATGGACCGTTTGAAGAACTGACCTTCGAAACCTGGTGCTGGAGGGTGATGCTGAAGATAAAACCGACGGGAAAAATAAGAAATGATGAAGTGGACAGAAGAGTAGACAAGGAAAGGACCATGTTAAACACCGTGCAGAAAAGAAGAATCAGATAGATTGGACACATCCTGAGACACAATGGGTTTATGAAGATTGTAATTCAAGGCAAAATGCTGGGAAAAGTCCCCAGAGTAAGACCCAGGGATAAGTTTATGGACCAATTAAAGAGGAAAGTACATAGGAAGAGATTCCAGGAGGTAAGGGAACTAGAATTAGATAGGGAAGTGGGGAGGGCTGCAGTCAACAAATCATAGGATTGAGCAACCAACGATGATGATTTATATATGGTTTCAATGCTGTGAATAATCTTAAGGACAATTTATATGAGACATAAGCCCATTTATATGTAAATGCATTAACTAGTGGAGGGAGGCTAATATGGAGCGTGGCGCAGGAAAGGGAAGATAATATTGGCTTCAGACATTTGAGATGTGGATGCAGAGAAGGGAGGAAAGGATGAGCTTGGTGGCGAGAAGGACAAACGATAGAGTATTGTATATTGTTGGCGAGGAGAGGAAGCTGTTGTAGGAGTTTTGGAGGAGTCAATTGGAGGAGGTGTTCAACGGAGAGGGAATGTTGAAAAGGAGAACACAGAAGATAACACTGGAGAAGCGTGGAAACGTAAGGAAAAGGACGGGAATTCTGGACGAAATCAGAAGGGGACGACGGTCTCATAATTATAAGATAAACATAATGGTGGATTTACGTTAATAGAAATACGGAACAACCTGCCAAAAATTAGGGTGCAGTTTTTTCTACCTAAAATAAATGCTCTTTGCTGAGAAAACTTTTAAAGAAGCAAAAAATCCAGGTGCAATGATTAAAAATGAGTAAGAAGCATCTTAGCGTTTTATTATTTAATTTATTAGGTAATTACTGTGGAAAAATGAACTAAAATGGATATCCATCAATGAAAATTGTTTTCTAACCCTAAATTTTTCAGTTACTCAAATTTAATGGGAAGAAGTAATTTGCACAAAATACAAATGTTTTTGAAAATCAAAATTTTGACCCCTTTAAAAAATGACGGATATTAGTAGATGTTATATTCCAGGCACGTGGTTTTTGGAGGCGGCCATCTTGCACTTTTCGATACGTCATGGAAATGAACATGAGCTTTATAGTGATATACCACGATTGCGTTGTTAGGTTGTCACTGCGCGGGCGAGGTGAAATTTTATCATCAAAGAAGAAAACCCTTCCGTCACCCCCGTTACCCAAACCACCCCTTTGATTGTTATTTTTTAATATAATTTCGGATGCAGAGTATATCAGAAGTGAAATAAAAAGGTATTCCTCTGCTGAATCGTGTTGAAACTCGGCAATATGGCGTCAAAGCACTGTTCAAATGTGTAAAAAAAGGTAATTTTCAAACGATTTGGAATATTATATTTGTAAGAATATGAAAAAATGAGGGAATACAATAAAATACAAAAGAGTTAGGTTATAAACGAGGTGTAAGTAACATCTGTAGAACGTCTAAGAAGTGAGTAATGAAGCAAAATCGATGGACCTGTTTCACGAACATTTACCGTCAAATGTCGTATTTACGTAGAAACAGCATTGCAGCCCGCGTTTTTGGCTATAGACAAGTTGTCATTAATACTGGAATGATTACCGTAGAAAAATCTACCAATCAGCTTGCAGAATACTCAAATATTACGTGAATGCAGGAAAAGTTAGCTGGGAGTGATAGAATTCATGGAATTTTGTGTTTTCAGTCGTGCCCAGTGCGGTTGAGTACGCGGTATGAGTGTATTGGGAGTGTGGTCTGAATCCTTCGACTACCAAGGGGGGGGGTAACTCAGTTACCCCAACGCCACATTGCTACTGTTTTTATTTACAATTATTTTCTGATATTTTTATGCTTCCATGAGTTTGTTTTGAAAAATCTTGCAATACGATTCCATGTGAAATATTCATTCATTGGTTGTTTTTTTTCTTCTAATTTCTGAAAAACTCGTTGGGGTTACTGTGTTACCCCTTTTGGGATAATTCGTCTCAGATTCACCATCCCGCTTTCTGTGGATCTTTGCACCATTCACAGCACAGTACCGAGGTTTAAAATAACAACGGGATTCTATGTGTGCCTTCAGATGTATCAAACCGCGCCGTGGACGGCAATCGTGGCCTTCAATCCGACGGGGCGCGGCGCTGCGCCGTCTGCGCCGTGAAATGTTCATGACACCTGATTTACTTGTTCGAGTTCCTTGACTTCTGTGCATGTGTGGAAAGAGCAGCAAATGAAAAGCCAAATGTTTTGAAATATAAGGACATCCGATTAGACCTAGATAGGACATCCGATTAGATAATTGTATGCTCCAATCGGAGCCTACAATTATTTTTATGTGTTATTTGATTAAATATGAATCATATTTATTATAATTTGTATAATTGTTTTTATTTGAGGTTTATGTCACACAAAATCCATTTTTTGTATAAATTAAGCGAATAAACAAAAAAATAATGTGGGGTAACCGAGTTACCCCCCTTGGGAGAGGTAAGGTGAAAAAATACCTTGGTAGCCGAAGGGTTAATGTGTTCCTTTGCAAATTTGCTCCCGTCTGATGCGATAATTCGTGTAAGAGTGACTTGGATTACTACAGGTTTTGTAGTTAAACGCACTCGCACGACCCCTTAAATTATATCTTATTTCAGCCATTACACAAACGAATTTAAAAATTCCACAAATCCTATTTGCTAATTTAGTGGCACACTGTGCTCTCTCTCAATGACGATAAATCATCTTATTACTTCTTTTATCATCGCATTGACAAATAACTCGGTGCATAAGGCTCGATTTTCATGTTTATTATGAAAGTGAAAAAAATAAAAAAAATAGGTATATTTTCACATTTTTTCTAATCTTTCTACCAATCTTCACTTTATGATACTTCTTTTTTTTAAGGACTCAAATGAAATTTCATTGACTCTTTTAGTAAAAACAATTTTTAATGTCATATTGAGAAAGTAAAACATTAAGGAGGTGGACTAATACTTCAAAATTTATGCTGAAAAAATCCAGAACCTGAAGATTTTGTTATGTTTGAACTGGTTTAATAATTCGAGTCATTTCGGGAATTATTCAAAGCTCTCATTGTACATGCGTTAATATTAACCAACCACTGAATATTCTTTATCAATTTTGAAAAAAGTAATTGAATCTTAGAAAAAAAGTAGCATATCCAGTTTTCCGTTTATGAAATAGCATCATTAAAGCCCTGATATGTATACTTAAGCCATATACCTGCTTATCGGTTGCTATATTTCCTTGAGAATTATGTACATTACCTTATGCATAAAGCAAATGGAGTTTCCCTCAAATCTGTATTGCCAAAACCAAAAGAAAATGATGGACTTTTCATTCTCCACACAGGTTGTCTTATGATCGATTTAGATGACCAGAAAATTGGGTAATCTACGCAGTAGGTCTATCATTAACGGAAGGAATGACCGTCAAACGGTTTGACTAACCTATAAAGTCAACTTTCTTCCGATTAAAACGATTCGAATCAATCGCTTGGCACACTTTGGTATTAATACTTATATGGCCCAGTTTGACAAATAGCCTAAAGGATGTATGAATCAGAAATTATTGGGGGGAAAACGGGAAAACTTCTTTTATGGGTCAAATAGATCGGACGCACGTTGAAATTTTTAACTCCTTCTTGTTTACTCTTCCAAATGGTGTCTCATCTGAGGGACTTTAGACCTAATTTTTAAGCATACTGATATACATTTTGATATTTTTCTCCAGCCATTAGTGCGATGTATGCTAACCGTTAAATTTTCACCTTTTTTTAACTTGGGAATCATCATGAAGTCTTAGTAATTTTCAATATAGTTTATGCACAGTTTTTAAAGTAGATTAAAGTTTTGGGTATTGACATGCACCACATCTGATTGCCTCTAGGTCGCTTCCAGCCAAAGTGGAGAGGTTGTAAATGAAAGGTAACTTTGTTATTCCGCAAACACATTATTTAGGACGACCCGGTTTTGGCATGGCACGCCATAAATAGGCATACATAATAGATATGTAAAAACAAACTTACATTTCATTTACAATGTTGAGTAAATTATATGAAATCACGCCTGAGAAAACTGAGTTTACGAAGTGGAGAGGTACCCATTTATGTTCCCTTCTCGATTCAATTCAGATGATGCTGATAAATGGTACTTTTATGCAATAAATGGGCTTTACTTTCTGATCGAAAAATGCAATTAATACTTTGTGATTATCAAATAAAACGCTTGTGACTACCACGACTTCTTGTACATTAACTACCGGATTCAGTTGGCAAGCCATCATCAGGTACAATAATCAAATCGGGCACACTTTTATTGGTATCATTATATTACTATAGGTGTACTTTACTATATTTATACTAAAGGTATCCTTTCCTCCAGATATACTTATTATTAATTATATACATATCATACTAATATCATTTTAATTTATGAATAATTTTAACCATGGTAATATGTAAGAACTACACGTCGTTACATTTCTAACGTAGACTATTCGCATAAAGATCCTTGCTATAATCAATGATTCCTTAGAAGTGCGGACAAAAGGCAATTTACCTTGTAAAAAGGTTTTTTATTTAAAAAAAATATTTTGAAACCATATACCGTTACATACCTTACTGAAATTTAATTTTTTAGTTCACTCAGCTGTAAAAAGTCTGATATAAATATTGTAACTTTTTTAGATAGATAGATAGATAATATATATTCCATTGTTATAAAAATTTTGCTACAAATAATTTTGACAATAGATTAACATATTAACATAACTTGAATGATGTTTATTGGTATCCATGCGTCTGAACTTCTAGTATATTTTTACGTTTCTTTGGAGCACACATATGTACTACATCCCACTAAAAATTACCACTAAATTTTCAGTAGTTGCCTTTAAAAATGGAAACTAATATTTTACTTTAGCTAAAAAAATCTTTTTTCCACTAATCTTGATATTTTTCCATGCAGTAATGAAAAAATCATTGATTTCTTTATATAATAATGTTTTACTCTAAATGACGTTAATGCATTTTTACGTTCCATCAACGTACCTACGTTGAAGGTTGAATTTTGGTATCCTTAAAAAATTCCGTAAGGCTATGGAGACATAAACAGCTTTGATGCCTTATTTGAGGAGCGTTGACACGGCTTTTAGTGTACATGGAGAAGTGCGTCACGGACAGGACCCGTCGACCGCGATAAGCGTAAAAGAATATATGTGGGTGAAATATATACATAGGTTAGTAAACGGTGGGGGCGGGGACATATTTGTAGGCTTAGACACTAGGGAGGGGATGGTTGATACTTTTTCCAGGAAAACTTGGGAGGGTGGGTGGGTGGGTGGCGGGAGACGAAGGGGTTGAGATAAGGGCGGGGGACGGGGGTAGCGCCGTGGCGCCGACGGTGGCGCCCTCTTATCGACGTCGCGGCGCCAAAGCGTCGAAGGTTTTGGCGTTCGGGGGACTGACTCTGTGTTCTCTCCTTCCGGACTGTGGTGCAGCTGACTACACAGGTTTCTTTATCCCATCCCTGCGTCCCGACTAGATCTGAAAGGGGGAAGGAGCAGATGGAGAAATGGCAGAGGGAAACGTGTGAACACGGTGGATTAGACGGTGATGAATCCGGTTGTTTCTGATTGATTCGTGTTGGGTTTTAATGATTGATTGGTAGGCATTTGGATAAGCCTTATCTCAACTACTCCGTATTATTATCCCCTGTGAATTTCCTTGATGGATGTGTGGTGGCTTAAGTAAGTGAATTTCATTTCAAGAGCGTAAGTCCTCATCGTGGACGATACTAATACATTCCTTGGCATCTTAATCTTTGTTTGTGTACCAAGTCAGAGAGTATTTCTTGTGCATTACTTTCCTCATCAGGTGGGAAATTTTAGTATAGAACTTTGGTCGTTTTTTGCTCAAAATAAGCGTACTAATTCTAAAGATCATTAGAGCAAAATATATACGCTGCAATGATGAAATTTTCTACTATTATTCATTTAAAATTAAAGTATTTGGAAGACGCTTGACCATAAAAGATTGGTGTTTGCGACGCAAAACCATGTCTTATATGACTTATCTTCTCGAGAATTAACTAAATTTACATATTTCAGGCTTTACCTTGAAGAATTTTTAGATGAACACTAAAAAGGGCATCGTAACGGACGGTTAAGAGGATGTCATGTTTCATAAATTAGTTTAACCAATGCAATACGTACGGGCTACACGTCGTTACATATCTAAAGCAGTCTATTCGTCAAAATTCTTCTTCTTAATCACTGATTCCTCATGAGAGTGGACAGAAGACAAAATACCTTGTAAAAAGACTTTATTTTTTTATATAGAATTTTGAACAGTAGTGCATTAAGATTTTGATATTTTGGCATAATCAGAAATATTCTCTCTTTTTCATTACAGTGGAGTCAGGTCAGAATTCATGAGAAGCAAGATTTAGCTCAGGTTGCCAAAATATCGTAATTGGATTTTGTGACCGGAGGTATTTTCAGGAAACGACCAAACTCTTTTTACTGCAGCATTTGCTCCACCCTCTCCATGTCTTCTCCCCGGTAATGCAATTGGACATTCCTATGCCTGCTCTTCACTGACCTCAAGTTATTGTTTCTTTCACCCACTTCAACAATAGGCCAGGAAAATAACCCGAATTTCAGTCAAAACTTTGAGAAATTCTTATCCGCTGCCGAGGCATTGGACGAAGCAACATATAAGCGAAGAAGAATATGCCCTCGAGGCTTACCTTTGTAATGACCATTCGATCGTTGCCATGCACGGAGAATTCCGCGCACTCTTCAATATTTCTGCCTGAGCTCTTGTCCCTGGTCAGCAGTCAATTGTTACGTGGGCAATGCTTTATTAAGTATTGCATTTTTAATGCAATATTTGCGACAATTTATTTTCAAAAGGTCAATTTTTTTTAAATGGACTGTTTAATTAAGTCTTCTGGTTTCGGGTTCTAATTCACCCTATGTAGGAATTTGACACCGCTAGAGAGGTTTAAAGTTAATATCTTTTTAGATTTTCAGGAAAAATAAATAGAATTGTGCCAAAACTATTGCACCTACAGGACCCAATTTTAGCACACTTTATAGTTTGGCAATTCCCTTACCGTTTTGTAGGTTTCATACAGTTTCAACAAAAAATTTTAAAATGATTACAATTTAAAAAATAGCAATTCTTCGTGTTTTTTGCAACAAATTTTTTGGATATTAACGGATTTTAGTTTAAACAACCTCATTTAGATAATATTATTTCCTACGATTTTTTTAGGCATAACCTTTCTCTACGGTGTATAGTTTTCCGAGTACATAGGAAAAACTGATTTTACCCTCTAATGTTCAAATAAAACCCGAATAAATAAAAACTTTTGAATCATGAGTTAGTTATTTTGCCCGTCCATTTCATCTTCATCATCCTCCTTCCGCACCAGATTTCGAAGGATTCTAGTCTTTTAGAATAAATTTTTCCAATGGTCCTTGCTTCCGATTCGTAGACTCTTACTGGTGTTGAATACAAAAAGTACAAGTATTTGTGTTGAATTAGCTGGTGTTTCGCGCTTAAGATGTAGCATATATACATAATGCTTAAATAATTGTAATGTACAAAAATATGGCAGACAGTAAACTAAAAATGTTCGGCCAATGTCCAAACATTTTTTCCGGGTGGAGTAGTTGTCGCCAAATTTTCCTTGTCGAGCGAAGCTACCTGTTTTGTGCGGATGATTGTGACCCGCCGCACTCAGATAGGAAGCTCTCTTTGGCAGGTCTCATGTGTGGTAGTCATTTCTACTGTCAGAAACGTGTTGAACCTTTGTAAGCCAAACGGAGTGCATGGGTAGTATTTTAGGGGGTTGGCATGTGGGATGGTATAACTGGGGGCGTAGTGGCTTTATGGAATATGGAGGTGTATTTATCCCAAGGGCTGCTGAGAAGAGGATATCGTGTTCCAGTGAATCTATTTTTTAAAGCGGTCAGTTTTGATGTTGAGGATAATATACGTTAGTTATGTAAATTGGAGGTAATACAGAAATAATTTTTCTTGATATAGCATGGCTTTGATGGAATAAAAATAGAGAGGATATTAAGAGATCTAATGGTAGATAACCTAAAGGTGGAAAAACTGAACGATATGCCAGAAATGAAAACGTTAGGATAGGTAATGTACAAAAACCTATAAAACAGCTGGTATAAAACTTAATTGATGAAATACACCTTTATTTGAGGACTGAATCCACAGAGGGTACTTGTATGGTTTGGAAGACATGTATTACCTCTCATTAGGATTTTGGATAGGACATTCATAGTTATACACGTTCATAATTACATTAAATTTCACATTTGTCAAATAAAATTAATGTTGTGTGATTGTTGCGTTTGATTTTTAAATGATGATTGATATAATTTAATAATACCTCTTAATTTTGTTTTCTTCTTTCAGGTGAGTACAACTAGACCTTTGGTTCAATGGCCTGTTACGGGTCTTACGCAGTAAAGGTACGATTATCGCATGCAGCGGTAGAGATTCTCTTTCAGAGGCTTAACCTTTATTAGAAAACTTCATGGTACAATTCAAAATTTAACTATAAAAAATTATATGGGTCATTGGGCAGCTTATAACTCACTCTATTGAGAAATCACATTAAAATAATGGATATGCTTAGTGTTCAAAAACTTGCATAACATATGAAGTGGAGGGCTATGAATATAGAAAAAAATGTTTTGTGACTTATATAAAAAGGAAATTGAAGTATGAGTCCAGGATATGTTCCAACAATGATTTTTTCGAATTTATATCCGCTGTCATCGGTTTTTCCGTGAGAATGATTCAATTATTAATCCTTTGTGTGGCCAGAAGTGGGTACGCAAGACATATTTCTTATAGAACAGATACGTGAGAGTGGTAGAGAGCGACATACGTGGAAACGAAAACTATTCCTTCCATATATTTTTCACGAGACTTAAGAATGTCGCAGGTAAGAGGACCTGAATAATGATCTGCTGAATGGAAAGGCTTCACTGAAGTACAGCTACCTCCATTTTGTCTCTTATCTGGTGTAAATATCTAAATATTGCCAATATAGGACGTATACGAAAGGAAAAAACTTTACTTTACCTAATAATAGTAACTAGCTGACCCGCGCGAATATTTCGCACAGTATTCAGCTTCTTCCTGTTTCTTCCTTCGTTCTTCCTGTTCTTTTACCTGATTCTTCCCATGGACAATTATATGTCGTTAATGTTTGTGTTAAAGGTATATAACGTAAACAGTAAATGGTCACACTGATTGCATGTAGAATGTAAACAATCTAACTAAACGATGTGTTAATAGATGGCGCCTTCTACAGTATTTTAAGCACGTAACCATAGCGAACATATTAGTTGATTATATTTTCCACAGATAGCACTGTTAATTTTTGATCATTTTTTAACAAAAAAATTATTTTAAATTTTTACCAAAAACTTTAATTTTAAACCATTTGTCTATTTTTCGTCAATAGTGGGGAACTTAAGCTTTAAAATGATGTTTGAATCATTACTTTTGATGAAGAATTATTTGAGTTATGTCGTTGCGACAAAAAAACACCTTTGAGAAATAAAATATATGATGATGTGTGGAGTCGATATACCTCGAGCAAAATCGACATGGAAAAATCGAAACTTTTAAGTCAAATTAATGGGTAAATAGTGAAATTTGAGATTGAGATTGTATTTTTCGTCAGAAGCCGGTGATTCAACGTTTAAAATGATACCTCATTTATCACTGTAGGTGCAGTATTAACGGAGCATATTCGGAATGACAGAAAAAGACCTTTCTGTAATAATATATATGATAAGTACTATATTTTCTTGAAAAAGAGATTTCTAGTAATTAAAAAAAAGAAATTTTTACCTAAAGTTAAAGTTTAACGTTGCCACCCATCGCTATTTCATTCCGTCCTTCTTAGATTAACCCCTTTGATCAATTAACGTTGGTAAAAGGTATCAATGGATAGTGTTGTCAAATCTTCGGAAGGTTGAATCCAAAGACTTAAACCGAGTGATATGTACTCTTGTTTAGTCTTCCGGAACGCCGCGATAAGCTCGTCTAAACCGGCCCAAACAGTACCTTTGGTCTCCGGCGTCATGGCAGCAGTTGACTTCATAGCAAAAGACTTTTTTGATACCGATTATGTGGATGCCGCTTTCAATATCAAAACATATCATAAATACTTATCGGAATTTGGGCCGGTTTCAACCACCTTAATCTGCTGTGGTCGAGCGGGAAGCTGTTAAAAATGTTAAATAAGTACAGTGAGCCTGCAATGAGCGGCTACCACATGACCCGTGAAATAATGGCCGCTTAAGGAAGTGACCGCCGGACGGAAGTAAAATGTTTCCAGCCCGAAGGAATCAATTATGTTAATAGCTCTGAATTAATGGATGTTCTTTGGGTTGGTCATTTTAATAGTTTTTCTAACACGGCAACAAATATTGATTATTTTGATATGCACATAACCCTAAATCGCTAATTGTTATGAATATAATGTATTCAGTTATTTCGTTGGCCCCGGTAGCAACTTGGCACAGCCCTTGCCTGCCAATCCGAGGGTTGGGAGCTCGAGTCGAGTTGGATTTTTCACCACTCAGGACGTGAGTATTTCAGTTCATCCTTTGTTAATACACCTGATGTAAAAAGCCAACTGCGCTCTTTTTTGGTAGAGGAAATAAATAATATTTAAACATTTTTGGCAGAACAAAGTTAAGTAGACTATTTTATTTTTTCGTGGTACGCCCTCATGTTATCCCAAAACTCTTAATCCAATCCATTGCTGGAATACCGTGTATCCTTCGCTCCCTATTAGTTACATTATTTTCCTGCATTTGAGCTGATTTTTAAAAAAAATTTTATCTCTTTCTTGAAGTGCTATTCAATTTTACTTTCACTCACAAAGGTCCGCGTCAACGCGTGATTAACGTAAACGAGCTTCACCAATCCAGAGACCTTCACCAATTCAATTGTCTTAATATATCCCAAAAACAGGCGATCGCAGAACTGGCTTCCGATACTGATATTTTAATGACTGTATATTTTCTGGTCGATTTTCTGTAATTTTGTTTTAGTGTCCGGTGGAGTAACATCAACTTCACAATTTATAGACGTTGGGATGACATGAGGCACGTTTTTCACAAAATATTTTAGCATTATATTATTTCAACTAAGATTCAGAAATAACCAATATCTTCCGTTCTCTTCTACTTTCATTCCTTTTCACTCACAAGTTGTTGATTCTAATCTTTTGAAACATATAGGCTTCAAGGATCTCCTTGTTGTCAAGGATACCTCTTTTCCTCCAACTATGCCATAGTACATCATTATTTGTGGCAGTATCCTTCGACATAATTACGTTCACATATTATAGAGGGTGAGTGAGAGACAGAGTACTGAAAAATGACCGTTTGGAGACACCACACATGGTTTTTTGAGGTACAATTGAGGTTGGTCCTTCCTCTGTACAAAACACTGCCGATATCCATAACAAAATAAATTCTCCACTCTCTAAGATCACATTTGTTTATTTTTTCCAGAATCGGGGCGACTTTTATTCACCGACTCTCATTTTAATAGAGGCAGTGAAACAATTTCCTTAGGGAAACTCTGGCTAGATCATGTGAGTCAAGACAAAAAGTAAAGTATTATAGTAAGTTTGTTAAGTTTACAAGATTTTGCTTCCTCTGATGAAATTAGTCACCATTTAAAAACCAAAATCAAGGTACAAAATATGCAGATTATTCCTCTAATGTATTTTTAATCATCACATTGGTCCAGCATTAGGACATTTTCAGAGAACCAGGGAACTAGCCACGCAGTCACTTCAGTGGAGTCACCCGCTAGTGTTCACACACTTGTGTGAAATTATTAAAACTTTCGCGGTCCATTTTCGTCAAGCAGTGATGGTTTTGAGATAACCCGCGTCAAGATTTAAAAAATCCAACGTTTCCAATTCATAGTGGAATAATAATTCGCCTGGACTGGGAATCGAACTCAGATCCCTCGATTTTGCCCCGATTACGCTAACCAATTAAACTACCCAAGCGCGTCCTCTTCCACAGTGAATCTCATGAAAGCTTCAAGGAGCAAGTTGTCCTCCAGGTACCGAGTCACAGGTACCGAGCATATGATGCCAGAGGTACCCGTATATAAGCGCTAAGCGCCACAGTCCACGGGGTAAAGCCCAACTTTAAACACAAACGGCCATATTCATATATTTCAGCTAAAAGGCGCTAGTAGGCGATTAAATTAGTCAGCTACTAAGAGCACTTAGTCGTATACTAAAAAATGATATTCATAGATCCTTTCCAGTGAGGTACTAGGAGCTACTAATCTAGTATGCTACTATCGCCACTATTGTACCGGAGTACATAATTGTCGGTAGCAACTGCCCTAGAAACAATGAAGCAACGTTTGGTAACACTGCCACTGGCTTCACTGTACGTGAATTTGTATGTCATACATCAATATTGCAACAATGAGGCCATCGTTAAATACTCTAATTTCCCCATATTTTAGTCTTACCATCATAATTCCGACAAATATTCCATAAAATTTGATTGTTATTGTATAGAAAAATCGGGAATACATGCTTGTAATAAACTTTATTTTTTGCCACACGTAGTAATACACCACAAACTTGCACAGATCATTCGTTAAATCATTTGGACACCCTGGAGCTTCACCACATCAAAGTCGTACTAAGTCTATTCAAACGCACAAAATTAAGGTATCAGTTATATTCAAACAAACACAGGACTTTCTTGAGGTATCCATGGTTCCATCAATATAAAAACACTCAAAATGGAAAATTTTTGCCTTTAGTTAATGGATAATAACTAGTATTTACATAGAAAATGTAACAGTACTCACATTCACACACTAACCATCATTTTGTAAACGAAAAAAGAACATGCACACGGTACAGCGGACATTGTCACTATTTAATCTGAATACCTATTTGTCCTTTCATGAATCCTTTCTGAGCATTAAATAAAACGAAACTGATTTCACTTATCTACTTAGAAGATAAAACATAAAATAAGATGCGATAAACTACTGAAGCACTAGAAGAAGTTTCTATCTCTGTGTGAGCCATAACAACGTTCTGATACCAAAACAAAAACGAAACGAAATAGAAGTTTACGGCATAATGTAAATAGACCAGCGCTATGATGTAAACAGACTCACAATTACAATTATTGCCTGTACGAAATCATTATAATTCATGAAGATAACAATTCTACGTCTTTATATCAATGTAAGACATATTTCTACGACAACACATCCATAATATGCTCGAGTTAATTACTCTGAAGCACCTCACTTGAATCAGTAGTCACGAAAACTAATATGCAGTTTTGAATTGTTGACGAGGAAGCCAGAAGAATTTAAAAATGCAATTGTTACCCTCAAAAACAGACAAAACATACACAATGATTTATGCACTTTATAAAGCTGTGAGACATTGCACGGACGGAACGAGACGAAGAAGAGATGAGAACCACCTTACGACGCTCGAAACCACAGTAATCATCTCACTAACTCTTCCTTTTTCGTTGAATAAAACACTCATGAAGCACTACGGAGTACCAAAACGGTGTCGTAGACTAAGAACAAATAATAGAAATGCTCAGTTTGATCCAGCAACAGTACTACACGTCGCATCTGCCAGCCTCGAGAAAAACAATTCCACCAGTATCTTTGGTATTTTCGCCTAAACTCTCAGTTGTGGCTTCAGGTTATCACCCAAGAGGTGAGCCACTTGTGACAGACCGCCATATTTAGTAGCGCCTCTAAACAAGGTGAGAGAGTGTTTAAGAATCGGCTGCTAAAATAATGGCTCACTTGGCGCTGCTGAGCTTAGTAGCAGTCTATGAATACGATTTTGTTAGTTGGCGACTAGTTAGTGCGCTACTAAGCCGATAGTAGCTCACTAAGGAATCTATGAATACGGCCGAAAGGTTTTACTTTAAACACTTTCCAACTTTAAACACACTTTGGACATTTTCAAAGAACCGCGGAACTAGCCGCGCAGTTACTCCAACGGAGTCACCCGCTAGTGTTCACACACTTGTGCGTGAACACTAGCGGGTGTAGCAGGAGCCGACTGCAGCGCCAATTGCCTGGAACTCTAATATTTTTACTTCAATGACGGCAGCAATAAGCTTAAAAATTAATAAAGTAGGCGATAATATGCCTGTATTTTATTTTAATTCAATTCCCGTGGACATTTCCCATCTTATAAACAATTTTATTTAAAATCTTGAGGGTCTCTTTTCGTTCAAATTGGCATTTTTTCCCTGTAATATGATCAATCTCCCTAGGGGACCAGGTCTACTAAGTAGAGCCACTCCACTTTCAATACTTAGACTACAGTAAAAGTATCCCAGAAACGATGATTTATTTTCATCTCATTTCATAAAACGATCTTCAAAGATGCCACATACAGGTTTTCAGAAAACCTGAAATAAATTGGCCCTGAGGCCAGAGTCATATAAAGCATCTCGACTGCCGGCTTGATACTGAGTTCAGAGGTAATATAATGGAGGGGAAATGGCGACCTGCTCCATGATACATCCTGTTTGCCTGCAGTGTAAAATTTATCATATTGGGTATCTCTCTAAAGCTACTGCTGGTCCGAGACACCATTCGGTTCACTCAATCCAATTTTGAACGATTCTCACGGGTGCGTACGCCTCCGCCTATGTAGGAGTATGACCATTAATGTCGACGCACACAAATACAGGCGTTAGCGCACGGCCCGCGAGGGCTCGGCGGCCGGATTGGTGGCGGATGGCGTCCAGGACCAGGTCACTTTGTGTGACTGTTCAATCTTTATTAAAATATCGATATATATATTTCTATTAACAATCGATTTGTAGGGAATAATAGGCCCTGACCTTTTTGCAAGGAAAACATTGCAACCTGTGAATCGGTGATCATGTTAATATGTACATTAGTTAATTTGAACTGTATTCCTGTCCTGTCTAGTACCATGAGGGCTGCGTAGACTTCCGCTGCATTGATGGATGAAAGTTCTGGTATATTGAACGACTGCGACAATTTCTACAGTGGTATCAGAACTCCTCCTTGTCGTGATGTCGCATCAGTGTACACTTGAATGGGATATGTTGGCCTTGTCCATGACACAGTTCTATTGAAGATTTATGATTCTAACAGCGCTATCCACCACTCATTGTTTCTTTTGAAAACATGGTTAATTAAGAATGTTGGGAGTCTGAGGATCCAACAAACCCAAGCAAGATGTACCGCGGCCCGCGGGATATGTTTGCCTTAACTTTGTCAGGATTGGAATTACATTTATTACCTTTTTTCTGGCACTCGGCGTTAATTGAACTGCGCCGTTGTTGATATCAATAATTACACCAAGGTATTTTAGTTTTCCTACTGGAATCATTTGTGATTTCCTGAAGTTTATTGTGATTCCTCACATCAGCTTCAATTATAATCCAAAATTATGACGGAAGATTTCCGATAAAATCACACGAAGAAGGTATCCCTGCTTAAAGAAGCAATGAAGGTGACCCGTGAATGAGGACATTTGACCTTTCCCTCCCGCTATGCAACAGAGGATTCCCCTGCCAGCAGATGACCGCCAAGGAGGTCGGTGAGTAACTGGCGGATGACTGCCTCAATCCCGAAGCACAGCGGAAAGTTTATGCTCTGGCAGATATAGGGAGTGATTGAAAAATAATGCTAGAAAATAGCCAAGAAGCGAAAAGATCTCTTAAACTGCTTTTAGCTGATACTTTTGATGTGTTTGTGAAAAGTAAAGCGGTAATTCCAAGCAACATATCTCGTCGCTAGTCTCGGAAGCAGTATCCACTAGCCAGAGTGACCTTCAGCCTCTGAAGGAGGTGACCGCTGTAGGTAGATAAGATTAACATTGCTTATATGGGAAATTAATTCTATTTCCAAATAAATCTTCCGCATAGAGAGATGACCGCTTAAGAGAGGTTACCCCGGAGACAGGTTTCACTGTAATCGCATCACTGGGTGGGATGAGGGAATGAATATAGTCTCGGATAATTAAGAAGAAAAATACATGGCAAAACATCTATCATGGAGCAATTCATATAGTTTACGTAAGCAAATTAAAGGCATCAGTAATTAAATTGGAGATTTTGAAGCAACAGTAGAGTAAGGCGTAAATAGAATAAGTGTGTTCGGAGGAAAGCTGCTTTTTTTGGCATGTTAAATATTCTAGTTATCTGCTTCTTGTTTTCTTTATATTGGATACTCAAATGTTTTTATATCACGTGAGTATTATGTTTAAAAACCGTCAATGGATACAAAAACGACTAAACATTTCCGACCTAGCTAGCTTTTTAAAAATTCATAATTAAAAAATAGCCATTCGCGAGAGCCTGTGTCTTTAAAACCTGTGTTGATTTCTCAAAAATCTGCCCCATAACAGCGAAAGCTTTGAAGTAAATAATAGCTTTCTGTTTTTAGAATAGAATATTTAGGGATGAATATGGAAATATTGAGCGTGAATTTGTCATCGTACAAAATGACTGGGTATTTAAAGGCGTGGAATGTCTGATATGCAGACTCCCGTTTCCAATGGGGAAATCAAGCGGATGTTAATTAGTTGCCAATACATGTTTCATCCGCGATACAAAAATGTATTTTTTTTTAACTCGGTGTAGGTGAGGAAAAAATTACAGGCCAGTTATTTTAACTTCATGATGACCCATTTCGTATGCCGCCCCTGATACCGCAAACGTTAAACGATTCTAGCGGCGATGAGCGATAAACTGCAAATGAAATAATTTTTGCGAAATGCAGTCATCCAACCGGCAATGACAATACCTCGTCGGTTTCGTCAAATAGGTTAACGGTCCGATCGAAGCCGATTGCTACGAATAAATAGGAATGGCGATTCAATAAAAATGTGCTGGGAAACGACCGCGGGCTCAGCGGGGGTATGACAACCAATTGGAGACCCAACTGTGCGTCCCAAACTTTTCCACAAAGAAAATAAAATACGTAAACCTCTCCAAAACTCGTGTGTTTTATTATCGATCAAAAAGAGCGTAATGCTCTGTGAAACCAGCGTTGTTGAGCAATTCGCGTCGACTCGACGTCTTCGCATTAACGAGACGAGGGTTTTTACGACCCTTTCATGTCCAAATCCTGTCGTAAAATATTTTCTCCTTTTTGTCGTCATCGTAAATCTTGCAGGTTGACACTTTTATGCGTTATTTATGCTCTGGGAGAAATTAATTCTCGCGAAATTTATGCAAATCTCTCATTCCAGTTGGATTGTGATCATGAATGCAATGAGGTGACAGTCCAGTTAAAACGTCGGGTTGACTAAATTTGGAGGATTTTCGCTTTAATTTGGCGGATATTTTCAGGATTTTTTGGGGATCGCATTACGTAAGTTAGTACTCTAATCTATATGCTTTTATCATTTAACTGACAATTTTTGTCGAATTTCCAAAGAGTCTCTGAATTATTCTCCGATGAATACCGAGTGAAAAAACTGAAGAGTTTTAGTGGAATGCGTTTCAGTGCTGTTATACATTGCTACTAAGGTCTTCCTACTGGACAGAACTTTACAAATAACGCTGGTACATTATTTATGATAGCATTCTTGGTGTAACGTAAATTAAATTAAGATTTTTTTTAATTTTCATAAGTTTAAAGAGTGTATTATTTCACAAGGTGTGGGTTTTAACTTATGCCTTATTTTTGTGCGTAAATTTTGTAAAATTTTCTCGACTTCGACGTAAGTGCTCAAAGAACGCTTTTAAAATTTCCGAGGAAAAAAGAGTTTCCATTGAAGTTTGGAACTTAACCGGTTAACGAATTACACCACCACTATTTTCCGGGCCTATCTACCAAGTTCATAATCTTGTATCTCCAACGCCATCAACTCAGGAGCCCGGAAAGCAAAAATCACGTTTCCTACCCTCCACTCCACCAATTCAATAATCATTCTTATTTAAATGATGCCTAGTTTAACCGTGAGTAACTCATGTTGGTATGAAAAAGCCAATTAATTATATTTGCTGAAGTTTTCCTCGTTTACGTGGTCGTTAGTTTCACTTCCTTGCGTTCTAAGCGTTCCAATGTGGGAGGCCTCTATTGCTAAAATCTCGAAATGGCTACGCCTATTTAAGTGACAGGAAGGTTAGCAAGAATTTGAAGGTTATTTTTTGTAGTGTAACTTTGGTATTACAGACCTATCTATTCATATGCATTAAAATTATTTTTTTTTGAAAAATTAGCTCACATAGTTCAGCATGAAGAGAGAACACCAAAGGACAAAACTTCAAGCAAAGAATATTTATGTGTATTTTCACTTCTCCTGGGTTCGAACCCATATCTTCCAATTGCCGGTCAGGTATGGAGAGACGGGGAGTATTGAGGTGAAGGGTCCCATATTTTGATCATAATTGGTCCGATTTGACCATCATTGGTCCGGCGGGGCCCCGATCCGATGACGTACTCCGGCAGACCACACGACGTCTACCCATAAAGGGAGCCGGAGGACACCCTATCCCAATAATTTGGGAAATGGGCTTCGCCGGTTCTCAACAGATGTGTGGTAAGTTTTCGCGCAAGCGAGACTTCCAGAGACTCGTCTAACGGTGTTAACCGTGGAGGAGCCCTCCACAAACATTTTCAAACTCTATCATTGGAACTGAAAAAAATAATAGATGACTAACTTAGACAAAAGTTTAAATGATCCAAAAATATAACTCAAAAATTTATTTTGCGACTCCTTCCGGCAAATGTCTTCAAAATTATAACATTAAATACTATGGATTATTAGATAGTAGTGAATTGATTTGGATTTTTGGGGAGGCGACCGACTGCTAAGGTCATTTGCGCCATAGGGGATAGGTAAGGGAAGAAGGGTGGATGGAAACCCAGCGTCAGCATTAGCCTGCTCTTAACGAAAGGTGCCAAGGGGACCATGGTTTGACATCTGATCCGACAGACGGAGTACTGTGCTTGAAGTGCCCTCCACAAGACCTTCGAGTAGGGATCGGTTTTCCTCTGAAAAACATCATCCTCTGCAGGGATTTGAACCCTGGCCGCCCACATGGTTAGCCAGTACTCTAGCCACCACACCAACGCAATCCTCTAGATAGTAGTAAAGTAGAGAACTACCGGATAAACGTTTTCAATTGCCATATTAACATACTTGCATAAGCTGATGGAGATGTGTGAGACGTCCTTCGTGGCTTCCGTATTCAATTTAAAGAGGAGAGAGATACCCGTAACGTTGCCCTTTAAATTATATCATTATTCCTTCCTTAGGCCTTTCTCGCCATAAATCAGCATATTAATGAGTTAAATTCAAATTAAAACCATAAACAACCATTAAAACCATATATGTATGATATATGTTTTTAATTGTTACAAAGTGCAGCCTCATATGAGTGCTCCGTAGATACCTAGGTACATCACCTATAATTTTGCACCACATCACACTCCCTGAAGCATATCATTTTTGTACCATTAAATATTCGCACATTTCTGTTTCCTTGTATTAATTAAGTTAAGCCTTAAAATAAAAAAAATATATTTAATACTCAACTCATATAAATATATTTTTAACTCATATGTTAAATATGCTCTGGATTGGATTTTTACGGATACTGTAATTTGTAAATTTGATCCCGATAGACTTCATCGCTGCTATTTCAATCAAAGAAAGACCATACTCTAGATTCTGCGGATACATCCATCGTTACTCAAGTTAACGAACGCCCAAAAACATTAAAATGATGACCATCGGACTAATTTTTAGTATCTTTTTAGAAGTATTATTATTAATTCATTACTCTAATTATTCTCTCATGATTTGTAGAACCTTGAACAAACCCAGACGTCTAAACTTCCCATCGCGGGATCCTCTTTGACCTTTCCCATGAGAATTCGAGAACTGCCATCCCACATGACGCTGCCATTAAGTCCTTCATCCGCTTTGCCTTACTTCATGCCTCACGAAATTCCCATTTTTAACATTTTGTGAGCACCAATACGCATAAACCTCTTCTTTTTACTAACCGTCTTCAAAAACTGGTCACCTTTTCAGTAATTTGTATTTGCATTACAGGTGCGTGAATTTAGCTTCTGATTATATCCCAGAAATGCATAGCAGCCCTTCGTTATAAGGCGATATTCAGCAAATTTACTCGCTGTGATTGATACATTTTTACAGGTATAAACATTTTATGCATCAAAAAATTTATCTCAAGAATTCCTGGTTATGATAAATTTATTCTTTGTAATATAGAGTGCATCTGGCTTACCAATGTCAGGAAGGAATGGAGTAAAGAAATCAGTTGAGGGCTAAAAAAATTGCCTATTTTCACTCTTAGTATCCAATAACTAAATTAGCTCTGAATCAATGCGCACTGTATGGTTAACCGTTTTATTTTAGACGTATCGATGTGCTGAAATGTATTCTGAGCCATAAAGACATTGTACATTGGTCCCTTAATAAATATCACATCAAAATATCTTAACTAGTATTAAAACAATTAATCTTTATGCCATTCCAATTAAATTGTTTGATATCATATACAGCAAGACCAAAATAAGCCAGCAACAGTTTTCTTTTTTCCTGTAAATTGAGACTCAAACTTGAGAAATAATAAAACTGGGTTATTTTCCATAATTTCGGTCTTGTACACCCGACCGTGATTTCAGCACTGCATGCTGTTTTCAAGGTGTTTTTCTTACCAGATTTAACTTGTATGCATTCACATTCTAGATCAAGAAACGGCGGGGGCATACATTGTCAGAAATTCTACATGCCCCCGGTCGATTTTACAAATGAAATGACTAAGGTTTCAATGCCCATTCTCGTATCCTCAGTGCTCGCCTACTTCTTTATCCCGTCCGCTCACCACCCCCATTGACACCGCATTACCTAGAACAACGCTCCAACATTTTCTTCCCATTCCTCTGACCTTTCTTTCCTTACTCATTCACGCTGGTAACTTGGCAATGAGAAAGATAGTCAGTGTATATCTTGGTGGTGTAAGGCCGCCGAGCCAGATGCTTACTGTTAGACTACTTATGCGGGTCGATATTTTCTGTAGGCAGAGCTCAGGAGTTTAGTTTTTAATATTTCTGAAACAGGTCCTCAAGACACCAGGTTTGAAATTCGCTATGAAAAAATCATTTGACTTGACCGGGATTCGAACCCGGATCTCCCAATTTCCGGTCAGATGTGTTAGCCGTGTAACTGGCTAACACACCTGACCGGCAATTGGAAGATCCCGGTTCGAATCCCGGTTAAGTCAAATGATTTTTTCATAGCGAATTTCAAACCTGGTGTATATGCATCCGTGCGAGTGCTAACATTGCTCTATACCTATGTTTCGGACATGCACATTTCAAGAATCCTTCACAGTTGTTGCCTCAAAGCTTTGGAATGACTTGCTGGAACAAGTGCATCGCTGGAAATGTTTATGAGAAAACCTTTCATGAATTTAATTTTCAGTGATTCTTCATCAGTGATCATATTATTCATTTATTCCGTTATTGATATCTTTGATGTTCTTTTTCGTGTCAGAATATGCAATTTAGTTTTTTCATATTATTTGTTGTGTGATAGCGTTGTTAATTTTATGTCTGCTGCTCATTTTCACACAAGAGAGAATCAATTTAGCCATTTCATTAAGTAACTACTCAAACATGTAATCAGAAATATTCTTATGAGTTATTCTTGATTAACAATTTTTTTGTTTCTGGTTGAGTAAATACTGTATATGCATTTCTTTTTCTTACTGTTCTTCTTCAATATAGTGTAAACAAACCTTTGCTCTACTGGAGTGAAACTCCTAGATTAATAAATAAATTTATTATTATCATAGACGTAGTTTCTAGCTTTTAAGTATAGACATTTAATGATAGCTTTGGAGCAGTGATTGAATGGGATCAATGAAACTGTATTGCAGGCCATTGGAAGATAGTATATAAGTCGCCACATACTTGTACAAAGATAAGACTTGTGGACTTCATGTTGGTGCATATTTGTGAAGGTTCATTATCTCAGGATCATAATTAGATATAACGACCGGCTCATTTGTCTTGCTGCCTCGGCTCATACCGTTTTTCACACCGTGTGGAGAAAGGTCAAGTGGCAAGAGCAGATGGGAAGAGGAGAGGGGGAATGTACTCGAGAGGGGTAGGAAGAGAAGAAGGGAAGTGGCGGGTACACAATGGACCGCGGTGCGTAATTTGTTCCACAGGAGGCGTCCTCTGAAACAGTACACGCGTGATGAAAATGGCGAGGGAGGGAGGAAAGCCGACTGTCGTCATTTGGGGTGGCGAAAACGCCTGCTAGATAGCGTGGGCGACGGCGTGGGCTGATTGAAGGGAATAAGTAAGAGAACGTGAGAATCCTTTGATACAAGAAAGGTGACGCTAGGATACAATGTGCAAGCGTTAGAAAACCGATTTGACTGCAGCGTTTTTTCCACTTCAATTCTCCAAAGATCCATAGAATCGACGTTTTTTAGTCGTGGCCCAAGTTTTCTAGTGGACTTTGACCTTCTTTTCAAAAGACTTATGACGCAAAAAAAACTTCCGATGTCTAGGATTTTGTGAACTTATTGCAAAGTTAAAATCTGTTTCAACTTCGCAATAAAATTGCAAATTCCTTGAATCTGTACTACCCTACCAAATACCTTTTTTATTACTCTCACAGCACAGCATTTTGCTTCAAAACTCGGTGGTTTGCGTGGAAAATCCCATAGATTAATAAATATTTTCTATTGACTACCTCCGACGAAATTTTCCTCCCCTCGCCCTTTGTTTAATTGCCATGCGCAGTAAATATTTAGGTCAGTTTCAGATAATATTACTTAATATTTAAAAATATTACTAAGAATTTCAGTCAATAAGTAATGCAACATTAAATTAATCCTTCTTACAGCTGCTGAAATTAAAACGTATAAATTGAGTTTCTATTATGACTGGGAAACTATCTCGCTCAAACTACCTTAATTTACATAAATTCAAAATTTTCACAGATTCATTCTCATTAAATGTGTGTGTAATCATCAGTCAAGACATTGACATTACAGGTAATCTAGCGGGGATCAACAGATAAACAAAGCGTTTGCAATTGCAATGTAGTAGTTAACTTTAAAAATATTTTGAAACGCTAGTTTGCAAAATAATACAACCCCCGGCGTATTTTGTTTGAAAATTACCCTCACAGGAAGTTAAATATCTATCCAAATATATACCAATTCAATCGAACATTTTTTGTGAAAAAAAACGAATTCAATTTACTCCTAAGCTGGCCCAAATTTTGAGCGAAATATCATTTCACATTTTTTTATTGCATTTCACGTTCCTGTACTTACCTAAAGTTTGAGCCAAGCATCATAGAAATTAATGAATTCTCATGTTTAAGAAAAATAACTTACCCTTCTAAAGATACCAGCCATATACGGAACTACTTTTGGAAATTTTTGACGAGAAATACCAGCTCTTCTACTCTGGGAATGGTAATTGTATGCATTCAATTCCATGTAGAATTTTTTAAAGGAGAAATTTCTAACACCTAGATCTCAAGAAAATTTTGTGTGTGATTTGCATGTTTTCTCAACTTCTTTCAAAAATCAAACTATAAGACTAAAAGACTAACGACATTTTTATTACTTAGAATTTCAGTCATTATAAATTATTGCATCATAAATGGTACAATATTAAAGTTATGTTTCCTACAGCCGCTGACATTCAAACACATAATTTGAATATCGTCTCCTTTATGAGTAGGGAACTATCTCGCTTTAACTATATTCATTTATATAAATTCAAAATTTTCACACCACCGGATGCACCACCAATGACCCATGCCTATCTTGTTGCGGTTAAGGCAGGTTTAATTGAGATTAGTTATAGCCACAACAGTAATTTACAGTCTCATGCTTCTGAATCCTCAAGCAATTTTGCTTCACAATTTGGGATACTATCTACTTGTCTGCATTCAGCTCTTAGAGATCTTCCTTCATTTTTTCCCGCTCTGTCAGTACTCTCCACTCAATTGCGGCCTGCGACATCCATTCTTCTTTCATTCCATGTTCCAACGACCTACTGCATCCTTAATGTCATTTTTTTATCGCGATACGGTATGATATTTTTACGATTCCTTGAATTAGGTATTCTCATTTTTGTTTTTATCTTAAAATATTTCATACAAATTTTTCTTCTCAAAGCACAAAGTAGGACAATAATTCATTTTTCAAATACAAATTCGCCTATGACAGTTTAAAAATATATAATATGTGTATTTGGCGAGCAGTGTACGGCCGGTTTTTTGCAATAACAACTTACATATAATCTTTTTTATAATATCGTATTACTATTTTAATTTTTCTTACTCCTTCTCATTTTCATGTTTTAGCTTGAAATTTTAAAAACGGCTCGCAACTAATAAATGCTTGAAAACTTCCATGTGAACAAAGCCCGTAGAACAAAACATATTTTCTACTTACTTCCTCCTATAAAATTTTCCTCTCCTCACCCACCGAACCCTTCGTACATTTTTCAGTCTCTGAAATCATAAATTATTCTTCATTTTCTATCATTCCCGCATTATTAAAGCATTTAAAAAGTTTTAATTCACATGTTCACGTGGTGTAAAATGGTAAAATGTCAAATTAGTTTATGAAGATATAACCTCACACGAGAGCCACTCATTTTATTTGAAAATTTTCCTCTTTCCTCAGTTTCAGCGTATATGTGTTTATAAGATTTCAACGCTATTTTACATGCCTGCTACTCACTTAACATGCCATTGAGAAAACAATACATAAAAACTAGTCATTGTAGGTCGTTAATTTGGACCTGGAGAAAGCCTTAGACAAGGATGAGTGGAATAAGATGTTCAGACTGCTGGAATCCCTTGGAATGGATTACAACGACATAAAATTGACGACGATGGATTACGACGACAAAAACCCAAGCTAAGAGGGCATTCATGGAATAAAGACAACTACTGTGCTCAAAGATGATAGGATTACAAACCAGGAAACTGTGTGTGAAAACATTCGTGTGGAGCGTGGTACTCTATAGATCGGAAGTACTATTCCATCGGAATTGGATTGGAAGGAGGACCATTGAAAAAGCTGATAAGAACAGACTTGAAGCCTTCAAAACCTGGTGCTGGAGGAGGATTCTGATAAAATGAAGGGACAAAATAAGAAATGATTAAATGTACAAAAGATTATAAAAGGGACGATCATATGGAACACCATACATAAATGAAGAACCAAACAGATTGGACACACCTTGAGACACAATGAATTTGTGAATCACATAATTGAAGGAAGAAAAGAGGAAAAAGTCCCGCAAAGGAGACCGAGGAATCAGTTCATGGTCCAAATAAAGAGGAAAATACATAGAAAGAGATACCAGGAGGTAAAGGAACTAGCATTTGATAGTGAAGGGTAGAGGGCTGCAGTCAACCAATCTTAGGATTGAACAACCAATGATACTCACTCAACTATGGCTATGGTAAGATAAAATAATCAATAATCTAGGCCGTATCATAAAATGAATGCTCAGGCTTCAGTATTCATGAATGCGCATGCTTTGACCCCTGCTTGGACGGCAGAATACCACCAACATAAGGAATAATTAAAATAATTAATGGCCCAGAGCTGTATCAATGGAGACTCGAGAAGTTTGCAAGTTACAAATACCGATTTGATCTTAAAGTGAATGCCAAATGGAAAGTTTATGAGCATGATGGAAAGAGAAATGAAAGGAGTTGGTGATTGGATGTCAGGAGTCCATAAAGGAGAGAGAATTTGTCTTTTTTGCTACGCCATGCTGTAGAGCGAAAAATGGATTATAAGAACGAACTATGATTACAATGGACTCCATACTCTCTCATTAGAGATCTAACTGGAAATTATTACAGCAGACCGCCCATGGAGAGAAAAATTGGGTTTCATGACGGTGACGACGGAAGCCATAAACAGGCAAATCATCCATCTGAGTTTTAAATTGATTCCTCATTGGAATTACCAATTCAAAGGATTTACATTAAATCTAAATAATATCCTGCAAGCCTCCGTATGGGCGTGTGGCAGGGGGTGTTAGGTCACCAGCCGTGTAAAGATGTAAGTTTTTGGGAGGTGACATGGTGGCATGTATGGGTGTATTTAGTGGAGCTCAGTATTTATTGTGATCGCTTATTGTGCGCAGTAAGAACAGGTTTTTGCACATATGTGTTTAAAAATTATCTCCCTTATTTTATCGCATCTGTCAGAGCTAGAGATGTAGTGAGAAGTCAGTGGCCAAACCAGAGCGAAATAGCATCTCTATTTTACCTTTTTATAAGAGTACTTGCCTATTATACGCTTAAAAAAACTTAGTTTCTTAAATACTGTGCATTAAAGAAACTAGGTTTATTTTAGCTCCGTGCGTAATAAAACGGGATTGAGATTGATTATTAATTTAGCTCCGTACGTAACAAAAATACGTACGGGGTGGAGATTGATTATTAATTCCCAATATGTAAAGATCTTCTTTAAACATGCTGCCGAATTTCTGATTTGAATTGAAAAACGAGGATTATCTGCAAAATTTTAGGTCTTAACTAGGAGATATATATTATTGATGAAAGGAATCATGATATTTTTTCCAGAGCAGGGATAAATGGGGCTCATGCTTAAGCCATTGACCATAAATATTCTGAGTGGTGAGAAATGAGTATTACCCAAAGAAATTATCAATCAAACAAAAGCTGCGAGGTTTTCTTAAGCATGAATGGCGGAATTAAGGGAACGAGAAGTACAAACACGGCTGAACGGGAATATACTAATATTGATTTAAGTTATTAGGACGAGTCAATACAAGGCGGAAGATAACTGGAGTCACTCATGTTATTTTAACGGCAGACATTAATTATATAAGACGATTTAATGAAAATGCTGCATCAAATGTAAATACTTTCAAGAAAATTGCTCCTTGCCTCCTAGATAGGATGTTTATACTGTATTTAATCTTTTCTTTTTCAACTTAGTTTTACCATGTTACACATTATAATTAACTTTGTATAAAGCATTTAATATAATCAAATTTTGGAAGGAACATTTGTTGGCCCTCTATTCCTTTCAGATAGTGCGAAACAATAGCGTTCTCCAAGCGATAAAGGTTTTGCCGGAAAACCCTTTCGATCACATCTATTATCATTTTTAGATTACAAAGTATTGCGCTTTGACGGAAATTTGGCACTCCCATTTTTTTCCAACCATATGGTAAAATATGCGAATAATAAAGGTTAAAAATTGTCACAAAATTGAAGATTTTTAAAATCGCATTTTGGTACAAAATGAAGTTTGCTGAAATACTTACTCAACTGAACGCATTCTACTCACGCAAATGATTCATTTTCGCCAGAGTTCTGCGTTTTAAAAATTTAAATTTTCGACCCTAATGTGAAAAGGCTTACTATGCTGCTACGTTACGCTCCGATAAGAAACCTCAGGAGAATGAGGAAAAAAAACTCACTGATGATAAACCGAATTTGATTACTAAACCAGATTGAAGACTTTTAGCGGAAGAAAATACTGCCAATCAGCATTCTAAATTTGATTTATATAAATTAGGCGGATAATTATCGAATTTGGCCAAATATCGAAAAAATTACGATCATAAATTTTTTGATCATTATAAATATGACGAATAAATAGGAAAAAATACATCTCATTGAATATTAATGAAAAGAGAGTTAAAAATTAATAACAATTAAAATAAATAGATTTATAACATATGTTCCGACAGATCAGGTCGGTCATTATCTATGCGATATGCACGGACATTGACGAAACTGGAGCAGGTTAACTCCCGAGCTCTATCAATGTTTTCAAAAAAAACACTAAAAGTAGGTACTAATTAAATAAATGAAATAAGTAGAATGCTTAACTCTGAAATATTTGACCTTTTTCTACAACTTACTCATGGATTCCATCCTATTCCTTCCGACTACCCCAATCATTAAGTTAGATGGAGAGAGCTCTTCCCAAACTGGTCAATGCTGGTAGCTGAAGCCATTCCGCCGCCTTCGCTAACCCTCATTTTCCCATTGCTCTTGCGGACTGACGCACTAACTTGGAAATTTCACATCGAAGTTGTGTATCGATAACTTACTAGAAATCAGCATGCACTTACAAATTTACTATGCATTCTTATTACATGTATACTCTTTTACTATTAATTTTCTAGATTAAATAATTATCCTCACTCTTGGTGAAATATGTGTTAATATTGACTTGAATGCATATAATAAACAACCTACATTTGTGTATCAAGTGGAGCATTTGCCTTAAATTTCAAACGGGTGGTAGACATTCTTGCTTTACATCCGCTATTTCATCCATTCCGTCGTGCTATCCATAGGAAAGTGAGGAGAGAGCAGAGGGGAGCAATATGGTTGTTATTTTGGTTGTCAGACGACATAGTGCCCTCTTCATCTACGTCAATGCCACAACCCATTTTCTCCATGCCCCTCTTTTTATCCTATGGAACGAGAGCAGGGATAAATAGCTGTTGATAACCAAGCTCTTGGTTGTACTTAACCACTAAATAAACTGGAAAGTTCATAGGGATAGATACCAGGAGTTAAGGAAACTGACATTAGATAGGGAAGGTTGGAGGGCTGCGGTTAACAAATCTCAGGATTGAACGAACAATGAATCAATTGTAATATTGATACCCTTCAACTAATTTGAATTGGGCTCGATTCAAACTCATTTCCCCTTATTACCTGCTCCTTCCACATACTTGGTGCCCTCCAAATCTTCTCGGTGTTACCTCTTCTCACCATCCATTCCTTGCAAGTTTTTCGTCATGCAAGAGGGATGGAAATTCGTTTGAAGGTAGCATATGTTCAGCAATAAATTTCTGCTTTAAAAGTGTAATATCGATCAGGTCAGCTTTTCCTATGGTCCATGCTTCCCATCCATAGAGTGCTACGCTCCACACAAATGTTTCCACATACTGTTGCCTGGTTTGTGGTCTTATCTTTTTTGATCAGAGCAGTTCTCTTTTATCCCATGAATACCTTCTTAGCTTGGGCATTGCTTCGCTCGATGTCTGTTGTACTTCTTTTGTCCCACGTTATGGTACTATCGAGATCGGTGAAGGAATCCATTTGCCTTAATTCCTTTCCTCTTAGTATTACATCTACATTATATAACCAGAATAGACTAGAAACCTTCGAAACCTGGTGCTGGAGGAGGATGCTAAAGATAAAATGGACGGACAAAATAAGAAATGATTAAATGTGCAGAAGAAAAGAGGAAAGAACCATATGCAACACCATACAGAAAAGATAAATCAGATGGACAGGACACAACCTGAGACACAGAGGGCTTGTGAAGAACATAATTGAAGATAAAACAGAGGGAAAAGTCCGCAAGGGAAGACCCAGGAATAAGTTCATGGACTAAATAAAGTGGTAGTTCATAGGGAAAGATACCAGGAGTTAAGGGAACCGGCACTAGATAGGAAAGAATGGAGGGCTGCAGTTAATAAATCACAGGATTGAACGACCAATGAATAAATTGTAATATTGATACTCTATAAATAATTTAAAATTAAGATGCTCGGTGTCGTTTTATTTTTATAATACTGTAGCAATTTTGCTGGTGAATAGGGCCTACTTTTGCTAAAATTTGAAATATTCATATATTTTTATATTTATTTTCAATTTACATATGCCCAAACTGGAGATTAGATTGACATTATAGTTAGGCATGCTCAAAATCGTTGCATCACCGCCAGTCGACTGTATCTCCCCATTTCCAACTATTTAAAGATAAATGAGATTTTATCTACGAGAAAAATATTCAGTGAGTATCCGTGAACTAGCGCATCAGTGGTAGCGTTCTGTGAGGTGTCTTGGATTTGGGCCGTTGTCATGGAAACCGTGGTTCAAAGAGTAGCCGACCTGAGAGGTTAGAGCGGGAAAATTAAGGCACGGTAGTCGAGTACGCGCAGTCCGAGGTTAAACGAGGTCCCAGCTTAAAGTGAAACTGTGACCCTCAATTGATATCTGATAGCGAAAATGATTTGCAGATACTGATGAAACGGAAAATGACTGGTGGTATTTCCTCCAGAGAATACTCCCTAAAGTCGGCTATCAAGTTCTAGCATATTAAATACTTTGTCATTATACCTTACCTGAGAATGGTATTACGGCGGAGTAAAATCTGTATTGGAGAGTTAATGTTTGCTCCTGTTTCTTACCATTTGAAAGTATAAATTATAACAGGATGGTATACTGGAAAACGACACGGCTTCACCTTTGAGAAAACATTCATTTGTTGATGAATTAATCTCACTGGCAACTTGTAGGCCACGTTAAATTATTTACTGCATATTATATATTTTTCTAAAATTCTGGACATACTATACCGTTGTTCATTGAGAACCTATCCGTCCCAATTATTCCAAGGGAATTTTTTTTATTTTTCTTGACGTCTAATCCCATCATTTGATAATATAACCAGTTTCTGGAATCAAAGAATGATTTTCAAGTTTAGTTTTGATAGAGATTCTAAAAAAATTAACTAATAAAAACACCCATTTGAAGATTCGTGCCTTACCTACTCACTGTTACATCAAAAACAACCTTTTCTCTATCACTCGTATCTTTTTCTCTTGTTAAGCCCTGCGGTCATCGAATTTTATTTTCAGATGGCTCAAATTCTCAGTTATTTTCAATGGATATTATAACGCGTAGGCCGTATTATTTTGGTATTTCCTCCAGAGAGACCGCGTTATCAGTTTCGTGCAGTGATCTGTCATGCTCTTTTTTTGGACCATTTTCTCATCCTGGCAATCGTCTATGCTTTCAATCTTATTCTCGCTGACGTCGCCGTGGCGACAAACACACGAGGGATCTCTACTTACAGCATTAATAACCCGTCGGAAATCCAAATAAAAGAAAGGTCTCAAGGAAGAACTGCCTGTAACGCGTCCTATGTGAATATAAACAATAATACTCGGCTCGTCTTATTTATGTGTTATTTCTCTTCAATTTGTACTAATAATTCGTACATTATTGAGCCGATACCCCAAACAATGGGTTTTTGGTTTAGAGGGCGCACATATTGATGTTGGAATGTGAAGTTCACCATGTTAGAGTGTATTGGCTGGCCATAAGAATCATTATCATCATAAAAATTACTTCATTGCAACTTTGTTTCCAACCTACTTATGTTTTTTAAAAGACTACCGGCTTTCACTGATATGATACCAAAAGTAATGATATATGAAGATGGATCAGATGCGTTGTATCTGATGATAGTCGAAATTTCTTATCTTAGGAAAAACAAAACAGCGGAAAAAACGAACGTTTCCTTCATTACATTATGTCAAGATTTCACAAAGTAAGAAATTCATTGTGTAACTATTCCATCCGTTTAATTAGCATATTTTGAGAAATTGGAAAGTTTTCCCATTTTAGCTTCTGTAGGAAAATTTTCAGGAAACTTTCTGCAATTCTTTTCTTCGTGGTTATTTAGTATTTAATGTAGAAATTCAAGACACAGGAGTTTATTCAATTTCTAGCCTGAGTTGTCGGTGACTTAAAACACTCTTTTTGCATTCTTAAGGTTCATTATCTTATCCAGAGCTCTCATAACTCCTTGTTATCAAAGCCAATTATTCTCATTTTCAGTCAAGTAGAGAGCGTTGCCTTTCCCTAACGTCACAAGAAAGACTTAATGCTTCATGGGCAGTTGCGACCATCAATCTGTAATAGAAGTTATGAATGGGTCAAAAACCGAGGAGTCCCGAGCGCGATATGAATCACGTTTCAGGAGGACTTGGCATAACCTCTGGAAGTGATATCGGTTATGTTTTAAAGCAGTGTTTGTCCACTCAACTTTGGGTCGCAACTCGTTTGGTATTGAACGATGCAAACATTCTGTCTGGTTAATCGTGAAGAAGCCATCAAAACGCCTAAACGCATTTACCGATTAAATAAATATGAAACTTGTCTCAGTGTTGCATTAAACATGTATCATACTTTCAACATTATTATTAATGCTTTTTTCATTACGCTACCCTGGTAGGCCATCCTTCTGTTTGCCCTTATGCCCTTGGTACAAGAAATAACTAGAATCTTATACCTCATACATATCGCGTATTTTTTCCGAAGGACCATCTGGTGAACGACTCATAAAAATTACATTCGTTATCGTAATGTATAAATTTCATAGAATTTATGATTGCGTAAAGTTAATTTCTTTACTATGGAACTATTAGCTTTCGAGTATGAATGGTAACTGTACCATGCCGTTGCTCAATGTATAAAACCAAGAATGCAGAGTATAATAAGAGTACCCACTGATGTTTTGGTACTATTAGGTTGTAACTTTCTTTGCCTCCCATGTGTGGGGATCACTTTTAATTATGTATCCTTGATCTGCCCCTTTTTAAAAATATAGTAATTTCATCCTGCTCACCTCAATGCTTATAGTATATATTTTTGTGTATTCTGATTAAAATATATATTTATGTGTACTGGCTGTAACTCTAAGTAAACCTTTTTAAACTACAAAGTGAAGAGTTCTATATCAACTTAGCGACGGATGTGAAATCCACAAAATATTTTACGACATAAAAATATAATTAATGTTTTTTCTTACCGTCCTCCGTGACCTGATTTATTGTGAAGTCAGTATTTGTTTTTAAGTAGCTGATAACAGAATGATTAACAAACCATATGGTTTCAGGGTGAATAATGTGAAATTTTTCCGTGATAGAAAAAAACTATGCAAATTCCACTTAGAAAAAATTCAATGATTCCAGAAGATGACATAATGTTTTGAAACCCGGGTCGTGCATTGAATTTTCTCTTAGTGGAATTTGCATAATTTTTTTTCTATTTACAGAATGATAATTTTATTTTTTATGTTATATCTCCAGAGGATACTCAGATAACATCTGAAGCAACCTTCAGAGCAACTGATATTCTCGTTTAAGTATCCTGAAGAGATCTTATCGGTTTCGTATCGGCCATATGCTCGTAAGAGGGATTGGGAGAGTTGAAATGATGAGAATCTCAAAATAGTTTGTTAGGGAGAGTGAGAGGGAGGATGTGGGAATGAGAGAGACTTAGAATGATGGTGACAGAAGGAGAAGAGAGGTCCCTTTCATTTATTCGGGTAATATGTGCGTGCTTCCCATTTCGACCGGAAGGGTTGTTGGCCGATATCTCCGGCTGTCCACTGTCTTCCACCCTTCCCGTCTCCCGAACCGCACAAATTGCCACTGTAGACGAACGGAGGTCATTTTTCGTCCAAAGCGGTCCTTTCCCACTCTCCCGCGTCCATTGTGGACACATGCTGCGCCGGGCTCCTTGCGACGGAGGGGGGTTAACGCGCCGGGCTAATAGAAAGGGGAGGCCAGGAGCCGAGGCGCCTGACCGTGCGATTCTAAATGATGGGTCGATCCGCTATTCAAAATCGACGTGGGTAACCGACCATCCCAAAACCCCCCTCTCTTCCTCCCGCTCAACGAGAGTCTTCGCTCCCCCTGCTGTTCCTCCTCTTTGAAGGTAGTTTATGCGATATATTTTCATATTCATCTACATTTACATAATACCCTGAGAGCCACCGCATGGACGTGTTGCAGGAGGCGTTAGGTTACTAGCCGTGTAAAGATGTAAGGTTTTGGGAGGTGAAATGGTAGAACGACGTGTATTATGGGAGTTTATTTAGTGGAGTTCAGTTTTTATTGTGGTCACTTGTTGTGTCGGAAAGAACAATTTTTTCTACCTATCTGTTCGGCAATGCATCTCTTTTATATTATCGCTTCTGTCAGATCTAGAGATTTAGTATGGCGTCATGATAATATTCTCTGTGTCGCTCTGAAACTCACCAGTTCTGAATTTCTCAAGCAAGCTAAGACTAGCATGCAGCCTCCGGGTGTCTAGAGACTACCACCTTAATCCCTCTAAACGTTGTGAAATCTATCTGTCGAACCGTTTCATTCCTGCAAAATTATTTACTTTTTGTTTGTCTTTCGTGATTATCTGAATGTTCTTCAGTCTTGGTCCTCCTCTGAAATTCTTCCAATTAATTCCTCCGTCCAATATCGTATTCATTTGGCTGTCGTGTCGCAAACTGCGTCCAGTGTGTTTTTCCCTCCTTTTACATCGTTTTTGTATTTTACTCCTTTATTTAATTTAGATACATTAGTTTGAGAGCTCCTTAAGACTCGGAGGAAGCATGCTACCACCGTAATCCCTCTAAAAGTTGTGAGACTATATGTTTGCTCGTTGCAGTTTTTAACGAAACGTACTGATTTTATTTACATTTTATTAGTTTTTTTGGTTAAATCTTAATGACCAATGCCCCAAAAGCTCGCGGGGCAATCGAGGTGTAGCCTATCCAAAGCGAAGTAGCATCTCTATTTTACCTTTTCATCCGACGACCTTCCTATTTTACGCTTTACAAAACCTAGTTTCTTTAATGCTGTGCCGCATATGTTTTATATGTGTGTTCCCCAAAAAAATATGAGAAGTTAAAGTAATTCCAAGATATTTAACAGTATCTGAAGATTCTATGTTTACTCCACCAACAGAGATATCTGCATATTAATTACAGAGACCGTATAAAAACTTTATTTTCAAATTGAAACAGCGGTCATAAACTTGAAAAAACATTGTATAGTTTATGATGCAAAACTGGTATAAATTACTGACATTCTCCTTAATTCACTACGCTTACTAATCGACCTCTGATCGATCTCAGACCGATCTGAACTCGGATCGATCTGAAAATTCCATGCGAGCCGACTCAGATCGCCTAGTTTACCAACACGGACTGAAAATATAGGTATTAATCAATCGAATCCATAAGTTGAAGCATGATTGAACCGGTATGTGAACAAGTGCTGAGTTGAAAGTTACCGGTCGCATTCCGAGTGAACAAAATTGCCCAATTGGAGATAGAATTGCGATAACTTACGATATCAACAATATCACATCACTCGCCATTACTGCTCTGTAGTTACTACTGGTCAGAGCTCACGCCTGGAATACTAGCGATTATATTTTGTTCTCCAATGACAGCGAACAGAATAACAAGGAGCGCTACGGGCCCGCTGGTTCAGATCGATCTGAAATCTAGGACTGGCAGAGAAAGCTCGACTTTTTATCGGATCTGCTCGCTTTTCAGATCCATCGTGCTAGGCTGTTGCGTTTACCATACCGAGCTGACCCAGTCAGATCGATCTCAGATTGATTGATAAACGTAGTGAATGGCTATTAATCGGTATTAATGAGGTTTTAACTTGACTCATAATTTGAGCGCATAGCGATGATAACGCCTGCACAACCGAAATTTTTTCTTTATTTCTGAAGCTTCACGCGGTGAGTTTTTGCTTTATTTTTAAAAATAGCCGAGGAATCATAAGAAATACTTCTGTTAAATTTCATTCCTGAACTCTTTATTGGAAATTCCCCATTTTGTACAAACAGTATCTCTGGAGTGCAAACCCAAACAACTGTCCATTTCAAATGTTTAATATTTTTTGGCAAGCATCTCGTAAAGGATGATAGTTACGAGGATAATTTTTTTGTTATTGGAAATATGAGATACTTTTCTTTTTTATGAGTTCAAATTCATCGAATTTTATAGGAAGTTATACGCATCTCTCTCAAACTATCTTAAGCATTTCCCGTTTCCCTTCCTCACGCCTTGTCCACTTGCAAACTTCTTCAGGAAGAAATACTGGTCGGTCCCTCGATTTATCCCGCAAATATATTGGAAGACGGACGACATTGGATGCTGGGGGGTTCGAGGGGTCGCGCAACCTGGATGGCACATGACTCTTGCTGTCTTTTAGGTCTTCTCGTCTGTCCTCTCCTCCTCAATCTTTTCAATGGCCCAGCCAATATGTCACGGTTGTCAGAATAAAACGGGATGTGACATGATCCAAATCAACTTGCATTATGAGTTTCCTCCGAGAATGGGATTCGGAATGGTCTCCAATCTTCCAGCTGAAGTTACTTTCGAGCGTAATTCGTCAACGCTCACCGCAATATCGTTTAATGTATTTTAAGAGTTTGTGAATATGGGTTGCTGGCAGGAATATCACGAAGTATGTTTACTCGTAATTATCGAAGGTCATCTATCAGTAACTTCCAGTTAAGGTGAAAGTAGAGTATCTAAAATTTAATTTTACGGGAAAAGTTTTCTCTCCCCATGCATCACTTCATTTTTCAGCTCGGCGTACGTTTCATCAATATTTACCTCGTCTATTACGCCTTCTTCCCCTTCCCCACTTACCCAATATCCTTCCCATTATCGCCGCCTTCAGCTTTCCATCGCCACCTGTTACCTATTAACGTTGCTCACTCTTCCTCCTCCCAGTCTCTTACAGCATTATCCTAGACTCTCCGACCATTTAGAGCATTTGCCCATTCGTCTCCCATTACGTCCGCTGCTCTATCTCCGTTCTCCTCTAAAACCTACGTCTCGAACACTTGTAGTTTATTCTATTCTTTTTTCCTTTGAAGCAATGCGTCTGCTTAAGATAGTTTGAGCGAAATATCATTTTACCTAGAAATCAATAAATTTGATCTCATTTGGAAGGAAAATATATCACTCTTCCACTGACATCAAAAACTCAACTCCTTATCCCATTACTTACTGAGTTATTTGCAAAAAAAATACCAGCCCTTTTAAATGGAAAATGGTACGTGTATGCACTCTAGAGAGACCTTATTTTAAAAAAAGAGGATTTTATAACACTTAGATGTCGTAAAAAACTTGCAGCATGTAGTTTGTATATTTTCTCAACTATTTTTGAAAATTAATCATATTGTCATCGCAATAGGTTCTTGGATATCACAAAAACCTTCCGTTTTGAAGGAGTTTCAAACGCACCGCGGGAAAAAAAATAAGGCAAGTTAAAGGCTTATTTAGATGTTTGCATTTAATTAGGTTCTTACCATTTTTGTCATACAAAACTATATTATTGCACCATTAATAATGCAATACTTAATTCATGTGTCCTACAGGTGGTGAAATTAAAACGTATAGTTCGAATATGGTCTCTAATATGACTAGGGAACTATCTCGCTTGGACTACCTAAAATCAGCAGTTGGGTAGACCGGAGCACGTTTGGTACAGGGGCAAGATTACACAATGCCTATAGTTCCTTAACGGTACGACAGAGCGCTTAACTAGTTGTAATGCAGGCAGCGCCATCATCTCCTTTGGCTGTGACGCTAGTGGAAGCTCAGCCATTGAAAAAACAACAGTTTCTCTTCGTTTTTGTGTTTTTCTGAAAGATGAGTAATTTTTTCACTGTTACATATTTCTTTATATAGTGGCATAGCATGATTACTATATCTATATTTCACTATGTTTTCGGAAACTGTGTATTCTTTCCGTTATTTTAAGCTATAACATAGACTTTTTATGTTTAAATTACGTCTTCCACATAAATTTGAAGGAATATTATGGCGACGGGGCACGTTTACACAACTAACCCGGGAATTTTATTGTTTATAGATTTTTTCACACTATAATTTGACTATGCAACAATCACGCACAGAGTACAATTGCTGTGGTAAGGTATCAAGGCTTCACTTATTTCACATCTTTCCGTTATTTTAAGCTATAACATAGACTTTTTATGTTTAAATTACGTCTTCCACATAAATTTGAAGGAATATTATGGCGACGGGGCACGTTTACACAACTAACCCGGGAATTTTATTGTTTATAGATTTTTTCACACTATAATTTGACTATGCAACAATCACGCACAGAGTACAATTGCTGTGGTAAGGTATCAAGGCTTCACTTATTTATCCTGGAGTTATTACGCAAGTGTTATACTGTCATTTATAGACATGCTGTGCTAATTATTGCTATTAATGTGTCAAAAATTTTACTATGAATGTGAAAAATGCCCTTATTAATATGTCATGGAGTTTTTTAATGTTAGTGGGAATAGTATTTCTCCATTCAGGGTGAAATTTCTGCCTCATTTTATTCGTGATGGCTCTTTTGGTGATGAAGGAGACGCTTACCAATCGGGTCGGATGGTTGAGAAGAATTTTTATAAATTTGCACAACATTTTGTATCGTATGTTCGTTGATCACTTGAAAGTCCATGCCTGCTTCTTCTGGACAACCATGACTCCCATTTATCTGCTCAGGCTTTGGACTATTTTAAGGAAAATGGGGTTACTCTAATCTTTTATCTGCCTCATACAAGCCATGGTCTCCAGCCCTTAGACCGTTGAGTGTATGGCCCATTAAAAAATAAAATGAACATGGCTTGTGATGCTGTTGACAAATAATCGTCCAATGACTATTTACGACATCCCAACCCTTTCGTGTAAAGCTATTCTCTTAGCTGTGACATCAGTCAACGTTTTGTCTGGGTTTAGCAATCCAGAAATTTTTCCTTTTAACAGAAAAGCGTGTTTACTAATGCTCCTTTTATGCCAGCATACGTGACAAACAGACCTGCTCCATTGTCACAAGTAGACCCATGCTATGTTCCCTTAACTACTTCACCAAGCAACACACAAACTGCGCCTGATGATAGGCCTGAGTCGTCTCCTTCAAGATTAACAAGTGATATTAATGTTGCAACATCAAACCCTTGTACGTTAATACAAGTTGACCAATATCATTTTCCTATCATCTTGCACAAGATGCAAGAGATGGGCCCCTGAAGATTGTATTCCGGGAGACAGAATGTTCTTTGTTTGCAAAAACTGTGACAACATCGATGATGTTGATTGTCATATTGTTGATAATAATGATGAATCCAATTCCTCTCCGTAATTAAATATTTTACTATAAAATTAAGGTTGTTTTTCAAGCTGAAACCTTGCTTTATTTATTTAATCAACTCATTTAGATACATGTGTAAACGTGCCCCACACTTCGTGTAAACTTTCCCCGGTCAAGGGGCACGTTTACACAAGTGACAAAAAAATTTGATGTAATTATTTTGTTATTAAATGTTGTTATTTAACAATAGTTACCAACACCAACTTTTAGTATGGTAGGCAATGTTGACGCTTAGGTTAGTAAAACAGTTAAAAATAAAAAATTTAAAAAATGCACAATAAAACAATAAAAAGTGTGTCAATGTGCCCCGATCTACCCTACAGTTTATTTGCCAGTTTTTTGCTTGATTACTCTTTATTTAACTTTCGTCAATTTTCACCGATTTATAAAATTCTCTATTGATCACGATAATCTTCTCCCTATTTCTTTGCTACCATTTTTATCTGCTCCAACATATAACCAGGTATTTAGTCAAATATTGTATCTGGTATAATTAGTTTCCTCAGTCTTCAATAGTCAGATTTGCTTTCTTTGCCAAATAAAATCTAAATACTGTAGTAATTCTTTTATTTATTTTCATTTGTTTCTAGAAAAATTTTTAATGTCTACCCATTCCTTTACCCCATAGATCAATATTTTTCCGTAGCAATTTGAATAGAGGAATTATCTTCCACCGTCAGCGTCATGCTGTGGTAACTGATAAATGAATGAATTGTATATTAGCAAGGTAGTATATAGAAAACTGTAGTACCACCATTTTAATCAGATTAAATAGATACCTATATCCGATTAGAAGCATGAAAATAAATCTGAATGGAAAGTGGAAAAATAATTATAAATTTTTTAGTCCTTTATAACTTCACTCGTGAATGCGCCATATCGATAATTTTATCATTTAAATTAAATTAAATTAAATCCTGTCCTACATATACATAGATCCTTCTGTTAATTATAAATTTTGCGTTCATTTCCCAAAATGAAAATTGAAAACAGTAATGAGGCAATGGCCTGTTACTATTTCGCAATGGTTAAAATATCAAAAACCTAAATAAATTTAGCTTTACGGACTTTTTTAATACAAGCAGACCTCTTTTGGTTTATAAACAATAACTACTAACTTCAACTGCCTTTATTTGCAAAAACTGTAAACTTTGTTTGGTTCTTTTGTAATGTATAAATTTTCCAAACACATTATATGAGATTCCGCATGTTGCGCAAGAGGATTAGCAAATTTTTGTAACTGTTGATTATTTGTGTTACTGCAATATTTTTCTCGCAAGGGTTGAATAATTGTCTGATGGCGTGTTTCATGTTAAAGTTCCATATACATTCTTTACCTTACAGAGTAAATAGAATTGTAGTGGTTTGCTTTTTGTTAGTGTGTTTAGCGGTTTGTGAATTTCTGGTGAGAAATGCCGCCGGGCACAAACCCATGAGGTGACCAGCAGAGCATCATGTAGATATAGAGATGTAGACTAGTGCTTCCTATTTTTTGCTCTACCTCCGGCCAACTACGAGACGGGATTCCCTCGGACGCATCTCCCACGCCGTTTCTCCTGTTCCCTCCCATCCTTCTTCCTCTATCTTCCCCATCCCACTCCCTCCTGGTCCCTAAACGGCCCTCCTCCGTCCTCAGGCCGTTCTCACGTGCTCGGCCTAACAGGTGGAATGAGCATTCATTCCACGAGCATTGGCCTGTCGCATATGGGAGCACGAGTCGGACATCCTCCACGCCCTCCACGCCCCACTTTGCTCTGGACCATGTCTCTTTTCCCTCTTGCCGAGGGACTCGAGGAGGGTTTTTTTGTATTATATCTCGTGGACGGATCTTGTCCCGAACTTGCATTTGTTTTACATTCTGCCTTCATCCGTAGACACCCCTTTTCAATTTTTATTTTTATTTCCTTCATGCTGTTAAGTTCTGGGAAGTCGGGAATACAAAAAGATCCTTTCTGGAGTGAGGAGCATTTCTACATCTTCTGGTTCTGAAAATGATAGCACATTTCCTTAAATACATCACATGTATAAGATGGTAATTGGCATTCGCCTTTTTGAATAAATATTATTTTTATGCTAAAAGCGTTGTTGACGATACTGTTACAAAGTAAAAAAATTCAGATTAGGGAGTTCAATGCTATTTCATTCGTTTCGTATAATTATTTGAGATGCTCCCCGCCAGCTTTAACGGTGGGTATTTTGTCTTCTTATTTTCGCAAACATAGCTGTCAGCTGATATACAATGCGACCCGATATTCCATCAAGAAAAAACATTCAAAATTTTCAGGACTTGAGTATTAATCCCTCGTTATTATGCCGAACGGCTCATCCCGTTAGGAATCCGATGCGCCATTTGTTAGAAAATTTTATGCTGGCTTTAAAGGAACAATTTTTTCAAGATTGTCGCAAATACTTTGATGAAGCAGTCCAAAGCTCGGCTTTTGAAATAAGAGTCCTGAAATTAGTTGAAACATGCTCATAACACGATAGAATAATGAAAATGAACTAAAAAAATGATCTACAAAAATATTGTCTTTCTTAAGAAAAATAAAAAATTTCGTGAAAAGTGGAGTAAATAATCACAAATAAAACTTGTAAGTTGGTCATATTGGCGGTAACTGCATCTTTTTGTGGCGTTACTTGCTAGTTTCTCAATGATTCTGCCAAGTGTATGTAATCTTAGGTAAAAAAATATTATAAACTTGTCGTCTATATTATTACTGTGTAATTTAGTTTATGAAGTTTGAAACGTAGTATTTTTATAAAACATGTAATATAATGTTATCCTGTGTATTATTTGAACATAATGTAACTATTTTTTTTATTAACGTCAGCCATTGTTTTCTCTCACAACTTATTTTAAATAAAACTGAAACTTGAGCTCCTCTCCCAACCGAAGAAAATCTGACGGAAATACGAAATCCTTGGTCTGAGGAATACGGAAACACTTTTGCATTTGCTTGCATTACTCAACCAACCCACGAGTACCAAGTGGTAAATAACAAAAATTCACTGCTGCAGTACAAAATGCGCACCTCTCAGAAAACACGCAGTTAAGTTGCAGGATGACATGCGTATAAGACTAGTATCTCTTCGACCATGACGTAATTGGAAAGGTTTGGTAAATATTGCATACATTTATTAATACTCTTCCGTGTTCCTTAATTTTAGGTATGTAATATGCAGTGGAATTGATTCTTAAGAGGAGGAATGCGTTTTAACTATTGAATAGTGTCTAAAAAAACAGTGAATGAATGCAACAGAATTGTAAGAGGCATGCAAGAGAAGGATATTTTGAAAGAAACTATCAAAAGAGAGCCATCGTTCTAGACTTAAATCAATATTATTTGAGATTACCTATGCAAAAACATTGCTCGGTGAATATATATATCCATATGCCTTCTAATATTCAACGGTACTAGGAACATTCGGTATATTTATTTTTTTTATTTTTTTTAACAATGGTTTCATTTTAACAGCCAAAATATGACTACAGAAAGGTCAACTTCATCCATATATCAGCAATGTCTCAAATCATGAATTTTCAATGAAAAAATAAGTTTTATCAATACATTGCAAGAGTTCTAACAGGTCAAATTGGCACAAATTGCACTCACATTTCAAGGCATGTATGTCAGTGGCAAATGGCGAGTATACCGCCCACAATGCCAAACTTAAAAGGCAAGATCTTGAAGAATTAAACGATGCATACCACTAGGTATGCCAACAGCCACTGAGTTCATTATGTCATTTGAGACAGAAGTATAGCTACAGAGAACTAGATGGAGATGAAATGTACGAAAGCATCATCAGCTCTCTCCCATTGTCAGAGAATGGAAGAATGAGCACCAACTTCAATGACTGCTTTGAAGGCTGCGCATAGCTCTTTAAGTGACACAAAAGAAAACTTTCTGTGAAACCAAACTGGGTCTTTGACAGAGGATGAAAATTCACCTTCAATTAATGCAACACTTCCTAAGAATGCACTAAATAATGCACATTTATCACTTCCCTATTATCACCATTGTGTATAGTGTCATAAATTACGTGTCTTTCCAGAGGAACTGTTAACACAATTGCCCATCTATATTCACACAATAAAATGCACAAGCAAAGGCACCTAACGTTTAATATTAACAGTGAATATTAAAATTATTAATATCTACGGCAGTTCTCTGTTATATCACGTAGTTAAGGAGCCTTTACTGTAAATCAAGCAAACTAATTAGATTTTGCTTGCTTCACTTAGGAAATAAGCTGTGACGATGTGGCTATCTTTATTAATATTTTATTTCTTCATTAAATTTGAGTATGGAGTTGAAGTGAGAAAATTTTTTAAGGTGCTCTAATCATGGAATAAACATCTCCTGCTTTTCATTTACACTATCCTTAAGTTTCGTCGAATGATCCCTTGAAAGTTGCTTTTAAGGTAGTTAAGAAAAATATCATTTCACCCTAGAAATCAATGAATTTGTTCTCATTTTAAAGAAAAATATCTCATTCTTACAAAGATACCAAAATATCAGCCCCTTACCCAAGCACTTTCCAAGACTTATGACTAATAATACCTGCTCTTTTACTGGTAAAATGGTAGGTTACTCTCTGCAATGAGACCATATTTTTAAAAAATGAAGCATGTCAAACACCTAGATCTCGTCAAAACATTGACAGGGTGTAGTTTATATTATCTCGACTATTTTAGAATATATATCATATTGTCACCGCACTAAATTTTTCAGAATCGCAAAAAAAACCTTTTGAGTTTTGAACGTACCGCGTGAAAAAATTTGTCAAATAAAAGACAATCGTGGATATTTTTTAATGATTTCCGAGAATTTAAGTCTTATACAAGTATATTATTGCATAATTAATAATTTAGTATTTCATTCATGCTTCCTTCAGCTGCTAAAAGTAAAACTTATAATTCGAAAATGGTCTCCATTATGACTAGGGAATTATCTCACTCAAACTACCTTAAAATAATTTAATCACCTATCCGTGAATTTTTTCCAGTTTATGCAACTACGCACTTCCTAGGAAAATGCTCACTACTGGAGGAAAACCCTCAAAAAAAGTGATATTTATTAATACATTTAAAAAAACGTTTTGACGTTTTTTAAAGTAGTTCTATCTTCAGAGATGAAAAAAGAACGCAATTTTGTTTTTTACAAGAGATTTATTTTACTATAGATGACCGGTTTGGCCTTTGACGATATCATCACGTATAGCAGACATCATTGTTCAGACGCCTTAAAAAAAGTTTTTATTTGCTTTAAGAAACTAGCGATATGAAAAAAACCCCGCCGTTCTCAATATCGATCCTGCACCGTCCAAAGATCGAATGGAAAAGCAGTCACCAAGCACGTTTCACTATTGATGACGGCTGACTTTGCTTTTCTTGGGAGTCTCAGAAGTAGTTCAAGAAGATGGAGTACCGAGTGGCAAAGGTCACTGAGCTTGCACTGCGAAAGCATTCTGTGGACAGTGATAGCTACTGAATGTGATAAATAAATTTCAAATTAACTAAATCCATAAAACAGAAAAAATAAATCTCCTAAAATTGTACCTCATTCACGATCGATGCGTCATTTCAGAGCTGTAAAGAAAATATATGCCATAAATTTCATTAAAAAGATATCATAATGAGTATCATTTCAAAATGTACGTTTTTCTCTTGGTTTTATTTGAGTTTGAAAGAATATACGTGTATCTGAGCATACGGGTAACATAATATGGCATAAAAAGTGCGTGCTATATCGCCTTGCTCAGAAAAACTGCCTTCATCATTGAAGTTGTCACTAGCCTCTGTCAATGTAATGTATATTGCTATCCTGTTGAATGTGTGCACCATAATTACGATTTGATCCTACGGCTATGTAAGGGTTCATCGGAAACAGATGATGGCAAAGACTAGAGAATCTTAATTTAAAAGCAACATTTGGCGGTTTATTTGTACATTTTAGTGCGTAAGTGGTATTAGTTAAAAATGAAAATTATTTTCCCCATACAACTCTCCCTTTAATAGCTTGTAATAGTTATTCGTTACTAGAAAATAAAAACACACTTTTCCACTGCTTATGTTTAGTGTTAGTAGACCTGTTTTGGATCAATTTTTACAATTTGCATTTCTATTGTACTTCCCTAAAAGCTTAATTATGTGACACAACCCATACTAATCAATTTATATTATTTTCGGAGATTTTTACGGCCCATGTTTTATTATACTAGCCGTGGCAATACACCTCAATTTCTTTCACTGTGTTACTAAAGATGTACTCTAATACAGCTTGATAACATTTAAGTGTCCCGTTGTGATTAGCAATTTATTTACATACACTCCTCTGATTCAGGTGGCCATTTTGTGGAAGGTTTAAGTAAATTCAGTAAAGAATAAATCAAGTAATTTACCACAAAATTTTATTTTCACTAGGACCAACGTGTGTCATCGACTTGCGGTATGAACAGGCACATGATGATGGCAAAGGACAGCGTTAAAGTAAAAGAAAAAAGAGTGTAAAAATACGCAATTCATCCCTTAACATCCTTGCAGAGGAGGATGTTTTTTCTTCGGAAACCCCCTCCCTACTTGAGTGTCTTGTGGAGGGCACTTAAAGTACCGTACTCCGTCTGTCGGATGATACGTTAAACCGTGGTCCCTTTGGCGCCTTTCGTTAAGAGCAGGCTAATGCCGACACCGGGTTTCTATCCACCCTTTCTCCCTTACCGATCCCCTATGGCGAAAATGACCTTAGCCGTCGGTCGCCTCCCCAATATCCAATCCATTCCTTATCATGAATAGGTTTATTTTTATAACGTAAACTTGCTTAATGTGAACCAGTGTGTAACTCTCAAATGTAACACAAGCCATACGTGCAAAGCCGTGCGTATGTGTGTGTTTCTTACAAGAGTATTTGGTCAGGGTATAAAAGGCGATCAAGACTTTCAATTATGAAGAAAATCTTCACATGTAGAACCTCCTCAATTGATCTCTACAGTTCAAACTGGTTAGTTGAAAATTTTTCTAAAGCTAATAATTTTTTTTTAAGGGAAAAACAAAGGCAAGAACGTACCATGAGGGATTTGATGTATATTTGCATCGTTTGTTGGCGTTAAGCCAATCAGTTTTCCCCAACAAAACATCGAGGGAGATGAGAGATGACAAGAGTGGGATGGAACAGGGAAAACGACCAGTTGTGCTCGACCATCGATTGGCGCCCTTCGTCCCAAATTAATGAGAACCGCCGCTTGGGTTGGACTCGAATCATGGACACGAGAGGCTGAGGAGGCGAAGATTAATAATCCACTTCCCACGCTACATCCCTTGATATCGGTCCACAGTGATTGGCCGCGGAAGACGTTGGAGCGCAAGAATTCGCTCCGGGCGAGTTTCATCTGAAATCCGAAGGAACGGGACGATGCATTGGTTCAGATGTGTGCCGACTGTAGTGTCCTGAGACAATAGTTAGATAAATTGTGTACTAAACTCACCAGTAGGAACCTTTACTGTGGGCTTTGACTATAACGGGAGATATTGTCCACTGGGGACCTCTATAAATTCAGAGTTGGTCCCCGATCGCGGTAATATTTCATGTCAGCATTGTGGGATATCGGGATTTGAGGTTAATAGTTGCCAAACGCCTGGTATTCAACAGCTAGCTTCCCTAAAAGCTGACATTGCCTAGTGATTAACTTAAAATAATTCTGTTCTTGAGCTGGTGTCTTGTGTCTGGATCATAATTACACTACAATTCCTTCGGATGAGAAAATACTGCTTTGCAGGCTGCTTATTTCTTTCAAAATTTTAAATAGCATAGGTCACCTAACGAGAGGTATTATTTCTCTGCATTGGAAGAGAGAACACGTACACATACATATAAGCACATTCAATGTTTAGGAAAGAGTATGTCTATATTAATTAATTTAATTAAGTGTAACAACTTCCAAACAATGGCGTTGAATGTTACGGACCGATTATACGTTCCGTAATACAATGAATATCACGAAATGTTGAAACCCAGGTATGCTAATTTTTTTTTATTTTTTTAATAAACCTCAAGTGGAGTCAAAAAGTCCTTTTATTTGGTCCGCAATGGATAAGTTCCGCAAAGTAAAGCCTGCAACAATATTATTTGTGACAACGAATATAATACCACAAAGAAGACAAAACTATCTCTTATGCTCAAAGAAAAGAATGTATTAATTACATCTACTGAAGAGAAGTATAAGCACATATGGGTGCCAAACTTGAAATTAAATTATTTAAAATATTCCAATTTTGTACTTATCATATGGTAAAGAGAGAACTGACACCAGAGGAGAATAACACTCATATGATCATTGCCAAAATCCTATAGTGTTCCCTCACTTCACATTCAAACTTAGCTCTTATTGTATTACCAAATATCGTGTAAATCGATCTGTTTCAGATTAACATACACAAAGATCTGTAAAGATATATACGTTTATATTTAAATAAACAAAAGATTTTAATTAGCTGAGATTAAGTTTCTTCCAGCAAACCCCTCGTCGAAAAAGCACCCATGGTAATTAATGTTTTATTCACACTGACACCAGAGGAGAATAACACTCATATGATCATTGCCAAAATCCTATAGTGTTCCCTCACTTCACATTCAAACTTAGCTCTTATTGTATTACCAAATATCGTGTAAATCGATCTGTTTCAGATTAACATACACAAAGATCTGTAAAGATATATACGTTTATATTTAAATAAACAAAAGATTTTAATTAGCTGAGATTAAGTTTCTTCCAGCAAACCCCTCGTCGAAAAAGCACCCATGGTAATTAATGTTTTATTCACAATCGTAAAATATTATGCATTATAAAAATTTAGGTACGTATGAATTATTTCTTTGGGTCATCCACCGGTTAAAATAGGTTTTCAGTGGAAGGGTAAGATATCCGTATTGAAAGAATTTCTTCAAGAATTTTCTTGCCACATAGACACCCCCTTTTACGAGTTATTTCTTAATTTAAGAAGACTTTGTGCATCTCTCCGTACTTACCATTAAGGTTTTCCTCTTTCTTGCATTTCCTCTTCCACCCAACATCGTCCCACCCTATCAAAGTCTTAAGGCCTGTACTTACGAAGAGATTTCTGTTGCCGGGCATTGCTTACGATACTGTCGGCGACAGATGTCGCCGTGTGTACGCTCATATCGCAAGACATCTGGTGGCATGCAAGGCAATCGCAAGCAAGACGCCAGCGATAGAGCGTGTACCATTTTCCCTGCCATATTGCTACCTTCATCCATAGCAACCACCACTTGAAAAAGTAAACAGCCGCGAGAGAAAGCAAAATACCAGCGATTTTCATCCACCTGAACAAATTATTTACAGCCAGAGAGAGAATATATGTCTAAATATGCTTTGTAATTTGTCTAAATATACTTATAATTTGGCGGATTCTCTTGAAAGAGTAACCAATATCGAAACCGGTCGTGAAAGTGCAACTATAAACAGCGAGCAGTCGTGTCGGATCTCTAGAACTAGAAGTGTGTGATTTTGTTTAGAAAACTTTTAGCTACCGTATTGGGTTTATGACATTGGTGAAGTATATTTAGAAAGGAGCAGGGTAGTAGACTTTGGATATGATTTTCTGGTTTTGATGAATTATATAAATATACTCTCAGTGAGTCATGTGTGATTTCATTCCATTTTCGAACGTATACTTTCTTTCAATTGTTTTAACACCGTCTCGTGGAACCGTGTGTACACAGAAGCTAAAGATATTGCTACCATAAATATCGCCGTCCAATCATACCGGATCTGGCGCCAGAATATTCGCCACAGACCACACAATCTAAGGTGCCGTGTGTACAGGCCTTTAAGCTCCCTTCGCGCTTCATCTTCAGCAGTCTCAACAGATGTTCGAGTCATCTACTCTACATCCAACTTATCTTCTTCAGAAGTTTTCTCTCCTCATCCTCCTCCTCGTTTATCTCCCTTTCCGTACACATTACTTTATCCGTTCTTCTCCGGAACCAAGTCTCAGATTCCTGCTGCCTAGTCTTGTCCTTTATTCTCGGGGTCAGAGTTTCTGCACTACGCATGCCTGCGAGCTACACTTAAAATTAAACCTACTACATCCTTATTTTTGTATTCCTACTCAAGGATCTCGTTAACGGCTCCCTATTATTGCTGAAATCTTATTCCACTAGCGATATTATTCTTTCTAAAGTCGATCCAAACATGTTCATTTTCCTATAACGTACTACTCAAGTAATTGAAGTGTTATTTATACTCTAATTTCTATACTAAAAATTCTCAAAGCCAGCCTCGGTTTTATTGCTACTGAAAATCTCAATACATTTGTTTATTTTGATTTTTTTATAATTGCGTAATTTCCGCGCTGGATTTCTCAAGTACTTATCCATCAAAGCTCTTTGCACAGATGAAATATTTTCGTTCAGATCTTATGAAGGAGAGGTAAGTACTAGAATATCCCAACCTGATAAAGGAGTTGATAGTTAAATAAAGGACCGCCAAAGATTTTGGAGACCTGAAGAGAATAGGAATCCAATATATGTTTCGTTTATTTTGCTTTTCAAATCCGAATATATATATATATATATTTTTTTTTTGGTGAAATTCTTTAATCAACGCGTACCTTGGCAAGCATTCGTGAGCAGCAGTTTCCATTGTCCCGACGTTTTGAGAAATTCCGTTAATTTTCGATATACTCGTGGCCAACGGGATCGTTGCCACCGCTCTTAGTTGCTGTAGGCATTCTCGCTCCAGATGATTCCAGCGTGCCGTCGATTGCCAAAGCACGCACGAACGAACCTCAACGGACTATGCCTTGCACTTGGTCAGCAATCCACCTTTTCGACATTGGAGCGGGATCTACCGCGAGGCCTGCCCGATCTTCTGGTTGGCTGGCCGGGAGTCACCGATTTCGCTCGGCGCACTGGTCTCCGTCAGCACGTGCGATGAAATGGATGTGATCGCCGAGTCAAGTCGATAACTCCAACCAGGGTTGATTCGACCGTGTAAACGCCAAATCACGAACATCGGGCGTGATTCGCAGTAGGAATAGGTTGGGGGAGGAGGGGTAACAAGGAATTCCTTGATTTAAAAAAAAGCGATTGAACGGAATATCACATATTTAGTGTTTTACTCAGATAGGACTCGATCTCGATATTATCGCGGTTGACATGAGTTTGGAGAAATCTTATATTTTAGTAATAAATGGTGGAACTTTCCTAGGATGTGACGCTTTGAATCTATGTTCCGCGGCCTTCGCGAACATGGCCCCAATCTGCCCACATAGCTGAAAACTGTTGAAACTATCTATACTGAGAGTTGTGCAAGCCATATTTAAAAGTTTAACTTTTGAAATGATACATTCAGTTAATTTCCTTACTATGGAGGTAAATAGGATGTCAGGGGATGTTGCAAGCTGAAACAATAGTTTCCCGGAGGGCAAAGGACCGACATTAATGGCAGTAAACCTCAAAGCTCGGTTCATAAAAAAATAGCATTTTTTTTGTCCATTGTTTGAAAGATTTAGTCGATATCATAATTCTGATTAATTGATTTAAATATTTTAATGAGCCATGTGTAGAGTATTATTTTTACTGGAAATAGGGAAAAATCACAAACCACGATCAGTTTTTCAAATGCTGTGGGTTCTCTCCCAGCCCTCCCTGCAGTCGTGACGACTGAGTTCCCACACACAAAAGAAAAAACTGAAAAGAGACTTTCATGTGAATAAAATATGCCGCATTTACACTGTTGAAGTTGAATATTGAGTTTATTTTAATTAACTCTTCCGAAAGATGGGATGGCAAAACAATTCACTTGTTGCAATTATCTCACGTTCTTAATTCGAGGGGGGAAAACCGTACGATTCGAAATTCAGCGCACCTGTATTATGTTCACGAAAATAAAGCAAATCGAAAACTATCAGTTGGAAAATAAACCATTTCAAATTTTAATTACTAGGTCGACGGCGAAGGGCCATTATTATCCAGAATTGCCGGTTGGGAAGGCAAAACATAGGCGGGGTTCATTAGGGATGCAATCACGGCGTCGTACATTCAGTTGTTTTCGGCGGAACATTGTTAAAGGTGACATCCAGCACAAGTTAGCTTTTACTCGATTGCACAAGCTTGGAATGGTTTAGATATACTCAAGTTTTAAAGCAGAACGATCATTCCACGTATAGTATATTTTTATACGCACCGCTTGAATATTCCTTCTATCACTACAATTAAATTCTATGATAGTAATTATTTCGATGATAGATTTCAAATGTGACAATATCTAGACTAACGAAAAGTGTTCAATATTAAGAGGGGGAACATTTAAAAAATAAATATTACTAGAATATTCTCTGAATTAACAATAAACTATCCTTATTAGTGCTGTATTGGCGTCGTAACAATTTGAACTACAGCAAAATTAGACCGTTTGATTCGTTAAAAGTTGAATAGTGGATGTGGTGGCATACCTTATCAGTTACCCTTCTGACTGAATGAATGAGACTGTGAAGCACATGATGTACTAGATATTCGTGGGAATATAGTTTTCTTCTGTCAGTATCTAATTTTTTCATGTCTTTCCTTAAATAAGCCGGAATATTTTCCTTTTTTGTTTAACGCGGTTAATTATTGTATAACCCCCCTCCTCTGACGTTGCGATTCTCGAATTGAATTTTAGAATAATTATTATAAGTAACAAAATCACCTCGATGTTATTGCAGCTAAGAAATCTGTTACTATCTCTTATAAACACCACCACATTAGGATGTACTTCTGCTATTATGACAAACTTTGCGATAAACTCAGATATATTTTATGCATTACCTAGCTTTTTTCTATGCTTAACTCCATGATGATGTGATATATGGGCGATTCTGAAATTAAGGGGAATTTTGAGGTTGAAAAAAATGTAAATTAAAACGTTATAAATTATTTAATTTTTTTTCATAGAAGCCTTTTAAAAAACTAAGTACATCCGCACTTGTAACATAGCTCAAGAATAAAGGTTTTCACAAAAAATTTATTTGCAATTTTTCAGAGCGCGGAGGTTACGCTTGTTTCCATGGAGGTTACAATACGATCTTTTCAACGCTTTAGGACGATTTTATTAAGTAAAAATACTAGCCTACAAATTAGACTTTTTCAATTCATAATTTATTTAATGAAAATAACTTGAATTAAAGATATAGAATATTAATAATATTACGGATTGATAATGAGCACATTTTGGAAAGAATTGGAAACTGGCTAGGCTTATATTAAATTATCTCTTTAACCCATATTCTTGTACACCATTAGATTTTCGGCAAACTTATTATGTCATCTGTTGTTTAAAACTGGTGTTTGTAGCTGTATAACAATGTCTTTTTATTCTACCTCCATGTTTCCATGTACATGGAAATGGAAGTAACCTCCATGGATATTAAAATCCATGGAGGTTACGTCCATGGAGGTTAAAGTTTGCATTTTGATCACTTGTAGTTCCTTACCTATAACAGTTTGGTGTCCAGTCCAGTGTCTTTGTTTGCTGTTAGCTAATAGGTCATTGCTTAACTAATAACTAAAAATAAGGTTTTAACACAAAAAATAATACTTTTGTTTAACACATGGAGGTTACAAAGAGTAAAAGTACTCAACTAGTTACAAAGATAAATCCAGTGTTTAGCTGCTAATAATCCACATGAGGAACAAACAAACAACAATTCAATTAAAATGGCTGCCTTCTCCTTCACTGCAACAGCTTTGGGTGATCAGTGATGCTGTGCAGTGGATATTCTCAGAACTTTAAAGGTGTTCCATGGAGGTTACCTGAGCACCCGTGCCCAACTTTTATGTTGAAAACAGACTAATAAAACAATTACATAGTAGCAATTTTTATTGCATTATTATTAGTTTATGTAATAAATTACTGTTTTAAATATTATTTTTCTTAAATTTATTTGTATTTTAAGCTTCAGCTCATTTTAATGTTGGAAAAACAAGGGTGGGGACATTCCATGGAGGTTACATTGCAGACACGTTTCAAAGTTTTAAACACAAAACTTGTATTATATTTATTTAAAAAATGAGGTAATCTTTTGAAATACATAAATTCCTTTAAACAAATATTGTTAAACTTACATATAATATATACCAAAGTTAGAAATATGGGAGGGACAGAAAATTCCCCTTAATTTCAAAATGGACCATATTCCAAGGGAATAAAACTCGCTATAGAAGTATCCTACCTTTTCACCGGAGTTTTTACATAAATTTCCAAGTTGACGGTTCGGTTCTACAAGGAATTCCTCTATTCTTTCCTCCGAATTTTAAAAGATCGACAATGACGGAATTTTGATGCCAGAACCTCGAGAATTTCCAATGCCGTTCAAAGGTAATGATTTTACGGGAGTCATGGCACCGCATCCGCGAATATTCTGAGGTTTGATCGTGTAGGGTCCTTCCTAGATAAGGTCCCCAAAATCCATCCATTTCGGTAAATAGTTTGGTGTACCCGTGCACCTGGCTGTATGCATATACTAGTTATTTATGTATTCTGCTGGGATTAAACAACGGAATTTTCTACCTCGCATAAAACTTTAGTATCCGCGCAATCCATTTAGCCATATTTGTTCATTTATGTCTTATCATCGTTGCTCGAATTTTCATAGCCCTATTTAAAAATGATAAAATTATTAACCAGTTTGCATAGCTGATGCTATGAACACTATATTAAATTTTGTTCTGGAAGGTGAAAATTTCCTCAAATATTTTGACAAGGTGGTTTTGAAAATAAATAAAGGAGTACAAGTCATCCTTTCTGGTGTTTCCATTATGTGAATGTTTTAAAAGTCGTAGCGCCAGAAAACCTGTTTTTACAGTTTGATTTGCTTTTTATTTTGCAACCGAGGAGACTCCAATCTTGTTAAAGCGGATGGCTTTAGGTATCACTGTGCGTAGGCGGTTCATCTTAATGATGTGCTCCCGCCTTCACGGATAAAATTTCCTCAGGTAACGAGATGAGTGTCGGCTTACAATTGATGATGTTAGAAAACCGAATAACGTGAAAAACAAAGCTTTTGTCATTGTGAGCACATTCATCACAAGTACCAATCAGATGCTCCGTGAATGTCTTCAATTCCAATTACTCACGCTCATTTTTGTCGTCTATCGTATTAAAATACTTGCCATTTTTCTTTGCCTATGTATTAATTATGTCAATAGAATCATAGGAGGCAAATAATTTTGTATGAAGTACAAAAACGGGTAGCTTAGGTCACTCATCAAATATGTATTTCCGCTCACTTATGTTTCGCAATGTATATTTGAAGAATGTTTTCCTGGATAGTTTAGCCTTTTCAGTAGTCAGTTATATCATTAATTATTTTTTCTGGATAAAAATTGTTTTTTTTTCATCGCCCATTCATGCTTTATGTTTTAACTGTTTAAAATTTTTTTCAAATCTCATTTGCATAGTAAACTTGAGGGTTTTTACTCCTCGATTATCTTGTATCAATTCCTATCTTTGAAATCAATTGTAACACATGTACATTTATTGTCTTTCACTGAGGATAGATTTTTTTGTCTTATTTTTCTCTGTTAATACGCTTCAGTTATTTTCTGATTTCAAGACAATCATTTGCTAATATGTTAATTAACTCGCAACTATATCTTTGTATCCTGTTGTTGCTCTACGGTACCTATCTCAGAGAATAATATAGGTTTTTTTTCTATTCTATATCAACCAACATGTTGCTAGTCCTACGCTACAATTATGTTGCTAGTCTTGCGCTACAATTATGGTGGTTTTAGTGTCGTAGGAAGGTAGCTGCTGAGCTGATCACTTTTTTCATGTGGACTCAAGACCTATTGAAGTTAAAAGTTTTAAAGGAGGTGTTGGTGAAAGGTCGAAATAATTCTCTGGGTTCATAATATATGAGCCTACTGATGTATTAGCTTTCTGTTGGTTGGTAGGAGACCCACCTATGGCAAATGTGTTTTGAGTTTTAAAAGACTGGATAAGAAAAAGTCAACTGAATTTGTTGGTTTCATTTTATGAGTACGTTGCCGTCATCAATATTGGCAAAAAGTAATTACGGAGCTTCCTTGCTGCCGAACCCAATTGCTTTTTAAGGGACAGCCCATCGTTTAAATGGCCATCGTATCGGGATCAGAGGCCTTTTTACGACAACGTATTTGCACTACGTACACTTCGCAGATTACTTATCCTCCACCCTTTGATCTGTCTTACGGAGGTAACCTCACTGGTAGGAATCGTTTTTGCTCTTGTCAGCTCAGCTCTTCGAGCATTCTAGGTCACTAACTTTGTAATCTCAGGGAAAAAAAGTTAGTGTCGAAAAAGGAAGAAATGATATGATGAAAAAGAAGAAGATAATCCTTTAGGATGAAGTGGAGTGCGGTAGAGAGTAGCTAAAGCTTTTTAATGAAATTGTGTTACAAAGAGTATGCTCACCAATTTCACCATTATTACATTGTAGAGACAGGTACATATATATTTATATATTGGAAATATAGCCGAAATGTATAAATTAGGTAAATAATGTAATTTATTAAATGTATATTGGAGTTAAGTTTATTATTATTTTCAAAGAAAACAATATATATAACGATGAAGAATAATAAATAATATCAAGATGCCAAATTTTTCTCTAAGCATAAAAAAATGACGAAGCAGGCGTGGCTGTTATTCAGAAGTTTTCCATATAAAACGTGTGATTTGAAAGAAGCATACGCCTGCGCCATGAGCCAGTTAGTGGAGAATGTATATGGTAGAACACTAATGTACATACATTACTTACTCCATTTTTCATAAATTCAATTATTCCAAGTAAACTTGCTGCGCTTATTGAGATAATCCGTATTTATGGTCCAAAAATGGGCCCACAAATATGTGAAATAAATCGCACATTTAGCAAAGCATAAATGTAATTTTTTTTTCATATGGATTGGTTGAGTACCGATTTAACTTTTTTCGGTGAATATACTAATTCCACTCTTCTTTATTGTTTTTGCATTTCGTTGAAAGATCATTTCCATTCTATCAGACCAAAGTATGTCTGCGGGAAGAAATAAAGCAAAATTTTGCAATAATTTTTTAGAAAACATTTTCAACAGATATGTTGGCAGATTCACTGACATGCGAGAGTTTAATGGGGCGGTGTTAAAACTGGAAAGTTTCTGATGGGCACTAGGTTGCCTGTGATTACAACCTTCCACTGACCTCCCTTCTCAGCCGGGGTAACGAACCTGTTAAAAGTGCTCCCTCTGCCTGCCGTTCGACCCTGCATTTTATCTGTATCTGCCTCGGTGGAACCTGATGCCTTTTCCCACCATAGACCGCCAACAGCCAACTTCTTGAAGTCCAACTACAACAACTACCTTTTTCTTTGAGCTCGTTCGTTTTTCTACTCCGTGGGTAGCCTCACTGAAAGAGATCTATTGTTGAGTGTTGCTGCCAAGACCCATTAAACTGGATTTGCCGCCGTAAAATGAAGAGCTGCTTGTCTTTCCCTACTCTCATCTTGTAAACTTACTCTCCTCCTTCCAACCGTCCTCAAACAATTGAGGGATGGAAGGCATAGTTGTTAACCGCACCAGAGTTTCTCGAAAGGATTAAACATTTCATCAATGATGGGGCGAACTGCGTAGAACCTATCTGAAAAAATGTCTATGATGAGGGTGAGCATAAAATCAATGGAATTGGAGGTGAGAGTTTTGTGCAAAAGCTTTATGCCAATTTTTTCTTGAAGCATTTCCAGTCATTGCATTTACGAATGATATGTCACGAAATCAATCATTATTTAATGCAATAATTGGAAATTTGTCAATTTCGTCGATATAAAACCACAATGTAGGGTTTATCCACTGCGACAGTGGTTTTGTAAGTACGGCTATCGTCTCACGTACTGCAATGTAGACTTCAGGCGTGAACATCTTATTTACATAAAACCCCCTCGAAATTCGCATTGAAGGAACATGACTTGGTGATGTAACTGGCTAACATACCTGACTGGAAATTGGGAGATCCGGTTCGAATCCCGGTCAAGTCAAATGGATTTTTCATGGTGAATTTCAATCCTTGGTGTTTTGTTTAAGTGTCAAACGGCAGCTAAATTCGCAGATAGAACTGAATATGTACCATGAATAGAATTCAGGAAGCCACCTCAAGGGTTTATAACTGGAGAAATAAATTCATAAGTATACGATTATCTGTTATGAAAGCTTTACGAACGAAATTTCAGTAAACGCGCGTCATTGGATTTAGTCCATTCTCTCATTGCCTGATATTTTATCTACAGAATAATAATTTTAAAAGTAAATCATATATATTAATATCTTCACCGTAGTAGTTTTTATATTATTAATTGTGCTCCAAATGACAGCTATCAAGATCGGTGAATGTCGGCTAAAAATATATTTAAATCCATTATTTTTAAATTGAATACAATCTAAGTTACTGCTGTTAATGGGGCTTGCAGAATATTTCTCGCTCCATCAGAGACATGATCGGCCTCGGGGTTACAGGAAACCATGCACATTGATTTCATTCTACACACTGGTAATATTTTTTACCCTATTGGATCATCCATCAGGCTCCTAGGTGACAAAAGTTACACATTATTAAAATGCAGTGCAAGTTAGCTCTCAGCTAGACGTCTCTGCGAGTATGTGTATTATTTATTCAGACCCCGCAAATGTCTTATTTCATCAAAATGTTCACAGTTCAGTATTGACTCAAAGCACATGTTGGCTTTGGTGTTTACAAGCAGTTAGTATTTGGTGACATTTCAACTCGTTTGCGGGGCATGTATGAGCTGTCGAGACGGACGCTAATTGTTTTGGAAAACTGACATGTGTGTGAAAGTGATATTGCTCGATAATTCATTGAGTAATCAATCGTGACTTCTAGCAGATTGGATACGCATACTCATAAGCACACAATTTTTCTCACGTTTCGAGTGTGTAACGCCTTCAATAGTTTCGCATTGAGCTATGAATTTAACTTTCTTAAGTTACATTTTCTGTATCAATTCGTCATTAAGTCAGCTGCTGTTTTTCTCCAGTTATCAATATTCTCTCTTGTGCACCTGCTCATATCTTACGGAATCTCACAATTTTTTAGAAGCATGTGTTATGTTCGATTTGTGGCCCTCCCCTTGACAGCCTAGTTAAAGGATTTGAGACTCATATTCATTATGAGGACAGGTGGATACCACTGGAGTCCGTGAAGCTGGACTCAATCCACTGCAGGTGTAATAAACATTCCTTACTTTGACGGCTGCAGCACTGCGGTGCGAGCAGAAAGGAGAATGTTTCTCACTATAATTTTTCTGATCGAGTGCTTTCTTCTTCATTTCTCATAGGTACATGGTAAAAATGAGTATTTCTTATGAATAAATTGAAGTACTGTGTATAAAACAGTGGCATTATGGCACAAAGAGAACAATTATTTTATAAAACAATAGAATTAAATATGTTTCATTCACTTTTTTCTGTTGTTTATGGTGCAGTTTTCTTTATATTTCATTAAGTGCAAAATAGGTAGAACTTAAGTTCACGTATGAAATACTTCACACTACTGATATAAAAAGGTTCTTTAGAGTTTACTTTACTCTTTCAAATATTTCCTGGAATACGCAACCTGAAGATGATTACTACAACTACCTATTCTCCCCTGAAGTCTACTACTGAAAACCTACGCTACTGGAAACTGAAAATAGAACACCTTGACGCAAGTGAATAACGCCTGACATACTGCACGTGGCACTACGAGAGGGCAGTGCATGCGATGAACAAACACGCTACGCTGCGGACACACCAGGAAGTCTCCGTCTCAATGGATTGTCTCCACCGGGGAGTGACACCGTCTCAATGGAAGAATTGCAGCCTGAATTGCTGCAAACGGAGGGTATACATGGTACTAGCACTGAAATTGCGCGCGCCCTGTCGACTGTACTCAGATGGGTATGGTTCTGACGGTGTGAGCATGTGTTATATACATCCTCAAGTGTGTATCAATAAAATTTCCCTCTGCTGGGTAGACAAATTCATGGTGGTCTTTTTTCATAATCTCGGAGTGTATATTACCAAACAAGCACTCCATTACGAATTAAAATAGAATTTTCTCGCGGTACAAGAACGAATGCAATCCTGCAGGTAGACTGATTTTCTCCCTCTGTAAACTATACATATTAATAAATCAACTATCTAAGTGACATTAAATGTTGTTTGGAACATTCCACGCTGTTGCTTTTCTAACTAACATGGTTTCGAGATAATTATGACACTATGGTATTATTTCTATCATTTATTGTCCACCGCATGTAGTGAAAACGACGGTGTTTTAATTGGAAATGTAAACGTTCGAGTTCTTCTATATGCGGATGATGCTGTTTAGATCTCATACAGTCAACAGAGATTACAGAAGCTCCTAGATAAGTTTTGTGAATCAACGGAGAGAATTGAATTGAAGGTAAATGCATGCAAGACTAAAGTAGTAGTTTTTGATAAGGAGAATGAGAAGAATTACTGTATGATGAGGGCGAATGGTGAAATAATTGAACAGGTGGATGATTTTGTGTACTTAGGTAAGATGTAAGCGAAAGATGGAAGAATAGATGTGGAGATAAAGAGGTGTGCGAATGCTGGAAGGAAAGTGGTAGGTAGCATGTGGAGCATATCAAGGAATGAGTGCTTGTCTAAGGAAGCGAAAATCGCCGTGTACAAAAGTGTACTTCTCCCCACTTTGATGTATGGTAGCGAAACATGGGTATGCCTGAATAGACATAAGAGTTGACTAAACGTCGTGGGTATGAGTTATCTGAGGAGTATTTGCGGCAAAAGTAGGATGGATAGGATCAGGAATGAGTCGGTCATCAATGAATGTTGGTTAGATGCTCCAGTAATGGACGTGTATGAAAGGAGTGTGCTTCGTTGGCTTGGCCATGTTGAGAAAATAGATGAGAGTCGGATAACGAAACAGATTTTTGAGAGTAGAGTGAATGGTATGAGAGGTAGAGGTAGGCCGAGAAAGTTGTGGTTGAATGTGGTTGAGGAAATTCTTAGGAGGAGGAATATTAGGAGTTTTAAAAACAGGAGGGCTTGTATGAAACAGCGTATGGGGGTAAATGAGGCAAAAGAGGTTTGCAAGGATAGGTCAGTATGGAGGCAATTATTGAAGCAGAGTTAGGTGTACAATTATGTATTAATGAGGTAAACATTTTGACTGCGCCTACCCTGAAAGGGAACGGCGTGATGGGTATGTATGTATGTTATTGTCCACAAATACTCACCGATGGTGGGTTGGGAAGGTGAGGGGAAGAGCGCGGGGAGAAGAAAACGAGAGTGTTGGCTGAAAAGGAAAGGAAGGAGGGTGGGAGGTAAGCCATGACTATAATTGGGAAAGTAACTATTTCAAGGAAATATGCGGGGATTCGGGGAGTGGAGAGACAGAAACGCAATGTGTATGGCAAGGTTATGATGTAGGCCAAACATTGTTCCTGACATGACGTAAATTGATTCTAAAGGCTGTTAACACTGAAATTAATATGAGTCAAAAGTGTGCTCAATAACATGGCAACAATTGTTTCATTCAAAATTTTCGATCCTGTAATGTTCTAAAAACTCCAGTTTTTCCCTAATACTGTACAACTGAGCATTTAAAATCTCCTGTTAAAAATGACTCGTGTTGTAGCTCTCCAATGAATGTTTTGCAAACATCGAGGAATCGATACAGTAAAATAAAAATGTTTGTGCTTCATATTATTATTGTACACTCCGGACTTAACATTTTTCAGGAACATTAAATTTATAAATGGCATTAAATAATATTTTTCCTATGGTTAAAGTAGAAAAAAGGAACAATTATAAATATTCACAGACATGGTTTTCATGACCCTGTACGCCAACTTTCCTAACTATTTCCTTGTAATATTTTAACAAGTGTCCAAATATTTATAATTTATGCTTACCAAAGAACTCCATGCACCTAAAAAAACCCATAAGACAAAAAGATCCGAGTTTTTAAGTGATTTATCAGAATAAATTGAGTTCCTTGAAAGAGTTTTTAATAGATAATAATACTAATAAATTTGTGGTTCTGTGCGTGAAGCTTCTTAGAATGATTTAAATGTGATGACTGAACAGGAGCTTTTAAAGCCAAAGGACACGGAGAGTGATATCAAAATTGAGAATATGGAAAGTTAATTGTTATGAGATCTTAACTATTTTAATTGGTTCCCGAAAGCAACTCATAAAGTAACGAGGAACGTATTCCTGCCAATAGATCACAGTCAGTCAATATTCCTGAACACTTTGGGCTAGAGCTGGAGTGTGCCGAATATACAAAATAGCTGTTCAGCAAATAGGGATCACTTGCGAGTATTTTAATCACTATGCACATACTTAACCATCAAGCTATTACCTTTTGGAGTAGTCAAAGTCAAATAATTTAACTTTCCTGTCGCTAGTCCTAGATAACTGATTCCGTTTTAATAATTTCCACCTAAAAGTCCTATTGTTAAAAAAAAACACTTTTGCTTCTCTTACTCTCAAACCTAGATTCATAAACGATCTCCGATTCTTAAGATTCGGTGCAACACTTTCCTAAGGTAATTTTATTATTTTATTTTATCTGGAATTTTGTTAATTTTGATGCCATTTTCATCAGAAGTACAAATATTGTATTTTCACTTAGCATTTTGATCTCCTAGTGACGTAACCATGCAATTTTATTCTTGCCAACGGTTAAATAAATTTATTATTTTTATTATAATTATTGTAAGACACCTAATACACTCTTTAGAGTATCTTTTACTCATGGTTTTCACGGTATATAGCTTCAGCTCATTCCATTCACTCTTCTATGGTATATCTGCTTCATCATTCGTATTATTTATAAATTGCTAATTCCGTATAAAACGTACTCCTGGAGTTACGGCCGAACACGTGCCCGCATTCAATGTCGAGAGGCGGATGGTGGGCTGCTGATGCGATAATGATTAGGTCCATTAACGAGTTTAATGACTCCGGTCTTCAAAGCGTGTGCTTAAACGGTGATTCAGCACTCGGTGTTCTTTCTCTTTTTTTATTCCCCTCAAAATGAGTGAACCCGTTATTTACGCCTATTCCGTCATCGGTCAGAGAGCACCATACATGTCCGAAGCATCACTATCTCGTCCTCCGGGCGAAAATCACTCAATCAGCGCGATAATGGGGTATGGTGCACGGTTCAAAGTTTAAAACGACGCAAGCGGTCCCTCACGTCCAATCCGCGAACCAGAGGGCTCGGCAGATCACAAATTTTGTGTTATCATCGTGATCATGAACATGGCCTCACCTTTTCACTGTGTCTCGTATTGGATACAGGCCTCCTTTGAGCACGATCCGTTTTGGCTCATGCATCCATCGTAACATACTGTTATGCCATTAGTTTTTTTCATTTTCAAGTCACCGTGGGGTGTTCTCTCAGAAATGCAGACTTGGAAATAATGCAACACGTCATTGAAACAAGTTTATGTAGTATACCTCTGTGAAGCTTTACATCATCGGTAATATTACAACCACAGGACATAGGATGTTGAAAGGGCAGAAAAAAATGGTCTTATCGAACGGTGATGAAGACGATATTGATGGAAAGATGCGCAGGAGAAGAAGTCCATCCAAAAGTTGGGGAGTGATGTGTGAATATATTAAACAAGGAATATTTTCTGCGGATGTAACTTTTTGTTTCTGGAAAGACTCTCATGGTGATTGGAATACTATTCGTTTAAGTATAGATTTGCGTGAAACTTTGCATATTCGACATATGCATATATTCAAAGTGAAAAAAATTGATTCTACCGATTTGGTTTCTTTGGTTGGCAATGTAATGCTTCTATTGCACGCATCGTTACGCCTCTTTACATGTACAGTGCGTATAAAATTGAATGACCTAATTTTAGAGTGTGTAAAATTTATTATATTTTAGATATAACAAACATCAATGCTAATCATTGACACTATTATACAATTCGCTAACCGCAAATCTTCAGTTTCGTTCTCCTCTTCTAGGGGTTGATAATACTTGTTGTGGAGACCAACCAGTAACTATTACACTGAATTGCGCCTGCAGGAACGCCACCACACCGCACACCTACCACTTCTTTTATATTACAACCACTTTCACAACTTTACAACCGATTACTTTCACAACCACTCACTTTTACATCCTGGCTCGACACACACTCTCCGCTTTCTCTCCTTTTCCAACAACCTCATCGTTGCAATCTCATTGTCAACACTCCCCCACTACTCCACTCTCAAACCACAACAAATCTCCTAGTCAAAACCCCTCCCACAGTGCCGACAACCGACCGAATCACTCCAAGGGCCGCCGCGCCGACCCAAAACCTTCCAGCCAAACACGCCACGCAACAAACTCCAATGAAGACGCAAACGGCTGGCACTCGTGAAGGCACTGGATATGATAGATAGAATAGAATAGAAAATAGTCTTTATTGTTCTGGGACTTAAAGTCCCCTGGAACATAGAAAAGAAAACAATACATGCCATAACATAAAATATTACAAAAAACTAAGCAATTTACATAGGTAATCAGTCATGTTTCTCTTGAACATCGAAATTGTCATAGAGGTTCTAACATTTACAGGTAAACAATTCCATAACTTGCAGGAGGAAATTAGGAAAGAGTGCTCAAATAATAAGGTATGGAATTTAGGGACTAAACTTAACTCAGTGACACGAGTTGATCTTTTTCCTGTATCTACATTACATATAAAATTTTCATACAAATAGGTGGGGTTTTTGAATTTCAGGACCTTGAACACATATAAAGCCTTTTGCAGTTTTCGGCGTTTATGCAATTTCAGCCATTTAATGTTTTCGTAATAAGGCGTGACGTGTTCATCATAGCGGATGTTGAAAGCAAAACGCAGACAGGAGTTTTGCCCATTACATCCATTACACGAGAATGATACCCATTACACCTGTTATATTTATAGTTACTTTTCGTGACAAGTGACTGGAAAGAGTTACCTTCAAATGCTTCAGACTTTATCTCTTTTCCACCACTTGAGGAGGACTCTGATGACTTCATATTTCAACAGGATGAAGCCCCACACTGGAACAACAAATGTACGACAATGTCTCAACGACACACTGCCTCAATCCTGGAAAAGGCGCACGGAATCCCCGAGACAATGCCCTACATTCTTGGTCTCCAAGATCTCCAGACGTGACAACGTGCGATTTTTTCTTGATGGAAATATTAGAATGGACGTGTTTCCGTACCCCCATAAACTCGAGACATCAATGAGCTAAAACCAGAAGGAGAGCTGTCATGACTTCTGTCGATGAAGTAATCCTATTTAGAGTGTATTACGACTTTAACTGTCGTCTAGATATATCCAAGCTACAGCTGGTGGACAGTGGACATATAGAACATTTGTAATACCAGACTTTCAAGTCTAGCATTAACAATTTCCTATATGTCCACCCGTGCGATATTTCTGGATGGAAATATGTGAATGAACGTGTTTTCCTCCCTCCATCAGCTCGAGACATTGATGAGCTAAAATAAGAAGAAGAACTGTTGTGACTTCTATCAATGAAGATATCCTATGTAGATTGTTTGACGAAGTTAGCTGTCGTCTAGATTATGTCCAAGCTACAGCTGGTGGACATACAGAACATTTGTGATACCATAGCTGAAAATTCTAGATTAAATGAGTATTTTGGAATGTTTAACTCTTTTGTTGCGTGCTTCCATCAATAAATATTAAGTTTCAAAATCAGGTTATTCTTTTTGATGCACCCTGTATTTCAAAATGATTCGATTACATTAGCACACTTTTTTTTCTAAACGCGAAATGATACATTTCATATTAGTATAATAGCCTCTAACAAATTCCAAAGGGTCATACCGAGAAAAATACAGGTATTTCCATGCAATTGTCGCTTTAATTTCGAGTTCCGCGTCGTAAATCCAAGTCATACCAATACTTTGATTAAGACGAACATTTAAAAATATATTTCTTTGTCATCTATCATAATTCTACTATAGCATCATTTTCATTGCTTTATGTGTAGTTATTTTTACCGTATATGCATATGTTCTTATGTGAAGTGTGGAAAAGAATTGTTTTCAGTGCACTTAAAACTTCATTGAAATGTGCACTCAACGACACACGATTACCACTATAACCACCATTGGGGCTATGACGTATTTCAAATGAATGATTCATAAAGAGATAGACCAAGGTTGAATTTCCCGAAGGATGTAATTAAGGATTTCAGAAAGGGAATGTTGAAGGAATAATGTGGCCAGCAGAAATGTGAAGCTTAAGAATAGGAGCAGAAAACAATTCTTTTTCGACTACGGACGATGATGTCATCATTGGGTATCATAACAGCTAATTGGATTGCTTTTGGAAGGTTTGTAACTTAAGTTTCAATGATCTGGGTCATCATAAGATTACCGACGTCGATCTGATTTAAAGCCGCTGGATTTTTCTTGCTTGGGTCTTACCTGCGCGTAAGTTAATTCAGAGCATGGAAGACGATGGGAATATCGATATTCATGCAACTTGCTAAAAGAATGAGGATCGGGTGCACACGAGCGCTTTCTTTCGTTTCTTGTTTCTTGTAGAAAGGGTAGAAATTCGCGAGTGGTGGAGATTTCCAGTGGAGGCCCATATTGAAGGCTCTTAAAATACTGTATTTTTTCTCTCGCATGGAAAGTATACTTGTGTATTTATTGGATTAGGGGAGGGAAGATCCTTATGAGAAAAGCGGAAAAGGAACATGTTATTGTCATAAATAGTTTTGAAGACATAGATAACCTGAAAAAATGATTCTCTCGCGAAAGAGCGAAGTTACTCATATTGGTTCTATTTTTTTAATTCATCAAAATATTCGCAGCTTACGCAGCAACTTTGAGCTCTTATTGTTTCATTTGAGTCAAATGGAAAATAAACCTAATATTATTGTTCTGTCAGAGATATGGATAAATAAACATGAAGTGAATTTTATAAAATATCTGGTTATAATACATTTGTTAAATGCTGTGAAAAGAATCGAGCAGGAGGTGTGATAGTTTATGTAAGTGATAATATTCAGTGTGAAGAAATGTCACTCGAATGTTATACAGCAGACTGTGTTCATCTTAAGGTATATAATCACGTGGTGGAATTTAATCTGTTAAGTATGTACAGGGATCAAAATATTCCTGTAACTGATTTTTTACAGGAGTTGGAACCCACTCTGAACAACACAGGAAAAAATATGGTTGTGGTTGGTGACCTAAATATTAATTTAATGAATGAAAATAATGACTCTGATCACTATAATAACTTGATGTGTACGTATGGATTCTCATGTCTAGTAAATGAGGCCACCAGGATTAGCCATCAATCTTCAACCTGTATTGATCACATGTTTGTAAGGTTCTATAATGCATTCAAACTAGAAATATTGGCAGACGTCCGACACTTGGGGATTACTGACCATTCAATGATTACACTCGTCGTTTCAAAAGAAATAAAAATTAACTCTAACGTTGAACGTGAAAAACCTCGAAATTCAATTTATGTAAACTATGATATGTTGCTTGATTTAATGATCAAAATAGACTGGACTCCAGTAACTAATGAGCCAAACGCCTCGAGGGCTTTTTTCATTATGTTGGATTTGATGCAAGCTGTGATTGACCGAGCAAAACTAACAATAATACAGGATAAAAAGACAACAAAATTAAAACCTTGGATGACCACCTCTCTGCTCAAAGAGATAAAATCAAAAAATAATATCCTAAAAAAGTATAGGCGTAATCCCAAAAGCGAGAGCTTGAAGGAGGAATTTTTAAAATGTAGAAACAATCTAAGGGTTAAGCTGAGAAAGACCTGCAATGATTTTTACATGAGGAAGTTTAAAAATAATCGAGGTAATCCTAAAGCTCAATGGGACCTAGTTAAAGAAATAACTGGACAAACTAGTTCAAAAACCCTTGATCTATGTATCGAAAGGGAGAACACGGTCATTACTGATCCTTTGACACTGGCATCTGAATTTAATCAATATTTTATCTCAGCTTTTCAATCTAAAATTAACGGAACTACAATCTCCCCTCTGAAAAATCCATGTTCCATGATCGATTCTTGTCAGTCGTTGTATTTGGAGCCAGTATTTCGAAACGAAATCATTGCACTGGTGAAAAGTTTCCCCTCAAGCAAATCACCAGGCTTCGATGGCATTAGCATCAATACTTTAAAGAGGACAATAGTATTCATAGCGCCAGTCTTGGAATACGTATTCAATCTGAGCATTTCAACTGGAGAATTTCCTTCGGCTTTAAAAAAGGCAGTCGTCATTCCGCTATTCAAAAAAGGTGATCCAAAAAAATTGGAAAATTACAGACCGATATCACTCCTTTCGACATTCTCAAAAATTTTTGAAAAACTCGTGAAGAAAAGGTTATTAAATTTCCTTGATAAAACTCATTTTTTCAGCCCGAAACAATTTGGTTTTAGAAGTAAATTGGGAACCGAAGATGCCTTAATGCATCATTTGCAAAATGTTTATAATGCACTCAATCATAATAAACACACAGCTACCTTATTCATCGATATCCATAAGGCTTTTGACTCCCTTGACCACGACATTTTATTAAAAAAACTTCATCAAGCCGGAGTCAGAGGAAATGTCCTTCAGTGGTTCAATAGCTATCTATCTATGCGCTCACAGTGTGTTCGAGTGAATAGCTGTTATAGTAATTATATAGAAATAAAGGCTGGCGTTCCACAAGGCTCAGTACTGGGACCAATACTTTTTCTGATTTATATAAACGATCTTTGTAATCATAATTTTAATGGACACGTCACAGCTTACGCTGATGACGTTGCACTCAACTATGCAAATGCATCCTGGGACATTGTTAAAAGAAAGATGGAAGAAGATTTAACAGTTCTTAGGCAATGGTTTCTCTTTAACAAACTTTCTTTAAGTTCCAAGACCAAATACATGGTGTATGATTTATGTAACAGGTATAAAATTGACTGGGAAGTAATATATCATTCTCCGGGCTGTTCAGTAGGAAACTGTTTAAATTGCATCACGATTGGAAATGTAACTGAATTTAAATATTTGGGGGTTATCCTGGACAATAAATTAAAATGGAAACACCATGTAAATTGCCTAACTAAAACACTACGGCATTGTATCTCAAATTTATACTTCGTACGAAACAAATGTCCATTGTATTTTCTAAAAGTTATCTACTTGGCACTGGTTCAGTCAAAATTAAGTTATGGTTTAATTTGCTGGGGAGGAGCTTACAGAAATACTATAAACCCCGTACTATTTCTGCAAAAGAGGATAGTACGTGTGATAATGCACAAAAACCGTTTCTCTCATGCATTCCCACTCTTTTTAGAACTGAACTTATTGCCAATCAGGTATATGTATTTTTATAAAGCGTTAAAGAATTTCTATCTAAGAAGTGGCGACGAAGCAAATCTGTTACCCAGGACTCAAGTCCTGACCTTGCGAGAAAGAAATACGATTTCTCTACCCAAGCCTAATTTGACTGTGTTTCAAAGATGCTTTGTGTATATATCCCGAAAAATATTTAACGTCCTTCCAAACCACATTAAGGAAGAAAAAAACGTAAGAAAATTTCTTAAGAAAGTAAAAACTTGGTTATTACTTATAAAAAATATCGAGATTTTGTTTCGTAATTTACATGAAATATTTATCGAATTAAATGTAATGAATTAAGTGATATTGTAATATCATTGTTGAAGTAAGTTTGCCCGATCTTGTATTTATGTGTCTCTTTTTTGTAACCACTATTAAAGTATGTATATCTCTGAGTCTTTTTTCTATTTTGAATTAGTTTATTCACTGTATTGTAAACGTTTTATCGAAATTTGTAAACCATTTTGTTTTTGCTATCGTTTTTTGCATGGTTTATTTATTTGTCAGTAGCCCCAACACAGGATATTCCTTAGGGGCTATCTATGGTACTACCACTCTGTATTTCCTGAAAAGGAATCAACTTATTATTATATTATAATATAAAAAAGTTATCTTTGTTTGAAGGTAAATGTATATTTTTATTTGTGATTATTATATTTATGAATGATTTATGACCAAAAATAAGTAAAAATATTCCTTGTTGTTGTAAATTTATTGTGACCCATCCAAAGGGAAATTACAGAATGTAAATTATTTGTAAATAAATTTATTTATTATTTATTTATTGAGCCCCTTGGGCAGAGAGGACTAATGCTGACTCCAGGTTTATCTTCTCCGCCCTTATTCCCTCAGCTCTCCCACTCCTGCCCTTTTCAGAGTATATATCTTAAATAGATTAATGATCTCAGCTTTTGTATGCATTACCAATCAGCCGTCCGAGTAATTCGCAAAGTATTCTCCTTTTGTTCCAAAAGGAGTTCTTCGTTCGCAGACGGTCACTATCTTCAGACAGGTAAAACTTAAATGCAAGTCCGAAGTGATTATGGATGGAATGTATCGGTAAAGAGAAAATGTAATATTAGTGAAAAGTGATTTAAAAAACGTAATATTCCAGGAAAAAAGTGACTTGAAAATGGAGAAATGTATAAGTATATTAGCCATAATCAATCTTAATTTTAAAGGACAACCATTTAAATTTTAGAAAATATAATGCTTAAGTTCATAAATTAGCCCTTGTTATGGAAAAGAAAAGTATAAAAAAGTGCTCGTTATGCAAAATAAAATAAACACTCGCGCAAAAAGTGCTTGTTACGCCAGATGGAAAGCACTAAAAATGAACATTTGGGTTTAAAAATATGTGTGTTCCCTTTCTTCGAAGTTTATACCGATTAAATATATCGTCAATGGAAACGCCTTATTTTGGTCGGCAACGACGAGGAGATGGATTTCATCGCATGGAAGCATTGCAGAACACAGCAGTATCGTGCGTACTGTAAAATAGCATTATCATACAGATGCACCCCTCTCATAACCTTTTCAAACCATTGGCGCGATTTCCACAGCATCAATATCAACGTTGGCGTGACCCATTGGCTAGGTTTGCAAGAATAACGGGCTCACAATGATTTGGCGAAATGTGTTCTTGATTGACTTCTCTCTTGGGGAGGACTCCATCTGTCCCATGGCCTCACATGACTCCTTTTCGAAACTCTCGGACGCTTCATGATAAAGATGAACTTCAATCTATGATCTCGTGATTTCTAAACTTCGCTGCCTTTTCTTGTCCCTTAGCACCATTATGGCGATGACAGCTTTCACTGATCTCTCGCCCATATTAGCGATTGGCTTATCCTTGTGTTGAATGTGGCTTCACTATAGACACGTTCCCATGATTATTCACTCATTGGAATTGTCATGAACTCAGCCATCTCAAAAGAGGTTACATGAATTTTCAAGTTCTTGCTCGCTGCAAGTTGAATAGCAAATCATCTCTGGGTTATCTTTTTGACCTCCCCACCACCGTGTTTCAAAAACTATTAATTTCATGGTCTCTTTGACACAAATTTTACCATGCATATAAATATAGCCTGTATATGAGCCACAATGGGAAGGGTAAATTAAGAAGAGCATTCGATATACAGTGACGTGAGATTTTTGGTTTAATTATGGCTAAGAAGTTGGCCATGTACAGGAAAATCGCGAGATTTATGATTCTTTGTTCTTCGCCGTTAAGTTCAATTCTTCTTTTATCCGTGAAGTTCTCTCTGCTATCCGTGAAGTTCTCTCTTCTGCTTATGTCTTTGGTAATCCTTCATCATTGTTATCACTACGCACTCTTGAGAACATGGTAAAAGTTTTACGGTAAATTGGCATAAAGCCCACCAATCTGATTTTTAACGGTATAGTCAAAATCTACGATACATTTACAATACATTTTCCGGAAAGGCATAACCCAAATGCCAATTTCAAGTCCAAACCTCCAGTAGATAAATCAGATATAGAAAGTTTTCTTACATCCCTAGCCAAGAAATGACATGATTTCCTTAGGAAGTTACCTACATGCCACACTAATGGAATAATTTTTAATCCTAATTTTTCTAATCATATTAATAGTATGGCTCACACTATCGTGGATGTTTGGAAAACCGTAAAATCTCTCCTACGTACCTCATCAATACCCTCAGTGTTTTAATTAAAGAACCGAAGCCGCTGAGAGGCGAAGATGGTGATTGGGAAAGAGAAATCGGTACGAAAAAACCGATATGGAGTATCGAATACGAAGTTTCAAATTCTCAACGCGGAGAAACACGATATAGAATATAAAAAAAAAGATTTCCAAGGTACCAATTCTGGTGAAAAAGATTTTATCTCGGTAACGGAGGATATTGGTTTCCATCGGTGTTAATGGTACAAAAAATATCCGGGTGGGCGAGATCGATCGCGGGCATTAAGATAAGACGATTTTCTCGGAAACAGCTGATTGAATGGAGAGGAAGGCGTCTGCCGTCAGGGCAGTCATTCTGATGAGAGATACCCACCCTTCAGTTTTTTTGTGCATTCCGGAATTCGATTTGCTAAAACATCCTAATTTGGAAATGCTGTAATTTCCAATGAGCAATTTACTGAAAATTTCATCATTAGCCGTAAGAATTGACGGCCAAGGTGTATTTTTTCAGCCCTTTTAATAACCTCACTACTTAGAAAAATGAAGACTATGCTACGATCGTCGAAATTTGTGAACTTCAAAAATCCTCCCGCAGGCGGACTCATTTTACCCTCTATTGTCCATTCCGTAGGTTACAGAGGGTAACAGTTTTTTATTTGCTAGTGATCGAGTATTTCTGTTTGTCGATCGATCCTTTTCTCACCAAATGGATAAAAAACAATGGTATCATGGTCCTGAATGGTCGCTTCTAACATCAGAGCATTGATATTCTATACTTACATACTTGTGTTCTACATTTTTACCTGAAGTTTGATCCAAGTGACCGATTAAAGTTCTCCCTAGTGTATGAGACAGAATAGAGGCTAGAGGGAAGAAAAAAATTTTTATAACCTAATGCTTGAAAAAATTTTGCTCCTTTTGTGATTTTCGTATATTTTCCTCGCGACAAACACCTTTATTCCCTCTAAAAATGAGAATGGAGGATATAATACACTTTCATTTACAGCCACCAATGTATATATAGAAATATATGGCCTTTCCGAAGGTAGAATATTCCCAATAGGCAAAAGCGTAATATCTCTGACATTGGAAGGCAATTTTTGGTCAATTTTCAACGAGTTTAAAATTCAGACACCACTTCTAATGTTGGTAGTTGAGGACTTTCTCGTAAGGAAAACTAATTTGTGCATTTTTAAATGTTTGATCATAATTTTTAAATGTTACACAAGCAGTGCGCTTCAATATTTGTTTGAAAAATTAAATTTTAGTGTTTCCTATTAACTCAAAATTCATATGAGATACCAATGTAAAGTTTTTAAAATTTTTGAACTTTAAAGAGAACATTAATATTTAGTGCCACTGTTTTGTTTTGAGTTGCAACTTTTACCATGATGGTTTTTGCTGAAGCTTACGGAGCGTCAGAAACAATAATTTTATCCTTCTATTAACTAGGCCACAACTCCATATTTTGTCTCTTTCGGTCTCTTTCTTTTCGGACTCTTTCGGTCGAAATCTGGGAGACACTGTAGTTTTAAAACTTGTTTTTCTTGCTCAGATCATATGGAGAGTCATTTCTGCAACAATGATTTCTATTTTGATATTTTAAACGAGTCAATTTTGTTATCACTCACACTTTTGGAAACCGATCATCTCCATCGAGTATCAAGTACCGTGTGGACTTAGTTTCCAGTAGACTTGTGCGTCAGACTTCCGTCTAGCGTCCAAGTTTCGGCAGGAACATCCACTCTCAACATGCTGTGGAGTTCACCACTCGTAGCCTAGAGGCTGCAGGAAACCCTGCTTCCCGAAGCCCTTGATGTGGATATTAAACGCCTCTTCTCAACCGCTCTAGTCTCTGGTTTCAAGATGGCACTCTGGTCCAACCTGCAGTTACGGCGCGGCGTATTTATGTAGTCTTCCCGTACCCCGTTCTCACCGTCCTCTTTTTCCCGGTGAGAACTTACTTCACCCCCCCCCCCCCAATTCTTTACCGCTGAACTCTCCGAAGTATATGCTCCGAGGGCAAGGACGGTTCATGCGAGGGATATGTTCGCCTGCAAACTAGACGATGTGTCAATGTGTGCGTGAATTTACGTGTGTGCATGCGGAAGATCAAATCCATCTATAACTAAATGTCCTTTGCCTTTATTGATAATTAAAAATTTAAAGATAGCCGTCGACAGTTCAAACTTTCCACTAGCAGAATACGTCTAATATTTTATGCATTGGTCATCGGTAGTTAAAATACTTGAGTTGTATTTATGAAATTAGGATATACATTATAACTATGAAAATAAGCATTGACCTTAAGGTGTTTTAAAAATTTCAGCGACTGAATGTAATACAATAAATACAAAATAAAAAGAGAGATTAATGACCCTAAGTCATTATAACTCGTAAATATTTGAAAGGAATTCAAATATGGAATTGGAAAATAACCGGGGAGAAAAGTATGTGCGTATTGCTATAAAATTACTCCTGGCTCTTGTCACGGAATCTGAATTCTGTCATCATCGGTCGTGCAATCCTTAGATTGGTTGACTGCAGACCTCCATCCTTCCCTATCCAATGCTAGATCCCCTACCTGCTGGTAGCTCTTCCTATATACTTTCCTCTTTATTTAATCAATGAACTTATTCCTGAATCTTCCTCTCAAGACTTTTTCCTCTATTTTTCCTTCAATTATGTTCTTAACACGCTCATTGTACGTCAGAGTGTGTCCAATTCATCCGGTTTTTTTTTGAGTAGGGTGTTTCATAGGTTCCTTTTCTCTTCTACTCTTCGGTAAACTTCATCAATTCTTACTTTGTCCGTACATTTAATCTTCAACAACTTCAATCAGTTGTATTCTATACTAGTATAATCATTACATCTATACTAAAAAGCCATCATAATAGTGGTTTTGCAGGGCACTGTGTTAAATTTGGAGGCAACGGGATACTTTTGCAAGCATTTCTTCGTTAAATTGATGTGGGGTGATAACGTTTTTGATACGGAACCTTGACTAAGACATTTTATCCCATACATTTTGCACTTCTGTGAAAAAACCATCGAAATTCATCTAAGTTAAGCATGAATGCTAACGTTAATGACTACATATTTTTTATTGTTCACCGGGAAAAGTTGTAGGTTTTTTAATCAAACCCAAGCCACCATCATTTTCTGAAATACTTCGATGCACTTGGAGGTTTAATAAACAAATATCAATTGTGCCTGGTAAGGCCTTTACGGATAAATGTCCCTGTGGCAAATAAAATGTATAGCGTTGTAATTACTAAATATTTTGTCAGATATTGTAATGCTTACTGGCCTATGTCCGTAAAAGGTCCTATTAAGGGGATCATGGCGTCTAGATTTTCAGAAGTTGACATGAATCCTGAGGAAACTGGAGAGCACCAGATTTTCTCTTCTCTTCTGGAGAAAAAAAAACAGCATTAGAGGATCCCAATAGAGTGGTCCATTAAAAAAAAATACTTTCCATTGATTATAAGAGCATGCGTGTTTCAAGAAATTCTCTCCCTAAATGATGATATTTGGTGTCGCTGTTTTTCTACCCCATCCAACTTTAGGATTTTGATGTATCAGCTTTATCAGGTCGCCTTAAATACTTATTTTAATGGCTCATGGTGAGGTTTTCTTGGTAATAAAATTTGTAAATCAATTCTAACTTTTACTGTGTTATATTAATTTAGAATTGACTAGAACACATGGCAAAATTTTCTGTGTACCAGTGGGAAAGTAAGCGGGGAAATAGAGTTATTAAACTATGTGTAAATTATAAGGTGACAATCTGTGAAAAACTGAATGATTAAAATTGAAAAAAACTAAAGATATTAATCTTACTAATATACAGCTAAACTAATACAAAATTTCCAATCTATATTATTTAAATGAACAAGCCTTTGTGAAGTATCTAGTAGCCTTTCTCAAGGAGTATAAAAACATTTTAATTAAAGGTAGAAACTTAAATAATTATAGATGAACTTTCTGAGAGGAGAAAAACATTATGCAGTTGAGAAATTGAGTTGACTGTTGCGGATTTAACATATACAAAGATACAAAGTGTTATGAAATCGGACAAAAATGCTTCTTGTTCAACCATACTCTTCTCTCATCAGCAGAAGAATTCGTTCCCTCATGAAATGGACTGTACTCCGTTCGCGCATCCTTGTCTTCTAGGACGAAAAAGAAACAGAATGAGAACCTCTACATCTCTCACTCCTCAACACACATGCACACATCTCAGCGTATATCCTTCCTCCTCCCCATCGTTCTAATTGACGGCGGACGGTGGAGAGATAGGCGGGGAGGGGGGGGGGACGTAGAGAGCGTCTGAGCTCGGGAGGAGGCCGCAGTCGATTGTTCCACAGAAGTTCCCCCCCTTCCCCACCCTTGCACGTCACAAAAGAGCCCCGAGGTGTAAGGAGAGGGTGAAAGAGACTGTTCCAGGCAGAAGTTGGGTGGTGTTTTCAAAGTTGGTGAGGATAAAAAAGTTAAAAAAAAGGTCAAAAGAAATAATAAAAGACTTGGTTGATTGGGGAGGGTGTGGTGCGCGGACGCAGGAAGGAGCAGATGGGGGAAGGGTGTTGGAGGTTAGATGAATCGAGGGAAGGGAGAAAACGTTCATAACGCCCTCAGACGCGTGAAAACATACGCCCTTTTCCCTTCCGACGCCTTTTTTTTGAGAACTCTATCAAAATGTTAAGGAGCGGTTGATTTCAGAAGTGAGAGAGGGGAGGAGGGTGGGAGAGGAAAACAGTTGAGAAATCGATTAGCGCCACGTCGCCCGGCACTTGTTTTTGCCGTCGATTTTCAACGCCTCCCAACGGATGCATTCCTTCTCTCGCGATGTTACGATGCGTTGCTCGCGGAGGAATTAATTGGAAAACTGAATTGCTCAGCGCGTTGTGTAACGTTTTGCTTCCCCTCTCTATCGCAAGATGACGGTTTACAAGATCTCATTTGTATTCGTTTAGGAATTCATTTCGTACTGAAGACAACGGACGCTTACACATAGCAGTGAGCGTGCCAGTGAGTTCTTAAAAAATAATACAATCATTCTCAAAGATTGTTCTATCCTCTACCTCCGAGACCAAAAATACTTAGGCATGTGGATTTTTATGTAATTTTATTGCATAACCCGCTAATGGCGTTGAATTATGGAGTAGGTAGATACATTTTTTTTTCTCTAGGACCTTTTGGGCCTTAGAAATACCTATATATCAATTACAGTCGTTTGATGTAGGATATTTTTTGTCGGACGTTCATTATATTTGACTAGAGCCAAGCTATTCTGATAGAAACGATCACAGGCATACGATTAAAGAAAAAGACTGTCGAACCATTAGATTTAAAATGTCATTTATTCCACGTACAATAAGGGATTTTAATAGTCGCGATTGATCATTTCTAGGATACATTGACTCTGATTAGGTAAAATAGGTTTTTACACAAGTGCTAAATATCTTAACATCTTTATTAGCTACTAACCTCGCATGTGATCTCCGGTATTACATTTGTTTGTATTTCTCGCGGGGGAAGAATAGTGCCGTCTTTTATAAGGTTTGCGTTTCTATTTTCCGTCTTAGAATAACCAGTCAATACGATATAGCAATGTTTGACTGATATTATGGCTTTTTTAGGTGCTTTACTAAAACAAGAAAACCTTAAGCTTCAATTATTTTATATATCATATTTTTAAATGCTCAATTTGATCACTCATCATTACATTTTGCATGGTAAAGAGGCCTCACTGTATTTTTAAATATTTTTATTAATATAAATGGTTTAATTAATCATATTTAATAGTTTTTTAGCAATGACATTGATTTTTAGTGATAAGTAAGTGGTAGCGAGTGATATCATATATTTTTTCCTTGTAATTGAATTAAAAGTTAACTTCATATGTGTATTTTTAGTTCATTTTGAATAATGGAAGTTATCCATCCACTCTAGTAATATTCTGGATTTGTAGCTCCAAAGGGCAGTTGCTTTCAATGTGTTTCGAACTCTTCACACAAGGCAGCACAATTCAAACTATATCGGGATCGGAGTTGAAATATTACCGGGCAAAAAGTATTTAAAATTATCGATAGCCGTAACAGCGATTTCTGTCCTCAAATGTTTCTTAAAAGCGTTTTGAAATTGGTAAAAATAAGTTTCATATTTGCTCTGTGATAAGAAGCTTTTATTTGGAAGTATTTTTTGCACAATCTAAGACTGCGCACAAAACACACGGCCATGCATATCGTGAGCACGCAGAATGCTACATATTGACTTGCTAACGAGCTTTATACTTGAGCAAATCGTTCCATTCATCGCCACTCCTGTGCCATAAAGAGAGCTAGTGACTTCCGATTCTGCGCCAACTTCAACACATGGAAAGTTTCTACATTTACAAAATACCATGTAAGACACCACTAGGTTGTGTGGCATGGGGTGATTCCACACCAGGCATGCAGCACTCATTCCAGTTCAAATCAGAACCGCGCACGTTCCTCCGAATGCTAGGCGCAGGTCAAAAGCAGTCAGGAAAACGGTACGCAGTCAGACCAGAACCAGGAGAGGATACGTAGAAGAACATGCTACCATGCAGCACGCTACTCATGATATAACTACTAGTTTGTATTATTAATGCGACAAATAAATAGCACTACAAGGTCCTAAGACATGCAGGAGTATGAGTGCCGGAGATGGCATGCGAAGTTAGTATCTACAATTCTTGTTAAGATACTGAGCACTACTGAAAAAACCTATGTAACCTAGTCAGTATAGTAGAACTAAATTTATCACAACTATTATAGTCCCTTATTTTACGCGGAAAAATGACATCTTAAATCTATCGGTTCTGCAGTCTATTTCCTCATCTTATTTCTGTGATCGTTCCTACCATAATAGTTTGACTCTAGCAAAATATATTGAACGTCCGGCAGAAAATAGTCTACATCAAACTCTCGTAAAAGATTTAACCTTTATTTCTCCCTTCGATTGGATAGAGGGCCCCACCCTAATTCCCTCAACAATTTTGTAAAACTACTATGTTTATCATAACAATTGTCAACAAATATAGCTGTCCTCCACTGTATTCGATCTATAATACAGTATAGTATATTTAGATCTATAGTATAGAGCCTTATGCTTCAATTTCACAAAATAAATGCGCCATCTGACGCCAAACTACCATCTTAGTTCTAGGTAATTGTAGATACCCTCAGGTACCTGCGTTGTAGGCATAACAATTCTGCGGTACTTTGCGGTAGAGTAGTGGAACAAGGTTCTGTGGTGGTGGAAACAAGTGGAACAAAGAACCTTAATATTCATTTCATTGCTAAGCCACTTGTGGCTAAGATAATTTTTTAATGGTTAAAATAGCAAATCTTGTAGACAACGGAAATAACACTCGTGAAGACCAGGAGTCCAACAATTCTCCACGAATTTCGGCTATCGAGCTAGAACCGGGCCAGGCCGTCTTCCATACAAATTCTTTGAGTGTATGTATTTTACAGTGGTAGTCTCATGCATGTTAGATTTAGTTGGGCGTTTATCTCATCATCTCCGGGTACACATATATGCATATTACTGGCTATCATGTGATACAGATCGAAAAGAGTTGTGCAAACAACCTCTTCTTAAGAAAATTACGCATTTTCTTCTACCTCCTTAAGCATATACTTTTGAAATCAATTTCAATCGAATTGAAAATTGGACAGGAGTGTTTTCTTTTTATGAAGAAATGGTCAGGTTATTACTGGAAAATCAATTCCAATCGGAACGCTGATATCGTTTACATGCGATGGAAAAACTTAGTTTCGTATTCACTTTACGGAGTTATTTCATCTTCATCGGCAATGCTGATGCTTATCACTCAACCGCTCAAAGAGCCACGGAGTTACATTGAGCCGGCTTGCTTTTTATCGGGCCAAGAGTCTGAAACAAAACCACTGGGTACCCATTGTATCGCCCTGAAAATTACTGCTTTTTAATGATCTAGGGGGAAGCTTAGTAGATATATAGAGAACCAGCGCACGATAGATTTTATATTGCCTACCCCTTTCTCTCCACTGTTTCCTAACCGCTTCAGTGGATAGGGCTTAAAGGAGTGCGTAAGGGGAGATGCGCTATCTAAATTGCCTTTAAATTTGGTAGGGAATCACTCGCAGCTGGTTGGGAACTATATTGCCCCCAGGGGATTCTGATGCTATAAAGAGGGGACCACTTATTGTCGGGTAAGCCTCAATGGAGGAAGTAGTCACCGTGATTATACGTGTGAGGGCCACCTGGGTCTGTAAGACCCCGGTCAGCCTACTCAAAGTAGCGGGAACACTCAACCTCTCGGAAATATTGCGTTCGTTCCTTCAAGAATGCATCGGATATTGTACGGTTTGTCACTATATTGTTAATGATAGCAATATATTTCACGGTCTGTAATATTAACAACAAAACAGTAGTACTAGTGCGGTGAAGCAGGAAAATTTTGACCATCTCTCTGGTTTGGGTCATAGTATGCTGTAATATTAGGGAACGGTGGTTGTATGCCAGGTTTCTTGTGAGTTGGAATGTCTTCAATATCTTTGTATTTGAAAGGCAGTGTTGATTTGTTAGCCTAGAGCTACTGGAAAAAAGAAAGTGCCAACAAATTTATGTTTTATTCAATCCTTTTTTTAAATATTCCTTTCGTATTTCATATTGTCCTTTACTTAGGGTGTGGTAAATAAACTTTTCAATCTGATTACTCTTAGCAATCACCTAACTTTTTCATTTTATATACAAATATTACTTCTAATGTTGGCCACAAATGTGTAAGCCAGATTAACTAGCGTTATGAGTGTTAACAATAAAATATAATAAATGTGCTTATTTAGTCTCAGATGGGAATGAATCCGTACCAGTGTCCTGCATAAGTTAGCATTCGTTCCATTTTGATATTAGTAGTTAAAGCGAGGTCATTGGCTCCCCTTGGGAGTTTAAAAAAGACATTTCTAGCAGTTGACGTGTCATGAGAACCGCTCATGTAAGATGTGCGCTCAATTATAGAGATTGGATTGTCTAGATGTTGCACTGGACTGTCATAAATATTTCTCTCAGCGCACACGTTTCTTAAACAGCTCTGAGTTCGTCTGACGAGAGATCGTCTGAGAAATACCTAGCCGTTAGGCGCTTCTCATATAAGGTTAGAGTTCATTGCTTGCCGATCATTATGAGAAAGCCTTCCGCTAGTGTGTTACGCGGTTAGAACAGACAGGTAATTATCATCGCATTTTCCCCATGTCATTGCATATCATTTTGGATGATAAAATTATTCTCTTTTCAACGCTCAGTCAAAAGGCAATACAGTCTCAGAAGGCTCACGTTTATTATATCAGCCAAATAAAAAAATAAGCATTTATCGTAGAAAGGTAAAAAGGGAAAGGCTGGGTATATAACAAGAGCCTTACGGAACTTTTCCCATTAAAAATGTATAAAATTTTATCCATCAATAACGTGAAATGGTCTATGGTTTTGATGCTTAAAATTTTTTCTAAGTATTCTTATTTTAATGTTTCATGCATATTTGTAAAGAATGACTGACTGAGCTGATTGTTAAAGCAATGGGGACAATGCCAATGATACATTTTTAATTTGGACAGTGTCTTGTTTACCATTGTAAGATCTTTATCCAAAAACGTCATGAGAACCCACCCAACAGTAGCCTTATATGTGATTGTAAAATGAAAGAGTTACACGTGAATTTATTTTAAGCGACCACCATGATTTCTGGATTTTTGACCAATTTATTTTTTTTAGTGATTGAATCTGAAAATCAAAGGAGAACCATAGCCTCCTAAATATTTTTTAGAATTTTTTGTGGCCAATTTACTTTTAAATAATGCTCAGCAAGATCTCTCAGGAGTATGAAACATTTTATGATGGACTTGAAAAGTTCATTTTTCATACCTCAATCATATTTTAAATAGTAAGTGTAGTACATATTTATAACTGAAAATGTCAGTTTACCAATTTCAACTATCTCATAAGTCGTTTTTTTTTATTTTCTACGAGCTATCTAAATATCCATTAAAAAATTGCCTGCCTTGCATGATATAACTTAATAACTGCTACTATCAAATTAGTGCCATCCCTTTATGCGACCCTGGAGTGGAAGTAATTTAGCTCGGGCCCCGTAACCTATTTCCGAATATAAATGAAATTAATGAATATCGTTGAATCCTTATTAGCATCACTTTATGGGAGTAGCGCAGTGCAATTTGCTGATTAAAATACGAGCGCCTTGGGGCAATTTGGTGCTTCACCGGACAAAGTTGTATGCCTATGAATTTATACATAGCTTTGAAACCGTACTATTATTTTACGGTTCACAGATATACTCTAATAGGTATTTCATGATTACGATGTGTAATTACATACATACCCATCACGCTGGTCCCTTTCGGGGTAGGCACAGGCAAAATGTTTCACTCATTAATATATAATTGTACACCTAACTCTGCTTCCATACTGACCTATCCATACAAACCTCTTTTGCCTCATTTACCCCCATACACTGTTTCATACACGCCCTCCTGTTGTTAAAGCTCCTAATATTCCTCCTCCTAAGAATTTCCTCAACCACATTCAACCACAACTTTCTCGGCCTACCTCTACCTCTCACACCATTCATTCTACTCTCATATATCTGTTTCGTTATCCGACTCTCATCCATTCTCTCAACATGGCCAAACCAACGAAGCACACTCCTTTCATATATGTCCATTAATGGGGGTTTTAACCCACATTCATTCATGACTCACTCATTTCTGACGCTATCCATCCTACTTTTGCCGCAAATACTCCTCGGATAACTCATACCCACGGCGTTTAGTCTACCCTTATGTCTATCCTGACATACCCATGTTTCACTACCATATAGCAAAGTGGGAGGAAGTACACTTTTGCACACGGCAATTTTCGCTTTCTTAAACAAGCACTCATTCCTTGATATGCTCCACATGCTACCTACCACTTTTCTTCCAGCATTTGCACGTCTCTTTATCTCCTCGTCTATTCTTTCATCTTTCGCATACATCTTATCTAAGTACACAAAATCATCCACCTGTTCAATTACTTCACCATTCGCCCTCATCATACAGTTATTCTCCCCATTCTCCTTATCAATAACTAATAATTTAGTCTTGCACGCATTTACCTTCAATTCCATTCTCTCTTTTGATTCACAAAACTTATCTAGTAGCTTCTGTAATCCCTGTTGACTGTCTGAGATTCAAACAGCATCATCCGCATATGGAAGAACTCGAACGTTTACATTTCCAATCAAAACACCGTCGTTTTCACTACATGCATCTCTAACACATTTATTCATAAATGCATTAGCAGCCATGGAGACATTACGCATCCTTGCTTTTCACCCCGATTTATTACAAACCAATCACTCAGAGCGCCGTTAACTCTTACACTTGCCTTACTATTGTCATACATCGCCATCATAACATCCAATAACTGCCCATTTACTCTCAAAACTCTCCATAGTCTCATAACCATAGTCTCTCAAAACATTTCACACCTTATTTCTATTTTCTCTGTCATATGCCTTCTCTAAATCGACAAACGCAAAGTACACTTTCTTTCGGACACTCATACAATTTTCTATCACTTGCTGAAGTGCAAAATGCTGGTCACTACATCCTCTCCTAGGAATAAACCCACACTTCACTCCCCATATTCTGTCGAAAGTAATATTCCTCACTCTTTCGATTAATATTTTACTGAACACTTTTCCCGGGATACTCAATGTACTAATGGCTCAACAATTATTACATTCGGTCTTTCCTCCCTTCCCTTTGTACAACGGAACGATGATAGCATTTTTCCAATCCGCTGGAACAACAATTATTAAATTCGGTCTTTCCTCCCTTCCCTTTGTACAACGGAACGATGATAGCATTTTTCCAATCCGCTGGAACAACAGAAACCTGTAAGCATAAATTTTATAGTTCACGCAGCCTACAAATTAGTAATTTACACCCACACTTCAACATTTCACTGGATTTCCCATTTATGCCAGCAGCATTTCTATTTTTCAATATTCTCACAGCCGTTGTGACCTCCTTCTCACTGATATCCTTTTCTATCATCACATTCTCACATACCACTTCACAAGGCTCATCCTCGGCGCCTGCAATATTATTGTACAATTCTTCAAAATATTCCCTCCAGCAGTCTCTAATATTTCTCTCGTCCCAAATGATCTCTCTACTTTCGTTTTTTACCGCATTCATTCCCCTACCTTTACCAATCTTAGCCCTTTTACCCACTTCCAAAACAGCTTTTCATTATTTTCAAAATCACTCTGTATTTTGTTAGCTTCATCCTCACGCATTCTTCCACGATGTGTAATTAAGCAAATATAATATAGTACACTGGTTATATGACTGGTTTTAATATATATAATTAATAATTATTCTAATTCATATGATTTTTAGCCACGAAATAAATGGTATATTAATCAGATGATGACAGGAACTTTGCAAAACAGGTCAGAGTTTAAAAAATATATTTTAGCTTCCTAATTGGCCATCTCAACCTTCCAAAATTCACTTCTTGAAATGTTTTGTTTCTATGTTCTTCCGATAAGTACCAAAGAAAAAATATTCTCGATAAAAATATCATCTATCATGTTATAGATTAACCACAGTTTTAGTGAAATTTCAGGGTATTAATTGATTTACACTCTTGCACATTTGGGCTGTTTTAAAATACCAGAAAACCTTATTCTTACTTAAAAATGTGTGCCTGTATTGGAAGTATGAAGAAAATATTATAATAGAGAAAGTAGAACATATAATAGAAGAAAATAAAATAAAAGAAGGTATTATGATGAAGTATGAAGAAAAAAATGTATAATATCAGAGAAAATCAATTCTTACGCAGAAAGTTTTGCCATGAAGTATTTCCAGCGCATGTACAATTTGTTTTCATTATAAATTTAATTAGATTTTTTAAGATCGTGGATTCGTTCTTTAATTTTCACAATACAATCAAATAAAATCTTTATATCCTTCACACTTGGTAAATACACCAGCGTTCATTCAATCAATATCTAGCGGGTGAATGCACTGGTCAAGTTCCGCGGACATTAATTAGGCCGCATTTTCACGCCAATTAGAGGTTCTACAGTCATTTTATAATCCGGAGCCATAATTTGTTTGCTCATCCGTGTCCTATGAACGTTGCCATGGAATCACGCTGGACGAAGGTGCTCAGGTAGCAGACACAATTGCATTCATTAATCGTGGTGCATGGCCCTCGATTGGGGACAGGGTTTTCATATTTTTCCCTTAAATCGACGTTGATGTGCTCGCCGTCTGAACACTTTGCGTCGTCTATTTGAGTTCAAAAGTCATGTAACTAGATCGACGACTGTGTGCGCCACAAAATATGGGGGTCTCTCATAAACAATGAAAGTTTAAACTCTCATATCTCTCGCAAGTGCCCTGATTGCGTGCCATGACATAGGCCGTCCTCTGAGCATGAGTGTCAAATGAGATTTAATAGGAAATGAGGGCAAGGAATTTTCGTTTTGAAACGACGAAGTAATAAAACCCTATGAATTCATTGTAATCAAGATGTTTTTTCCGTCACTTGGCTTATTTAAACTTATTTGTATTTTGAAATAACCGATCCACCATCTGCAGCAAATAAATTCCTTGGTTGAGCCACTATTGGCCAAAATTTCCCTCAGATATGTGAAATGAGCGACTTTTTATGCCCATTCACTTTGCATGTTCAGTCCAGCTTTTTGATTTCTCTCGGCTTTCATCTGTTTTCAAGAGATCTTCATCCAGCGTCCCTATCCATCCTCGAATGTAATCCCTCTACCGACTGAATAAATGATCCTTGGTTAACTGAGAATCTATTTTAATTATTTTATTGGTCTTAAGGACCAATTGGTCCACGACAATAAATGTTTATTATTATTATTTACTACTACGACATCTTTGACCTGTTGCTATCTCCCAACTCTTCAATGAGCTTTCAGCTAAACGTTATGTGAATATGATTTATTACGACAGTTTTTTATGTATTTACAGTTATTTAATTTTCAGTAGATCGTGAAAAAATTAGCTCTTATCTCAGTATACTATGCAGCAGTTTTTCTTTCATTAATCTTAACTTTCATTTACTTTGATATAACCATGCAGAAAATTTGAATCAAAACCAGTTTAATTGCCTATTTTTTTGTATATATAATTCTAGAGAGTATTTTTGTACATTTTCTTCAATTCCCTGGAATTTTAACAAATTGTTTTTTATTTCTTTTTAGGTAAGTTTGCCTGCCTTGCATGAAGATATTCAGCTTTTTTATAACTCCAAAATATTGGTAAGCATAGATTCAAAGTACAATTGTGCACTTTAACATTTTCTGTACCGTATTCATTTGTCTTCAGGTTAGAATTGCTATTACTATCATTTCAATGATTTCTTCTAAGTTGGTGGAAGTCATTAGGGGATTTTTCTCGAGATCAAAGAATTTTCTTATAGGACTAAAGAATGCTTAATCTTTAATTAATTGTATTTTTATAACTAATAATTTAATATCAAAGTATGCCGTTATGATTCCTGTTTATTATGATTATAAAGAACCTACTTAGCAACTCATGAAAAACTTACAAAGCCGTAAGGAATGAAAATCAACACGGAAACGCCAACTTTTTATCAATTTTTAGCGTCTTGAAGCATTATTTGAGGCCAAAAATGCTTGAAGTACTGCGTTTGTATGTTTCTTATTCGTGAGGATAAAAAGATAAATTTTGCAGGCTGTGTCATTTAAAGATCTCCCTCAATCGGGTCGTTGATTTTGACCTCATCCTAAAATGTAATACGCTCACAAAATTTAGGAACTACATGATTGAAGGAAGCTTTCCTAGGGCTATTTTTTTTAGGTTTATAGAAGCGTATACCATGAATTAATCGTGAGAAGATTCAAATTGTATGCATAGGCTTAACTTTGATATCCGGTTGCCTAGGCTCCAAGATTAAGGGTGGGATTTTGGCTCCCAGTTTGGTTTGAGTCAGGTTAATCTCTGGAGGCTGGATGTCCACATGTCTGCCTATATGTCCGCTTTAAAATCTCCCGGCATCGAACGAATTCCCTCCTGGCCTGACAGAGCGGTTGCCGAATATGGGAGAATCCAACCACGGAGGCCAATTACAGCCGCACTTCTGCCCCGCATAATATTATCCCCCCCACTCCGTATTGACTATTCATGAGCGCGACCTATGAGCCCACCTACCTCACAATCCCGCTCTCCTAGCGGCGAATAGGTGCAGAATAAAGCGCGCCTCGGTCACATTTTCACTCCCGTGCCGTCTCACCCCCGAGGAAACTTTTCGCAAACGCAGAGCAGGCCGTGAGGAAATCGAGGAATTAGTACCACCTAGTGTACTATTAATGGAGTAAAGGAATTAGTGCACTATTTTTGTGCGAATTCCCATTGGCTAAATATATAAAGGGAATTGAAATAAAGGAATTCATTTCCCAGTTTACTGTTGCAGCGATAAAATTATCTGTTAAACACATACTTTATTTTAAAATGGGAAATACAATTACATTGACATATGCGGAGACATATAGTAAAAAATTGCATTAAAATCAGCACGTTACAACTGACTAGAAAGAAATCATAATTGTTGTACGAATAAAATGATTACAATAAGGTTCGTGGGAAAATAAGGTGAGTGCACTTACCTTCAGAGAAAAAATCAACTTGGCATTTTCCAGTTAGAATAACAGTCATAATTTAAGTTATTGCTTTAGCAATCGGTTTATTGCTTAGGGTACGAATTCATGTATATAATTCGTATTTTTAACATGGATTATATTTCTGAGTGTGACTAGTATTGATTCAGTTGCGGTTTGTTAGCCATTCTGGAGATTTACTCTCACATAAAACCATCTTCCGTCATATCTTTTATCTTTCTGCTTTATGCATGCATATATTAATTTCCTTCTATAGTATTTGGTGAAAAGACAGTTGCATCGTTTCTCATCTATGTAACTTTCATGAGGATACAGAACGTTTCTTTATCCATGCATGACTATTGCATTTACAAATGTGCATAAATCTCGCTCTTAGAAGCAGGTATATCTATTTACCAGTTTTCGATTAATTTCTATTTCCACCTCTTCCTTTGTCTACCCTTAATGATATTGGGCAATTATTCTATATTACTAGATGGGATGTGGTGGGACAGCCTCATATATTCATGTGTACTAAAATTTTGACGATTTACTGTTATTTTTGCGACACTTCAATGCCTGTGTGTTGTTTTCAGGTACAAAGTATTATGTGTGAATTATTATCATTATTTTATGGCCTTCATTGGACCACTTCAGTTATATTCTGGAATTCTTGTATTTTTTGTTCGCCCAATATTTCTTCATTCGCTAGGATCTTTATTTTCTTTCTTCATCTGGGATCACTCTTCCTATTCTCTGTTTATTAACCTTGGTTTGTAGTCTGCTCTGTTCGTCCTTGAGTTTCATGATTGTGTCTGTCTTTTCTTTCAAATCCTCTATTGCAACGTGTAATTCACTTATATCTCCCTTAATTTCTGCAATCCGTTTTATGTCGGTCTCACTGTTCCATTGTTTTTCTATAATTTGTGGCTTTTATTGATAAAAACTTTTAGTTTACCTATGTTTCAATTTCACAAAGTGAATCCACCATCTGTCGCCAAACTGTTATCTTAGTTGCTCTAGTTAATTGGAGATAACCTCAGAAACCAGCGTTGTGGGCATAAAAATTCTGCGTTACTTTGTGGAAGTGTAGTGGAATAATTCCTCAAATAGTTTTTACCATTAGGTTTTTAAATATTTTTTGGGTATGAAATTCAGTATTTGTCCCGAAAAATATATTTCTGGAACAACCCACTTATTCTGTTGGATATCCTCACGTCAACATCATTTCGCGGTAGCGGCACCGTTTCTGCTTTACTCGCGCTTGCCAAACGGGACTCAGGGGTGTTACCCCGACCTCTTCCAAGCGCGGTGGCGGTTGAGGAAGGATGCGCCGGGGTTTTCGCGATCGGCGCGATGGGGGAGGAGGGGAATACTACAGAGCAGGGCTTGCATCGATTGGGTTGCCCCCGCCCCCAAGGGGGTGGCGAGGGAGATGCTGGGTGGGGTAGACAAGGAAACGCGCGAGCAGCAGCCACTCGGCTGCCGCCCTCTGTTCCAGCGACGACGGCGCTGCCACATCCAGCCGCGCGCACCACCGCTGGCCACTGACCTCGCCAACCCTTGTGCCCTGCTCGCTTTTCCACCGCCCCTATTTCCACGCACCCTTCCGCGACTCATTTCCTTCCCCTTCCTCCCTCCCCGTTCTCATATCACGGAAACTCATCTCTACCTATCTCCTTTCCTTCTCTACTGTATCCTCCCCGCAATATCCTCTAGAGAATTCCCTCTCCCTCTCATCTCTTTCACTCCCTCTGCAGATATGCTTATGTATTCACTCCCTCTTATGTAGTCGTCTCCCGTCTTTTAGCAAGTGGTCCCACCGTATGGTGACTTCAGTTGGTTCCCTTCCAGAACAACTTAAATGCCATTTTATTCATAACTAGCGGACCCGACAGACTTCCTGCCCGAACGTCGGCTTGCCTGCTATTAGCGGGTTCAGCAAATGTTTTTTCGATATTCGAATTTTCGATAAACTATATACTAAGTGGCATTTCACATTGAGGTTTACATTTCAATCTTTTCGTTTCGTCAAAACAACGCTAAGCTACGACGCAAGTGCGACGACTTGCGCATGTATTGATGCGTACGTAAAATACAACAGAATTCGACATCAGCACCACCTATGGTACGCAAGCATAACTAAAAATTATTCTCAGATGGTCAATTATTCATGAACTTCGCAGAAGGTTTTAAGGTCAAATATTCATGAACTTATGATTGTTTTTCATTTAAAAAAATATTGGGACGTGATGGAGGGGATGAAATTGTGGGGTTGTGTGTTCTAATGTGCGAAAAATATTTTTTAAAAATGTTTAAAAAATTCTTCAACAAAATTGCCTAAAACTTAATTGCAGCGTTACCTACCGGGTCCATTTATGAATCTAAACCATTCAGGGACCAACTCAAATACACATAAAAAGTTTCATCAAAATCTGTCCAGTCGTTTAGGAGGAGTTAGTGACATACAAACGTACAGAAGAATTATATATACTTATAAAGATAATACCCATAGAATGGCATATTATCTGATTTAAATGAGCAGCAAAACCCTGAGATTCCGCGCTGTATTTTTTTACGGACCAACCCCAATATTTCATTGTGTTCATCTCGAGACACAGGAAAACTCGGGGAAAATAGTTTTCTACAAGAATCAAAAAGTTTAGGAAAATGGACAAAAATAATTTTTGGCTAATTGTCATGCATTTAATTTAGTTATTAACTACTATTAATTTAAGTCGAAATCCAGTGACTCAATAGAAAAAGCACTCTATACTGTCACTGTGGCTGTAATAATGAATTCATTCATTCAAATATTCGTTGAATAATGTGTACTAACATAGACAAAAATGGACACACCCTGAGAGACAATGGGTTCGAAAAAAAACATAATTGAAGGCAAAATAGAGGAAAATATCCCCAGAGATAAACCCAGGAATGCATCAATGGACCAAATGAAGAAGAAAGTACATAGGAAGAGATTCCAGGAGGTAAGGACACTATCATTAGATAGGGAAGGGTGGGGGAAGGAGGGAATATATATAAAATCGAAAAGTTTGTATTCTCTATACTTGCCTTAACCACCTCTTTCCCAAAACCCGCCCCCTCCTCTGCTGTAAGATATAAAGGCGAAAGATTGGTGAGTGTCGTTGTTTGTTCAACCTCTTTATAATGGCGATGAGTCACTGAAACCGGTCGAGGACGAATAAACCGTGTGGAAAACTACTTAGTTTTATTTCTTTCCTTGTGAAGGGTGGAGGGCTGCAGTCAACCAATTTTAGGATTCAACAACCAATGATGAATGTGTACTTTTTATACCTCATAATTCTTCCAAATAGCGTAGGAACATTTTGGCTAAATTCAATCTGAATGCAACAAAGCAAGCAAAAGTGTTGAAATCATTATTAGATTTTACCTACAATCGGCAGTGACCGACCGTAAACTTCATTAAATTCATATTCATGCTACATTAAGAGAAAAGCACCCTTCATTTAGTGTGAATCAAATCAGGCGTTTCTGGAATACTTTTGTCTTAATAATTGAACTAAAAATAACATGCCTTCAAGATGGAAATGGGTGGAATTTGGGGAATTGATTAGCACAGAGGTTACATTAAAGGAAGTGCGCGCTCTAAGTTTTTTCTTCTTGTTTCTTTCTTTTTGCTAGGGGAGATGTTTACACAGTCATATTACAGAATATAAAAATTTTCAAAAGCACAACATATAGTTAAAACCACTGTTTTGAGATTCACCTCGTAACAGATTTATGGATTTTGAAAAGTAGTGGGAAGTTAAGTAAAAATTTTATGGCTGGCACATTAGCTTTAGAGTGCTACCAGGCGGCACCAATAATTAGTTTTAATTAGATTAATTATAAATTATCTGCACTGAGATTGAAAAACGGCCACCAAATGGTAACCAGAAAAAAATAAAAATTAAATGAAATTTATTTCGAACTATCTGAGCATAAAACTGTCGGCTCTACCAACCTGAACCACAATAGTATGGTTTGACTCTGAAGTATTTGTTATTGTAGAGTCACATTAAAATCACTGAAATATTCGTCATACGAGGGTAAGTCAATAAATTACCAGCAAAACTGTATAGATGCAATTTGCAATTATAATCAGAGAAACTCCCTGAAATTTATTTCACTTTTCTTCATATTCACCCTGTGCATTAACGTATCTCTTAACAAGTACTTGATAGCCGGCAGCAAAGAAGTCTTTTGTTTGCTGTGGTAGCCAACAAGTAATCACTGGAACCACGGTATCATCATTTTTAAAATGTCGGCCCCATTAATGATTTTTTAGGGGCCCGAAGAAATCAAAATCACTGAGGACTAAGGCGGGACTGTACGGTTGATGTTCCAAGCATGAAATGTTTCCCAATGAAATGTTTACGACTGATGCTGATGATGAAATGCTGACGTTTGCGACTTATTTCCTGACTTACCCTCGCACATTGATCTCTCATATTTAAATTCAGTCATGTCTAAAAAAAGTAGATTTTATATCTTTCTTGTAGTCGTGAAAATCAAGAATGATATCATACGTCTTCCTCGAAGGGCTCCTGGGTTGCTCTTTTGCCACCTGTACCCCGCAATCTGCGTAGTGCCCCTCCAACATCTCCATACTTCCTGAGTGAAATCCTCGAATGAAAACCCCAGTAGTCTGAAAACACCTTTTCCGGCGAGAAATCCACACCCTTTAAGTCGGGATCCTCCCAGAGGGATGTCAAACACATCCACGCCTCCCTTCGCCCGTCTTTTTATGTTGAGTGATGTGCCTTGGGATTTCCGTCATGCAACTCCAGTTCACGTTTTCCCGTTTTTTCATCTCTACGGGGCCGCTTCCTCTGGAAAAAATGTCAAGCAAAGATTTTTGGCTTCTTTTTTGGCAGGTTTAATTTGGGTGACCTTTTTAGAAATTCGTTTTAAAAGTAGCCGGCTATAAACTTTTATGCCTAGATAAATGTGTAGTGATTTGCATCTAAAGATAAAGTATTGGGAAATTGGCCAAACTAGTTGCTTTTATGACTCTGGATGGTTTTTTTCGTGGCTTTAGTTAAAAAATTGGATTGTAAGTTCGCAAACTTTCCTCCAAGCAGTTTCCATATGAAAGGAAGACTTACATATATTCATAAGTATATATGTACACGCGCATTGCGCCGATTCATCTCGAGTAGTCACAGAATGTCACAAAAAAAACCTTACTTCTCGACGTTAGGCCTATGAATCTGGGTCTTTTTTATTATTTTTGCCCTGTTTACTGACCTTTAACTGACTAGTAAACTAAAAAAATGTAATAAACCACAGTAAATATCAAATGTATATGTCACATTGAGGATAGCAGGAAGTTCCTGAGATTTTTTAGATCAAGTTATTTAATGACAGATTGTCTTGAAAGTGATCACTGAAATTGTGACCTTACTCATTTTGATTGGCAACGCCCTCTAATTGCAAAGGAAATGTGTTAATATGGATGGATGCGATTGATCTTTCCTATTCCTTTCTCGTAGGCAAACTCCGCAAAAAAATGAACCCCTCCGTTCCTTTGGAACTCTAATTTTTATGTATTTCAATGGAGTTCTTAAAAATAAATAACGACTTTTAGAAGTTGACACAGATATCTAATATACTGTTTCATGGCAGGAATATTCCCAAGTGTAATTCTTGGTGTTAGATCCATTTACTGGACTCAAATTTGATAATTTCCTCCGTTATGCCCTATTCTGCACACTTTCTTTGTATCAACTACATCCATGCATTGATTTATAAATTTATTGACCTCTCTTTCTTAAGAATCTTAATTATTCCTCCTCTACATAATCTCTTCGACAGCATTCATCAATGACTTTTGCGGTCTGCTACTTCCTTCCACACCATTCCTCTTCTATCATATACCTACTCCTACGCCATCCAACTTTCATCCACTCTCAAGAGGATATCAAACCACCGCAGTGGAAGTGAACCTTTTTTTTACTGCTTCCTTTGTCTAATAATTTATGTCTGCATTATTTTTTCTATTAATTTTCTAGATTCAAGGAAAAGTAAATTTGTTAACGACAGGTATTTTTTACTCAAACATCATGCAGTGTGTCACTGGGATTCAAGTGGGATGTCAGTGGGATTCAAGAGTTTTTGCAAGGTTTTAGTGTCATATCAGGAAGGAATTTATTGTCAGCTTAATCCTCTTTTTAATAGTAATTTTGAGATATTTTTTGAAAGTTTTTAATCGTTAATTAAAATGTTTTATGATTTTTTTGTCAATTAACTACATGATAATTTTGTTTGTATCCCATGAACTTCCACATTTAAGTCATAACATAGTTTTTCATGTGAACAAAGCATTTCATGGAGTATATTTTATAAAGCCCAGCCAATCGCATTCATCCATATTGACGCATGTCCTTTGGCACTAGAGGGCGTTGCCAATCGAAATGAGATGGTGTTATTTTTCATTGATCACTTTAAAGGAAATCTATCATTAAATAACTTGCTCTAAAATATCTCAGGAACTTTCTGCTATCCTCAATGTGAAATATATATTCGATTTTTACTGTGTTTAATGCCTCTTTTTAGTTCACTCATGCATTTTTGGAATATTTAGTTAAAGTTTAATAAATTACATGTCCCTGGCATGAAAAAAACTCATATGTGCCCCCAATGATTTTTTTCTGCACTATTTTTTCACGGCATTCAATTAACGTCTAAACAATGTTCAGGGTATCATATGGATTTTAATAGATCTGTCATCCTCACCTTCATTATTTACACACTTCCTTCTCTCCTTAGCCGATGATATGTGGATTTAATCAAAGCCAACCGATTTTCCACCTGAATCCCCGAAACTTATAACTTCTTATCACGTGATGTTATTTTAGGTTGGACCCCTCCACCCGTTGTCGTATATGAATACTTATTTTTATCAGGTAACCTACCCGTACGCGGCTACGTATAACTTAGCAGTCCTCTCGTGTTACCTGTCATGCTGCGGAAGTGGTCCTCCACCATGTTATCCCCCATGCAATTAACTTATTAATGAGACATTTTGGGAATTTTTTTAGGAGATTTTCTTATTCATGAACTCAGATGTGTCATTTTTTTCCTGGAATTAAAGTCATGTAACCAGAGAGAGGGAGAAACTATTCAAGCAATTTTTCTCAGCGTTAGTGAAAATTTCCAGGTACTGCCCTATCTAGCTTTGATGATTTTTAAATTTAATTTGCTTACCAACTGAACAAGCGAAACTAGCTGACCTATTCCTATTTGTGGTGCAGGTAGGAAAATTTTATTGCCTTGATATGTGAGAGTTGTATCTAATAAATATTTTGAGAATTAAAACGAGAAAATTATAATACTGCCTTTTTAGCATTTTTTATTTCACAGCAATGATTCTGTTTAACGTTTATCAAGTTAAACAAAATAGTTCATTAAGGAATGCACGCAGTAACAGAGTTGCCGAAAACTGCATCAATATCACCAAGAAATTTTTCAAGTTTGAATGTCGAAAATGCCAGTTTATATGAATGTCCATCCAAAAAAAAATAAATTTTTTGCACGATATCATTACCAGCGAATAAGTAGTGTCATTTAAGTCTTAAACACGTTTGAAATGCGTCATAAATATTGAATCGTTCTTTTTCCTCCGGGAACGACATCTCAGGGTGTTTTTTTGGTATCCTTTGCGACAACTTTCTGTTATTCTCTATTATTCAACTTTGACACGATCTTACAACCCGCAATTACTTGGGTCTTCTCTCACGTGATTTAGCCGCCTAATCTCTTTCTCAGTAAGTTCCACAGTAGGCCATGTTCTTGCTCCTCATATTTTTGTCTTCCTGGTTCAGTCTTTGGGCCTTCACAAATTTCACATTATATATCTCTGTCAGTTCTTACGTATGTACTCCTTTTACTGTTACGTCTTACTCCTTCTTACTGGGGACCCTTAAATTCTGACACCCACTCTCAGTTCATATACTCGTCTTACGTTCTCACTGGCAGCTGACATTATTCGCACCTCCAGTAAATGCGTCTCAAATAGCCGATAAAATATTCTGCCCAATAAGATTTTTAACTCTCCTGATATAGCGTCGACTTAAGGGTCTTTAATATGGTGAAGAAAGCTCCATTTTAGAGTAGCTTCTAGAGTATGGAACTCTCTACCATCTAAAGTTAGAAATATTAAATCCATCCATGCTTTCAAGTCCAAGGTGTATGATATCCTAATAAATAATCCTAAAATGTTGTCTTTCTAAAATTGAACCGAAGTAAAATCAAACAAATGTTAAATTGGATGCCTTATACATATTGAAGAAGAATTAATCTATTGAACATGAATGTATTCAACTTTATACTTGGAATTATTACTGTTATCATTAATTACCTTTTTCCTCACGGTTTATATGCTTAATCATGCATTTAAATGTTATCCTAGTAGTGCTCTCTGCAGTAATATGTACGGCTGTATTACGAATTCCAAGCTTACAATGACTTTTTTTGTTTTTCCTGTCATCATTGTATAATTAATTCGATTTTGTATGTTGAGTTTCATCACTGTATTATTAATCTAATTTTTGAATTTCAAAATTGTATTAATTTGAAAAATTGTACTTCATTATCTCAGGGGCTAAGAGTAGCCCACGATAATAAACGTTGTTATTATTATTATTATTTCTATAGCTATTAACCTCTGAATAGTTACTTTGGTTAATGAATACTCACAAATTAAGATAATGACTGACAGAGTTGACGCTTTAAAAATTGTATTTGCCACATATTGCTCATTGCATCGATCTTCTACTTACAGTTCTGACATTTTCATTAGCATTTAAGTATTATCTGCATTATAAATGTCTTAGGCATAAATGTAGCTTTGAAATGAACTATAATTTTCCGCGTACAGGGGATGAGAGCTGAATAGCGTGAAAGATAAACGATAGCGAGGTAAGTGGTGGAAAATAAGGACCTTACTGATATAGCTATTGGTTAATACTGTTATAAACTCTATAAAGAAAGAAAATTAGGAGTCTCAAGAATAGACGATCGTGTATGAGGTAACGTATGAGTAAGAGTAGAGAAACTTTTATCTGTGCTTCCTTCCCTTACAGAAGAAATATTTTAAGAGTCATATTTTAATTGGCACTAACTGGGATCATTTTATTACGTGTCTCTCATTTGTTTCATTACTTTAAGGAGCACCTAAGAAATCTTCAGCCCCGGGCTCGTACTATTTAGTTCATAACCGTTAACTTAATAAACAGGTTCGCAATGTTTTCCTCGTCGTCCAATTAGCGTCAGTCTTGCTCCGCGGACTATCCTCTTGTTCAGGGCGTCATTTGTTTCCCATACAAGAGTCATATCATCATCACTTGAGTCAGAGTTTTTTGCTGTACTAAAAAAAGACTCTTTCAAGTTACGGTGTTGGTAATTATGACGATGTCTGCATTTCTCTGACAAGGATTGCATTACGCTCCTCTCATGCGATGCAGTGCCTATCTGCGACCAGTCGGCCAATCAACTTCACCTGACTCGTTAAAAAACCCCTCTTTTTCTTCCGCATACATTATACTTACTTGGTTAGAAAAACAAGCAACAAAGCAACCGTGTCTGCTTAAAGGAAATGCGTTCTCCCTTCCCTTCAATTGACGGCATGAGATGATGGTAAATAGGAGATAAAAGGAACGCAGGATGAGGTTCATTTGTTATTTTCTTTTTTTTTTAATCCAGTAAAATGAGGGAGAGAGAGGAAAGGAGAGAAAGAGAGTGGGATAATAAAAACATTTGATCGAGCGTGGCTCTTCTGCTGCCTTTGGCGCTATCTCTCGGGAAATAGACGTAGTAATTTAGAAAAAAATTGCAAACGGCGTAGGGTGGGAAAACAAGCGAGGGACGTCACTCGTACCGGACATTATCCATCACTTTGCCACGGCAGGTTTCTTTTTTTATTTTATTTCAAGGGGATGACCTCCTGCGGCTGATTTTATGGAATGGCGGTCGACGGCACAAGCGGCTGAGGCTGCCGCTGGTGAGGAGGTCGTAGGATGAGCTCTGAAAAGCCAGGCAGAGAAAACTTAGAGAAAACTGTATAGGGACTGGACCATATTGCAATGAAAAACTTGGGATAAGGTATTATATGCGATAAAAAATATGTAACTTCCAATAAAATATTAATAGTCTATTCCAGTACATCAACTAATATATCAAACTAATTAATTGCAAAGATAATAATGTATCTTTATTCCTCCGAAAATTATAGTTCTATAATCTATTTTCAAAATTACTGAGAGGTTTAGGCAGCCTGTGAGGTGACCCACATAAGGAAATGCTGCATTAGTTCATTGTTGATTTTGATTTAAAAAATTCTCCTACTACACCGATAACAAACAACTCTCATTACTTTCCACCAATCGAAAATAATTAATCAGAAACATATTAATCGTATGAAGCTTGCATTAAAATTACGTACCATTTGTCACAAATTATGAATAAATTGGTTTATATTCCAATATATCACTAGCTGTTGTTTACCAATATGATTAATTATGGTTTATCAATAATTTAGTAATGCTTTAAAATATAAAAAAATCTAAAAACAAATTTTCATCAGGCTGTTGATTAGGACTTCCATTAAAGTTCTTTTATTTCAAAAACACAGGTTTTTTAATATAAAAATTGCCCCCAAAAATCTGATGCGCTGAAATGTATCCATAGATTGAGCCAATAAATACTGGTTAACTTACAGGAAAAAAGTAGGAAACGAAAAATGTGTTCAGCAGCTTGATCTGGATGATAAATTCATTGTGATACACCGTAATTAGATTCCATCTATTCTTCTTAAGATGGGCCAACCAAAAAATTACATGCAAGCCAATGGCGGTAGATTCTAATCCGCATTAGTTCACAACCCGCTCATTTTCAAGCTTATTCGTCTAACCTTATCACACACGTATTTCAGCGACCCCAATCTCATGGCATTTATCCAACAACTATGCTCCTCCCTGAGTATCTAAGTGACACTTACATGCAATAAAGTGAGGGGGAAGGGACAATTTGTGTGCTGCAAATTTTGCTTCTTTGGATATGCACTCATTCCTTTACTTGTCCAATCTATTTATTTCGGAGTTCTTTCCTGCTTTCACATTCCTCTTAACTTCCCAAACTTTTCCTCTACCTTTCTGTAGCAAGCATTCTATGAAGAAATAATCAAATCATTTCATTTAATTTTTTCTCCACTTAGTCTCATAATATTTTCGCTATTCCCACTCAATGACCAGAACCAATGAAGACACTATAGACCAGGGGTTCCCAGCCGGTGGTACGCGTACCACTGGTGGTACGTGGGAACGTTGCAGGTGGTATGCGTGTACTAATTATATAACATTTATTTCAAAAACACAGGTTTTTCCATATAAAAATTGCCCCCAAAAGTCTGATGCGCTGAAATGTATTCATAGATTGAGCCAATAAATACTGGTTAACTTACAGGAAAAAAGAGTAATCTTTCAGTAGTAGATCTGCGAGTAATAAAGAAAACTGTAATTTGCAAGAATCGTTTATTTTTTCTTTATTATAAAAATTTTATTTATATACATATATCTCTATATATTTTTAAATAACAATTAGCAAGAAAAAGTTTTGTAAAATCTATATATATATATATATATTTTTGTCTTGATAAAGGGTTGAAAAAACCGAAATACAAGTGCATTAATAATTAAATATGAAGTTTTCTCAGTAATTTTATTAAAATATAACAAGCCATTGGGCACTTTTCCGACAGTAAGTATATGTTTCTAAAAAAATATAGGGCCATTGGTACGCCAAAATTTCTAAAAATTTCAAGTGGTACGCAGTTGGTAAAAGGTTGGGAACCCCTGCTATAGACAGTAGGCAAATATTTACGTTTCATTAATGCGCTCATAATTTTCGCTCTTCTTTGTAGTCATATTTTCTTTGGCCTCCGAAATATTAGATGTTCATTAGTAACCCGATTATTATCTAACGCTGATGCTGTGTTGCTCGTGACACTTGATTTTTTTATTTTGGTTTAGGTATTGAATCAACCAATTAAGAACTTTATTACCTGATTGCTACTGACAACTCAATTGAAAACTGGCCTGAATTTTTGAAATCTACATCGGTATTTGGTCTCATTTCAGGTGCCTTTTCTAAAATCCTTTTATTTTCAGAGCTCTGATTATTTTTTTTCCTCAAAAAATGATCATCAGCCTTAGTTTTAAGTCTCTGATAAATTCGGTGGGCTTTTTGCAAAATTCACCATTTTTAAGCATATTTAAATACTCCTTGACTTATACCTGAATTATGGACGCATATTTCTATCACTGGAAGCAAAATTTACGATCTGAAATAGAAATGCTCTTTAAAAAAAGATTTTATTTTCCAATATTGTCTTATAACATGGAAATAAATTCCTGCAAATGAAAGTATTTTCCGGCTACAGGGTTTTTAAACGCTATTTGCGTTGTAGGTTCACATATCTCAGTAAACTCTGCACTTAAAAAAACTAATTTCATATTATCACCGACTATGAATTTGAATGAATCGCACAACGCATTAGCAGAGGCTATCCAGACGACTTGACGACTGTCTTTTGACCCTATAATAAACACCCATAAATGCATCCTCTCCCTTTACTCACAAACGTAAATTTACTTCCCCTTTTACCACCAAAATATCTCTTCTCCTCTTCTGCTCTTTATCACTCCGTTGGATAGGTGGTAAAGAAGAGAAAAAAACTGAAAAGATGGCCAAAAAACAAACATGAACAGGAGCCTGTTGAGTATCTCAACCGTCCTTGTAGACGAGCGTGTGTAGGGAAGAGGGCGGAAGGAGGAAGGGTCGTGTAAAAATTTATTCTGATCTTTCTCAGGAATTTTATACATGATTTTTTTCCAAATCGACCGTCTTCATCTCGAGGAGTGAATTATATTATCCGTGGCCCTTGGTGATAGAGAAGCTTATTTTTATGGGTGTCGTTTGTATGGAGTTGGCCGGTTCCGCTAAGGCGTTATCCCTACCCAACAAGTGGCCATCAAGAAAAAAATCTGTTTGACGCTGTGCTGATTTTAGTCGCAAAAACGGTTTCAAGAGCTTCACACGTTATGAAGCTTAGAGGAAGTGTTGGATCTTCTCATTCACGTTCTTATATCTTTCACGTTTGTGTGATATGTATATATGTGTATAACATAGCCATCACACACTATGTATCCATCTCTGATTTTGTCTACGGCTATGCACCAATATGGAAGTTAAGGTCATATTTTCTCTGTTTTTGCTCCTCATTTTGTATTACCTCCTCTCTATGTACGATGAAACTAGGTGCTACTCTGTTTTGTACAAACATTAAAGAAGACATATTGGTTGGGCTACTGATGGGACTGAGAATTATTTCTAGCCTAATACATCTTAGTTACGCTGAGGCGAAAAAGGACATACTAGAGCAAGATAGGCCCTTGAAAGTGTAGAGAACTGGGAGTGGATTCTCTGGCATTCAACAAAACCTAATTTAACCGGTGAAATACTTAAAATAGATCGTAGTTCTTATCTGAGCATTAGTCCATATCATTTCAAATCATACCCTTTTCACATATTTTATATCACTACTTTCCTGAACTGTTCGACTATTTATTCTTACAAACTAATGGAATACCTAAATTATTCCACTAATTTGTAAGAATAAATACAAAAAATAAAAAAACTAATACGAAGCGTGGCTCTTTATGGTTTGGAGTCTTGGTCATTGCGAAGGTAGGATGTGCGCAAACTTGAGGCCTTTGAAATGCGCGAGTGGATGGAGATGGAGAGGATATTCTGGGCGGCGATGAGGACAAACGGGGAGATAATGGATGTGGTTGCTAGTGGAGAGGAAGCTAGTGGCGTAGGGTCGGGGGAAGCAGAAAAGATACATGGAGGACGTATTGAAAAGGTAGGGAATGCTGAAGAGGGAAATAGAGGAGATAACGCTTGGGAAGCGTGGAAGAGGAAGGAAGGGGATAGGAATTCTGGACGAAATAAAAAGAGGAAAACTATACTTGGAATTTTAAAGGTATCGACTTGTGCATCACTTATAGGAGGGTAAATGAAACGATATGCCGTACATCAGGACGTTAGTATAAGTATTGTCCAAAATCCTACCAATCAACTGGTAGAATTCGGAAATAAATGAGTCCACTGAAAATATAATTCACCTAGACGTCAAGTGTTTTGAATTTTAAGGGTTTTGTTTGCTAATATTCTATACATAATCGTTGAATATTTTGCAATAACTGCCTTGAAAATGACTGTAAAAGCCAAATCCTTGGCTAGTGAAGTGAATAAAATCAATTGCAGTGGGCTATAAAAAGTTTTTCTTTTCCTTGAATGACCAATATATTATCCATGACTAGCTGTGCCCGACATGCGTTTAAATGCCTTTTTCTGGGTTCAAAATCGGTCTCTAAATGAATTTGAGACCTGTTCCAAATAATTTCTCGTACCTACACAAAAATTCTTAAAACAGAAATGATGACATGAGTTTCCATTCCATGCCAATGCTGCGGTTTCCCAATAAATAAAATATTCAATTGTTGAAGTTGTGCAAAAATTTAAGATTTTCAAGCTAAAAAATCCAATTTTAGGAAAAAGCGAATCATATACGAAAATCAAATGCAAGAATTCAAATAAGAAGCAAACAAAGGGACCAATGCACCAAATCTTGTTCTACGTACAAATAAATTTAATACCTTTTAACTTAAATTATATCTCAGTGATATGATTTTGATGCACGTGATACCATGTCTCACTGATACGATTCTGATGATCACAACTCGTAAACCATCTGCTTCGTTGCTTGCTAGTCGTTCCTCGCTTGTTTAAAAAGCTTGCGTGCCATCACTCATTTGATGAAACGATTCGCGCTCCACCTATTGTACAATGGATTTAATGAGTCAGAAATCGTTGCGGGCGCGCACATCAACGCAACAAAGTTTCTCGTAACCTGATGAATGGTATTGGAACGCATAGAAGACGAAAACACAAACATTTATTTTTATATATTAGATTAGGAGTATTTACCGTGCCACGTAGCCATCTATTTCCTTCTTTTATACCAAAGGGAAAAATTGGTGCGTTGAAAGGATTTTTTTCTGTATATTTGGCTATATATTTTCGAGGATTGGATTGGATATTTGGGGAGGCGACCGACAGCTAAGGACATTTGCGCCATAGGAGACTGGTAAGGGGGGAAGGGTGGATAGAAACCCAACGACGGCATTAGCCTGCTCTCAACTAAAGGCGCCCAGGGGACCACGGTTTATTGTCTCATCCGACGGACGGTGTACTGTATTTGAAGGGCCCTCCACGTTACACTCAAGTAGGGATTGGGTTCCCTCTCCAAAAAAAACATCCTCCTCAGCAGGGATTTGAACCCCGGTCTCCCATATGGTTAGCCAGTACTTTATACTCCACACCAACCTGATCCTCCTATATTTTCCAGTTGTGGTTATATGATTCGGCAAACGTCTCTTTAACTCTAAAATAAATTCGTGCGATAATACTGGCCGTTTCACACACGATCGTCCATTGTTCATCAGACCAAAGTGGCGCATCAGTGACATTGGCGGTGGCACATGAAAAACATGTCGTTTTTCAGTCGGGTGCTTTTTCTCGCCTGTGCGGTTAGATTTTTCACCGTGAGACAAATTGAGTGTCCACGAATCGATAATGTCGCCTGTCACTTTCACCGTCACGCTGGCTTGGATGTTCGATTCGAGTAGGGAATAGCCAACGCAAGGCGTTGTCTCCGGCCTGTGATCCATGGGAACTCTTACACGTTTTGCCCGAGACACTTAACTACACGCAGTGATTTATTACGTAGTTTTATACGCAAAAATTGCCACTGTAAACAAACTCAATTACTGGAAGAGGAACATCCACTGGATGAAAAAAACGAAAAAAAACATCCGAAAACATACGGAGCGCTATGCTAACAATGAAACGTCAATACAAATTAAACAGACCATTTTCTATACCTTTTTGTGGGTCTAAAGATAAACCATAGTATTCCTCACATATCCTGTATTTCTTGGTGACAAGATGTCTCACAGGACGAATATTAAATGAAATATTAAACAAACGTTCATTGCTTTTAAAATTATCTTTTGTGGCCATGATCTCACAATAAAAGTTTTTGTACACTTTCCACAGAAGTTTATTCACCGTCCAAGGTTCCGATATGAGCTCTGTCATTTTCAAGGTAAACGTTTCCCGTAATACAAAATTGTACATGTTTTTGCATGTGCCTGGGGTGGGGTGATGGTGGAGGGTAGGAATGGAAAAACGTAATGGTATAGAAAAGTGACGCAATCAGAGGGAAGGAGGGGTGAGGGTTCTTATGGAACAGGCTGTCACACAATGGATGAATCAAATTAGATAGATAACAATAACGATGAATATTCAGGATGCAGATAATCATTAACAATGGGTACCCTGCTATTTTCTATCGTTTCCTTATAAATACTTCTACAGAACTTCTTAAAAAGTTCTGTAGATATGCCTTAAAGTATTGAAACCCCATTTTACGGAATTTCCTTCGAAGTTCTGCAGAATACCTTACAATGTTCTGCAGAATACCTTAGGACGTTCTGCAGAATTTCTTAGGACATTTTGTGGAATTCTCTACGACTCTCCGTATAGGTCCTTAGAAAAGGAACTGGGTCAACGGAAACCTCACATATTTCTTGCTTTATAGCTTGTAAGGGGTTATTTTGCTCTGCAGAAAATAATTCAACTGAACATATGTACTGTAGAGTTAGGCTCTCATGTTCCGTACAGGATGATATACCGTAAAATAATGATGATATGATCTGGAGAAAACTAAGAGGTTACATTGATACATAAATAATTAAATTTATTTCAACAGTGATAGATAAATTGCTTTCAATTCTTCGTCGGATGTGTGTTGTTTCCTGAGATTCAAAGTTTAGTTGTAACGGGTAGAATTTTTCACAAGACCTTAATCTACACTATCTAGCATCTAAAGTCGTACAAGGATTGACCTGGGCAGCAAGGCGCTCTCAGCTACTCTCCAGCTATTGGCACAATTTGTACCGCAAAAATAGTAGTTGCTTTTCATCTTTCAGTGAAAGACCCAACGAACGACAGGACTTGATATGAACACTTATCTCTCTACCTCTCTTTAAATGTAGACGTTAGATATATATTAAGAATCCCTGCGTATTATGCTAGGTTTGATCAGATTAACAAGATTAGAGAGATAAATTGTCATATCGATAGATTTAAAATGTCATTTTTCCCGCGTACCATAAGAGAGAACAATAGGCAGCGTAGCAAAGGGATAGGTAGGTGAAATATAGTTAGAGTAGTCTGTAGTGCATGTAATAACAACCAATAATCCCTTTCTTATTATGTAGATACTAACCATCTAGCTGCATGTGACCCTGTTCTCTAGCATGTCTTATTTAAATATCTTAGTTGCATGTCAATAGTGCATGTTTGGTGATCTTCACCCCCTACCACACACCCTCGTGGTGGCTCGCAGGGTATTACGTAGATGTAGATGTAGATGAAATACAAAGGTCAATTGCTATTTTGCCAAAACTCCGAATATTTTTAATACATGTCGATATTTGCACAGAGAAAAATTGCGACGTTTCTATTGAAAATATCGAAAACATTAGGATAGAAAAAAAAGCGTAAGTAATTACAAATATCTTACTTGTACTATGGTAAAAATAGAGTAAGTTCTAGTTGAGGATTATTGTTTTTCATAGCCTATTTTTTCATCTCTGGTACCAACTTAATAGCTAAAATTTTTCTGCCCATTTGATTTTTTGTGTCCTACATTTAAGATTAATCTCTATATTCATACCAAATGCACTAATTTTTTCTTGTACTTATAAAAGATTGAAATTATTTGGCTGGTTCACCATCGCCATCCTTAGCTGCATACTTAGAAATGAAATGTTTACATATGTGCACATATTTTCGAAAAGTATTGAAGAATTCTTTTTCCACGAAAAACTGCAACGGTTTTGCAACTGTAGCCCTATTGCTTGTGATGATATGTATATATGTCTATTTCCCACATTTTTCAAAGGATCTCCACCAAAATTCCGTAGAAAATATCCAGTTTTATGCACAAAACAAGATAATTTACCATTACATTCTAATTGATTGCCAAATTCGTATCAATAGTAACCCGTCACTCGGACTTAATTTTTTCGAGCCGACTCATTGTCGGGCAATAAACTTTTTTATGCGACTCCCAAAAGTTTGAAAACCTAATTTTTGGTCTAAAGTTGGGTGATTTTTACGACGTTCCCTCATAAGTGGCTGTTTTCCTTCCGTTCCTCTCGAATCGACATGTTTCCGTCAATTCTGCCGAAAGAATGAGTCGGATAAAAAAGACCACCAATCCGCGATAAAAGAACTTTGGCAGGTGTTTGCACTATTCCTAGCCACCCTCATAGTCTTCACTAGACGAGTACAAAGGTTACGACAACACCCATCACGCTCTTTCCATCCTTCCGACCCTTCATCCCTCATCCTCCGATCCCACGAACGGAACGAGATAATTTTTATGGCGTTATGATTTTACGACTTTCCCATGGCAGAAGTAGGGTCGGACCTGACCGATGTGGCTTTGAGGCTGGATTTCTTTGGCTACTACGCACATCGCCCGAATCCCTACGAGTTCCATCCCCGCTTCGATGATGTCCACTCTCCCACACGCCGCAGTTGAGCGGTGGCTCTGCAATCGGTAGCAAACACGGTCGTAAAATTTTTCCGGAAAACAAAAGACGGAGTAGGAAATGGATTCGAGGACCTTTTGCTGGGATGTTGATACCCCGTTTCCACTGTGTACTGACGGCCAGGGGGGAACTTCGCCCGTTCGGCAATAATCGCAGTGGAAATGCTCTGCCAAGCGGCGTATTACACGTTATTCCTAACTCTGCCGACTTACACGTGTTAGCTCTGGAGTAGCATGGGGTAAACAGGAAAGAAGAAGCACGATAGTCAAATGTAAAACAGTTAAAATGGAGAAGTTTAGAGTAAGTCTCTAGTTTGGACCTTAGAATCACTCTGTTTTAAAAGACATGAACGTTTGCAATTTGGCTCAAAAGTCATTCCAAGTATTGCAAAAAGACTCGCATATGCTGGAATTGTAATTTCGTTTGAAGTTGGGAGCTAGAGTGCTGCTCACTTTGAAACTTGAGATCACATTTGTTTTCTTTTGTTTCAGGCGCTTGACATTACAAAATCATCATCATTACTATCTATATATATAAAAACGAATGTATGTCCGTCTGTCCTGTATGCATTACTACACTGTTGATCCGATCGCCAAGAAACTTTAAGAAGTTGTTGAGTAGGTACACTCTTGCAAAGGTTTCGAAGGTTTTAGGTATAAAATTTTTTTTAATATCGCCCCCCCCCCCCAGGACCCTCTTAATCTTTCGAATACTTTTCGCGCAACAACGCCCGACGGGTAAGCCAATAATCCTAACCTCAGTTTTAATCCTAACGTGCTGAAATTTTGCCGAGTAATAGTTCAAGGCAGGAGAAAAGTTGTAAGCTACTTTAAAATGATCTCAGAGCCCATAAAAGTCCCAAAAAGGGGCCCTTAGGTGGTTAGCGGTACGTATCGGGTTTTGTGCAGTGGTTTCATTTTTTACTCTTTTAAATTATTTCCGCTCAACATAGAGAGTTGGAATTTTTTAATTAAATGTGTGAAAGAATGAAGTTTTTAAATCTTTCAATTAATTATACTTTTCACTTCGTAATTGATTGAAAATTGCGTTTTTAGCTGCAGAAACACATTTTTCTGTGAAATCAACAACACCATATTCGCTTGACAACCAGATTTCGGTCATTGCTGTTGGAATTCATATTGCTTAGTTGAGCCGATTAGGAATGCTAAGCATTGGGATTTGTGCAGCGGTTAATTATTTCGCTTTTTAAAACAGCTTTAACTAAAGATAGAGAGTTGAAATTCATTTTATCGCATACCCGAAAGCATGATATTAGTGGTATCATTATCATCATCATTAGTGGTATCATTATCATCGAAAATTAGTGGTATCATGCCCGAAAGAATGAAGTTTCTCTCTTCTTCAATCGATATTCTTTTACGCATTTTCCTTGACAACCAAATAAACAAACAAAAATAAACATTAAATCAAATCTTAATTTACGAAAATGAAATTCTGAATAGCTACTCAATAAGTTAGTTTGTCACATTGTTTACTTACTATTGTCTCACAATTGTGTAGATGCTCTGAAGAAGAAAATATTGATTTAATAAAACAATTACTTGAAATGTAGTCTGTTATCACAACTACTTACTAACTTACTAGCTCCTCACCTCTTTTATAAAGAGTTTTGAAGGAAGTATGATCCCGAGCAACGCCGGGTAATTCAGCTAGTTACTTATAATAAAGGAAATGTCGCTGACTAGCTACGTAGCTCTTGAAGTTGATTCCACTATTACTTTCGGCGGTCTCGGACTTACTCCTATACCTTCACCTCTACTTCTAACGATAACTTCGCTCATGAGAAGAAAACAGATCAAGAGTAGAATAAATATGAGCTAGCCAGCGAAAGAACTTCGGTAATCATATCCTCGACCTGTTTATTTGTTTTTATCTCCTCAATCAAGGTAATAAAGAGGATCTTAATTAATTTGTCTCAAAGGATATCAAATGCGTAATTTTTAACGGATTTGATATCCATTTACGAAAAAATTCAGACGTGACTGCGATGTACCCACAGGATAGATTAGCTATTGGCAGATTACCAAAGTTTCGACGACGCCCATCGTTCCTCGTATCGCCGATGGTATGCGCTGAAGTATGCTGGTGTGTTTTGATCTGCAATAACTTTATGTAAAGGAAATACGATGGGTAAGATGTTAAACACCATTGATTCATTTCATATTGAAGCCCCGCTTCAAACACTCAGCCATTTGATTTTTTCATCGTTTAACTTTGATTATAGTCCATAGATTTTCGATTTCGTCACAAACAGTTCGAATTTCACCATGTTGCTAAAGCTCGACATTTCATTCTAGCAATATTCTCTCTTGAAAAAGACATGACAGCCTACAAATACCACAGTTGGATGTTAAAAGACTTGTAGTTCACTCCAATTCAATTTCCTGGAATTTTCTGCTTTTAAAACACAATTATTAACATGGATGTTGTCTGTTTTAGATAACGACATCGTATTATTGTCTCCTTTCTCACCCATTTTTCCACTTAATGTAATGCGATTTCAAGTTCAGTTTAAGAGTTCAGAAACGATTTGGTTGTTTTCATGAAGCGTAGGGCACTATTTACGTTGCTTATCGGAATGTGTATTAAATATGAGTAATTTTACGTTGAAACCGTCTTTGACGATTTTAAGTGCAAAGGTGCTAGGCCCGGAAAACTTTATGGAGTCACTCGCGATGCACAAATATGCGAAATTCCATAGGAAATAATAATCCACCTTGACCGGGACTCGAACCCGGATCCCTAGATTTCTGGCTGGGTGCTTTAGCCAGTTAAGCTACGTTTCAGTAAATTCATTTTCCTTTAACTATAGGTTTATATCACATATTTCTCCCATCTTTACCTTTATCACGTGATACGATGCCCAAGCAAACTAAATCATTTCAACATCTTAACGCCTTTTCTTTGTTTTCGGATGTAAAAATTATCATTTTTTGTAGAGTTGTTTATAGCTTTTTCAGCAGTTTTTCGCATGTAAACAAGCATAATCCAATTATTTAAATCATTGATTTTTTTAAAGTTTTGCTGAAAACCGTAATCATTCGGTCATGCTTGTCCACAGTGAGTGAAACCTGCTCGGTGTCTTCGGTCATATATGGGGTAAATGCAGGATTCAAATTAAAATTCTTTCACGACCAACTTCATCGATGTGTAAGATTTTACTCGGCGGACGCTTCAATCGGTCGACGAGCAGTCGCTACAATCGAATTACTCGTTTCATGCGACCGCTAGCCGTCACGGATGTCATTCAAATCGACTCCGCTGGAGGGAGACGCCATCGTCGGATCTTCCGGACGAGTCACGTGCCTGGCGGTTCCGAATGGGGGGCCCCCGCCCGTTGATTACCATGGCAACTGACTCTGTCCCGCATGCTCTAATTTCCGACGTCCCTCGATAGCTCAATTCCCCGTTCTGAATGCAAGTGGGTCGGCCACGTGGATGCATCTCAGATTGATGCGCTGTCGTGTGTGTCGAGACACTGCTTACCAATGAGCACCTGAGGTTGGGTTGCCATAAGGGCGAGGTAAATATTCATGACAGTAATACGTCCTAATTTTATAGTATGATAAGTATTTTAAGCTACTAATGGTATGCATGTATGCATATGCATAAGATGCAAAATAAAGCATACTCTACAAAACTTTTACTTTGAGTACATTGAGTATAATATTCTGAGTGAAATCCTAATCTGAAAAGTGTGTACCTGTTTATTATAATCGCTATTTTATACGCCCCAATTCAGGATAATTTTGGCAGATGAATACAAAAGAAAGTTGGCCGTATTCGATCCTTTGCAAGAGTGTTTAAAGGGGCTCCGTGTATTTTTTTCGTGGTATGGTGTCTCGTATTTTATAATAGAATTATTTTCGTTCGTCAAAATAATTAAAAATATTGTGAGGAAAATGCTTATCTCTTAATTTACTAGCTTCTATGAAGTAAAATGAGATAAGTGCATTGTAAAGTATTGAAGACCAAATTTAGAGCTACAAAGGCTCCATTTATTTTATCCCGCTCTTGAAGTGGGAAAATTGGGCATTGGATTTGGAATTGGATTTGAGGCGTTTGAAATTTGGGTGTGAAGAAGGATGGAGAGGGTTAGCTGGGTGGCGAGGAGGACGAACGAGGATGAATTTGGTTGGGGTTGAAGAGGTGCTGGTGGCGGAGGATGGGAGGAGGCACAAGAGATGGATGGAGGGTGTTTTGAAGAGAGAGAAAATGCTGAAGAGGTAAAGAGGCTTAAGCGCCAATGGTTGAAATGGTGCGTGCATTGGGGGTTTGTTAAATAAAAATACCAGACGGATTGAGTTCCAAAAATTGTTCAATGACAATATATTTTACTCATTTAATTTCAATTTTTCCGTAAATAAAGGGGGAAACACTGGATAAGGGTGGAAGAGGTTGGAATAGGATAATAATTCCGGTCGAACTAAGAAGAGAAAGACGAAAATGAGGATTTCAAGAGGGTTGTAAAGTCTAAACAGCTGTAGGAGGCTAAGTGAGGAAATTTCCAAGATTTGGGGGGGAGGGGAAATTAGGAGAGGGATTGTAATGAAATTTGCCATTCTGTCAGCAGAATATTAAATAATGAACCACAATGGAATGCATCGTTTTTTATCGTATCTCCTCTTTTATTTTGATCTTGTCCCAAAACTTTCATTACTTCCGTATTTTACCTTCCTCATCTTCGGTCCACACCACGTCAGTCTTCCTCTTGGATTTTTCCACAGTAAAGTTTGAATTTTTGTAGATTATCTATTTTGCTTTTTATATACAACCCCTTCCCTATCTTCAGTCCACCAGTCGCACCAGTCTTCCACTTCGACTTTTTTCTCGGTAAATTTAGGGTTTTTGTAGATTGTCCATTTTTTCTTTATATATAACTTTTATAAAGCTATTTTATTTTAATATTGAATCATCCTGAAGACACTTAGCTACTACAAATAACTGACATCATCAAAGCAGTTGTTAGGCACCTCACAATATATCTCTTTAATCTTTACTTGTGCGTTATAGTTTAATTCTTAACCATGAAGTGCTTATTACGAATAAAGTGGCCGGAACAAGATGCATCCCAGTGAAAAGCGGTACTAAAAGCGGCAGAGAATCTCACGCTTCGCCTCATTTATTGCTGCTTTCCACAAGAGTCCCCCTTCCCGCTTATACGACCGTAAATCAACTCGCCCGGCAAACATAATTTTGAGGCTTCCATCATCCCAAGGAAAAGGTTCGTATAAAAGTTTTTATGTATGTCCCCCTAGGTGGAGAATTTCCGCGTTAATAAAAATTCCAAATCCCAAGTGACGCCTAAGCTGTGGCTCTGCGAAGCGGTAATTTTCACTTTCAACATTGGCTAGAGGTCACTATCGTGAATGTTGTGCCGCTGGTAATCACTTGCTCATCGGAAAAAAGATGAGCTCGAAATTATTTTAATCACGCTTTCCCGAATGGGAAATATTTTTATATTTGCCTGCTTGCTTTAGTGCTAATGATTGAAATGGTGCATGTAATTGGAGATTGTTAAATGATAATGTCAGATGAATTGAGGTCCTAGAAATTGTTCAATGAAAATTAATTTTACTAATTTGATTTCAAGTGCTGCATAATTGCAGGCGTTAAAATATATATATATTTCTATGATCCTTCAGAATAATTAATGTTGGTAATCGTTTCGGGCTCAATATTATAATTTTTTGTGGCAACAAAGCGCAAAACAATTAAACAAATGAAATGCTTATAGATTTAAAGTCTCATGTCAGTACTCAAGTGAAATTTAATTTCTCAATTTAAAAAAATTGTTGCCTAATTGAGTTTTTAGGATTAAAAAGGAAAACTAATGGAGAGGATAGTAGTGTTGTATGTTTATTTCTCAAATGAACATACGGAACACCATTTTATTTGTGATTAATTTTGAGAAGTTGATGTAGAAAGTCTGAATGATCTGAAGAGATTCACATCTTCTTTTATATGTTAAGTCTCAGAAGATGCTTAGTGAAGTCAATAAAATCACATTCGGAGTAAATATCTTGCTCGAAGGTGAAATTAAATTCATGACTTTCGATTGTAAAATTATTACTAGTAGGAAAAACTCAGCCTAATTTTGTTCCCCGGGCCTATAAATTTATTTTTGCACCTAAAACAAAAAACACCGCAGTCCAATATGCGTGTAGAATTGATAAAATCTTCCACAGTTATTACGTTTTGTTTTCTGCAGCTACCGAGGTGAAATTTGAGTATATGAATATATCTGAGCAAGAAAAGGTGCGAGACGGCGAAGGAACACTAGAGCTTAATGCTATTAAGAAAAACAAGGGGGGGCTTTGAGTGTGAAGCATTGAATGAATAAAATGAGAAAGGCATTTATGAATAGGGAAATATAAAGGAAAATATTGAAAGAGAGTCACTTCTTTAGGCCTGTTTGTAAGAAGAAATCTTCAATCTTCCTACCACAAAAAGAAGTGGCGTGCTTGGTAAGTTCTTGCCATGTTTTTATTTATGAAGTGTAACATTTTATTTAAAAGCCGCCTTCGACCTTTCTACAAAGGCCCAACTATTTGATGGCTTTCGAAAGACTGTTTGTAGAAATTACGTCAATATGCATTTATTTGATGTATAGATTCGTTGCTTAAGGTTTTCAGGAGCTGTTGACATTGGCAAAGTTAATACCTCAATTTAAAGATAATTTATTCAATGAATGTTCTTTGCGACCTAAACAAATCAGATAAAGTACATAATTTGACTCTGGAATCATGCTAGTTATAAATTAACTATTGGAATATCTTTATTGTCCATTATTCAATTCTATTTTAAGTAATTTCATTAGACGAAGAGGTTCTACAAATAAGAGAAGAGAATTCAATCGATAATTCAGCCACGATTTCCTGATCGAGGTCAAATCTGACGTATCCTGCAGTTTATGCTGTGACTGCCACGGACATTCATGTCTTTTTCTCTGATCGAATTACGCCGTTGCGCCGAACATACTTCAGGTTTTTTTTTCACCGTGCCATAAAGTTCTTCGTTATGGCTGTTCTTGAGTGAGCAATGACAGCGCGCAATTTTTGGTCGCTGGGCACTCGTTCGATTTGGAATGTTTTTATGGCTCTGTTTGCTCCGAGAATTGTTCGTCCTATCCCAAACCCTTCCCGAGAAAACCCAACGAGGAGTTTTCTGACAGTGTCGTAAATACTTTCAACCGTTTCATTCCGTGGGAGTCCCCGAGTCCCCAAAACACTCCATATCCCAACTCTAAATCTATATATTTACCCCCTAACAATAAACCTCACTCCATCTTTCCCCTGCCAACTCAAAACCCTCAGTTTATAATCCCTCATCCTCCCTATTGTGAGCTAGTCTATTTTTCTAATCTGCTATCGATACCCGGATCATGTTTTTTTTCTGTTTTTGATCATATTTTCGATTACCTATGGTTAAATTAAACCATATTTCTCTTAATTTTGCAAGGCTATACAGTTATTCTGTCAAGAAACTTATGCCCATATTCCTAGAATGAAAAAAATGATCGTTGGTATACAATGCCTATGTCTTTAATACTTGTGCAAAATTTTTTGGACGAAATAAATAGTTGCGAATATCTGATTTTAGCAAATGAGGGTTTGTCGGCAGGTTTGTAACCATTATTTTCTTAAGTTACTCATACTTCGTAGGTTTCGGTAGTTAATTGGAAATTAGGAAAGAATTATTATTACGTCATGGGTTGAAAATGTGACTGTTCAGATTAATCTCTGAGTTATTTTTTGATGAGCATCCAATTGGAAGGTGAAGACACGACGCTGAGCTCATGAAAGCAACGGTGTTATTTTTCAATTTCTGGGGAACGCTGAGCAATGTAGCATGCAAGCGTAAATGTTAACGACTGGAATCAAAGTGATAAGGATGCAATTCGCTAAAACTGGAATGAAAATGGCTCATTCATCCTCGTCCTTTGAGGAAATGGGCAGTTTTGTAGGTAAGGGCCCTTTACGAGGATGCTTGAGTGTAAGCTATGCGAACGGATATTTCCACTTTTCCTAAATGGAAAAAATGTTTCTCTTTAACATTCCCCCTAGTATTATTCTTACTGCTAGTTTGCGGAAGCAAAATGTTGTGATGCAGTGAAAGAAACATCAAGCTACTTCCTGAATTGTAGGTGATTTCTCAGGTGCGATTTTCCAGTGCCTTTTGATTGATTAGACTAATGACTAATGAATTGACTGATGAGTAGGGGAGACCGGGGCACGTTTACGCACGGGGCATGTTTACGCAAGGTACTTTCCACAAAATCTGTAACAGTTAGAGCGCCACCAGTAATGACAGTATTGTGCTGCTACCTACCCCTCGCATTCACACAACTTTGGGCGCCATACCAGCTTTCGTTTTTGCGCAAAGAAGATTCTTCTGTTTTTTCTCACGGTAAGTAAATTTTGATATATGACTTTCGAAGCATGTAGTGAGTTGACCTTTTATATTTAAAGGCAGATATATATATGTTTATAAACAACATTTTATCTTTATTTAAGCCTGTGTTTAATTGAACTGAAACTTCTAAGGTTATAAATGCTAGTGTAAAAATAATTTCAAATGTGGTGGTGGGGCACGTTTACGCATTCTCTTTGGGGCACATTTACGCACCGCGTAAATGTGTCCCAGCTGTATATATTCATTTCGTGCCAATTGATTATCGAGATAGGTCCTTAAATGAGTGTCCTAGGCCTTCTACTTCAACACAGGGTACTTTCCGACCCCTGAACAAATAAGGCCTTTTGAAAAAAAGACCAAGGCTTACACCAAAAAAAAGGAAAAAGAAAAAGGAAGTCTGCCATCCTTACCGATACACCAATCAAAGAATCCCTCAGAAAAGAGCAGGAAGAAACAAAAGCTAAAAAAAACTAAGAAGGAAAAAATTGCTTTGTGTGTCTAATGCTTTTAAAACAAAGGCAACAAAACGAAAAATAAAGTAACTAAGACAAAAGGCAAGATCCTACCAATACAAATAAAACAACCAATCAATGATGACTCAGAAGATGAGGATGAGGATTGTGTCTGTATTTATTGCGTGCAATGATACAAATGTAGCAAAAGTAGGCAAGCATGGGTGCAGTGCATGTGATGAAAATGATGGGCCCACGAGGATTGCGCCACAGGGAACAGTTTGTTTTTTGTGAGCATAAACTGCAACAGTGATGATGAAGATGCCGAATAAGCTGCGTAATGCTTTAATATGTTGTTCTTCTAAAAATAGTTTTATGTACCACTAATACAGTTTTTGTCAAATTTATCTACATTCAAGCGTTATTTATTAGTAATGTAATTTAATCCCAGCTGTTTACTAGTGCGTAAACGTGCCCCAGTGGATGCGTAAATGTGCCCCGTACCCGGGTTACGTTTACGCACCCGACATGAGAGTGAATTAGTTTAATTTTCACAGTTATATAAGAGATATTGTAAAAAATATTTTTGAAAAATTATAGCCTGATAACTGGTCTATAACGTTAAAAAATGTATACTTTAAAAGAGCAGACAAAAAAATGTGAAAAATAATATAAAAAAATCCGCGTAAACGTGCCCCGGTCTCCCCTACTTAGTTTTCTAGTCACCTGTACGTTTCGTTGTCTCTAAGTCTCTTTCTGTCAAACTCATTTGTTTTAAGCTATTATTAAATAAGTAATGTGCTTTTCCTTGAAAGAAAATTGCCAATAAAAATTTCGGTGAAAATTAAATTATGTTTCTGATGGATTTGAAACTTGATCTATTGTTTACCAGCTCCTCCCCTTGCAATATGGTAATTTTAGGCTTCCTACTTCCTAAGATTTTGAAGACCTTTGAAACCGGAAATCGTGTCTTATTAATCATACCAAAATATGTCAATAGAAACTAAAAATGTGGATTACAACCTATAATTTCCATATGTATCGTTGTACATATTTTCAACGAGTCACGCCTGAGACATTCTCTAATGACGAAGTTTGTATTTTATCCGCTGGAAAAGTTGCTGGTTTCTTGTTAAGACTTTAAAGTAAGTTAGTTGATGGGCAGTGTAGCTGTTAAATTAACACACTCCCTAATGCAAGTTTCTTAATCTGCCACGTAGTACTGACACCATGTTCTCTGTATGAATCTTGTGTCACGTTTAGATGGTTATATTAGAGATTAGTTTAGTAGTCTCTGTAGCATTTGCAGCATGCCTATAGTGTGGTGCATGATGGTGAAAGTTTATTTCTTCACTCTCGTTCGTGTTGGTGGTCAGTCGCCCCCTGACAAAAACCCTTGTGGTGCCTTGCAGAGTAATGAGTAGATGTAGATATACATTAAAGCTACCATCAGTAGAAAAGTGTGGTATTTGTTTCTTATTATTACCAATATTCACTCTATTACGCCTAAATCTGCTGAACTTCGAAGACTGTTTGTGTTTGATAGCGATAACGACTACGCAAACGAAGGTACCATAATCCAACTTGTGGTACCTATTATGGCTAGAGGAAAATTTACATCTACATCTACATACTAGCCTGCGAGCTGCCGATTGGGCGTGTGGCAGTCATATAAAGACGTAAGGTTTTGGGAGATGAAATGGTGACGTGTTTTATGGGAATGCATTTAGTGGAACTTAGTTTTTATTGTGGTCGCTTATTGTGCGCGAAAAGAACGATTTTTTAAACCTACATTTTCGGCAATCTATCACTCTTATTTTATCGCTTCCCTCAGACCTAGAGATGTAGTGAGGTGTCACTATAAAGTCTCTGTATCGCTCTGAAATGCGACAGTCCTGAATTTCTCAAGCAAACTAAGCCCAGCGTGTAGCATACGAGTCTCTATGGTCTCCCACCTTAATCCCTCTAAAAGTTGTGAACCACTATATGTTTGCTTGTAGCAGTTTTTAACGAAGCTTGCAGATTTTCTTTGTATTTCTATAATTTTTTTGGTTAAATATTTACAACCAGGGTCCAAAATCCTCGTAGCGCATTCAATGTGTGGCCTAACGATAGTGAGGTAGCTCTCTTTTTCTTTTTCATCCAAGGAGCTCCTTATTTTACGCGTGGCAAATCCTAGTTTTATAATGCTGTGCCGTATATGTTCTGTATGTTGTTCCCCACGATATAGCAGAAGTTAAGGCAATTCCAAGATATTTAACAGTATCTGAATATTCTATTTTTACTTGTGGTGGCTTGCAGGGTAATAATTAGGTGTAGATGTGCAATATAATATACTCACTAACTTACTTAATACCATGGCCACACAAACCCAAGGTGGTTTTTGCCCTCGCCAACTATTTGCCTCCCCTCTTTTCTATATATTGCTGCAAAATGACACATCTACCGATTCTGTAAGTTATCTCAATAAATTTCTATACGATTCCAAAGTTTTAAAGTCCTTTTTGACTCACCCTGTATTCGGCAGCCTCCATTCCTGCTCCTAGTCTTCTCAGATCCTTACCCAACTGGTCTTCCCATCGGAGTCTGGGTCTTCCCAAAGGTCTTCTCCCGTCAGGTTTACCTTTCCAAACTTGTTTTACTATACTGTCATTGCCTCTTCTTAGCACATGGCCCAGCCATCTTAGACGCTGGTTTTTTATAACGGCTATTATGCCTGGATCAGTTTAGCTTTCTCTCAGCTCTCTATTTTTCCTTACCTTCCAAAATTCTCCTTCATGGATTGGTCCAAAGATTTTTCTTAGGATTTTAATTTCGAATATTATTTAAATAGAAAATTATCATATAACATCAGTAGAATAGTAAGATTATTGTTTCTTAACATGAAGAATATCCACTCCATTACCCCTCCATCTCTAGATTTTCGACAACTTTTTGTGTGTTTGATAGCGATAACGACTACGCGAAAGATGGAATCGTGATCCAACTTGTGGTTCGTATTATGGCTAGAGGAAAGTCTAACTCAAAAAATTGCGTAAACGAAGGCATCGAGACGTGGGAGTCTCCTTTACCTCTCTCTATGTCTCCCCGACTCCCTCCCTCATGGTCTCGGCTAGGGCTAATTCGAATTTATCGACACCTCTTATCGATTCAGATCCCCTCCCTGTGTGAGGGTGTGGTGGGCGATCCAAATTAGCTTCTCGCCGAGAGAATCGCAGACTGTGTGCGGGGCGAATAATCTCTAAGCCCTCCGGTCTGCTTCTATCCCATTTTCCATGAAAACCTTCATCCCGCCATCTCCTTCTCATACCTCGCGGTTTTTTTAATGAGATTAACCCCTTCCTTCGTGCGCTTTCTCTGGCTTCTGATCCCGAGTAATTCTCCCTATCTTCGCAGCGGCCGAAACGCCTTTTCCCATCTGCACCAGGGAGATAAAAGGTGTAATTTTTTTTGCTCGTCCCTCCGCCTCTGGTCTCTCCTCAGGCCGGCTTTCCCACGCTTAAAACTTCCTCCTCTCGTGTCTTACTCTCCTTTATCTACATTCCTAGAAACAAGGCTTATCTTAGAAAGCATGCTCTTAGCAGCTGTAATCGTCCTTGTTTCCACTCCACAACGTTTCGTCATGATAGTACCCTAATTCTCTATCATGATTTTAACTTACTTTTTCTCGTCCTAGTAATTCTTGGAAGCAAAGTCATTCCACTAATCCATACCTAGTTTGTTTTTCCTTCTAGTAAAAGTTTACTTCCATTTCCTTGTCTTAATTGTTTCTGCGGAAGAAAGTATTTGGTATTGTAGGAAGGAAAGAAAGTTGCCGGAGGAATTCTAGTTGTACTATACGTATTTATTTATAGAGCATTTTGATTCCTGAGATGGTACAGACATGGAAATATAGTTGATGACCTAAAAAGTGCAGGAACGATATTTCGTAATATGTTGGCCTACAAAAAAATTGGGAGATGGTAAAAGCCCTTTTCTAGTGCTATGAGAGACTAGCAACGGCATTTTAAAATATACTCAACGTAGATATTTAGTAGTCGTTTTGATATCAGTGTATCGGGGAGGGGATTTATGGTGCATATTAAGGTATGGAGTTATGGCTTCACCACGCCTCACTGAAGTTACTCAAAGCTTTTTTGGCTCAATGCTTTGGATTTTAAATTTTTGAAAAAACCCGTGGTGATTACACGGAATTATTTTATAATGCCGGCTTAGTGGTTGAAACCGTCGGTTTATCTTTTTTATGCTTCCTTTATATTGAGGTTTTTGCGTTGAAGCTGAGGTCAACAAAATAAACTGAGCATGGCAAATTACAGGCGGATGGAATCAAATTGTGTAGAATTAGGAATATTGGGTGATCAGAAGACAAAATTTATTTATCACCATATGAGTTTTTAACATAACCTTTTAAAGCTTTTTGAGGAGCATTTGAAAAAAATCAATGCATTTCCAGTAGTAATGACAACTTTATAAATGAAATACCAAACTTTTTCCTGGATCACTCTCCTGAATAATTCTAGGAGTATATATACCTCTGCTAACCAAGTAAGCCATTATTAACATGTTCACTGAGGTTATAAGGGACCGATCCACGCGAACTTGACAGAAACGCCACACCCGACCCAGGTATGGAAGTGTCAACCTAGATTGAGACTCGGACCCACGACCCGCCACGAATCTGTGAGGACCACCAGGCCTGGTTGGTAAGACTAGTGACTCTGTAACCTTTTTTTCATCTTATGACTAGTCGCTGGTTCACCTCATGTGCCAGCTCTGAAGTGGCGAACATGTATGTCTACCCCACGCGTCCATGATATTACTGCTTCTTTGCCCTGGTCATAACTTGAGGACAGGGTTGGAAAGGTCTTAGTCAACGCAACGGATGAGGATTTAAAGAAATTAATACACTGTCATTTGTCCCTAAAAGCAAATTATCCTAATGAGGGCACGTCTAGACTTACATTCGACTCTCTGGGAATTTTCTATAGCGTTGTGCACGAAATAATACTATCACTGCGGAACTGATGTTAATAAATTAATTTATTTATTTGATAAAAGAATCACATACAGAATAAAACTATTTTAAAGTGAATATATAACAAACAAATAAGGACACAAACGTAAAAACATAACAAGAAGAAGGTAACAAATAATAATGCAGCATGGAGAGATGGTAAAAATTATTTTTTTTTGGGAATGACAAATGGCTAGGTTGGCGAAGACAGTGGAAGATAGGATGGAAGGGTCAATGTTAACAGGAAAGGAATTAACAAGAGAAAAGAGGCGAAAAATGAGGGAGCGTTTGGTAAGTGATAATCTGGGAGTAGGGATATGGAGCATTGAGTGAGTTCTGGTGTGTCGGGAGGGTATTCTGAAATCTATCGAGGAAGCAATGTTGGGGCAGTCAATGGTTGAGTTCAGTGTGCTATGGATAAGTTTAAGGAAGTTTTCGGTTTTAAGGAAGATATGATCAAGTTTATTTACAGAGAGTGAGGACAAGACATCATCAAAGGGTAGGTTGTGGAGATTAGGCACTCTTATTTTCTACGATACCTGTGAAGAAGATTGGGATATGTTGCAGGGATTTAATATTTGTTGGGACTGACATCAACCATGTAGGGGAACAGTAGGCGAGGAGAGGAAGAACAATAGATGAGATATATGACTGTAATTCTCTGGGATCTCTAATTTCAGTGCACCGGTATAGTAGGCAAAAAAGGGACATGGCTTTACTTTTTATGGCATGGATATGGTCGGCATAGATAATTTTCTGGTCCGTTATTACTCCAAGATCTTTGACTGATGAAACTCTGATGGCTAAAAATAATTTGTATCAATTGAAAAAGCTAAAAGATACGCCCAGGATTAATATTAATGGGGTAAAAAGCATAACAAAATATAAATATAAAATGGGGATTATTTTTTTCTGGGGAAAAAATTCGATCTTAACAGGGAACCAAAAAAGAGATTTGTGATACATAATTGAGACTCCTCTATACGATTGTCCTGCCTTGTTAATTCGCGAGGGCGTGCATCAAAGGTTATCTCCTGATGCAGGTAACAATCATTTAATTTCATAAAGCGCTCATGTTGGAACTCTCCAAAGGCACGTAAAGACTGGAACCCACTTGTGACTTTAGATTTTTAACAGTGTGTTCCGCTATTGCCGCCAATCGTGGAAGCACACGTACACTTTCCCGGTTGGGAATTCTAATTTTCGTCCATGGACGCAGCATTGCGGACGAGGAAGATTTATCGAAATTACACGGTAGCGTTGGAGCTATTTCTGTCCTAGAGCCGCAACTCGAAAAGCTTGGCCGAATCAGCAGCTTTAACGCAAAGCCAAATGTGGCCAAACTATTCCCATGAGCAGTAATTTCCACGGGAATCACGTTAAACGGCACTCTAATGGGCCTCTTTTAAAGTTTTTTTAACAAGGCAATGGTCGCACCACTTTGATGTATAACATTAAGCAAAATTTGGCGATAATTATGCTAAAAATTTCCACATAACAATGAAGGGAAAATGTGTGGTCCTGATGACGGTCAAATCTAGGAAATATTATTAAAATTTGGCACAGATATTGCAATGTAATTGCTCTTTTCTTACTGCTTTTTCGCTGATAGAGGTACAAATTGATGAAACCAATTTTCCTGCCATAGGTTTTCGGAGTAATAATAAAGCTAAATTCTTGTGAGAGAGAATAGGGCTATAGATTCTACGCTACTGATTCGGTATCTTGCATGCATATCATAAGTCATAGCACACACCCATGATCTGCGAGGATAAAAATCCATCCCGACTGTATCTTTTTGAACTCGTGGCCAAAGGGTTCGCAAACAAAGGCTTTAATCCCAGCGTCTCCGAGGCCGGAGTAACTCGGATTATTTCGGGGAAATCGGGTAAAATTGATTATTGTTTAAATGCTTTTTAACGGTTGCTAGACTGGTTTCATCACATAGTTTAGTGATCAGTGAGAAGATACCTTATTGTTACAAAAAATCTACATAAAAATCACATGCATATTTGACTTGTTGGAGGAATTCCTCCTTAAAGTCGTTCATACACATAGTCTCACATCTTATTATTCTTGTACTTATAATGTCTCCGTGTGCCTGCTTCGTTCACTTACGCGGTAACTAATCACCAATGATCATGTGTACACCAGCAGATCTGATATAATTTGTGGCTAACAGTGCCATTGTATTTTTCAATACCCTTTGGATTGCCATGATTAACCATAAATTAACAACAAAACTGACATGGTGATATCTAAATTGATTTTTTGTCGACCGGTTTCATCACAAAAGCGACATAATCAGGTTCATTAGTCTAGATTTTTCCGGCGTATTAGCTGAATAAAGGTCTCTCAGAGATTCCACCGGGTATGCAGGATCATGTCTCCCGACGTTTTGGAGAACAATTTGCTCCTCAGGGGTTCTATTCAGATTCCCTGAAGATGGAGAACAAGTGGTTTGTCGAAACATCGGGAGAAATGGACTTGCTTACCCTATGGACTACTCGTAAGACCTTTATCCAGGTACATTACTTGATTATTATTTCTCTGTATTTCAGTTTTTAAAAAGCATTTGATCTCATCAAAATAGAGGTGCGTCACTTTAACGCAGGCATGAGCTCTCTTAAACGTTTAGAAATACTTTCCTATACATTTTTACGAGATTTTTGTCGTCTCGTTTTGGTATAATAATTTGTACATGTCAAATTACCGATACAGGAGCATTTGGGAAGTTTTTGTTTGGCTTTCCACCCAGGTGTTGTGTATTACCAAAGATAGTGATGACGATTTCCAAATGTCTATTTTCATTTTATTATCGCACCTTTACAGACAAGGATCATAGAATAAGTACAGCGGATTTGGAATTTTTACGTTGGATTAAACTCATATTGAATCATCCACCATTTGTACTTTTAACAGGATTTGAATGCTACTGCGTGTTTAAAATCCCATAGAGCAGGTAGTATACAAATTTTGGAAAGTATAACATGAATATTTTCCCTTCCAAATTGTGGTTTATCCCATTTTCTTTTACTTTATTTGCTCTCTAAAATTTCTCTTTTACCTAACGATGACTCTGCGAGTTAAAAACCGTTGTCTTGTGAAATAAGTGCAAACTATGCTTGTATTGGCATGCTGCAGCCTCTTTTATAGTTTGAGTGGCTACTTATTTCCACCACGATTGCTTGCGAGATTTCTTCGGGGCATTCTCGATTCCTAATGTTCTGTTAAGGGGAGGATGACAAAACGAGAGCGGCAAGCGCACAAATGTTTGGCCGGTCCATTAATCAAGGATTCCATTTGGAAACGTCCTCCGACTCAGCGGAAATGTTTATTCGATCCCCGTTGGTTGAATTGTTTGCGCTGCTAAGAACAAAAGAAATCCCTCGAAGCGACTTGTTTACCCACTCCACTGCCTCCCCTCGCGCATTACTCCTGAATAGAATACATTTGCGGTTCCCTTCCGCTTCGGACAATTTCCTTTATCTTCCCAATGAGACAAGCATTCTTGCAAGATGGACACATGTTACTGAAGGAAGGAAACACATCACCGACAGTATGCAACGCACACACATGGTACCCATCTAAACTTCAGTCACAGCAAATATTATCCCTCGTCGATCCACGAATTTATCACTTCGTGCGCTGCAATTGAGATCAAAATTCCATTCTGTCCAATATATCCTAATTCTTTTTATATTGGGGGATCGGGTTGGTGTGTTGGCTAGAGTACTGGCTAACCATACGGACAGCCAGGGTTCAAATCCCTGCAGAGGAGGATGTCTTTCAGAGGAAACCCGATCCCTACTTCAGTGTCTTGTGAAGGGCACTTAAAGTACAGTACTCCGTCTGTCGGATGAGACGTTAAACCGTGGTCACCTTGGCACCTTTTGTTGCGAGTTGGTTAATGCCGACGCCGAGTTCAATCCTCCCTTCCTCCCTTACCTATCCCCCATGGCGCAAATTACCTTAGCTGTCGGTCGCCTCCCCAAATATCCAATCCAATCTTTATTATATATTCCATCTATCCTAGTCACCATTCTGGAGAGTATTTATATTGCACCTTTCTCCTCCACTCTCGTTTTGCATGGTAAGTTATTTCGGCATTAATTTCATATTGAGTTTCCATTTCATCCTACAATCTAATATATGAAAGTTAATACATTGGTTTGTTCGTCTTCTATGCATTCCACTATCATTCATCAGATTACGATGAAACATTGGCGAATTGTTGGCGCGTGCCCGCGAAGGGTTCTGAATTATTAAATCCATTGTACAATTGGTGGAGCGCGAGTTGTTTCAACAAATGAGTTTTGGCACGCGAGCTTCTCAAACAAGCGAGGAACGACAGGCAAGCAACGAAGTGGAGCGTTTACGAGTTGCTCAATCACGTGCATCAGAATCGCATCAGCGAGACGTAATACCATGTGCATCAGAATGCACATGGTATTATGTCTCACTATTACGATTAAAAGGTACGTAATTTATTTTTACATAGAAAAAGATTTAGTGCAGTGTTCTCTTTGTTCGCTTTTTCATATTCTCGCATTAAATTTTCGTATATTTTTCCTAAAATTTGATTTTTTTGAGCTCTAAAAACTTAAAACTTGTGCACTACTTCAACAATAGAATATTTTTTACTTTGCGGTAAGACCAAAAATGATGCTCACCCCAAAGCACTATAATACTTTTTCTACTTTAATTCAATGCACAAAAAACCATTATCTTGGTGCTAGGAGTAGGATTTAGAACTAAATTTTAGTAAATGCAGCGCAGTTCACTTCCAGCGAAAGTCATCACACAAAAGCCGTACCTACACCGTGGGTGGAGTAAATATAAAATCTTCAAATACAGTAAAATATCTTGGAACTACCTTATCTTCTGATATATCGTGGGGGTTAGACATACAAAACTTATGCGACACAGCATTAAATAACCTAGGTCTTGTTAAGCGTGTAATAGGAAGGTCCTCGGACGAAAAAGTAAAAGAGAGATGCTACTTCGCTCTGGTTAGGCCACACCTCGAATATGCCGTGAGCATTTGGAATCCTGGTCATAAAGATTTAACCAAAAAAATTAATAAAATACAAAGAACAGCAGCGCGCCTCGTTAAAAACGGCTACAAATGTACATATAGTGTTACAAAACTGTTAGAGGAATCAAGGTGGGAACCCCTAGAGACATGGCTTAGGCTGCTTGTGATATTCAGAGCTGGTGTGTCTCAAGCGACACGGAGAATATTATCATGACACCTCACTACATTTTTAGGCCTGACAGATGCGATAAAATAAGAGGGATACTCTGCCGAACAAATAGGTACAAAAACTCGTTCTTTCCGCTCACAATAAGCGTCCACTGTATAACCGAGCTCCTCTGAGTACACTCCCATTGTACATGTCACCATTTCACCTCCAGAAAATTTACATCTTTACATGGCTGGTGGCCTACCACCCCCTGCCACACGCCCATGAGGCGGCTCGCGGGGTAGTATGTAGATGTAGATGTCTTTTATTTATTTTGTACATGTAAATGTCTGCTTTGTATTTGTTTGCCTACTTTTTAAGTAAAAAGAGGCATTGCAACGCATCCCGGGCACAGGTAGTGTTTGACGAATGAGATGATTAACGACAAACACAATTACGGGCAAATTTAAAATTTTAGTAAATTTTAAGGTCATTTAACTTCTTTTTCATAAAAAAATGAGCATTATATAAGAACGTAGCAGGTTTAGGCTCATACTATTGTATTCCGTAGGATTTACTTAATTCATCGTACTAGGGTTTACGTCAGGGTCTTAAGTTCTTACTTCAGTCTTTCAGTTCCATACTATGTCATACATTTGGGAAAGATTTAATAATAATAATAATTTCTTTATACCTAACAGCCGAAGCCAATTACTAGGTATTTAATACATGGACGCACACACACAACCATGCCCAGGGAGGTGTAAATATCCTACCCAGGCGGGACTCGAATCCGCGACCTTCGGTTTGGCAGGCGAGGACTTATCCGAGGACTTTACCCCGCAGCCAGGCCCCGAGGCCGGCAGAAGTGCTTACTTTGAGGATATATATTAAGGATTTGAAAGTGCTTACTTTGAGGATTTTTTTCCCTTGCAAACTAAGACGAACCGCGCCTAAATGAGTACCGAGTATGGTTTTGAACTCAAATAGAACTAGCCTTACTATTATACGCTTTTCCTCCTTATCAAGGCAATGGTTCAGTGTGAGTTGAATCTCATAGAATTTATCTCTATATAACAGTTGAACGGTAAAATTCTTTCCAAGTAATTCTTTTTTTGAGGGTTTTTATTCTAATTAAAACTTGCTACGGCGCAATGATACTTTTTTTACGACCGCCATTCAGCTCCAGTCGTTTCCATCTCGTGCGATAAAACTCGGCTTTGTCGCCGAAAAAGAAACCTCTTATCAGTTAATTAAGTGAATCAAATGACTCCGCTCGGTGATGAAATGGACGTTACATTATCTTCACTACTTATTACCTATGATAGGGTTGAATGATTACTTGAAGCAATCTCTTCGTTTTTAGAATGACCGATAGTCTATCTTCTTCAATGACAGTTTTTTGTGATACTTCTTGATCATAATTGGAACCAGCTTCATGATGCCGGATTATATGGTCACATTTCAAGTAAATATCGTTAAATTTTCTTTGCTCGTTTTCAAAAAAATCACGAAAGCCTTGGTCAATGAAAGTAAAAAAGATAAAGTTTATTGGAGTAAAAAATTCATTCTTAACCTGTATAAATTGTGTGACTTTCTCCATGTTTTCATGTAAGATATATTTGCCTTTTCACTCGTTATAAAAGCAATCCAGAGAGCATAAATTGCGAGGGGAATTTAAAGCTGCCTTTAAGTCGTCAAAAAGTGAGATATTTTAATAAATCTATACAAGTCATCTAGCTAAAGCAGGTTTCTATTTTCTCAAAACTAGATACTTAATTTCATTTCTTTCAACCGCAGTTATCTACTGATTAAAGATTTTCAATTCTCATTTGATTTAACCCCTTCACTTTGCTCCATGTGTCTATTTTCTCACGCCTCCTTACTCAAACGACTTTCTACCATCTTCAGCAGTCTTTTCTACCCCTTAATCCCTTATAGACGTACTGTGACTCATCCTAATCTATTAATTTCCAGAGGAAAAAGTTTATTTTTTACGTAACATAGTTATTTTTCTGCGGTACCATGAAATCTTATTCGACTAAATGTTACAAAAATATTATTGAGACAGTGGTCATTTCTTCTCATGGCAACTTAAGTCCTGGCGGTGACAGTGTTACTATTTATTTCAATTATTAAACATCGGTACTGAATTAAGTGCAGTGTATTAAAGAAAATAAAAGCCTCTAAGTCTCAAATTTCCAAACATTGCATTTAACAAATGATGTGGTACGAAGTCACTCGCACGGGCGCATATACACCAGGGTTGAAATTCGCTATGAAAAATCATTTGACTTGACCGAGATTCGAACTCGGATCCTCCAATTGCCGGTCAGGTGTGTTAGCCAGTTACACTACCAAGCCATCTTCCTTCGAGTCGAATTTCGAGGGGGGTTTATGCGAACATCTAGTGATTTTTTCATAGCGAATTTCAACCCTGGTGTAGCCTTTAAGTCTTTGAAAATATAAAAAGCAGTTGGGAATGGATCGAAATAAAATATTTAAAAAAATATTATGCGTAAAAATTATTTCATCGTATATTGTTGATGATAACTTAGCTTCACGTATTTTTCGTATCATTTCATTACCTGTAAACCATCAGCTGCAAGGTTCTTTAAAGAAATCTCAATAAGGTGCAGTCATGACCTTTTCCACCAGATCTGTTTATGATAGTTTTAGTCTTTTAAAATCTTTCCTTGGTTTAAATACCGTGCTCGGTACTTAATCTCTATCCGTCGTGTTCTTATTTGTATTTATCATTATCGTATTCACCGTGCTACAGTCCACGCCCAAACCTCACATACCTAAGTGTATTCTGTCTCCTCCGTGACTAGACTTCTGGACCCGATAGTGCTACGCTTTATTTAATTGTGAATGAAAGTAAAGTGAAAAGATAACACAAATGTCGGGAAGTTTGGGCAAGGACTGTACAAAAAAGCACCAATCTACTCGTAGATTACTAATTTGTAATATCTTTGCGAAAGATGTATGTGGACTGACTGGAGTACGCCTTACGAATTCCACTTAAAATTTATTCTCACTTCCGACCGGTTTAGTAACAGAGTTCCATCTTCAGGTACTCTGTTACGAGACCGGTCAAAAGTGAATAAAGTTTATGTGGAATGAGCAAGGTTTACTTTTTCTTTGGGCAAAATAGAAAATTTCCGTAAAGTAGAGCCTGAGACAATGTCTTACATGGAGGCTATTGGGTCGTGGGTGATGGAGAAACAGAATGAAGAGGCCGAGTTGCATAGAGATGAGAACGAACAAGGGAACGTTGGATATGATGGAAGAGAAGAAGTAGCTAGCTGGTGGCAGGAAACAATGTGGGAGAGAATGAAAGGCGTAGGCATATTGAGGAAAGTAATATGAGGGATAGTGTGTAAAAGGAAGAATACAGAGAAAGAGATCTACGCAACATTTGGAATGGCTGAGTGACTAAGGAACTCAAAAGAGACTTAATAAGTGATGAATACGTGTATGAATGTCAAAATAGGACCCTTACATGAGTAACTAAAGTGAGCTCTATTAAAAAACCTGGAAAACAACAGACATCTCATCCAATGACGATGAATAGACGCTCCAGAGAAAACTTAATTCGGGAAGAAAGAAATAAACGATGTAAGGGAAAATGAAAAACTGGAGTAAAATTGCAATAGGAAAGAGAAAATATGTCACACTTTTCTGATGAAATAAATGATCTCGCAGAGAGGGAAGAATATTTGGGTGAATGAACTGTATGGACGAAAGCATGAAAAATTCCACTTCAAGGTTAAGGTGAAGAAAACCGTGATAATGGTTTCTGATATAAAAATAGAAGATTAAATCTCTGTCAAATTTGTGAACTCAGCCTTGACTAGGTGAAAGAATATTGCTATCTGAGAAGCATGATATAGAAGACGCCAGAAACATGTCGTTTGCGGAATGCCTAAGCAAAAAAGCATTCTACCGCATGACGAGTCTTCTGAGTGCTGAGTAACACAAGCTTCGAATTAAGGAAGCACATTGTTGAAACATACATTTAGAACATGCTATTGTATGCTAGTGAAACTTGAACATTACTGCTATAGAGCAAAGGAGATTGGAACTAATGGAGATAGGTGCAAATGAGGAATGGTGAACATTAAATGGACGGAGAGAATCGCCAAGGAAGTCATACGAAGAGATGATGAGAATTGAAATATAATGAAAACTCTGCAAAGAAGAAGAAACAAATCTGCTGACAATAGTTTGCGACTCATTAGCTCATGGAAAGCAATAATGTATGGACAAATAGATTGGCTAAATTTCAGTGGTTGGCCGAGAATGGAATACATCTGGCAAATCATGGAGGAAGTTTAAGTTAAAACCCATGTAAGAATGAAGCGGTCGCTTGATAGGAAAGTAGAGTGAAAAGCTTCAGCAACTCAATCTTCTGGCTGGTGATTACTGATGGTGACATTTTTTCCGACTAATTAAATGATCGATTTCGTGAAATGTGACATCATCAGGTCTCATCATTTTCACATAGTTAAACCAGAAACAATATTTTTGATCAAACTTTCTTTGGCATGTCTTACCAATATTTCAACGAAGATATGATCGCAGCGGTTTGTTTTGGTTGGCACTTAGCGGCATTAATTTAAGACGCTGAGATAGGAGTAGGTTGTTGGGAAGCCCCTTTTATCTACCTTTCCCTTTCTTCTCTAAGGCTTCGTCCCCTTTCTTCCCACCCCTGAGGGCCCCGCATTCTCAGCGTCCTTGAGTCAGCAACGCTCTTTCACACCTCTCCCCCATGTTCCTCTTCCTCCCCCCCATCACTCCTCCCCAAGCCTCCCCCCACCCCCTCACCCCGCATCCCCATCAATATCCTAGCTCATCCATCTTCCTCCTTCAGCCCACCCCTCTGTTGTTTCCTAAGCGAGCGATAAGTGGGGAAAGCCTTGTCGCCCCCCCCCCTACACCCTTTCCCATTTTCCCATATAGTTCCGCGAAAGACACTTTCACTTTCTCCTGTCCGTTTTCAAAGCCATGATTTGTGGGATTGCTTTATGATAACGGTTAACGACGTCGGCGGCGTGGCGCTCGCGGTTGAGTTTCGCGCAGAGAAGGAATCTTCGATGTCGCCGACGGGAAGGCCGGTTCATCGAACCAGCTTCCCAAGATTCCCAAGATTTTAGGATGAAAGAGTGCATTGTGGGAGGATGGCTCCCTAAACGGAGAGCCTGGATTCGATACCCGGGAATAGTGGAAAATTTTCACCGCTTTTCCAGGTAAAGATTGATGGTGGGCGTAGCGAGGGGTGAGGGTATGTTGAAAGGGGCCGAAGGGATGGGAGAACGTGATGCATTGACTAGCGAGTAGTTGTGGAATAGAGCACCGGAGTTCTTCTTCTTAGCTTTAATCCCAATTATTTGGAGCCAGCTTTTTGGATTTTTAACCTCCAGCGTGCTCAATTCAAAGCCATGTCCTCTTTGGCACCAATCTCCAACACATCCCTCTTTACACACTCCATTCACCGTCTCGTCTAACAACATGGCCGTACCACCTCAACCTGCACTCTTTCACCTTTTCTGTTATAGGTGCAATTCGCAAACTCCCTCTAATGTGGCAATTCCTTATTCTGTCAGCTCTGGTAACCCCACTCCTCCATCTCAGCATGCGCATTTCATTTGCATATAATACTCTCTCATGTGTACTCTTAGTAGCCTAACCCTCCGCTCCATAGAGTAACACCGGTCTAATGACGGCCTTGTATCTCTGGCCCTTCAACCTTGGTGGCATCCTTCTGTCACAGGTCACACATGTCACTGACCTCCATTTGTATCAGGCTGCAGATACCCTGTCCTTAATTTCTAGGTCAAGGCCTCTATTCTCTTTTATTACAGCACTCAGGTATCTGAAATAATTCTTATTAGAGCACCGGAGCTGTGGACGATAAAAAGAAGGAGTATTATACACAAAAAAGATGCCTTTGAATGGGTGGCATTGAGACTTCAAAGACCTCACAAAAGTAATCGTCGACGGGCTTACTTTGTGGAATTTTTCCATGGTTGGAATGACATAACCTCTTCAAGAGGTCACAAAACCTCTTGAAACCTCTTGTTTTGTAACCTCTTGAAAATGACGCCATTGCGTTGAAACCGGTCGAGGATAATAAACCGTGTGGAAAATTACTAAGTTATTTCATTCCAACTTTAAATACCTCTCTGCCATTGAATCCTTCGTCGTATGAAGAATACTAATGATATGCAACATACTAAATACATTTTTGCCGTGATCAGTTGCTGAGTTAAAATTCTGCGAACAATTTATATAGGACGCAATAAGTACAAAAATGTTTGAAAAAAGAAAAGCGCGTGTGGTAAAACTTTAAGGGTTTCCTCTATGATATAAAATTTTGTCTACAAAACTACTGAAGGAAATCATTCACACATATGAGGGAAAGCTATAAAACCTATTGATGGATTAGCTAATTTTTTTAATGGCTAAAAAATTAACATGCAAATACATAAATACTCAGAAAAGGTGCTGGCAAGATAGAGTAAAGAGAAATGGTAAGTATTGCCCGAAAATATTTGGATGGACACATCTAAAGCAAGAAGGGCCTATTGCAAAACCTCACTACTAATAAATAGTTTGAACTGGGAAGACTGGGGGCCAGTTGCGCAATCCGTACATGCGATTACATTGACGAATACGCGAAAAAACTAATCAATTTAATTATTACTCTAGCCGAAACAAAGGTCATAACAAGGTGTTGTGCAACTGGACAATTGCGATTCAATGAATCCGATTAGGTGCTATGACCATGACTCCTGAAGTTCTACGCCCATTGGTTGGGACACTATGCCGTGTATATCTCAACCTCATAACGACGACCTTTTCTCCACTTTCATTCCAACCCCCAATCTTATACTAGCGCTCTTTTTCCAAATGTAACTCTGATTTTTCCGTAAAACCGTTGGATAGACAACTCGAGTAAGAGCTGCGCAAGACCCAATGGCGATCCAAGTTTGAATCATAGTTGATAGGCCAAAGGAGTAGCTATACTGCTTATTCAACAAATAGTGTAGAATGAGAGGAAGATTTTTGAGATATAAATTATACATTTTTGGAGTCAAATTCCCTTTATTTAGTAGAATGTAGATGAATTCACCAGTTAATTGTTGTATATTTGTAAGACCAACTGAATCCAAGTCATTGGATTTAATTAGTTATGGCCTTAGAAGTAATACGAGGTTTGGGAACAAAACGCAATTTTTTGCCTTTTTAACCATTAGTTGGACGCATGCTGTCTTAATGTGTTGTTTGTTTCCCTGAAAAGAACATTTTTATTCGCTTTATGACTAGACCTGAGATTAGACTTGATCTACGGAGATAGATTCATATCTTTCCTTTCTTGTGATTATCTCGATTCCTTAAGTCCAAAAATGATAAACTCGGTGTAATGAATGGTCTTATCTGAATGTAATTCTCTGGGAAATATATCACCTGCGTACGTGTTAAGAGTCATTTGTTATCTGGCGTTGTGAGATTAATACCTTTTAGCACGAACTGTTATCCTTTCACCAAATTTTTCTTCCCCAAATGCGATACTTAATAATTCCCTGAGTAAGGTGGTGAGCGACTTATCAACGGCCATTCCTCACGCTTATGTAGAAGTTCTCAATAGAGGGCTGGCGTTTTTTTTCTCGTAACAGAGGGGCACATTTTCTCAAGAATCTTCTATATTATTAATAGAAAAATAATGAGCAAAGTCAAAACACTTGGTTCATAAAATTATCGAGCTAATATTTAAATAAAATGTTTCCAAGAAGAAAATGAAGGCATTTAGTGGGTGTGTCATATGAGATAGCAGGGCGAAGTTTCTCGATAATGCTTTATTTTTGCATGCGGTAGTCATCGCGGAAACTCAAGAGCAGACCATGACATGAATATTTATTCATTTAAAAATTTTTATTTTTAGTAATGTGCTCACTAAAGGGGATATATTTTCCCCTACAATTTGTGACACCAAATTACACCTAATCACTGAATGTGCACTTTCCCACCTTTTCTTTCCGCAAAATACCACATAGGAAAACAATTCCTCTGGACAAGGACTTGAACCCAGATTTCTCCATATCGCGGCGAGCGCTTAAGTCAATCAAGCCATCAATTTGCGAATGCGTGAGCGCAGCCCGCAAGATCCAAGTTTGGTTCGTTAGGAAAGGTAAAGTTAAAGGTTACTAGTTCAAGTTCTTGTTGTAATACCGAGAGAACCAGGTTCTAGGCATGGTCAAAGCGAATGATATTTCCCCCGGAGGATTCTGCACTCATCTCCTCTTGCGGATTGTGTTGTTAAGGTAATACCGAGGCCAGCCAAGGTATTCTCAAAATTCGCATTTTCCTACCGTTACGGTACCATATACAACTTGCAAGTAGAGCACTAAATTACGGTACTAAATGCAGAAAAAATAATCGTTCCCCACCTTACAGCCTTCCTCGTCCCCCGGAGTTCCTCGGGGGTGGAAAAAAGAATCGAAATTGCCTTCGGGGGACAAAAAAACGGACCACCGATGGACGTCCGAGTCAATCAAAGCAATTCCGACTTTGAGCGATTCGCCCAAGAGGACTCCGGTCGTTACCCGCTTTGAGGGAGGCGTTGCCCAGGGTCACTTCCTATTGTCCTCAACGTCATCCCTTCTCCTCAATTCTTCCTACCCTTTGGAGAGCCTTGTCCTACCCCTTCTGCGTCATTTCACGCTACCCCCGACCTTCCCTTTTCCTTAAACCTTTCTTTCCATCCCCATAACCCCTGCGACGCAACCTAACTGACAGGGGCCAAACGATGTTCGCGGGCCCACCCACCCTTCTCCCTCTGCGTGCTCGAGGGGTAAAAACCTTTTCAGCCCCCTCTTGTTCTCCCACAAGTCCTCAGCCACCCCTCTTACCTCCCAACCCTTTTATTCTTTTCTCTTTCTCTCCCCATGCTCTTGACTTTTTATCGCCTCTCTCGTTTCCCATTTCTGTTCCAAACAGTCCCGTCTTCTCCTTTTACTAAGAGGTGGTTTTGCTGTTGTACTCTTGTTGCTGCTGTTGTTGCCGTAGTTTACGGGATCTCGGCGTCCCAAGCCGTTTCCACCCTCGTCCCGCCAGACAATAAGAATGCGTCCAAGTGGTTTTGCCTGTATTTAAGGGTACATTTACGTACTCGTTTTGCCGTCTGGAGAGGTAGTTGCTCAGAAGACTAGTCTGAGCCGTAAAACGGACTCACTCATCCCAATTTTCGGGTAGCTCCCGGTTTTATTCCAACGCAATTAGTGGCATCAGGTCTGCAGACTACTGACCCACTTACGGAGATGTCAATCACTGCAACCGTTTTAGTTTCATGAATTTTATTAAACTTTGCGTGGTATCTCAAAAGCCACATTAAAAGCAAAAATCAGATGGTGACTCAAACAAAGGCACGGACAAACCGTTTTAAAATAAATTATTTTATGTAAGTTGTTAATAATCAAACTACTGTAGTTTTAAATAAAGAAACGTATATGGAGTGAGATTTAACATGCAAGAACGGCTTCTGTCTATTTTATTATCCATGCGGAATAGACGAATACAACTGTTGCGGTGAGCTGCACTCATCATTACAGAGAAGACTAGTTATATTTAATTAATGCCATCATGCTAAACGTGCGAAATTAATCTCTAATTATGGGAATTTGAAATCGGCTGTTGGTCTTGTTTACGCTGCTTCCACCTTAAACGACTCTTTTATCATAAAATCAACAGATTTTACCTTGACGCGATGAAAATTCTAAATTGGCAAACCAAATTGGTATATCACGATTTCGCTGATTGATTTTTCAGTAACTGGCTAGTTTAAGCACAAAATGCCCATAATAATTTATTTCAGTTTATTTATTTGGTAGCAATTTAGCATCGATGTTCCGTCAGGCACATGCTTATCGATATACGTAAAATTATACATAATATGATATTTTTTTCTCTTCTTTTATCAACAAACTATAGCAGCTCAGGCTCATATACTTCAGAAAACATCAACAGAAATGCACCTTGTTAAAAAAATAACAGCAAAAATAACGGCAAAAACAACAACAATAGAAATACACCTTGATAAAAATAGTTTTTTACAATTCCATTAACATTCGTCTCGGTAGAACCCTTTTTACGATTTTTTCAGGAGTAATAACGGTAATTCTTTCTTCAAACCTGGTTAGAAATCAGGACTTAACTTTTAAAAGTGTGTGTCCCGTGCCAATTTGACCACTGCATAATCCTTGTTTATTTTCATTGTTCGGCTCCACTAAAGTAGATTGAGAGGGCATTACCTCATCAAACTGTAGCCTAGCAACCAAAATAACAGCCGTATTGGTCATCAATATTCTTTCCTGACTATTCTTTTGATAACGTGAAAGAGTTGACGGATCAACGGATGTAAAGCAAAAATATCCACCATCCGTTTGAAATTTAAGGAAAGTGGCTCCTGAAATATATATTGGCTGTTTGGTGCGATGGGCTCTTCTCAATTTTACCATAGTTTTTCTTGGGAATGCGAATTATCAATAATTTAAATAAATAAACAATACCTGTGAGGAGAATATGTATTAAAGGGGTAATTGCCTGCTGATTATAATAAGTTCCCGATGGCAAACATCGTAAAATAGCAAAAACTAAAAACAGTTCAGCCCCTGAGCGATCAAAAAAAATCTTGGTTAACAAGATGGTGGATGAGCCACATCCACGATGAAATGTCCAGCATTGGCCACCATAGGGAGCGCGCTCTTCATCTACCTCTTTGTTCAGCTCAGATCAATTGTCGCCTTCAGTCATTCCTGCCTGATGCACGTATATTTCCTCCCATGTAACTGCCCACCTAAAACTCTCCCTCGTTTCTTCCAGGGTCATGGATAATTTTATGTTTTCACTTGCTCCAATCGCCGAACATTGCTTCTTTTACTTCATCTACTTCCTGGCTACTTCCTAGGACATGTTTAGTGCATTTTTTCCCTTCCCTCATTTTTTTATTCTCGAAATGTTTCCTATGCATCCCCGCGCTCTCAACCCTAGCGTCTCCCATGAGATTATATTTTTTATCATTCGTAGAAAAAATCTTGCGACTTTAAAACTGTACTTTTTTCCGTTTCATTTTATTCGTATCTTTGGCGACACTTCTAGCTTATACTAATGGATGTATAAATATTACCTATATAACTAATTACGACACTTTGAGCAAATTTTTCATCTTAAAAAGGGAAGACTCTTCGGTGGACTTGAGGCCCTGAAAAGTACATTATTTTCCTTGATTCATATATCGCTCCAACATTTCCGGATCGTAGTTTGGGTTCACATATCGATTTGCAAGGCAAGATTTTTTAAATGCAGAATTGAGTAGCAGAGCAAACTTGGAACTTATAACTTGAAAATAAATTTTGTTGCCCGACTAAAGAATATATTATGTCCTTTTTAATGTGAATGATTTCGGAATTGTAGACTTAGATTCTATATCAGATCATTCCTTTCTTGTGCTTATTTACTTCATAGGATTTTGGAAAATATAATGCTTAGTAAGTTTAGTCATGCTTGCCACCACTAGGCGCTGAATATAATATACTCTTTAAGGTTGTCCGAATCTTATTGCGGCGTGCTATTAAAATCCCTAGTACTTCATCAATTTTTATAAATAGCCGTATCTGAAATGTCCGGTACCTGAACCTATGCCTATTAACAGGGATATGATGCCCATATGTGGCGGTTAAAATTTTATTGGATAAGTAATTTATCTAAAATATTTTTTGTTCCTTGATTTCGATTGTATTCCTCTTGAATTTTTGAGGGAGAAGAAACGATACTTTCATTTAAAATATAAGTTTTGACAAAACCTTGCAATTTCTCATAAAATTTATGTACTGCTCTTATGTATAAACTATACGCAGTAGGTCTTAAATTTCCCCGAGGTCTTATTTTAATCGTCACTCATCATTTTATAAAGCCATTAATCTGTCAAACATCTGTTATTAATGTTACCATAGAATTAATATAGAAAATAGGATTCACTTGCATAAGGACTGGATGCTACGCCAAAATTTGAAATTAATACTACAGATTTCTCTTATAAATTAATTTTATATTCAGTTACCATAGTGAATGTATGATTTTTGGGTGCATTCTTTTCAAAAGTTTTAAAAATTTGAACCAATATTCTGGAAAATTTATACGGAGGAAAATAATCTGCCTATGTTAATTATAATCCCTTGAAATCAAACATAAAAATGTTCATTTTATGCTCATCTCTTTTAAAAACTTTCTTTCTTTCTACAGTAAAAAATACTTAGTGGAGACAAATCACCTTTACTCTACACTTTCCATTTTACGTATCCAGGAATATGTATTTTTACACCTTCATATCCCTTCTCATACCATTATTCCTTTCTTATCCTTTTCCAAGATTATTTCTTGCTTCTTTCAACTTCTGTTCAACTCCTCGTGGTCCTAATGTCAGATCGTTCTGCCGCCGAACTCTGTTCTTCCATTCCCCGTCCCATCTCTCCGAATGTTCTCTTCGGTAATGAACTCAACGGTGAAGCTCATCGCCATCCTTGGAAATGGCACTCGCAGATAACGATTGAATTCCGTCGAATTGCACCAATTAGGTCGCAGCCCGCCCCCCCCCCTCGGTGGAGTGGTGAGGAACTATCCCTCCGAGACTAATCGTTGATCCTTCATCCTCCCTCTTGCTTTCTTACCCTCTCCTTGAGATCATATGTGGCCCGAGGGGAGGGGGTAATGGCTGCCCAAGGCTTCAGGCGGTCAATGGCTTTCCCATGACTGGGGTGACTTGAGTTTCGATGCAGTTCAGCGTTTTTTCTCTTTTTTTACGGCATGAAAATTTAATTGCAATTCGATATTAGTAAAGAAAATTGGGAGGGAGAAAAGTAGGCAGGTTGGAACAATTGATGAGACGCGAAGGGATTCTGACGCCCATAATACAGGGAAGGGACTTAGGTGTGCAGGAAAGGAGAAAATGAGACTTTTTGGATGGGGTGAAGAGATATAGGACGTATTTTAGGCGAAGAGAGATGTCGCGTAAAGGGATTGGGAGCTGCGCCTGTAAAAACTCTTTTTACCCCTAAGGACCATTACTCTTTCCCATTGAAACCAGTCTTAACCAGTTGAGTAATCTAAATCCACAGTTTTCAATTTCTTTTTGAGTTTTACGCGTGTCCGCATTTGGCATAATTTTGAAGCATCTTTTAAAATGCCAAATGGTGCAATGTACTGTGCCATTGTTGTGAATATAGTGGTCCATAGTAAGAATTCGTGTCGACAAATAAGTCGAATCCAGCTTCAAAAAGCTTATTAAAACTGATATCATTATGATAATAGAAAGCTATTTGTCGTGAGGTGAATACAAATCATTATGAAGTTGATGCGAATTTACAGGATAAATTTGTCCAAAGTTAACATTATAGTGGAAGGTCTCTGCTAAAAAATGCGCCAAATTCTAGTTCTGCAGTATCAACGATATATAACGGATAGATTGAGTCAGCGAAAATGGATGCTAATGAGCAGGAAAAATATTTGGCAGGAACGCAGCACGAAGATATTAAGGGAATATCTGTGAGTAACCACTTATGGAGCGTAGTAGAACACAATGTGGACGAGGGACACGAAAAAAGGACGAATTGAGTTTAAAAACTACGAATGAGATAAAGAAAAGGACGATGAATATACGTTGGACCGTATAAAAGCTTGAATGATTAAAATCTTCCTGACATTACCAGCTAGTTTTTTTGAAAGACCTGAAGCTAAGCTTGATTAAGTTTTTATAGTGGAATTTCGGGAAAATAATGATATTTTCATAGTTTTGGCTTCTTAATATAAAAAAGAGGTTGTTGTGCAGTCTTCAATTTACTGTAAAGGTATCATTGAAGATTAAAAATTGAATATTAATAATTGTAAGGCCAAGATTGTATACAATAATAGTAAGAATTCTTTACTCCATAGTTGCTTGATGAGATTTCATCAATTAGGACTAAATTATGCTGACAATGGTGGTGTTCTATTCCTTAATGTCAATAAAAAGCAACTATTAAACCCGTGTGGTTTCAGCACAAACAAGAAAAGATGGAAGCATCTTAATAATGACAAAATTAAGAGAATGATCGCGTAAATTAGTGTTAATTTTACGAGCGCAACAAGTCATGGCCGCATGCTAGGTTCACACCCTCCTCACAGTCCTCTCGAGCAGGGTGTGAGCAGTATATGGAGTGACGAAATCGCATGTCCGGCGAGTACACCGTCCACTCAACACGGCGGTTGGTTCTTTGTCGGGGAGAGCGGCTTGAGAAGGTTGACATGCCTCCATTCCTCTTTGACCGAACAAAGTTTTGACTGCCGACCACAGGCTCGTCGACCTAGACGCCCTGTCGAGTTACCCCTCGGGGAAAAGTTTACCATCCCCCTTAGAACACCCTCTGGTACCCACCCCTTGGAGTTTATGGCCCCATACACGAAACGGAGTGGCACGACATGGAATTACTGCTCGAAAAATTATAACTCTGCCCGGAGGCATTATATTCATTTAAGTGGGTCTGGTTGGAAAAAAAAACATTTCTGTGTCATTGGCCCGGTGAGACAACTTAAAAAAAGGTCCACATATCCTGACAGCAATTTCAGACCTTACCATTTATATTTTTATGACAAGTATAATTTCGAGTTTGACTTGATATTTTTGACGAAATGCTGCAATGCTTTTCCTTGTTCAGAAAAATTTTAGATTTAACCCCTTTGGTAAATTGCGTGGCAAAATACCATGTCCCAAACCCCTGTGGATTCGGTCTCTTGTGTACCTTTCAAGCTAACCCACTGTCGTAATTTTGGAAATTATCCCCTCCATTCGCCTTTGTTTGGCATGAGTTGAATGTTTCCTCTTCTCTCCGTGAACTTTCATTACCCATTTTATGACTGAGAAAACGTGTCCACTCTTGACTTAACCGAAACTGTCAGCGAACGTTACTTCTCCTTCCGTTTGAACGGCTGCTACTTTTTAAATGACGACAGGGCTTAACAAATAAGGAAACACATTAACACAAATGTTTTTTTTTATTACTTGAGTGTGATTTCTTTCTCGTTGCATGAAAAAGAATTCCACCAAATAAGTTCTACCTCGATTATTTGCATTCAAACAACTGCGGTGTATGTTTTACTGGGTAAGGTCATCATTCATCATGGGCCGCTCAATCCTAAAATTGATTGACTGCAGCCCTCCACACTTCCAAATGCTAGTTCCCTTACCTCCTGATATCTCTTCCTATGTACTTTCTTCATTATTCGGTCCATAAACTTATTCCTGGCCATCCTCTGGGGACTTTTCCCTTTATTTAGCCTTCAATAATGTTCTTCACAAATGTTGTTCAATGATGTTCAATCCTAAAATTGATTGACTGCAGCCCTCCACTCTTCCAAATGCTAGTTCCCTTACCTCCTGATATCTCTTCCTATGTACTTTCCTCATTATTCGGTCCATAAACTTATTCCTGGCCTTCCTCTGGGGACTTTTCCCTTTATTTAGCCTTCAATGATGTTCTTCACAAACCCACTGTCTCAGGGTGTGTCCAATCCATCTTGTCCTCCTTTTTTCTAAGGTGTTCCATATGGTCCTCTTCACTTCTACTTTTCTTTACACTTTATCATTTCTTATTTTGTCCTTCCGATTCATCTTCAGCATTCTCTTCCAGCATCAGGTTTCGAAGGCTTCTAGCCTGTTCTGGTCAGCTTTTCCAGTAGCTGGGTAAGGTAGAGGTGGGGAATGATTACACAGTTAACTGTTGGTACGTCGTGCAGTATGGAGAACAATTGGATTATTTGGGACTAGCAATAATTTATTAAATTGAATAACCAATACTAGATTTTTTGCAGGATTTACAGACAGCACTATTTATGAGTTCATATTGTGTGATTACAGGTCTCCTAGCATTAATTTAACCATTATCCAAAAATGCCAACATTTTTTCATGTTTTTCGTAGCTCAAAGGCGTATACTCTAATTAAACTCATTATTAATTATAAAATCTTATTTTGCACCTCATTCTGCTCTTATAAGACCAGGTTTTTTCTCTTGTTTTTCGTCGACTTATCCCGGACTATAGACTTTGATTGTTGAAGTCTGCTGATATTTTGTTGGATATTAAAAGCTTCATGCTTGTTTTTTCTCACGAGCCCAATTATCTGGATTCTCAGATTTTTCCGCTGACTCCCCATTTGCGTCTTTTTTTCGTGGAAAATTTTGTGCCTCGGGGCTTGCTTCGTGGTATTTTTGGATCTTTGTAATTAGGTCAACGCTACCAAGGGCTAAACAGAGGAAGGGGCTTGAGGAAGCCTTTCACATATTCCAGACTTTTTGATGAGCTCAACTTTTTGATTAAATATATCCTCGTATCGTATAATACCTCGTATCATCCAGGGAGACGCTATTATTAATTAAAAATCGTTAGAAAAATGACGTCACAACTAACGTAACATAATAACGGTTTTAGTCATAATTAGAACCTCTCTTCTCATAAATTCCGTTCTATAAGAGGCGTATGTTCATCTCCACTTATCAGCCCGTACGTATAAATATTATTTTTGGTAAGTTTATATCGAGGCAAATCTTTACTACTGATATAGAGGTAGACAGAGGAATGTGCCTATTTTGCTATTTGCACTAACATTGTATGAAATGGTGCGACGATTTTTTCGAAGCCTTTTTAATTGAGAAATCAAATAGCTTGAATGATCGGCGCGGAAATGCGTAACACGTAAATGTTGCACTGGCGGAACGAGATGAATTGTAAATATTTTTAAATTTAAAAGGCTTAAATCTATTTCATTCCACATGCAGTAATTATAAGGAGAAAGAATGGTGAAAAAAATAATTTGGTTTTTCTTTTAATGAAAACCTGTTTCTCGACATCATTTACCTTATCTAAATACTCCTACCTTTATTGAAGAGAGGTTTTGAAAATTTAATAAATTCCTTGGATAATGTTAACGTAAACCTTCACCTTTTAACGGATACCACTCTAGGTCATCAATAAACCTCTGAAATCATATTTTCTTTCCATCAGGTAAACATTTCAAAGCTTTTTGAGGTAGCATTCGTTATATTTGAATTAAAAAAAAAAGTTTTGTATTCCGGAATCAGACTTTGTTTTGGGATCTTCGAAAATGTGTGTGCAAGTTAGAAGGTTATAACACGCACACATTTGAGCTTAAGTTATCATATTAGTCACGTGTTGGGCGAACCGTCATACAATGAGCCATTTTTCATATCAGTTATGAAGCAACTGTTCCACTGAAACATGGAGCAAAATTTTCTGAGCTCACTATCCCATGAAATGCTTTCACTCATCTGCTAATGAAACTGGAAATTCTATAATAATATATTTTTAAGAAGGCAATTTTTTACAACTTCGAGTACTAGCTTGAAAATTGGAAGTAGTAATCCTTATTTTTGACTGTAAGAGAAAGATACAACTTCTATGTTAAGTTAATGCTTATGCTTATTTCAAAATATTTACTACTAGCTGAATTACCCGGCGTTGCTCGGGATCATAATTCCTTCAAAACTCTTTATATAAGAGGTGAGGAGTTAGTAAGTAGTTGTGATAACAGACTACATTTCAAGTAATTGTTTTATTTAATTAATATTTTCTTCTGCAGAGCATCTATACAATTGTGAGACAATAGTAAGTAAACAATGTGACAATATCTCCCATGAACAATAATAATTATAAGCCAAATGACTGAAAAATTGACAGAATGATAAAAAATAACATGGTAAAATAAAAACAATGAAATTTATAAAACTTGTTTAATATAGAGTGGAGAGACAATTTTTTGAAACCCTTTACTGTAATCATACTACCTGCACAGCCAGGCTAAAAGAACATTATAGTTAAGTACATAATTCGAGTACTAACTTGTTGAGTAGCTATTCAGAATTTCATTTTCGTTAATTAAGATTTGATTTAATGTTTATTTTTGTTTGTTTATTTGGTTGTCAAGGAAAATGCGTAAAAGAATATCGATTGAAAAAGAGAGAACCTTCATTCTTTCGGGCATGATACCACTAATTTTAGTAGTATCATGCTCTCGGGTATGTGATAAAATGAATTTCAACTCTCTATCTTTAGTTAAAGTTGTTTTAAAAAGTGAAATAATTAACAGCTGCACAAATCCTAAGGCTTAGCATTCCTAATCGGCTCAACTAAGCAATATGAATTCCAACAGCAATGACCGAAATCTGGTTGTCAAGCGAATATGGTGTTGTTGATTTCACAGAAAAATGTGTTTCTGCAGCTAAAAACGCAATTTTCAATCAATTACGAAGTGAAAAGGATAATTAATTGAAAGAATTAAAAAGTTCATTCTTTCAGACATTTAATAAAAAAATTCCAACTCTCTATCTTGAGCGGAAATAATTTAAAAAAGTAAAAAATGAAACCACTGCACAAAACCCGATACGTACCGCGAACCAGTTATAGGCCCATTTTTGGGTCCTTTACGGGCACTGAGATCATTTTAAAGTAACCTACCACTTTTCTCCGGCCTTGAGCTATTACTTGGCAAAATTTTAGCACGATAGGATTAAAACTGTAGTTTTAGTAGGGGGGGGGAGGGGGGGGAGGGCGAAATTTAAAAAAATTTTATACCTAAAACCTTCGAAACCTTTGCAAGAGTGTACTCAACAACTTCTTAAAGTTTCTTCGCGATCGAATCAACAGTGTAGTAATGCATACAGGACAGACAGACATACTCGTACATTCGTTTTTATATATATAGATAGAAGAAGATGGCATAGCTCGGTAACTAGGGGAATTCGACCAAAATTTTTCGAGATAAAAAATGATCAGGTTTGCATAGCCTTTTCCATCCTGGCCACCAATTAATACACTGATTTTAAAGATAATATACGTGGAATACTTCTCCTTACTGAATTTTCAATCGGCATCGGTTGAGATGGGGTAACGTCCTTGCCTACCAATCCGAGGGTTGCGGGTCGAGTCCCGCCTGAGCGGATTTTCCAACGCTCAACTCAGTACATGGAAGTTTGTGTTAGCCCGTTGATACCTATTGAACCGGCCAGGGGAGATGTTTTTTTTGGAGTTTGGAAATCAGGCAAATTAAAATGAAAAACAAATATAAATGTACACTTTTTCGTATTTGTAGTGGATATTTCAATTTAATGAAGGAATGAGAAATAATGTGACGTTTTGGAATTGAAAAAGGAGTAGAAACTCGCAAAGTTAAACATTCTGCACGAAATCATATCTGGTAGTACTCATGAAAGCAATGCTAAATTTGCTATCAGGTGAAGAACATCAGTTATGATGAAGCAAAGAAGGGAGCTCGGGACAGAAGCGGATGGAGACAGCAGTGGTGTACGGGACCTGCCAGCAGGCAGAACACCAGATGATGATGAGTACTCATGAATTAATTGCACTTGTAATACAAATCAGTAATTGTATGTTCACCCATGCATTGTATGTGAAATGGCTCGGCACTCCATTTATTTCTGGTTCGGCCACGCTTTTTCGTCAGACTGCTTTCCGGCCCCCGCTTTGTGGCCTAATGGGGAAGTCTCGATTTTGATCTAGGACTAGTATTTTATGCCATGGTGTGGAACGAACCTGTGCCAATCACCCTAAAGGTAACTTTTCCGGTGTTTTGTAGTTGTTGATAGATGAAGATGAATATCCAATTTCTACTTGATACTGCGTGCCTTTCCCCAACCATTATTGCTACCCACGGGTTCAGGAAGATGATTTTCCAAGGTTAGGAGTCATAGTGATCGTTAGAAATGCCGCAATGTTTTCAATTGTAGTAAATATAGAATGATTTTAAGTACATGCTATGAGCTTAAGGTAGTGCGAACGAGATAGTTCCCTAATCATAATAGAGACCATATTCGATATATATACGTTTTAATTTCACCACCTGTGAGACACACGAATAAAATATTGCATTATTAATGGTGCAATAAAATAGTTTTACATGACAGAAATTTTAAGTAATCAATGAAAATATTTAAATACTCTTGACTTGAAATAACTTGACTCATTCTTTTCCACGCGCTACGTTTGAAACTCCATCAAAATGGAAGGTTTCTTGTGATCCCGTAGAATTTACTGCGGTGACAATATTATAAATTTTCAAAAATAGTTGAGAAAACATACATACTACACACTGTTGATTTTTTATGAGATCTAAGTGTAGGAATTGCCTCATTTTCAATCTAAGGTCTCTCTGGAGTGCATACACGTACCATTTCCCATGTAAAAGGGCTAATATTTTTTGGCAAATATCTCGGAAAGTAATGTGGTAAGGGGTTAAATTTTTATGCCAATGAAAGGGTGATATATTTTTCTTTAAAATGAGACGAAATTCATTGATTTTTAGGTAAAATGATATTTCACTCAAACTATCTCAATTAGTTTCTGAGAATCACTCAAGCTATCATAGGTTACCCCCGTACTTCAAAGTCTCCTAACCGGCCATGGGACGCGAACCCTCTTTGAGTACTGTAACAATGAAGAGCGATGATCTCTATGGACAGTTTTTGGGGTATAACGGAGACCTGCTACACTAGCGACATCTTAACTCTCCATTCTTCCTCCTATTTCACGCACAATGAGAGCAACGCAGGCGCCAAGGGTGTGTCTCACCCCAGTCCTAATATGAAAATATCCTCAATATTTGTTAGCTGTTTGCAAAGGCGAGGTGCAAGCCATTGCTGTAATTGAAATGTAAATCCTCGTCCCGCATTCGAGCCTTCACAACGCATCCTGAAATATTTCCAAAAGGGGAACTTCAGCCACTTTTTAATGAAAATACGTTACAGCTCTATGAGAAAACACCCAATCCAAATAAACAAATTTTTCCTGCATAGGAATAAGTACCCCACGTTCTTAGCTAATAAAATTTTTTCTACGATAATCAATTATTTATAAATTCAAAACCGACTTATTTTCTGACGAAGTTCATTCGAACTCCAACATACTACGGTAGATCAGACCATGCGAATAAATTTAGGGCAATAGATTGTAGAACAGAATGGAGTAAAATGTCATTTTTCCCGCGATCGATAAGAGATCATATTGGCTTCGTTAAGACTTTGAATTACTTTAGTTGACAGGTAGTGTAGTTGATCTATTTATATGTCCCATAATGCATGTTTCAAAATCTACCGATTAGTACTAACACCATGTTTTGCATGTTCCCTGCATGACTCTTGTGTCACGTATACATTGTTACATTAGAGATTATGTTGGTACTTTCTGTAGAATTTGAAGCCTAGTATATAGTATGGTGCTTTTATGTAGTTCATGTTGGAGATAAGGATTGGATTGGATATTAGGGGAGGCGACCGACAGCTAAGGTCATTTGCACCATAGAATATAGGTAAGGGAGGGAGGGTGGATAGAAACCCGGCTTCAGAATTAGCCTGCTCTTAACGATAGGCACCAAAGGGACCACGGTTTAACGTCTCATCCGACAGACGGAGTACTGTACTTGAAGTGCCCTCCACAAGACACTCAGGTAGGGATCGGGTTTCCTCTGAAAAACATCCTCCGCTGCGGGGATTTGAACCCTGGTCGTCCGCATGGTTAGCCAGTGCTCTAGCCACCGCACCAATCCGATCTCCTATTGGTGACAAGTCACCCTCTGCCTATACCCTTGTGGTGGCTTGCAGGGTAATAAGTAGATGTAGATGTTTCAGATGGGTGATGATCTTCACTAGCGACATTCTAGCTTTCCATTCTTCCTCAGATCACGAGCGTGAAGAGAGCAATGCACGTGCCAAAGACTTCCCTCGCCCTAAGCTTAGAAGAAATGAGCAATATTTTTTTATAGGATATTCTCTCGAGGAAAGGTTGTACAAGTAATAAGACAGCAATTCTTGACCAACTTTTCGGAACGTAATTAATTCCTTCATCAGGGTTCGGGATTCGGGATCTTAATGTGATTCTTTGGTAATTTTCAGTGTTGTTTTATTTGATATACTATTTTTTAATGTTTATATATTGGGTTGTTCTGAGAGGTTTTGTGGTTGACCTTCAGTGTACATGTTTTTTTATAGCCCTGATGATGGAATGAATTACGTTCCAAAACGTTGCTCAAGAATTGCTGTCTTATTACTTATACGACCTTTCCTAGAGAGAATATCCTATATCAATGGAGGTCGATATAGTGAACAATAATTTTTTATTTAATGCGTATATAGAGGGACAATTTACTGATCTAATGGTATTTAAAATCCATTTCTTGGATTTTAGCCTTCGCCATGCCTCTTGGAATATTGACAAAAAAATGGAATGCCACACTGTTTCCGATAAGTATACTGAATTGCTTTTTTTTTTAAGTTATACCATTCACTACAACATATTTTTCGTCATCTGAAGGAATAATATTCTAAGTTTTCAGCTATATGGTACAACAGCTGCTAAGTATGAGGTAAAAGTCAGAAACGATCTTTTAAACCCAGGTGCAGAACCTCTTTAACCCCGCCAAACGCTCTTCGGAGTGAGTTAAGTGAGCCTTGCGGTCTCAGTAGGAGGTCGTCGCGGAGTTTCACCCAATGTTACCGTTTCCTCGTCTATTCCCGCACTCCGCACCCGCCTCTGACCTCTTGTTGCATGCACTCACGGAGGAAGGAGACGCCCCCTATGCCAAGAGCAAGGGATACGTGCTCTGCCTGACAGCGTAGGCCCGATTCCACGATCGCGGAGCCCGTAAAACCCGACCTAGGGTGACGGAGGTGAGATGGGGATGGGCTGAGAAATCTAAGAGGGCAAAGATGCAGGGAGGGTTATTTGGCCCACATCCATGGAAGAGCCTCACAAGCCGACTAATGGGTGTGAGGCACGGGATGAATTTTTATTAACGCGTTTTATCCAAATTGTCTTCAAAAGGCAAAGGAAGTTTGGCTCCAATGCCTACAAAAGAATCAAAATTCCTCTACTTTTAATGACAATTGGGATAGATAAATAACTTGAATCCACGCAATTTACCACACATGAAAAAACTTAAACTCACAATCGAGGTTTATAACTTTCGCAATCATTCTTTGGACGATGAATCTAATCCAATCCAATATAAACATCACCTGAAGATGAAGGAAAATACTGAAACCTGAATCACGTATTAAAATTCATCTGTTTTTCGAATATTGCTCTATTACATGTTATTGATTAATAAAAAAATTTCTCGCATTATCGTCCTAATTTACACAGGTTTTAAAATTTGGATTCTTCTTTAATTTAATTTTAATTCTATTTACTATTCCTCTTATCTTGATTTTTTTACTAACACGACCTCCGCTTAACAATTAATGATAATGACAAATTTCTTCAAAAACAGTTAATGAGAAATATAAAACGGAGGAAAAAGAATCGCAGTGAAGAGCTAGAGTCTGTAGTGCTTTCACGTAGTTGTATTGCTACGTAAAAGCTATCAGATCATTCAAAAAATCTCTCTGCCTAAGTCCTAACATCGTGCAAACCTTGGCAATCTAAAAGTTGAGGAGTAAAGGATTGTCATGCTTTGAAAATACTTTGATAAGTACCTACTAGTTGAAAGAGAGAATTTGAAAGTATGTTTTAACCATTTCATTGATGATTTGCTCTACACTGCAGGCAAAATGCAGTATTTATGTGTGAATGGAACATGAGTCACAGCATAACTAATTCAAATTGGATGTTGGTGCAAATTATTTCCTTTCGATTAGATTCATTTGTAGAACACAAAAAGAAAAAAGTGAAACTACCGGTTTGATGCAGCACCACACTTGTCTACAATGACGACCTATTTAGTCGCACTGCAATCAATATTATGTGATTTAAGAACTTTTTATATATTTATCAAAGATATTTATTTAATATTACTTCATAGATTTTATGGGTTTTTGACAGGCGGTTCATGATGGCCCGAATTCCAATTATTCCTATAGTGTTACAAATTCTAATATATAATATTTTTCCTTAAAAACTAGCAATTATAATTTATTTAAACATGTATCGAGGCCATTTCTGGATATCCCCAATGAATTATAGCCATCGAGATTTTTTTTTGGCACCAAAGTGACCATCCACGGTAATGACGCCGATTCTCAAGCTATGGATATTCATATGACCATGGTTTCTTGTATAAAAAGCATGGTTAAAGGTAATTTCATTGGTTGTTCGATCCTAAGATTGGTTGAATTGAGCCATCCACCCTTCCCTATCTAACGCTAGTTTCCTTACCTCCTGGTATTTCTTCGTATGTGTTTTCCTCCTTATTTGGTCCATGAACTTATTTCTTGGTCTTCTTCTGGGGACTTTTCCCTCTGTTTTGACCTCAATTAAGTTATTCACAAATCCATCGTGTCTCAGGGTGTGTCAAATTCTACATGCGCATCTTTTTTCTCTGGTGATCTATATGGTCCTCTCCTCTACTACTCTTCTGTACACTATCATTTCTTATTTTTTCTGTTCATTTTCTCTACAGCATCCTCCTCCAGCACCAGCTTTCGAAGGCTTCTAGCTTGTTTTGGTCACTTTTTCCAATAGTCCATGCTTCCGATCCATAGAGTACTAAGCTCCACACGATTTTTTTCACATACTGTTTTCTGGTTTGTAGTCCTATCTTCTTTGAGTGCAGCAGTTTTTCCATGAATGCCTTTTTTTCCTGTATAAGGCAAGGAAGAGAAATACGGGATTCTCGGATTTGATCGGATATTTGGGGAGGTGACTGTCAGCTAAGGTCATTTGCAACATAGGGGATAGGTAAGGGAGGAAGGGTGGATTGAAATCTGGCGTCGGCATTAGCCTGCTCTTAACGAAAGACGCCAAGGGGACTACGGCTTAACGTCTCATTCGACAGACGGTGTACTCCACTTGAAGTGCCCTCCACAAGAAACTCAAGTAGAGATCGGGTTCCTCTGAAAAACATCCGCCTCTGCAGGGATTTGAACCCTGGCCAACCGTGTGGTAAGCAAGTACTCTAGCCACCACACCAACCCGATCCCCATAGGATTCACTCTCGCTGAAATTATATTCAGTGAATCAGTTTTTGCACCCATTTTGAGAGTTGGCTGTTATGAAGGAGCGAACAATGTAAATATAGATATTTCAAAATTAAAGGCGCCCATTGCATCTACATACCTGTGATTGAGACACTTTGTTCTTCGAATTGGCATCTCGGAGTTACGTCTCTCTACCTTGGGAGTTCCCGCGACTTAATCTCCACACGTTATAAGCATGTTTTCAACTCAACACTGGCACCACCCTCGGAGATCTTCGGAGTGAGAGTTAGTTCTTGTGCTTATAAATTCCCTCTTTTCCTATTTCTTGCGTCATATACTTCTCCCTGGACTTTTGGCCAAAAAGTAATACGTTTCAATGTGCATCAAAATGGAGAAAGAAATCACGGGTCGGAGGAGTCGTCTCCGAGGACGGCCAAAAATTCGTGCCACTGGACACGGTGGAAAGTTTTCTAGGATTCAACCGAAAAACGAATAAAGTGAATGACCTAAAGTGAAGTTCTCCTATTCTGTCCCTCTCCGTACCCATCCCAAATAAGCCTCACTCCTATCCTCTGTCCTCTCGCTCCTCTAGGGCATATCCCATTTTGATTCCACACCCCTCCCTCCCCGTTTACCCTTAGAAGAAATTTCTTCCTCCACCACTTACTCAAACCCTTGCCCCGCGCCCTGCAAGTTGATGCAGGTTTCAAAAAATAAAATGCTGAGGGAAAGAGAACTTTCTCGATCTTTCACGGTTTAACCGCGCTTCCTTCCGTAGCGACCGTTATGCGAAAAGTTTTTCCCGCGGCGATATAATCGGAAAGAAAATAGTGTGTCTGGGGAATATGAAGGACCTCAACGGTATTCTTTATCTCTCGTTCTCTGACTTCTGTCTCTCATTTTGAACCCCCAGAACAACTCCAAAAGCTCATATTTTTCTTCTCTCATTCTCTCTGTCTGTTTCCTTTCCTCATGGTAGAGGCGTACATATATTGCATTCGCAATTTTGGTGCCCTAGTACTGACTTTGTCTGGGGTATGATTTTCACTCAGTCTTCCTTATGTGTGTATGACGATTCATGAGTTTAATTTTCATGAATTCGATATCTTACATATCCTAGTTGTCCGAAAAATATACTAGCTGCGCCAAAATATGGATGAATGCAAAACGTACGTATAGGAATGGCGACTTTTCTTTCGTCTCATTTTTCTCTTCCACACAATGCTGATGATCTTTCACTGCACGTTTGTCTTTCTTTTTTTGGAAAACCATCCAGCCATTTTCCAAGAAATAATACAGCAAAATTAGCTTGGATATATTTATAAAATTCATTTTCAACATTTTAGACCAGGCATTTCATGCATAAACTGAATGAGACAAGTATAAGAGTAAACTTGACCATCCATGTGGCGCAAATTGAATTGACTTACGATGAACATGAATGCCTATTCATGTCAGTAACCTTTGATACTGGCTTGTTAACTTCGTAAGAAAGTATTTGGCTTCTATTAAGGGATTTGGAAATGCTTTTTATCGGTTAAATAACTACGTCAAGTTGATCATATTTGCATATTTTGGACTTAATAGTATCCTAAATTATTTATGGGAGTATTTTCTTTAAAATCTTAACCCTAAAATGGATGAAAATAATTCCAGAAGATCGATGGATCAATATTTAAATAAGATACCTCGGATCTTGTATCAAAAAAGCAAGACAAACTCATCGATTAGGGGCTTAAGTCAGCCAATTATTGGATTGAATAACTTATAATGATACACTGTACCCATTCTTTCGGAATATAAGGCTTTCACTGACTCTGGTCGGAGTTGCAACTAAATTTCCGGCATCGGAGTTTTATTTCATTCCCGTGCAATGAGTATATGTAGGACAGTATTTAAAATTGGAAAAAAATATATCTACCGGAAGGATTTTAAGGTATCATTTGCTACGCATTGACTCGAGAGCGATAATGTGCAAGTTGGATAAGGTCTGGAATAAGATAGGAGAGTTGTGGATAAAAAATACCGATTAGAAGAATGCATAATTATAAGAAGCACTATTTACTGAAAGAATCAACTCTGCGATGAAGATTTTTTTGTCGATTGTTTGTTATTTTGTGCTAGGGCATAGCCAAATGCTGTCTCTACATGTAACATTTCAAGTCTTTCGAAGTCAATCGGAGTTAACGATTGATTTTTAAAAAATCGATAATCGATTTTTGCGGCGAATTAGTCTGTATTTTTGTTAAATTATCCATATAGGCTAATTTAAAAGGTTAACCAGATGCCCTAACATCCACTGGGGGAGCGAAATTAGACCTTAATCATTATTTTTCGACCGCCTTCATCAGTGAAATTATGATAAAAATGTAGTTTTTTCCTTTCTTTTGAGGCTAAAAAGGAAATACGCGCACTTTTCTTCGACATAGATTTTTCTTTGAGGGAGAGGAATGGAGATACGACGGAAGAGAGAAAACCAAAGAGTAGAGTCGGCCTTCCTTTCATCCCCAGGATAACCAACCAGATCGCCAGAATACTGGTGAAGTACTACATTACAGCTATACGTAAGCCAAAAGGAAAACTTAAAGGCATCCCGGGGACCGCCAAGGACGATTTGGGATTGAAAACACCAGGCGTGTACCACATCCCATGTGAATGTGGGAAGCTGTACATCCGCGAAACCGGCCGCACAATAGAAAAACGCTTAAAAGAACATGAAAGGTGCATCTGACTCTTTCACCCCAAAAAATCCACAGTAGCGGAACATAGCCTCGAGAATGGACACAGGATCGATTTCAAAGGGACCGAGAACCTTCACCGCCCTCCGAGTTATTGGGACCGGATTGTGAAGGAGGCTGCGGAAATCAACAACCACCCAGACAACATCAACAGAGACAGAGTTTTCAGATAAGCAACGCGTCAATGATAACCAATCACGAGTCTCATAAGAAAAAGAAGGGGAAAAGAGGGCCAATCAGAAGCAAGCTAGCCCATCCACGGAGCATATATTAAGTGACACCCTCCTGGCCAAAATTATCACCCTGATGATGGCAGACTACGCCTTCGAAATATTGGTGCTAAAAACCACCATCACCCGGTTGGAAACCCGAGAGCTATACATTTGACACATATGTCTATATATGAGCATTCTCGCCGATATGCTTGAAGAATCATTCATATGAGTGCGTGAGTGGACTTATATGTATCTCCCGCTCTCTACATCCCTCTCGACAGACTGCAGACTGAATCCAAAAATCTTCGAACTCGAATCAGTCTTTAAAGAGTTCTCCTTCCGGGCACAGTCACATCTTACGACTCGACCGGCATGTCTCCTACGTAAGGGGTGAAATATCATTTTTTTCATCCCCTTTGCCAGAAAACGCCGCACAAACCAAAAAATCTCAAAGTCCCCACTGCAAGTCCTCCATGAGAGGGTCTTCCCTGCGTCTTTAACCACTGCCTTCTCCCACTCTATTCCGCATGCCCCAGCCGTTTGACGTCACAGCTCTTCCCAAGACACAAAATGAAAATAAAAACCTCTCATGCTCTTCGTTTCCGGCCGGTAGCTTATGATCCTGTTTGTCTGTGTTCGAGTCCTTCTCCGAGTTTGAAAGGAACATTTTCCGTATCCGATTGGGATTGTTGAAAGTATATTCTCCGTTGGCGTATTCTTGGCCGTGACCAAACGAATGGCGGGAAAGAGCAGAGAATAACCAAAATTCTAATACAATGGAGGGTCCTTTTGGGGATTATAAACATTATTTTTTGGCCATATTTTCAATGTATAAGGAATTAAATAAAAAGTTTTATAATCTCTTTTTGCCAATGTTTTGTGTTCGTAGAAAATGTAAGTAAAAGAATCGTACGTGGTATAGGATATTTTTTTAATTCTATTAAAATAATTATAAATGTAATTTGTGAATTTCCATTTCCACCTGTGTAAAAATATAACATACCTTTGTAATCATAACAATCTGGACAACAAAGCATTGCTTTCAAAAGGGCCCAATACTTTAATGTTTTGTCAACTTTTTTGTCTAAGATACCGCATTTGCTGATATCATTGCATGGTTACTTAAAAAAGCGCTGTAGCTTTTTATTATCTGGTTAAAAACTAGAAGTACAGTGCAGTGGTTGCACATGGATTTGAATTCGTGCAAGCTGGTTTCAGTGAAGCATTTTTTCCTGGTTAAAATTTCCCAAACTAGCTCTTGATGCATAGTTGGCAATGGTATTTCAATTATATATAATTTTATGTATCAGATAGACTTGGTACGTACTTTATTTTCATGTATTCGGCAAATGCAGTCAAATAAATATGATCAATTCATGCCTGATGAATAATGCAATAGGACACGGAAGGTTGGAAGTGCAGCTAGTGTCCAGCCCGAACGAAATACGAGTTTTCCCCGGAGAGTTTCGATTGTGTGGCCCGTCACGGTTTCGGCCAAGAATCCCAATAGCGTTCCGAGCAGTCGATCTTCCAATACATTGAAGCGAACCAACTGTGTGTGCGGCCGAAGGAATTCCGGCGAGTTTGGGTGTGCTCTCAGCGCATGTGAGATTGCACGAAGGATATGTTTTAAGATAGTTTCCGAGTATTGTTTTTAGTCGTAGAACTTAAGAATTCACAATCCCGTGGCAAGTTTTTCTTTGCCGAGATGCGATGAATTTTGGTTGAGCAAAAACATTTTTCTTAGTGAGAACGAATGCAAGTTTACCCCTGAAAAAATGCCTGGCGCAGCGCAGTGGATGAATTTGGGACATGGGCTACGAAACTTTAAAAACCCTGCGAAACGGGGGTGGAAGGTTGTTTCGTTTGGAGGGTTAGAAAATCTTTTTAGTTGTTTCCAGCTTAAAGGGTAAGTTCTTTGCCTTAGAAGGCGCAGTGGCCGTGAGGGTTAAGGCGCTCGTGCCAAATCTGTATTGACGTTATGGTGCGGGTCCGAGGCTCACGGATGGCATATTTTTCAACCAAAGATCACATTTCCCCATACAGAGACTAAATAATGACTAAGTGTTACAAAAAGACGATTGTATTCGCAGTGTGATTTTTGCATCATCTGTTCTCATTCAGGGAGCCTGACTATTTGTTCTAATTTTTTAAGACTGTACCTAGTTCTCGTAGGGTCACAACTAGAAGCAATTCCTCAATGCTTCATGTTTCTGCTCATCGCACTATTAATTTCAGTGATTCATTTGTTAACAACGACCAAAATATGGAACTCATTGCCAGTCAATGCTAAAAAGACTAAATCAGTTAAAACTTTTATAAGTAAAATGTATGATTTCTTTCTAAATGTGTGGTAACACCTTTATTGTTTTCTATATATACATATACTGTTTGATTATTCTTATTGTATCATATATGAACATGAATGTATGCAAATGTTTGTATTTTTCGCTCTTAAGGGTCTGTACCCAGAGCAATCAATACATTATTTACTTACTCATCTCGACTATTTATATTTCGACGATTTAATGCAACATCTCGACTCATCAAACGTTAAGTCATTGAAAATGGTGTTTTTCAACCACTATCAATGATGTATCTAGCAATGTAATGTAAATTGTATTCCACGTATATTTTTGACGTAGTATACACACATAGTTTCTTCTCCCTCTCTCATACTCTCTCCTTGCCTCACTTTTGCTCTGTCATTTCTCTTTACCCCATCTTCTTCTTCAGTCGAATCGAATATTTATATCATACTTTTTGCTTCAGCAAATGCAAGTTCATCTCCAGTTTTACGTTCTTTGTGTTCACATTTTCTTTGAAACTACTTATATTAAAAATATCACGAAAAAAGTGATGGTTTTCTACAGGGATTTATCTGCAAAAAATTTAAACTGCTGAAATACGCTGAAAAGCATTTCGTGAAGGCCCACTATATGCAGGAAATGTATTTCCCGAACGATTACCAACATAGCAAGCGAAATTTAAAAAAAAAAATACGGAGTAACTTAATTACTCTTCACCCATAAATAAGGGAACTAAAGTGTACCATTTAATTAAATTGACCCCACGGTTCCTCAGAATGGTTAAATTCCTCCCTATGCTTTAAGATTTAAGCCCAATACCACGCTTGTTATTTATAGCCCGCAAGACTTTATTGGCCAATGCACTGCACCCAAATTAGACGATCATTCGAATTTTCTGGGTACTAAACCGTTTCTAATGTACTTTATCCGGGATTACCCGTGCAATAAACTGAGTTATTTTGCTTTTTCTTCATTTGAGCTATGAAACAGAAAATTTGTAAACCACATAAGACCGCTTTATCTTATAAATTACAGTTAACTCTCGAATAATGTTATAACGCGTAACTGCCTCAGTCGTGATGTCTATGGGTTTTTCTCATTTCTGGATTTTCAATTATCTAACAGCACGACTGAACTAAGAAAAGGAATGCTTTTATAACAAAATTTGTAGTATATTATATTCGTTTGGTAGTACTTAAACGCTTTGATCAATGATAATACGGTACATTTGATTGTAGCTCGTATTTTATTTTCTTTCCATTGTCCAAATACTTTAGATCTTTGGAAGAAAAGCACAAAACCTATTGGAGGAAAAATATGTAATCTCTATCTAATTAGGTCATATTTTAAAAAGTTTTTGCAAACATTTGGGGACCCTGAACTAAAATATTTTACCAACGATATAAGTTAAATTCAAAAAAGAGCTGTAGGTTTCGTTAAGAACTGTTAAGATAAGAAAATTTTACACGGCTAATGAATGTGGGTTAAGATTTATTGAAAAATTCACGTCAGGTAAGATTCAGGATGATATGGAGGATAATTCATTGACTCCTTGCCTTGTCTTTATAACTGGTTAAATTGACAAGATAAGAGAGGTACTAAAACTGAGTGGGAAAAAATTCCTCTTTCCATGCTCTATAAAACTGTGTGAAAAGATGTGCAAAAAAACCAGAGTGGGGTTCACAGCGTAAAGATACATGTTAGAGTTTCCACTAGCCTCTTCATTATAAAAATTGTGATGGGTTGAGTTAATTAGTTTCACTTTGATTAAAATGAAACTCGATTAAACTCGTCGATGGATTCAAACAAAATACTTTTAACATTAAAAATACGTTCGTCTTTCTCATCTTTCAATGGCATTTTCTTTTCCCCTGCCTTTACATAGTTGTTGTCCCAGCCTCCTATGCCATCCTACACTTTGTGGCTCTCAGGGCATTGTAAGACACTGATAACGGGACTTGAGTTTTGGCATTTGCCCCTGTTAGCTGCCAATTTGACTGAATTTTCGAAATCAAAAATTACTCTGTTCTTTTTCATCAAGTTGCAATCGATCCGAAACGAAGCAGTGCTTGTAATCCCGTGCTGAAACACTTTTTTATTCTTCAATTAGATTTCAAGATAAAAATGTTTCTCTATATTCTGGCTCTGCTTTCTCGTTGATACTTCTTGATTACTTCAAAGTCTTTCCAGTTACAAAAATCACAGAAAATTGCTTCTTTTTATATCGTTGCATTTCTTTTCGTATCCTTGCCGAGGCCGAGTTGAGACGGACGGTTTGTACTCATTCAGTGGGAGTCGTGAAAGGAATGATTTTCGTACGACGGATATAAGAGTGCTTGAGGAACAGTGGAGCCGAAATTATGGGAAATTAGGACGACGAATGTCGAGGAGCATGGCAGCACTGTCCACGAAGGAGAAAGGCGGAGGGGAAGGGAGGCTAGGAGACGGACGGAGGGAAAAGACAGGGCAGTCCCTTCAGTAAGTGACGAGCGGGCGGAGTGCATGAATGTAGACGATGGGAGAATGAAATAAAGGAGTGATTTTGTAAGAGAGTCATTAGGTGTGTTTTTTTCCCGGAATTCTTACAGTAGTAAGATGAATGGATTGTGTTTTCTTATCGAAGAATTCTCGTAGTCGAATATCAGCCTCAGGCTGGAGGGTTATTCACTTTATTTTGTACATATAAACTCCTAGTCTCCAACCCATACGGGGCAAAGATACGTGTTAGAGTTTCCACCAGCCAGCCTCTTCTTTATAAAAATTGTGATTAGTTGAGTTAGAAAGTTTCACTTTGATTTAAATGCAACTCGTCGATGGACGCAAACAAAAGATTTAAACAATAGGTGTGTGCGTCTTATCTTTGTGTTCAAACTTTTGATTGCCTCTTTTTTCTTCAAAAACATATTCATCTTCCTTAGAGCCAATTCCTCAAAATCCTCTGCATGTGCATTGCGTCTCTAATAGGATCCCCTGGTGGAGATTATACAGAACAATGGAAAGGCGTTGAAATTTTTCGTCCAGCTTCGAATTCCAAATGAATTTTTGCAAATCCCCATCCCCTAGCAACCCATATGACCAGACTTCCTCATCTCCTCTCTCTCTCTCTCTATACCGGCGGATTCTCGTAATGGACGAGACGGGAGCGAGGATCCAATTTGTAATTTTTCCGCGGGTCGCATTTATCGTGTGCCCTTTCAAAAGACGAGTGCATGCGAAAGTAGGTTAACGGTCTCAAAAGAGAAAATTAGTGAGACATCGAATACGCGTGATAGAAGTCTGGGCCATTAATCGAATGAAAAAAAATTCGAAACCTTGTGCAGGGCATTATTATCCATCTCAAATCTTTTGTAAATTTTTCCGAATGTGCCTACTTTCAAAGGAAGTGGAATTTATTTCTTTTTTTTCCGGTTCATATAATATTTCAACCAATTGCACGACTTGGGGCTATTTCTCTTTGCTCAAAAGTTTTGCTCCGTATTCGCCCAATAAAGACAGACATTTCCAACGCATCTATTGTTTGAATGAGTGAAATTTTGTCTTAGAAAGGCAACATAAATGCAAGTGCGGATGGAATATTTGATTGGAAAATATGACTACTGAATGAATATAGTGGTAGGTTACCCAAATGATTCAAATTTTTGTTGAAGGTCAGTTTAATTAGGGAAGATTTCAGAGTTCAGAAAGCTTAATGAAGTATATATTTCTTTAATTCATAATGTTTTAAAAAAGTATTCGACCCTACTTGAGCAACTTGCTAAATAAGAGCCGTGTGATGTCGAGGTTCTTAAGCCAATATATTAGGTTTATCGTGGGCGAAATAGTCTGAGGGAAAAATTCTTTATGGGCAAAGTGAAATAGTAGAAATACAATGGTAAATATAAAAGTTCATGTTGAATAAACTGAAAGGAACAAAGCCAAAATAAAATCTATTTAAAAATTATCTAAAATTGACAGTTGCTATCCATAACCACATCAATTCTTCTACGGGTTTGAGTGATGAACGTGGACTTTTTAAGTCACCGATTCTGTGACCGATGTCAAAGCAAGATTTTAAAATGCTTGTTTTCCATTCCATAGATTCCGACTGATGTCAGAGATCTAAAAGGTACTCTTTTGGATTCACTTTAAATACTGTCTCAATTCAAAAACCCTGAAGAAACGCAAAAGGAAAGAAAAAGCTTTCAACAAGAATTTTTCTTAAAATAGGTCACATTCCTACATGCCGACGTTAGACGACTTGGAGTGTTCTCATCTGGATCTCTGACGGAGTCTTTGTATTGCAACGGAATACCTCTGTATCCATGGAAACGCCAATAAATATTCATCCGACTCACAGTAATAAGGGGCCAATTTTCTTAATTGCGACGGTGTGTGTCACTGTAAAAATTGAATTACACGTTTTTTATGTATTGTTTACAAAATTTTATTCTCACGAAATTTATGACTTTGTTAACTTAGAATAAAAATAAGGCGGATATTAGGAAGATTATTTAGTGATTGTTTTTTTTGGAAAATTTTTCCATCCATAGGCAACGATTCAATCACCATTTCCGCTGAAATTCTAAAGGAATTATATTTTATATTATATAGGTATCGCGCTTTCCTTCAAACAGAAAAGTACGAATTAAATGGTATTCACGTAATTTTGCGGTCGACGTAAATCAAGTGGCATTGTTAGAACTTTTTGTCTGTGGTATCAGTCATCATCGTCGTGGGTCAAATATTACGTAATCTTTCTGAAACGTTTACCTAACCAATACCGACAAATCTTCAACCAGGAGGCTTATGCAGTAAGGACTCAACTTGGCGAAACTACGAAAAATTTGTTGACGAGGCGTGTTTGAAAGTTGTGTGGCTATGGCGCCAAAATCTTGTCGCAGCCAAGACTCATTATTTCGAGGTCATACCAAAAAACATCCATGATGCGTTCTCTCTATGGAATGTCGCGGGCCGCACGCAGTTTTTGACGTCTGCATTCTTCACATTTTTTTTTGTCCCCAGCCTATCCGTGTGAACTTGTCAGAAGGGAGATGTCATATCTTGACGAATGCATAATCTCCATCCTATATCGCCCACTTCGGCTTGCCCTCGTTTCGTGTCGCAGGTTGGCTTCGATTAAATCGGTTCTGCAAATATAATTGAAATAAAACTCGGAAACAGCTTTGTGGCGAGGAAAAATATTTTCAAAATTGAAACTGAAGTTTTACCCTGGCTCTTGGCTATATTAATGCAAGCTGTAGTACAATAATAACCTTTTACATTAGAAGTTCGAGGTTTCTACACATTATTTCATTCATTACATTGGAATGGGTCCAACCCCTCTCCATCCTAAAATAAAGCCTCTCTTTACCCCCTCTCTGCTTTCCCAACATTCTCTAATCTACCAAGGCCTTCAGAATCCATTAGAACACACGAGCGACAGCCGATCAAAAAAAAAATTGGCTAAATTTTTTGTCCCATTCCATAAATCTCGTATTGATCATCTAATGCAGATTATAAGTGACTTAAGAATAAAAGCTAAAATAAAGACGTGACATGACATGGAGAGGTAAGTATGATAAAAAAGAAATACTACGATGAGTCACTAAAAAGATCATACTCCATGAAAAAGTCTCATTCTCAGGGGATCGTATTTAAATGATATTTATGCTGTAAAATGAGGCAGTGCGATTTGCATGTTTTTATCGTTCCTTTCCTAGCCATTTTCTCGATTTTTGGTTTCCATCCTAACTTACACCTAAATTTTGTATATCTATTCCATGTTTGCGAGTTTTGACAGTTAAATGTGTTAGTAATAAAGTGATTGAGCTATTCTCTAATGATGGTTAATTGAGTAAAATGGTTACGCAATTCTTGTTTTCAATGCTAATTATTTTTTTCTCCTTTTTCAGGTGAGTATTACTTCTTTGTCGCCCTATTTCTTGACTGATTCACGTAAGTAGGTCGGTTGGTACTGTGGACATTATCCTTTCTGCTGAAAATTGTTTGGGTAATGGTCGGCTGGAAACCTGGATAGCTTTTTGATTGGACTTCTAGTTTATTTAGAGGTCATATAAAGCCGGAATAACTAATAACTGTACGAAGATGTGACTCATGTGGTTGATATTCTAGCAACTAATGAGAGTTGTGAATGTCTTTTTTCATAACACTAGCCTCTGAGCGTTTCTCTCTGCCCTACGCAATCATGTTATTTACTCTTCCCAGGCTAAGTACTTAATTGTTTCTTTGCTAATATTGTAATCAGTCATTGTCATTTCTACCACTGCCAAATATAATCGGCATTTCCGACTTACATTTTGCCTTAACTGAACATTTGTCTCCTATCTACGGCAGTACATCTCTTTGCCAATGATATTCATTTGAAGTAGCCAAACCTGTTAATTATTTATATCAATAGCCACAATTTAACTTGAGTCTGAAGTCCTGAAAATTAACCTTTTGAACCTTTATAATGGTGATATTTCACTATGCTCGTTGTATTCATTTGCCCAGGTTCATTATAAGTTGAAATTTAATACGCCTACTCTTCATTTATCAATTGCTTAGAGCCAAATTTTTAACAGCTTGTCTTCAATCCAAAATATGAAGCCCCGACGAACTAGGAATGATTCATATGTGCTAAAAATAGTGAGAACTCCGTGGAGTAAGGGTATATATAATTATTCAGTATATTTAGTTATCAGGTGTCTTCCAGCTAAAAATAACCTGTAGATTTAATTCATGGTGCTTCCAGAATAAATAATCAATTATTCATGAACTTTCGTCTACGCTACAAATCACTTGAAAATCAAAGTTGAATTAAGAATCCGTTATTCCTTGTTCAATGACATTTAAGGTTCATATTAGTAATGTTTGAGATTATTCCTTAACTAATACTGAACGGCTTGATACAGATTCTACCAATGGCAGTTAAGAGTTGAATATCGATATTCCAAGATTTTGTAAATATTATTTCGTCGGGTTTTATTTGTGCGATAACCGGGAAAAAATGTGCGTATGTTCATACTACCATAATGATAAAGTTAATATATTTACTGATGGAACGATAATGCTAGAGCTGGTACGTAAACACATTTTATTTATTCTTTGAATTTAAAGATAATCCTGAAGATCTTCCGGACGCCTCTACGTTTTCGTGACTACAATTCTCTAAGTTAAGCAACAGGTATCAAGCAGTGTTGGATTTTTTTTTTCAGTTAAGGACATCAATGAGGACTATTTATGCGGTCCATAAGTCATGGGTAAAGCAATTTTATCGAACGCTCTAGTTTCCTACTAGCGTATCTTGTTATTCATATTTCAATCATTATAAATGGATGAAGCAGATTTTATGCATTTTGATATTTCTATGGAATGCAAAAAATGATAAATATATTCCACTAACCCCAAACTACAGAATGATATTTTCCGGCTGTCTTCATCAACTATTTCTGACGCTGAATTAAGATTTCGCTTTCCTCCTTTGGTTTCGACACTAGATGTTTCCGGTTGTGATATTTTGCTGTATAGAATCTTTAATATCCGCAATTACTTGAAACAGTCAACAATTAATTTGTCCGGCTGTATATGAAGATGTCCCATACTTCTTAAAAATCTGTCCGTGTATTCGTTTTTGTTGGTGAAATGATTACGGATATTTCGGTCGTGCGAAGCGGCAATTACGTGAATATGCGAGGAAGGAATGTATTCATCATTTTTCAGTGACACTTTGAAATCGATTGAGTGTGGCAATTATTTGGGGGCGTCGATAATTATACCGTCCTGGAATGAAGAATCGTCCAGCCCACTTCTATCGCGGCCGTAAAAAGTGCTAACTTGATTCACGGTTGCTAATGATACGCGCGGTGCTTTAATTAGAGATCAATTTATACTGTAACTCGCTTCATTTACACGTAGACTCGTCTTTATCCTCTTTTTTTCTTCTTATGGCGGAATGGCTTATCTCTAATCATTTAGACGCGATACAACAAACGCGCGGCATCAAATGTTTCGAGTATGTCGTGTACGCTGTCGAATCGAGCACGGGAAAATTTATGATAAAATTATTCTTGTTAGTTTACTTGGACATTTTATGTAACTGTTCATCCATGAAAGCTGAGATATATTTCCGATGGCCGTATTCCCATGAGCTGGTTAGGTATTACTCTCAATAAGGAGAAGTGATTTATGTTCCGTCCAAACTCGGTGAAATTCCATCTCAATACACTGAAATCCGTGTCAGTTGAAAATTGCTGATTTTTAAAATACAAATTATTGAGAAAATGTCTTGATAAAAATTAATTTTGACCTGAAATCGAACTATTAACGTTTTATTAGCCGTGGTAACGCACAGGAGACTGCACTTCTCTCCTAACTATCAGGTTAAATTTTAAGGATTCGAGGAAAATATAAGCTCTCGAGATTCATCTGGAATGGCACCGCTAGGGAATGATATTTTCTAATTTTAAGTTCATTATTACGCGCTAATAGTTGGTTGGTGCCTTCCACATCGCAGTATCCCGGCGGATTTGTCCGGGGAAACCATCACATTAATCTCCCTAGAGCATACGGACTTGCATTCTATGTATGACATGATGGCATTCCTCCCTGTAAAATATTTAGTCGGGAAAATAGTACCTCAATCGCATCTCCGGGTGGAAACCACTGATAGTGTAACATTAGTAAAATAGGACAGCTAAAATATGATAATTGCTTAAAGTTTACAGCGTTGATATGAGATCTAGTATGAAAATTATTAAGGTAGTTCGAGCGAGATAGTTCCCTAGTCATAATAGAGACCATATTCGAACTATACGTTTTAATTTCACCTGCTTCATTCTGGAGAAACATAATGACAATACAAGACTTGATTCAAATCCGAATTGAAAATTCCCTCTCTCGTCCACATCAGCCATTTGACTTTAGATTTAGGCAATTTATTACTTTTTTATTGTAACTGATAAATTATTAAATAGAGAAATAACTGAAATACATTCATTCAAGATTTTGCCGTCACTTCTTTCGAAACTAAATAATTTTCTTAGCATAGAAAAGTCGCTGGGGTGATGTGGAGGAGAGGCGGAATTTTCAATATGGATACGAATAAACTCTTCGATTTTCATTATATCAATCTCTATATACTTAAGAATTTATCGATTAAAAGATTTAGGCAATAATATTTAGAATTTGGCCTTACTTTTTCTTTACAACTTGTTAGAAGAGTTTTTATGCATCTTGGAACCTTTGCAGTGAACCTAATGCGGCATAAAATCTTATAATGCTTGATTGCAAGTTTTTAATCAGTGTGTTCTCTTCCCCGTTAGTCGCTCAATGTGTGAAAATACTTAGTTAAAATTTCAAAATCTTACATATCAGTCATACTTTGTGAAATAGTGACGAACTATGAAAGCACTCGTACATCTGTCATTAGAGCCTTGGAATCTTAATATCTGTCGCTCCTTCAAATCTATCCTCATAGCAGACGACGATGCTTAACAAGAAACTATCTTTTCACGAAGTCTACTTTCTTCTCCACCCTCAGCAATTTTTAAAGTCGTAGTAATCTTGAAAACACGTGGTCATGAAAGCCATTTTTAACAATTTGCGTGCTTGGCTTAAAGTTGAAGGTCCACTCAGAAAAACGGAGGATTTTACACACCTACCTGGAATGTGAAAGACTCTCTTTAATCTAGGTTAATTAACTTATATTTACTTTTAAATTATTTTGGCACTTTGTGGTCATATGTCTGTCTACCAGAAACTGCAGCCATACTATTACGTCCAGCTGCCGTTCAATAACGATATTCCGTGGACGTCCTAGTACGTCCATCGTCCTTCTCAGAAAATATATAAGGACGTATTATTACGTCCATAGCACTCAAAGTGTCAAAAAAAGAGCGTTTCTCCTCCAAAACTGCAAAGAAGGCCAACAGTTGACTCTCAAGAAGACATTTCTAGGAACCGAGAAATTTGGAGGAAGCATCGGAAGAGTTCCGTACGGTAAGGACCTAAGAATACACAACTTAATGGAACCTTCAAGTGATTAAAATTCCATGGACAAACAAAATGGATAGGGCAGCTGTGGCAGCATTTCAAGCGCATATATTCGATGAAATATTCAAATATTTTGGCGTCCACAAATGTCAAGTGTTTTGAAATGCCTTCTACAGGTTGCGTGGAACAAACAAAAAAAATAAAACGTTTTCAGAATGCCAGTCACCGATTTGGAAGACAGTGTCGGAATAATTCATCCCCAAAAATGGCCGTGGACGGAAAATTTTCGGACTAGTCCCTAAGCGGCACGCGACCATCCGTCACTCAAAGTCTTTCTCCGCCCGCGCGCCAAGAAAATGGACAGGTGTCGAGATAAACGCTCGAGGGAAAAAACGATAAATCACGCATGACTACAATTTCCGCCGCCTGAGCGAATAGGGGGCTGGCTTTCTCCTTGAAGCTCGTGACTCGGATGAAAAAAGTAAATCTTAAGCTGATGCTGACGATTATAATAATAACTTTGGGTGAAACGCGCGTAAATATTTTGGGTCACGTCGGTCACATGAAGGAGCTAACCCAATATCACGGCTGTGCCACTGGAATCGTAACTTTGAATGTAACTATGTTGTGCCTCAGGTATTCATTTCATGGATAATACTTACAGTGCCTGATCTTAGCAGTAATTATTGAATCCAACCACAAAGTTCTTGGCACTAATGGTAAAGTTGCTAAAAACTATTTAAAAATGTATATTTTTAATGTATTTGTTCCAGTATTATCTACTTGAGCTTACATACCGTTGTTGTTACAGTATATCACCTACAAAAAAGACATAAAAAATTTGCCTTCCTTGTGATTTGCCAGATAATAACTTCTTTTTGGGTGGAACATTTAACAATCGCAGCGCAACATACGCACAGTAACGAAGATATTAATTATTTCTGAGTTTCGCATTCATGACATAAGTTCAGTTAAAAACTCAGGATTTTCAAATTACAGGTGTTTCCATGTTTGTGCAAATTTCTGGATAAATATTCCCGCAAGAGTACTTGAATTTAACAATGACTTTGAAAAAAACACATCAATGAATAAGAAAAAATTATAGCATGGAGTTTAATGTCAATTCCAATTGCTATATACTGTCACGGTTATTTCAGTCTTATTGTATATATTCTACTAGCCAAATGTCTAATCTTATAAACTCTGAGGGCTACCAATGTCGTTGGATGGGCTAAAGCTATCATTTATTGTAGTAACTATTCGTCGATATGGCGATATGTTTCTACACCGCATTGTATTTTTGTTCATTTTTAATCCTATTTGAATTTCAATGCTTTCCGCAATCTATGAAGAATTTATTACAATTTTCATGTAGAAATTACTTAGTTGGTGTACAAAATTGAAAGTTAGGTAACATTATGGATACAGAGACATGTCCCCGCAGGGAGGCCAGATATGATATGTATTCAAGAAGCAGTCTTATCTATCGTTCTTATCTAAGAAATTTTATAAGATAAATGTGAGACCATGGTCAAACTGACGTATTTTGTGATAATGAGCACTGCGTCTATGGCATACAGTTGGATTTCAGCTCATCGTTGAACTTCTGTGTTTGGCGTATACTGGCTCAAAGAATACTGGGAAGGAAGACTGGTTTTCAGTGAATTTATATGGAATAAATTTGATTGAATTATTGAGGACTCTCTGATTGAGACTCAAAGGGCAAAGGTAAACCATACCGATTGCCATTGCAAGTCTATTGGTCCAGCCACACAGGAAAGATTGACCCCGAACTTACTCTAAGCATGAAGAAAACAATATTTTTCTTTCACTTTCTTTTTTTTAACTCGTCCATCAGTTGCTTCCTGGACGGGAATTGAGGCGTTTTCTCAGGAGAAACTTGTTGCGGCTTGTCAGAGAAACACGCAAATCAAGAACGTAAACTCTAAGAGATTGAAAGGCAAGATAAAAAGCCTCTTAGCCTGGAAAAAGAAAATTCGGTCCATTAAAGATCAAATTATTAATACTGAAGATAGCGTTCTTCCATATTATATGTAATAATTAGATGTAGGTAACTGATGTAATAATTTGATGTAATAATGTTAAATTTATGTCGAAAATTATATTTATGTGTTTGATCATGCATCATACTTCGTTGAGGATTATGTGTGAGAGAAATTCATAGTCCTGGGTTTGACGTTAAGTAAAATTCATATTAGAGCCGTTTTTGAGACAAGAAACGGTTTGCGGTCGAATCATGAAAGGAAAAGTTTTCCATTCAACTTTTCCATTTTATTTTTCCTTAAAAACCTTACTCGGAATGTTACGAACATTATAAAAACATTAGCCAAATCGGTCCAGCTATTCTCAAGTGATGCGTTTACCAACGAACAGCATTTTATTTTTATTTATATAGATTTATTTAAAAAGCGGAATTCATTTAGGCTAGTAGAGGTTTGGGCTGAGTTGAGCGAGATAGCTAAAATTTCAAAATTTCACTGTCGGATGTGGATTTTGTGGTCTATAAATAAAAATGAATCAGATTGAACACCATTTTAGAGTTTTCTTAGCCATTTATCCGATTATCACCATGGTTATGTCTACTTTTGCACTTGAGGTTCCGTTCTCACGCGTTTGTTTCTTTGTTCATAAGACTAGAAGGCATAGGCCGCAGGTGAAGTGAGAAATTGGTTGACTTGGTGCAAAATAATTTTAGATCATGATAGAAAAGTCCGTTTTCTCATCAGGAGGACTGTGATGTATTCACGGATTGGCCTAAAGAAACCTTCATATCCTCCAGTCATTTGATATCCTAATGAGTCTAACTTTTTGTTTTGACTGAGAAATATCCCTGATTTTAGCAGCATAGCCACAATACTCGTATTTATCCTGAATTGAATCCTAGCTGCCAGCTAATGACGAACTGCCCTCACTTTTACTTCTAAATCAATCCCTCTCTCAGTAATCCCCTCACATATTTCATGCTCTTTTATGAAATAAGGTCTCGATGGCTAAGAAGGATATACTTATAGACTTTCAGCAATCTAGCTATGGCCGCCGCTTCTGAACTGGACCCCATAAGTAGGCTGATTATGGTTCTAGTTTCTCTGAGCAGAATGCACACTTTCTGTATCCCCATCTCCCATTGGAAAAGCTGACCAGAAAATACTAGAAGCTCTCGAAATTTGGTGCTGGAGGAGGATGTTGAAGATAAAATGGACGGAAAAAATAATGATGAAGTGTACAGAGGAGCAGTGGAGTTCATAAGGGACCTTATAGAACACCAAAGAAAAAAGATGAACCAGATAGATTGGACACACTCTGAGACACAATGGGTTTGTGAAGAACATAATTGAAGGCAATTTATAGTGAAAAGTCCCCAGAGGAAGACCCAGGAAATTGTTCATGGACCAAAGTATGAGGAAAGCACATAGAAAGAGGTACCAGGAGGTAAGGGAACTAGTAATAGATAGGGAAGGGTGGAGGGCTGCAGTCAACCAATCTTAGGATTGAACGACCAATGATGATTCCCTTCTCACTAACCCATCCGCCTACTTACTACCATGCAAATGACCTCAGAAGTCGGCCTCATCCACGAATAACTTCCAACCATTAATTCGGTGACAGTTTTGACATGGTTCTTGTAATATATGGCAGCGGATAATTTGTATAGCGCTGTTGGTAAAGAATCTAATATCTTTTAAAACATTCCACCGGCCATTCAAACTTCATATTTCTCCTGGGAGTGCCAACCAATGACCTCTCCATTAAATGCATAGCATGTGCGGGTGGACTTTGTAACACGCTCAGCGCTCAAACGACTGCTCGCAATATCTTCCTACGTGCATAATTGATGCAATCATACTAGCCCCTCCCTCTCCACGGTACAGGAACGAATTTCCACACTCGCCGCCTCGTTTGGCGGAACGGAGGAAGAGAATGAAAAGATACTCCCGTGGGACGTTCCGTGTGAAAAGGGCTCTACTTCAAACACTCAAGACCGCTTTTACAAAAAAGAAAGAAATTGTAAAGAAACACGCCGTTCGTCATTCACTTTTTTCAGTGTGCAGGCTAGTCCAGGATGACACGAGCAATCGTCTGGTTCATACTCATGATTTCTGATTACCATGCAGCTCTATCTTTTCCACAGTCTTTATTTTATTTATCACTCGGTCACAATCGTTCGAGGCTGTGCGGGCTTTGTGGTCTCATTTGTCTGAGCGCTCTGGTTCATCCCACCCTGGTGCTTTCTCATGTACACCTTCACAAATCCCGCGAGTATCTAAGCTGTAAAAAAATTTCACCGGATTGTGTTGAACTCGTGTAACGCAAGTCAGCTGGCATTAAGGTGAGTCGGCCCTCAGGGTTATTTATTCCAGATTTTCTGAAAATTTTAATATAGCATCTTTAAAATGCGTTTCATAAACAGAGATGAAAATGAAATTGTTTAATAATAATAATAATAATAATAAACTCGTTTATTGTTCTAGGAGTGATCTCCTTTGGAACATAGAAATGAAATACAGTGGTGAGCAAGACAATTAATATGTGAATAAACCAATCAGGAAACAAAAAAGGGAAGTTATCATTTGAATTGCTAACAATAGACATATAAAACATTATCATTCAGCAATGTAGAAAAAGAACTGAATTTCTTCTTCTAACAGAAAAACGAACATTTAACATATTAATAAACAAATAACACAACTTTTAAAAAGAAAATTTAGCTTAACAATTGAAAAGAAAAAAAGGAACTGAATTGCTTCTTCTTACGCAACAATGGACTGGTTCATTGATTGAAATTAGGACTAATTTTTCTATAATTCAGTCTTAAAAGTGAAGATTTTACGAGAGTAGTCCCAGAAGTACCCGACCTAACGAAGAAAGCATTGAAAATTTGGGAAAAAATATCTTTACTTCTCTAAGTAGTCCCCTTTAAGGTCGATAACCTTTTCCCAGCGATGTTCAATAGCTTCGATACCCTGTTTATGGTGAGAATCGTCGAGCTCCTCAAAATAGCCGTCGACCGCAGATCCCACCTCTTCATTGTTGGTAAATGTTTTACCACCGAGCCAATTTTTCAAGTTTGGAAGCAGAAAATAATCCGAGGATAAAAAAATCTGGTGAATAGGGTGCACGAGTAAGCAATTCGAATTTAAACTCACTGATTTTGGCCATCGCGATAACGGATTTATCATGAGTCCTTATGGATATTGCTCAAATAACAGCAGAATAACGTCAATTTTAACTAAAAAGCATATTCAAGCTTTTAGTTAAAATTGTTTATTTTTCAGAAGAAAAAAGTCCTGGGATAATTAATGAAGATAAAACATAGACATTACCAACTAATTTTTTAACTTTTTTAACAAATTACTCTGCCATAATTGAAGTCAATTTGCGGTAGTTTCGAGCAAATGGCGCTGCAGTCGGCCTTTATGGCTGGAAAAATTAGGACATTAAAATTTGTTCGTGGAATAATCTGCATATATTGCACCTAAATTTTGGTTTTCTTTTCAGTGAGTAACTCATTAAAAATGTGTTTTTTGGACCCAAATTTTCAAGTAATAGCCACTTTAGATAGTTAATAAATTAATTGATTCACTAAGTTTAGAAATTGTTCATATTTTCAAGTAGCGAGGATTTTATTCTCATCTGTTTCACCATAATAATCCCATTTCATTCTATGGTCAATTTTTTTAAAATTGAAGTATTGATGATAAGAGGAAAGGACAGCAGTTACGCTTTTATCTCCACACTAACTTTCTCAATGGGTAGTTTAAGTATATTTGATTCGTACTCGCCCGGAAAAATTAAAGTTTCGCACATGAACTTGATAAAATCATTTCCGTGATTCATATAAACTGGAATCCTGCAGGGATAATTTAAAAATCGATTACATGACATGAAATAGTTGGAGGGGTATACTCTATATATATATATTAATTTTGTAGCGTGTCAGTCATTCTGTATCCGTTTTGTTTCTTTCTCTGTCAATTTTTTAGCTAAAAGAGTGAGGTTTGGTGCGTTGAATATGGAATCTCCGTCTTCATGATTTGGTAGTAGTTTTTGATTTTTATAGCTTGGGCGTGTGGCAGGGGGTATTTGGTCACCATCCGTGCAAAGGTGTGAGATATTTGGAGAGGAAACAAGTGCAGAGGTTTCTCTTTTTGCATATTTTAATTAGTTCTACTAAAGATAGAAGGCTATAGTTTTTGCCATTAGATAGATAAAAGTTGACAGTTCATTATTTTAAAGTTTTCCTAGAAATCGCGTTTTTAATGTCAAAATCATGAATTTTACTTCTGTCAACAATAGGATATTTCCTTGGTAACCGTGGAATTAGCATTAGCTTTAGAAGCGAAATGGGACCTTTACAATGGCGGCTGGGTTTTATATCTACAGATAGATATTACTGTGGAAATCTAGGCCGTGTACTGACATGTTGCTGATTACGATATTTTCAGGGATATTTTTGCCTAAAATTGGCAAAATTCATTTCAAGTGGACTAATTAAATTTGGACCCCTGGAAAACAGGAGAATGCCACGATGTTATATTAATGCGGAAAGCCTCTGAAATGCAAATGGCCTGCAGTTTAGTTTCCATATGTTACTGCAAAAGAATGTCGAAACTCGATAAACATAATGTTATGCGGTTTTCATCTGCTGAATTAAAAAATAAAACTATAATTATAGCTAATAAATATAAATTTTTATGTTAAATATAAAAATATAGTATCCGCTATAGTCTTTCTCTGTCAATTTTTGAGCTATAAGAGTGAGGTTTAGTGCGTTGAATGTGGAATCTCTGTCTTCATGATTTGGTAGTAGTTTTTGATTTTTATTGGGTGTGTGGCAGGGGGTGTTAGGTCACCAACCGTGCAAAGGTGTAAGGAATTGGGAGATGAAATGGAGATATCAATTAAAAGGAGTGTATTTAGTTAGTTTAAATAAGATCGAAAAGAGCGTCTGCTTGGGCGTGTGGCAGGGGGTGTTAGGTTCCCAGCCGTGCAAAGGTGTAAGTTATTTGGTGATGAAATGGATCATTTGGGGTTTGCAACAACCAGATGCTGGGAAACACAGTGTCAAAGGAGAAAGGCCAAAAAAGAGAGTGGAAGAGTGTAAAGGTTGAAAACAAAGGAAACCACAGTGCTCCCCTATTCGAATGGCTAAAAAAAAACAACAAAGGAGAACAGCTGATAGCTCTGGGGCGGGTACACACCCCTGCTCACGGAGCTAACTGCCTGCTAGTCATAATGTTTTAATACTCCCAAACAATATAAATAACATACAGTTTAGGCAATCGGGTACTTTAGGTAACCTTGAAGGAGAACCTACATAAGGTTACCATCAAATAGCTATTTAAATAATTACCATTCATTGTTACTTAATATGAAACAATATACCATCATTTAAAATCATTACTTAACAAAATATGTCTTCAATATTAAATTAATAATATAAAATTAATTAAATAGCCAATATCTTAATTTGTTAATACTGCTGTTTTCAGGCATTCTCTTCGCATGTTTAGTTTTTTTTTATTGATTATAACAATAATTACAAAATATTCAACGGACCTGAAGACGCCCCCAGGAAGAGGGGAGAAACTGTAGTCAAAAAAACTAAACACGCGACGAGAATACCTGAAAACAGCAATATTAACAAGTATATAAGTCGCGGAAGCCTTAAAATAAATATCTTATTTTTTTTTAAATGAGGTTAGGTATATGAGAATTACTTGTAGCTAAAGCTGGAGGGTTGGATAAATGATAAATGCAGTATGGGAGAAAGTGGATTTAATGCTCTGGCAACGGACGTGTTTGGAAGGAGCGTGCTTTGTTGGCTTGACCATGTCAAGAGAATGCAAGAGTGCCGAATAAAGATGCCAATTTATGGTAGGGGAGTGAACTGTGTCAGAGGATATGGTAGACCGCATAAATTGCTGGAGTATGCGGTGAAAGATGCAAGAGAAAGAATAATAGAAGTCTTAGGAAAAGTGAGACATGTATGAAGCAACGTTTGAGCGTGAATGAAGCTTAAGAGGCATTTTATGGCACCTCTGAATGAAAGAAATCAATTAAATGGAGTCAAGTTTACTGGCCTATTATATTGAATACTTTATGACTATACCCACCCCAATGAGAGTAGCATAATCGAAATATACATTAGTAATGAAGCTCAAATGATTTCGCACTGTCTACTAGTTTTTTTTTATTTCACCTCTTGCTACACGTGTTTCGACTGACTAGCAGTCATCATCAGGCAAGACTGTATGTAGGCAAGACTGTATGTAGGAAAGACTGTATGTAGGCAAGAAGTATGATGACTGCTAGTCAGTCGAAACACGTGTAGCAAGAGGTGAAATAAAAAACTATTAGACAGTACGAAATCATTTAAGCTTCATTACTCATTATGCTGTTCTACGATATCTCGCCTGAGAAAGTGAAATATAAACTAGTTTAAAAAATCGAAAAAAATGATTATCCTCTGTCAACGCCGCAGACATACATTTGAAAATGTTTTGAAAAATTAGTGATGGTGAGTTTACATTAGTGATATAATTTTTCACTTCTTTCTCTGCAGAATAATCTGTACTCGCTGCATAAATACTACATTTAGTAATGTGGAAAACTAAAATTCTCCATAATTCTTGGAAACTCTTTTTCTCCATACTTTCTCTCATCTTCAGACTCATCCATCTACGTACAATGCTACGTGGAAAATTGTCCAAGAATTTATCCTTCACATACACCTCGTATCTATCGCGCTCCTTCCCAAACCTAACTCTAACCTCGTCTATCTCTCTCTCTCTATCGTCTATCTCTAATCTCGTATATCTCGTATTTTTATTGTCTGTTATTGATTTACTGTTGTTTTCTGTGACGTAGTTTGGTGGATAGTTTTTAAAAACTGTTTTCATCTGCCTATAGTGTTTGACATTGCACTCTTTTCATTCGAGAATAATAATTAAATTAAAAACTCATCATGCACACACGCAAGTGGTTATTGCGTACGAGTTTGTTTTTGCTGGTGACCGCGTTCAGTTTTGTCTTTCCTCCGTGGACTTATATGATCAAAACTCTTGGACTCTTGAATGACTGAATGTTTTTCGACCTCATTCGTGAGTCCGTATTTCACTAGAGTTTCAACTTGCATTAGTGGGCTTTTTTTTCAAGGGATTTGCAAGAAAACGATGGGGAATAACTCCCATTTAGCCCTGTGCAGGGGGTCCCTTCTTCCGCGCCTGTGGTCCCCACCAACTCTCCATCGGTTTCGCTCGTCTCTTGTCGATGTAGCTGGGATGTGCTCCGTGTATTAATCCATCGACAGGGAGTCCTGGCACGTACTGCTCTAACCTACTCCTCTGTGATGGTTCTCCAGGGTGTTACAGGGGGCCGAGTTGGGAGAAGGAGGTGGGAGGTTTCCGCTGGAGGGAGGCTACGTGCATTAAAGCCGACAGCTTCTCACGCGCGATTGAAAAGTGCATAGGAGGAGATGGAATCCTGAGTGGATAAATTATCTAGTATTTTGAGATAAGCTCCTCCAATATCAACACTCATTTGACCTATGGTAGTTTCCTCAAACCCGAAAAAAAATTGTCGCACGTTTCTTCGTCCGTTTATTACTCTCATTTTTGAAGCCCCTTTAAATTCATATCTCTTGAAATGTGGCAAATGAGTATGGATAGAGGCTAAGGATTCATTCATGGAGGGTGTGTTATAAGAAAACGTGGGTAAAATAAATTCAATGATAGTCTTTTTTGTCATTGTGAAATTTTATGTAAATAAGAGCAGCCAGAGAACAAGAATACACTCCTAATCGTTCCTTGCCTCTACAGCTCGATGCCAATTCTAATGTATATTTTTCACTTCATTCAATTCTATAATTTAAAGTATACGTACATACCGCTTCAGCAAATGCAGATGCAGTGGGCATTTAAAGAGTCCAATTAAGGCTGTTTTGATCCCAAAAACAAAATCAGTCCCTAATCCATACGATTTCTACATGCCAGAGTTTTTTTTAGAAATACTTCGTTGGGGGAGATATAAAATATTCCTTGAAAACTTTGAGAAAAATCGCCAGTTGTTATTATATCCGCTTTTTGATCAATTCCTCATAAAATCAACTGATACGTTCCCTTTGTTTGAAGTTATTGTATCACTTTGCGGTTGTTGTAGCATAGAATGGGACATTTTAAATCAAGGACTTGATTTACATTTGTGGAGTTGTTTGTACCTAAATATTCTCCAATCAAATATTTGAGCGATAAATAAACTTTCGTCTTCGGATTAATCTCTACTTTTAAAAACAGCCAGATATGGTATAGGAATGAAATGTTATATGAAGTGATTTTCTGTGGTTCTCAGTCATCACTAGAACCAAGTACGTAGTTAAAAGCAGGCAGTAGTGCTACTTCTATTTTGACGGTTTTTATCACAAACCCAAAAAAATAGATAGTGGGATAAGTTGGATGTATTACACGTAGCTCATATTATAGGCCTGAGAGATAAATATCTAATGACCTATAAAGGTCCTAAGCGGCGAAATCGGTCAGAAAATACCCCTTTTAAGTCGAAAGTAACTGCTTAGAAAGATATGGAAATTAAGTTCTGTTGTCGCGTTCTGGAGTCACTCATTGAACGATACTTTTACTAAACCGTTTTTAGCTCCTTTTCCTTACTTAATTTTGAGCGTGCTGCACGACAATTCATAACATCGCAACGGGCTCCATGCCTTGAGCGTGTCCTCGTTGATCGCCGTGATCCCAGTGACTTGAGAGCTGCGACCACTTCCGCAAGTTTCCTTTCATTTTTGCCGGCGACGGGGAGATGGCGTCGACGGACAAGAATCTACTTTGCATAAATTACTCTCCATTTTCAAGCCCAAGCCAAGAATGTCATTAGCCGGAAGAAGTTAGTAATCGACGGAGGATCTCTAAAATTTACTAACGGGACGCTGACCTAATTACCATTCAAGGAGCTGGAGTTTTTCCGGGATATTCTCATCCAATGAAAATATGATTTAATGATTCTAATCATGAGTTCCGTGGAAAACCGCATAATTCATAGTTCCAATTTTGGCCAGAAAGTTCTCAATTCACCCCATCCACGTCAGGCTTCCGTGCATTTCCAATTCAGCCAGTGCAATATAGTGACCACTCGGTCTTGATGGCTACTGGTTCCTGGGAAGAATTCCACTCTTGAGCTCTGAGTTGTCCGATATGTGATACAGTAGAAATTAATGTAGCAAATCCAATGAAATTAGAATAATTCATCCTGTATCATAACATAAAGGGACTATCATATCCGTGTTAAATTATCCCTCAGGGTAAACGGATTTTTCTACGCCAAGTTTAAGCCTCAGCTATATATAGAGACAAATGAAATGTCCGTCTTGTCGCGATACTTCCTACAGTCATCTGTAAAAGAAGAAATTAAATATCTAGAAGAAAGAGGAATGTGTATATCATTTGTTAGGCTGGTATTTTTGTTTTAGCTATTGAAATGAGAATTCACGAAAACTATGCGAGAAAAGTGTTGATATCCCAATAAATTTTTAAATTTTAAGCTAATATCGATTAACACTAGGACGCCCGTACTTTTCAGCATCATTCAACGCCCTAAGCGGGTCATTTTGACCCATCGTAATTAATGAAGTAATTCCTCAATTTTCACGATAAAGTTTCCATTTTTACAATTTTTCTACAAACTACAACTCTTTTTATTTCCATAAATTGATATTTTTAGATTAGAAAACTAATAATTTTGACAATATTGATGATTTATTGATATACCTACTTACGGCATTAGTATCAGCTAATAATTTTTTCAATTTTTTTTAAATTTTCCTTTCATGAAATGGCATAGTTCAATAAACTACGAAGACCTTTCACATTATTTTATACTTATCTGTAACTTTTCAAAGTTTGGTTGCTATTAATAAGCAAAGTGCACTACAGTGCAAACATATTTCTGGATCAAAACTGGATCTGGACCCGTATGGGCGTTCAAGGTAAATTCTAAAAAAAAATAATTAATGGATTATTCTAGGGAGGTGAAAATTTGTGGACATAAAAGCCTGTTGAAATGAATAAAAGTCACGGGAGGAAATCCTGCTCTCATTCAAAATGGAATAAAGAAATGAATTTAAATTCATGTTTGGGTCAAAATGACCCACCGTGGGCGTTCTAGTGTTAAAAGAAAAAGGATACCTTGAGATCCAATGGGCACCTCACAACAAAAGACTCAAGCTTATCGAACTACCTTGACAAGGTCGACATATATTTTCCACCAAGTCTTAAGTAAATATGTCACTCCTCTCTTATTTTCCAGAAGTCAATGACGAGGATCAATGTCAAGGATATGCAGATAAGGCTGTCGTGAAAAATGATCTCCGCGTTTATCTTATCAGGGTGCCCGCCAAACGTCCGTCCGCAGAAATAATAATAATCATTCACCCACACTTGGCAATGCTTTAGGAAATAGATAGAAGAAAGGAAGAAAATCGTTAAAAAAACGCCGTTATAAGAGTTCCTGACCCTGTGGAAGAGAGTAAATCAATCCTGTGCACGTGGCCAAGTTTTCAGCCAGGATAAATTTATTTTGGACGCGATAATTTATCATCTGCACCATCAGTTACATAATGACTAGGGTGGTTCGAAAAAAGGCTTTTCTCGCAAATCGTTTCCCGAGGGGTGCCAAACCTAATCTTTTGCTATGACTAGGAAGTACGCACAGGGTTTTTGCTCAGAATTGAGGCTTTCCGCTCGAACCTGACAAAAAAAAAGAGTTTTTACGCACATTTTCAGGAATTATTGACTTTTTAAGGGTTTGTCCTCCATATTGCTTGAAATAATTTGTCTTTTAATTTTTTCTCCCACTAGGAGCAATAGAAAATATTTCATTTGACACATTTTAGTTGATATTTAAGGAATATATGATGTAAAAGTTTTATTTCAGAGTATTTAAGGTTGATTTTTCACTCATTTTTAAGAATTTTTCATGAGTTTTTGAAATTCTGCCATAATTTTGTGTTTTATCAAAAAACAGTCTACTACCTCTCGATTTTTTTCTTTAAAATCAGCTTTCTAATAAATTGGGACCATAAAAGTCATAGATTGGGAAAAAAAGTCAATTGAAAATGTAAGGCCACTTTTTCGGTTATGGTTAAATCCATTAAAGGTGCGCGCATACTTGTATGTTAATATACTGAAACGCACCAGTTGATGATCAAACTAACCTTAATTACCGACAGCAATCAGCTGTTTAAATTCAAACCAGAATTCAAGTAAACAGTTTCATAAATTTATATAAATTAATCAAAGGCGATTAATGCGATTGCGTACTACGTACCGTGCTTAGCTATGGTGAATATTTTAGAGCTCAATTTCGACAGATTTTCCACTTTTAGTATATAATATATTAACAAAAGTAAAAAGTAACTGTCGATGCACGAACTAAAATTCCTCTTGTGAGTGTGTGCCGTGTAATGCAGCTTATCAGAATATTTCAAAAATATAGCAAAAGCAACCCAACAGTTTCAGAAAATTCTGAACATCAAATTTAATCGGAGGAATATATTGTTCCCACAGAATTTTTGAAAAAGGTGATAAATTCAGCCATGACTCACTTAAATTTGGAGAATACAATGTTAGTTGCACAGTGAAATAATTTGAGTGAGAGAGCTACCGCATCCGTTGCTTCTTCAGCTTAGACCGCTGGTTTAATATCAAATGAGTTTTTAGTTTTCTCTTGCGAGGTGAGGTTTAGTAGACTAATTTAAAAAATACAGCTATTAAGGACCAAGTCTCGTTTAACATAACAGAGCCCTTTTGAAATACACATTTTTTGCATGTTTAACTTCATGTGTCTCAAGGCTCATTATATTACACACTTTCTCAGCTTTAGTGATTCCGACGTAAATATTCTGATGCATTATCTTTGAGATTTGCATTGCCATGTCCGTATATGTTACTTAGCAGTATTCACCATGCTCTTTGACGCATATTTTACTCATGATGACTGAATTCATCCTTTCATCTCTTCCTTATCCGGAGCAGCATCTTGAGAATTGTTGCTCGCGCCTGCTTGACTCAGTATGGTTAATTTTTGCCGTGAAAGCACTTCATGTGTACATGGGAACCCTTCTCATGATCTCTCCTTTGTTGGTTTCTGTCCAACGGTCCATTTGGGCTCCAAGATGACTTGCGTCTGGTGTTCCTTTTCGGCCAAGCACATGAACCCTCCATTGTTGCCTAAAAGCACTTGCGGTCACAATGGACTCGACAGGAGTCCTTTGTTGCCATGAAAACATCCGCTGTCGTACAACTACCGGTGATATTCATCCCCGCCTTAAGACCTGATTCAGATCACACTTGGCCAATACATCATAACCTTACATCGCGGATGATAAAGGAATGGATTTTAAAATTTTACCTTTCGTTAGTGGGGCCATGTTTAAAGAATGCATTCAAACAGTGAAACAGATTTATGATATATGAGTGAATAGTGTGAGGGGAAGGGTTAGACAAAATAAGTAATACATGGAATTTATAGCAGACACTATGAAAAGAAGGAAAATTAGGAGTCTTTAGAAAGGAGATCATTTCAATAACCACAATCCGTTTCTCGGAAGTATAAAGGAAATTTTCAGATGAATGTTATTCCCTCATGCTGATTTTTCTGTAATTTTACCAGTTTTTTTTTTCCTTAAATGATAATATTTTCTCAATTGGAATGATGTCAAGGGTGTCGGCGTTTGTTATCTCATTCCTAAGGGCGAGGGGAAGGAGTAAGAGACGTCTGTCTCCGTTTCATTCAGCCACATTTAATTGTAACTTTTACTACACCACAGACGTAAAACCCAAAATCTCGACCCGAGTCTCAATATATTAGTATCATCATCAGGTGAAATCAAAGGTCGGGAACTCTCTTACATCTTGGGAAAAAAGGGGGAAGAGTTGGGGGAAAGGTGAAGGGGGAGCGGAAGAAAGGAGAAGAGGGGGAGAAGAAGAGAGGGAGGTGGCTGGTATCAGTGTATAACAACCTCAAGGATAATGGAGGGGGAAGGGAAATAGCATTCATTAACTACACATACATCAGGATCATGCATTCTTCTCAAATATTTGAGTTGTTCCAGGGCATCGAGCTCAAGTGGACTGTTGTTACAATGTAAAATATTGGTTACAAATCCACTGCCATGTTCGTTGCTCATTTTTGCCCGTTTTATTCACTTTAAATATTCCCCGTTACTGGTATAGGACTCTTAATGTCATTTTTTTCTGGTATCGTAAATATCTACCCCCTGAACGTATTTACTAAATATAACTGGCTGTTTTATTCCGCCTACTCATCCAGTCTTGAAAATCCCTGGGAGTTAAAAAGAAGACAAAAGGTCAAAGGTTTTTGTGCGTTGAAAGAAGATTGAGCAATGTACCTTCTCTCAATTGTTTTGGACTCGGATATAAAAATTGCGGTGGGTATTTATAAACTTCTAGCCTCTCAGTCAGTGGTTAAATATTAAGGAAACCCTGTTTGAGGCTTTCACAGCGCTGGATTGCAGTTCTCTCCATTGTTTTTCGGGATAGCTGCGTCAAGTTTTATTCAAATGACGTTTCGTGGCCTATGCTGGCCACATCTTCAGATCAGGTCTGAGTGACAGAGTGATCAGGTCAGACCTGATCTGAAGATGTGGCCAGCATAGGCCACGAAACGTCATCTGAATAAAACTTGACGCAGCTATCCCGAAAAACAATGGAGAGAACTGCATTAAGAAAACCCATTTATTTTCAGTTGAATGTCGTTTCTCACTCCATAGTCTGACAATCTCCGAGGCCATAGGATTAAAAATCAAGGTGATTGTCCCTGGTACTCCTCAATACTGTGTTTATTCTTGTCTCCTACCCCCACTTGAAAGGCTGCTCCTATCTGGATCGGGCGGCTTTTGCTGCCACCTCTCCGAGAAACAATAACTTCGCGGACTAACTTCTGACTGTCTCCTAACCTATCTAGTATAGTTTGCCCTACTAAAATCAATGTTTTTTGCTTCATCCAGTGGAAATCTTAACGTTGTAACGCGCAGGTCTAACTCAACCACAGGTTCACCTTTCAGAGATACAAGAACCAATGCTGGCCTATGTAACGCCATTGATTATTCAAAGCCTCACAAACATTTCCCATGCTTTTCCGGCTACAACAGCACCAATGATACTTCAAAGAATGGCATATCATTTGTCTTTGAATGCATCCACATGGAAAATCAAAGCTAATATAGTTATGCAACGATCTAAATCATGGCCAAAGCCAGGTCTTGTAAAAATCGCTGGAGTAAAGTTTAGAGGTGTTCTTTTTTCCAATCATTGCATGTAAAAATGATGGTATTTAGTCACTCTCACGGATTTTTAGTCTTGCACGCATTTACCTTCAATTCCATTCTCTCCGTTGATTCACAAAACTTATCTAGGAGCTTCTATAATCCCTGTTGACTGTCTGTGATCAAAACAGCATCATCCGCATATAGAAGAACTCACACGTTTACATTTCCAATCAAAACACAGTCGTTTTTACTACATGCGTCTCTAACACATTTAAACATGTGTAAACAAAATAATAATAACATAATAATAAATCGATACATTCTCCATCCATCTCTTCGACCTCCTCTGAACCTCCTACACCAGCTTCCTCTCCTCTCTTACAATATCCTGTAACTCCTCGTCCGTTTTTCTCGCCACCCAGCTCACCCTCTCCATCCTCCTCCAAAACGACATCTCATCGCTCGAAGTCCACCAAAAGCTTTTCAAAATGACTAAGTACCCGACCCATCCAGCGCCACGCTCCATATGAGAGTTTTCACTGGTCTTTCCTTTACGTCACTCTGCTAGACCCCCGTCTTATTGATTTATTTCATAAACACGCATAAATATGCATAACTTCCAAATATGAATAAATGTTAGCGTATTGCTCCATTGTTTGAAATTCACAGCGGGAAAATCATTCACCTGGACAAGGAATCGAACCCAGTTCCCTCGATTTCGCGGCTAGTGCTCTAACCAATTAAGCTACCCAGGCGTCTTCTCTTCCTACACAGGCGTTTCTTTCACTGTGAATCTCATGGCGGCTTTAAGGAGCAGGTTGTCCTCACAGATACCGTGGATGTAATGCCAGCGGTAACCGCATGCGAGCGCTAAGCGCTACAGTCCACGGGTTAAAGCTCAACTTGGACATTTTGAACATATTTACTTTGAAAATAAGCGTATTGTGTTATATTATACATCTTGTGTTGAAGGGATGTAGAAAAATTCGCATTACGTTAACTTCCTGACATCTGAGTTGGAGAGGAGTTTCATTTCTACGCTCGTATCGTTGTCCTCTGCCTTCTTTCTTTCAACATTTATGCATGTATGCGTTCTTTGGACTCCCTTGTCTGGCGTTTGAGCTCTCCAGGAGATTCCTTCTCGCCCGAAAGCCGCCATCAAGAAGGCTCAAATCCGCTCCTCCCTCTATGCCGTAACACCAGGAGGCAGAGGAATCCGCGCTCCTTGAATCCGTCTCACTCCCGCGAGAGGGTCTCTCTTGTCTCTTTGATGTCAGTGCCCCATCACTCCCTTCCAATTTCCATTTCCTCCCCCAATCTTCCTCCCCCTCTCTCTCTCTTGCTTCAGACTTGCGGGGGAGTGAACGAATGTTTGGAAGATGGATACCACTTCCTTCCCACGCCGCCGCAAGACCGCATTAGCAGTTGACATTTAACTGAGTTGAATACATAATGTTTCATTAAACAATTCAATTGTTTTACTTGTTAATGGATTAATTCAGGAGCATAATTTTCGATGTTTCTGTTTCTCAAAGGGAACAGAAACAGTGAACAAGAAGGGAGGCATTGAGAGTCCTGCGATCAAAAGAGACAACTTGGCTAAGAAATGTTGTGTGCGTGTAATCTGCTGATTTGTGAACTCTGCGCGAAAGCACAGCGTGATACAATTTGTGACGGCTGCTCTCCTCGCAGGTGTATAAATATGGCTCGAAAAATAATATATTCAAATACGATACAATTTACTCTCTTATTCTTATTTCTGTTATAAATTAAATGTATAAAAACAAGACAAGAAAACTTTATATTTTTATGTTAATATTTACTCCTGTGAGAATATAAATAATTCCGCGATTGTACTTTGGTAATTGATTATTTCGAGGAAACCAAATAAGTTTTGGAAACTCTTGGTGTTTGAACATTTTTGGAAGGCGTTATGCTGACAATATGTATTGCCAATTCTTTTTATTCTGATGGGGCAATCAGTTTTCAGTGACCATTTGAGTTTCAGTGACTAATGACCAGGTGACATATAGTATTCCTTATTTCCTCTCGTGCTTTTCTCTATATCAGTGTCTCAACGGGCATTTTACTATTCACTAAATCCCTTTCAGATGTGTTTTGAATAGTGATATTTTCAGTTTCGAATATGTCCACCTTATATAAAAGATTGGTTAAAAAATGAATATTTGCCAACTCAATTGTAAATTATAAAACAAATACTCCACCGTTACTCCGAAAATTAAATTTTGGCGGCTCATGAATTACTATTGGCACATTTTCGATGCATTATCTTTGCTGTAAATAACATTTGAAAAAAATTGAAAAAAACCATGGTCATTGTGGATGGACTATGATTAAAGCTTGGTACACAACCGTTACCATCTATTAACTATAGTCAGTAGCAGGTATATCCCCACTAATTCCGATATTTTTAAAATTATTTTCTTCTTCTGCGTGCTCTCTGCATGTATCGCTTATCACTCTATTCATTATTCCTCCATTTCAATGTTCCCCGTTGTCTGTTTCTTCCACCAAAATTCTCGCCTCAATTTCAGATCCTTCAATTTCATACCGTAGACATGATTTAACTGTTTTCCTCGTCAGCCAAATTATTCTCCCCTCCCACATGTCAGAAGTCTCAAGCCTACACATCTCCTGCGTTGACAAAATGTCAAACGCGGACGTTCACTCACGTTGAAAACGGAAATTCATCTCGTTGGTAAATTCTAGCTAAGTAAATTGTTGCAATAAGCTCAAAAAAGTCAGAATCTGTTTGCTAACGGTAGACATCAAGTCATTCTTGAGACAGAGGGTGCCCGTCCTTGCGATACATTGCTGTATTTTTGCGTGGTGTCAAGCGTCATTAGCTAGTCGAGAGTTAACAAGGTGAAACACACATTTAAGTGGAGGATGAGGGCATGTAAGCTTTATTTCTTCATTTATGATTTTTTCTAACTGATCGATAGGTTTTTCAGCAATACTTATCCTTACCTACTATTTCTAACATAGGGGCTGTTCATAATCCACGAAGACAAAAATAGGCTACTTTTAAACTCTCCCAACGTGGGCGCTCGTAAACTTACTCCCATGTCGTCCATGTAGAATTTTCTTTTATTTGCGGAAAAAGCTGTGAAACGGGTAATTAATGGATTGTCACGGAGTATCTGTAATTTAAGGCTGATTTTACGGAAAGGTAAGTAAGAGAAAAACTACTCTTGTAGCTATGATAATCTGTCATTTTCTACAAAAAGTAAAATTAGAAACATGTCGTGTCGACTATTGACTAAGTAGACATCCCTCTAACCTCCCCGCCTCCCAACATGGACCTTCGTAGACAACCCTCGGGACCACTCCTTACCTCTTTTTGGTATCTACATGGAATATAGATAGCTGCATATCATTCCGTTTTCTATAAGTGTCAGTGGTCCACCATTGGATTTCTCATAAATTCCTTAGTTTGTCTCCCTCCTCATGTTTTGTTCAGAATTCCTATCCTTTTCCTTCCTCTTCCACGGCTTTCCTTCCTTTCCACTTTCTCTTCCCCAGGGTTCTCCCCTCTATTACTCTCTTCAACATTCCCTCTCTTTTCAATGCGCCCTCCATCCATCACTTCTGCCTCCGAACCTTCGCAACTACCTTCCTCTTCACTTCAACCATATCCAATATCTCCTCGTTCGTCCTTCTCGCCACTCAGCTCACCCTCTCCATCCTTTGCAATGACCAAGTCTCCGACCCATGCAGCTCCATGCTCCATATTGGAGTTTTCCCTAGCCTTTTCTTGACGTCTCTATTCAGACCTCCCCTCATCAACTTCCTTCTCTCTGAAAATGTTTCTTTAAGCATAGCTGTTTTACTTCTCGTGTCCCTACCACCAAACCTATTCTCCTCCAAAATACTACCCAAATACGTCAGTGTGACTTGCTCTATTCTATGCCTTCCCACTCTTATATTCATTCCCATCTTCTTGCTTCTAGAGAATATCATCACTTTCATCCTCTTATGCTTTATCTTAATAATGTAAGCTTAAACATACACTTTATATAAGCTGGCTCTCACGAATAAACTTATATATATAACACGGTGCATTTCTCAATATCTTGGGTTATGTGCGGGTGGAGGGACGCAGGTGTGAACGGCGAAAATATCTTATCGGCGCCTTTTTCCTTGAGTTGTGGGACTCTCGGCACGCGGATGAAATGGAGAGGGATAGGCACGGAGAGGAAGGGTATTCTTTGGGGAATTCGGGCAGGAGTCCTACCGTGGACGCCTCCAAAACCCATTTCTCTGTCTCTCTTTCCATATCACCTCTCCCCTCTCTCATCCACGGCCACATCTAACACAAGCCTCGTCCGTAGCTTTCCTCTCGGATCAACCCTCCTCAGGGCCCTCCTTCCGTTCCTATGATTAAAACTTAACTTATGATATATCGTAGAGTACACACACACAAAACATAGGCGGCACAGCATTAAATAAACTAGGTTTTGTTAAGCGTATAATCGGAAGGTCCTTTGATGAAAAAGTAAAAGAGAGATGCTAATTCGCTTTGGTTAGGCCACACCTCGAATACGCTAGGTGCATTTGGGGCATTGGCCATAAAGATTTAACCAAAAAATTAATAAAATACAAAGAAAAGCAGCATGTTTCGTTCAAAACCTTTACGGCCTAACATATAGTGTCTCGCAACTTTTAGAGGGATTAAATTGGGAGCCCCTAGTGACTCGGAGGTCACTCGCTAGGCATAGGTTGCTTGAGAAATTCAGAACTGATGTGTATCAGAGTGATACAGAGAATGTGATCGTGACGCTTCACTACATTTATAGGTCTGATAGAAGCGATAAAATAAGAGAGATACATTGCAGAACGGATAGGTACATGAATTCGTTCTTTCTGCGTACAATAAGCGACCACATTTAAAATATTAGCAGCACTCAATACACACAATTAAAACATTGTAATGACTTGTGTTTACAGTGCAGAATTCAAAATTTAAGAGAAAATCATATGTGAATACGTGTTTATATTAAACCTTGTACTAAAATATTTATTAGGAATCATTAAAGTTAAATTAAACGTTTGTTTTCGTGTTTAGAAGAAAATCTGTACTTATACCATCGAAATATTTCGAAATATACGACAAGTCTCTTATGACTACATGTTGAAGTGGCATTAAATTGCCAAGAAACCAAATCGGCAGCTGCAATATTTTTCAATTTTATCAACAAATATTAATAATGAGAACACGTATGTAAAGTTTAACGCCAATCTGTAAATGGACGAAAATAGTTGAAACCACCTTAAGGCCTTGGTGAATTTGAAATGGAAACAGATTTATTAAATTGCACTGGATACAAAGCCCTTTGAGAAACAAAGAAACAATGCTTTTCCTACATATTTGTATGTTCAATATATATTAGTTCCTACAGCGTAACGGAAAAGAAGTTACATAAAAAGTGAAAAAACAACAAATACAGGGATATAGCATTAACAATGCTATGAGAAGTTATAAAACTTTTCCTTAAAGTTCCGAGGAGTGTTTACATTTTTTATTTCTGGCTGTAATGAACTCCAGTCCAAAAATGTTGATTGGACTTTTAAAGATTTGTCATAGGTTCTAATGTTATTAGCTGGGCAGTGCAATAGTGACTTGCTTCTCCTTGTATTCATACGTCTGGGCACAGGTCATATCAGAATAGGCAAGATGCAGATAGAGTGGTATGGATAGAAATAGGGTGGAGGGTTTAAAAAATATCTTCTCCGTCATTAAAGGAACAATCAATGGATCCCTATTGGCATTTTTTACGCGTGAACAAGTTTCTTGAACTCGTAACTATGCGAAATCTTTAATTTTAGGGTCTATGTATTTCAACAAATCGGAGAATATGTGTGTGAGAGGAGATGCGAGGGAGCCTCAGTGTCGTCCCATAAATGTTTAGACATTTATAGATCGATCTATCATTCTATCCATCTATCTTCTCCCCCATTCTGTCGACTTCACCCTTTCGCCTCTTTCCCCAAGAGGGACAGGGAGACGGAAAGAAAGACGGAAGGCAAGGCGGAGAGCGAGAGAGGGGGAAGAATCCGGCCTCATCTATCATTTTTTCTCCTGTCCCATTCACGGAGCCCGGAGCCCGTCTTCTTGGCCATTACAGCACTTTTGCGTGACGCTATCTAAATCATTTCCGGGTTATCCATTGCATCCGGCATTTATGAGGGTATATCTGACGTTTTCGCCAGTTGCGTTGGCTGCGTGTTTTTCTTCTGCGTTTTTCGTCATTATAGGTCTCTGCATGCGCTCAATATACACCCCATATCCTAATGCAATGAGTTTTGAGGAGTGTGGAACAGCAAGTGCCGCACGACCACATGACCTGAGCGCATTCATTCATTGGTTGTTCAATCCTAAGATTGGTTGACTGCACCCCTCCACCCTTCCCTAATCGAAACCTCCTGGTATCTATCCCTATGTACTTTCCTCATTATTTGTTCCATGAACATATTCCTGGGTCTTCCTCTGAGGACTTTTCCTTCTATTTTTCCTTCAATTATTTTCTTTTCAAACCCATTGTGTCTCAGCATGTGTCCAATCTATCTGGTTCTCCTTTTCCCTATGGTGTACCGTATGGTCCTTTCCTCTTCTACTCTCCTGTAAACTTCATCATCTCGTATTTTGCTCGTCCATTTTATCATTCACATCCTCCTTCAGGACCAGGTGTTGAGTGTTTCAAGTCTTTTCTGGTAAGTTTTTCCAATGGTCCATGCATCTGATCCACAGAGTGCCACGGTCCACACAAATGATTTCACATACTCTTTCCTAGTTTGTATTTCTATATTCTTTGAGCACAGCGTTAGTGAAGCACAACCTTCCGGTTAGTTTTTAAGCATATATGTACCATATAGTATTTTCGCATGTATATACCTTAGCTATTTAAGTATATCTACCTTATAGAGAGCATTGTAACTGATAAGTAACTTGGTAACTTTTTCCACATTGATTTATTTTGAAAAATACGACCTAGGTTTCGACGAAGCTTGTTATCATCAGGTGATGCTCGCCCTGTTGTTGGCATATAGACTTGCACTAATATTGTATCTGTGGGTTTTGCTTCTATCCTAACTAGTATGATTATTTTCTCGTGTTGTTATATGATGGCGATGATGACGAGCTTCGTCGAAATTCGTGATTTATAATAAATCTATGTGGAAACCAAGTTACTTGTTATTTACAATGCCAAGCATTTCGCGATTCCATGAAGTCACGCCCGAGGCAACGTATTATAAATGCCTATGATGGCTGGAGCGCAAATCGTGAGTCAAATAAGACATTGTTATGAATTGGGCTTACGGTACGGAGTTCAAAATATATATGCAAAAATCGTATGCTAGTAAATGTATTGTTTATTTGGCATGATACGTTGATATTCAATAGAAATAAATATATGTAATAATATGTAACGCATGTTTTTTTACGTTTAGAATAAAATCTGTACAAATGTCATCGAATCATGAAGAAATATGTGAAAATTAAGTGTCATACGGCTACGTGTTGAAATAGCTCTAAATTTCCAAAAATCCAATTGATCACATTTTTCGTTTTTATCTTTGTATATTACTAATTAGAACACGTTTGCGAAGTTTCACGAAAATCTGAACACAAGTGAAAATCGCTCCAGCTGATTCGTCAGCGTATTAAGCGAAAAGAAGGTTCATTGTTTCAGCAGAAATTCTCTAGAGTTGAGATGCTTGCTCATTTGATTAAATATATTGCAAAGACGACCGCCAGTTTTTTTATTCTGGGCTTATTTAAATGAACTACCACATTCAAGGAAATTATGCAAAAACGTGGAAGTAACGAAAACTACCAAGTAAACAAAAAGCTGTTAACTGTTCATAGGATAAAGCTAGTTGTAAGAGGTAGTAGCAATCTAGAGATAAGGTAAAGTTTTTGTTGAGAGAGAGAAGGTCAAGAGAATGACCCTTGCAGAAGAGGGGAATCAAATGGATTTCTCGGAGAAGAGATCTTTTGGAAACGGACTGGTAGAATTGGCTTTCGAGAAGAAGACTTGTTTCCAGTGGATTTGAATGGGACACTTAGTGAGAAGATTATTAGGAGTTCAGGTGATGGGAAGGAACCATTTCAGGTATTATGATGAGGGAACCTCAAGCCGGATAATATTTGCGATGCGCAGGGTGCAAAAGGCACAGAAGGTATGGAAGAGTTTTAGGCGTAACTTTGTGGAAATATTATGTATATCCATATTTGTAAGAATTAAATAACTCAGCAGTAATTTCCACTCTTTTAATGGAAACAGACCATAGTTTTGACACCTGATGCCATTTTTAAGGTACAATTGTTAACAATTCGATTCTATATATACCTTTTAGCCAGAATAAAGATAGGTGAGAGAGGTTAGGCTATGGCGGAGGATAGGGTAAGGAAGGGGTCATCAGAGGTGGGTGGGGGGTTCAAGGTGACGTAACAGGAAGTAAACAATGGTGGGGGAACCAGAAAAAGAAAAGAACGTGTCGAGTTGAAGGTCAAAAGATAGCCAGATTATGGATCACAGAGCCTGTGGGGAGACATTTTGAATAGAGTTGATTGAGTCATAAAAACTACGTCATTACAAATATTGTCCGGGCTATTCACAATTACAAATTTCTCGTAGAAATCCAGTTTAGGCCCTTCGGCATTGCAATATAAAATACCCAAGTCAAAATCGGTAAATTAAATAAAACTATTCAATTGTTTGACAAAAAAGACTTTTTTAATTTTTAATGGAACTTCTTCTATGTTATATAACACTATCCCTAACTTTTTGGCTAGTTTGACTTATATATGTAATATCACAGTCCTCACATTTTAACTTGTGGACTGCACTTCTGTCCAGCTAATCTCCCCCTACCTATCTTTGTTCTGGCTAGGGGTTGTATACTATAGAATTGGCATGTTAACAATTGCACCTTGGTGATGCCATAAAATGTTAAAACCATGGTCGGTTTTAATTAAAACAGTGTGAAAATTACTATTCCACTAATAGTATTTGGACGTTGGCTGTGCGCAGACTTGAGATGCAGTGAATGAGTCAATGATTATGGTAATTATTTAGTTATTTATATTATTTGTTAGTTTTGAACCGTAGGGTGGACGATTTTTGGAACATTACACACAAAATTGCAGGTGACCGAGATCTAGCAACACCTGATTTATGCATAGAGAATTAGAAGTCGAGAAAGAATGATATGTCTCCCTTAAATATCCTACTTGCATGGCAATAGTAAATGTTTGGTGATCTTCACCCCCTGCCACACACCCTCGTGGTGGCTCGCAGGGTATTACGTAGATGTACGTAGATCTGATTTATGCATAGAGAATTAGAAGTCGAGTAAGAATGATATGCCTCCCTTAAATATCCTACTTGCATGGCAATAGTAAATGTTTGGTGATCTTCACCCCCTGCCACACACCCTCGTGGTGGCTCGCAGGGTATTACGTTTATGTACGTAGATCTGATGTATACATAGAGAATTAGAAGTCGAGTAAGAATGATTTGGCCAGAGCGTGGGTGGCGGAGTGGTTAGTGTGACTGGCCTGGAGCATTTGCATCGAGGGTTCGATCCCCGCCCGATTGATTTCGACTCACGAGGTTTTGGATATGGGCTTATCCTTTTTTTTAGTATTTCAATGCCAAAGATGATGCATTGTGAGTAGAATAAGTAGTCGTAATATGTTCAATTATTAGGCGTTAAAACGAGAAAATTCGACTTTTGCAAACTATGTATTAAGAGAGAGTCACTTCGTTGTTTGAATACTTTGTTTTAACCTTCGCTTTGCTTTTAAAAGAACAAATGCAGTGCCCTAGGGTTAGAATGATGAATTTGCGTTTCTCTTCGAGTTTTATTGCCGATTCATTATGGTGACGGAAGATGTAAATAGGGCAAGTGTTTCAATTAGGCAGCTTGCAATCAGGTTATTCAAAAGCGGAGGAGTAATGAAAAGGGAAAAGAAAGCAAATCTTCATTTGAGAGTAAAATAAAAATGTCACTTAACTGTAACGACATGACTAAAAAGAGAGAACTCTTAGTATTTTCCACACTTAAAACTTTAATTCCCGACCCAGGTTTCGACTGCCTTGCAATCATTTTCAAGGTACATTATGCATGGTATGCGAGTTAATATATAGATCTCGGGAGGGGGGGGGGTTTGGGGGAAGAAGTGGTTGTTTGACGTCAGAGACGTGCGTCACGGTCAGTGGGAGGTGGTGGGGGGAAAGGTATGGATAATAGGGGAGAGTGGGAGGGAAAAACACACTCAATTAGCAGATTCTCACTTATGCTCTTGGCAGCACTGAAAATTTCGAAATGTTTTAAGTAGTCCAATTTGGCTCCTTTCTTCTCAACATGTAGCACTTCCGGCAAAAAGTCACAAAAATGGTCCTCTTCGATTAAATGTTTAGCAAAGGCTGATGAGATATCTCCTTTTACCCAACACGCTCTAAGTTCTCGAGCCCTTACTGAGATGGCTCGACCACTTTGTCCAATGTATATCGAAGCACAATTGGGAGTAGTAGATTTAAGCTTATATGCACCACTTTTGTTCACAGGTGTCACTTCTTTTTAGTTTTTGGGGTGTAAAATGAAACATTAAACTTGTTCTTAACTAAGAGGTCTCTCTTTTTAGTCATGTCGGTAGAGTCATTCTACAAAGTTACGCCTTCAACAATTAAGTTTATACTTAACTGTAACTTAAGGTGGCAGTTTTAGCCGGCTGTTATTGTATTCTTACCAATATGGATAAGACACAGAGATGACCGTATGTTGTCACGCGAACATATAGTGAGAGTGAGAACGCGGCAAAGAACAATTGAAGTAAAAATGCTTAAAAAATCTACTCATTACTAAAACCAATGCCAATGGTAATGTTTAGCCTGTCAGAAGGCTATTTCAGAGGAAAACTCATTTAACTTTCCATAGGTGTTGAGCAAGACTCCTGTGGCTGAGACTTGGATTAATGTGGATAAACTGTTTCATTTCTTGTGGAATAATCTGGAGAATTACAGCCTTCAAGCATAAAATACCGAGTCATAGATAAGGGTATTGAGCCGATGGCTGAAAAACGTAAGATATTTTGCGAGCATGCGCCATATTTCTTTCACATGGACGACGCCCCCGTTCAGCCCACTGTGAAAGAAGCACGGTGTTTCCTCGAAGGAGAAGACGCTCACAGTAGCCATGAAGGGGAGAGATCGCAAATTGAGATTCTGAACCTTAAATACTGCATTTTACTCTCGCTTTCAAAACCGTTTCCCGCTCCAGGAAAACTTAAGTGACTACAAGAACTCATTTAGGTAAAACTGACGCAGCATTAAAAAAAATAAACTCTATCCACCGAACGACTGGATATTCAATAATATAGCACCAAATCGCTCTAGAATTGTATAAAGGGTTCTTAGATGTCATGAAGAATGGGGTGTTGCGGGAATATCTTGGAGGGAAGGCCTGGGAACGGGGTGAGGAAAACCTTGCATTTGTTTGAAAAGGTAATGGACATCACTTAGGGTGAGTATGGTTTTCGTTTTTTTTTATCTGTCAAATTGGTTGAGAGCGGAAAGAACTTAGATAATAGTGCAATCCCTTGCACTATTATCATTGCAAGTAAAGTAAAGTAAGCATTAAAGAGTAAAAGCATTGTGTCCACAGAAATACAATCAAGAAGATATTATTCCCCCCTCCCCCCAATAAACTCGGCTTATGGAAAGAAAAATACAGAAATTCATGCGGTGAGCCCCTTTCAAGGTCGTATTTTATTATTTTTATGTATTTTCACTTTCTCTCTCCCCCCGTTACCCTCTCTCCATCTGCTTCCGCACTTTCACGTGCATTACCCACACACACGGACACAAAGAAACATTCGTGCCGGCGCGAAACAAGGCATAAATCTGTCGGGATTGTACCTTCCCATTCTGGGAGAGGCTCTTGGAAATGTGGGAATGTTTATGGCGTCGGTGAGATGGGCGGAGAAAGAAATTAACATCTCTCCCTCATGTGAGGCCACGATGAGCGAAGGTGAGGGAGGATTGTGCAAGAAAGAGAAAAAGAAAAAAAGAAGGCTTTGAAGGTAAAGGAATCGCGGGCATAGGAGAGGATAGGGAAGATGTAGAGTCACAAATAGGTATATAACCAGTGATTGACAAACAACCCATCAGTTTTAATGGAATAAATGTACTCTATAGACTTTTCTGAGTTCCTTCTAAATTTGAAAGGTGAATTATCCTAATAACGATCAAGTCTGCTGAGCATTTTTTCAAATAATTTTACTTACATTAAGAAAGTTACTTTTTTCCTTTGCTTAAGCATTGCGTTCTGGCGAGAGCAGACATGTTTAATGAATACAGCTGGTATTGACTGCCTTGTTTATCCTACTGTATTTTCAGCTGTTATTTCAAGATATTATAGTATTTCAACTGAAATAAAAGTAACTTTTGGTTCAAATTTTAGCTGAAGAAGTAACTATATACTTGAAAATATATGAATTACTTTGTTTACAACAGGTTTTGCTCTCTTTTCAGTAATGCAATCTACAATATAGAAAATAATCCTCCACCTGCCTGGTATCGCCTCCTCAGATAATTTACTATGAGCTGGCATTTCAAGAGTAAATGATTCTTCTTATACTTTTTTTGAAGTGAGGCTTAAATATCTAAAAAAATTGCGCTTATCCAATAAAAACAAAGCGAAGGTAAAGGAATGTCATTTTGAAAGAACGAGATTTATGCTATTCATCGCAAAGGTGAATGGTGTATCCTATCACGCTGAATGAACCACGTCAACCTTATGGAGAATCGTATAAGTCACTATACAAGAGCCCCATATCTATGTGGCAGGTATACAAATGCAACAGCATATTTCTAGCATATTTGTATACGATATAAGCGGGGAACGTCTTACGAACCACTGCCAGGCATGTTACTTCGGACTCAGTAAGGCTGCCGACTATGCCTTGAAAACCTATGGTGATGAAGTACCAAATAAATCTCTTCTGTGGTATTGTTGATGACAATTCTTAATTTTTAACTAATGCGTTAATACCTATATAAAAACTAGCTTAAGCTGCCACCTTCGGTTTCATTGAATTTTACTCTCAAACAAAGGTTTGCTTTCTTTTTCCTTTTCAGTACGTCTTCGCATTTGACGAAGCTGATTGCAAGTTGCCCAATTGAAACAGTTGCCAAATTTACATCTTTCGTTATCATAATTCAGATAGCATTTTTAGCTGTACCACAAACACTCTTTTCTATACATAAATCAGGTGTTGCTAGATCTCGATCACCTACAACTTTGTATGTGAAGTTCCAAAAATCGTCCACTCTACGGATCAAAACCACTACATCGATAAAAAAATTACTCTAAACATTGACTCATTCGCTACATCTCAAGTCTGCGCTCAGCCAACGTCTAGATATTATTATGTGGATATAAACTAATGGAGAAGATACTATTTGTAATTATTATTGATTGTTTATGACAGAAAAGTACATGTATGAACGTAATCGATAAAATATTATCGTTAGCTACTATCAGAAAAATATTTTTCCCAAATTGGAATGCCTAATGAAATCACAGTCACTCTTTTGGTGCGACATGAGCTTGATATATGCAAATTACTGGGAGACATGCAGTCTGTAAACTCCAGCTTATAGATACTTTCATGAGTGGCTATGTCTGACGCCACATGGACCAGCTCGCTGTGACTCTAGTAACAATATATGGTAAGGATTGAGCGCGACCTCTATTGCGTACATGCTCGAACGTAGGAGAAGAAAACAGTCGACAGTCAGTGTCCGCAGGAAGTATCTGTAATATGCGCACGAGCCAGCCGTGTAGGATGGGGGCGGGGCAAGGCTTAAAAAACGATGTGAGAAAGGCGTGCGAGGTAGTAGAGAGGAAGGGACAAGGTGTGGGAACACCTCCTTTCTCTTTTTTCGCACATTTCAAAGCGCCGCCGACAGTCTTAAAGGATTCAGACATGGGCGAAACGCAACGTAAAAAAAATACGGTAGGATGCGCACGAGCAGGTGCAGTGGGTGGGACCAAGATGTCAAATGTAAGGTGGGGGCCGAAGACATGTACCAATGGAGGATAAAGAGTGAAGGGAAAGGGTTGTGCCGTGTACGATAGAATGAAAAACTTGTTTTTCGTCCCGAAATAGCTCACACAGGCAGTGTTTTTTTCGTGGAGTCACGAGTCACTTACACGGGTTGAACGGAAAAAATGCTACCATATCGGCGTCAAATGTTTACCCGTAAATTGACTATTAAGCTTATCAGCGAATATAGACTGTCTTGAAGGCAGGTTAACTTCCAGCCTTAACCGTCCATCACGCTGAGTGATCTAGAGGCAACATATAGAAGTGTTTATTTCTTGTCACTAATTAAGTTTCTTTACGTCTATATGTCTTTGTGGCATCAATTGAACAGCCTTGCAACGAAAATATCTCTCATTCGTAATTTTTAGTTCCGGATTCTGCCACGAGGGGAATGACTTGAGGAATGGACGCATATGGACAAAATTATAACTTTTCTGAAAAAGTAACTGATTTGTGTAAAAGTCAAAAGAGTAACTTTTACGTTCAAAGTTGCTTTTTCAGTTACTTGTTAGAAATATTTGAAAAGTAACTTTGAAAAGTTATTTTCGGCAATTTGGATAAAATAAATACAAACTTCAAATTCAAGAAATATTTATTTAACTTTTACTTAAAATGTCATCAAACTTAAATAACATTCGCGAAGATGACACGATGACAAGTATTCATGACACGAGATCGCCGAGTAAGGCATTCGTGCCCTCGAGGAGATGGTCTTCGAGTGTTCTCGTCTGAGGGTGCGTTCCTAAACTTTGGCGGTCATTTCACTCGATCTCGCTTTTCTTTGGATGTATTCGTCTGAAAATATTCATTGCATTTGCAAAACTACCTAGATATATCACATTCTTAGATACCGTTTTATTTTCCCCTTTGTCTGCTGGGAAAGACTTGTGCCCAAATTCGAACAGGTCGACATTCGCCAAAAATTAACGAAAAAAATTAATTGCAGTTAGTTTTGTATCAGTTTATGTATACTTTTAACGATAAAAAGTTAACCCTTCTAAAGAGTAACTGTAAATTTTAAGAGTTTACGACATTTTTAACAGTTTATGTTAATCGTTAATTTATTAAATCGTCAATCCCAACTATGAATAAGGTGAGAGACTCGGAGGCTACACGCTAGGCTTCGGCTGCTTGAGAAATTCATAACTTATGTGTTTATAAGCTACACAGAGTATATTATCACGACGTCTCTGTACATCTTTAGGTCTGATAGAAGTGGTAAAATCAGAGAGATTCACTGTCAAACAGATAGGTACAAAAACTCGTTCTTATCGCGCACAGTAACCGACCACAGTAAATGTTGAGCTCCTCAAAATACACTGCCATAATACACGTCACCATTTCTCCTCCCAAAACCCTATCCCTTACTTCATTAAACGGCTGGTGACCTAACACCCCCTGCCACACGACCATACTGCGGCTTGCAGGGTAGTATGTAGATGTAGATGACTACATTCAACTTTATTTTGAACCAGTGGTTGACCGTGGAAGTTTCATTAAACTATGAGAACGATGAGATTTTTTATTGGAAATTTTTAATCGCTTCTCTCTTTCGTGGAGAGAAAGATTTCCCTTCATTTCTTAACTTTCTTTTTTGTGTTCTTTGGGCTGTCATTTGGGAGCCTTCTCTCGTAGTGTTGAACCCTCCTTGTCTGCCATTTCCCTCCTCTTCATTCTTTCGTCACTTGCGATCGTTAAACACATTACCCCATGTTGGCCTCTCTTCGACCTTTCCTCTCTCTCCCTTTATCTCTCTCTCTTTCCTCTTGAAATTCCCTCCGTCTCTCTTGCTCGCCCATTTCAGTTTGAAACAACGGGAATGAAATGATATTTTTTTCTGTGCGCCGCTATACGAGGCGATCCCCTGACGTCCACATTTGTTTTTACCAGGTTTCGCTCCGGAGAGAACGAGCCTCTTGTTTTGGTGGGCAAGGGTTTGAATAGGGGGATATGGATGGGTTAGGGAGGGGGAGGGGAGAGGATAAAAGGATTCAGGATTCGTGGAGGATCCGCCACCCTAACGCCGTATCCCTGGGACTCTCCGTGGGAATTCCGTGGCGTTATCTCCGTGGACAGGTCTCCTACTCCCCTGTGACCCTAACAGTCCCTTGTCAGGGAGTAGGAGATCCCCACGAATTTACCAAGGAGCGAATTCCACACTATGGTTACACTTCCTGTCCTGAAAAATGGAAATAAACGAGTCAAATAATGCTTTGGACGTATCTCGGCTTTTTATATTTTCCAGACTGACGCGATATATCGACAAAATGTGTCTTATTTAATGCATATAACTTTTATGACCGAGGCTATTTACGGAGGAAACAGTGAGAATTGCTGCGGAAACAATCATTCTACATCATAGATACTGCATTTGTTACATTTATCTCTGTATGAATATTTTGGAACCTTCTGACAAACCATATGGCCTAGAAGGACCAAGGACCTATATATACAATATCGGAAAACTTAACTAATCTAACTCGCCGGAGTCTGGATTCGAACTTGCATTCCCTGAATCAAAGCCCGATGTTTTAAGACGGCGAACAATAACAAAGTGACTTACATCCCCTTTTTGATTTCTAAATTGTCATATCTTGGTCAGTTACAGAATTTAACGAGTTCTCTGTCTGAAATGAACAAAAAAATCCTTACTTTCCCCCCTGCTTTTTCTCTCATGTTAAATTCGATGGTTCATGGCTTCAAATACAAGATCAGGTGAAGAATTTTGGAAGATAGTATATTTCAATCTTGTGTAAATTTTACATGGAGGAAAAATTGATTATTCGACGCAATTTCTCCCAGGGAATAATAATAATAAGTAAGCACCTGCGAATTATATTGTTCGAGTCACTAATGCAGTACTGTAATGCGTAATCTATATCTATTCTATATCTGTAATGCGTATATCTAATCTGTGTCTGTAATGCGTAATCTATATCACAGTACCTTAACTCATTGGAGTTCATGCTGGATCCTGTGTATTTGTCTGAAGATAGTGAATAAACAAACTATATTCCTCAATTAAAACACGTAATTTAATTTACTTCGCTAGTGTACATAACAAGTTTTCAAGAAATGAAGTCATATATGAAGAAAAATAAGGATTAGGAGGAATTTTGGAATTTTTTTACTTATAGAGTGGTGGTGGAATTTCTTTAAGGAATGTGTTTTTTCTCTCTCTTTATTAAATTCTCTCTAAATTCAACACATTTCTTCGTACAGGGTATTTCGCGTTGAAGTTCTACGCAATGAAATTGTTCGAGGTAAACACCTGTAAAATGGGAATGGACTTTTGCTTCGTGGGCTATTGCATCATGCAGAGTTCTATATATATACTCCATATCATAATTTCCATAGTCCTTGATATGAGCACCTTTTCTTTTTATGCTACTATATAATTCACAGTAAAAGGGGACTCCTGGGTTTCTTAAAACGTAAAAGAACTCGGTGTCTTGTCGGTAGATCTGTGTCTGGAATGCTAATTTAGCCGAATGTTGTCCACACCGTGAAATTCACAGAAGTCGTGTCTTATTTGGAAAAAAAGATTTCTCTTGTTGTAAAATTATTTTTTCGCTCTGAAAATACTGAAAATATGGCTTTCTTTATGGTTTAATAATTATTTCCTTTTATCTAAATGAATTACTAATATCAATGAATGAAACTGTCAGGCAACTTTTGGGATAAATACGCAACATCCGACTCATATGTGTCTGTCTGTTTCGAGTGAATTAGATGATTATTTCTTTTTTTGTCCTTTATAATTTTGTTGACACAATGATATCTATCTATAGTCATTGATTTAAAGATATCAATATGTGTAGGTGAGTGCAAATCGGCCTTTACAATTTTATCCAGAGGTAGCATAGTTTCTGTATATATTACCCGGTAACCTACAGCCTTAAGGTTAAGCTATCGCGCAAACTTTAAAATAGTTCTATAACATTTGACTTTAGGCAGTTTCAGGTTCAAATAAATACATGACGGACGGCATGGTTTATCTCTGATTTTTTACTCCCCATATGTCGACATACGGTTATGATATTCTCTGGAAAACCTCCATCTAAAAGGAAGTAAGCCATGAGTAGAAAGTTATAGGATTTTTCAGTGGCCGGGTCGAAAAACGTGCCTGAAAGGTTGATGCCCAGCGTTAACTTTGTATTGCTCTACTGTATACAGCGTCTCTTAAGTTTAAAGCATGCAATATTTCATGCTGTTGTGGCATCATCTGGGCCAGCAAAGGAGGGTTTTTCTGGTAAAGGAGAAATACGGATGAAATGTGCAAGAATTGTCAGCAAATATTGAAAGGAAAGTTGAATGCAGACTGAATCGTTTTTGTAGCAGAAACTAGGGTTCTAAAAAATGTGGACGAGAATAGGCTGCATGTGTTGGAGATGTGGGTGTCAAAAGTGAACGGTGTCCGGACAGGTAGGCAAACGAGGAAGTTAACATCGTGTTAGATGAATAGGTTATGCTTCTGGATGGGATGAGGTGATTTAAATGGGTGATGAAGGATAAAGAATTGTAATGGGCTGCAATAAAGGGCGGATAATCGGAGGAAAGATAAAAAATACTCATGATGTATGGGGTGAAGTGATGTAAAATCGTGTAAGGATATTTGGCCAGCGGGTGAAAAAAATAGAATGATAATTCGTTCTTGTATTTAAACGTTCCTCACCACTAAATACCCTCGACTTAGAACAAATAATTTATTTCATGTTGGTAAAAGAGAATACGTATAATTGATATAGTGAAGACAACGTATTCCAAGATGAAGAAAGAATTACGATAGATGGTAGAGGCCTTCATCAGTAAATACCTTTAGGACCTTTGCCATGCTTTCATTGAAAAGCTACCTTAACCGGCAGGATACATCATCATCCATTCATTTCTAAATTCTACCAGCTGATTGGTACGTTTTACGGCAGCATTCATTGTAACGTCCTAATTTCTTGCGTATTGTTCTGCTTTTCTGCCATTAAAACCCTCATAAAATGTTCGTATCATCTTTCTCTTCTTATTTCGTCCAGAATACTTATTCTCTTCGTTTCTCTTTCACACTTCCCCAGTATTCTAGGGTTTATTAACATCTTCAACATTCCCTCTATTTTTAAAACATTCTTCTCTTCTGCCTTCTTCAAACCTCTACCACTAGCTTCCTCTCCTCTATAACCATTTCCAATACCTCCTCGTTCGTCCTTCTCGCCACCCAGCTCACCCTCTTCATCCTTCTTCACACCCACTTCTCAAACGCCGCAAGTCTACATGCCTCCTCCCTTCGCAATGACCCAGTCTACGCTCGATACAATGCCACGTTCCATATCAGAGTTTTCACGAATATTTTCTTTATGTCTCTACCCAGAGCCCCAATCATCAATCCTCTTATTTTTTATAATTCTTCTTAAACTCTGGCAATCCAACAACTTACATCCCCACAATTTAGTCCATTTTCTATGAAGATACTACCTAGTAACGTAAACTGCTCGAATTACTCAATTTTATGCCCTTCCACCCTTATATCCTGACCCATCTCCTGGCTTCCAGAGAATTTCATCCCTTTCGTCTTCTCATGGTTTTTCTTCATCTCATGCCTCTCACAATCCACCTATAATGCATTCATCATTGAATGTATCCCTTTGACTGACTGACGAACCAACGTTTGCTCACCAGCAAATCTCATGGACTTTATCAGGTCCCTTTCTACCTCCATTCCTACCACCATATCTCCCCATGTCTTAATTACCGTTTCCTAAATTATTCTTTTAGATTTTTATTTATCCAAAAGTACTATTTTTCGCATATTCAATCATAGTAACAATTATTTGGCAGTTTAAAAATAGGGAGGTATGTAAAATAAGGGTATGTATTTGCGTGTAGTCTCAAAATATTGATTTATTCCTAGCAACCAACACGCAGAGTCTATCTGTTTTGCCATGTAATTTTAAATATTCAGAATAGTTTTTAAAAACTGAGAAGACGCAGCGCGGTACGCGGTTCAGGACTTCGTAGATTTCAGCGTTGACACGAGAGAGCGCGACCGGCGACTTTGGTGGCATGCGCTCTTCTTTTGGGGGAACTACACGACAGAAATTGAAAATATTGGGGCCAAAACATTTGACCTGCGCACATGGGCCTGTGCATGATGTGTTGTTGGTAGCAACACAGAAGCAATTAAGAACGCCAAATGCTCCACAGTCATCAGGAATGACAGAAAAAGTCGAAGCGTCAAAATTTTACCTGCGAAGCGACACGTTTTTCCCTTATCCGACTACAATAATATTTCACATACTTCGTTTTTTAAAATCCAACTGGCACAATTTAAGAAGGGGGGCCTAAAAGAATTATACAGAAATTTTTTTACCCTCGAGGTATTTATAGCACCGGTACGGGAAGATTCTGGCCTGGCATTCGTCCTAGTACGGTAAAAAAAACCCGCAAAGCCACTGTCAGACCACCAAACTTAACAAATCAGCAAACAAGGCAAAACCGACCAACACAAACACGAAATAAATAACTAAAAATATATAAATCTATTTATATAATTTTATATATTTTTGTATAATTGAAAATTTGCGAGCAAAATCTTGGGTCACCACAGGTATGGACTGGTACTGTTGCTGGGGTATGCGAAATATAAAGATGTCGCATAAGGAGACCGAATGCGTTTCAGCGCGATGGTGTAAATTCTCCAAACCCCCATCGTTTCTCCCATAACCTACCGGATCCTTCCTCTTTCGTTGGCGGCTCTGGAAAAGTATTCGCGGAACACCGTGGAAAATTTGAAATTTAAATCTCCACCCTGGCAGCGAGTAAGGGAGACAAAAGAGAGGGCCCGTCCACATCGTTCTTTTGCGGTCGTAATGTAGAGTGCCCGGGGATGGGAAGAGGGGGAACAGTTTTAAGTATTACACACCCGTTTGCGTTCCTCGAGAGAGAAACAATGGTGCTGCTGGGCTATTAATGCCACTTCCGGTTCGCCTTTGCGAGGGAATTGCTGGAATTTAAGCCCCTCATGAGTGAGATATCCGTGACAAGTTGGAAGGGTGACGGGGTTTTGGCTGCATTCCGCTGGTCACCCACCCTGTTTTACTCTTCGGAGAATCAAGCCCAGAGCAAGTAGAGGCTTATTGAACATGAGCTTTTCTCTACGTAAACGCGGTGTAACATTCTTAGAACTGATTAATTAAGAGGAGCTAGGTTCGTGAAACGATGCTACGATAACTTTGCTAGTGTGTCTGGATTGTTAGAAGAATTGGGATGGAATCACTATCACAGCGTAGATTAAATTATAGGCTTAACCTCCTTAACTAAATTTAAGGAAAAAAATTTCTCTGACGACGTGAAAAACATACTATTAACCCCATCGTACTACAGCAGATTAGATCGCGCCAATAAAATTAGAGAACTAGATTGTAGAACCGATGCGAGATTCCTCTAATGCCTTTTTTGCTAGTTGTTTTCGCCCAAAGTATCACGGCAGGCTCAATGTATATCATTTCGAGGTTGACGAATAATAAATCCGTTTCATTATCTGCAGGGGCGGATTTAGGCCGTTATTTTTAGGGAAGGGGCGGTTTGATACGTTATAGGGGTCTGAATTACCTTGTTACCCATTATTTGCTATAATGGCAGGCAACACGGGGGTGGGGGCGCCCCCCCTCTTGATCCGCCTTTAGGCGGTGCGCGACGAAACAATACTGAGATAAGGGAACAACAAGAATTTTTAAATGAGATAAATTATTACCACTTTTTGAAGAACTATAGTCATTTGCCTTTAAAGCATGTTTTATTTAAATTACACTCAACATAAAGAAATGGAAATTATAACCTATTATATATATATAAAACCTATGATATCGGAATTAGATCGCGTGCAGCGAAGAGGAGCTAGGTTTGTAAAACATCGCTACGATAAGTTTACTAGTGTGTCTGGATTGTTAGAAGAATTGGGATGGGAATCACTATCACAGCGTAGATTAAATTATAGGCTTAACCTCCTAACTAAATTTCACGGAAAACATTTCTCTGACGACGAGAAAAACATACACTATTAATCCCCCTTGTACTACGGCAGATAAGATTGTGCCAAAAAATTAGAGAGTTAAATTGTAGAACCGATAGGTATAAAATGTCATTTTCCGCGTACCATTCGGGACCATAACAGCTGTGATCGTCGTCATGAATAGTGCAAATAGTGGCATTTGCTAGATGTAGATCACTTTCACTATATTTTTTACGTTCTTATTTATGCATGATGTAAATATTGATGTTCTTATTTATGCATGAGATTTTGAATCTGTAGTAGTAGTCCTTGTACCCCTTGCATGTTGGAATAATTGACGATAGAATGTCTCTTGGTTAGTAGATTTTAATGGGCGCGTTGCATCTGTGGTACGCTGGTTCCAATGTAGTTTCGGTGTTCTGCCGTATTATTGATGCGTGCCTGGTGTGGAAGCACCCGCTGCCACACCCTTTGGGTGGCTTGAAGGGTATGACGTAGATGTAATTCCACTACTTCAAAACTATATCCCTAAGCTTTACAATAGTGAATTTTGCATGGCAAGGCTTTGGTATCGGGAGTCGTTACGAACTTAACGTTCCTCAAAATTCTCAGAATTGCGCGCACTAGTTTTTTTAAGTGAATTCTTCTTTAAACTCAACCAACAATTGAGCCCCGGAACGGTAATGGTTATGCAACGCCATGAATAACGGCATGATTTTCTTAAATGCTGTCTCGTTGAGTATTGAGTCTGGTCTTTTGTCTTAAATTATGTTACATATACCTGTGGCTAAGCTACAGTTTGCTCAAAATGAACTGAGTTAGGAGCCGTTCAAGTATTACGCAATACGATTAATGCCATTTTTGACCCCACCCTATGTAAGACAATGTAAGATTTTCCCAACCAGGGAGGGGGCCTCTCAGTTTTATATAAGACGTTAGATATTTGTATCTACTCTACATTAAATAGTCGCTTTGGTTGAGCATGGAGGTAATGTAACTAGCCAGTCAGGCAATAGAATAGGATCATTGGTGTAGCGGTGGGATAACGGAAAATACACCAATTACGGGCGGATAATCCGTGTCACTGCTAAAAACGAAGGAATGTTTCAAGACGGATAACAATCTTACGTAAATTGGTTCTAAAACCCCTACTCCCCCAAACATAAGACAATGTAAAATGATCCCAGCCCTTCCTTCCCAAAATACGTCTTATGCAATACTTAAACGGTCCCTTACCAAAGTTCAAATATTTTGTCGGAGAGGGTATCGGTGAGGCTTTAAAATAGGTTGTAATGGATAGATACTTTACAAATGTCACATAACATGATATTTAAATATCACCACCTATAGTTTGAAGATTTCTAAGGCTTACTTGTGCTGAAGTTCCCACTAATAATGCCATGAAATTTGAGTTTTTACATGACAAGTTCAATAAACATACATTTTAATTATTAAGCAAGGGGAAGCAAAACAAGACATTTTTGGAGGGGTTATGTTATAATTATTTGCTATAATCGTCCATTTTTTATCCTTAATTTTTCTCACCGTTACCTTTAGTCGTCAGATTCCAATTACTTATTGGAGACAATAATACATTTATTGAAGGATCTCAGTTTTTCCCGGCGTATCTGATGGATAAAGGTTTCTCGGGTCCTCCACCGGGTGAGCAAGTCCATGGGGCCCAACGTTTCGGAGAACGACTTGTCCTCCATCTTCAGGGGGAGGTTTCAGCTTCGGAAGCTTGAAGGCAAAGCCGGAAAAGCGATGAGCCCATAATATAGTCTTTTGAGTGGCGACTTCAGAATGAAGAGGTGAGTGGAAATTGGGCTTAAAAGAAGAATAATTTATTAGGAACTTTTAAATTTGGTGGGAGAAAAATGGCAATCATTAATAGAGATACCAAAGAGTGGTACTAATTAAGAAGCGTGACGCGCAAAACAGGCAGCTCGGGAGATTGCGTGATTTAATTCCTGTGTGGAGTATGTTATGGAGAAGACTTAAGAATCTTAAGTTTAAGTTTTAAAAGAAAGAAGCACTTCTTTTTTTATTAAATTTTATGCGTATCAAGTGTCTGGAAACGAAATAAATTGTATTCATACTTTGTTCCGAGATAGTTCCAGAGAAATAAAAATTTTCAAAGAATAATTTCAACTTTTCCTTATCAATATTGACAAATCTTTCTCCTCGCTCATCGTACCATTTTATACAGTTCTCAATTTTCACTGTCATTTTCAGTGGATTTGCAGTGGTTAGAACCTTTCTGCGCAAATAATCAGAGTGGATTAGCATTAGCAAGAAAGTTATGGGTACGTGTTACTGCAAGCAACCAAAACGTTTGACAAAGATATGACCTGAATTATTTGTAAGTAATGATCGTGTTTTTTCATTTCCAGTATTTTAAGTAATTTAGTATCGTTGCTGTCAATTTAAACTTCTACAAATATCTATCTGGATGGTAGTTGTGACCTCCAGTGGTAAACTCCATGAAACGTTTCAGGAGAGTGTAATAAAACCTTATTCAATGCTATAAAAAAGAGGAGTAGTACCTCTTACTCACTGAATTCATGTCAGCGTTTTGAGTTCCAAAGTTCCCCAATATGAATGAAAAAATAGTTTTGGGTACATAAACGTGTAATCCCTTTCCTTTCCTTTCGCCCTTAACTCTCTGATTATATCTTTCCACTCCGTTAGATTTTCTTGGAGAGGCATGAATATTTCATCTTCAGGAATAAAGCTCCCTTTCGCTCGAAAGAATTTTCGTGTCTCCTCCACGAGTGAAGCGAAATGGAAGCGGCATCCTCAGGATTGAATCTCTGACGCATCTCCCTTGATTCGTAAAAAGTGAAACCAGAATGGTGAACTTTCGTGGTGATTAAAGAATGAAAAGGAGTTACACTCCAAATCATCGGGTGTCATAATCTTATTTAAAAATATCAATTTAAAACCTATTAAATACTGACCGTAAAGTGAGTTTGAAGCTTAAATTGCGTGGGAGCTCAACCATAAATGATTGCTCATGTTTTCTCAACTATTTTTGCTACACAGTTCACTTATTACCGCAGCAGGTTTTGTGAGAAAAGTAATCCTTTAGTTATGAAGGCGCTTTCAGCGTACGGAACAAATATATTAATCTTAAGCCTTCCATGTGAATGAATGAATGAATAATTTATTAATTGTCCTGGGGATATACCCCTTAAGAACAAAAGCAATTTACATTTTTTGAGCAACACAAAGAGCAAAATCAACAGTTTGGACAGTAACATAATGAAAAAATTAAGTATAAATTAATACCATTTTACAATGCTGAATGCAAAGTTTTTTGGAAATCATATCATATAACAAATTCATCTGCATACATTTCTGGATTTACATTAATTACAACAATATGCAAAATTACAACAATATGCAAAATAATAACAACATTTAGTGGTCAGAAAGTAACATATTATAATATTTCATCTTAAAACTAACAACAGAAGAACAATTTTTTGTTTTTGGGCAGGGTGTTACAGAGATTACACGCAGTGACCAAGAAAGAATTTTGGAACTTCGTTGTGCGGTGACTAGGAAAGTAAAGCTACTCAGGATCACATCTTGTGCACATATTCCTAGTGGAAGTTTTCACGGAAAACATGTCGAATAAATATTCAGGGGATTTTTCTTGAAATAAGCAATACAAGTAGAATCCGAGGAAATATTTCCTTCGGGTTTTAACATCGAGCCATCTAAGTTCATTGTAGTAGGGGGTCATGTGGACATCTCTGCGAAGTTTAAAAATAAACCTAATGCATGAATTTAGAGCACGGTGCAGTGTGGTGATGTGCGCATTTAGTTAATTGTTATAGGCTCTTTCAATAAATGTTTTTGTGTACTGAGTTTTATTGCAACTCTTATCTTTTGGATCTCACGGGAGCTAGGATGAAAATAAAACGAAAAAGCTTTGCGTTGAAGTTGGAGTACAATCTCTAAAGCTATCTTTTAATTACATCAAAATTTCTGAAGTTAGAGCCTCAATGCCTACCAGTTGCCAAGAGCAGATCTTAATTCACAGAACGATCAAATTATTTCCTTCCTCAAAAGTTTTGTCTGGCTTTGTAGAAGATGTAACCGCTTTGCCTATCCCGCATGAAACCAAAACATTTTCATGGAGGGGACAGACCAGATTCTGCTAATGCGACGGAAATTAGAATACCCCGAGTTTGGAACCGGAGAGCTACACAAAAAAATATAAATCTTCGGTTTCCACACTGAGGGAGAGGATTTCTGGACCTAGAGATGAACGAGAAAAAAGCACGTGGAATAAAGGAAAAATATATCTCTAATAAAAAAGGAGGTAGGGCTGTACGATATGGCGGTATATCGGAGTTGGTGACGTATTGCTCCATAATTTTGTTTTCGGGGTATTTTTTTGTTGGAACAATTCAAAAATTATTAAATGGACCTACAAACAAACTCTGCGCACGATTTCAGGTCGCCTTACACAGATTTAACCCTGGCAGTGACACTTGTATTAGTACTGATAATATTGACTCGGGACTGATTTTGTGGGACTTATGTCCAACAAACGAATAACTTTTCACAATTTTCTGCGGATTAATTTTCAATGCGGCCAGTTTTGATGTTTTACATCGCTGTCACGGTAAGCCGTTATGCTTTACATATTTGACAAGCAAGTAAGTATAGTGAATTTAAAGCCTCTAAACAGACCGCATTAAATACGTATTTGTGAAAAATTATTAAGTGTAATTCTTTCCTTAATTCCTCACCAGAACTGAAAGCCATTTGAGTTCATGTTATGAACGTAAGACATAGTTTCCGGCTTCACATGGTGGAAATTTATGTCTCTTATAATAAAAGATACTTGGTTTTATTCCACACTATTTAATACAACTCGACCACGGTTTCGACACCGCGTGTCATCCTCAAGTAAATCTTTTGGGTCGCGTTCCCCTTATATATAACAAACACACACAAAGTATGGAGGAGGAAGGAGGGTGGAGGAAGAGGGGGGAGCAAATTGTTAACGGTCACAACATATTTAGACGAGAGGATTTATTTGAACATTTGGAAATCATAAATAGCCCTGATGTTGAACAAAATGTAGAATAATTTGAAATAATAATTATCCCTGATACCTTGTGTAGTGACCAAATGCTCCTCTCTCCCTCACCCCTCCTCCAAATCCGCCTACCATCCCGACAGCTTCACGGGTAGGCCCTCTGGCCTTGCCCATTTAAACTCCAAATTCAAACCACCCTCCTCTAAATATGTTGTGACCGATAACAATTCGCACCCCTCTCTCCCTCTACCCCCCTTCCAACTCCATACGTTTTTTGTGTGTTATATATAAGGAGAACGTGACCAAAATGATTTACCTGAGGATGACGCGTGGTGTCGAAGCCTTGGTCGAGTTGTAATTAATAATGTGGAATAAAGCCAAGTATCTTTTATTATGAATTATGTCATGAAGTACTCATTCCCTTGGTGGCCATTTATTTTAGTCTTTCGACACTCCCATTTTGAATGGTATAGAGCCCGTTTGCTTCTAAAAATTAATTTTCTAGCTGTGAGGCAGTGTTCAGAGCGCATCATTGTATAGCGACACCGACAACGGAAGGTCTTTCCCAATGTGCTCGGATATCTTAGATATTTTACCTTCCAGAATCAGTTAGGAATGGTAGCGTGTGTGGGGAGACTGTATCAACTCTTGCAGGAACAATGAGGTTGGCTGTGAGAGGAACGGACGAATGGAGATCCTTTATCTTTGGGCGAAGGGAGTTAAGAAGCGCGGAGGGGAGAATAAAGGAGAAGGAAGGACGGCAAGAAGTCGAGACTATAAAATATATATAAGCTGGAGACGGTGGGAGTGACGGAGGAGGAAGAACTTTCATGGCTTGCGAAGAAAGAGAAACGGAGGGTTTTCCCAGCCGGTGAGACATAAGAGGACAATACGAGGAGAAATACGAGTGAAGTACGGTCAAATAAAAGCCGAAGGGAAGCAGACGACAGGGTTGGAAGGGAGGAGGGGGGGCACAGAGCCTATAATGGGGAAGAATCTTCTGCTCTTCCAGCGTATTGAATCGATTGTATCATGATAAGGAAGAGGTTTAGGAATAGAGCCTGAAAACTTTCGTAGCTTACTATGGGCGGATGCGGGGTCAATTCATAACTGAGTGCTTTTAAAATATGATTATAGATTTAAAGTGCTAAGATAAATAAGAGGACGAAGAAGAAGAACAAAAGTTTTTCAAAAGTTTGTCACCTGCGCATAAAATATCTATGGAATTTTTCTCACCTCAATTTTGACCTGCCGTAATCGGTAGATTCCTCAAATAATATTGAATGAATGAATACTCATAAGTAATAGCTTTCGATGGAACTTGCAGTGAACGTGAACTGATGGCAATGTACCATCCATACGATAGATAAAATAACTCAGCTAAATTCAAATGTTGTTCAGCGGTCATGTGTTCACGAATTTATTCCTTTGACTCCCGGGAAAGTGTTCCAACGAAATTTTCTAGCCGTAAAAAGATTCCATGTCAGGCATAAATGCTCAAAAAAGATCAAACGGAGACAAATGAAAGAAAATTCATTTTATCGCGCTTCGTTCGTTTGAAATTGGGCCAATAAGCCTATGAACCAGCCATTAATTTCACGTATTTTAAGGACAACTTAACGATGCTGTGTTTTTGATCAAATGTGAATGCGGTTTGTGTAAGCTCGTAAAGAATATTATTTCGCCATTTTCTATCGAAAGATTTAGCATGTAATTGTAATGCATAAGCTACATTGCGTAGTGAATTTTTATTTAGATAGGGTCCTGGTCATAATGCAATTTCGGTTTGATGTTATAATGAATAAATTTGATAAGTGCATAAAAATACCTTAATATATGAGACGTCTGTTCCCCTTTGAGTTTATATTATAGCGCTTCAGGCAATACTTGCGAATATAGCAAGACAGGTATTAGGGTCATGGAAAGTCGAACTTACATCCTGTTAAGTCATTTCTTTCCAATTCAAAGGTGAAAACTGTAAGTCGCTACCAATTTTCCCCAAGGGAGTTAAACAGACTTCTGCATTGTTCACAATCGCCATTAGCATTTTTCGCCTCATATTGGCCGTGAGCTTTCATAACTTCATGTCTGCTCTTTTATTTAACACACGTAATTATGTGAACTACAAGCATAAACCATGCTTCTAAGTTATCTTGTAATAGTAAAGGTATATTCAAAAGCATGATATTACTATCTCACGATCTGGTAATGAATTATTTTTATTTGATATGAGAGCAGTTATTATCAGAAATCTTGAAGTGAAGATAAATAACACCTTATTTAGGGCAGAAATTATTATTTGATTCCGATTCATTAGATAAATAAAGTTGTATATCCAAAGTCCGAGTACAAAACATTTCAATGTAATTTAAACTTAACCTTGAATATTTTGCCGAAAAATCAAGTCGTGCTATATTTTAATAGAGGGATAATATTGAAAATGCATTTCTTGAGTCATTTCCATCGCTCTATGTGTGGTAAGTCCAACGCATGAAGGGATGTACTCAAGTAAATTATGGTCCATGAATTTTTTTACGTAATTTAATAAATACTTAAAATTTGATTTCGATGATCCACGATTACGGCTCATGTTGCGTTAACGATCAACTAGAGAGTAATAGGTAAGTAAGTAAGAAGGTGAGAAAAAGGCTGGGTGTTTTACACGGTGAGAGGAACGGTGGGAAACAGGATGAGATGAAGCATAATATGAAAGGTGGCTCTAAACAGCTATGAAGAGGTATCTGCAAGGCAGTTTTCCATCAAACTTAAGTGAATGGTGGAAGGCCAGTAAAAGTAATGAAGCTTTCACGATGGTCGCCGTGGAAAAGGATTGCAGCGACACCGTGAGTCAATTAGGTGGACGCTTAATTATTTATACTAGAGCGATAAATTTAAAATAATTGAAAAAATTGTTAAAAATTAAGAATTGTAACTTATCAAATATTTATGCTCAAAGACATTGTACCTACGAGCATAAAATCATCGATTTCTTTTGTTATGGTTGAGAATATTGAAATATGGAACCGCAGTTTGGGGAATGGAGTCCAACACACTGTTAATCACGATAATTAGAAATCGAAAGAGATTATTGACATTAATAGATTGGATGGATTCATATATTTTTTTAACATTGACCTAAAATCACTATGTGCCTAATAGAATTCTTTAATAGTAGATTTATTGATAAAATGGTTAATCATAGTGGAAAAATATTTTTTTTTAAGTACAAACTTCCTTGTAACAATACGCACTCTGTGCTTAAACAAAATACTCCTATTATGAAAATGTATGATTGTGATAATTTTCATGGCAAAAGGTTGTTCCGATATAATATACCAACTACTTTAATTGCATCCCTAAGCAACTACTTAATCTAAAAGGTTTGACAGAAATTAATAATCTGTAATCTCTTGTAATAATCTGTTATACGTATGGCAAAGATATATTTTTCCTTGTTATCCTATCACAGTTATGCTAACTTTTTCAATGTAAATATATTGATATTTTTAGTCATTTTATTAACAACATTTGACTGCAATTTCACAATTCTACTTCCTAAATGCTATATTTGTAACATGCCACTCTGTATGAATATTATGGAACCTTCTGACAAGCTATGTGCCTTAGAGGGACCAAGGATATACATGTGAAATAAAGGCAATAAACGCTGATATAATACTTGAAAAATAATCCTTTGGGTTCTATCAGGCAACGCTTGTTAATGGGATATATTTCAATTATTATCTTGAAATGATAAATTTACTTTTAATCATAATCGTGGAGCTGAGGCTCAGCCTAAAATATACACCAGTTTTCAATTAGATTATACAAAGTCAGGATTTTCATTGAAATTTTCCTTTGGAGGACTTTTTACATTAACTTTGTGCCGTATGTGACATCTCCTTATTCTAAGCTCTTACTTTCCATTGAATCGTTTGGAAGAACTTTTTCTTTCTTCGTATTCGTGATATAATTTTGATAAAATGCTGTTTGTTTCAGTGGAATTTCGCGAACTTTTGTAATCTCTTTTATACTCCTTCCATCATCATGCATGCATATTAATGTTTAGGTATTTTGGTTGTAGCATTTATGAATCTTATGCAATATGTTTAATCTGACATTACCATAACTAATAATTTCGAGTCTCCGCTCATATATGTGTGGAATAAGTTTTCATCCCATGGCATTGGGTACAAACCCCAAACTTCAAGACTATGTGATACTATCTTCTATATACCTGTTACAAGGTATGTGAATCAATTCGAATGAGCATTGAAGAAGTAGCTTACGACATTTTTATTTTAAGTTGTACCCTCCATTGTCATCAACAGCAGCCATCAATCCGATAATGAGTTTAAGGAATAATAACGAAAACATATTTAACGCAAATAAGATCACAAATAACCTCATATTCTTTACAATGATACATTAGAAAACCATACCAACTCTCCATGACGAAGAGAAATAGGGACTCAATTTCTATTGAAATATATTTGTGGAACCCGTGTTTTCAGGTTCTTGAACAAAGTGTTCCATATTTTAGTGGCCATCAACTTAAATATTTTCATTAGGAATGATTGAAGATGGACATTTGTTCATTTAATTTTCTATTGTCCTCAGGAATGATTTGAAGTTGAATATTTGTTCGGGAAATAAGGTAATGTAAGAAATATGGACTCTTGCGAGATGTAATAATTAGTATATCGAAGAGGTAATTCGGGGTTCCCTTACGGAGGAGATTAAAGAGAAAGGCTCCTGAAAGGTATGCTCATCAGTCTCATAGTTTTAGTCAGCCTAGGTTAAGGCACGTGGCACGTGAGTAGATATTAAAAATCGTACACTGAAACGTATTCCCTTGAAAATGGCTCTTTTTACTAAAATCTAGGTTGTTAATTAGAAATTTAAAGCGAGAAGAATAACTTAGTCCTGTTTCATTTAGCATGTTTCTTACATCCTCTCATCGATGAGGCACAAGTCACTTAACAGAGTCTCTAAGGCTGTATAAAAAGCCACATCTCTCAGTTTCTCTCAAAATCTGCTTAACTTAAAGCCTGTGTAATCTTGAGGGTAATATTGGCTAGGCATAACAAAACCGGGCTAAGAAGAGCAGAGTCTGGCAACCCTTGTATTCGGAGCGGCGACTGATTTAGGAGGGATTACTTGGGAATTTGCGTAGCTCTTGAGCCTTCCACTGAAGACAGTGACTTCGTGGCAGTCAACGTGTTAACATGTCGTGAGATCCTCACAAAGTAGGGTGCACTCATTGCCTTCTTTGCGTCACACAAGTAGCTGAGGGTAGACCATAAAGCGAAGAAATATGCGACCATGTTTAGACTTATGGATTCCGCGGAGCTCTCTAGCTTGGGGACAAACTCCCCCGATATGGCATGCATGTTGGGCTTTGTGCGGCCATCAAATAGGCGGATAGTTTGTGAAAGTTAATGAGGAGTCTCTGGTTTGGGGTATTGCGTGAGGTACAAAGCAATTATAGCCTCATGAGTAAATGGTCCTGCACAAAAATTATTTCCCACCAGATGTGTGCAAGTAGAGTAATGCCAATATTTTAAATGCATGTTTTTTTTATCAGGTTCGAGCTATCAGATTTGATCATGAAAGGCCGCCGCTATTTCCGGGTGAAATGAGGCCAATGTAACAGCCTAAAATGCATGTGTTTGAACCCATCCATGGAAAAATTTGACAACAGGTTTATCCCCAAGTGTAGATTGGGCCAAACCTCAACAGATATAATCCCTGAAACCAATGTTAATAGCCACTCACGTAATCTAAAAAGGTCTGTACTGAAGAAAAAATTCCTTTTACAAACGATTTATATTTAAATAGGTGGAAGAGAACGTAGAGGATATAAAGTTGGGACAGCTTCAGAAGAGACACATGGATTGAGAGACTTGGAGAAGCGTGATCGTGAGGGGCTAAACTTAAAAAAAAACTGAAATACAATGTTGTACAAATAGGAGCGATAGGGTAAGATTGCTCACAAGGCATAGCAACTAGCGAATAAAATACTCAACAAATTAAATGCAGTTCGTATGAAAATAGGTGCCAAAATAGTTTATTTAATGGAAAAGTTTACTTAAGAAATTATTCCAGTTTAGAGTAAAGAAGAAATTACATCGAGGAGTTTGACATAAAGCGTCGCCTTACAAGGCCCCGAAACGTTGAGCCAGGGTTGTAAAATTTTGAATATTGAATCAAAGAAGTTTCCATTCTACGAGTAGATATGGATGGAAGAAATATATGTTGCAAACTTATTAAACTAAATAAAGTAGGGTATTAAACTAAACAAAGTATAAAACTAAACAAAGGTATTAAACTAAACTTATGGAACTAAACAAAGACAATGAAAGAAGTGTTTCATTGTAAAGGGGAAAGGAAACTTGCTCAAGAAAATTTTGAAGCAAAGAAGAAGGGAGTTTGAGCAAACAGTTGGTGATGATGTAATACTAAAGACTGCAGAGATAATTTTTAACGATCATGAAATGTGTTTTATTATGATAATCATTTCAAGTGATTCAGAGAGCTCATTAATTATCTAGACAAAAAGGCTAAAAGCTATAAGTAAAGTATGTTATACCTAAATACGGGGCAGAAACGTGGACTCTCAGAAAAGAGGACATGAATAAGGAATAGGCTGTAGGCTATGAATATCTTGGCGTCCCCCAAAGCCGAATGCAGGAGGTTGCAGCAGTGAAGGAAAGAATCACCGCCAAGTACAGACAGACTCTCAGGAAAATCTGGAGTTCTGAGCTGTCTGGAAAGAACAGGGTTCTTGCCATGAACATGTTCGCGGTTCCCACACTGCTGTACACCTTCGGATGCATGAAATGGAACGTCAACGAGTTGAAGAACCTGGACAGGGGGACGAGGAAGATGATGACCATCAATAGAAGTCTTCATCCTAAATCTTTCGTCGCCGGACTGTATCTCGCAGTGTAGATGGTTGAGGTCTGTTGAGCCTGAATTGTCTCCACAATAGAGTTTTCCTTGGAACAGCATGCTGAGTGCTCAAAAGCAGAGATCCCCTGCTCAGTCTCGTAAGAGATCACGAAGGTACCGGAGTAGGGGCGTTTCTCTTCCAGGCGGCCAAGAGGGAAGCGGATGAAACCAGTATGGACTTTGACCCGAAATCAGACGGTTGCGACGACGGCAAGTCCCTCTTGTCGTTGAAGGCAGACGTCCACGAGCTTGAAATTAAAAAGGCCGAGCAGAACGCCTAGATCAAGGCACATACCGAGAAGCCCATGCATGGATGTTTCTATCGAAACATGGAGAAGCATGGGCTATCGAAGGAGCTGACGTTTGCCTTCCTCCGCTCCGCCGTTCTAAAGTCAGAGACCGAGGGTTTCGTCCTCGCCAGAATGATGTCATACACACACTCGTGTACCGCCGCATTATATTCAAGACGGAGGTTGCGGACACGAGATGCAGGGCGTGCCGAGCCCAGCCAGAGACTTTGAGCCACCTCATCTCCGGCTGTAGCTATTACGCCAAGTCAGCGTACATGCTAGGCACAATGCGGCCCTGCGGGTGTTATATTTCCATCTGCGACACCATTTTGGCATCGACGATACTCCTGTGCTGCCGTATGCCCCTGGAGATATTGAATCTATCGTGGAGAACGATAAATGCACCATCTGGTGGAATTACTCCTTTTCTACCACCAGGCACTTGGAGGCGATCAAGCCTGATATCGTTCTCCTAGACCACCTCTCACGCTCCATGTTCGTGATAGAGTTTTCGGCCCCGGCTGAAACGAACATGGGTGCAAAGGAGGCGGAGAAACGGAGTAAATATCAAGACCCGCTTTTTGAGCTTCGGAAAATGTACCCAGGACACTCTGTTAAACTGGTAGTCCTCATCATAGGTGTGCTCGGAGGAGGGCTTGCTGCTGAAGAGCATCAAGTGCATTCCGTCCTGCTTGGCACAGGCGGAGGCACTTGCAGCTCCCACGTAGAAGGCCGTTATACTTGGGTCCCTCCGTCTACTCCGTACGCACGACCCAACCGCAGCGTAGCCACCAATCCGATGGGCGTCGGACGTGGCTGCGTGAACTGCCAAACCTTTCTCGAGTCATCGGCCATTATGACGGCAATGAAACCCGATGCTTGCCGAGATCTCGGAGTGGGAACGTTACCAAAGTAACTATACAAATAATAATACATACACATCACGCCATTCCCATTCGGCACAAGGCTTTCGGTGTTAATCCTAGAAAACTGGCCCCATTTTTATAATCTCCTCCATAGTAACGAATTCGCTTCTCTTATCGTTATACATGACTTCATAAACGATATGTTATTCTTAAGACTCCGGCTTTTTCTGCTCATGATGTTTTTTTATCTCCATTCATGCAAAACATTCGCGGTTTTCCCGTTTCTTTCTCACCAGAAATGAAGTATTACTGAATCCGCAGGAAATATTGCCCGTTATTTTATTTCTTGGACCTGATTTCCATGGTATTTTTGTCGTTTATAACAGGGTGTGATATGACATTTGGAGCTCACTTAAAATTATTTCAGGAGTCTCAAAAAGCTTCCACAAATCTAATCTATATGGTGTAGAACCTTCTTTTGCTCATTTTTGGTTGGATATTAATACTCCATTAACGATTTATCTTACCCGTTGATCTTTATTTCCGCCATATTCTGGGGTCAGTTTTCATGTTCTAGTCTATAGTACGAGGGTCGTTCAAGAAGTCCTTAGAAAATGATAAAAAAATAAATTATTTTGCGTATTTTTGTTTTATTTTTCAACGTCATCTCCCTTTAACTCTATACATTTTATAAAACGTTTCTCCATCTATTTAAGCCGTCCGAAAATTAGGATTTTGGACATTCCTCAAAATAGGCATTTGTTTGGGCGATGATCTCCTCGGTCTACGTGAACCATTTTCCCTCAAGCCATTTTTTCAAGTCTAGAAATAATGAAAAGTCACTGGGGGCCATATCCGGTGAATACGGTGGATGTTGTAATAATTCGAACTATAATTCCACAATTTTGGCCATCAAAACTGCGCAGATGTGCACCCGTGCATTGTCTTGATGAAGGAGGATTTTTTTTCTTTTTCAAATGATGACGTTGTTTCTTGATTTCTTCGTTCATCCGGTTCAATAACGACGCATAATACATTTCAGTTATCGTTTTCCTTTTTTCCAAGTGATTGGTGTGGATGATTTCGCGTGCATCCCAAAAAATCGTGGCCATCACCTTGATGGCTGATTTAATCGTTTTCGCCTTCTTCGGAGCCCGTTTGCCTACAAAAATCCACTTTTTTATTATTTCTTTGTCTCTGGAGCGTAATAATGTATCTACGTTTCATACAAGGTTATGTATTGATGCAGAAACTCGTCAGGGTTGCGAAGAATAAGCGCCAAAATGGCCTCAGAGTCGACCACACGACTGCGTTTATTCTCCTTGAGAGCAAACGTGACACCCATCATGCCGAATTTTTTTTAACCCCAATTTTTCGTAAAAAATTGAAAAAACTGTACCTTGCGATATATTTATGGCCTCAACTATTTTGCACACTATCAGTCGTCGATCATTCAAAACTATATCGTGGGTTTTATCAATCATTACGGGAGTAGTCACTTCCACTGAACGTCCCGAACGATGCTCATCTTTTGTAAACGTACGGCCACGTTTTAACTCATTTACCTAATTGTAAACAGTTGCAAATACAGAACCAGATGTGTCATGAACTTCTTCCAACTCTGTTTTGGTCTCTTACGGTGCTAAGCCTTTAAAATATAAGTGTTTGATCACCTCTCGAAGCTCACTTTTTTTCCATTTTTATAAGTAAACAAGTAAGTTCTTCGCTTCAATCGGCAATAAAAATGAAACCATAGTGATTTATGTGACTGAAACTTCAACAACCGACTAGTGAGTAATGATTTTTACTAAAAACAATCCATTTTTAATACTACGGGCGCCGATTTTTGGATTTTCTAAAGACTTATTAAACGACCCCCTTACAATGGCTGTTTACTAGGGTTTTGAAGGCGAACGGTTGGTAGGACGGAAAGCAATTTGGTGTGGAGCGCTGCTGGGGAAGTACCGACCCACCATTTCCCTGCTATTAGTCACCCAGTGTCTCACCGTGCAGCAGTCAAACCCTTACCTTGGTCCGAGTTGAACAGCCCAGAGACATCCATCTCATTAAACAGAACACGACTCGGGAGGGGGCACTGCGGAGACAGATGAAACGTTAGGGGAGATGAGCGGGTCGCTGCTAGCGAAACGTTGGAGATGAACCGGACGATCCGTGGATCGACCAGAATCTCTATTCCCAGTCCTCCACTATAGATAAACTTCCAAAAAGTAAATTTCACTTGGTTGACAATCCACGCGTAAATACCACCCAGTGAGAAGCCTTTTGGCAGAGGATATTACTACACTTGTCATGAAAACAAAAAAAGGAAATAGAAGCAATGAATTTGGTCACAAAAGGGAGGAAAATGAATTCTAATGCAAATAAATTTTAATAGTTTCTCGCTCTGTTTTTGCTGTAGTCATTAGTGATTCAATGGAAGACGGGATATCCGTATCTATCAGTTAGGCAGCCCTTTTGTATAATCCCCTCTATAAGTTACTGTAAAGCCCATTAGTCGCATTCAAGGAAGAAAATATCTTCTCTAGATATTGAAAATTTTGGTCCATGGCTAGATAACAAGACTTCTTCCATGTATATATCCTACTCTGATAGTGCTCAAATAGAGTGTTAGCTAATACCATGTTCTCATTGCAGAACTCTGCCAGTCTTTCTCCCTTGGAATTTCTCTTCCCCAGTCAGAAATAACACTATTTCCTTCTATTCCCCCTGCCACCAGTCGAAGAGATCACGATTTTCGTCCAATCCGACGGATTTAGTACTCAGTACCCTCATGATACAAGTTCCTTGGTTACTTTGTGGTAGTCCATATTTCAGAAAATGTAATGATAGCATTTACAATACCACATTCTTAAAAGCGCACCACCCGGGACATAATTAATAGCACACGTCATCCTCCAGTGTTTTTACCGGGTTTACATTGTCTTATATACAAGCTTGTTGGGTGGGGGGGGATTGAGGAGGGGGGTTTGAGTGATTTGGGTGGTGTGGATGCGATGTGGTGGTGACTTGATTCTCCTGACCTTCAACCCCACATCCACACCACCCTAATTGCTCAACCCCCTTCCCCGACTCCCCTTTTACAAGCTTGTATGTAAGACGTTGTAAACTCTGTCAAAACGTCTGAAGATGACGCTTAAGCGTTAAAAACCGGGTCGTGTGTTTTTGTGGTATTGTATATTTTATCGCTAAATTTTCTCAGTACCCTCAGTAGGAATACATATTTCCCTGCAAATATTCACCATTTCCAGAGTTTAAACCCAGTCTTATTGATGGCAATTTGGGAATCCGAAGCCACCGAACCATCCCGAAACCTTTTTGTGGTTCGGGTATAGTATTTAGTATCTTTCGTTGAGAAATTGTCTTGAAGGCTTAGATTTGCTAATATGAGTCTTCTCCATAATCTTGTGCAAATGCGAATTAGATTGCCACGCGAGAACGCTAGAAATTGGGGCAAGTGGCGACCAGAAGAATATTGACCGGCACGGCGGGACTAGCCAAAAAACTTCAACCTCCTTTCGCAACGCTCTTTATGCTCGCGTTAATCTTCCCGTGCCCGCACGTTTTTTTAATCGTAAAAAACGATTCTTTAGTGGGAAAAGGGGTTGGAGGAGGAGGTTGGGGGGGGGGGACGAGTGGGTTGGATTGGATGAAAAAAAATTACCAAACGAGAATTTCATAAAAGAAAAACGCTACAACTTCTAATTACTTAATTTTGACTCCAGTTCCCCGTCCACCGTCTCCAACACCCTTCCCCACCCCGTCTTGGGAGAACCCGGAACTTATTTTTTCGGGTAGAGTCGGGGTGAAATAAAAAAAATAATAAAGAAGTTGGGTCCCGAGGTGAACGGACCGAAAGATATAAAAGATAAGTAAGAAGCGGGCTCGGAGGGAGGCCTCTTAAGATGCATGGTACTGATGGGAGGGCAGTTTTGGTGGTGGCGTTGGTGGACGGAGATGGGAGGAAAGAAAGAGTGAGCTGGAAAATATCTGGAACGAGGAAGTCGAGTGAAATACGCTATAAAGACGATGCTGGTCCCCCGTTTACGGTGCGGGAGTGTGGTAGGTATGGAAAATGTGCACCGTTCCCATTTGAATCTATGTAAATGGTCTATTCGTCATAAACCTAATTTTTTTAAATTTTTAGTACATAATTTTATATAAAGTTCAATTTATATAATTAATTTTATATGAACGGCATTTATACGTTCATAAGGTACTAAGAACGTTCTCCTTGAGAAGTGGCAACACTTCTACCTGGTTTGCTAAGCTACATATTGATGGTGGCCGTAAAAATATGCATTTTCCTCTACAAAAGGGTCACCTACCTATATATAAAAGTTGTTATGTTTACATTGGGCCGAGAACTATACAATCTGTTACCACCTACTATATAGGTCATAAAAATGAGTTTATATTCTTAAAAAAACTCAAGGAATGGCTGCTTACTCTTGAAAGTTGAGACTATTATGGATAAAAGAAAAATAAATAAAACATTGTTTTATTTGTCTCCAAATTTGTCAAAAAAAAGCTTTCATCTAATTTTGGAATTTTTAAAGTTATTCATTCTTTAATTATTGAATCTGGCTCTTTCACGTTACTTTGATGATTTGTTGTTCTTTATATAATTTATACTTGTAATGTGTATAGTATTTATACCATGTATTTTAGTGTGTATTGTGCACTCATGTCATGATGGTAGCTTCCCAACGTAAGTCCTTGAAGCTACCTAAAGCTCATTGTTTTTCAAATTCAAATTTGTACACCTAAAATTGAGCAATAAAATATCTATATATTTATATGAAGAAGCAGGCTAAGGACAAAGACTGGCAGGTTATGTAGAAGATGAAGACGTGTTTATGTTTGACGACTGTCAAAGCGACAGCAATGTTGACTGATTATTTATAATTTTTAGAGATTCAAATCATTACGCATAAGCAGATAAGCAAAAATTGAACATTATTTCATTTATTTTTCATTTTAAAACTCTATTCACAATTAAAAGGTGAATTTCATATGACATATCCAGGAAAATAGGTAATTCCATTGATCATCACGTACTTACCGACGTATTATCTCGAAATCATCAAGGTTATCACGAAATATCCGATGGCTGGAAGTACTTTCTAAAACCAAATTCAGAAAAATAATGTTAATTTTTCCTTTCACTTTGTATATTCACATGTTAAACAATATGTATGCTTTATGATAATGAATGTTAATCATTATATAAATCAACTTTTAAGACAATATTTCATTAAAAACTGAAATTGCACCGAAATTGCCAATGTTGATCCTACTCGAGCGAGATAGGCCCCTGAAAAAGTAGAAAATGGGAGGATGTTCCCTGACATTCAATAAAACCTACCGTAACCGGTAGGACACTTAAAAATATGAACCAGGCGATATCTTGTGGAAATTGGTTAAAAATCTAATTGCCTCAAAAAAAACACTACTCTGTGCTATATCGACACAATTTTTGTATACCTTGTAGGCATCTTTTCGCATATATTGTAAATGACATAGGTATTGTCAAAGCCTATATCGGCGTGTGGGAATAAATTGCGTGGAATCATAATAGTGTTCCTTTTTGAGATATCAATAATTTTAAAATTAATAATTTTTATACCTATTTTTAATGCCTTGGTGCCATGACTTCTCGTAACATAATTTCTCCCGGTGGTTATCATCAAGTAAAAGCGAGGGCAAAAAACTACGTATTTCAAGCGTTTCATGGGGAAAACGGAATTCTGTGTCAGCTGTATAAAGGGTGTTAATTCCTTATAAAGTGAGCTAAAATGATTTATCATCGTCGGCAGGTTAGAAAAATGAGGAGCTACTGGATATTACAGAGCTCTTTGAACCATCCGTTAGCTTTTTATTATTCGAAGCTGCCATGGATGATAACTCATTTCAGCCCAGTTTCGATTAAAACATCATTTTCACAGTTGACACGGAATTTGAAATCAACCACCATTTGGCCGTTACGATGTAAAAGGCAATCTCTAGAAAATGGAATTATCAGTCTCCGTATCTACTCCCATTAAGTACTTAATGTTTTCTTTGTGTGTAATGATCCTCGCGTGTAATATCGCAATTTCAGACCCTTTAGCAATTAGAGTTCAGAATAGATTTTTCTCTGAAATGCATTTTCCACGTTACTTATCGCCATTCCGTTCACTTTCTCTTCCCTCTTCACAATGATATAATTTACCTCTTCCATCGCATCAAGTCTCAATGGAATCACGAAATCAAACTAAATTTATGTAAAAATGCCTTGACCCTTCTTCACTCTATAAATGTTTAAACTGCCTTCCGTTGAGGTAATAGTTTGATATGTCATTTAAGTTTTTTGAATTGTGATTAGTTGTTTTATTGTTCAATGCTGACGTTTCGTCGAGTTATTTGGCATCTTCAAGGCTTTAAAATTAGCAGAGTTAGGGTACCTTTTCAGCAAATGTCTACTTTATGTGCAGTATACCTTTGGTTGACAACACTGGTGTAGGAGAGTCCACGTTGATTAGAAATAATTTGAGTTAACCTAAAGATACACTTGTAAATCATAGTAGTAGTTATAAAAACCGAATGTCCATATTCAAGAGTGGCATTTTCAACAAGTGAGTTTCTCATGAAACAAGAGATGAGGAAATGTCCATGGTTACGAAGAGTTACGAAGTCTTCTAACTAATACCGCTTGTACTTGATAGGGTGTGGTTTTACCCGAGAGCCTGTTAAGCCTGTTCATTTAGGGGCGGACTATAAAGGATGTTTATAAAACTGCTTTGAACGATTTATCAGACCACCAAATCTTAGCTGGATGATGAAGGTCTATTACGCCTCCCAAAATAGCGGCAATGGAGAGCGTAGCATTTGTCATATCATAGAAATCATGCTGAATCGGAAATTGAATCACAAACCTTTGGCCGGCCGAGCCAAAGTGCAGCACCTAATACTACTGATGGCTTCTTTTTCTCTTGGAAATTCAAGAAAACTACTCAAAGTTTCACATAAAAATCAGGAAGTTTCGGTAGCAAAGTAACCAGCGCTATGTTCCTTCTAGGCAAAATGCCATGGATTGATAACTGGCCCAGAAGAATGAGTGAGATAAAACTTCATTATTTTAAAAAAAACATTAGAGTTAATTCGGGTCTAGTAAGTCTTAAACAGTTATATTATGCACATATTTATATATTGGTGACCTAAGAAAGCAGCTTAAGAGGAATTCATGTTATTCATTTGACATAGAATAATATAGATCTCAACTCTGCGGTTTTTAATGTCATTTTTACGTGCATTGGTAAATAAAAGAAAATAACAACAATGTTGACATGACTAAAAAGAGAGAACTCTTAGTATTTTTCGCACTTAAAACTTTAATTCCCGACCCAGGTTTTGACTGCCTTGCAATCATTTTCAAAGGTGGGAAACCTTTGAAAATAATTGCAAGGCAGTCGAAACCTGGGTCGGGAATTAAAGTTTTAAGTGTGGAAAATACTAATTGTAAGAGTTATCTCTTTTTGGTCATGTCAGTAGTGTCATTCCACAAAGTTGCGCCTTCAAACATTAAGTTTAAACAATGTTGTCAGTTTGATTGACCCTTAGTAGTTCATGAAAATTAAGCATCATGAGACATTATACTTAATAGATATTCTGTTGTTCGGCAGTATGTTGCTCTTATTGGTTGAAGATTGACATCACTTTGATTGAATGTCACGTAATCAATTATGTTTAAAGTTATATAAATACTTAATTCAGAAAAAAATGATCGATTTGTGTCATACCAACTCTCAATAACTGATGTACGTATATCAACTCTCTTTTAAAAGATCGGTATCTCCGTAAAAATGAAATCGCTTGCGGTATATCTTTAATAATTGAAAAGAATTTCGTGAAATATTAAGGGAAGGAATGACAGGGTAATGTATTTATGAAGCCATTAAACAATGAAAATATTTGGTGGACATTTAAAAAAAATATAACGCTCCGACCGATAAAATGAATTGCGGTCCCCGGGACCAATCGATGCTATCAAAGTGGGCCACTCATTTTTTTGTCCCTTCATTTTTTAAGAAAATACAATTCCGCTGGAAATCATTTCATAACGGAAACCCGAATTGTTATATATTGCCGTGCGAATTTCAGAGGCTACCCCGAATAATTTGCGAGGGCTAAAATATAATCAGCAAAAATCCTGTTGCACGTTACTGTCAAGTAATTGACTCTTTCAGATTGTATTTTATTTGCATTTGATTCTGAACTAATTGTAGAAGTGATTGACTGAACTGGTTGTAGAATAAGTTCAGAGTTTGAACGATTCTTGGAATCAGACCTCTCCGTTAAGCTCTTTATATGATCACGACGTGGCATCCCCAGCTAATTTTATGTAAATGGTCAATAACCGTGCAATTTTGAACGCCGGTGTAAAGAGTAGGATTATTTATGATCATAGAGAATGAAATACAAGGCCATCTTCTTAATCAGGGCTTTGAAACAATGTTTTTTTTCACTCAAGCTATTTTACAAGTATCATATTTTCATTATTATCTACGTTAATTTGAGCTGAGAAAGTTTTCATATGCCAAATAATTTGGCGAAACTATCTAAAAGAAAGCCAATGTGAAAACAGGGAAATTTCAAATTTATAATGTCTTTAAACTATTTTCCTCCTCAAGATTAAAAAAAAAATCAATGTACATACATAAACACAGTATAAATTCTTCGTTGGGTTAGGGGTCACAATCTCATGATGAAATGTTGAAAATGTATATTTAGCGGTAGCTACGGCAGACAAAAAAATGCCAATGCGGAAACTCCTTTCCAACTGAATATTTTTTAGAAACTTTAAAATTGTGGGGTTGAAAATTTTGTGATAATTAGACCCTGGTTTAAATGCTCCACTAGATATCTAGATATCATTAATGTATCATCTTAAAATGAGGATAAAAGTCCAAAATTAATGGAGAAAAAGATCTTTAATTGTGACTGGCAATTATAAGTTAGACGAGAATTATTTGAAATTAGATTGATAATTATGCTTGTTGAAATGTAATGAATCAAAGTCCCAGCATTAGAAATTCAAAACGGTATCAATAATTTGACTTAACTGGAGTTCGAGCATGGATCTGCCAGGAGTTAGTCAGGCGAGTTAGCTCGTTACATAGCCAAGGATCAATATCTTGCATTTGAACGCCTGACAAAGCATAATGTTATTTTTACATTTGGCATTATAAAAATGTGACTTTGTGGAGCATAGCTTCTCGCTGACTTGGTTTCCATTCATTTAAGCTTTGCCTGTTTTGGATCAGCATGGATAGTACCGCACGAGAGGTATTTCGTCCACAAAACGTTTTACCGCTACTTTTGCTCATTTTTGCACAAGTTGTATTTTATTTATCATATCAGAGGGCACAGGGCGCCGCGAGAGATTGAATTAGCGATGTCTGTGTAGACCGTCTCACAGGAAGTGCAGCCTGGGAGGGATGGCTTGACCATTTTCACGTCCCAATTACTTGAGACCAAGCCAACCTTCACTCCGGTGAAAAAAACCCCTTACTCAAGTCAGTCAACCCATGTTCGCTCTCCCTTCGACTACAAATGGAACCCTAACCCTCACGTTGAACGCTGTACGATAGTTTGAGAAATCAACGTAACTTAAGAATCAGCTCGTAGGCTTACGCGGATGCAGTGTTGACTGTTTCTTTTTTCGGGATTCATTCCGCGATGTATGTTGTGTGAAAACAATATTTCGCTGGTCCTTATGCCAGCTTCATCAAGAACCAGCATAACCTGAAGAAGCTGGCAGGGGGACCAGCGGAATATTGTTTTCTTAAAACATACATCGCGGAATGAATCCCGAAAAAAGAAACCGTGCCAATCTCCGAGATTGATTTGTTCGTTTTTCAACAACCGTGGAGGTATCTTTGTACTTCTTCCGGGATTTGGCCACTTAGTTGTTTTTCCGACAACGCTTCTCCTCCTATCGTGAAAGCATCTTCAGGTCAAAGATGAACCTTCGACCTGAAGACAGCTTTTTGACCTGAAGAAGTCTCCAGGATGGGAAGTTCAAACACGTAGAAAAATGCCCTTAAATAGAATGGTGTCCAAGAAGTCCTTAATTCATTAAATATAAAATCATGCACTCAACGATTCGTTATTACCGCCCCAATCACCTAAGAAGATAAGTTAGGAGCATACAATTATATAAAAATTACTATGGTAGAATTGCCTCAACGGAATGAATGATATTCGATATAAAGAGTTGATTGAAGAAAGTTGGAATCTAAATGCATCTCGGAAAAAACTGATATAGTTTATAAATAGCTGTGAAGAAAATAAGGGTGATCAAATGGGTCGATCAGGGTTAGGGGTGATTAAAATTTCTTTATTTACATCAGCATGCGTAATTCCTATCCTCATTCCGTTCATAAAGCCTCTTTCTTCTCCTTCCCCGCTATCTAGACCAACATACTTTCCTCAATCATGGCCCTGTGGAAACCATCACCTCTTCCTGCAACCTACCCTGCCACCTTTTGTTCTCATGCAGAAGTTTCTTTTGCTCACCCGCAGTACCGAACACTTCGTCTTACTTTCCATCCACGGCACCCTCTCCATCCTTCTCCATATCTGAATCTCGAATGCCTACCGTCTTCAAGGCCCTCAATATGCCTTCGCCAATCACCGCCTGTACCAATCACCATCTCTGTCGTCTCCTAATCTCCTTAAGAAGATTTATCTCTCTTCACTCCTTGTACCTCTTCCTTTTTTGTCCTCCCTATGTTCATAATTTTTTCTTCGTTCTCCTTCGAACCGACTTCTCAAAAGCCGGCAGTCCATATCATCCTATTTTGTCCAAGTCTAGATGTCTATACGTTAAAGCGCAACTCTCCATATTGAACTCCTAACATGTTGTTTACATTCTTGCGCTTTTTTAGTAGAAATTCTGTTTGAAGAGGGAACTTATTTGACATATTTGAACCATAAAACTCTCACAGGGAAGGTAATTGTGAGAGAAAATAATGAGAAGATATATCTGGGAAGCCTAAGGAATGAATGCGTGAAATAAGTAATTTTGTTGAATATGTATCAAGATTTGAAATTGTTCACAGTTATTTAGAGGTGGCAATAAAGATCAGATAAAGGCATTTTTCTCATGTTTCATTGGGCATATTTAATGATGTTATATGGCTCAACTTGAAATGCACTCAGCATCCCTATAGACGTGCGGGTTGGACTTTGAGATCTTGTTCTCCATCAGACCTTATACAAATTGAAAAACTCGATAAAATTTCTTTCATACGTGGTTATGTGTCATTATGGAGCTTATCTACGTCATTTGTCGTATGGCAGTGCTATGAGACACATGTCTACTCATGAATTTCACTTTTCCGTCACTGATTGCAAATCTGTATCGCTTAAGTAGATAAGTCTCGTTGTCCAATTATCAAGTCTCTCCAATTAGAGATCGTTCTACGAGCATACCCTGGAAGTTGTAAAAGAGAAGTCTTCATCTCGTGGCTGGAGATTTGGATCAATTGCTTGGTATACCAACCTAAGTTCCTATCCGTAGTCTCGTTTGAGCGATTGAAAAATTTGGTGCACTTGTTTAAATGAAGCGAAATTTTGTGTTTTCACGCAATATAATAGATGTAGCAGGGGAACATTGGTGCAAATACAGACCATTCCTGCTCGTTGAAGCAATTGATATCCCAAACGCGGATGCCCATTGTTTTGAACTGTTATGAGTCTTTGGTTATGAAACTGTCTCTAAAAATTTGAAAACGGCGATTTTGAAGGAAAGTTTTATTTCAAAAATCATAAATTGTATTTTTCTTACCCCATTAAATCAAACGAAATACAATTTCTCGAACGCAGAAGTTATAATAGTACGGGATTAAGCGTGTTAACCTTTCATGTGAAACCTTATCTCTGGATGTTACGGTAAAAGTTGCATGGAATTACCAAATTTCGTCTTCATTCCAATTTAAAGTTACGTTGTTACGAAGGCTTCCGCGGCTTTCTTGTAATTTATAACACAGGTCTGCAAAAAAAAAATTTTTTGCTACCGAAAATTTTCAACTGATTTTAACAAAATTTTGGGCGCTGAATCTAAATATGAAATCAGTTTTTTTTTAATCAGCTCGACTTTTGTAGATATAGCATTTTAATCCCTCAATCATTTTGATTTTATAGATATTTAGGAATTGTTAGCATAAACGCCCACTTACATATTATAATTAAATTATTTTAGCATCGATTCCTGTTTACTTTCCCATTATGTTTATTATATTATTTCCAGAGAAACTTTTTATCTAACGTAAAATATTTTTTTATAAACCAAATTAACAAAAAGAACATAAGGTATTAAATTGTTCGTGCATGGCGTGCCAGCATTTCTTCATGTGTGTAGTTTTATAGTTGATTGCATTGTGGGCATCACAAAGCAGCTTACAATGGGAGTCTTTACAAAGTTTCCACTATTTAGATCAGGTGAGATATTCTGCCACTTTTGGCGACCCCGTATTTCGCATCAGTTTTTCTATCGCGCGATCGAGACTGGTGCAACCCGCCGTCAACGCATGGTTTGGTGGTGCGGCAAGTGTGTGGAATGAATTTTTGCCGCAACCACTCCGCTATGATGATTTTCCTTACATGTATTGAAAATACTCTGCATATTGTATACTTTGGAGAAATCTCGGGAAAATAGCATATTTTATCACGTAGGGTGGATGTCTAGGAGATACTTAAAGACAGCTTTCTTCTGATGTACCACGGGCATTTCTCTTGTGACCTAATTTACAGAGCCTTCCGACAAAAATGTGGACTTTTAACGAAACAGAATGCATGCCACACAAGAGGATCTTTTTTGAGGCTGCCAGCCCACAGCTGGGGTCCCACAGTTGCAACCCACCACAATGCGATTGGGCGTAGGGTTGTATTATGGCACCACGGGGCCCTTTACACGGTCATTTGCCGATATTTTTGGGAGAATGCTTTCTATCCTCCAAAAAATTACACTAAAACATTTAGTCTCATTTCTGCAGTATTAAGGAGCAATTGCTTTTTTGAAACTTCCGCACGGATTTCATTTGTGCTTGTGTCAGAATTGGATCTCCCGAAATATCCTCCACAACTCCTGATGATGTGAAGACTTAATTAATCGCTACAAGAGTCCTCGTTTTTAAGGTATGTACGTATTAATTAGTGTATGGTAATTTCTATTCTTTTTAATGATTTTTAAAATGACAGTTAGAGCGTTAACCTCTCCCATTCCAACATTTTTTTAATTACCGTTAGTGCACTCTTGTTTCAGAGTGCAAAGAGAAAATGACTTCAAGTCGAATGAGCTGTATCAATCATCCTGATGTGTTTTGCTACGTCTGTGGGGAATACACGTTTAAAGAAAACAAAAAAGCTATTACTGACTTTGTAAAAAGGGCTTATCTTGGATATTTTGGGGTTCAACTCGGTGAGATCAAGGTTTAACTTGGGCACCGCATATTGTGTGCAAGCCATTTACGACAGTGGGCTACTGGTAAAAGGAAATGTCTTAAATTTGGTTTACCTATGGTTTGGAGGGAATCTTTGAACCACGTTGATGACTGTTATTTCTGCATGGTGAAAATCAAAGGAACAAATCGGAATAATCATAGCAAGAGGACATATCCCAATATAGCCTCTGCAAGATGCCCAGTTCCACACTCTGATGAAGTACCTATTCCAAAGTTTTGCTAGCTCCCAGAGCTCTGTGAGGATGAAGTGAATACATGTGAAACTTCTTCTGATACAAATGGTAACGGCGGCAGTGATTATGACGGAACGTATCAAGTCCTATGCGTTTCAACCAAGATGAGCTAAATGACCTAATTAACCTTTCAAAAATTACTTGCCTCTAGGTTGAATGATAAGAATTTACTGGAGCAAGGAACGAAAATTACTTTTTATCGTACAAGGGAAAAAGATTTGCTTCCCTTCTTCTCTCAAGAAGACAATCTTGTGTTTTGTCAAGATGTTAGAGGACTCCTGAAGAAAATGGGCCTTCCTGGATATATTCCAGACGATTGGCGTCTATTTATTGACAGTTCTAAGCGGAGTTTGAAATACGCCCTCATTCACCATGGCAATTAGTTTGGCTCAATACCGATTGCACATTAAACAAAAAAGAAAGAAGAATAGATCACCCAAGAACACTGCATAAGGACGGAAGACTCCCATCTCGACTCTGTTGCCAATGGAAGCGAAAGAATTGAAGTTCCACTTTTGGCCACAGGCTGCGCTGTTTGAGTAATCGCTCCTTATAGCAGACGTCTCTGTGCTAACTATACGTGTTTTTACGTCTCCTTTTTCTCCGCCAGTACGATGATTTATACTGCAAGTAATACTTTAAGGCATTGGATAGTAGATTTATGTACCTAAGGTACCGAGCCATCGACGACAAAACTCTCGAGAGCGTCGCGAAATAAGTAAATGACACCGAAGGCATACAGCATGAGGTGATGTGATCGGTGGATTAGTATACCGAATTCCACCCAAACATTTCTAATTTATGATGTGAGATAAGGGAACAGAGTGCGTTGAAATAATAATTAAGGCAATTAATACGAAAGCTAGTTCATTTCCGGTTATTCGATGCCAGTTAAGGTATTTCGAAACCTCCGCAAGCGAAATCAGCTGATGATGGCGAAATCAGTCGATGTGGTTGGTCAAACTTGCGAATAGATTCTTCGCAAGTTTGTGCTTCCGGTGGGCTAGATATGAAAACAAGGTTATTGTATGTCATCGGGAGGAAAATGAAGCTCACACACCCGATCCTCCTTCCCTATGACTTTGTCCTTCCGAGGAATAGCCTTCCACCATTTTTGAAGCTGAGACGCCGAATGATGAATAATTTCGAATAAATAGAAACTCATCATGATTGAATTACGTTCATGAGATTAATGGTGCTATAAATTCACAATGCCATGTAACCGTAATGGCTACAATGCGGTAGGGCAACAATTGCCACCCAAGTCAACTTACATTAGCCTTAAACAAGCTTTTGTTCTTTACGCCGAGAATCTTGTTCCTCCTCCTTGTATTCTCGTACCCTGTAGAGCACATTGGCAAAAAACAACACCGCAAAGCCATTTTTAACAAAATTCTCGTCGTGTTTCCGCACGCATTCACTTCGGACTCCCTTCACTACAGTGCACTACTCGTTGTCAACAAGGATCCATTTGGTAACTGAGCCACCTATCGGAGGGTTCTGGAACGCTATTAACATGTGACAGTAATTTTAGCAAAAGACCGTCGAAAGCGCATGAAGAGTCGCGTCCTTATGCAGTGTTCTTGAGATCACCATTGCTTTGGTCATGGAGAAGGTAAAATATCAAGAACATCAATGGATGATTTGTGTGGATTTAAAAATGGTTAAATTTCTCCTTGGACAGCAAAGTGGCTATACAAAATACCCTTGTTTCTTATGTCTTTGGAATAGCAGGGACAGAGATAACAGCTGGGTGAAAAAGGAGTGGCCTGAGAGAGAAACCATGATTGTTGGAGAGAAAAACATCGTAAACAATCCTTTAGTTAAACGAGATTAAGTCATTTTTCTCCCCCTGCACATAAAACTAGGCCTTATGAAGCAGTTTGTGAAGGCTCTTGATAAACATGGGCAGTGTTTTGCACATATGGGAAGAAAAATGCCACAATTCAGTCCAGAGAAACTTAAGGCTGACATTTTTGACGGCCCACAAATTAGGCGACTAATAAGAGATCCCGTTCGTGCAATTTATGAATGAGGCTAAACAAAATGCTTGGAGTTCGTTTGCTGATTTTGTGAAAAATTACCTGGGAAATTACAAAGCAGATAATTATATAGAGCTAGTAGATGTGATGCTAAAAAACTTAATAAACCTTGGATGCAATATGAGTGTTAAGGTTCACTATTTACATAGCCACTTGGACTGTTTCCCAGAGAATTTAGGAGACACAAGCGAAGAACAAGGTGAGAGATTTCATCAGCATATGAAAACTATGGAGAACTGCTACCAAGGAAGATGGGATACGCACATGATGGCATACTGCTGGAAACTTCAGAGAGACTATTCTGCCCAAAGTCATTCCAGAATTTCTCGGAAAAGAAGCTTCAGAAGTGCTACCTGACTCTTTTTCATTATGTTTTTTTTTCTTCAAGTGAATTGCAGTTGTAAATAAGGGCTCCCAATATGTTTTATGTGGCATTTCTTTCTTCAATTTCTCGATAAAATATAAAAATACTAACAATCAGTGAATTTTTATTCCTATATAATTGACACCTTTAACTTTCCTAAGGTAAATAACCAAAGTTTTGTATCTCAAAAACTGGAGCTGTTACGCAAAAACTAATGCCGAATTTGGATTCAGGAGGTCAATTACACCTAAACTAAGCTTAAAAAACCCCAGCACCAAAAACAGTGTTTACCAGCGTAATTTTTTGTATTCTTCCTCTGTTGCATCATGCTGTAATGTGTAATGTATTGCAATGCGGGGAGATCCCATAAAAATTCTGAATCATTTAATACTAGGACGCCCGGACTTTTCAACATCATTCAACGCCCAAAGCGGGTCATTTTGACCCACTGTAACTAATGAAATTAACCCTCACTTTGAGCTATAAAGTTTACATTTTTACAGCTTCTACTACAAACTGTCACTCTTTTTCTTCACATTCATCGATTAATTCACTTTAAAGCTTTCATAACTTTGACAATATCGATGATTTATTGATATATAAACTTACGAAATTTTGGCAATTTATCGTTTTTTCCATTTTATTTCATTTTTCTTGCTTAGCTCAATATACTACGAAGAATTTTCACATTATTTAATACATATCTATTATTTTTCAAAGTTTGGTTGCAATAAATAAGTTCAAATTATTATTTTTTGATCGAAGCAGGAATTTTCCCGAAAATCTACCTAGTAACTAACTTTGGGATTCTTATTATTTCAGTGATGCACATATATAAATCTGATAATAGTCCATGTGTCAGTAAGGAGCAATATTGTATTCTCTGCACTCTAAAATAGTAATAAGGTACACTGTGCACTGCCAACGAATTAATTACTAAATATGCCATGAATCGACCGGACGAAAAATGAGAAGGGTGGAGATACGAATTGGAAGGAAGGAATATGAGAATATTTTTGAAAGGTGATCCAGGCATGGAAGGTAACCGAATGAGGAATATAGGACAAAGTGGGATGGATAACATATGCAGTAGAATAACTAATAAACACTAATAAAAAAGAAGTTTTGGTGGTGATACAAAGTGCAAATACATATCTGGGTCAAAATGACCCGTATGGGCGTTCTAGGTAAATTCTAAAAAAAACTAATGTACGGATTACTCCAGGAAGGTGAAAATTTTTGGACATAAAGCCATGTTAAAATGAATAAAAGTCACGAGAGGAAATCTTGCTCTCATTGAAAATGAAATAAAAAAATGAATTTAAAATCACGTTTGGGTCAAAATGACCCGCCTGGGCGTTCTAGTGTTAAAGTTACGTTATTAAGTGATATCCTTGGGTTCGATGTGGTTAAAACGTAGGATATATGGATCCGTTCTCACGTTTGCCCTTCTCAGCCACTACCCTTTGACCCTACACAGAACCGTTTGGTATCAACCCGCTACTGCCCTTATCTTTAAAATTTCGCTCCACTGATTCTGCGCTATCTCCCGCTTCTACTCCCATTAACCCTTCCCCTCTAAGCTGCGGCGAGTGTGTCCTTCGTGTGAGTGTGCGTTCAGATGGGACGTTAGCGCGGGAGTCTTTTTTTTTATAATCAAGATTCTTATTTTTTCCCTTTCCCCTCGAAAGTTTTGGTCCCCGTTCGGTGACCCTTCTCTCAGTCGCCGCGGTCGCCTCTTTAAGGACTCGACCGCTTAAGACGAGCGGTTGCCGCTTCGCTTGGTAGAAACAAATGAATTCGTCGCCCCTCGTCTTCTCCTCCTCATCGCGCGAGTTATAAAGGATTTCCGACTTCCGGTCGATTAATTGCGAAAGGAATGTAGGCTCCCCCGAAAGCTATCTCACGACCGATAGAGGGGGTTTGAAGCTAACAATGCACTTTCAAACTCATCTCTTTCTTTCCCGTATTTGTGGTTCTTTTCTAAATCCACTGCTGTGTGTCTCTTCAGTATCAGCCTACTTGAATACTTATTATCATCTTCGAAAGTATTGGGAGATCAAAGTACGTGGCTGTTTTCAAATCTATTTTAATTATTCTCTGGAGTGGTGATTTTTTCATATTGTATGTTTTTCTTGCCTTTAACTTGAAGCTCCCTTTAGCCGCATAGTTACTAAATTTTTTCACTTTCTTACCATTGGGAACCCAAGTAAGGTGACTAAGTTGTGGGAGCATTTACGGGGGAATATTCATTTTGATAGTGGTGACACTATGGATATTCAAGTACCACAGAGGTGCCATAACTTGGGTTGGGAGAGTCACAAAGACCATCAAACCTAAAATTGCCTCAGATTGAAAATCGTTCATAATCAAAGGGTAGCATGAAGATGATGAGATCATTGATGCATGAAGAAGGTGAGGTTATAGATGAGAAAAGGTACCCAAAAAACATTCATGTGGAGTTTGACCATCGGACATACAGACCATTGGAGATGGCAGATCAGAAAATGTTATGACCTTTCCACACGTGATTATGTACGCATGTGCTTAAAATTACCTAGACGAATAAAACAGGATATGAGGAAGTATACAGAAAATTAAATATAGAAAGGACCTACTGGAATAAACATTTGGCTGTTTCTTGTGAGATATAGAAGCGTATTTGAGGGTATCACGACTTTAAAGTGATGGTGGGTGAATTCGTCCTCAACGTGGGACTTGATTCATTAGTAGCACAAAGGACTGGGAGAGACTGACATATTTCAATAATCGCATAAGCACAGCCCAAGTTTTGAAAAAAGTGCAAGCATGTTAGAGCCGTATATGTGGTAGTAATTCTGTTATTTTTCCTTTAACCAGAAGCAGGGGCCTGTTTTCACAACTTTTCGTTTCCCAATAATTTCTGTACCCATGTGTTTATGTACATTCTTTTAAATGCTTTCATAGCAAAGAGAGTGAATGATCCCGTGATTGCAGGGACAATGCTGGATATGTAAGGAAGGGGAAGAAGGAGGATAAGCTTTCAATGGACGGGTTGAAGATGGGAACGACATAATTTGAGATGAATTTTTTTTCTTTTTTTTTCGGGCTTTTTGCATCTATTATATGTAAAACAAACACGGTCCCTCTAATTAATATTCACGATTCCTGATATTAATACTTCAGTTAGAAAGGGTCCTTCAAAAATAAAATACAGTGAACTTTTAATCCCATACAAACCTACTTAAACCATATAATTACCTTAATAAATATGTAGTCCTTGAAACAAATTTTTGATCTGTATTTCCGACGTTGTAACTTATACTGTTTCATGTAAAATGTTTCTCGGTTTTAGATATCTTGCAGGTTGAGGATGGTAGAACTGCATTTTAAACTTGTGCACAAAATGCGGAGTAAGAATACCGCATGATTCTAAAAAGGAGGATACGTTCATACCGAGTCGGAGAGTCTTTTATCGGTGGCTTCATTGGTGATGTCTGACCTTGAGGGAACGAATTAAGTCCCAAGTATTTAACGGCTCTTCCGACAGGCATATAAAATTACACAAAAGACCCTCTTTCTCCTTTAACATGCGATATGTAATATACTTTCATATCTTGGGATTTTATCCCGCTCTCACCTCTAGAGACCCATCTCACTAATTTTCTTCAAAACCCTGTTATCTTCTGCTAGTAGAGCGGAAATAGTAAAAAAATAAGTTTTAAAATTTTTCTTGGAAGGTCCTTTCTCTTTTCGTCGTGTGAAATTCGGTATTCTTCAAGGCAGAATGCGACGCTCTTCTCTAGGATGACGTATTAACTTGAGGTTAACATGATGGACTTCTTGAGCTGCAGTTAAGAAAATTCTTTACAGAGCTCTCGAATAATTGTATTGTCGGATTTTTTTTGGTCATGATATTTGAGTAAGGTTTATTAATTATTACCTGAATTACAGAAATAACTATTTGCTTCACTTAGCTCTCGAATAATTGCATTGTAGGATTATTTTGGTCATGATTTTTAAGTAAGGTTTATTAATTATTATCCGAATCACAAAAATAACAACTTGAGGTATTCAGCCGACCAAAGTCCTATTTTTAATGGACCATTTCCACGCTTGATTCCCTACTCACCCCATTTCAATATGTAAAGGAAGGCAATTTGTGACCTTTGAATCTGCATGTGATTATTATCTCTTCTCTACGGTTATTATCTTATGTTTGCATATAAGTAATAATTTTGCTTTCCCAGTGAATCTGAAGAATAAAGAGTTCTCAGGTCTCCGTCCGGGTGAATTGGTCCATTCTTCCTTGATGACGAGATTCGACACGGTCCTCGTCATCAAGGAAGCTGATGCTCATTCCATTCGTGACGTGAGTTTGACACGGTGGGATGGCGGGAAGCCTTGTGATTGGTCAGGGTATCGCGCCAATTTTTCCTAGTGAATTCCACCTCATTCAAGATTGGTAGCCACGTCTTACCTAGGGAAAAGCACATGTCACGATAAAAATTGTTTATTTCCTCCGTCAGGCGGTCTTAATAGCTGGAGGAATGGCTCAATTACTTCGCCCCCTCAAATTTCATTTCATGGCTGTATGTGGCTGTATGGCATGGCCGCGCTCAGACACGGCCGATTTTTCCTGTTGCCCAAGCCTTGGGTGATCCTTAAGGTACGTCTCTATTGTATGTCCTGTCTCTCAGAAGTAGGCTTTGCGGCACCTACCGGGAACGCGGAAGACTTCAGGTACCTTCAGCTTAATCGGGTCTTTTCCTCGCCCGGCTAAGTCCCTGAGTATTATATCAAGTATTCAAACTGGATACTTTTAAAAGTTGAAGTTTCCGAATGCATGTATTAAGTTTCAATTTTATACCTTGTTGCTCAGTGATGTGTGAAACCCTAAAATATGGCATCGTATGGTACTTATAGGTGAAATTTAAATGAGTCAGGTTAATTTACCAGGTTTGTGTATGTTTATTATGCAAACTTAGTTAATTTTAGATTAGAACTTTACCGATCAAGTTTTTTATTCTATAAATGGATGCATAGTTTGTGCAGAGCAATTCGAGTAGTGACTGTCAGTTTTCATGAAGGGGTTTGATAGCAGGAAAGACATGATCCCCTCATCATTTTAGCACAGAGTTGGTCTTTGCCTCTCGTTTCTCCGTAGTTGGTGTTAGAGCATCATTTTTTTCATATGATAACTTTGAGAAGCCAACTTTCAAAAATCTCATCTGCGCTTTTTATAATAAGTACTGCTAAACTGCGGAATGAAAGCGTCTTCCACTAGTTCCTAATAATCTCCGTTCATTATTCTGCTGGAAGAGAATAGTTACTTTATTTTTTGAATTTCAATACCAGGCTTTCTGATAACTTTTTCAAACTTCTATCGTATCTGCAAAACTTCAAGATGCAATCGCGTCGGAGCCCGCTCAAGGCGTTCACGGCTCGCATCCAGTTATTTTAGCGCCCCCTTGCTTGTCAATTACTTTTCCTCCCCCCTCCCCTCCTTTACCTTCTTCGACTCACTTTATCCCTCTCCTACTGCGTATCATCTCTCTCTCTCTCTTCGGCTTCTTGATCTCGTATATTTACACCTCAAGTCCTTCCTCAGCCTTCTTATCCGTCCATCCGTCCATACGCGGTAGCGGGCGTCTTAATCGCCTGAAAGTTTTCCCATTAAAATCTCCGCCTCTTCCTTAACCTCTTCCCAACATTTCACCTCCTAGTGTGAGGAGTTCTGCCCCCCCCCACCCTCAACACGACTATTTTCCTCTGCCCCATCAAATCTACCTCTCATGCCCCCCAAAACAACCTTCTCGTTTCTCGTCTTCCTCTCGGACGAGGGAGGAGCTCCCTGCCTCTCCTACACATTATTCAAGTGCTCATCAAACCAACCATCCCCTACAAATGGCCTGGACGTCTGTTCCCAAAGTCACTGTGGGTCACTCGTGCATATAACAAAGTCCTCACCTTAGGCAATGTACTCGTGACTTCCTTCCGCCTTTCGAGTTGATGTAATCAATTTGTATGTTGGATTCATACACGTTTCATCTTTCTGGCAAGAGTCAAGTCCATGGTGAGGCTAGTGTAAAAGATATGATGAATACTTGAAGTTGCCTACCTTCCGTCCAATTAGGAAGGTCTCTTTCAGTGAATAATGTAAAATAAAGAAGAGGAAATCACCGCGACCCATATTGATTAAAGAATTTACGAGTGAGCATGAGCTTAGATGGAAGAAGGATCCCCTTATGCCAATTGTTTCCAGCCGCAGTACCCTAACTCCTAGCGAGATTTCTTCCTACAGCTTAGCATGTGACCCATCTTTTTCGTCCCATCCAATATTTTCATTTCCTTCATAGTATCAAAAGAGATAGAACGTATGCCAAACTGAGGAAGGCAAGATCTGTGGCTATAAAAGACTATAAGGTATTCCTAATATTCCTATTTTTTAAGTATTCTTCCAGTTATGGTAGGTTTTGTTGAATGCCAGAGATTCTCCTCCAGGCTTTCTACACTTTCAGGGGCCTCTCTTACTATATTATATCCTTTTTCACATCAGCATACGATCTACCCTACTTCATCCTGTCCATGAAACCAATTCTCTTTCCCCGCTTGCCTAACATCCTTCCCTCTATTACATTCTTGAGCAACCCATCGCCACTTATAACATCCTCCAACCGCCACCAACTCTGCCAATCTCAAAGTATGTACATTCCGAAATTTCGTTTCCTCACCCAACATCTCAAGCACTTCCTCGTTAGTCTTCCTCTCCGTCCACCTCACCCTCTTCATCCTTCTCCACACCCACATCTTGAATGCCTGCAACATCTTGTAATAACTTATGTTCTTCTTTTCCTTTTCATTGATCTTAGATATGTTGTTCTCCAGAACTTTATATACTTTCTCCTACACCTGGTAATTTGGTGGAGAGTATAAGCTATCTCTCAATCTCTAACCTGGTTTTCCTGGCAGACGGTGACCCTTGAAATTCCGCGTAATGCAATCTTAGGAATTCTCGAGTCATTCATCCTTTCCACGTGGTCTCTCTAAAAGCGTATCTTTCTTCTCCAACGCGCAATATCAATTTATTCAGTATTCTGTTCCGTTGTGCTTTTCCTACGATTGGTTACAGTGTCTTCATTTCATTGGTTCATAGATGGTTCCATGTTCTGGTGGTCTCTGCTCTTTTTTCCATTCCGTAAGTCACGATGATTCGGTTGGATGTTTTATAAGTTCTAACTTTCCTTTCCACCTGTATGTTGTATTACTTCAGATTGTGTCTCTACGGCATCCAGAGATAGCTAACGTTCTGGTTGTTTGCTCTCTGACTTCATTGTATAGATTACTGCAGCCTGATATTTCCACAACCAGATATTTAACTTTCATTACTTGCTCTATTATAAAGATTAATACCTATAAATGCCGATAACACTTCAAAAACCTAACTTTCATTACTTGCTCTATTATAAAGATTAATACCTATAAATGCCGATAATACTTCAAAAACCTACCAGTTTAAAATAAGCAGTTATTTTTTAAGATCATTTGTATTACACGGAAGAGATGAGATGAAATTATTTGGAAGAGATAAGTAGGAGGCAGGGTAGGTGGTTGGAAGAGGCAGTAAAGGGCGAAGGATTGCTTAAGGCCGCAATACATAGGGAAAGAATGTTTAGTTAGCAGCAAAGCGGAAGGAAGATGATTGATTTATGGAAGGGATAAAAGGAGTTAGCACGTTTTCCGAGATGAAGGAAGAAATGGTGTGATTAGTTAATGCACTGCGCTTGTAAAGATCTAGAATATTTATATATATTATATAATGTTAAATATAATATTTTTTCTGTATGGTCTCAAACATCAGATAAATTATATTTTAAAAGGAAATTAAAACTGACATTGCATAAATTATACGCAGGAGTAACGTAAAAACTAATGAAGAAATACCCTATTTTATGGTATAGTCTTTTACAGCGACAGTTACCATCTGAAAATCGTTGAAATTCCCAGCATATTGTATTTTATAAATGTCATGTTATCGCAGATGTTTTGAAGTTTTTATTTATTCCATTTTAGCCCATACCCCCCCATTAAGACTAATGCTCATTTTCTCATGGCCCCCACGAATGCACAAATACGTTTAAATAGTGACAGGTTAAAAGAATGAATGCAGTTATTGACTACTGGAGTGGATAGTTAACCCGTCATTGATTTCACGTCATGGACGCTTAATCGCTGACCATTTTACTGGCGTCGCTCACCTATCATTATCCATATTACATAGAAGTTCACCAATTAAATGTTTTAGTTTAAAATGCTGGGCGCATTTTCAATCCCTTTAGGCTTCAGCAGATAAGCTACTTGCCATATGCGTATTTCACATTCAACGACGGTGCGTTAAAAAACGGTATTTAATCAACTTTTTTCTTCAAAATATTTAACATGAGTTTTCTGAATTAATTGCTTTTTTCCCCGAATTGAAACCTGTGAGATAATTACAAGAACGAAATGTATATTACTCAGTCGAGGAATTGACTAAAGAGCGATTCAGGAAATCTGACAGTAGCTCATGGTTCCGCGAATGGAATTAATGAGGCTGCGTATGTTCGCCAATTAGAGGCTCATCTCATGAGTGAAACTCAGCACAATTGATGTTTGAATTCGAGTATCATATTGCTGTAAGTAACGAAGTTCATCTAGAAACAACAAGGATATATATTATCCTGGAAATACAGGCATGATGAACCGAACGTTTTTAACGTTAAATAATGTAAAACTTTAACATTTTAAATATATTTTCCAGTTAAAACAAATCTTTCAAACTCTATTACTTGTGACTTTCACGGTGTTCTACATCTTCTATTGGTGCTCCAGTTTGTTTCTTCAGGTCCGAACTTATCAAAAACGTTTCATTGGGGTAATTATTTCGGTAAAGAGTTTGAAATTTGAAATAAGTAACAAACGCTAGACTTGAATCAGGTACTTTTTCCTGCAGGTGGTAGGTTTAAATTAAAGCGCACAGTACACATAACGCTAAATATTTTGAAATGGAAAATAAAATTTATAAAACAACTCTCAAAAATATATCTCTGTGTGCGTTAAAATATCAAATTATTTAGAATTGAAAATCACGCAGTTAAAAAATATACGCAAGATAACCTAGGAGTTTCAATGTAATAAGTGTTACTTATAATAAGATCTGTATCAAAAATATATAAAAGAAGTTTAAATGAGGACGGTAGAAAACAGGTGCTGCAAATCATTTTTTTAAACACAGTGTGATTGAATTCACTCGCTTACAAAGAACTGAATAAACCATCATCTATGAAAAGGTAAATTAAAAAATATTTATGGTATGACCAAAGCTAAAAGAATACCATATTTTTTATTTTTTTTCAATGCGAGCAGATGTTGACTCCTTTTTACACACACGCAGTTATTTTTAGACATTTGGTCTTGAATAAAATCAGTTTTTACACCTCTTTGTAAAGTTTCACAATTAAATTTCTGTACTAGCAGGGCTTGAGATTAAACTGCTGTAATGAGTTCATAGAGATAGTGAGCTATTTTAATATAATAACATTTTTTTAGTTTGCTCTGTCCATGAATTTATGGCAATAACTTCATCTCTAGCCCTGAGGATACATAAATTGCAAACAGCAAATACTGTAAACTGTAAAAAATACTGCAAAGCATTTGCAAGAGGAGATAAAATTGATTGATTCAAGACCATGTGTTCAAAATTATTTTGCGTTATTTTTTGTATTTGAAGCTGAATGAAAGTGTTACTATATTTCTAAACGTTAACAGCACTCGAGAATTTATTTTGAAAAATAAATAAATTTGGATAAGTAGTATCTAAAGGCATTTGTAAGTGGGCCACCTTCAGAGACTGCACCTTTCTCGAATGAAAGGATGAGAAGGAAATGGGAAGATGTGAAGAGAAATGATAGATCACGAAGAAAAAGGCGCAAGAACACCTCTTCGGCAGACTTTGCTTTGCCTCTGCTCAGAGACCGTATGCCGCCGCCGCCGACGAGATTGAGGCACTTTTGAGTTGGGAGGCGGGGAAAAATCTTGTCTTGAGGCGCTCAACGGGTCGGAGTCGTCGGATCCAGCGAGCCTCTCAAAGCGGCGAGGAGTGTGAGGCGGCGACACAAACAAGCGCAGGAAAACACGAAATCAAATCATGACTGCGGCGAAATGGGTCAAGTGACAAGTAAGGGAAGCCAAAGGAGACGCCTCCTCATAGCAACGAGTTTTAAGTACTGCACTCGTCTTCTTTGAGTACCCAGTGCCTTTTTCTCTTCAAAACGTTACCCGGAAACAATCTCATCTTCAATTCGTTTGCTCCACCTTCAAGAAAATACTGCTTTCACCTTTGAAGACACTGTGAATTAAGTACTTCATTTTATACAGCCCAACTACTTTAAGTTAAAAGTGGTGATTATGAAATTTTATGAAAGGCAGGAACCCCTATTTGTTAATCAGCATAGAATAATACAATATCAGTCAGTTTTTAAAATGCCAGCCAATTTGCCAGTTTCGTGAAAAAGACGCTAATTTTCCATTTATTGCCCAAATTAAGCCAATATTTCCGAGCATTTCCAAAATTCCTGAATTTTTATATCTGGCCATGCGTAATGTTTTCCGTCATTTTTACAAAATTTATGTAAAATCTGTGGTAATCCAATTTTCAAATTATTCTGATAATACGACACATGTGCCATCTCGAGGTCTAATAATATCTAGTTAACAATGATAATGTTTTAAAATTTTACAACCTATTAAACTGCTTGCTCTCCTGTTTAGAAACAAAAAGAAGTCCACAGCAAATCAAGGTATGAAAAAATGGCAGCTTATTTCAGGCACAAGTAAAGACGTTCGTGTTAGCCATCCACCGACCTGTCATTTAGTTTGTGATAAATATTTCCCTATTTTCCGTATTTGGCCTGTTAAATGTTCATGATGCTAATAGTTAATCATGTGAGCATTCCGTTTTTTTACTAATGGTCATTTATTTTGGGTAAAAAATGGGCAAGGGCCCATATAATTAGTCAGACTTAAAAGATAAAAGTAAAAAACAGTATCAGTGTACTTTGGAGGAGATACCAGATAGATTTGGCTAAAATCCTAGATTGCGGAAGAAAGAAGCTGAATATAGAAATGACCCTGAGCGGAGAGAAATTAGAGCAAGTGGATTCATTTACCCATCTTGGAAGTACCATCACGTGGGATGGAAGAAGTACCACGGACATTAAGCGGAGAACAGCCCAAGCTAAAAGAGCGTTCATGGGGAAAAAATTACCGCTTTGCTCAAAGAAGATAGGACCAAACCTCAGGAAACTGTATGTGAAAACTTTGGTGTGGAGCGAAGCACTCTATGGATCGGAGCATGGACAGGAAATGCTTCCCAGTAGAGACTAGAAGCCTTCGAAATCTGGTGCTGGAGGAGGATGATGAAGATAAAGTAGGCGAACAAAATAAGAAATGATGAAGTGTACAGAAGAGTAGAGAAATTCATAAATGACCATATGGAACACCATAGAAAAAAGAAGAACTAGATAGGTTGGACACACCCTGAGACACAATGGGTTTGTGTATAACATAACTGAAGGCAATTTAGAGTGAAAAGTCCCCAGAGGAAGACTCAGGAATAAGTTCATGGACCAAATCATGAGGAAAGCACATCGGAAGAGGTACCAGGAGGTATGGGAACTAGCATTAGATATGCAAGAGTGGAGAACTGCAGTCAACCAATCTAAGGATTGAACAACTAATGAATGAACTAGGTAGATATCCACTTATAATGAAGGTATTACGTAAATTTTTATAAATATCGTTGGAATTCAGATGTAAGTCGAATACTGGCGATGAATATTCTCTCAATATATACGGGTGTATTGTCTCTCGTACATTTTCTTGTGCCGTTGCTACCATTAATTTTCACCTCCTTCAAACTTCTAGAGTTGATTAGAAAGATGGGGATGAGGCGATCAGAGGATGTAATATGAAGTGAAGGGATATTTTAGGCCGTGGTTGAGGGAGGATGATGAGAAAGGTATAAACTATAAAAATAGGCTTTGTGAATGGGATGAAGATAGATTGGACAAATGGTGAAATGAATAAATACATTATGTAGGAGATCTACATCTACTTACTACCCTGCGAGCCGCTGAATGGGCGTGTGACAGGGGGTGGTGGTACACCAGCCATGTAAAGGTGTAAGGTTTTGGGAGGTAAAATGGTGACGTGTATTATGAGAGTGTATTTAGTGGAGCTCAGTTTACATTGTGGTCACTTTATGTGCGCGGAAAGATTTTTGAGAAGAGAGAAGTGTTTTCGTGCCTATCTGTTTGACAGTTTCTTATTTTATCGCTTCTGTCAGACCTAATGATGTAGTGAGGCGTCATGATAATATTCTCAGTGTCGCTCTGAAACACAACAGTTCTGAATTTCTCAAGCAAACTAAGCCTAGCCTGCAGCCTTCGAGTCTCTAGGGGTTCCCACCTTAATCCCTTTAAAATTTGTGAAACATGTTCTATCGTATCAGTTTTTTACGAAGCTTACAGCTTTTTTTGTATTGTAAAGCATTAATTTTTTGGCTAATATTTATGACTAGGGTGCCAAATGCTCGCAGCCTATTGGAGGTTTGATCTAACCAAGGTGAAGTAGCATCTGTCTAACTTTTTCATGCGATTACCTTTCTATTATACGCTTAACAAAACTTAATTTCTATGATGCTGTGACGCGTGTGTTTTGTACGTGTATCCCCCACGAGAGATAGAGTTAATTGCCGGTAGATGTCTAGATTCCCTTTACTCTATAATTTAAGTTGCATTAACGGGTAGATTTCTATATTAATAAATGTAGTATTAAAATTACAATGAAAAAATGAAGCCAAATGTACTGAAATTTTACAAATATATTAATTTCCTCCTTAGCTGGCAAAAAGTTGATAACATTCATGATATATTTATACGTAACAATCATTGGGAAGATGGGGAAATGATTTCTCACGGTAAAAATTTGAAGTATTGGCTTTTCCTTCTCAAAAGAAGAAAACAGCTTTTCTTTATTTTTTTTCGCTCCTCCTTCAAGAGGAAACTATTCCAAGTGAGGAACACAAACCTCCGCTCGCCGGATCGAGTGCGCGTGAATAAATTATGATTCTTCTGCTTCCTAACCTTCCCGCGGCGTCTCACTCTCTGTAACTTTGAGAGCCACGTAAGATTACGACAAGTCGGTCCTCCCCCGCGCTAACTTCCGTGGCCCACCCCTTACACGCCAACCCCCACTCAAAAGACGCCGGGTTCAATTAATTTCTCCCCTCCCATTCGCCCCCCCCCACTCTTACCATTTTCGGCCGAAGAGGAAGACAATTTTCTCACAAAGCTCTCTACCACTAGTCAGAGAGAGGGAGAGGAACTGTTTCCTTCCCTACCTCTCCCTCCTGCCCCCTCCTACGTCCTCCCATCGCTCCGCCCAAAAGAGGATCTTGATTCCCCGCTCTCAGGATCCCGCGGAATGGAGATCAAAGGACAGGCAGGTTTAATGCACAGAGGGTGAAGGTCGGACGGCGGTGGCCGAGGCGGAATAGAGAGATCCGGGATTTAGGCGAAAAGGAGGACTTTATCGTTCGCAGACTGCGAGATTCGCAATGGAATGCGTGTTGGACTTCATCCGGGATATCGCCGGGCCGTGAGTCTCTTTCCCTAGTCAGAAGATTTCCCGTTTTGATGCCCGAAAGGGAAATCGCGACTAGATACGAGGAATGGCGCGTTATTAGAAGTAGAAATAATGAAGATATTTGCTCTTTATTTGGCTCTTTGCCATTTTCTGCTTTATAAATTTCCTTTCATTATGCGGGAAGTTCTGATCTCGGATAAATTCCGGATACTTTTTTCTAGAACTCATTTCAGGGGTGAATACGTGACACCCATCGCTCTCTTTTTCGAGGCCATTGAAACAACTGAAGCTGATCGATGGTGAGAACACCTGAACCTTTGAAATCACAAATTAGAGTAAAGAAGGCAATATAAGATGTTCCTGTCTTCGGCTATGAACCAGTTAGAAATGCCTCCTTTGGTAATGCAGAGGTCTGCGAAAATGTAATGTCAACACACTAAAATAATGCATAATTTTCGAACAGAGGTTATGAAGAGATTTTTCGAGTTGAAAAAATATAGCCTCATTCTACAATGAAGTCCATTTCTTCAAAAAATTAAATTCTTTTTTCATGGGTATCTTTTTTGAAAAGTAAATATTTTAATATTTTCTCTTTACTGGGTAATTTATTTTGGTAATTGTGATGGCACTGCCGTTGACTTAAACTTACTAAATGAAAATAAGCTAAACTTAATCATATCACTCAGTAAAGACCTAGCTTTAAATACGCGTTAAATAAGGCCTTTATCCTCCAAGTGTGTCTCTCCGGCACAAAATATGTGTCCCTAGACTGCCGAGCGTGGCCTTTACCTTCCTGAGTTTTTCCGTAGTCGTAAGCCTTACTGGCCGGGGTTTTTTAAATGACGTGTTTTTTAAATGTCCATCAATGTGGCAAACGAACACGCTCGGCAGTCTAGGGACACAATTTTTGTGCCGGAGAGACACGCTCGGAAGATAAAATGCTTTATAGCAGTAATTTAGCAATTAAAATCACAAATTTGAACAAATAGCTGTTCAAGTTTTTGTTTTTAACACTAAATTTAATGAACTGAAGCTCTGGTACGAAGGTATGAGCTGAAGCTCTGGTACGAAGATCGTATTAAATGTCTGCTAGATGCTTGCTCTAGGGCCAAGCCCGCGCAGGCGAGCGTAAGAAAAATTTAAATGTTAAAAACATTTTTTAGCGTGATTATGAAATTCAGTGGAATTTTATTTCAGGATAAGTTATCTACATACGTATAACATGTAAAAAATGTTTTTCCCGATTCTGAGATAAAGTATTTGAGAAAAGTAAATTAACAATTATCAAAACAAACAAATTAAAAAATATAGGAATTCAAATTATCAAATAATTTTTAAACGTATTCCTATCCTAGCAAAAGAATAAACTTTAAAATGAGGTATACATATTGTTGATATACGACCTATAGAAGCGGGGATGTAACTAAAAGCATGACTCGGGGTACGCATTTTTTTGTAAAAAAGTGAAAAGATTCAAATACATATAAGTCATGCCAAATTTTATTCCTCAAAACAGTTTAATATTACTTCGTTTGAGCTCACGTGCTACCTGTACACCAAGTTTGAGCCAAATCTGAGACCCTAAGGGACAATCTTTTGTTGAATTTAGGTGAAATGACCATACGCATTAAGGCTCATCTACGGTATTCTCAGCTCGGCTGCTGACTGTCCTAAACTTATCTCAAGGGGAGGTTTTAAAGTCTCAAGTAGACCAACTCGCACTTATTCTATACTTTCACATTTCTATACTTTCACTATTCTACATTTCGAGATTATCCTCAAACCAAACTCCCCTTCCTCTTCCACCGCTCCTCTATGGTCAATTTACATTCACAATGACCCAGTTTTCGCCTTCTTCCCACACCTTGACCAGCCTCGTTCTATCTCATCTAAAGGGCAACATTTAATCACTCATTTGCATGGGTCAATTTCTATCATAATTGGTATCTTATTATTGATGTTTGAATATATTTGTCTCTTCATTTGCCGTCATTGTGAATTGGAATCAGTGTACCCAAATCCTAAATAAATAAATACCTAGTAAATATTTATTCAGGGGCTATGGAGCTGGAATATTTAATGAAGAAAAGGTGACTCGTAACTTTTGAAAATAGTCGTGCAAAATTTATTTTCCTGTGTTGCGCCATCGCATTTACTCCTCGTAAATCTTTTCCGATTTTGCTTCCAACAATTTATTACACTTTTCCTTCAAACTTTTTACTTCAAACACTCTGTAATTCTGAAGCTAGTTCAATTTCATTGATTGATCTATTGCCGCGCTAAAAAGGTGTAGAGTGCTTGTGACAGCAAAAGAAAAGCATAAATATTCCTACCTCCAATTTAACCTATCTCAACCGGTCTATTAGGTTAACTAAATCTTGTGAACGTTATCTGTCATAACTGTGACTTGAAAACTGATATTTAAGGAGCATCATGGGGATCGGGTTGGTGTGGTGGCTATGGTACTGGCTATCCATACGGGCGGCCAGGGTTCAAATCGCTGAAGAAGAGGATGTTTTCCATTGGAAACCCGATTCATACTTGAGAGTATTGTGGAGGGCACTTCAAGTACAGCACTCCGTCTGTCGGATGAGACATTAAACTGTGGTCCCCTTGGCGCCTATCATTAAGATCAGGCTAATGCCGACGCCGGGTTTCTGTCCACCCTTCCACCCTTACCTATCCCCGGTGGCGCAAATGACCTTAGCTGTTGGTCGCCTCCCCAAAATCCAATCTAATTCAATCCAGGAACATCATAGTATTGAATATTTAGCGCAAAGAACTTTGGGCAATAAGCATGATACTTTAATAATAAATCTGAATGATCCACATATTGTTTCTCTTGAAAATTAAATCTCGTTCTCAGCTTAATCTATGTGGTAGTAACCATTTTTTTCTTTTTTTTCCAGGTGAGTACCAATTCCGGGGAAATTGTTATTTTGCGGTTCGGAAGCGCACGAGGCAGTAAGTTTGACAGGCCCATTAAAGACCATAACGTGTATACCTTCCAGATTGTATGTATTCTTACACTTCCATTCGCTGCGGAATTTTTATATTTCCCAATGTACTTTGGATTAAATTAAAAACCATCTCTCAACCCGTAACTTTTTATGCAACCATTATACTTTTTCAGCATAAGGCTTGCATTGCTGATAATTCACGCCGAATGGTTTCAAGATGATTTTTCCGAGCGGAGTCAATTCATAATTGTAATTATTCGGGTTTACCGAGTAAACCGTCGAATTTAATGAGCTGGCATTTATCTTACTATGAGTTTTGTATTATTACCGATATCTTTCCGTAGCTCTTTCTCTTTTAGAATGAAATATTCTTTGATCTTAATTCTGCAGAGGGACAATTAAAAACCATGTTCCAATTTGTTGAAGTCAATAAATTTTTATTTCCTTTCTCATGAATTTCAACATGTAGCCGTATGTTGCAGCCCTTGTTGCTGTCCTGTAACTTTTCGATCTTTATGTTATCTGAATCTACACCCTTCAGCATCTGGCGTAAAAGTTATTTGCAAAGTGTCTTTGGCTTCCCATCGGAGTTCTATCATTCATTGTATTCTTGTTCCCTGTTGGCTCTTTTGGTTCAGTAATTCGGTTCAGTAATTTGAGTCCATTTTTCGAGTGAAATAGCACGGAATCAATTCATTTACATTCCAAAACGGCCCAGAATTACAATTCGATATTGTATGCTGCTCTGCAAATGACGGTGGGATATATCGCATAGCCCTTAACGGTGAAATCTGATCCGTAAACATGTTTACCTCTTGAGATCTCCCAAGGCTTATAGCTTTCAAATGGCCACAAAAAATTAAGGCATTCCCAGTGATATTGCTAGTGGATGGTATCTTCTTGGGCACCGTTCTTTTTTCCGTCGTTGGGTTTTTGCCCCTACAGAAGTGAAAGCTGCATTGTATATCGCTGGGTCCATGGAACGCGTCGCCGCTTCATTGCTCTTCTTATCATCCCCAAAACCCACCCTCCCCCTCCTGTCGAAGGGTGTGTCTGTCTTTATAGCCTCTTCCACCCCCAACCCCTACGCCTCCCCTCACCAAGACGTCTCGTCTCCACCGCCACCCTAATTACCGACCCGCCGGATTAATGAATCGATTTTGGAGTCGGTGGTTTACAGTCGATTCCTGTTCCCTCTTCCCTTCTCGCCATTCCTTTCACTGTGCTTTACACACTCGCTTTCTCTCCTCTCTTTTCGATCTTCTTAAAGGGCTTATAATTTTACCCTGTTTATCCCCCTATTGGACAAAAAAATAAAGGCTGGTCGTTAAGGCGGAGGACACAAACTCGAGCAAGTAGAGCATTTTAATTACTTAGGTAGCACGCTAGAAGAAAACGGGCATAGTAGCAAAGACATGGAAGAAAATAGCGCTAGCTAAGGAGGCGTATAGTAATAGAAGGGAACTAATGATGGGGACATTGGGTAAGGGTGTGAAGAAGAGGCTGGTGAAGAGCTTGATATGGAGCATAGCGTCTCGTCTATGGAGCACGTTAACTGATTTTGGATGTATTTACGTTAAGTTGAGATGCATATTTACGAGTTCCTTATAGCCATAGACTTTTTCTCAAACTGTAAGGATCAAAATTGAAAGTGCAACTATATCAAACATAGCTAGTACTCGGCATTTGCCAATGCAGCTTTTATATAAAGCATATATAGCCCTTACATGATTGGCTTCTTGCTTCAAATTCCTGCTGCTTAATGCGTCTGCAATCAGCTCCTAATATGCAAGATTTGTTTGCTTAAGGTCTGTTTAAATTAAATAAAGATTAAATATTATTAAAAGATTGCTGAAGTAATTGGCATTGTGAGAATGTTTTAAAATGTGAACTATATCTCTAAAAGTTCTTATTGGTGGGTGATTAATTACTTACCATGTGGTTAACGTACTCATCCTGAGAGGTGTAATACAGTACAATATCTTTAAGAATGGCTCATTCATGCTGAAAATCGTAGTGAAGTGTTTAAGAAAACATTTGCCCTCTAGGTCACATGAAATTTTCTTAGTTGAGTACTATGAGATACCAATAATATTTTTCTACATGATAGTTCAAATAGTTATTTTAGTATCTGGTGGCTGAAATAAGGAATAGCTATAGAAAATTCCTTTCCATCAGCAGTCCTAATTTTACCACCAGTGGCCCCCGGGCTGCCATATTCAAATCTAAGACACCACAGCAATAACATGCTTTTCTAGAGACGTCATTGGCAGAACACTACCGCATACCCTTATATTGGCAATTTATAATTTTTTAAATAATAGTATTTACACTCCCAGGGTACTGAAATTTGAAAATATTCGTACCTCTTAAATTTTGAATTTTAATTTTCGCTCCACGTTTATGAATTATGATACATTTTACTTTTGAAAGAGTAATGGTGTAGATTACCCCTCCCCTCCAATAGAATACGTGACGAGTGGCAACGCTGCCAGTAAAGGAAGTTTGGGAAGCTGTTAAACACGATTGCCATTAATGAAATTATCCACGGTAAATTTCTTCCCCCCTCAAATGTCGTCATCACGTTGAGCTTTGTGAAAACCCTTGTTTCCTGTACACTCCTTCCTCTTGAAAGCCTCGTACCCGTTGACCCCAAGTTTATTTTTGCGCCAACATTCGATACTGGAACCATCTCTCCCTGTGCCCGGAGTCAAATACTCTATTGTTGGAATCATAAAGGAAGTGCTAAATTTCAAATCTGCGGGATACATGCTGAATTCCGATACTCCACTTCCTTCTTATTAAGAAAAGATTAATAAGAAGCTCCTTTATCCACTTTCTTACCTAATGTTTTGAAATATTTTTGTGTCATAAATATGATAAAACACAAAAATTTCCACTTAGGGATTTGCTCTAAGGCGGAGCAAAATTCCACTGAAGTTGGTCCTCCTATATGATAGTAGAACATGTTCATTACGGCAGTATATATAAGTGGCTTCGTCATTAGCTATTTTGATAGCATATTTACTGTATGTCTCTCAAAACCTTTTAATGACACAAATTTTAACTTTAATTATAAGCATTCTGTTTTATTCTAAGATTAATTAATGCTTTATTCTCGCGAAGGTCTCCGCGGCGTTTTCCATTACTGCTCGTTGTTTTCGGGTTTTCCAACCGCGTGCGTTGACATTAACGAAACCGTTGTCGGCCCATGTTAACGCAAGCTGTTGGAAAACCCGAAAACAACGAGCTGTAATGCTTTATTTTTTGCTTTATTAATTTTCTTTACTATTTTAATGCTTTATTAAAGATTTTTTAAATTTATTTGCTATATGTTTATTTAATGGGAAGAAAGCGAAGTACTGATTTTAAAAATATTAACCAATTAGCAGTTTTTTTCCTCTTTCTGCGGCAACTTGCAACTGCGAATCTCGGAGAGTTTTGGATTTCATTCACTTTAAATCACCCACAAGTTGCTTAAATCCTCTTGTCGTTTCTTTTAATTGTAGAATGTATTACTTCAATACTTTTTCCCCATGAGCAATTTCTTTGATGAAAGAGAGCAAGTAGTCTTAAAAAAGGTAACTCAACTGCGTAAACACCGCAGGCAACATTCGTGCGGCTGTTTGTCAAAGACTTAAATGATGAATTAAATAAGTACCAAACGTTGTAATTCCCACCATAAAGGGCAAACCTTTATTTTTGTGTGTCAAACGGCAAAACCGCTTCAAGCACCTCAGTAAAAGGGCACTTCCATGAATGCCGACGCTTAAATATTCACCTTCGTTTTCTTTCAAGCTGAAAATAATTTTCCCTTGGGTTCCGCGAATGCTTTTCCGCTGATAAATATGTCACTAAAGGATCCACGATAAAAAGCTCGCGTGACAGAAAAGGTGCAAAGGGTATTCTTCTCTTCATCTCGTGTATTTTCTCAACAAAGGAATCTGTTGAGCTAGAAAAGTCCGCCACACCCCCCACGGTCGAATTTTTTCACTATTTTCATCTTATCGCTGTTTGTGAAGGATATCCATTTTGCGAGATTTTATATCCTAAAATAATCCAGAAACGTTGAGTCGAGGTAAAGATTGCAGCAAGAGATCTTCAATCTAAGACGTCTGGGATCTCATGACATAAACAAATTCCTGTCGCGAAACTTTGTGTACCAGATTGAGGGATAGCTAGCTTTCTATTTTTCCCCTTTCCCTTTTACCCTTTTCGAAGCGGATTTGTGCTAGTTTTAATGACTGGCTGCATTCCTTATTCTTATCTGTACTCTTGTCGTAAGACCTTAAATGCTGCCTAACCTGCCTAATTACCTTTAGTCCTGACTAATTGGCACATAGTTATGCAATAAAAACTGGGCGCACTGGGTGGAGCTGGCTCCAAAAACTTCCTATCCTCGGTGTATAATTATTTGCAACGATGTGGAGGCAGATTGGTTTTACTGTAGGGTGAGGTTCTAAAAAAAGGTTGATCGGAAACTCTCACTTAATAAATTGCGATAAATAGTTCCAGGGAAGGTCCACGATCCAACCCAAACGATGAGTGAGAAAGAATTTCCCATGGGATGGGACGATGTTCGCAGGTGGGTTATTCCGTCCCTCTTCCTTATAGTGTATATATCCCCTCAGTTCTCTTCCGTGCCGCCTACACAGACCCAAGGCAAACTTTCCCGGCGCCCTTCATGACCCCTTGCGATGGCCTCTTCTCGGGTTTCCCACATTCCTCCAAATATAGATCTCCATTACGAGAAATTGTTTGAGGTGTTAAACCGGTCAAAGGGAGATGCATGAAAGTGTCAATGCTTTGGAATCTAAGTGCAAAATTGTAGACTGTCGTCACCTCAGCTATTTCTTAATTTTTTACTAATCTAAAAATGATTTTCTCGTTCTCCGTCACATTTATTGTTAAATAAGATATGAAGCAGTAATGAAATAGAATGCCCTCATGATTACGTTGTTGACTCGTCAGCGTGTTTTCCTAAATTCACCCTAAATATTCCGCCACACAGTTTTAAAAAAAATGGGTTTCATTGCCTGGTTTTTATGGTGCAATTCGGCCTCAGCGATGTTTACTAAAAATTATCGTTTTATATTGCAATTAAATTTATTTTATTTAATTGGAACACGGAAAGATCACTAGAAATCTATGAAAGAATCCAAACAATACTGGGATTGGGTTGGTTTGGTGGCTAGAGTACTCGCCTACCACTCGGGCGGCCAGGGTTTAAATCCCTGCAGAGGCATATGTTTTTCAGGTGGAACCCGATCCTTACTTTAATGTCTTGTGGAGGATAAGTGAGCTTTCAGTACAGTACTCCGTCTGTCAGATAAGACGTTAAACCGTGGTCCCCATGGCGCCTTTCGTTTAGAGCAGGCTAATGTCGGCGCTAGGTTTCTATCCACCTCTCCTCCCTTAACTGTCCCCTTTGGCGCCAATGACCTTAGGCGTCGGTCGCCACCTCAAATAATCTAATCCAATCCAAAGAATACCCAAACTCAAATAGAATGCCAAAATAATACTTAGATATTTCAGCAAGGATTTTAATAGCAGGTGTATAGTTGGAAACACCCTCTTTGAGAAAAACTTTTCTCATTGGATTCACCAAGGCTGTGACCGCATTTAAGATTAGATCTTTTTTTAAGACGTTCAAGACCGAGATAAATTAATTACATCGCCACTTGAAGAATATCCCAGAAGAAATGAGGGGAAGGAAATCGTTATGGGTAGCAAACCGTTAACAATAGCAAGGTGACCCCCATAAAATGAACGAGAATAAATTTTCTCTCTACACACTCTGAATGGAAGTTATTGTCCCGCAACGAAGGTGTGAAGGTCCTTTTCAACTGCTCATTGTTCCCTGGATTCAAAACAAAAAATATAGCATTCCAGCGGTCTATCCTTAAACGCTTTGTCTCTCGCCACATCTTTTGTACTATTCATTTTTGGATAAATCTTTAGTGTTCACTTGATATGAGTCACATTTTTCACCATAGATAACGGTTACGATATGTTGTCCTGGTTTATTCTGCCGAGGTTTTCATAAGCAGTACGCACAAAGCCAAATGATATCGTTAAAAAATTTTTATCTCTTTAATCACCATTAGTAGCCTCATATTTATTAAACAGGGCTAAGTAATATTTTCGATCAAAGCAGTTACAGAAACTACAGCAGCCGAGCATCATTTGCTAGTTGGCATCTGCAGATTTATCAGCTCTGATATCAGCACTAAAGACTCGGAACCAAATTTTTAACGTATATCCAATTTAAGCACCGGAGCTTATGTTTGCACAATGATAATTTTAGTGTTCATGGGCTCCGTCCAGACTTATGCTGAGCTACGAAGCCTAAATAGCCATATTTTCATGGCAAATGTGCTATACTGTCTGGAAAAAAATCCAAAAATAGCTGCTAAAAACCAGTTCTCTAAGTCTCAAAGGCAAGTTTTTCCAATGAAGCTTTAAAAAATTGCTTGCATGACTATTTTGATAGATTTCACTTCCATTACCAGTATTCTCTCAAAACAAAAAGGACTCGCCTGCTTGATGTGATTGGTCGTTCGATTGAAGAATAGGATGGACGGAAAGATTGGTACATATTTCTGCTTTCACTAATGATAGCTAAATTTAGGCCTTATATTGAGTACGTAAGCGCCCATTACACGGTTCACGTAAATCTCTATCGACATATTACCCTAAGAGACACCTCAAGGGAGTGTGGCAGGGGGCGAGAAATCACAAAAACTAATTACACTATATCCTTTGAAGGATAATGAAACTGAGACTACTGACACATCAGCAACCTGCAAACACTTGTTAGGTGACAAAATATCATTAAAATGCAGTAAAGGTACTAAATTTATGCAACCAATACTGTTTATATTAATATTTTCTTTCAAATTGTTTGGCAAATGTGTACGTACTTTTGATTTTAGTTCGATTTTGAGCTCTAAATTAAGCATTCTGAGAAGGAATTCCCTAGGAATCATATTTAGGTAATATTATCATACCTTAGTAAATGTAACTGTCATATGAAACATTTATTTATAAATAATTGACTTGTTTTAGAATAAAAGGCGCTACCAACGCAGCTCATTCGTTATAAATTCTAAATATCCCCCAAAGAAGAACGCAGGAATTAAAATTTCTCGGAAATTTTTCATATAAATTTTTTATCCATCAAAGAAAGGGCGGAGATCCTTTTTAGCCCGAGTACCCTCCGCATTGTTCTCGAATTTGAAAAATAACTTTGAAAAAATATATAGGTACATGAATTTCTCCAGCGTATTTTCCTTAAACGCTTTGCCTTGTACCGACCTATCCCCATTCCCCACGCCTTCTTTTTCCTCCCTAGGAATCCGCCGTCATTAATACTTTTACGTCCCTGAATAATACCTCCAGTTTCCTCTTCCGACATTTATGGCTCGAATCTCGCTAAAAGCTTTAATCCACTCCAGAGGCACGACCGACTGCGCACTCCGGTGAATAGGATTTTCTTTGTCCGCCCGCCATTTGGAAAGAGGCGTAGACAACGGCTAGCTAGCACTTATTTAGTCAGGGGACCTGGCACCGCGTCATGTTAACTCCGCGGTCGAAATAAGAGGTTTTTTTCCCCTGGCCCGCTGAAGTGGAAAATACTCATTGTCGCTACGAATGATTTAGTAGTGGGAGGGAGGGATGGGAGAGTCATCCAAGTCAACAATACACCTGGTGAAATTTACCGCGGCAGGCGTTACTCGGCGAACACAAGGCTTGTCATGGGGTAAAAAGACTTCGTAATGTTTTTACATAAAATAAAAAAAGAGGCAAGGCACTTAAAAGCTTGTTTCACCACGCAGGATTTGTGTTGTACGTTCCCTCGTGTACCTACTTGGAAATGCCCATAGTGGGAGAGACCACTTCATTAAAGCTCTCTAAGTGATAACATGATACTTTTTTTATCAAAAGCACCATTTTTTGAGTGGCTGTGGTAAAATTTTCATGAATAAACTAACCGTTGCAACATACTTCAGCATACTCGAAAAGAAACCTAACCAGTAGGCGCCTTTTGAAAGGCTGGTTTGCCGCAGGTACCCATTCCTTTATTCCGTTTGCTGACCAGTTAATTCCGACATTAGTCTTCGCTTTGATGTCCTTTATAATTTGCGATGTCAGAAAACGCGCCCAGTGGGCTTCTCTTTTATCCTTTACTTTTCATCCCACATGATCTATCTACTATTGATTTTCTCTGTCTATTCGATCATCCCTATTCTACGAAAATAATAAATCCATTACTTTTCGAAAGTTTTACTATATTATGCTGGCAATTTCTACCCATTTTTCATTTTCACAGGAAAGCTTGCTTCAAGTATGTTTAAAGGAAGCACTTCCTGGTAAATAATTCCATTTTTTGACAGAATACTTCCTTCGCTTGGACTTTTCTGCTCTCAGCAGCTTCCTTGCATCTACCATCACTTAAGTTCGTTTTTCAGGCAACATATTTCTTCCGCCTGCGTAATATTTTTCTCTCCCCACGAGAAAGCCCTTTTTTATTAAGTTTATCTTTAAACAATGAATTTTATATTTACCGCAGTGACAACAATAACAATGTAAATTAAACTGGTAAAAACAGTGTTTGGAGATAAGTAGTTTGTTGTAGCAATTTCAATTACCAGCAAGCAATTATTTAATTGTAATAGCACGAGTATAAATGCCCTATCCCATGGCGAGAGATCACTGCTGGGATTAAAAAAATCACTAGTATAATATATATTTTTTTCAAGAGGCATTCGGTCCATGTATTGCTCGGACTCAGTCGTCCTTGCATGAATGCAACAGATTAATTGTGATAATATATTTGAACTTGGGCCAGAGATTTAAGTCATCTACTGCCTGCATCTCTGAAAATCGCCTAAATCGTTAGCAACAACTCCATAAAAACCAATGGGCTCCTTTTCCCGTTAATTTTCGACCATAAATACAGACACGGAATTGATAATCGTCATGGTATCATAAATAGAGTTGAGTGAGAGGCAGATTAATGGATTGTAGTCGAACGGAAAAGACACATTGGTTACGTATCGAGTTAATTGGCCCGAGACATTGCCCCGGAGGTGTGAACAAAACTCTCGAATGCGTGAAATAGAGGGGCGTTTACCCTTAATTGTGCCCCAGAACTGGTAGGTACTTAATTGCCTTGATTTAGACGAGAGGAAGTTGATGAGACTGGCCGTTTTGGAGAGCTGAAAACCTGGAATTACGTTTCCACACCGGTGAGGTACATCCGTGTTTTTCGGAGAGCAAGATGGACTGGATAATTTTACCAGCAGTTTTTTTTCCTCGGCCGACCCGTACTCCGAAAAACCTGTCATTTACTGATCATTAAAATAAGATAATCTACTTTTCCAATGTGAATTGCGAGAGGGAGTACTTATTGCGGCCAACTTCATACTCACGACTTTGAATTATTTAAGTTTTTTGCAGTTTCACATTCTTAATTATACTTCCTGTGACGTATAAACTAACCTACAACGGCTGGTGGATTAAAACAATGGAAAGTACGTCTTCAAATTAGCTGTGCAAGTTATGCAATTGCCCACTTATTAAACAACTGGGTTAAAAAATTAAAAACTCAAACTTTAGAGCTCATTAAAATTGCTAGAGAAAAGAAGAAGGTTGTCTCGATGCGTTGAATTCACGAGTTAGAAGCTTATTTCTTTGTTTTAACTTCCTATTCAGGTCTCATAATTAAATGCATAAATACGTACCTAATATTTTCGCCGTTTGCTGTCTAGGTAGCCACAGTCTAATAAAGTAAAACTCTTAGGGATGGACAAATAAATCTGACATGGTTTAAGTAAATTCTTTCATGTTGCCCTATTATTTCATGTTTGTATGTTGACGTCAGTTACTCTTATACGTAGCTTAACACTTGCCCTACAGATGTTAAGACCCAAAATATTCTGTCTGTGAAGAATATCTTCCATTTCATTCACGTATGATCTGCATTCAATAATCTAGTAATTAGTAATCGTTGCCATTTTTTTTCTGAAATATCACGTTTCTGTTGAAGTTAACGATGTCAAATGCGAACATTTTCTCGTTTCAAGATCAATTGAAGCTTTTATGTACTGTATTTACCCCAGGAAAATCGATTTCCCGATTAAATATCTTCAACCTAACAAAATTTACCGTTTCAGTGAGCAACATACTCCTTGATTTATGAATTCGTATTCAAAAATACCTTTTCCCTATGACTGCGTCAAAATGCGTCAAAATACATGTTTCTCTTTGATTTTTTTTAAACGTCTATGAATTTAAACATTGACCCTCTCACTGCTTTGGTTGCGAGAATGCTACCAGCGTGGTCTACGAACCACGTATGATAGACATGTATGGACGCCTTTACTTAAAAATTGTTGGCAAATGACAATACTAAAGAAAAAATATAATATTTTCTTTATACCTTGAAAACTGGCCACTGTATTTTAAGCTGAAAATTCCGTTGAGGCTACGCATGGGTCACGACCGTGAGTTTTGCGTTAATAGGTCTACACTTTACCGTTATGTTTGATCATCAATGTGACATATTTTCCAATGAGGTTTGTTGACTTTATTATAAGCGTCACTTTTCGGTTATTATGGACCTACTTTTGAAATGTTGCCCGAAATTTCACAAACAGTTTTTCCGTCATGGGGCCCGCGGGTTGCCAATACTTGATCTAAATGATAGCTTTACAATCCACTCATTGGAAAGAAAAAACGAATTCTACAAGTTCCAATTACCCGATGCATAGGAGTACTCTTATCCTGTTTTTTTACCCATTCACCGTGCCCTATATTATTACCCTTTAACCGGTCCCACTTCTCCCCGACTGACAGAGGCCGGACCGACGACGCGACGCGGGAGCAAGCAGAAGCGGTCCCTGGCTCCGGGTCCGTGAAACTAATCGCCGGAAATAACCTGTTCCCCCTTTCGCGAACTACCGTCGCGTCGCGTCGTAAATCCAAACTAAACACCGCTCCGGCTAAAGAGCGAATTTTTTTCCCGTGAGTCTTTAGGAGCAGCAGTGACGTCATCAGTCTTCTTCGTTCGCCTCGTGGCTCAGGGGTGAATAGTTGGAGAGGGTGTGGTAGAGGATGCCTGGAGGGTTGAGGAGGTGGATGAATGAAGACAGAGTGGGAGTGAAGGGTTGCGTAAGTTTCCTGCGCTTGGGTAAGGCAAAAATGCAAGGGACGTGCTTTTGGATAAATGAACTATCTGGCTCCTGGAATTGTATATGCCAATGTCTCCAAGTAGGGTTTTATTTTCGCTCGGAGGAAATTCAACCTGGCAAACTCATAAAGATTGAAAAATCGTTGCTGTTCTCTCTTTCCATGTTAATTGGTCGAAACACAAGCAAAGAGACACAAACCAAGGAGAGAAGGAAATAATGAAAAAAACTTTGTTTAATTCCACCAATTTACTATCAGGTACTACTGGTTTCGACGAGGTACCTGAAGATGACGCCACGGCGTCAAAACTAGTAGTACCTGAGAGTAAATGGGTGGAATAAAACAAAGCTTTTTTCATTATTTGCAATGAACTTCCATTAAATGTACCTAAAACCACTGAGAGAGAGAGGTACAGATATTTATGCCCAAAATCGATTGCTGTGGATTGTATGCAATTATGACCTCAGGCAGTGAATGCCCCCCTACAACTCTACTATGTTCAATACAACTTTAATGAGTTTATACCAAAAACAACTTCTCTCATGCAGCTTCTGAGCAACTAGCTTGGGTAGGAACGTCCCATAAAAAGGAATGATAGAATATGCACGTTGAAAACTCAAAACGCCGGCTGTAATATGCAAAAAAACACCTCGAGCTCAATTCTTAGTGATTAGCCAGCCATAAAATACTTTGGCATTGTTGGACTATTGAGTTGAGTTATTTATTAACTAGTTTGTGAACGTTAATTGCTTAAACTGCTTACAATTTTGAAAATTTCTCAGAAATACGTCAAAAATTATTTTTAATTTTATGTCCATATGCTCTTCTCCGCAATCATATCAATAAGAATAAGTAGATTCATATTTTTTTAAATTTTATTCAATGAATAGTGCAACAATGCGTGCTCATATCCATATAATTATGTAACATAACAGTGACTCATTTGTATCAACTATGCGAAAATTTCTAACGCTCTCATTTCCTGCAGATCGTGTACATTTTGATCTCCGCCGTAGATAGCATACGTAATACACGCAACACCTATTTTTATCAGCGTGTTTTGATGCTGTGACTCATTCTTCAATTAATTATTTATTTTACAATGTTTAATACACTTTTTAAGTACCGGAAAACTTTTTATTTGAGAGCACAATCATCTTCCAACCTTACTCTCCAGGCTCAATCACAACAATCCCCTCCCTCTTTTTTTATCAAAATTATCTTAACAACAACTTCCAAAAGATAAACATAAAAAAATTAATAACATGTCAAGAAAAGTATAATTGATAAATAAAAAGAACGAGACAACCATCAATTTAGAAAGGAAAAACTGAGTAAAAAAAGTAACGAAAGCTACGAATTTTTATCAAAATTCAATGCAATCACTTTTTAGTGCGGGCATTGCACGACGTTACAGTAAGTAAAACATTATAAGAAATGCGTTAATGATAAGGTAAGTTAAAAATAAGGGTAAATAGTACATAATTTATTTAGTACAGCAATATGTGGCGACAGTGTCCTCTACTGTCATCTTTGTCCTGATCATGCTTTGAATTTTATTTAAAAAGCACTTAGTCTGAATACGTTTTATAGATAACGAGACTAGAATTAAAGGAAAAATGATATCACATGCAACAGAAAATACTGATTCCAGAAACAAGCGTCGTTTGGATACTCTAGCGTACCGACACTAGTTTGTCACCCGAGGTCTAATTGTCTTTGAAATGTAGCTCTTTAAGTTTAAACGCGTGACACACCTGCTTTGACTCTGATGTTTACAAAATTGCTTTCCGCTTGGTTTAATTGCGTAACATAATTGCACCACTTTGTCCCTCTCGTTTGGAGTCTCGCAGAAATGCGGAAAGGTTAAAATCGGGACTGTAATCAGAATCGTGTGTGATTTTCTTCACCCACTGAATCTTGCTCAGTCACTGCGTGAAATTAGCTCATTTCCCACTCCAAAATTTCTGCTGTTCAAACGAGAAACATATACTAATTTCCACGTAAATGTTTAAATTATCTCATTATAGTACTTAATCCTGAGGCGAAAATAATTCCTGGCAAGGTAATTCCTGGGCATGAGGAAAATGTTCCATGACATATTTCCTTCTCTCGTACGCATGTATTATGCCAACGGCGATGACTCGTGCTTTTAGACCTTAACTAGAAAATTTTCTATTTTTCACATAGTTTGTGTACAGCGATGACATTACACAACACCTATGTTATCTATTTTGGAGTGCAGCTAAATATTGGTCCACGTCAATCAAATTTACCGATGTTAAACACGCAATGTGCTGATAATGAATTTGATGTATAGTATACATTATACTAAAACGATCCTACGGTAGAGACACAAAGTAAGGAAATATCTAAAGGGAAAACAACGTCTCCAATAGCAGCGAATACCCCTGAGCGATATTTACTCGTAAGAAATAATGATTTATGTCAGAAATAAAGTACAAATGATCAAAAATAACAAGCTAATGTATTTTAATATAAAAAGTGAAATTACTAGTAGATTCTACCAGGGGAGACTAGTAGAGTGTCAGTTGCCCTAAGCGATATTATGTGGAGAAGTAAATTTATACGAAAAGGAACTAGGCTTGAAGCAAGACAATATAACACCTAGCATTAACCAACTGTAACGTGTGGATTTAAAGCTAAAGTGGTGAAAAAACACAAAAGTTTGTAACTAGAGCCAATGAAGAAGAATTACGTCGGAAATATTCTTGTAGTATCAACAAAATATTAGATTAACAATAAAAATATAAGAGGGAAGTAAAGAAGAGCGATCATTAACACCTGGATTTAGGAGCCAAGAAAGATGTGTAAATGCCACTGTAAATCGAACGGAATAAAGAAAGTGGATATATTTTTGCGAGAGATTATTGCCCAGAAGGAAAAGAGTACTGAGTGAACCAAGAAGATTTTAAAAGAACATCCTTGAGGATAATTAATTGGTCAAGATCAAATTGAAACCACACAGAGAGAAATAAATTATGCTGAACATTATGTTTACCATGGTAGGAAGTGAATTTTATCCTTATGTTATGTTTAGTGATTTTTTTGTTAAATCTTTGGGTGATTTTCCGAACAGTGTGGTATTGTAAAAAAGAGCCCTAGTAGGTAAAAGTGCAAACACTCTGATTAAGTTAGTGTGAGCGGAATATCATTAAAACGAGAAATCAATGAATTTCGTCTCATTTGAAAGAAATATATCTCACCCTTCCAAAGATACCAAACTATCAGCCCCGTTACCGAACTATTTTCCGAGATTTTTGACAAAAAATACCAACTCTAAATGGGAAACGGTACGTGTATACACTCTAGTAAAACCTTTTTTCAAAAAAATGAGAATTTTAAAACACCTATATCTCGTCAAAGGGTTATCAGTGTGTAGTTTTTTAGTTCTTTTTCTAAACTATTTTTAAAATTAATGATACTGCCAAAAAATAATTATATTTTCTGTATCACAAAAAAAACCTTCCGTTGTGAAGTAGTTTTAAAACGTCCCGCATGAAAAAAAATGTTTCAAGTTAAATTTTAATATAGATATTTTTATTTAATTACTTTGAATTCAAGGCATACAAAAGTATATTATAGCTCCATGAATAATGCGATATTTAACTCATGCCTCATACAACTGGTGAAATTAAAACTTATAATTCGAGTATGATCTTCATTATGACTAGGGAACTAACAAATTTGACGCTTTATTGTGGAAAATTAATACAGGTATCATGCCCTCAAAATTAAAAAAAAATTGTTCCATTTTCGCGCAATTTTTACTATCGCATACCGAAGTAGTTTTCAAAAATACTATGTATTTTTAGAGGTTCAACCAAGGTTAAATATTGCCGAAACCTTGGTCAGTATGTGAAACTAAAAATTGTATAGATTTATATCTAAGTTCTAATACTCTTGAGATTATAATATCTGCAAATACTCAATCTCTCTCCTCTCATCTCCCAGTTCTGGGGCGAGTGACTCCAATTCCTGTGCCCGATAACTGTAACACTGCCTCTCTGCTCTCTGATATCCCACTCACAGACCCGGTCGGTGACGCATTAGGAACCACGTCCCGAAACGAAAAAAAAAGATAAAATAAAGATGTCGGGGGAGGATAAATCTGCTGGTTCCCTTCTCTGGACGCGTTTTGCGAAAGCGACTCGTGACCGTCCGCAACGAGAACTGAAATGTTCCGCTCGAAGGGAATGAGGGTCTCTCGTTCCGCGGAGCGATGAAGAGATAAAGCATGCGTGAGCGCGCATTAAAATACTTCGGAGTGCAGTTCCGCCTGCATCCGGCTTTATTCCCATCCTGTTCCCAAAACTCACGACCTTAATTCAAGTCACTCCTGGCGAATGAAATTTCAAATGTTCATTCAAAAAAAGAATTTAATTATACATTTTGCAAATCTGCTCATTTTATGGAGCTAAGCTTGCTAACTCATAATAAACTCTTTCGCCAAGAATTCAGTTTCATTTAAACGCTATACGAAATGTAGCTGTTATTTGTTTTCATTGCAATTTTATTTACTACTACCAACCGAATATGTCCCTGCAGTGACATTTTCTTCTATTAAAAAAAGAAAAGAAAAATTTTGGGAAAATGCTTCAGTGCATCAATTATCAGAGTTTAAAAGTAATTAATATTCAATATCTTATATAATTTTAATCTATTAGTTTTCTTTCAAAAATGGTCAAATCATGTGCATGGGTAGGTCTTTTATAATTTACGCTTTTAGCGTCGTCTATTTGTTCAAGAACTTATCACAAATGTCGAGAGTGGTTTGTAGATAGAGATTTATCTTTCTAAAATACCCACTTTTTGTGGTATAACTTTTCACAGGTTTTTATTGAATCGTTTATGAGAAACAAATTGTGCATATGAAAACTGTCAGTTTCTGGACAGTGAGGCTCGAAGTGGAAGAAATAAAAAAGTAAATTTAACAATCTTATATAATATATAAAAATCTAGTGGTGTCTGTCTGTATGTCTGTCAGTCTGTCTGAATATCTGTCTGTCTGTATGTCTGTCTGTTACCCAATCACTCATTAGCCTCTGAATAGATTGAAATAAAATTTTGGAGGAAGATACTTGATATATTTGACTAACGCTTAGACAATAGAACAATCGTCTTGGGGCCCTAGAAGGACCTCAAGTGGGCCCTCCCATCGCCAAAAATTGGCCCTGGAAGACTGTTCTTGCCTGTATTAGAAACACGTAAAATATACCTATACTGAATGTACAAAAATCATGGGGTCGTAAGTCACGCTGGGACCCCAGAGAAATTATATGAAAACATAGAAACGATTCTGCATAAACAGAGTTTCACGAAGTCCTCTGGCCATAGTGATTTCTCGTCGACCCTACATATATGTTCGAAAGAAGCCTGTCTACCTTTACTTCATAAAGTATTTAGCGGCTCCAAAGGTATGTTATCTACTCCTAAAGTATTTTTGCCTTCTACTCTTTCAATATTCTCTATAGCTATCCTCTTTGGCGAGAAGTTCAGACCATGGTCTATCGAAATCTGAGCTTACATTTTAGAATTTGGATATATGCCAACTACTCAAGCCCCAAATCAATCACATTATATGCGTTTGAAATAATTGCCAGATTATTTCTTCTTTGTGCGACAGATGTGTATACTCTATTACTGTGCTCGAGTATGAGTGATTACAGTACGTTTGTTAAATTTCAAGGAGCAAACTGTAATTTGATATTTGTAAAAAGGTTACTCTTCATTTTTTTGGTGAATATCTCTCAAGATCAGTGTTCAGGTGCGAAAACAGACTAAATTCCATCACAATTGTTGCATAATTAGTGAAATGAGTATTCATTATATTCTCATTAGAAGTATGAATTTTCATTCCCAAATTTCATAATTTGGTACATTTTCTTGATGTCTATTTTAGGTATCGTTAAAGTATAGTAGCTTGTTTAGTGGATGACAATAAAAAATGATAAAATGTTTTGTCAAAACAATTTTAATTGACTATTCAGTAAGTATTCTTTCCTGCCTGAAAGTATTATTACTTCCTTTTTTATTATTTTTGCCAGTCAAAACTGAAACAAAAACTTTTTTTCAGGCCTTTATAATTCCCGAAATACACTATAATTCCAGAACCAAATACCATAGTTTTTGCCGATTTAAGTGGTAAAAAAACTTCATGGGATTGACGCAAGAAGTAGTCGTAGTTCTATTATCCTCTCCCAGCAGTTCGTATGTTCTTACAATAATCGTACACTCAAAATTCATGGACAGCAATTTATTTCCATAGCTTTGAAAATACGTTCTTTAGAATTTTTTAAATTAATACATATTGATTCAATATTCCACTGTTGTTTGCAAGTTTTGATGATTTAATTAATTAAGTATATATTTATACAAAATCAAAATATTTATATAAAATATTAACATTTCGTTTCCTGAATTCATCTTCTTTCAGTTGCCTCGTCTTCACAACTAAGCCCAGAGTTTGGAAAGTAGTTTTCCTGGAGTTTACCCTGAAAAGAAAAGGAGAATGTGTATTAGAGATTAATCTATTCCATTTTAATCATTCAGTGAATATCCTGGAATGAAGATGGCTACTAAGTTCGATCTTGGATTTAGGCGAATCTTGACTTGGAAGTAACTCATACCTGATGTTTGAATATCTTCCATCCGCTTTCTGTCTCTTCTCATTAGGAAAATATATTACAAATTGGTACATCCCTCTCCTCTTCGCCCCCCTGAAGAACATAGTCTGTCCATCGACGTGGCGGGTCGGCGTTAAGGAAAACTTCACAGTCTTGAGGGAAGTGGGCCGAAGTTCTATCGCCGAAGGCTTGGGTCTTGGTACCTTTACCTCCAATATAATAGGTACATTCGTATGGGCAGATGTCACAGGCGGATAGGAAGTGACTTCTTTATGGCCATACGGAACATCTTTTTCGGTTTTTTTCGAGTGACAACCTGTTACGCGAAAGTATCAGTAAAATCGATTAGTGAAGCAGTATATAATAGCGTTAACTAAAAACATGCCTAAATTACTGAGGCACACTTTTTTTCAATGGTTAATTTATCCAGCTCGTATCTATTTGGGGACAAAACAGACTACAGTGCCTTCCCTAAAGGTATAAAAATATTCTCTTTAAATTATCCGACGCATAAAAATTGATAACATATTGGTAAGTTATGAATTAAATGATGAAAACTGTTAAGGGTTTTTAGATAATACGTGTTACTCACAGTTCAAGGCACCCATGGCTGAGTTTTCGCAGTTTTTTCTCACAGAATACAGAGAAGCACTTTATTGCGTCTATTCGCATCGGAAAGACCTTAGAAAGTGTTTCCCTAGCAACGGTCTCGAACCCTTCAGCTCGCTATCTATTCTTGTCATTTGAATTGAGCGGTTCATTTGCGATAAAGCGTTGTGTTCTTAAAAGGTATGATTCATCTATGCAACAAAATCTCAAGAAGTATGCAACTATGATGGAATGTATATAATGTCATATATTTTTCTTCTCCATTGATAAAGTTATTAAAGATGACTCAACGTGATTTGAGAGAAACATAATTTCTCCTTGAATTTATTGAGTTAGTCCGCATTTTAAAGATAAAATATTTCTTTCAATGCTTTCTTTATTTAACCTTTGAGTATCATACGCCCGAGATTATCTTCATGTAGTGTTCCGTCATCTTTTAATCATAAATAAGCTGGGCTACTATCGTTGTCACATAACTTCTCCATATATTCTTTCCACGGATCATTCATGTCTTCCTGTTTGATTTTTATCTTACCTCTTCTGTCCTTTATATTTGGTGCCGTTTACCTTTTTCACCTCCCAATAGCAATTTTGCTCTGGCGTATAACGAACTCGCATCCACTTCTTTTTGCAGTTACTCCATTTCCTCGCGCTGCCTTTCCCACATTTTCCCTTCGCCCTATTGGTTATTCGCCTCAGATGATTATTTTAATCCTGGTATTTAACCTTACCGCTGTTGACGTTTATCCAATTTCTTCTTTCCTTCATATTTCTAATCATTTTTCCATAACCCACTCCTTCTTTAGCCACCTCGTTTCCGCTGCTCCTATTATTTTCTCGGCAGTTCTTACAATACCTATTTTTATATTATCCCATTTCTCCTCGATTGTTCCTATTTCCTTGGCTTGGCCTATGTATGCCTTTTACACTCTCTCTTCGTAATTCCCTCCCGTACTCTCCTTACAATGCTTTTTAGCTCCACCTCTTCATCCTCCTACTTTTATTAAGCTTTTAAAATATGACCACACAATTCACACTAAATTATGATCCGAGACAGTATCAGCCCCCGGACAGCTCCACGAGTTCTTCACTCTGTTCCTGAAACTTTTACTAACCATAATGCAGTCAATTTGATATATCACAGTGTCTCCCGGCATTTTCCAAGTATACCCCTTCCTACGATGGTGTTTATACCAAGTGTTTGTAACTACTAATGTATTTCTCCTAAAAAATTCTACTGCCATCTCTCCGCGATTATTTCTCGTTCCTAATTCAAACCCTCGCAATTCATATTCATCTCTCCCTTCCCCCACTACTGCGTTCCAGTCAACCTTTGCTATTAGATTTTTGTAAGCCGGGACTTCTCTGATTATCTCTTCTACCTGTTCATGCACCTCATCCTCCGTATGATTGCTTGTGTTCATGTACACTTGAACCAATACGAAATCTGTAGGGCGTGCTTTTAAAAATAAATAAAAAAATCTCTTTTTATGCTTTTCTATTTCGCTGTCGAGTACCGTTGGCTCAAAGTTGTCTTTACATAGTGTTCCCTCGCCTTCTGTGTATAAATTAGCCTGTCTACTATCACTGTCATATAATGTCTCCATGTATTCTTTAGACCGGTCATGAATGTCTTCCTGTTTGATTAATATCTCACCTATTCTGTGGTTAATATTTGGTACCGTTTGACTTCTTTTACCTCCCAAGAGCGATCTCACTCAAGCGTATATCGTACTCGCATCATCTTCATTTTGAAGTTTCTCCATTTCCACGCATTGCCTTTTCCACCAATATTCCTTCGCCCTATTGGTTATTCGCCACAGATAATTAATTAAACCCTGATATTTAACCATGCCTATGACGGTTTTGAGGTTTTTCCAATTTTTCTCCTCTATTTTCTTAATTATTTCTTCCGTAACCCACCGCTTCTTTAGCCTCCTAGTATCCACGGCTCCTGTTGTTTCCTCGGTAGCTGATACAATGCCTGTTTTTATCTTCTCCCATTTCTCCTCGATTGTTCCTATTTTCTTGGCTTCGGCTATGTACCTTACTAATTTATCTAGGTATTCCGACCATTTCCCCTTTTAAACGCGTATATGTTCCGTCTCTTCAATCTTCGTTTTTTATGAAAGATTTTACATCTGAAATCACTTGTTATACTAAATTATTTTTCGAGTCTTCATCGGCCCCTGGAAACCTCTACGAGGTCTTCACACTGTTCCTGAAACTTTTCCTAACCATAATGTAGTCAATTTGATATCTACTCGTTTCTCCCGGGATTTTTCATGAGTGCCCTTTCCTACGATGGAATTCATACCATGTGTTTGCACTCACTAATGTATTTCTCCTACAAAATTCTACTGCCGCCTCTCTGCCACCATTATTCGTTCCTAATGAAAATCCTCCCAATTCATACCCGTCCCTTTCTTACCCCATTACTGCGTTCAAGTCGCCCATTAATATTAGACTTTCGTTGTCAGGGACTTCTTTGCCTATCTCCTTCACCTGTTCATACGTCTCATCCACCTCTTTCTCCCTATGATTGCTTGTCGGCATATACACCTGGACCAATACGAAATCTGCAGGCCTTGTTTTTATTTCTACCACTAGTATCCTGTCGCTCACCTGTTCAATATTTACTACCTTCCTCCCCAATTTTGCGTTTAATACTGCAGCTACTCTACGTCAACTCTTAACCCCACTTCTATTGATTTCCCTGTAACTATCACTCCAGTAGTCCCCGCTGTTTTTTCACAGCCCCATTTCACTTCGCACAGCCCCAGGACATCTACGTTCCTTCTATCCATTTGCCGTTTTATATTCTCCAGCTTTTCAGCCCTCAACCTTGTCCTATCATTCCAAGTCGCTTATTTTATCGTTGCTTTCCTTCTTTTCTACTTTTTCTTCTTATCTACGTTGGTCCTTATATCCTGTGATGGCTGTTTTATGCAAGGATTTCGTGAGATTGTAAGACTATCTCGGGGTACTTTTCTCCGCAGATTCCATATTTTATCTATTTGAATCAAATTAATTTCTATGTCTGATATTAACAGAATAAGTTTACCTTATTTGCGCTGTTATTAATGAAAATTATCACGGAATGATTTTTCAATAGGAGATTGGGAGGAAATCGGGAATAAATCGTATTTTTCTATCTAGTTTAACTGCCATTTTCATGGGACACTGTTTTCAAGGGGGAACATTCATTTTACACATTCCCGATAAACTATCCTGATATTAACGTATGTTATAAATAAAGATATATCCTTCGAATGGCGTAAAAATACTATTTGGTCATTGTTTATTTTTCAAAGATGCCATGTTATAAAAACGACGAATTATCACCTTGAAGTACACTGCGTTGATGGCAACTTAGAAAATGTTAATCTCACGGGCAAAATTGATATTTAAAACACATTATTTTAAATATATGTATCAACAGCTATATTTTACTGTTCATAGTATTTCACAAACACAGGAACATCTTGTATAGTGCTCTATTCGTCACTTTCCGTTTCACTGTCATCGGCGAGCTCATCGGTTGTTTCCTAATGTTTAAAAATTTGGGAGGAAGATACTTGATATATCTGGTTCACGCATAGCCTATAGAACAAGGGCCTTGAGGCCCTAAAAGGCCCTCAAGTGGGTCCTTTCATAGGCTAAAAATTGGCCCTGGAAGATAATTCTTGCCTGTATTAGAAAAACGTAATATTTTCCTGTACTGAATGTATAACAATCATGGGATATTAAGTCACGCTGGGGCCCCAGAGGATCCAAGGTTCCAAAAGAATGCTTTCTTAAAAAGCCTCATAAGTGTTGAACGAAAGAACCAATTTTAGTGAAATTTTTACACATGGGATCGGTAAAGCTTTTTTAAGAAAATTGGAACTATAAGGAAAGCCCTTAGATGCCAAGGGCAGCGTATTGGCCCTTCTGATGTCTTATGTGTTTGAAAAACTCAAGTCTAAACCTTTTGGTTCAAGTGCAGAGGTCCCTTTTTACATATTTTAATTAGTTTTACTAAAGATAGAAGGCTATATTATTCGCCATTAGATGGATAAAATATTTTAGTGTTTATATTTTTTCATTCAATTTTCTTATACAAATGAAATCTCCCTAGAAATCGCGTTTTAAATGTCAAAATCATGAAATTTACTTCTGTCATCAATAGGATATTTCCTTGGTAACCGTGGAATTAGCATTAGTTTAAGTAGGGAAACTGCACCATTACAATTGCGGCTGAGATTTATATCTAGAGGTAGGTATTACAGTGGAAATCTATGTCGTGTACTGAAATGTTGCTGATTACGATGTTTTGAGAGATACTTTTGCCTACAGTTGGAAAAATTATTTTCAAGTGGACTAATTTAAGTTAGACCCATGTAAAACAAGAGAGTTCCTCGGTGTTATATTAGTGCGGAAAGCCTCTAGATTGCAAATAGCCTGTAGTTTAGTCTCACTGTGTCTATGTATGTTACCGCAAAGGATTGTCGAAACTCGGTAAGAATAGTATGATGCGGTTTTTATCTGCTGAATTAAAAAATAAAACTATAATTATAGCTGATTTGCCTAGAAGAAATACACTTCTTGAGCGACTCGAGTCTACAAACATAACATCAACATTTATCAACTATAACCACTGGGCCAGTTCGGTAACAACAATTCGAGCAAGGTTTACGTACATAAATATATATTGTGTGGCGTTTTGCATTGAAGGCAAGAAACTATTGAAACATGCATTGAAAACTTAGTCTCATCAATGAATTTTACGTAATTTTACTTTATTTCTCATACGGAATGTGGACTCTTATTAGTTCCAATAAATAGTTTTATGTGTGAGTGAAATCAATGTAATAGAAGTACATGCATGCTGATTACTAGTAAGATATCGATGGAGAACAACGTTATATGGCAAAACTGGTGCGTTAGCCCGTAAGTGCAAACGGGAGATCGGGGCTGACAAGGATGGCGGACAGGCTACGCCCACGTATCAGCTGTTAGCATTGGTCGCCCTAGCAAGCGCCCTATCCATCTACCTCAGTGCTAAAGTCCCTAGATAAACATAAGAAGTGAGGACAGTGCTTTTCTTGATTGTAGGAGCGATTAATTCCGTTGCAACTATTGAACTGAAACAATGGGCTGCCCTCGCATTGACTTTGACGGAAAATATATTGTGCCAGGTTATCCTACACTTCACTGTAAATTTTTAGGGTTCTTAATATTGGTCGATGAGATCCGCTTGCTCAGCGCGCGCATTGATGGTTTTCCAGCAAAGGCAGATCTACGTCTTCCATTCCGACGGACCTTGTTTGTGACTACTAATTTATTTCTCCTAAAAAATTCAACTGCCATCTCTCCGCGATTATTTCTCTTTCCTAATCCAAACCCTCGCAATTCATATTCATCTCTCACTTCCCCCACTACTGCGTTCATGTCAACCATTGCTTATAGATTTTTCTAACCTGGGACTTCTCTGATTATCTCTTCTACCTGTTCATGCACCTCATCCACCTCTTCTTCCGTATGATTGCTTGTGTTCATGGACACTTGAACCAATACGAAATCTGTAGGGCGTGCTTTTAAAAATAAATAAAAAATTTCATTTAATGATTTTCTATTTCGCTGTCGAGTACCGTTGGCTCAAAGTTGTCTTTACATAGTGTTCCCTCGCCTTCTGTGTATAATTTAGCCGGTCTACTATCACTGTCATATAATTTTTGCATGTATTCTTTCCACCGGTCATAAATGTCTTCCTGTTTGATTAATATCTCACCTATTCTGTGGTTAATATTTGGTACCGTTTGACTTCTTTTACCTCCCGAGAGCGATCTCACTCAAGCGTATATCGTACTCGCATCATCTTCATTTTGCAGTTTCTCCATTTCCTCGCATTGCCATTCCCACCAATTTTCATTCGCCCTATTGGTTATTCGCCACAGATGATTAATTAAACCCTGGTATTTAACCATACCTATGACGATTTTGAGGTTTTTCCAATTTTTCTCCTCTATTTTCTTAATTATTTCTTCCGTAACCCACCGCTTCTTTAGCCTCCTAGTATCCACGGCTCCTGTTGTTTCCTCGGTAGCTGATACAATGCCTGTTTTTATCTTCTCCCATTTCTCCTCGATTGTTCCTATTTTCTTGGCTTCGGCTATGTACCTTACTAATTTATCTAGGTATTCCGACCATTTCCCCTTTTAAACGCGTATATGTTCCGTCTCTTCAACCTTCGTTTTTTATGAAAGATTTTACATCTGAAATCACTTGTTATACTAAATTATTTTTCGAGTCTTCATCGGCCCCTGGAAACCTCTACGAGGTCTTCACACTGTTCCTGAAACTTTTCCTAACCATAATGTAGTCAATTTGATATCTACTCGTTTCTCCCGGGATTTTTCATGAGTGCCCTTTCCTACGATGGAATTCATACCATGTGTTTGCACTCACTAATGTATTTCTCCTACAAAATTCTACTGCCGCCTCTCTGCCACCATTATTCGTTCCTAATGAAAATCCTCCCAATTCATACCCGTCCCTTTCTTACCCCATTACTGCGTTCAAGTCGCCCATGAATATTAGATTTTCGTTGTCAGGGACTTCTTTGCCTATCTCCTTCACCTGTTCATACGTCTCATCTACCTCTTTCTCCCTATGATTGCTTGTCGGCATATACACCTGGACCAATACGAAATCTGCAGGCCTTGTTTTTATTTCTACCACTAGTATCCTGTCGCTCACCTGATCAATATTTACTACCCTCCTCACCAATTTTACGTTCAATACTGCAGCTAACCTACGTTGACTCTCAACCCCACTTCTATAGATTTTCCTGTAACTATCACTCCAGTAGTCCCCGCTGTTTTTTCACAGCCCCATTTCACCTCGCACAGCCCCAAGGCATCTACGTTCCCTCTATCCATTTGCCGTTTAATATTCTCCAGCTTTTCAGCCCTCAACCCTGTCCTTAAATTCCAAGTCGCTTATTTTATCGTTACTTTCCTACTATTCCACTTTTTCTTATTATCTACGTTGGTCCTTGTATCCTGTGATGGCTATTTTATGCAAGGATTTCGTGAGATTGTAAGACGACGTCGGGATCCTTTTCTCCGCAGATTCCATATTTTATCTATTTGAATAAAATCAATTTCTATGTCTGATATTTACAGAATAAGTTTACCTTATATGCATTTTTTTTTAATGAAAATTAACACGGAATTGATTTTTCAAGCGGAGATTGGAAGGATATCGGGAATAAATCGTATTTTTCTATCTAGTTTAACTGCCATTTTTATCGGACACTGTTTTCAAGGGGGACATTCATTTTTACACATTACCGATAAACTATTCTGAAATTAACGTATGTTATAAATAAAGATGTATTCCTCGATTGGCGTAAAAATACTACTTGGTCATTGTTTATTTATCAAAGATACCATGTTATAAAATCGAAGAATTTTCACCTTGAAGTACACTGCGTTGATGGCAACTTAGAAAATGTTAATCTCACGGGCAAAATTGATATTTAAAACACATTATTTTAAATATATGTATCAACAGCTATATTTTACTGTTCATAGTATTTCACAAACACAGGAACATCTTGTATAGTGCTCTATTCGTCACTTTCCGTTTCACTGTCATCGGCGAGCTCATCGGTTGTTTCCTAATGTTTAAAAATTGGGGAGTAAGATACTTGATATATCTGTTTCACGCATAGGCTATAAAACAAGGGCCTTGGGGCCATAAAAAACCCTTGAATGGACCATTCATCGCCAAATATTGGCCCTGGAAGATAATTCTTGCGTGTATTAGAAACACGTAAAATATTCCTGTACTGAATGTACAACAATCATGGGATCGTAAGTCACGCTGGAGCCCCAGAGCGCCCAAGGTTCCAAGAGAATGCTTTCTTAAAAAGCCTCATAAGTATTGAGCGAGAGAACCAATTTTAGTGAAATTTTTACACATGGGATCGGTATACCTTTTTTAAGAAAATTGGAACGATAAGGAAGGCCCTTAGATGCCAACGGCAGCGTATTGGCTCTTCTGATGTCTTATGTGTTTGAAAAATTCAAGTCTGAACATTTCGGTTCAAGTGCAGAGGTTCCCCTTTTTGCATATTGAAATTAGTTTTACTGAACATAGAAGGCTATAGTTTTCGCCATGAGATCGATAAAAGATGGCAGTTTATTATTTTTTCATTCAATTTTCTTATAAAAATAAAATTTCCCTATAAATTGCGTTTTAAATGTCAAAATCATGAAATTTACTTCTGTCATCAATACTATATTTCCTTGGTAACCGTGGAATTAGCATCAGCTTTAGAAGGGAAATGGAGCCTTTACAATGGCGGCATGATGTTCTATCTTGAGGTAGGTATTACAGTGGATATCCTGGTCGTGTACTGAAATGTTGCTGATTACGATATTTTCAGGGATATTATCGCCTAAAATTGGCAAAATTAATTACAAGTGGACTAATTTAAGTTGGACCCATATAAAACAAGAGAATTCCCCGGTGTAATATTAGTGCAGAAAGCCTCTAGAATGCAAATGGCCTGTAGTTTAGTATCCCTGTGTCTATGTATGTTACCGGAAAGGATTGTCGAAACTCGGTACGCATAGTATTTTGCGGTTTTTATCTGCAGAATTAAAAAAAATTAAACTAAAGTTATAGCTGATTTGCCTAGAAGAAATACACTTCTTGAGCGACTCGAGTCTACAAACATAACATCATCATTTATCAACTATAACCACTAGGCCAGTTCGGTAACAACAATTTGAGGAAGGTTTACGTACCGAAATATATATTGTGTGGCGTTTTGCATTGAAGGCAAGAAACTATTGAAACATACATTGATAACTTAGTCTAATCTATGAATTTTACGTTATTTTACTATCATTCTCATACGGAATGTGTGCTCTTTTTAGTTCCAATAAACAAGTAATATATGTGAGTGAATACAAGTAATGGAAGTAGATGCATGCTGATTATTAGTATTAGTGAGATCCCCTTTGCTCAGTGCGTGCATTGATGGCTTTCCAGTAAAGGCAGATCTACGTCTTCCATTGAGACGGACCTTTAAAATTGCCCAAAATTTGTAGCTCTCATTTAGATAGAGATCCATCATTTAGAGTCCCTTTAAATTACCTCGGGCCCAATGTTACAACCACAGTCTCTTGTCATGGTCAGTTTTAAAGTTGTCGAACATTGGAGGTTAGTGCCATGTAATTTTGGACCAGAAATGAACTGTAACTTTAGGTAAAGGGCTCGTGAGGAAAGGATAGTTTATGTGCAGGATAAACATACTTATGTTCTTGTTGTAACGACGTGGTATGTGTCTCGGCTGATTCTACGATCATTGAAGCAGATTTATCGTTGTCAATCCCATAGTGATTCACAACTGCGTTTAAATTTTGGAACATATTTGCATATTGTGATATGAACATGGTCCTGCTTAAAAAGCGATGCCTATCGGCATATAGAATTTTATGTTGTCAAGTTTACTGGAAGGATACCTATTCTTATAAAAGCTTTCAATTATACATTTATTCATATTCAGTTAATATGAAACTTCCATTATTCTCCATTATGTCATGTATTATAACGTGTATTATTCCATATATATGCCGTATATTGTATTCATCTACTTATTCTCTTTTAAACTATCTATCCTCTTCACTTCATCTACTTCTCCTTCCCATTCTTAACATCTTCATATACTTATTTCCCTGTTAGTTACCACATGGCTTTTTGGCAGGGTGAGTCTTATCACTACCATAAACTACACTGAAGAAATATACTTTCACCAACAAGCACCACACTAAATGTATGCTACAAATGCTGCAGAAATCAATAAAATAATCAATGATGTAGCTATAAAAACGTTAAAAAAACATTCTGTCACATATCACCACTGTATGTTTGTATTATGTATTATTACAAGTATTATGTCATAGACCATTGCAGTATCATTTACCGTAACACATTATATTCCATTATAAAACTTTGCACAGTATTTTCTATCTGTTTTTTTCAGAATATAAGGACAAATAATTAAATCTTAATAAGCAAGAAATTGACAGGTTTTTGTTAGACCAGAGGGTTTATAAATAGTGTTTTCTGCGGAAGAAGAATATACACTACTTAGTTTGGTCATTATTGCTCAAAATTTTACCGAGGAAATCCATTCATACATCTCTCCCTCTGAAGGGATTTGGATCCAAGGCCTAAGAATTGAACATCCTTATACATTGTTCACGTCTTCAGCACCCTTCTATTACTAAACACCTAATGGCCATATCGGGCGCCCTTGTTTTAACCCTCGACATAAAGGTGTCCACCCCGTTTCACCATCAACCACCCTCACCTGCGCCCTTTGAGTCATATAGAAGTTTTGAGTAGTCTTCAGTCTCGCCAGTCTATTGCCTTTTTCTTGAGTTTGTCTGTTAGTTTATTCCAATTTACCCTGTCAAAATTTTCTTAAAAATAAATAAAGCATGCGAAAACGTCCTGGTTATAATCTATATTTCTTTCTATAAGTCTTTTCATCACCGCTTTCGCCTCCCGTGTTGACCTTCACTTCCGGAACCCAAACTGATCGTCGCCCAGGTAGCTATTGGCCTTACTCTCCAACCTTCTATTGATTATTCGAAAAAAACATTGGCTACGTGTGAAATAAAACTGATTTTTCTATAGACCTCATAATCTAATACATTCTTCTTGTTTTCGGATAGGAATCAAAACTGGCTTCACAAAGCCCTCTGGCCATAATCATAACCAACCGTAGATTAGAATTCGTAAAAAGGGTTCTAGGCAAATGCGATGAGAGAGTACGGCAAAGAAGCTATTTTACATTTTTCAGGCCTCATTTAGAATATGCCGCTAGTATATGAGATCCGTAGGAGGAAGCTATGATAAAAGAATTAGAGCGCGTGCAAAGGGAATCCGTTAGGCTTGTTGAAGGCCGTAATGATAATTGTATAAGTGTTACGAATTTAATAGAAGAACTAGAATGGGAATTACTATCAGAACACAGGTTGACATTTATATTAAAACTTTTAAGTAAATTCGAAAGCGATTTGTTCACAGATGACGTTAGGTATATATATATATATGTAATCATCATCAGGAAATCATCATAATCATATCATAATCATCATGCGGCGAATAACCAATAAGGAGAAAGGAAAAGGTGGGAAAGGTAATGCTAGGAAACGGAGAAACTGCAAAAAAAAGGTGATGTGGGTGCATTATACGCTTGAGCAAAATTGATATTGGGAGGTAAAAGAAGTCAAACAGTAGCATAATACGCAGGGGTTCTTAATATATATATATATATATATATATATATATATATATATATATATATATATATATATATATATATATTGCTCATGCGTATATATATATATATATATATATATATATATATATATTGCTCAAGCGTATAATGCACCCACATCACCTTTTTTTTGCAGTTTCTCCGTTTCCTAGCATTACCTTTCCCACATTTTCCCTCCTCCCTATTGGTTATTCGCCGCATGATGATTATTTAACTCCATGCATTTAGCCTTACCTATGCCGCTGTTGACGTTTTTTCAGTTAATCCTTTCCTCCATTTTCTATTCATTTTTTCCGTAACCCACTCCTTCTTTAGCCACCTCGTTTCCGCTCCTCCTATTATTTTCTCGGCAGTTCTTAAAATGCCTATTTTTATATTCTCCCATTTCTCCTCGATTGTTCCTATTTCCTTGGCTTGGCCTATGTATGCCTTTTCCGTATCTCTTCGTAATTCTCTCCCTTAATCGCCTTTCAATGCTTTTAAACTCCACCTCTTCATCCTCCTACTTTTATTAAGCTTTTAAAATATGACCACACAATTCACACTAAATTATGATCCGAGACTGTATCATCCCCCGGACAGCTCCACGAGTTCTTCACACTGTTCCTGAAACTTTTACTAACCATAATGTAATTTATTTGTTATATCTCAGTGTCTCCCGGCATTATCCATGTATACCCCTTTCTACGATCGGGTTTATACCACGTGTTTGTAACTACTAATGTATTTCTCCTAAAAAATTCTACTGCCATCTCTCCGCGATTATTTCTCGTTCCTAATTCAAACCCTCGCAATTCATATTCATCTCTCCCTTCCCCCACTAATGCGTTCCAGTCAACCATTGCTATTAGATTTTTCTAACCCGGGACTTTTCTGATTATCTCCTCTACCTGTTCATTCACCTCATCCACCTCTTCCTCCTTATGATTGCTTATGGGCATGTACACTTGAACCAATACGAAATCTGTAGGGCGTGCTTTTATTTCTAACATTAGTATCCTGTCGCTCACCTGTTCAATATTAACTACTCTAATACTCAATTTTGCGTGCAACGCTGCAGCTACCCTACGTTGACTCTCAACCCCACTTCTATAGATTTGCCTGTGACTATCACTTTAGTAGTCCCCGCTGTTTTTTCTCAGCCCCGTCTCACCTCGCACAGCACCAAGGCATCTACGTTCCCTCTATCCATTTCACGTTTAATATTTTCCAGCTTTTCAGCCCTCAACCTTGTCCTAACATTCCAAGTCGCTTATTTTATCGTTACTTTCCTTCTTTTCTACTTCTCCGTCCTTCTCCACACCCACATCTCAAGTGCCTGAAACCTGCTCTCGTCCTCCTTTCTGAATGTCCATGTTTCTGCCCCATACAACGCTACGATCCAAATCAAACTCTTCACAAGCCTCCTCTTCACATACTTATACACTGTTCACGTCTTCAGCACCCTTCTATTACTAAACGCCTAATGACGACATCGGGCGCCCTTGTCTCACCCCGCGACCTAAAGGTGTCCACCCCGTTTCACCATCAGCCATCCTCACCTGCGCTCTTTGAGTCATATAGAAGTTTTGAGTAGTCTCCAGTTTCGCCAGTCTATTGCCTTTTTCTTGAGATTTTCTGTTAGTTTACTCCAATTTACCCTGTCAAAAGCTTTTTAAATATGAATAAAGCCTGCGAAAACGTCCTGGTTAGAATCAATATTTCTTTCTTTAAGTCTTTTCATCACCGCTTTCGCCTCCCGTGTTGACCTTTACTTCCGGAACCCAAACTGGTCATCGCCCAAGTAGCTATTGGCCTTACTCTCCATCCATGGAAAACATTGGCTGCGTGTGAAATAAAACTGATTTTTCTATAGACCTCACAATCTAATACATTCTTCTTTTTTTCGGATAGCAATCAAGACTGGCTTCACATAGGTCTCTGGCCATAATCATAACCAACCATAGATTGGGATTCGTAAAAAGGGTTCTATTCAAATGCGATGAGAGAGTACCAGAAAGAAGCTATTTTACATTTTTCAGGCCTCATTTAGAATATGCCGCTAGTATATGGGATCCTTACGAGGAAGGTATGATAAAAGAATTAGAGCGCGTGCAAAGGAGAGATCGCTAGGTTTGTTAAAGGCCGTAATGATAATTGTATAAGTGTTACGAATTTAATAGAAGAACTAGGATGGGAATCACTATCAGAACGCAGGTTAAAATTTAGGTTAAACCTTTTAAGTAAATTCGAAACAGAGTTGTTCACAGATGACGTTAAGTATATATTGAGAACCAATGCGTATTATGCTAGGTTTGATCATATTAACAAGATTAGAGAGATTGTCGTACCGATAGATTTTAAATGTCATTTTTCCCGCGCACTATAAGAAAGAACAATAGGCACCGTAGCAAAGAGATAGGTAGGTGAAATATAGTTAGAGTAGTCTGTAGTGCATGATGCATGTAATAACAACCTTTAATATCTTTCTTATTCCGTAGATACTAACCATGTGAACCTATTATCTAGCAGGCCTTCATTAAATATCCTAGTTGCATGTCAATAGTTCATGTTGGTTGATCTTCACCCCCTGCCCCACACCCTTGTGGTGCCTCGCAGTGTATTACGTAGATGTAATCCTTCCTCATAGATACGACGTTTAAGTTCAAAAAATGTTTGCCTACCTTTACTCCCTAAACTCTTTGGCAGCTCCAAAGTTATATTATCTACTCATACAGCTTTTTTGCCTTCATTTCTTTCAAAGCTTTCTCTATACCGATCCCCTTTGGAGAGAAGTTCAGACCATGGTCTATCGAAATCTGAGCTTAAATTGTATAATTTGGACATATGCCAACTAATCAAGCCCCAAATAAATCACATTATATGCGTTTGAAATAATTGCCAGATTATTTCTTCTTTGTGCAACAGATGTGTATACTCTATTACTGTGATCGAGTATGAGTGATTACAGTACGTTTGTTAAATTTCAAGGAGCAAACTGTAATTTGATATTTGTAAAAAGGTTACTCTTCATTTTTTTGGTGAATGTCTCTCAAGATCAGTGTTCAGGTGCGAAAACAGACTGAATTCCATCACAATTGTTGCATAATTAGTGAAATGAGTATTCATTATATTCTCATTAGAAGTATGAATTTTCATTCCCAAATTTCATAATTTGGTACATTTTCTTGATGTCTATTTTAGGTATCGTTAAAGTATAGTAGCTTGTTTAGTGGATGACAATAAAAAATGATAAAATGTTTTGTCAAAACAATTTTAATTGACTATTCAGTAAGTATTCTTTCCTGCCTGAAAGTATTATTACTTCCTTTTTTATTATTTTTGCCAGTCAAAACTGAAACAAAAACTTTTTTTCAGGCCTTTATAATTCCCGAAATACACTATAATTCCAGAACCAAATACCATAGTTTTTGCCGATTTAAGTGGTAAAAAAACTTCATGGGATTGACGCAAGAAGTAGTCGTAGTTCTATTATCCTCTCCCAGCAGTTCGTATGTTCTTACAATAATCGTACACTCAAAATTCATGGACAGCAATTTATTTCCATAGCTTTGAAAATACGTTCTTTAGAATTTTTTAAATTAATACATATTGATTCAATATTCCACTGTTGTTTGCAAGTTTTGATGATTTAATTAATTAAGTATATATTTATACAAAATCAAAATATTTATATAAAATATTAACATTTCGTTTCCTGAATTCATCTTCTTTCAGTTGCCTCGTCTTCACAACTAAGCCCAGAGTTTGGAAAGTAGTTTTCCTGGAGTTTACCCTGAAAAGAAAAGGAGAATGTGTATTAGAGATTAATCTATTCCATTTTAATCATTCAGTGAATATCCTGGAATGAAGATGGCTACTAAGTTCGATCTTGGATTTAGGCGAATCTTGACTTGGAAGTAACTCATACCTGATGTTTGAATCTCTTCCATCCGCTTTCTTCTCATTAGGAAAATATATTACAAATTGAAACACACCTCCCCTCTTCGCCCCCCTGAAGAACATAGTCTGTCCATCGACGTGGCGGGTCGGCGTTAAGGAAAACTTCACAGTCTTGAGGGAAGTGGGCCGAAGTTCTATCGCCGAAGGCTTGGGTCTTGGTACCTTTACCTCCAATATAATAGGTACATTCGTATGGGCAGATGTCACAGGCGGATAGGAAGTGACTTCTTTATGGCCATACGGAACATCTTTTTCGGTTTTTTTCGAGTGACAACCTGTTACGCGAAAGTATCAGTAAAATCGATTAGTGAAGCAGTTTATAATAGCGTTAACTAAAAACATGCCTAAATTACTGAGGCACACTTTTTTTCAATGGTTAATTTATCCAGCTCGTATCTATTTGGGGACAAAACAGACTACAGTGCCTTCCCTTATAAGTAAAAAGGTATAAAAATATTCTCTTTAAATTATCCGACGCATAAAAATTGATAACATATTGGTAAGTTATGAATTAAATGATGAAACCTGTTAAGGGTTTTTAGATAATACGTGTTACTCACAGTTCAAGGCACCCATGGCTGAGTTTTCGCAGTTTTTTCTCACAGAATACAGAGAAGCACTTAATTGCGTCTATTCGCATCGGAAAGACCTTAGAAAGTGTTTCCCTAGCAACGGTCTCGAACCCTTCAGCTCGCTATCTATTCTTGTCATTTGAATTGAGCGGTTCATTTGCGATAAAGCGTTGTGTTCTTAAAAGGTATGATTCATCTATGCAACAAAATCTCAAGAAGTATGCAACTATGATGGAATGTATATAATGTCATATATTTTTCTTCTCCATTGATAAAGTTATTAAAGATGACTCAACGTGATTTGAGAGAAACATAATTTCTCCTTGAATTTATTGAGTTAGTCCGCATTTTAAAGATAAAATATTTCTTTCAATGCTTTCTTTATTTAACCTTTGAGTATCATACGCCCGAGATTATCTTCATGTAGTGTTCCGTCATCTTTTAATCATAAATAAGCTGGGCTACTATCGTTGTCACATAACTTCTCCATATATTCTTTCCACGGATCATTAATGTCTTCCTGTTTGATTTTTATCTTACCTCTTCTGTCCTTTATATTTGGTGCCGTTTACATTTTTCACCTCCCAATAGCAATTTTGCTCTAGCGTATAATGCACCCACATCACCTTCTTTTTGCAGTTTCTCCTTTTCCTAGCATTGCCTTTTCCACCAATTTTCCATCACCTTATTGGTTATTCGCAGCATGATGATCATTAAACTCCTTGCATTTAGCCTTACCCATGCCGCTGTTGACGTTTTTTCAATTACTTCTTTCCTCCTTTTTCTATTCTTTTTTTCCGTAACCCACTCCTTCTTTAGCCACCTCGTTTCCGCTCCTCCTATTATTTTCTCTGCAGTTCTTAAAATGCCTATTTTTATATTATCCCATTTCTCCTCGGTTGTTCCTATTTCCTTGGCTTGGCCTATGTATGCCTTTTCCGTATCTCTTCGTAATTCCCCCCCTTACTCTTCTTTCAATGCTTTTAAGCTCCACCTCTACATCCTCCTACTTTTATTAAGCTTTTAAAATATGACCACACAATTCACACTAAATCATGATCCGAGACAGTATCAGCCCTCGGACATCTCCTCGAGTTCTTTACTCTGTTCCTGACACTTTTCCTAACCATAATGTAGTCAATTTGATATATCTCAGTGTCTCCCGGCATTATCCATGTATACCCTTTCCTATGATGGTGTTTATACCAAGTGTTTGTAACTACTAATGTATTTCTCCTAAAAAATTCTACTGCCATCTCCCCGCGATTATTTCTCTTTCCTAATCCAAACCCTCGCAATTCATATTCATCTCTCACTTCCCCCACTACTGCGTTCATGTCAACCATTGCTTATAGATTTTTGTAAGCCGGGACTTCTCTGATTATCTCTTCTACCTGTTCATGCACCTCATCCACCTCTTCTTCCGTATGATTGCTTGTGGGCATGTACACTTGAACCAATACGAAATCTGTAGGGCGTGCTTTTAAAAATAAATAAAAAATTTCATTTAATGCTTTTCTATTTCGCTGTCGAGTACCGTTGGCTCAAAGTTGTCTTTACATAGTGTTCCCTCGCCTTCTGTGTATAATTTAGCCTGTCTACTATCACTGTCATATAATTTTTGCATGTATTCTTTCCACCGGTCATAAATGTCTTCCTGTTTGATTAATATCTCACCTATTCTGTGGTTAATATTTGGTACCGTTTGACTTCTTTTACCTCCCGAGAGCGATCTCACTCAAGCGTATATCGTACTCGCATCATCTTCATTTTGCAGTTTCTCCATTTCCTCGCATTGCCATTCCCACCAATTTTCATTCGCCCTATTGGTTATTCGCCACAGATGATTAATTAAACCCTGGTATTTAACCATACCTATGACGATTTTGAGGTTTTTCCAATTTTTCTCCTCTATTTTCTTAATTATTTCTTCCGTAACCCACCGCTTCTTTAGCCTCCTAGTATCCACGGCTCCTGTTGTTTCCTCGGTAGCTGATACAATGCCTGTTTTTATCTTCTCCCATTTCTCCTCGATTGTTCCTATTTTCTTGGCTTCGGCTATGTACCTTACTAATTTATCTAGGTATTCCGACCATTTCCCCTTTTAAACGCGTATATGTTCCGTCTCTTCAATCTTCGTTTTTTATGAAAGATTTTACATCTGAAATCACTTGTTATACTAAATTATTTTTCGAGTCTTCATCGGCCCCTGGAAACCTCTACGAGGTCTTCACACTGTTCCTGAAACTTTTCCTAACCATAATGTAGTCAATTTGATATCTACTCGTTTCTCCCGGGATTTTTCATGAGTGCCCTTTCCTACGATGGAATTCATACCATGTGTTTGCACTCACTAATGTATTTCTCCTACAAAATTCTACTGTCGCCTCTCTGCCACCATTATTCGTTCCTAATGAAAATCCTCCCAATTCATACCCGTCCCTTTCTTACCCCACTACTGCGTTCAAGTCGCCCATTAATATTAGATTTTCCATGTCAGGGACTTCTTTGCCTCTCTCCTTCACCTGTTCATACGTCTCATCTACCTCTTTCTCCCTATGATTGCTTGTCGGCATATACACCTGGACCAATACGAAATCTGCAGGCCGTGTTTTTATTTCTACCACTAGTATCCTGTCGCTCACCTGATCAATATTTACTACCCTCCTCACCAATTTTACGTTCAATACTGCAGCTAACCTACGTTGACTCTCAACCCCACTTCTATAGATTTTCCTGTAACTATCACTCCAGTAGTCCCCGCTGTTTTTTCACAGCCCCATTTCACTTCGCACAGCCCCAGGACATCTACGTTCCTTCTATCCATTTGCCGTTTAATATTCTCCAGCTTTTCAGCCCTCAACCTTGTCCTATCATTCCAAGTCGCTTATTTTATCGTTACTTTCCTTCTTTTCTACTTTTTCTTCTTATCTACGTTGGTCCTTATATCCTGTGATGGCTGTTTTATGCAAGGATTTCGTGAGATTGTAAGACGATCTCGGGGTACTTTTCTCCGCAGATTCCATATTTTATCTATTTGAATAAAATCAATTTCTATGTCTGATATTTACAGAATAAGTTTACCTTATATGCATTGTTTTTAATGAAAATTAACACGGAATTGATTTTTCAAGCGGAGATTGGAAGGATATCGGGAATAAATCGTATTTTTCTATCTAGTTTAACTGCCATTTTTATCGGACACTGTTTTCAAGGGGGACATTCATTTTACACATTACCGATAAACTATCCTGAAATTAACGTATGTTATAAATAAAGATGTATTCCTCGATTGGCGTAAAAATACTACTTGGTCATTGTTTATTTTTCAAAGATGCCATGTTATAAAAACGACGAATTATCACCTTGAAGTACACTGCGTTGATGGCAACTTAGAAAATGTTAATCCCACGGGCAAAATTGATATTTAAAACACATTATTTTAAATATATGTATCAACAGCTATATTTTACTGTTCATAGTATTTCACAAACACAGGAACATCTTGTATAGTGCTCTATTCGTCACTTTCCGTTTCACTGTCATCGGCGAGCTCATCGGTTGTTTCCTAATGTTTAAAAATTGGGGAGTAAGATACTTGATATATCTGTTTCACGCATAGGCTATAAAACAAGGGCCTTGGGGCCATAAAAAACCCTTGAATGGACCATTCATCGCCAAATATTGGCCCTGGAAGATAATTCTTGCGTGTATTAGAAACACGTAAAATATTCCTGTACTGAATGTACAACAATCATGGGATCGTAAGTCACGCTGGAGCCCCAGAGCGCCCAAGGTTCCAAGAGAATGCTTTCTTAAAAAGCCTCATAAGTATTGAGCGAGAGAACCAATTTTAGTGAAATTTTTACACATGGGATCGGTATACCTTTTTTAAGAAAATTGGAACGATAAGGAAGGCCCTTAGATGCCAACGGCAGCGTATTGGCTCTTCTGATGTCTTATGTGTTTGAAAAATTCAAGTCTGAACATTTCGGTTCAAGTGCAGAGGTTCCCCTTTTTGCATATTGAAATTAGTTTTACTGAACATAGAAGGCTATAGTTTTCGCCATGAGATCGATAAAAGATGGCAGTTTATTATTTTTTCATTCAATTTTCTTATAAAAATAAAATTTCCCTATAAATTGCGTTTTAAATGTCAAAATCATGAAATTTACTTCTGTCATCAATACTATATTTCCTTGGTAACCGTGGAATTAGCATCAGCTTTAGAAGGGAAATGGAGCCTTTACAATGGCGGCATGATGTTCTATCTTGAGGTAGGTATTACAGTGGATATCCTGGTCGTGTACTGAAATGTTGCTGATTACGATATTTTCAGGGATATTATCGCCTAAAATTGGCAAAATTAATTACAAGTGGACTAATTTAAGTTAGACCCATATAAAACAAGAGAATTCCCCGGTGTAATATTAGTGCAGAAAGCCTCTAGAATGCAAATGGTCTGTAGTTTAGTATCCCTGTGTCTATGTATGTTACCGGAAAGGATTGTCGAAACTCGGTACGCATAGTATTTTGCGGTTTTTATCTGCAGAATTAAAAAAAATTAAACTAAAGTTATAGCTGATTTGCCTAGAAGAAATACACTTCTTGAGCGACTCGAGTCTACAAACATAACATCATCATTTATCAACTATAACCACTAGGCCAGTTCGGTAACAACAATTTGAGGAAGGTTTACGTACCGAAATATATATTGTGTGGCGTTTTGCATTGAAGGCAAGAAACTATTGAAACATACATTGATAACTTAGTCTAATCTATGAATTTTACGTTATTTTACTATCATTCTCATACGGAATGTGTGCTCTTTTTAGTTCCAATAAACAAGTAATATATGTGAGTGAATACAAGTAATGGAAGTAGATGCATGCTGATTATTAGTATTAGTGAGATCCCCTTTGCTCAGTGCGTGCATTGATGGCTTTCCAGTAAAGGCAGATCTACGTCTTCCATTGAGACGGACCTTTAAAATTGCCCAAAATTTGTAGCTCTCATTTAGATAGAGATCCATCATTTAGAGTCCCTTTAAATTACCTCGGGCCCAATGTTACAACCACAGTCTCTTGTCATGGTCAGTTTTAAAGTTGTCGAACATTGGAGGTTAGTGCCATGTAATTTTGGACCAGACATGAACTGTAACTTTAGGTAAAGGGCTCGTGAGGAAAGGATAGTTTATGTGCAGGATAAACATACTTATGTTCTTGTTGTAACGACGTGGTATGTGTCTCGGCTGATTCTACGATCATTGAAGCAGATTTATCGTTGTCGATCCCATAGTATTTCACAACTGCGTTTAAATTATGGAACATATTTGCATATCGTGATATGAAAAAGGTCCTGCTTAAAAAGCGATGCCTGTCGGCAGATGAAATTTTGTACTTTCAAGCTTGAAGGAAGGATACCTATTCTCATCACACGCTTTCGATAATGCATTTATTCATATTCAGTTAATATGAAACTTCCATTATTCTCCATTATGTCATGTATTAGAACGTTATGCCATATATATGCCGTATATTGTATTCATCTACTTATTCTCTTTTAAACTATCTATCCTCTTCACTTCATCTACTTCTCCTTCCCATTCTTAACATCTTCATATACTTATTTCCATGTCAGTTACCACATGGCTTTTTGGCAGGGTGAGTCTTATCACTAGCAGAAACTACACTGAAGAAATATATTTTCACCAACAAGCACCACACTAAATGTATGCTACAAATGCTGCAGAAATCAATAAAATAATCAATGATGTAGCTATAAAAACGTTAAAAAACATTCTGTCACATATCACCACTGTATGTTTGTATTATGTATTATTACAAGTATTATGTCATAGACCATTGCAGTATCATTTACCGTAACACATTATATTCCATTATAAAACTTTGCACAGTATTTTCTATCTGTTTTTTTCAGAATATAAGGACAAATAATTAAATCTTAATAAGCAAGAAATTGACAGGTTTTTGTTAGACCAGAGGGTTTATAAATGGTGTTTTCTGCGGAAGAAGAATATACACTACTTACTTTGGACATTATTGCTCAAAATTTTACCGAGGAAATCCATTCATACATCTCTCCCTCTGAAGGGATTTGGATCCAAGGCCTAAGAATTGAACATCCTTATACATTGTTCACGTCTTCAGCACCCTTCTATTACTAAACACCTAATGGCCATATCGGGCGCCCTTGTCTCACCCCGCGACCTAAAGGTGTCCACCCCGTTTCACCATCAACCACCCTCACCTGCGCCCTTTGAGTCATATAGAAGTTTTGAGTAGTTTTCAGTCTCGCCAGTCTATTGCCTTTTTCTTGAGTTTGTCTGTTAGTTTATTCCAATTTACCCTGTCAAAATTTTCTTAAAAATAAATAAAGCATGCGAAAACGTCCTGGTTAGAATCTATATTTCTTTCTATAAGTCTTTTCATCACCACTTTCGCCTCCCGTGTTGACCTTCACTTCCGGAACCCAAACTGATCGTCGCCCAGGTAGCTATTGGCCTTACTCTCCATCCTTCTATTGATTATTCGAAAAAAACATTGGCTACGTGTGAAATAAAACTGATTTTTCTATAGACCTCATAATCTAATACATTCTTCTTGTTTTCGGAAAGGAATCAAAACTGGCTTCACAAAGCCCTCTGGCCATAATCATAACCAACCGTAGATTAGAATTCGTAAAAAGGGTTCTAGGCAAATGCGATGAGAGAGTACGAGAAAGAAGCTATTTTACATTCTTCAGGCCTCATTTAGAATATGCCGCTAGTATATGAGATCCGTACGAGGAAGCTATGATAAAAGAATTAGAGCGCGTGCAAAGGGAATCCGCTAGGCTTGTTAAAGGCCGTAATGATAATTGTATAAGTGTTACGAATTTAATAGAAGAACTAGAATGGGAATTACTATCTGAACACAGGTTGACATTTATATTAAAACTTTTAAGTAAATTCGAAAGCGATTTGTTCACAGATGACGTTAGGTATATATATATATATATATATATAATCATCATCAGGAGATCATCATAATCATATCATAATCATCATGCGGCGAATAACCAATAGGGAGAAGGGAAAAGGTGGGAAAGGTAATGCTAGGAAACGGAGAAACTGCAAAAAAAAGGTGATGTGGGTGCATTATACGCTTGAGCAATATATATATATATATATATATAAATACGTTGATGGATTGGAGTCAGCCATGCGTTGATGAACACACGATGTGGATAGGATGGAGGAGATAGACACACAAAAAAAGAGACGATCACACTTACATAGCTAGCTTTCGGAACTAGTCCGTCTTCAAGGCGTATCACGGAACAAATGTCGTGTGCGCTGGTGAGGATAGGGGTAGGAGGGGCGGTAGGTTATGGGAGGGTAAAAAGACGAAAGTAAAGAGAGAGTCTTACTTAGAGACGTTTCGGGTGTTATCCCTTCTTCAGTCACACAGAGAATGAAATATATATATATATATATATATATATATATATATATATATATATATAATATATATATATATATATATTGCTCAAGCGTATAATGCACCCACATCAACTTTTTTTTGCAGTTTCTCCGTTTCCTAGCATTACCTTTCCCACCTTTTCCCTTCTCCCTATTGGTTATTCGCCGCATGATGATTATTTAACTCCATGCATTTAGCCTTACCTATGCCGCTGTTGACGTTTTTTCAATTAATCCTTTCCTCCATTTTCTATTCATTTTTTCCGTAACCCACTCCTTCTTTAGCCACCTCGTTTCCGCTCCTCCTATTATTTTCTCGGCAGTTCTTAAAATGCCTATTTTTATATTCTCCCATTTCTCCTCGATTGTTCCTATTTCCTTGGCTTGGCCTATGTATGCCTTTTCCGTATCTCTTCGTAATTCTCTCCCTTACTCCTCTTTCAATGCTTTTAAACTCCACCTCTTCATCCTCCTACTTTTGTTAAGCTTTTAAAATATGACCACACAATTCACACTAAATTATGATCCGAGACTGTATCATCCCCCGGACAGCTCCACGAGTTCTTCACACTGTTCCTGAAACTTTTACTAACCATAATGTAATTTATTTGTTATATCTCAGTGTCTCCCGGCATTATCCATGTATACCCCTTTCTACGATCGGGATTATACCACGTGTTTGTAACTACTAATGTATTTCTCCTAAAAAATTCTACTGCCTTCTCTCCGCGATTATTTCTCGTTCCTAATTCAAACCCTCGCAATTCATATTCATCTCTCCCTTCCCCCACTAATGCGTTCCAGTCAACCATTGCTATTACATTTTTCTAACCCGGAACTTCTCTGATTATCTCCTCTACCTGTTCATTCACCTCATCCACCTCTACCTCTTTATGATTGCTTATGGGCATGTACACTTGAACCAATACGAAATCTGTAGGGCGTGCTTTTATTTCTAACATTAGTATCCTGTCGCTCACCTGTTCAATATTAACTACTCTAATACTCAATTTTGCGTACAACGCTGCAGCTACCCTACGTTGACTCTCAACCCCACTTCTATAGATTTGCCAGTGACTATCACTTTAGTAGTCCCCGCTGTTTTTTCTCAGCCCCGTCTCACCTCGCACAGCACCAAGGCATCTACGTTCCCTCTATCCATTTCACGTTTAATATTTTCCAGCTTTTCAGCCCTCAACCTTGTCCTAACATTCCAAGTCACTTATTTTATCGTTACTTTCCTTCTTTTCTACTTCTCCGTCCTTCTCCACACCCACATCTCAAGTGCCTGAAACCTGCTCTCGTCCTCCTTTCTGAAGGTCCATGTTTCTGCCCCATACAACGCTACGATCCAAATCAAACTCTTCACAAGCCTCCTCTTCACATACTTATACACTGTTCACGTCTTCAGCACCCTTCTATTACTAAACGCCTAATGACGACATCGGGCGCCCTTGTCTCACCCCGCGACCTAAAGGTGTCCACCCCGTTTCACCATCAGCCACCCTCACCTGCGCCCTTTGAGTCATATAGAAGTTTTGAGTAGTCTCCAGTTTCGCCAGTCTATTGCCTTTTTCTTGAGATTTTCTGTTAGTTTACTCCAATTTACCCTGTCAAAAGATTTTTAAATATGAATAAAGCATGCGAAAACGTCCTGGTTAGAATCAATATTTCTTTCTATAAGTCTTTTCATCACCGCTTTCGCCTCCCGTGTTGACCTTTACTTCCGGAACCCAAACTGGTCATCGCCCAAGTAGCTATTGGCCTTACTCTCCATCCTTGGAAAACATTGGCTGCGTGTGAAATAAAACTGATTTTTCTATAGCCCTTACAATCTAATACATTCTTCTTTTTTTCGGATAGCAATCAAGACTGGCTTCACATAGGTCTCTGGCCATAATCATAACCAACCATAGATTGGGATTCGTAAAAAGGGTTCTATTCAAATGCGATGAGAGAGTACCAGAAAGAAGCTATTTTACATTTTTCAGGCCTCATTTAGAATATGCCGCTAGTATATGGGATCCTTACGAGGAAGGTATGATAAAAGAATTAGAGCGCGTGCAAAGGAGAGATCGCTAGGTTTGTTAAAGGCCGTTATGATAATTGTATAAGTGTTACGAATTTAATAGAAGAACTAGGATGGGAATCACTATCAGAACGCAGGTTAAAATTTAGGTTAAACCTTTTAAGTAAATTCGAAACAGAGTTGTTCACAGATGACGTTAAGTATATATTGAGAACCAATGCGTATTATGCTAGGTTTGATCATATTAACAAGATTAGAGAGATTGTCGTACCGATAGATTTTAAATGTCATTTTTCCCGCGCACTATAAGAAAGAACAATAGGCAGCGTAGCAAAGAGATAGGTAGGTGAAATATAGTTAGAGTAGTCTGTAGTGCATGATGCATGTAATAACAACCTTTAATATCTTTCTTATTCTGTAGATACTAACCATGTGAACCTATTATCTAGCAGGCCTTCATTAAATATCCTAGTTGCATGTCAATAGTTCATGTTGGTTGATCTTCACCCCCTGCCCCACACCCTTGTGGTGCCTCGCAGTGTATTACGTAGATGTAATCCTTCCTCATAGATACGACGTTTAAGTTCAAAAAATGTTTGCCTACCTTTACTCCCTAAACTCTTTGGCAGCTCCAAAGTTATATTATCTACTCATACAGCTTTTTTGCCTTCATTTCTTTCAAAGCTTTCTCTATACCGATCCCCTTTGGAGAGAAGTTCAGACCATGGTCTATCGAAATCTGAGCTTAAATTTTAGAATTTGGACATATGCCAACTAATCAAGCCCCAAATAAATCACATTATATGCGTTTGAAATAATTGCCAGATTATTTCTTCTTTGTGCAACAGATGTGTATACTCTATTACTGTGATCGAGTATGAGTGATTACAGTACGTTTGTTAAATTTCAAGGAGCAAACTGTAATTTGATATTTGTAAAAAGGTTACTCTTCATTTTTTTGGTGAATGTCTCTCAAGATCAGTGTTCAGGTGCGAAAACAGACTGAATTCCATCACAATTGTTGCATAATTAGTGAAATGAGTATTCATTATATTCTCATTAGAAGTATGAATTTTAATTCCCAAATTTCATAATTTAGTACATTTTCTTGATGTCTATTTTAGGTATCGTTAAAGTATAGTAGCTTGTTGAGTGGATGACAATAAAAAATGATAAAATGTTTTGTCAAAACAATTTTAATTGACTATTCAGTAAGTATTCTTTCCTGCCTGAAAGTATTATTACTTCCTTTTTTATTATTTTTGCCAGTCAAAACTGAAACAAAAACTTTTTTTCAGGCCTTTATAATTCCCGAAATACACTATAATTCCAGAACCAAATACCATAGTTTTTGCCGATTTAAGTGGTAAAAAAACTTCATGGGATTGACGCAAGAAGTAGTCGTAGTTCTATTATCCTCTCCCAGCAGTTCGTATGTTCTTACAATAATCGTACACTCAAAATTCATGGACAGCAATTTATTTCCATAGCTTTGAAAATACGTTCTTTAGAATTTTTTAAATTAATACATATTGATTCAATATTCCACTGTTGTTTGCAAGTTTTGATGATTTAATTAATTAAGTATATATTTATACAAAATCAAAATATTTATATAAAATATTAACATTTCGTTTCCTGAATTCATCTTCTTTCAGTTGCCTCGTCTTCACAACTAAGCCCAGAGTTTGGAAAGTAGTTTTCCTGGAGTTTACCCTGAAAAGAAAAGGAGAATGTGTATTAGAGATTAATCTATTCCATTTTAATCATTCAGTGAATATCCTGGAATGAAGATGGCTACTAAGTTCGATCTTGGATTTAGGCGAATCTTGACTTGGAAGTAACTCATACCTGATGTTTGAATCTCTTCCATCCGCTTTCTTCTCATTAGGAAAATATATTACAAATTGAAACACACCTCCCCTCTTCGCCCCCCTGAAGAACATAGTCTGTCCATCGACGTGGCGGGTCGGCGTTAAGGAAAACTTCACAGTCTTGAGGGAAGTGGGCCGAAGTTCTATCGCCGAAGGCTTGGGTCTTGGTACCTTTACCTCCAATATAATAGGTACATTCGTATGGGCAGATGTCACAGGCGGATAGGAAGTGACTTCTTTATGGCCATACGGAACATCTTTTTCGGTTTTTTTCGAGTGACAACCTGTTACGCGAAAGTATCAGTAAAATCGATTAGTGAAGCAGTTTATAATAGCGTTAACTAAAAACATGCCTAAATTACTGAGGAACACTTTTTTTCAATGGTTAATTTATCCAGCTCGTATCTATTTGGGGACAAAACAGACTACAGTGCCTTCCCTTATAAGTAAAAAGGTATAAAAATATTCTCTTTAAATTATCCGACGCATAAAAATTGATAACATATTGGTAAGTTATGAATTAAATGATGAAACCTGTTAAGGGTTTTTAGATAATACGTGTTACTCACAGTTCAAGGCACCCATGGCTGAGTTTTCGCAGTTTTTTCTCACAGAATACAGAGAAGCACTTTATTGCGTCTATTCGCATCGGAAAGACCTTAGAAAGTATTTCCCTAGCAACGGTCTCGAACCCTTCAGCTCGCTATCTATTGTTGTCATTTGAATTGAGCGGTTCATTTGCGATAAAGCGTTGTGTTCTTAAAAAGTAAGATTGATATATGTAACAAATCCTCAGTGATGAAGCAACTATGATGGAATGTATATAATGTCATATATTTTACTTCTCCATTGATAAAGTTATTAAAGATGACTCAACGTGATTTGAGAGAAACATAATTTCTCCTTGAATTTATTGAGTTAGTCCGCATTTTAAAGATAAAATATTTCTTTCAATGCTTTCTTTATTTACCTTTGAGTATCGTACGCCCGAGATTATCTTCATGTAGTGTTCCGTCATCTTTTAATCATAAATAAGCTGGGCTACTATCGTTGTCACATAACTTCTCCATATATTCTTTCCACGGATCATTAATGTCTTCCTGTTTGATTTTTATCTTACCTCTTCTGTCCTTTATATTTGGTGCCGTTTACCTTTTTGACCTCCCAATAGCAATTTTGCTCTAGCGTATAATGCACCCACATCACCTTCTTTTTGCAGTTTCTCCATTTCCTAGCATTGCCTTATCCACCAATTTTCCATCACCTTATTGGTTATTCGCAGCATGATGATTATTAAACTCCTTGCATTTAGCCTTACCCATGCCGCTGTTGACGTTTTTTCAATTACTTCTTTCCTCCTTTTTTTCCGTAACCCACTCCTTCTTTAGCCACCTCGTTTCCGCTCCTCCTATTATTTTCTCGGCAGGTCTTACATTGCCTATTTTTATATTATCCCATTTCTCCTCGATTGTTCCTATTTCCTTGGCTTGGCCTATGTATGCCTTTTCCGTATCTCTTCGTAATTCCCTCCCTTACTCTTATTTCAACGCTTTTAAGCTCCACCTCTACATCCTCCTACTTTTGTTAAGCTTTTAAAATATGACCACACAATTCACACTAAATCATGATCCGAGACAGTATCAGCCCTCGGAAATCTCCTCGAGTTCTTTACTCTGTTCCTGAAACTTTTCCTAACCATAATGTAGTCAATTTGATATATCTCAGTGTCTCCCGGCATTATCCATGTATACCCTTTCCTATGATGGTGTTTATACCAAGTGTTTGTAACTACTAATGTATTTCTCCTAAAAAATTCAACTGCCATCTCTCCGCGATTATTTCTCTTTCCTAATCCAAACCCTCGCAATTCATATTCATCTCTCACTTCCCCCACTACTGCGTTCATGTCAACCATTGCTTATAGATTTTTCTAACCTAGGACTTCTCTGATTATCTCTTCTACCTGTTCATGCACCTCATCCACCTCTTCTTCCGTATGATTGCTTGTGTTCATGTACACTTGAACCAATACGAAATCTGTAGGGCGTGCTTTTAAAAATAAATAAAAAATTTCATTTAATGATTTTCTATTTCGCTGTCGAGTACCGTTGGCTCAAAGTTGTCTTTACATAGTGTTCCCTCGCCTTCTGTGTATAATTTAGCCTGTCTACTAAAACTGTCATATAATTTTTGCATGTATTCTTTCCACCGGTCATAAATGTCTTCCTGTTTGATTAATATCTCACCTATTCTGTGGTTAATATTTGGTACCGTTTGACTTCTTTTACCTCCCGAGAGCGATCTCACTCAAGCGTATATCGTACTCGCATCATCTTCATTTTGCAGTTTCTCCATTTCCTCGCATTGCCATTCCCACCAATTTTCATTCGCCCTATTGGTTATTCGCCACAGATGATTAATTAAACCCTGGTATTTAACCATACCTATGACGATTTTGAGGTTTTTCCAATTTTTCTCCTCTATTTTCTTAATTATTTCTTCCGTAACCCACCGCTTCTTTAGCCTCCTAGTATCCACGGCTCCTGTTGTTTCCTCGGTAGCTGATACAATGCCTGTTTTTATCTTCTCCCATTTCTCCTCGATTGTTCCTATTTTCTTGGCTTCGGCTATGTACCTTACTAATTTATCTAGGTATTCCGACCATTTCCCCTTTTAAACGCGTATATGTTCCGTCTCTTCAACCTTCGTTTTTTATGAAAGATTTTACATCTGAAATCACTTGTTATACTAAATTATTTTTCGAGTCTTCATCGGCCCCTGGAAACCTCTACGAGGTCTTCACACTGTTCCTGAAACTTTTCCTAACCATAATGTAGTCAATTTGATATCTACTCGTTTCTCCCGGGATTTTTCATGAGTGCCCTTTCCTACGATGGAATTCATACCATGTGTTTGCACTCACTAATGTATTTCTCCTACAAAATTCTACTGCCGCCTCTCTGCCACCATTATTCGTTCCTAATGAAAATCCTCCCAATTCATACCCGTCCCTTTCTTACCCCATTACTGCGTTCAAGTCGCCCATTGATATTAGATTTTCGTTGTCAGGGACTTCTTTGCCTATCTCCTTCACCTGTTCATACGTCTCATCTACCTCTTTCTCCCTATGATTGCTTGTCGGCATATACACCTGGACCAATACGAAATCTGCAGGCCTTGTTTTTATTTCTACCACTAGTATCCTGTCGCTCACCTGATCAATATTTACTACCCTCCTCACCAATTTTACGTTCAATACTGCAGCTAACCTACGTTGACTCTCAACCCCACTTCTATAGATTTTCCTGTAACTATCACTCCAGTAGTCCCCGCTGTTTTTTCACAGCCCCATTTCACCTCGCACAGCCCCAAGGCATCTACGTTCCCTCTATCCATTTGCCGTTTAATATTCTCCAGCTTTTCAGCCCTCAACCTTGTCCTTAAATTCCAAGTCGCTTATTTTATCGTTACTTTCCTACTTTTCCACTTTTTCTTATTATCTACGTTGGTCCTTGTATCCTGTGATGTCTATTTTATGCAAGGATTTCGTGAGATTGTAAGACGACGTCGGGATCCTTTTCTCCGCAGATTCCATATTTTATCTATTTGAATAAAATCAATTTCTATGTCTGATATTTACAGAATAAGTTTACCTTATATGCATTGTTTTTAATGAAAATTAACACGGAATTGATTTTTCAAGCGGAGATTGGAAGGATATCGGGAATAAATCGTATTTTTCTATCTAGTTTAACTGCCATTTTTATCGGACACTATTTTCAAGGGGGACATTCATTTTTACACATTACCGATAAACTATCCTGAAATTAACGTATGTTATAAATAAAGATGTATTCCTCGATTGGCGTAAAAATACTACTTGGTCATTGTTTATTTATCAAAGATACCATGTTATAAAATCGAAGAATTTTCACCTTGAAGTACACTGCGTTGATGGCAACTTAGAAAATGTTAATCTCACGGGCAAAATTGATATTTAAAACACATTATTTTAAATATATGTATCAACAGCTATATTTTACTGTTCATAGTATTTCACAAACACAGGAACATCTTGTATAGTGCTCTATTCGTCACTTTCCGTTTCACTGTCATCGGCGAGCTCATCGGTTGTTTCCTAATGTTTAAAAATTGGGGAGTAAGATACTTGATATATCTGTTTCACGCATAGGCTGCAGAACAAGGGCCTTGGGGCCATAAAAAACCCTCGAGTGGACCTTTCATCGCCAAATATTGGCCCTGGAAGATAATTCTTGCGTGTATTAGAAGCACGTAAAATATTCCTGTACTGAATGTACAACAATCATGGGATCGTAAGTCACGATGGAGCCCCAGAGCGCCCAAGGTTCCAAGAGAATGCCTTCTTAAAAAGCCTCATAAGTATTGAGCGAGAGAACCAATTTTAGTGAAATTTTTACACATGGGATCGGTATACCTTTTTTAAGAAAATTGGAACGATAAGGAAGGCCCTTAGATGCCAACGGCAGCGTATTGGCTCTTCTGATGTCTTATGTGTTTGAAAAATTCAAGTCTGAACATTTCGGTTCAAGTGCAGAGGTTCCCCTTTTTGCATATTGAAATTAGTTTTACTGAACATAGAAGGCTATAGTTTTCGCCATGAGATCGATAAAAGATGGCAGTTTATTATTTTTTCATTCAATTTTCTTATAAAAATAAAATTTCCCTATAAATTGCGTTTTAAATGTCAAAATCATGAAATTTACTTCTGTCATCAATACTATATTTCCTTGGTAACCGTGGAATTAGCATCAGCTTTAGAAGGGAAATGGAGCCTTTACAATGGCGGCATGATGTTCTATCTTGAGGTAGGTATTACAGTGGATATCCTGGTCGTGTACTGAAATGTTGCTGATTACGATATTTTCAGGGATATTATCGCCTAAAATTGACAAAATTAATTACAAGTGGACTAATTTAAGTTGGACCCATATAAAACAAGAGAATTCCCCGGTGTAATATTAGTGCAGAAAGCCTCTAGAATGCAAATGGCCTGTAGTTTAGTATCCCTGTGTCTATGTATGTTACCGGAAAGGATTGTCGAAACTCGGTACGCATAGTATTTTGCGGTTTTTATCTGCAGAATTAAAAAAAATTAAACTAAAGTTATAGCTGATTTGCCTAGAAGAAATACACTTCTTGAGCGACTCGAGTCTACAAACATAACATCATCATTTATCAACTATAACCACTAGGCCAGTTCGGTAACAACAATTTGAGGAAGGTTTACGTACCGAAATATATATTGTGTGGCGTTTTGCATTGAAGGCAAGAAACTATTGAAACATACATTGATAACTTAGTCTAATCTATGAATTTTACGTTATTTTACTATCATTCTCATACGGAATGTGTGCTCTTTTTAGTTCCAATAAACAAGTAATATATGTGAGTGAATACAAGTAATGGAAGTAGATGCATGCTGATTATTAGTATTAGTGAGATCCCCTTTGCTCAGTGCGTGCATTGATGGCTTTCCAGTAAAGGCAGATCTACGTCTTCCATTGAGACGGACCTTTAAAATTGCCCAAAATTTGTAGCTCTCATTTAGATAGAGATCCATCATTTAGAGTCCCTTTAAATTACCTCGGGCCCAATGTTACAACCACAGTCTCTTGTCATGGTCAGTTTTAAAGTTGTCGAACATTGGAGGTTAGTGCCATGTAATTTTGGACCAGAAATGAACTGTAACTTTAGGTAAAGGGCTCGTGAGGAAAGGATAGTTTATGTGCAGGATAAACATACTTATGTTCTTGTTGTAACGACGTGGTATGTGTCTCGGCTGATTCTACGATCATTGAAGAAGATTTATCGTTGTCGATCCCATAGTGTTTCACAACTGCGTTTAAATTATGGAACATATTTGCATATCGTGATATGAAAAAGGTCCTGCTTAAAAAGCGATGCCTGTCGGCAGATGAAATTTTGTACTTTCAAGCTTGAAGGAAGGATACCTATTCTCATCACACGCTTTCGATAATGCATTTATTCATATTCAGTTAATATGAAACTTCCATTATTCTCCATTATGTCATGTATTATAACGTGTATTATGCCATATATATGCCGTATATTGTATTCATCTACTTATTCTCTTATAAACTATCTTTCCTCTTCACTTCATCTACTTCTCCTTCCCATTCTTAACATCTTCATATACTTATTTCCCTGTCAGTTACCACATGGCTTTTTGGCAGGGTGAGTCTTATCACTACCATAAACTACACTGAAGAAATATACTTTCACCAACAAGCACCACACTAAATGTATGCTACAAATGCTGCAGAAATCAATATAATAATCCATGATGTAGCTATAAAAACGTTAAAAAAACATTCTGTCACATATCACCACTGTATGTTTGTATTATGTATTATTACAAGTATTATGTCATAGACCATTGCAGTATCATTTACCGTAACACATTATATTCCATTATAAAACTTTGCACAGTATTTTCTATCTGTTTTTTTCAGAATATAAGGACAAATAATTAAATCTTAATAAGCAAGAAATTGACAGGTTTTTGTTAGACCAGAGGGTTTATAAATGGTGTTTTCTGCGGAAGAAGAATATACACTACTTAGTTTGGTCATTATTGCTCAAAATTTTACCGAGGAAATCCATTCATACATCTCTCCCTCTGAAGGGATTTGGATCCAAGGCCTAAGAATTGAACATCCTTATACATTTCTTTGAAGGCTTCCGCGACTCTTATAATTATTAATGTTGCTCTTTTCAGGTTATTCCGTCGCGTGTTTGGTTTTTTCGACAACAGTTTCTCCCCTCTTCCTGGGGGCGTCTTCAGGTCCGTTGGACATTTTTGTAATTGTTATTATTTTTTTTCGTTGTTATATATTGCGTTGCTAGTACATCTAGGACCATAGGGTGTCTCGATTGCCCGCTCCTCGTTGTGGTTTCACCACTCTCTCCCAGGTTGAGGCAAGTGGGTATCCATCCTCCCGATTGAAATTCGATGGATATTTTACCAGCTCTACCGCTTCTCTGATCAACCTGGGAAAATAACGATTTTCCCTTGAGAGTACTCTCACTTGGTCAAAGGCAATCTGATGTCCTAGCTCGAACCACGCATGCTCTGCAACTGCGGAGAGGCTGAATCTCCTCTTTTCGGTGGCCCTCTGGTGCTCTTTAATTCTGCACTGAATTGCTCTCCCCGTTTGGCCGATGTAGGATTTACCACATATACATTTGATTTCATAGACTCCCTCATACATTGCAGCGGGAATTTTGTCCTTGGGTTTTGGGATGATATCTCCAATTTTCTTCGAGTTTGAGAATCTCGTCACTATACCATACTTCCGAAGGAGCCTACTAATCTTTTGTGCCGTCCCTGCGATGTATGGAATTGTGGCATATGCAGCTGGCTTTTCTTTAGGTCTTTCTTTGGTTCTGTTTATCATTAGATCATTTGCTTCCGCCAATTCCTTTTCTTTCCTTGCGGTCCTTAAAAGGACTATATGCCTAGGGTATCCATTCTTCTCTAGCGCTGAGATTAAATGTTGCTTCTCTGAGGGAAGAGATTCGGTGTCTGAAATACTGTAGGCACGATGAACTAAGGTGTTGATTAGAGAGTTCTTATGGGCGGGATGATGGTGCGATTTTGCATCCAAATACCGATCTGTGTGGGTTTTCTTTCTATATACTGCATGACCAAGGCTTCCATCTGGTTTCTTACTCACCAAAACATCTAAGAATGGTAGGCAGCCGTTCTCTTCAATCTCCATCGTGAATTTTATGGCGGGATTCTGCTGATTAAGGTGTTCCAGAAAAAGCAAGAGTTCTTCTTTCCCGTGTGGCCATACGACGAATGTGTCATCAACATATCGGATCCAAAGTGATGGTTTCTTGTGATAGGACTCTAATGCCTTCTGCTCAAAATTCTCCATGAAAATGTTTGCTACCACTGGGGAGAGGGGTGATCCCATGGCGGCACCTTCGTTTTGTTGGTACCAGATTCCATTCCAAAGGAAATATGAATTTTTGAGGCAGAATTCTGTGAAGTCTGGGAAATTTTTTGGTAGTCCTTCGTTAATAAGATTTTTGATGAGTTGGATGGATTCATTGATGGGCACATTTGTGAATAAGGAAACGATATAAAAACTTACTAATATATCTCCTTCGCTGATTTTGGTATTCTTAATAATCCGCGTGAAATCCATTGAGTTCTGTACAAAAGAGTTAGTTCTCCCGGTGAAGGGCTGGAGAGCCCGTGCAAGGTATTGCGCCAGGTTGTAGGTCGGCGCATCGATATTGCTCACTATTGGCCTGAGGGGGACTCCCTCCTTATGTATTTTTGGGAGTCCATAGAAGCGAGGAGGTTTGGCTGCGGATAGAATCAATTTCTTCCGATCTTCCAACGGTATCGATCACCCCTCTCCCCAGTGGTAGCAAACATTTTCATATATATATATATATTAAGAACCCCTGCGTATTATGCTACCATTTGACTTCTTTTACCTCCCAATATCAATTTTGCTCAAGCGTATAATGCACCCACATCACCTTTTTTTTTGCAGTTTCTCCGTTTCCTAGCATTACCTTTCCCACCTTTTCCCTTCTCCCTATTGGTTATTCGCCGCATGATGATTATTTAACTCCATGCATTTAGCCTTACCTATGCCGCTGTTGACGTTTTTTCAATTACTTCTTTCCTCCATTTTCTATTCATTTTTTCCGTAACCCACTCCTTCTTTAGCCACCTCGTTTCCGCTCCTCCTATTATTTTCTCGGCAGTTCTTACAATGCCTATTTTTATATTCTCCCATTTCTCCTCGATTGTTCCTATTTCCTTGGCTTGGCCTATGTATGCCTTTTCCGTATCTCTTCGTAATTCCCTCCCTTCCCCCCCCTTCAATGCTTTTAAGCTCCACCTCTTCATCCTCCTACTTTTATTAAGCTTTTAAAATATGACCACAAAATTCACACTTAATTATGATCCGAGACTGTATCATCCCCCGGACAGCTCCACGAGTTCTTCACACTGTTCCTAAAACTTTTACTAACCATAATGTAGTCAATTTGTTATATCTCAGTGTCTCCCGGCATTATCCATGTATACCACTTTCTACGATCGGGTTTATACTAAGTGTTTGTAACTACTAATGTATTTCTCCTAAAAAATTCTACTGCCATCTCTCCGCGATTATTTCTCGTTCCTAATTCAAACCCTCGCAATTCATATTCATCTCTCCCTTCCCCCACTAATGCGTTCCAGTCAACCATTGCTATTAGATTTTTCTAACCCGGGACTTTTCTGATTATCTCCTCTACCTGTTCATTCACCTCATCCACCTCTTCCTCCTTATGATTGCTTATGGGCATGTACACTTGAACCAATACGAAATCTGAAGGGCGTGCTTTTATTTCTAACATTAGTATCCTGTCGCTCACCTGTTCAATATTAACTACTCTAATACTCAATTTTGCGTACAACACTGCAGCTACTCTACGTTGACTCTCAACCCCACTTCTATAGATTTGCCTGTGACTATCACTTTAGTAGTCCCCGCTGTTTTTTCTCAGCCCCGTCTCACCTCGCACAGCACCAAGGCATCTACGTTCCCTCTATCCATTTCACGTTTAATATTTTCCAGCTTTTCAGTCTTCAATCTAGTCCTAACATTCCAATTCGCTTATTGTATCGTTACTTTCCTTTTTTTTAATTTTTCTTCTTATCTACGTTGGTCCTTGCATCCTGTGATGGCCGTTTTATGCAAGGATTTCGTGAGATTGTCAGACGACCTCTGGGTCCTTTTCTCCGCTGATTCCATATTTTATCTATTTGAATAAAATTAATTTCTATGTCTGATATTTACAGAGATGCGTTTCACCATAACGATAATTTACCAGGTAAAATCCCATTAGTTTTTATATGGCTTTATTACCCCCAGTGACCTTAATTCTGATCTAAGATTGTTGATTATTACTGATTAGCGAGATGTTAAAAATCTGGAGCATACATATTGTTACTGATGAGTTATTTAAACAAAGTCTTTGGGAATCAGAACAGACATACATAGGATTCGCGCCGTTCCGTTTCAGGGTACTCATCGCCAAAAATACGCTTATTTCTCGATGACATCCATATAATCCTGCCTCTAATTTTAGGTGATTCTAACTAGAAATAACCTTATAGTCATTTCATTCATATTTTTAAAAAGTATTCTACCGAAAAAGGTATGTTTTTTTAATGTCAGAGAATGTCTTCCCGGTTATCTACACTTTCCTAGGCCCAATCCACCTCTAGCATATCCTTTTCGCCTCAGCATACCATCTGTCCTTCTTCATCTTGTCCATGAAACCATTTTTCCTTCTTCACCTTCTCCGCTTGCCCAGCATCCTTCCATCTATTACATTCTTGAGTAACCCCTCGCCCCTTAACACATCCTCGAGCAACCTACACTGCGGATCTCGAATATCATTCAAAAGTTTCCTTCCCTCACCCACAATCTCAAGCAATTCCTCGTTAGTCTTCCTCTCCGCCCACCTCACCTTCTCCGTCCTTCTCCACACCCACATCTTAAGTGCCTGAAACCTGCTCTCGTCCTCCTTTCTGAAGGTCCATGTTTCTGCCCCATACAACGCTACGATCCAAATCAAACTCTTCACAAGCCTCCTCTTCACATACTTATACACTGTTCACGTCTTCAGCACCCTTCTATTACTAAACGCCTAATGACGACATCGGGCGCCCTTGTCTCACCCCGCGACCTAAAGGTCTCCACTCCGTTTCACCATCAGCCACCCTCACCTGCGCCCTTTGAGTCATATAGAAGTTTTGAGTAGTCTCCAGTTTCGCCAGTCTATTGCCTTTTTCTTGAGATTTTCTGTTAGTTTACTCCAATTTACCCTGTCAAAAGCTTTTTAAATATGAATAAAGCATACGAAAACGTCCTGGTTAGAATCAATATTTCTTTCTTTAAGTCTTTTCATCACCGCTTTCGCCTCCCGTGTTGACCTTTACTTCCGGAACCCAAACTGGTCATCGCCCAAGTAGCTATTGGCCTTACTCTCCATCCTTGGAAAACATTGGCTGCGTGTGAAATAAAACTGATTTTTCTCTAGCCCTCACAATCTAATACATTCTTCTTTTTTTCGGATAGCAATCAAGACTGGCTTCACATAGGTCTCTGGCCATAATCATAACCAACCATAGATTGGGATTCATAAAAAGGGTTCTAGGCAAATGCGATGAGAGAGTACGAGAAAGAAGCTATTTTACATTTTTCAGGCCTCATTTAGAATATGCCGCTAGTATATGAGATCCGTACGAGGAAGCTATGATAAAAGAATTAGAGCGCGTGCAAAGGAGAGATCGCTAGGTTTGTTAAAGGCCGTTATGATAATTGTATAAGTGTTACGAATTTAATAGAAGAACTAGGATGGGAATTACTATCAGAACGCACGTTAAAATTTAGGTTAAACCTTTTAAGTAAATTCGAAACAGAGTTGTTCACAGATGACGTTAAGTATATATTGAGAACCAATGCGTATTATGCTAGGTTTGATCATATTAACAAGATTAGAGAGATTGTCGTACCGATAGATTTTAAATGTCATTTTTCCCGCGCACTATAAGAAAGAACAATAGGCACCGTAGCAAAGAGATAGGTAGGTGAAATATAGTTAGAGTAGTCTGTAGTGCATGATGCATGTAATAACAACCTTTAATATCTTTCTTATTCTGTAGATACTAACCATGTGAACCTATTATCTAGCAGGCCTTCATTAAATATCCTAGTTGCATGTCAATAGTTCATGTTGGTTGATCTTCACCCCCTGCCCCACACCCTTGTGGTGCCTCGCAGTGTATTACGTAGATGTAATCCTTCCTCATAGATACGACGTTTAAGTTCAAAAAATGTTTGCCTACCTTTACTCCCTAAACTCTTTGGCAGCTCCAAAGTTATATTATCTACTCATACAGCTTTTTTGCCTTCATTTCTTTCAAAGCTTTCTCTATACCGATCCCCTTTGGAGAGAAGTTCAGACCATGGTCTATCGAAATCTGAGCTTAAATTGTATAATTTGGACATATGCCAACTAATCAAGCCCCAAATAAATCACATTATATGCGTTTGAAATAATTGCCAGATTATTTCTTCTTTGTGCAACAGATGTGTATACTCTATTACTGTGATCGAGTATGAGTGATTACAGTACGTTTGTTAAATTTCAAGGAGCAAACTGTAATTTGATATTTGTAAAAAGGTTACTCTTCATTTTTTTGGTGAATGTCTCTCAAGATCAGTGTTCAGGTGCGAAAACAGACTGAATTCCATCACAATTGTTGCATAATTAGTGAAATGAGTATTCATTATATTCTCATTAGAAGTATGAATTTTCATTCCCAAATTTCATAATTTGGTACATTTTCTTGATGTCTATTTTAGGTATCGTTAAAGTATAGTAGCTTGTTTAGTGGATGACAATAAAAAATGATAAAATGTTTTGTCAAAACAATTTTAATTGACTATTCAGTAAGTATTCTTTCCTGCCTGAAAGTATTATTACTTCCTTTTTTATTATTTTTGCCAGTCAAAACTGAAACAAAAACTTTTTTTCAGGCCTTTATAATTCCCGAAATACACTATAATTCCAGAACCAAATACCATAGTTTTTGCCGATTTAAGTGGTAAAAAAACTTCATGGGATTGACGCAAGAAGTAGTCGTAGTTCTATTATCCTCTCCCAGCAGTTCGTATGTTCTTACAATAATCGTACACTCAAAATTCATGGACAGCAATTTATTTCCATAGCTTTGAAAATACGTTCTTTAGAATTTTTTAAATTAATACATATTGATTCAATATTCCACTGTTGTTTGCAAGTTTTGATGATTTAATTAATTAAGTATATATTTATACAAAATCAAAATATTTATATAAAATATTAACATTTCGTTTCCTGAATTCATCTTCTTTCAGTTGCCTCGTCTTCACAACTAAGCCCAGAGTTTGGAAAGTAGTTTTCCTGGAGTTTACCCTGAAAAGAAAAGGAGAATGTGTATTAGAGATTAATCTATTCCATTTTAATCATTCAGTGAATATCCTGGAATGAAGATGGCTACTAAGTTCGATCTTGGATTTAGGCGAATCTTGACTTGGAAGTAACTCATACCTGATGTTTGAATCTCTTCCATCCGCTTTCTTCTCATTAGGAAAATATATTACAAATTGAAACACACCTCCCCTCTTCGCCCCCCTGAAGAACATAGTCTGTCCATCGACGTGGCGGGTCGGCGTTAAGGAAAACTTCACAGTCTTGAGGGAAGTGGGCCGAAGTTCTATCGCCGAAGGCTTGGGTCTTGGTACCTTTACCTCCAATATAATAGGTACATTCGTATGGGCAGATGTCACAGGCGGATAGGAAGTGACTTCTTTATGGCCATACGGAACATCTTTTTCGGTTTTTTTCGAGTGACAACCTGTTACGCGAAAGTATCAGTAAAATCGATTAGTGAAGCAGTATATAATAGCGTTAACTAAAAACATGCCTAAATTACTGAGGCACACTTTTTTTCAATGGTTAATTTATCCAGCTCGTATCTATTTGGGGACAAAACAGACTACAGTGCCTTCCCTAAAGGTATAAAAATATTCTCTTTAAATTATCCGACGCATAAAAATTGATAACATATTGGTAAGTTATGAATTAAATGATGAAACCTGTTAAGGGTTTCTAGATAATACGTGTTACTCACAGTTCAAGGCACCCATTGCTTAGTTTTCGTAGTTTTTTCTCACAGAATTCACAGAACCACTTTTATTGCGTCTATTCGCATCAAAAAGACCTTAGAAAGTGTTTCCCTAGCAACGGTCTCGAACCCTTCAGCTCGCTATCTATTGTTGTCATTTGAATTGAGCGGTTCATTTGCGATAAAGCGTTGTGTTCTTAAAAAGTAAGATTGATATAAGTAACAAATCCTCAGTGATGAAGCAACTATGATGGAATGTATATAATGTCATATATTTTACTTCTCCATTGATAAAGTTATTAAAGATGACTCAACGTGATTTGAGAGAAACATAATTTCTCCTTGAATTTATTGAGTTAGTCCGCATTTTAAAGATAAAATATTTCTTTCAATGCTTTCTTTATTTACCTTTGAGTATCGTACGCCCGAGATTATCTTCATGTAGTGTTCCGTCATCTTTTAATCATAAATAAGCTGGGCTACTATCGTTGTCACATAACTTCTCCATATATTCTTTCCACGGATCATTAATGTCTTCCTGTTTGATTTTTATCTTACCTCTTCTGTCCTTTATATTTGGTGCCGTTTACCTTTTTCACCTCCCAATAGCAATTTTGCTCTAGCGTATAATGCACCCACATCACCTTCTTTTTGCAGTTTCTCCATTTCCTAGCATTGCCTTATCCACCAATTTTCCATCACCTTATTGGTTATTCGCAGCATGATGATTATTAAACTCCTTGCATTTAGCCTTACCCATGCCGCTGTTGACGTTTTTTCAATTACTTCTTTCCTCCTTTTTCTATTCTTTTTTTCCGTAACCCACTCCTTCTTTAGCCACCTCGTTTCCGCTGCTCCTATTATTTTCTCGGCAGTTCTTACAATGCCTATTTTTATATTATCCCGTATCTCCTCGGTTGTTCCTATTTCCTTGGCTTGGCCTATGTATACCTTTTACACTCTCTCTTCGTAATTCCCTCCCTTACTCGCCTTTCAATGCTTTTAAGCTCCACCTCTTCATCCTCCTACTTTTATTAAGCTTTTAATATATGACCACACAATTCACACTAAATCATGATCCGAGACAGTATCAGCCCTCGGACATCTCCTCGAGTTTTTCACTCTGTTCCTGAAACTTTTCCTAACCATAATGTAGTCAATTTGATATATCTCAGAGTCTCCCAGGATTATCCATGTATACCCTTTCCTATGATGGTGTTTATACCAAGTGTTTGTAACTACTAATGTATTTCTCCTAAAAAATTCTACTGCTATCTCTCCGCGATTATTTCTCGTTCCTAATCCAAACCCTCAAAATTCATATCCATCTCTCCCTTCCCCCACTACTGCGTTCATGTCAACCTTTGCTATTACATTTTTCTAACCCGGGACTTCTCTGATTATCTCCTCTACCTGTTCATGCACCTCATCCACCTCTTCCTCCCTATGATTGCTTGTGTTCATGTACACTTGAACCAATACGAAATCTGTAGGGCGTGCTTTTAAAAATAAATAAAAAATTTCATTTAATGATTTTCTATTTCGCTGTCGAGTACCGTTGGCTCAAAGTTGTCTTTACATAGTGTTCCCTCGCCTTCTGTGTATAATTTAGCCTGTCTACTAAAACTGTCATATAATTTTTGCATGTATTCTTTCCACCGGTCATAAATGTCTTCCTGTTTGATTAATATCTCACCTATTCTGTGGTTAATATTTGGTACCGTTTGACTTCTTTTACCTCCCGAGAGCGATCTCACTCAAGCGTATATCGTACTCGCATCATCTTCATTTTGCAGTTTCTCCATTTCCTCGCATTGCCATTCCCACCAATTTTCATTCGCCCTATTGGTTATTCGCCACAGATGATTAATTAAACCCTGGTATTTAACCATACCTATGACGATTTTGAGGTTTTTCCAATTTTTCTCCTCTATTTTCTTAATTATTTCTTCCGTAACCCACCGCTTCTTTAGCCTCCTAGTATCCACGGCTCCTGTTGTTTCCTCGGTAGCTGATACAATGCCTGTTTTTATTTTCTCCCATTTCTCCTCAATTGTTCCTATTTTCTTGGCTTCGGCTATGTACCTTACTAATATATCTAGGTATTCCGACCATTTCCCCTTTTAAACGCGTATATGTTCCGTCTCTTCAATCTTCGTTTTTTATGAAAGATTTTACATCTGAAATCACTTGTTATACTAAATTATTTTTCGAGTCTTCATCGGCCCCTGGAAACCTCTACGAGGTCTTCACACTGTTCCTGAAACTTTTCCTAACCATAATGTAGTCAATTTTATATCTACTCGTTTCTCCCGGGATTTTTCATGAGTGCCCTTTCCTACGATGGAATTCATACCATGTGTTTGCACTCACTAATGTATTTCTCCTACAAAATTCTACTGCCGCCTCTCTGCCACCATTATTCGTTCCTAATGAAAATCCTCCCAATTCATACCCGTCCCTTCCTTACCCCATTACTGCGTTCAATTCGCCCATTACTATTACATTTTCCTTGTCAGGGACTTCTTTGCCTATCTCCTTCACCTGTTCATACATCTCATCTACCTCTTTCTCCCTATGATTGCTTGTCGGCATATACACCTGGACCAATACGAAATCTGCAGGCCGTGTTTTTATTTCTACCACTAGTATCCTGTCGCTCACCTGATCAATATTTACTACCCTCCTCACCAATTTTACGTTCAATACTGCAGCTAACTTACGTTGACTCTCAACCCCACTTCTATAGATTTTCCTGTAACTATCACTCCAGTAGTCCCCGCTGTTTTTTCACAGCCCCATTTCACCTCGCACAGCCCCAAGGCATCTATGTTCCCTCTATCCATTTGCCGTTTAATATTTTCCAGCTTTCCAGCCCTCAACCTTGTCCTAACATTCCAAGTCGCTTATTTTACCGTTACATTCCTACTTTTCCACTTTTTCTTATTATCTGCGTTGGTCCTTGTATCCTGTGATGGCTATTTTATGCAAGGATTTCGTGAGATTGTAAGACGACGTCGGGATCCTTTTCTCCGCAGATTCCATATTTTATCTATTTGAATAAAATCAATTTCTATGTCTGATATTTACAGAATAAGTTTACCTTATATGCATTGTTTTTAATGAAAATTAACACGGAATTGATTTTTCAAGCGGAGATTGGAAGGATATCGGGAATAAATCGTATTTTTCTATCTAGTTTAACTGCCATTTTTATCGGACACTATTTTCAAGGGGGACATTCATTTTTACACATTACCGATAAACTATCCTGAAATTAACGTATGTTATAAATAAAGATGTATTCCTCGATTGGCGTAAAAATACTACTTGGTCATTGTTTATTTATCAAAGATACCATGTTATAAAATCGAAGAATTTTCACCTTGAAGTACACTGCGTTGATGGCAACTTAGAAAATGTTAATCTCATGGGCAAAATTGATATTTAAAACACATTATTTTAAATATATGTATCAACAGCTATATTTTACTGTTCATAGTATTTCACAAACACAGGAACATCTTGTATAGTGCTCTATTCGTCACTTTCCGTTTCACTGTCATCGGCGAGCTCATCGGTTGTTTCCTAATGTTTAAAAATTGGGGAGTAAGATACTTGATATATCTGTTTCACGCATAGGCTGCAGAACAAGGGCCTTGGGGCCATAAAAAACCCTCGAGTGGACCTTTCATCGCCAAATATTGGCCCTGGAAGATAATTCTTGCGTGTATTAGAAGCACGTAAAATATTCCTGTACTGAATGTACAACAATCATGGGATCGTAAGTCACGATGGAGCCCCAGAGCGCCCAAGGTTCCAAGAGAATGCTTTCTTAAAAAGCCTCATAAGTATTGAGCGAGAGAACCAATTTTAGTGAAATTTTTACACATGGGATCGGTAAACCTTTTTTAAGAAAATTGGAACTATAAGGAAGGCCCTTAGATGCCAACGGCAGCGTATTGGCTCTTCTGATGTCTTATGTGTTTGAAAAATTCAAGTCTGAACATTTTGGTTCAAGTGCAGAGGTTCCCCTTATTGCATATTGAAATTAGTTTTACTGAAGATAGAAGGCTATAGTTTTCGCCATGAGATCGATAAAAGATGGCAGTTTATTATTTTTTCATTCAATTTTCTTATAAAAATAAAATTTCCCTAGAAATCGCGTTTTAAATGTCAAAATCATTAGATTTACTTCTGTCATCAATATGATATTTCCTTGGTAACCGTGGAATTAGCATTAGTTTAAGTAGGGATACGGCACCATTATAATTGCGGCTGAGATTTATATCTAGAGGTAGGTATTGCAGTGGAAATCTAGGTCGTGTACTGAAATGTTGCTGATTACGATATTTTGAGATACTTTTGCCTACAGTTGGAAAAATTATTTTCAAGTGGACTAATTTAAGTTAGACCCATGTAAAACAAGAGAATTCCTCGGTGTTATATAATTGCGGAAAGCCTCTAGATTGCAAATGGCTTATAGTTTTGTCTCCCTGTGTCTATGTATGTTACCGCAAAGGATTGTCGAAACTCGGTAAGAATAGTTTGATGCGGTTTTTATCTGCAGAATTAAAAAATAAAACTAAAATTATAGCTGATTTGCCTAGAAGAAATACACTTATTGAGCGACTCGAGTCTACAAACATAACATCAACATTTATCAACTATAACCACTAGGCCAGTTCGGTAACAACAATTCGAGGAAGGTTTACGTACCGAAATATATATTGTGTGGCGTTTTGCGTTGAAGGCAAGAAACTATTGAAACATGCATTGATAATTTAGTCTAATCTATGTATTTTACGTTATTTTACTATCATTCTCATACGGAATGTGTGCTCTTTTTAGTTCCAATAAACAAGTAATATATGTGAGTGAATACAAGTAATGGAAGTAGATGCATGCTGATTATTAGTATTAGTGAGATCCCCTTTGCTCAGTGCGTGCATTGATGGCTTTCCAGCAAAGGCAGATCTACGTCTTCCATTGAGACGGACCTTTAAAATTGCCCAAAATTTGTAGCTCTCATTTAGATAGAGATCCATCATTTAGAGTCCCTTTAAATTGACTTCGGGCCCAATGTTACAACCACAGTCTCTTGTCATGGTCAGTTTTAAAGTTGTCGAACATTGGAGGTTAGTGCCATGTAATTTTGGACCAGAAATGAACTGTAACTTTAGGTAAAGGGCTCGTGAGGAAAGGATAGTTTATGTGCAGGATAAACATACTTATGTTCTTGTTGTAACGACGTGGTATGTGTCTCGGCTGATTCTACGATCATTGAAGCAGATTTATCGTTGTCGATCCCATAGTGTTTCACAACTGCGTTTAAATTTTGGAACATATTTGCATATTGTGATATGAAAAAGGTCCTGCTTAAAAAGCGATGCCTGTCGGCAGATGAAATTTTGTACTTTCAAGCTTGAAGGAAGGATACCTATTCTCATCACACGCTTTCGATAATGCATTTATTCATATTCAGTTAATATGAAACTTCCATTATTCTCCATTATGTCATGTATTATAACGTGTATTATGCCATATATATGCCGTATATTGTATTCATCTACTTATTCTCTTATAAACTATCTTTCCTCTTCACTTCATCTACTTCTCCTTCCCATTCTTAACATCTTCATATACTTATTTTCCTGTCAGTTACCACATGGCTTTTTGGCAGGGTGAGTCTTATCACTAGCAGAAACTACACTGAAGAAATATCATTTACCGTAACACATTATATTCCATTATAAAACTTTGCACAGTATTTTCTATCTGTTTTTTTCAGAATATAAGGACAAATAATTAAATCTTAATAAGCAAGAAATTGACAGGTTTTTGTTAGACCAGAGGGTTTATAAATGGTGTTTTCTGCGGAAGAAGAATATACACTACTTAGTTTGGTCATTATTGCTCAAAATTTTACCGAGGAAATCCATTCATACATCTCTCCCTCTGAAGGGATTTGGATCCAAGGCCTAAGAATTGAACATCCTTATACATTTCTTTGAAGGCTTCCGCGACTCTTATAATTATTAATGTTGCTCTTTTCAGGTTATTCCGTCGCGTGTTTGGTTTTTTCGACAACAGTTTCTCCCCTCTTCCTGGGGGCGTCTTCAGGTCCGTTGGACATTTTTGTAATTGTTATTATTTTTTTTCGTTGTTATATATTGCGTTGCTAGTACATCTAGGACCATAGGGTGTCTCGATTGCCCGCTCCTCGTTGTGGTTTCACCACTCTCTCCCAGGTTGAGGCAAGTGGGTATCCATCCTCCCGATTGAAATTCGATGGATATTTTACCAGCTCTACCGCTTCTCTGATCAACCTGGGAAAATAACGATTTTCCCTTGAGAGTACTCTCACTTGGTCAAAGGCAATCTGATGTCCTAGCTCGAACCACGCATGCTCTGCAACTGCGGAGAGGCTGAATCTCCTCTTTTCGGTGGCCCTCTGGTGCTCTTTAATTCTGCACTGAATTGCTCTCCCCGTTTGGCCGATGTAGGATTTACCACATATACATTTGATTTCATAGACTCCCTCATACATTGCAGCGGGAATTTTGTCCTTGGGTTTTGGGATGATATCTCCAATTTTCTTCGAGTTTGAGAATCTCGTCACTATACCATACTTCCGAAGGAGCCTACTAATCTTTTGTGCCGTCCCTGCGATGTATGGAATTGTGGCATATGCAGCTGGCTTTTCTTTAGGTCTTTCTTTGGTTCTGTTTATCATTAGATCATTTGCTTCCGCCAATTCCTTTTCTTTCCTTGCGGTCCTTAAAAGGACTATATGCCTAGGGTATCCATTCTTCTCTAGCGCTGAGATTAAATGTTGCTTCTCTGAGGGAAGAGATTCGGTGTCTGAAATACTGTAGGCACGATGAACTAAGGTGTTGATTAGAGAGTTCTTATGGGCGGGATGATGGTGCGATTTTGCATCCAAATACCGATCTGTGTGGGTTTTCTTTCTATATACTGCATGACCAAGGCTTCCATCTGGTTTCTTACTCACCAAAACATCTAAGAATGGTAGGCAGCCGTTCTCTTCAATCTCCATCGTGAATTTTATGGCGGGATTCTGCTGATTAAGGTGTTCCAGAAAAAGCAAGAGTTCTTCTTTCCCGTGTGGCCATACGACGAATGTGTCATCAACATATCGGATCCAAAGTGATGGTTTCTTGTGATAGGACTCTAATGCCTTCTGCTCAAAATTCTCCATGAAAATGTTTGCTACCACTGGGGAGAGGGGTGATCCCATGGCGGCACCTTCGTTTTGTTGGTACCAGATTCCATTCCAAAGGAAATATGAATTTTTGAGGCAGAATTCTGTGAAGTCTGGGAAATTTTTTGGTAGTCCTTCGTTAATAAGATTTTTGATGAGTTGGATGGTGTCATTGATGGGCACATTTGTGAATAAGGAAACGATATAAAAACTTACTAATATATCTCCTTCGCTGATTTTGGTATTCTTAATAATCCGCGTGAAATCCATTGAGTTCTGTACAAAAGAGTTAGTTCTCCCGGTGAAGGGCTGGAGAGCCCGTGCAAGGTATTGCGCCAGGTTTTAGGTCGGCGCATCGATATTGCTCACTATTGGCCTGAGGGGGACTCCCTCCTTATGTATTTTTGGGAGTCCATAGAAGCGAGGAGGTTTGGCTGCGGATAGAATCAATTTCTTCCGATCTTCCAACGGTATCGATCACCCCTCTCCCCAGTTCCCAGTTTAAGTAAATTCGAAAGCGATTTGTTCACAGATGACGTTAGATATATATATATATATATATATATATATATATATATATATATATATATATATATATATATATATATATATATTGGCGAAGGGAAGGCGAAATGAAAGAATAACTCAAGCACACAGACAGTGGTGAAAGATATAGAACAGGCGTTTCGGGGTACGCTAACCCAAGTAGGAAATGACCCGTTCAGGGCATACAATCGTTCACTCATTCACTCAGACCGCACAGCGGCAAATACTCACATAAATATATATATACAGAAAGGTAGAAAGAAAGTGGATAGGAACACATAAAATTTACAAACACAATGGTGGTGTGAAGATGAAAAGATGGCCGATTCCAAGCAGAAAAAATTCGACTGGACCGGGAATCGAACCACGGACCTTTGGATGTCGCGTCCACTGCTATTTAAAATGGTTTATTTGCTCAAGATATCCAATATTTACAAAGGTTTCCACATTTTCTTTGATATCGTTACATATAAGGAACAAATAAAAATAAAAAAATATTTTCTTAGCTATCACAGGTACTACATGCATACAAATGAAGGATTTTATAAAAGTAAACAACCATTACCTTTTCTTTGTACATCAAAGCCGATTGTTTAGGAATCAAAGAGATTCCTACATACAATTGGAAGATTTACATACCAATAAAGGGAAATATTTTCACCAATGAACACTTTTCATATATTAATCAAAAACAGTTTCACGATTGTTTTCTTAAATTTACATTAATCTATACATTTTATTTTCAAAAGACATGTAGTAGCCATTGTTTTTCCTTATCTGTGAAAAGAATTTTTTTTATCATCGTTTGGATTTTTTCAATTAAAACACATCTGGTATTTTTTTGAGTAAATCTGTTTGTTGCAAAGGTTGCAATTATTTCACTTAAAACAATATTTTTTTTGTTTGGAAAGAGTTTAAAATTTAACATTAAAAGCTTTTCATCTGAGATGAGGCCATCTCCAATAGTGTCAGTCTTTGTAAATATTTTTTATTATCCGCCATTCTCTACAATAGGGTTCACAGCCTAGTATTTTATGTTTTATTTCATCCATCCTCCCGCACGCAGAGCACATAGGGTTATCCCCAAGTCTGAGGTCATACCTCATTTTATTTGTGATCGTACATCTGCTGCATACTTCGTACATGAAACTAATTTCCTTAACGTCATGTTTTATTCTGTCGAAGTTTCTCCAAATATTTGATTCGTTGATTCCGAGGTTTGTATTAAAATTTCTTCTCATTTCCTCCATATAGATTTTTTTTGTGGAATTTAATTTACCATTAACTGAGTATTTGTTTTTAATTTGAATAGCCTCATTTAAAGTATTTTTGAAATATCTAAGTTTTTTCGCACTTTCAAGCGCGTTTATCAAGAGTCTTTTCCTATCATAGTCTATTTCGTGTAGAATTTCGGCCACTTTTTTTCGATTTAATATGTTTACTTTCGTTTTCGCGTCGATAAGGTTGAGACCTCCTAGATTGGGGGGCGCGTATAGTTTCTTTCTTTCTACTTTTTTTAGAAACCCGTTCCAGATGAACCCGTTTGTTAACTTGATTATTGTAGCATTTTCCTTTTCAGGTATAGGCCACACGTGAGCGACATACCATAGCAGCGGGTATAAAATTTGGTTGATTAGTGTTATCTTTGCTACAATCGGCATTTGATAGTCGGCAAAGTTATATAGATGTATTCTTAAAGTGTCGATGGCCTTTTTCCAATTTTTTTTTACCGTTTTGGAGAGATCGCTTTCCCACCAAAGTCCTAATATTTTTGTTTCGTCTGCTTTCTCCCAGCCGTAGTTATTTTGTATTTTTTCTCCTTTAATGTGAACTAGTTTCGATTTTTTTCTATTAACAATAAGGCCTACTGGTGCGAATCTGGTGAATGTTTCATTTATTTTGTCCAATTCTTTTGCATCTTTTATGAAGATGGTTATATCGTCCGCGTATGCAACCGTTGTATATTTTTTTCCACATCGTGTTATTCCTATTCCTTTATTTTTTATATCTAGAAGGATTGGTACTACTGCAATTGTGAATAAAATCATGGATAAGGGGCATCCCTGCCTAACGGAGTTTTTAATATAGAAGGTTTCCGAGATGTTGTTCCCTAGTTTTATACGGGAGTTGATATTTTTGTACACTGTTTTTATGATTTCTATCATTTCTGTTGGGAAGTTCATTTTTTTGAGGACCATGAATATCCATTCTGTTCTTATGTAATCAAAAGCCTTTTCTAGATCTATTGCTAACAGTGCCAAGGTGTTCTCTTCTTTTTTCGGTAATTTACTCAATATTATATCCCTGATTAGGACATTCGCGTCGATTGCATTTTTTTTTCCTGCTCCTCCATATTGATTCTCGTGTATTACGTCGTTGGCAAGCTGTTCCATTTTTTGTGCCATAACATGCGCATATATTTTATAATCCGTATTTAATAAAGATATTGGTCTAAAATCCTCTATTTTCTTTGAACTTTGAGTTTTTGGAACGAGGGTTATGTTAGCAGTTTTCATACTCTCAGTTAGCTCGCCTTCTTTTGTGATGGTGTTTAAGACTATTACGAGGGCTGTTTTTAAGTGTCCCCAAAAGGTCAAATAAAATTCGAATGGAAGTCCGTCGCTCCCCGGGGCTTTCCCTTTCTTTAACTTATGTTTTATGCTGTCTAATTCCTCCTCCGTTATTTTGGCTTTGAATTTTGACCTTGCCTTGTCGCTCACTTGAGGGAGATGGGGTAGGGGAAGGGGGACATCCCCCTCTCTCCACTCCCCGTACCGCCCGTAGCGACTTGCAAAGTGCTCTTTTATGTCCGCTAACAATTGCTCGTGTTGTTTTTCAGATGTTTTCTTCGTGCTAGGGAGTCTATCCACCCCTCCCCCTCCTGCGTTCTCTATCGTTCGCCTTATCGTGGATAACGTCACGAGATCCCATGTATTTGGATCGTCTCCTTTTTGCCATTGCCGTGGCGTTAGTTTCCTTAATTCTAATTTTAAGATTAACTGCTTAAGTTCTTTTATTTTTTCTTTAAAATTAACTGGCTTATTTTGGGTTGCCATCATTTCTGTCAACGCATTCCTATATATTTCTATTGTTTGGTTTTCGTATTTATAGTGTTTCTGCGTAAGATATTTTATTTTCCTAATTATATTTGTTTTAAAGATATTTTCCCACCAGAATATGGGATCTGTATCTAATCTTTTGCTGTTAAGTTGTTTTAGTAATTCGTTTTCTATTTCTTGTACTATATGTGGGTGTTGTAAAATGTTTGTGTCTAAGCGCCAATTTACTGTACTTGTATCTGTATTTTTGAGGTTTGTTTTCCTATTAGAGGAGGAAGAAAAGTCTACATCTATTTCAAGAATTAAAGCATTGTGGTCCGAGATGGCGATTGGTATTGTTTTGAAAGATATGGTTTTATTTTCTAAAGAACGTGATATTAAGAAGTAGTCAATTCTATTTCTTGTCATTTTCCCTACTCTAGTATATTGTACCGATTGGTTTTCTAATTTCTTCCCAATGTCTATTGCTTTAATATTATTAATTAATGTTTTCAGGGATTTGCAAGTTTTATATTTAATATTATATTCGTTGGCGTCACTGTCTTCTCTCCTATAAATAGCGTTTAGGTCCCCACCTAAAATTGCGTTTCCCGCAAAGCCGACTACATACGGGAGGATGGTGTTTGAGAAAAACTCATCTCTTTCTTTTCTTTTTTCGTGCCCTGATGGAGCGTAAACATTTATAAAGCGAATGTTGTTAACCATGAGCGTGGTAATTCTCCCCGATTCGTGATATTGAATGTTTCGGGCTTTCAAAGAGTTTTTTATCATGATCGCTGTACCTAGAGGGGAGTCACCGTGATTAGTTAATACATTGTACCTTAAGTCCTGCCATACAGGATCTTCTCTATATTCTTGTAGAAAGATTAGGTCTGCGTTTATATCTTTAAACATATTTTTAAGAATATTTATCTTTACATGGTTAGTTATACCTGCTATATTAATAGATACTAATTTTATGGTCATATTAAGAATACAGAAACAATAAAATGAATTTACCAAACAAAGAATATAGGTTATCACAAAAGGAGAAAGGGGAAGCCAAAAGGTATTTGTTACTCCCTATTTTTTATTTTTTTAAGGTATAAAGCTATTTTAAAATTTTTGATATTCTTGATTCTTTAAATATAGTTCTGCTTTCTCACGGTTTTTGCTGCTTCTAAGTCCCATCTTCTTTAGCGATTGTTCCAACTTCCTTTTTTGCATTTGGTTGATGTTTTTGATCTTCTCCTCTGCTCCTTTCATGGCCATATCTTCCTCGTCCGTATTAAAACAGGGGCGGGATTCTTTTTGTGTCCAGAACTTTCCTTGCGAAGTTTCCGCTATCTCCGTATCTGAAAAGAAATTGAGGTTTGTGGGGGGTTCAGGGTCATAGGATTGTTGAGTTTCCATCGTCACCTCCTCCGTATGGCTGCCCCCTCCCTCCCCTTCCCCTTCCCTGGATGTTTTCTTCTTTTTTGCCCCATTTTTTTGTGTAGAGGCCCCCTTGCCCATTCCACCCATCTCAGCTGCATCGGCCCCTACTTGAGCTGCATCGGCCCCTGCTTGAGCAGTATCGGCCCCATTTTCATTCGTTTCTTCCCGCAACTCCTTCAGCTTCACCTCCTCCGTCTGGCTGCCCCCTCCCTCTCCTTCCCCATCCCTGGATGTTTTCTTCTTTTTTGCCCCATTTTTTGGTGTAGAGGCCCCCTTGCCCATTCCACCCATCTCAGCTGCATCGGCCCCTGCTTGAGCTGCATCGGCCCCATTTTCTTTCATTTCTGCCTCCAACTCTTTTAGCTCCGTCTCCGGCGTAGCGAAGGACGGTGTGGCCGCGTCATCCGCTTCCTTCGGGTGTTGATCATTTTCGGCTGTTGTCTGTTTATTCGGCGACTCACAGAGTCGGTCAGGCACTACTTTTCCGTTCTTCTTGCTGCGTCTCCTTCTCCTTCTCTTCCGTTTCTCCGGTTTCCCGGCCTCCCACTCCCCGGAAGTCTCACTCCCTTCCGTCTCCTCCTCGGCGCTCTCTATGACAATCCTGTCCACAATTTGGGCTGGGCATGATGTCGGCTCCACCTCCATTGCTGCAGCCTCCTCACGGTTTGCTATTTCTGCAGCACTTTCCTCCTCTTCCCTTGGGTCCGTCGTTCGCTGCTTTAGGGCGTCTGAATATTGGGTGTTTCCGATGATTTGGGGGCATTTGATCCTAACATGGTCGTATTGACCACATTTTGAGCACGTAATCTTCTGGTCTTTATAATAAACTAATGCTCTCTCCCCAGCAATGGGAATATAACTCGGGATATCGCACTCGAGAGTCATCCAGTAGGACCTGGTCCCCGTGCTCACCGGGTAGTAACACGAGCCCCAGGTGTTCCTCTGATGGCTTATAACTTTTCCATATTTCCCCAGCTCTCTCTCCACATCGGTTTTGTCGACTTCAAAAGGAAGAAGACATACTTTTACTAGAGTCGAACGTTTGGTGGCATCCTCAACCGTGGCTTTTCCCTCCGGCTTTTCTTTGGAGGGAAACGGGAGATCGCCACTCACCATTTCTAAAGACCTGGCGTGCACCATTTCATTAACAACTTTCACAAACACCACTTTCCTTGAGGCTCCAAATTGTATTCCGTACACCTCTTCAATTTCCAGCCTGAGGTTCGAATGAATGAAATCATGCACCTCAAAGGCCAGAGGCGATCTTCTCAAATCGATGTTAATCCTCAGTGTGTTCTTCCGCTCGACCGGCATGTCGGGAGCAAAGAAACACAAGAAAATCACACGCACAAAAAACACACGTAACTACGCGTGCCTAGGGGATCCTAGGCACGCAAATGTACAAAAAGAACACTCTAGGTTCACTAGCTTTGCGCGAAACACCGGGAACGTAAAGAGAACGTCCCCGGCGATCGAGAAGCTCTCGACCGCCGGCTTGAGAAACTCGTAACTTGAATAAACTCAGCTGTGCTCCGAAGGACGTGCTCAGACCACCGAGCTACCCAGTCTACAAAGAGTCCACTGGAATCGGCGGGGGTTTATATGAACAAACACTCCCCAAGGCATGACCCATGAGAGCGGCCAGTAGATGGCGCGCGGGCAGCTTTTCACCCACCGGCAGAGAGAGAATGACATACACAGAAGGCGAAATGAAAGAATAACTCAAGCACACAGACAGTGGTGAAAGATATAGAACAGGCGTTTCGGGGTACGCTAACCCAAGTAGGAAATGACCCGTTCAGGGCATACAATCGTTCACTCATTCACTCAGACCGCACAGCGGCAAATACTCACATAAATATTTATACAGAAAGGTAGAAAGAAAGTGGATAGGAACACATAAAATTTACAAACACAATGGTGGTGTGAAGATGAAAAGATGGCCGATTCCAAGCAGAAAAAATTCAACTGGACCGTGAATCGAACAACGGACCTTTGGATGTCGCGTCCACTGCTCAGACCACCGAGCTACCCAGAGTGTTTGTTCATATAAACCCCCGCCGATTCCAGTGGATTCTTTGTAGACTGGGTAGCTCGGTGGTCTGAGCAGTATATATATATATATATATATATATATATATATATATATATATATATATATATATATATATATATATATATATATATATATATATATATATATATTAAGAACCCCTGCGTATTATGCTACCGTTTGACTTCTTTTACCTCCCAATATCAATTTTGCTCAAGCGTATAATGCACCCACATCACCTTTTTTTTGCAGTTTCTCCGTTTCCTAGCATTACCTTTCCCACCAATTTTATATCACCTTATTGGTTATTCGCCGCATGATGATTATTTAACTCCATGCATTTAGCCTTACCTATGCCGCTGTTGACGTTTTTTCAATTACTTCTTTCCTCCATTTTCTATTCATTTTTTCCGTAACCCACTCCTTCTTTAGCCACCTCGTTTCCGCTCCTCCTATTATTTTCTCGGCAGTTCTTACAATGCCTATTTTTATATTCTCCCATTTCTCCTCGATTGTTCCTATTTCCTTGGCTTGGCCTATGTATGCCTTTTCCGTATCTCTTCGTAATTCCCTCCCTTCCCCCCCCTTCAATGCTTTTAAGCTCCACCTCTTCATCCTCCTACTTTTATTAAGCTTTTAAAATATGACCACAAAATTCACACTTAATTATGATCCGAGACTGTATCAGCCCCCGGACAGCTCCACGAGTTCTTCACACTGTTCCTGAAACTTTTACTAACCATAATGTAGTCAATTTGTTATATCTCAGTGTCTCCCGGCATTATCCATGTATACCACTTTCTACGATCGGGTTTATACTAAGTGTTTGTAACTACTAATGTATTACTCCTGAAAAATTCTACTGCCATCTCTCCGCGAATATTTCTCGTTCCTAATTCAAACCCTCGCAATTCATATTCATCTCTCCCTTCCCCCACTAATACGTTCCAGTCAACCATTGCCATTAGATTTTTCTAACCCGGGACTTTTCTGATTATCTCCTCTACCTGTTCATTCACCTCATCCACCTCTTCCTCCTTATGATTGCTTATGGGCATGTACACTTGAACCAATACGAAATCTGAAGGGCGTGCTTTTATTTCTAACATTAGTATCCTGTCGCTCACCTGTTCAATATTAACTACTCTAATACTCAATTTTGCGTACAACACTGCAGCTACCCTACGTTGACTCTCAACCCCACTTCTATAGATTTGCCTGTGACTATCACTTTAGTAGTCCCCGCTGTTTTTTCTCAGCCCCGTCTCACCTCGCACAGCACCAAGGCATCTACGTTCCCTCTATCCATTTCACGTTTAATATTTTCCAGCTTTTCAGTCTTCAATCTAGTCCTAACATTCCAATTCCCTTATTGTATCGTTACTTTCCTTTTTTTTTAATTTTTCTTCTAATCTACGTTGGTCCTTGCATCCTGTGATGGCCGTTTTATGCAAGGATTTCGTGAGATTGTCAGACGACCTCTGGGTCCTTTTCTCCGCTGATTCCATATTTTATCTATTTGAATAAAATTAATTTCTATGTCTGATATTTACAGAGATGCGTTTCACCATAACGATAATTTACCAGGTAAAATCCCATTAGTTTTTATATGGCTTTATTACCCCCAGTGACCTTAATTCTGATCTAAGATTGTTGATTATTACTGATTAGCGAGATGTTAAAAATCTGGAGCATACATATTGTTACTGATGAGTTATTTAAACAAAGTCTTTGGGAATCAGAACAGACATACATAGGATTCGCGCCGTTCCGTTTCAGGGTACTCATCGCCAAAAATACGCTTATTTCTCGATGACATCCATATAATCCTGCCTCTAATTTTAGGTGATTCTAACTAGAAATAACCTTATAGTCATTTCATTCATATTTTTAAAAAGTATTCTACCGAAAAAGGTATGTTTTTTTTAATGTCAGAGAATGTCTTCCCGGTTATCTACACTTTCCTAGGCCCAATCCACCTCTAGCATATCCTTTTCGCCTCAGCATACCATCTGTCCTTCTTCATCTTGTCCATGAAACCATTTTTCCTTCTTCACCTTCTCCGCTTGCCCAGCATCCTTCCATCTATTACATTCTTGAGTAACCCCTCGCCCCTTAACACATCCTCGAGCAACCTACACTGCGGATCTCGAATATCATTCAAAAGTTTCCTTCCCTCACCCACAATCTCAAGCAATTCCTCGTTAGTCTTCCTCTCCGCCCACCTCACCTTCTCCGTCCTTCTCCACACCCACATCTTAAGTGCCTGAAACCTGCTCTCGTCCTCCTTTCTGAAGGTCCATGTTTCTGCCCCATACAACGCTACGATCCAAATCAAACTCTTCACAAGCCTCCTCTTCACATACTTATACACTGTTCACGTCTTCAGCACCCTTCTATTACTAAACGCCTAATGACGACATCGGGCGCCCTTGTCTCACCCCGCGACCTAAAGGTCTCCACTCCGTTTCACCATCAGCCACCCTCACCTGCGCCCTTTGAGTCATATAGAAGTTTTGAGTAGTCTCCAGTTTCGCCAGTCTATTGCCTTTTTCTTGAGATTTTCTGTTAGTTTACTCCAATTTACCCTGTCAAAAGCTTTTTAAATATGAATAAAGCATACGAAAACGTCCTGGTTAGAATCAATATTTCTTTCTTTAAGTCTTTTCATCACCGCTTTCGCCTCCCGTGTTGACCTTTACTTCCGGAACCCAAACTGGTCATCGCCCAAGTAGCTATTGGCCTTACTCTCCATCCTTGGAAAACATTGGCTGCGTGTGAAATAAAACTGATTTTTCTCTAGCCCTCACAATCTAATACATTCTTCTTTTTTTCGGATAGTAATCAAGACTGGCTTCACATAGGTCTCTGGCCATAATCATAACCAACCATAGATTGGGATTCATAAAAAGGGTTCTAGGCAAATGCGATGAGAGAGTACGAGAAAGAAGCTATTTTACATTTTTCAGGCCTCATTTAGAATATGCCGCTTGTATATGGGATCCGTACGAGGAAGGTATGATAAAAGAATTAGAGCGCGTGCAAAGGAGAGATCGCTAGGTTTGTTAAAGGCCGTTATGATAATTGTATAAGTGTTACGAATTTAATAGAAGAACTAGGATGGGAATCACTATCAGAACGCAGGTTAAAATTTAGGTTAAACCTTTTAAGTAAATTCGAAACAGAGTTGTTCACAGATGACGTTAAGTATATATTGAGAACCAATGCGTATTATGCTAGGTTTGATCATATTAACAAGATTAGAGAGATTGTCGTACCGATAGATTTTAAATGTCATTTTTCCCGCGCACTATAAGAAAGAACAATAGGCAGCGTAGCAAAGAGATAGGTAGGTGAAATATAGTTAGAGTAGTCTGTAGTGCATGATGCATGTAATAACAACCTTTAATATCTTTCTTATTCTGTAGATACTAACCATGTGAACCTATTATCTAGCAGGCCTTCATTAAATATCCTAGTTGCATGTCAATAGTTCATGTTGGTTGATCTTCACCCCCTGCCCCACACCCTTGTGGTGCCTCGCAGTGTATTACGTAGATGTAATCCTTCCTCATAGATACGACGTTTAAGTTCAAAAAATGTTTGCCTACCTTTACTCCCTAAACTCTTTGGCAGCTCCAAAGTTATATTATCTACTCATACAGCTTTTTTGCCTTCATTTCTTTCAAAGCTTTCTCTATACCGATCCCCTTTGGAGAGAAGTTCAGACCATGGTCTATCGAAATCTGAGCTTAAATTGTATAATTTGGACATATGCCAACTAATCAAGCCCCAAATAAATCACATTATATGCGTTTGAAATAATTGCCAGATTATTTCTTCTTTGTGCAACAGATGTGTATACTCTATTACTGTGATCGAGTATGAGTGATTACAGTACGTTTGTTAAATTTCAAGGAGCAAACTGTAATTTGATATTTGTAAAAAGGTTACTCTTCATTTTTTTGGTGAATGTCTCTCAAGATCAGTGTTCAGGTGCGAAAACAGACTGAATTCCATCACAATTGTTGCATAATTAGTGAAATGAGTATTCATTATATTCTCATTAGAAGTATGAATTTTCATTCCCAAATTTCATAATTTGGTACATTTTCTTGATGTCTATTTTAGGTATCGTTAAAGTATAGTAGCTTGTTGAGTGGATGACAATAAAAAATGATAAAATGTTTTGTCAAAACAATTTTAATTGACTATTCAGTAAGTATTCTTTCCTGCCTGAAAGTATTATTACTTCCTTTTTTATTATTTTTGCCAGTCAAAACTGAAACAAAAACTTTTTTTCAGGCCTTTATAATTCCCGAAATACACTATAATTCCAGAACCAAATACCATAGTTTTTGCCGATTTAAGTGGTAAAAAAACTTCATGGGATTGACGCAAGAAGTAGTCGTAGTTCTATTATCCTCTCCCAGCAGTTCGTATGTTCTTACAATAATCGTACACTCAAAATTCATGGACAGCAATTTATTTCCATAGCTTTGAAAATACGTTCTTTAGAATTTTTTAAATTAATACATATTGATTCAATATTCCACTGTTGTTTGCAAGTTTTGATGATTTAATTAATTAAGTATATATTTATACAAAATCAAAATATTTATATAAAATATTAACATTTCGTTTCCTGAATTCATCTTCTTTCAGTTGCCTCGTCTTCAAAACTAAGCCCAGAGTTTGGAAAGTAGTTTTCCTGGAGTTTACCCTGAAAAGAAAAGGAGAATGTGTATTAGAGATTAATCTATTCCATTTTAATCATTCAGTGAATATCCTGGAATGAAGATGGCTACTAAGTTCGATCTTGGATTTAGGCGAATCTTGACTTGGAAGTAACTCATACCTGATGTTTGAATCTCTTCCATCCGCTTTCTTCTCATTAGGAAAATATATTACAAATTGAAACACACCTCCCCTCTTCGCCCCCCTGAAGAACATAGTCTGTCCATCGACGTGGCGGGTCGGCGTTAAGGAAAACTTCACAGTCTTGAGGGAAGTGGGCCGAAGTTCTATCGCCGAAGGCTTGGGTCTTGGTACCTTTACCTCCAATATAATAGGTACATTCGTATGGGCAGATGTCACAGGCGGATAGGAAGTGACTTCTTTATGGCCATACGGAACATCTTTTTCGGTTTTTTTCGAGTGACAACCTGTTACGCGAAAGTATCAGTAAAATCGATTAGTGAAGCAGTATATAATAGCGTTAACTAAAAACATGCCTAAATTACTGAGGCACACTTTTTTTCAATGGTTAATTTATCCAGCTCGTATCTATTTGGGGACAAAACAGACTACAGTGCCTTCCCTAAAGGTATAAAAATATTCTCTTTAAATTATCCGACGCATAAAAATTGATAACATATTGGTAAGTTATGAATTAAATGATGAAACCTGTTAAGGGTTTCTAGATAATACGTGTTACTCACAGTTCAAGGCACCCATGGCTGAGTTTTCGCAGTTTTTTCTCACAGAATACAGAGAAGCACTTAATTGCGTCTATTCGCATCGGAAAGACCTTAGAAAGTGTTTCCCTAGCAACGGTCTCGAACCCTTCAGCTCGCTATCTATTGTTGTCATTTGAATTGAGCGGTTCATTTGCGATAAAGCGTTGTGTTCTTAAAAAGTAAGATTGATATATGTAACAAATCCTCAGTGATGAAGCAACTATGATGGAATGTATATAATGTCATATATTTTACTTCTCCATTGATAAAGTTATTAAAGATGACTCAACGTGATTTGAGAGAAATATAATTTCTCCTTGAATTTATTGAGTTAGTCCTCATTTTAAAGAAAAAATATTTCTTTCGATGCTTTCTTTATTTCACCTTTGAGTATCGTAGGCCCGAGATTATCTTCATGTAGCGTATATAGTTCATGTAGCGTAAGTCATTTATTCTTCTCTAGCGTATAATGTACCCACATCACCTACTTTTCGCAGTTTCTCTGTTTCCTAGCATTGCCTTTTCCACCAATTTTCCTTCACCCTATTGGTTATTCGCCGCATGATGATAATTTAACTCCTTGTATTTAACCTTACCCATGCCGATGTTGACGTTTTTTCCAATTTCTTCTTTCCTCCATTTTCCTAATCATTTTTTCCGTAACCCACTCCTTCTTTAGCCACCTCGTTTCCGCTCCTCCTATTATTTTCTCGGCAGTTCTTACAATACCTATTTTTATATTATCCCATTTCTCCTCGATTGTTCCTATTTCCTTGGCTTGGCATATGTATGCCTTTTCCGTATCTCTTCGTAATTCCCTCCCGTACTCTCCTTTCAATGCTTTTGCACTCCACCTCTTCATCCTCCACTTTTATTAAGCTTTTAAAATATGACCACACAATTCACACTAAATTATGGTCCGAGACAGTATCAGCCCCCGGACAGCTCCACGAGTTCTTCACTCTGTTCCTGAAACTTTTACTAAACATAATGTAATTAATTTGTTATATCTCAGTGTCTCCCGGCATTATCCATGTATACCCCTTTCTACGATCGGGTTTATACCACGTGTTTGTAACTACTAATGTATTTCTCCTAAAAAATTCAACTGCCATCTCTCCGCGATTATTTCTCGTTCCTAATCCAAACCCTCGCAATTCATATCCATCTCTCCCTTCCCCCACTACTGCGTTCCAGTCAACCATTGGTATTAGATTTTTCTAACCTGGGACTTCTCTGATTATCTCCTCTACCTGTTCATTCACCTCATCCACCTCTTCCTCCGTATGAATGCTTGTGGGCATGTACACCTGAACCAATACGAAATCTGTAGGGCGTGCTTTTATTTCTACCAATAGTATCCTGTCGCTCACCTGATCAATATTTACTACCTTGATCCCAAATTTTGCGTTCCATACTGCAGCTACCCTACGTTGATTCTCAACCCCACTTCTATAGTTTTTTTTGTAACTATCACTCCAGTAGTCCCCGCTGTTTTTTCACAGCCCCATTTCACCTCGCACAGCCCCAAGGCATCTACGTTCCCTCTATCCATTTGACGTTTAATTTTTTCCAGCTTTCCAGCCCTCAATCTTGTCATAACATTCTAAGTCGCTTATTTTATTGTTACTTTCCTTCTTTTGTAATTTTTCTTCTTATCTACGTTGGTCCTTGTGTCTTGTGATGGCCGTTTAATGCAAGGATTTCGTGAGATTGTAAGACGACCTCTGGGTCCTTTTCTCCCCTGATTCAATATTTTGTCTATTTGAATAAAATTAATTTCTATGTCTGATATTTACAGAATATATTTACCTTATTTCCACTGTTTTCAATGAAAATTAACACGGAATTGATTTTTCAATCGGAGATTGGGAGGAAATCGGGAATAAATCGTATTTTTCTATCTAGTTTAACTGCCAATTTCAAGGGACACTTTTTTCAAAGGGGAAATTTCATTTTAGACATTCCCGATAATTTATCCTGATATTTACGTATATTATAAAGAAAGTTGTATCCCCCGAATGGCGTAAAAATACTACTTGGTCTTTGTCAATTTGTCAAAGATACCATGTTATAAAAACGACGAATTTTCACCTTGAAGTACACTTCGTTGATGGTAACTTAGAAAATGTTAATCTCACGTGTAAAATTGACATTTTAAACACATTATTTTAAATATATGCATCAATAACTTTATTTTCACGTACATAGTATTTCACAATCACAGTCACATCTTGAATAGCGCTCTATTCGTCACTTTCCGTTTCACTGTCATCGGTTAGTTCATCGGTTGTTTCCTAATGTTTAAAAATTTGGGAGGAAGATACTAGATATATCTGGTTCACGGTAAAGCTTTTTTAAGAAAATTGGGACTATAAGGTAGGCCCCTGGACCCCAAGGGCCTTCTGGTGTCTTATGTGTTTGAAAAACTCAAGTCAAAACATTTTGGTTCAAGTGCAGAGGTTCCGCTTTTTGCATATTTTAATTAGTTTTACGAAAGATAGAAGGCTATATTATTCGCCATTAGATGGATAAAATATTTTAGTTTTTATATTTTTTCATTCAATTTTCTTATACAAATGAAATCTCCCTAGAAATCGCGTTTTAAATGTCAAAATCATGAATTTTACTTCTGTCATCAATAGGATATTTCCTTGGTAACCGTGGAATTAGCATTAGTTTAAGTAGGGAAACGGCACCATTACAATTGCGGCTGAGATTTATATCTAGAGGTAGGTATTGCAGTGGAAATCTAGGCCGTGTACTGAAATGTTGCTAATTACGTTATTTTCAGGGATATTTTTTCCTAAAATTGGCGAAATTCATTTCAAGTGGACTAATTTAAGTTGGACCCATAAAAAACAAGAGAATTCCTCGGTGTTATATTAGTGCGGAAAGCCTCTAGAAGGCAAATGGCCTGTAGTTTAGTCTATGTATGTTACCGCAAAGGATTGTCGAAACTCGGTAAGCATAGTAATGCTGCTTTTATATGCTGAATTAAAAAAAACTGAAATTATAGCTGATTTGCCTAGAAGAAATACACTTCTTGAGCGACTCGAGTCTACAAACGTAATATCAGCATTTATCAACTATAACCACTGGGCCAGTTCGGTAACAACAATTCGAGCAAGGTTTATGTACATAAATATATATTGTGTGGCGTTTTGCATTGAAGGCAAGAAACTATTGAAACATGCATTGATAACTTAGTCTCATCTATGAATTTTACGTAATTTTACTTTATTTCTCATACGGAATGTGGACTTATTAGTTCTAATAAATAAGTAAGATGTGTGAGTGTAACACACTTTAGATATCGATGGAGAACAACGTAATGTGGCCTTTACCATGGCGGCAGGTATTTATATCTAGAGGTAGGTATTACGGTGAAAATCTTGGCCGTGTACTAAAATGTTGCTGATTACGAATTTTCAGGGATATTTTTGCCTAAAATTGGAAAAATTTATTTCAAGTGGACTAATTTAAGTTGGACCCATGTTAAACAGGAGAATTCCTTGGTGTTATATTAATGCGGTAAGCCTCTAGAATGCAAATGGCCAGTATTTTAGTTTTCATATGTTACTGCAAAAGAATGTTTAAACTCGGTAAACATAATGTAATGCGGTTTTAATCTTCTGAATTAAAAAATAAAACTAAAATTATAGCTGATTTGCCTAGAAAAAAATACACCTCATGAGCGACTCGAACCTACGACCTATATGCCCTGTCTTTCTTTCATCCCCCGTTGAATTTCAACGGGTACTTTTCCTAGTAATTAAATAAATATTTGATAAAAGTTTGTGCCGTTATTGTATAATACTGAAGTTAGAGAAACAGATTTCACATACGAAAGAGAATATTGGTCTAGGAGTAAATCTGCGCAACTAACCAGATAGTTACAAATACTGGCTCAAATCACTTTTGCTCCAAAAGATCCAAACAAACGACTGTGTTACACTCGCCGTTGATAATATTTTCATTTTTCATCGCATTTGTAACATCCAATCAAATGTTAATTAACCACGAGGACGTTATGAGTGATTAATCCATGGGCCGATGAATTGGCTCGTTGAACTTATCGACAGGAAGCTGAGGCCAATACATACTTTGACTCTTGGAACTAGTGGGGTTGATGTATTTTTAACACACTTTATCAGCCTGTGTGAACTCTGTTACTGCATCCATGCGGGAAAGCAGTACAAGCATATGTATGAATGTGACAATGAATAATCAAAACAAATTTATAAAGCTCATGAGAGTAAATATTTGATAAAGATGCAGAACATCTGGTGGGTAGTAATGGGTTGAAAAGCTCTTGATGCGACAGAAAAGGAAAGGAGGTTGCTTAAACAGTCTCAGATGTAAGTAGAGAAGATAGCTTGAGTTTATAATTTTAGGTAAGGTGGTATTACTTACTTACTTGCTTACTTACTCCTCGGCGCTACCGCCCTTGTAGGGCCTTGGCCTCTCCAACGATGTTAGCCCAGACATCACGATTCCCGGCATGCGTTCTCCATCTTTTAATTCCCATCTTTCTCTGATCAACCTCTACATCATCCAACTATCTTTTCCGGGGTTTCCCTCTCAATCTTCTTCCACCAGGATGACTACGAAAGAGAAAAGAAGAAGAAGATGGTATTCACGGCCAAATTTGAAACATAAGGCAGGACAATCAGGAATCAGCTGGGGGTGGAATTCCAAATTGGATCGAAATGAAAAATAAGAAACGAAGCGATTTAAAAACAGAAATTGTTCAACGGAAGTTGAACTTTTAAGGTGGTAAATATAAATAGAAAAGATCCATCAAAACCTATGTCAACCGGTGGGTACAATGATAATAATGAATGTTTAAAGAGAATGTTCATGTCAGGGAAGGCGAAGGCTACTTAAGTTATAATAGTAATCGGCACAAACAAGCAAAATGGAATCTTTGAGTCTGATGTCTAACTCTCATATCAACTCTGGCAGTACAGACCTGAAATATTTCGGGCATCGCAGTTTCTACGCCATGAGTCCCACATCAAAATTGTGTGCAGAAGGCTCATTAAGTGGACCTTTTGTCTTTTTTTTATTCAGTTCACTAGCCAATCGTAGGCATTGAAATAACGGAAAAGGTCGAGATTTGTGACAAATTTTACCTGCGAACTACACAGTAGTCTAGGTTTTCAGCAAACACTCACGCTGAAATGAGATCAAACGAAAATCGGAACGTGATCCTGCGTTGAAAATATTATTAGGCCCAATGATTTTTATTATATTAGTAAGTTACCACATTATCCCTTCGATGCTGACAAGCAACTTTAAAAATCCAACGTGAATTATAAATGCAACGGATTTTTTTCAAATACCATTTGGACTAAGTTGCGTTCAAAAGTGACATTTCAATCTTGCCACAGCAATATTATCGCAAAATAGCTAAAAGTAATCAAAATTGAACGTTAGGTTATTCCCTGTAAAAAGGACATTGCCAGGGGTACTCAAAAGGAATTGATGACATTCAACATGCGGGCACTGGCGTTAATGGATGAAAATGTTTTATCTCTCCAGGCGATTGTCTTGAACCATAGGCTTTTACAGGATAAAACCACCGCAAATTATTTTAATCAGTAGTGATAATTCACGTGTTTCTATAGCTTATTGAGTGTTAAGGCAACAGTGTCCCAATTTTATTTTTAAAAGCATTGAAACTATGCCAAATATTTTATTTAAAATTTTTGGAATTTGCAGTCTACGTTTAAAGTTGACTATGCACATTACAAATAATATCTACATCTGCATCTACGTAATACCCTGCGAGCCACCACGAGGTTGTGTGGTAGGGGGTGAAGATCACCAAACATGCACTATTGACATGCAACTAGGATATTTAAGGGAGACATGCTAGAAAATAGGGTCACATGCAGCTAGATGGTTAGTATCTACATAATTAGAAAGGGATTATTGCTTGTTATTACATGCAACATGCACTACAAACTACTCTAACTATATTTCACCTACCTATCCCTTTGCTACGCTGCCTATTGTTCTCTCCTATAGTACGCGGGAAAAATGACATTTTAAATCTATCGGTACGACAATCTATCTCTCTAATCTTGTTAATATGAACAAACCTAGCATAATACGCAGGAGTTCTCAATATATATCTAACGTCATTAGTGAACAAAACGGTTTCGAATTTACTTATAAGGTTTAACCTAAATTTTAACCTTAACTTAATTTAATATGGAAATGTGTACAAATTGCTGTACACATTGCCGTACACATTGCTGTGTGGACTAAGCTACCGTCAAAGAATTTTTTTTACAATTTTTAACCAACCGCAAATGTACACAAAAACATTTTACTTTGTTCAACGCAATAAAAACCTTAGCGAAGTGTATGGTCCGTGCAGATAACTTGGGGCGGTTAAAAAAAATTCCTCTTTGAAACAGTGCAGAAACGCTTCTCGACTATTTAGTGCACGGCGCATCCGTTTCGGACGGAGCACACCGTAACGTGCAAGACCTTTATCTCCGAAGCCACCAGTCAGGGGGTCTTTTATGTCCCTCCGGTGTCTCATAAAATGACAGGAAAATGTGGACTGCAATAATGAAGCCATTTTTTTTACCTCCCTCTCTCTCTTTCAGTAACGTCCTTCTATTTCATGCTCCCGAAATTTATGAATCGTGGGCGCGCGTTTTAGGTCGGTTAGCTCCGGTTTTGGTTCATTTAGTTCTTGCCGTTGCACCGGCCCTACACCGCGTCGAATATATCCTTCTCCCTTCTCCTCCTACCCGGGAGAGGACCATTATGCTCTGTACTCCTTTCTTCCACCGAGTCTCCTCTGCTTTGAGAGCTTTCAATTCAGGATGTCTATAACGGCCGTGTGTACCTGACAACGTGGAAATTTCTTCCGGAAGTGGTAATCCCGAAGTCGAATACGTTGATCCTAAGGCTAAAGGAATGCCAGTTTAGGTTGCCAAGCGATAAAAGTTGATAAATTACGCTTCGCACCCAACGTATCTTTTTATATTTCATGGAATTTGATGTTGGAAATTGACGACTCCGAAGAAGATGAACACTTAAAATATCTGAATTTTTTCCTTTGAAAAAGTTACGTAAAATTAAAATTAGAGGGGAGATTGATCGGTCACTACACGTCATAAATCGTGTGAAAATACGGTGCTTGTTTAGAGTGGGTCAGTGATGGTAAATCTAAATATAATGTTCAGGAGTATAAATCTAATTAACTTAATGCAATTCATCTTCCACTAACTTCCTTTTACAAAAACGCTTCTAGACAATATTTCAATCGCATTTAAAGTGGTTTGTAAGTGTTAATTCATTGTTTGCTCAATCCTAAGATTGGTTGACTGCAGCCCTCCACCCTTTCCTATCTACTGCTAGTTCCCTTACCTCCTGATATTGTACACTCCTCTTTATATGGTTCATTAACTCATTCCTGGGTCTTCCTCTGGAGACTTTTCCCTCCATTTGCCTTCAATTATGTTCTTCACAAAGCCATTAAGCCTCAGGGTGTGTCTAATCCAACTGGTTCTTCGTTTCTGTATGGTGTTCCTTATAGCCTTTCCCTTTTTACTCTTCTTTCCACTTCAACATTTCTCATTTTGTCCGTCAATTTTATCTTCAGCGTCCTCATCCAGTACCAGGTTTTTAAGGCTTTCAGTCTTTTCTGGTCAGATTTTCAAGTGAATTGAACAAGTAATTATAGTCGGTGGATGACTTTCTTTATTTTGATATGGTTTTTCCTTCATAAGCCAAATGCACGAATTTCCTCCTTCCTTCCTTCGTTTTTAATTAACTAACAGATTTGTTTTTATTAATTGTGAGTAGTCACAAAAATCTTTGAATGGTCGGTAAATTTAGCTTTTACAAATGGTAATCTTAATTACTCTTTGCCATTGAGAGTATTTTTTTCCAAATGCTGCCCTGTGATAGGAACCCTGTGTTGGCTTATGGCGAGATACACTTCTTGGTATTTCTATTATCATATTTACCACCAGTTATAATGCACGCCTCTAGGCAATAAATGTGCGACCATATTCACTTTGTCCTCTAATCCTGTTCATATAAAAGCCGTTCACTATCTCTGTCAAAAATATCTTTAATTTTAATATATTTTTAAACAGCTAAATATTAAATTTTGTCTAAAATGAAGTTATAACAGCAAGTAAAAGTAGAGCTTTGAAATAAGATGTTAGGTCGGGTGTAAGTAATTATTCATCGAAAAGACTTTTCATTAGCTTAAACTTCACCTAAAAAGTTTAAATCATACAGAAGAGTCGTTATAATGAATACAGTGAGGTTTCTTTGCTTAACAAGTGTCGCTGCTTTACTTTCAGGGAATATCTTTTCGCCTTCTCAGGTCATAGGCAATTACTTCGCGACCACCGCAGTCAGCACCATCTCTCCGAAAAATTCTCGACAGAATCCAGTTTTGTCACGTTTTCCGGGGACTTTTCACGGGAGTTGACAAATCACTCCGCCTTGATTATCCCAGAACGGTGACTGCGGAGGAGGAAACGAAACGAGATAGCAGCTCCGTCGGCAGAGAGCAATCAAAAGCTCGCGCGAGGCGATTGTCTTCTTTTTTACCACCTGCCCGAATTGCTTCCGCGACAAAAAGTAGTGACGGTGGGCGTAATATCTCCTTTTTTCACAAGCACACGCAGGAAATTTCGGAATTTGGGTGTTCTGAAAAATCTAGATCAGGTCCTGCACTGGAGAGCGTGCATTGTTCTTTTTTTAATACCTTTCCTTTCTCCCTCTTCACGAAAAGGGAAAAAGATATGGTCGTGAAGCAGTGAGCGGGGAGAGAAATATTTTCGAGCTATGCGCAATACTGCATTGCTGATTTTTTTTCTCTTTTGCTCACCGGTGTTCTTTTGTTTCCCGAGCGTGCAACGGAGAGCGTACGTGAGCTTCGCTGATTCCTTGGCAAACTGCATGAACTTTGGCGTGATTCATGTGGAATGCATGGGATTTTCTCTTATAAATCTGTCAAAAACTCTGACTTTTTTTTTTACTTAGGGCCAAGCACGGAACCTTGATGAACTCCCCCGACGCACGAAATGTGCCGTGAAATATTTATTTCACTGCTAAATTCTAAAACTTGGTAACCTTGGTTTAATAAACTTGAAGTATGATGACATAATCTTTTGCCAGTATTTTGCTTTTGTCTTCTGCATAGGAATAGACGACTTGATTCACGATCGTACGTAACCCATGCGTTTCTACCATCATTTTCACCATTCTCGCATTGCTTCGTAAGCTTATTTGAGGTTCTTCTGCATGAATAGTAACGCTGGTCCGGAGGTGACTGGTTCAAAACAGTTGATTTCTTTCCTTCAATCCGTGTCTCATTTTCTTGGTATAGCAGAAGATCTATTGGGCTGAGTACTCCTTGTGTTGGGTCCGAAATCCAATATGCCTCGAGAAGTAATTGCATCACGCAATCATTGAAATTTTACCAGCGATAAAGCAATTTTCTGATGGGAGCGGCGTAGATCACGCCTTCTATTGTTTTAAATAAACCAAGGATATGTCCAAAAATACAGCGTAACATTTTCATTTGTAGATATTTTCACAAACAGCGCCACAAAAAGCCACCTGATGGTAATGGAGGTGCTGGTAGAAAATGGTAAATATCGCACATCAACTGAGTAAAGAACGTGATTGGTTGACTCTTCTAGATGGTAATGAGAGCCATTGGCCAAGCTGTTTCGCATGAATTATGATATCAAGTAGCTCAGTGAGCATGGAAGCAATTACGCTTGTCAGCCAGAGAAGATATCAGCAGTGTCATAGAAAAATGAAGTGTTATCATACTAGCGAGCATACTTGAACCTGTGCTTATTCAGGAATCAAATGATTCTAGGCTTATTGCTTTAAATCCAATCTATTTTGTAGTTTTCTATACTTAAACGATAAACTCACTATCCATCGCATTTAGTACCCAAATTTTAATAATGTGACAACAAAAAAATAGATATTTTTCGGTCATATGTGTGTCCTATAATGACAAGCAACGGTTTTATCTAGCTGAAAGCTGTAAAGGTGTTACGCTGTCCCTTATACCTGACAAAAATCGGATGACGGTATATCTAGGCTCATTCCGATCCCTAAATGAGCATGAGTCCCTAATTTTTGATGAATTTTCTGCCCAATTCGTGTGTGGACACTGGGAATTCATAAAATATCATTCACAAATAACTAAAAAAAAAAACAATTAAATGTTGAAATGAATTTTCATCTGGTGATTTTCAATTTTATGGATTTCTCTCGTACTAGATACATTTTTTATGCATATCAATCGTTTTTTAAAAAGTTTCATGCATGGTTTTAGTATTCCTTTTCTTATCTTATCTCATTCTCTAATCAACCACCAATTAGTGATTTATCTCAACTCTGCACAGTTCGCTCTAATTATTTTCCTACGTTACTTTTCACTCGGGAAGAACTAAATGTAATGAAAAATAGCTATAGCTATATATTAGTTTATCTTCTCAGAGATTATTCCCATTTTGCTTTGCACCCGAAATTAAATTGTGGTAATTCAGTAGACATAAATCTTCAGCACTCCAAAGATTTATGTAACTACGAATCCGCAGTCGGTTGTCAACGAATAAAGGCTGGTGAAATACGTTATATTTTTTGTAAGCAGGTGGCTGGGTTTTATAGCACTCACCCCTGATGGAAGCATTGGAGAAATCCTGGAAGGCCATACTCCTGTGTGATCAAATATTTTACGATGAATCCGCGGACGAAAAGTCTTTTAAAACTTCATAAATTATCCAGTTCTCAACTTTCGTCGTGGTTATTTCCCTTTAAAAGAAACATTATTTTGGCTATTGCAAATATTTGGAGGAGAAATAACTCAAAAATACACTTCATTATCTTTAGACCAATCTTTAAACATTTATAACATATGATTTGTTTTCCTATCTGGGTAATCCGAAGTTTATTTCAAAAGTATTACAAAATTTTACTGATAGATTAAATTCCATATCAGAAAATTTGGAACAATCTTTAACCAAGGAAAATAATAAAGTAACAAATGGAAGCATCTTAAGACATGTTACCGTAGACGTCCATGTATTATATTTTAATCCTACTACGGACTGCCATATTTTACTGATTTCAAATCAGCACTTCGCTATGTTTTTCGTTAATCTTGGTTATCTCATAAGAGTCAAGGCAAGAACCTTGTTCGTATTGCGAAAGTCGGTAGTTTCTCTAACGTTGTCTTTTTCGAGTTTATGATCTCCAAATTATTCCCACTGGAATAAAATTGGTCAATATACATTCCAATGCAGAGTTTTTCTTTGCAAAACTGTCAGTCATAGCTAAATAAAGACCTGAGTTTCAAGGAACTTTCGAAAACAGAGTATATTATATTTCCTAAGGCTCTGTACGCTTTTCAATCCTCGAATAACCATCATACATTGAGGGCTTCAAGAAGATAAAAGTTCGGTAATTGCCTCCTAACGTGCTCAAAGCTTTAAAATACGGCGAAAAATTCTCCTAGCCAAATTTACTAGTAATCATTGATATAACTCCATCAGTAAAGCATTATTTATATTTTTATAATAAATATCGATGAACACTCATCCTTTTAATTACCATCTTCTGTGTATGTTTGCCATTGTTTTGTATAATTTATTTTTAAGTGAAATTTTAATACCCTCTATCTTAGCATTTGTTAGCTCAATATAGCTTTATTTAACTCGGTAGAGATTCTTATATCTCTAAATAACAAGGAGTTTGCATCTACTTTTCATTTGATCCCTGATTTACTATTCCTTTTGACGTACTCCAATCTCTCACTTAGCCGTGTGCGTTGAAAAATATTGTTAAACTGACTTATGGGAGCGGTTCTCAGCTTGAGATGCGTGCTTTGTGGCCATGGGAGACTCGAAAAAAGATCAAATTCTGACGAATGAAATGCAAAATAATGAGGAAAATGTGAATTACCTTTTCTCTTCTCTTTAATGTGTACTGTTATTGGAAAGAGGTTGTAAAGTGAAGGATCAAGCAGTAAAACGTTGAGAATTTGTTAAGGAAATTACGCCCTATTGTTAAGGAAATTACGGATATTTCGTCGCGTTTAGCGTTCAATCCCATTTCGCACACCGGTTTGCTTTCATTCGCATTATCTCCGACACTTTCACTCGCGTAACTACCTCGTCTCACCTTCGTGTTTCCTTCTTTTTGTCCCGTCTCTCCGTCTCTTTATCCGACTCCATCTCGCGCCCCTGAATGGGTTTTGCCAGGAAGACAAGGGGAAGCGGACGTGTAGGATAACCTCTCTCGAGGGAAGGGTTGGGAATCTCGTGCTCACAAAAAAATGTGACAACGCCTCACAATAAAGGAAAACGGTTGGGACTTGCACACTATCACTCACCGTGTTCCTCCCCTTCCCTTCCCTTTTGCTCGAAACAAAAGACGCCCGGTGCGCGCGAGGAGACGCAACGGAGCGTGGTCTTTTGGGGGGTGAGGGGAGGGCGGAAGGACGCAAGAGGGCAAAGCCAGAGTGTCTGTGTGTTAACCCTTTTCCCATAAGGGTTGCACAAAGGGACAAGTGTACGCGCGGTTTGAGGAGTAGAGCTGACAAAAGGGGTTCCGAGGATTCCAGGAAGGAGAGGTTAGTGGGACGTTGAGTTACCTTTACCGTTGAGCTACCGTACTCCTCTTTGGTCCTGTGTCTCGCAACCGGCGTGAGTAGTCTCCGACCGCGGTTTGAATTAGTTACGCGCAAGACTGCGCGTTCGGCGGTAATCTGAGAGGTAGGTCTCTCATCGAACTACCTAACGTGATGGAGAAGGGCGAGAATGGCCTAGGTCGGGTGAATTGGAGTATATTATTACAATATGGACAGCGTAGCACTTATTGGCTGATTATTAGTCGCTTATCAGTTCGATCTTGGCAACAAAATTAAACAATGAATTTATTTCCAGAGATAAATATGACTACAATTAAAAGAAGGCCTGGAAATTACTGAACACGTTTTTTAGTAGCGTGGTCCATAAATTTGTTTTCATTGAATCTTTAGGCAACTAGTTCATTTTATTGTAACAATTCATCCGTAATAGTTATTGAGAATTAAATATTATTGCCATAGGAACAGGAAAAAATTTAAAGAGCCAAATTTAATTCTGGCACTGAAGGGTGACTCTTATACATTTAAATCCGGCGTTTAAAGGTTAACCATTACCTGATCTTCAAGTAAAAAGATCTGCACATTTAGATTTACTCAACCTCTTTTTTATCCAAAAATCAGTTTTTCTTTGAAATAAGATACGTCTCATGAAATTATAAAACATTATTAGGTCATAAAAGTCATTTTTCAGTGGTATGTGCAATACTTCTTCGGGGTTACAACGATATATTTCAATATTGCTAAATTTTGAATTTAGAAAATCAATTTTGAATGTCGATTTCGTGAAATTTTGTGAATTTTTTGGTATCCAAAAATAGTATAACATAAATGACCAATTCCTGAAATGAAAATGGCCAAAAATCAGTTGAATTCATTGAATCCCTATACCAGTAAATGTATCATTGCAAAGAATAGGCTATAGGTTAACAATGAAGCGTTATTTCCCGGAGCCTATCTTCTTCTGAAAATAAAACAGTTTTGCAAATAAATATTATGGGCAAAAATGCCTCAAAAATATTATGAAAACTAACATCCATTACTTGCAAGCCCCAGAGTACATTGAATACAAATTTGATATTTGTTGTTTTTTGATTTGTTTATATTTCATGCTAGAGGTGGAAATACCCCAGGTGCCTTAGACGTATATTTATTAAGAGCCTTCGGCTGTCTTACAAAATAAATGAAATCATGTCATTTAACCAGGAGACAAAATTGACGAAAATACTGCTCACAAACTTAAATATCAGTCCACTCTTATGAATTTTCACAGAATAATTTATGCCAATAAGTTTTAAAATTTCTTTAAGTTCGTTTATTAAATGTTAAGAAGTACCACTAAGGGTTAATAGTTTGAGTTTGAGAGTATACTCGTAAGAAAACATTGTTGTTTTAAATTAGGTATTTGCCATTTTTGACTGGATTTCCTCGTTTAGGGTAGCTATTTAACGTGTATGGGTCGAGGACTAGAAGTGTATGCAGAGGCGCAGTATTTAGTCAAAACATAGGTTTTAGATTTTACTCGTACGCGATTTATAGCAGCTGTAATGTAGCGGAATTTTGAAGTAAAATTTGGGGGGTTGGAACACCTATTTTGGCGTGTTAGCACGGAAACCCACTTTTTAAAGGAACAATCAGAACGGTAGTGACAGCATATAGTTTTATTTGATTTTCCGGTAACTTGCAGTTACCATAAATACACAGGCCCGCTCAGTAAATTGATTGCAATGCATGTTACAGCGGTTATAAAAGGTCCTTTTCTGCGATAGTAATTGGAAGGGGCAAAGAAAACTGGCAACGAAAAAGAAGAGGATATATTTAATTATATGCTCATCAGTAAAAAAGATCCTTAAGCCAATAATTCATTTTTTACGTAATATTTTTCAATTTTATAGGGCTGATCTATGACTGTGGTCAAAATAACCACATAACTAACTCACCGTAACTATGGAAATAAATAAGCCATCATGGCTAACTTACCTAATCATACTCCATAAATAAAAATGCCTAAGGAAGTGCTCGGACCTAGGATAATCAGGGCCAGAGCCAGTAGAAACCATTATTCTGAACACGTGGCCTAGTTTCCCCATTTTTCAAAATTTTGGGGTAACTGGACCACCCATACGAGAATAATTACATGAGGTTTATGAATAATTAGCACCATGATGGTGGTTTAAATCAATCCTAATGGTTGTGCAGAGGTAGTAAATATAAGAAAATCTTACTTATGGCGAAAATCCATAATTAACGTTGAAACTGTGTTGTTTGGAAAAACTTCTCCTTGATGATTTCACGTCCACTCCAACAAGGCAATATGGCTGAAAAAAGGGTTGGATCTGTTGTTCTAGACAAATTCGCATACGCATGATTATGAATTACCCATGGGATATTTATCCACTGGACCCAAAAACCGAGGAGCATCTTAAATTTTGAATCATGTTACACCTTCCTTATGATTGTTATTTTTTCCCGTGACTAACTTATTTGCAAGTGGCTGCATTGGCTATCTCTTGGGAGATTTGGGAACGGGGTCACATGTAACCTCGATCATGCAATAAAAGCCTTTCCGTCTTGTATCGGTAGTAATGGTATTATTAATGCGGTACCTTAGAATGGATGCCATTGACAAATACTTGAATGTGCAAGTCAAGTTATTGAATACTAAATATTTTGCGAAACCTGAAAAAAAACTTTTATGGCCCAGATAATATTTCCAAAACTCAATATATTGGTATTTAAAATACTAGCGTTAGTTTTCCGAATCTATTTATCCTTTATCCTCTCTATTAATGACTTTTTCCTTCATTAATCTTTATCTGAACATACTTTTTAATTTATCGATGCTTTCATCACTTACTTTAGTTTTTTTAATCTTCGGGTTTTATGCGTATAAGTTGATAGAATATTATTGAAATACCTTTTTAAACGGGTTTATACAATAAAAATTAGGATTTATCAAAGGGTTTGCATGCTCAAAAGCCCGTTTTTCATATGCTTTTCTCCTTAACCCATGCTGACGTATTTTATGAGACCCGTTCGGCGCCACCTTAGAGTTAACGAGTCCCTTCCGGAAGGCAACTGCTCCTTGGCTCCTTGGACCATTGTCTTCACACCGCGCACTCCCTTTCTCTATGGAATGGGTGCCTGAGATGATTGGTATGGCATTGGTAGGTGCGCCACATCTCATTTCTACACCGCAGTTCTCCCGGGAAAAAAATTCAGCCGCGCACCGCGAGTCTGCGGTGAAAGGAGGAATGCTTGACTTGTGAAGAGACGAGTTGGCCTGTCACAGCCATTCTACGTCAACATATCATCCTGCATGCTACCTCAATATGTATAGCAAGGGGTGATATATCACAAGTGTGCATTATATTGTATCATAAAAAATTTAAGGAAACTATGACTAATAATGCATTAGCCAGGTCTTGCAAAAACGTTTTACAAGGGAGATTTTTACCATCATGCGTTTCACTATGTTATGCTACCAATGCTACAAAAAATAATTTTATTGATTTAATAGGTATCAAACTTTGCTGCATACTAATTCGCACTGCTGTTTTTCAAAGGAAATATGTTTTCCAACGAAACAGACGTTTTTTTGTTAGGTATGAATCATTTGTAGTCCACCCTATCTTCCTATCTTTGTTTTCACAGAAATATTGATATTTTTAATTAAAATAACACGTAAATTATTTTGGTAATAACTTTTATCAATTTATTGTCATTATTTTGTAAATTTATTGAATAGTAGCATATATAAACGTACTCTAATTTGCCAATTCGGCGAATAGGATATGGCACTTAGCATGAGATCTTTACCCAGGACATCTCCGATGCATATATGCTTCGTAATTGAATTGGCATTTTGAGTTTTTATTATCTTTTATCACTGTTCATCACAAAAAACAAATAACTGGAAAGGAAAATATTACAATGCGAGGCAGCAAAACTCGAATGAAACGGGAGAGAGACAGCGTGGGCTTAAAATGACTCTTCTGGTACAAGTATGTTGAAGGTAATGGGCATTATGAACAAATTCTGATGTAAGGTTCACATTTTTACCTTACAATACATGCTTAAAAAATTGAAGTTAGAAATTAGCAAGAGCTGGGACGATACTGTCAAAAGTTACGGATTGTCAGGTATGAAAAGGGTTAAAAACGTCCCAGTCAATACTGCCCTGCTATGCTAAAAGACTGTAACTGTATCATTGTCGGTTCTGAGATATCACATGCTTAAATTTTCATTTGTGAGTCTTCGATTTATCATCTAGTCCTTTTTTGAAGAGATTACAAGCTTTAGTTGATGCTTAGCATGTCTGTGCAGGAAATACGGAATGCAGATAAATCAGAAGGATACATAAATATTGAAAATATCCAGGGGAAAAACTTGTAAATACTGTTATCTGGCCTAGAAAGTTGACATTTATACTGTAGATAGTGTGAGAGCAGAACGTGATATGAGTAAAACCGCTAAATATACGATTCTTTTGTTTAGTTTTTTGCTATTCTCGAGGTTGAAAATAACAAAAGGAACTCTAATCTCAAAATGTGTAATTTTGTTATTTACTGTCTTTTGGCTTCATATGGCAGGACACTTAGAGAGATTATGTATTATGCTCCATGTAATTTGGGAATTATGGTGTTGGAAGTCATGGTGGTAGTTGTACTCTGGGAACTTTTAAGAGAATGCGTCCATTACCGACAAACTTATCCGTATTCCCCCGAAGTACCATATAGCTTTCTACTGTTTTAATCCATTTTAAGGGTAAGAATTAGTAATGTAACACCATCAGGTATAGGTTAATGAAAAAAAGCATACCTTAATTCTACTATGCCATTACGCCTCGAGTATAATATGAATGTATCAAATTCCATAAATTATACTTTTTGAAGTTTTATTTCATTAGTTTTGAAGCTTTTTTTGCCTATCACTGTCTTCCACTAAAATTAATACAAACATAATATTCCCGTTTGTATGTCACAGCTGTTTTCCTTTGATACTCACGCAGAGTTGGCTATTTCCGAGAAAAAGTGTGCTTTTCAAAACTTTCGGTACGCGTAAATTTCCATATAAATGTTGTATTCCTTTGAATATTTGATCAACTTTAATTACCATGTGAAACTCCGGAGCAACTCACTCGCTCCTCTCGGCATCACAAAATGCCTACGCAGCATCAAACATAATGCCCACGCCAAAATAAACTCCGCTCACAATTTCCATTTCCAGAAATGTCACTGGCGTCTCTGTCTCGCAGGGGAGACTCGACATTTGCAAATATATCGTAACTACCGAATAATATCACTGTGTGCTGATTAAGCCTTGCCATTATAGCTGTACCAGATAGAAAAATATTAACCGTGATGCGTTCAGATATCGCACTGCTTAATGGGTCGCCAAGGTTACGCAAAATTTCGAGATAACATACAATATTATATAGAGAACGATTTTTTGTAATATGCAATTCATACACGCAATTAGAATTTTTCGTTCATCGCCATTGCTTAAATCCTAAGACTGGTCAACTGTAGCCCTCCATTCTTCCATTTAATCTGCTAATCCTACTATATCCGGGTATATCTTCTTCCACTCATCCCTCTCTATTTGACCTATGTGTTCTCTTAGTCTTTCGTGTGGAGTAATCTCTGCTATATCACCAACGGTTACGTTCTTGACAAATCTATGTTGTATCTATGTGTGTCCAACCCAAATGATTACGCTTTTTGCCCTACAATGCTCAACATACGCCGTTCTTCTTCGGATGTTCTTTACAGCCACACATTTTTTTCGTCCTTAACTTTATCAGTACATTTTTATCTTAAGCATCCGTGTCCAGAACCAGATCTCATAGACCATACCAGTTCTTATTCGATCAGCTTTCCTCAATATCCTTTTGAATAAACCATTGAGAACCAAGAATATCTTCTCTCTAGGACTGATGAATTATCTATTATTTGCTCTAGAGGTAGATCTATCTGTTTGACTGAGAATTTCCAGTTCGTAAAAGACACTATAAGAGGTTTATAAATAAAGTTAAACGATAAGAAGATCAAAATATAATTAGTCTCATAGAGTATAGAAATCCACATATGCTGGAGTCGTAATCTAAGAGATGGAGGGGAGAGCGATACCAAAGCTAACATCTCTCTGTAATTTTTGATCATTCCTTCGGAGACCACTTAAGAGAATGCCATGGTTGCTAAGTAAGTTAAAATATTTATGGCTGAAATAGTAAAAAATGGACAATTGTTATGCCAAAATAGCAATATTGAGATAAAATGCTTCACACAGCCTAAGCTTACACAAGCAGCTAAACTTAGTGCCTACCTAAGCTTAACACAAGGGAATGCAGGGTTCAGACTTAACTCTTTCAGTCCCCAATTAGTGGGATGCTAAAACTTATGTGATATCCACTATCTTTAGACCAAGGAATTATAAAATACAAAATAATACCGCCGTTTCCAGCATATTGCTTTCTAATAAGCTATACATTCAAAATATATGGTAATAGCAACCCCATTGATTGATTTTCGTAATTAGGGATATTTGTCTGGTAGATATTGTTGTAGAAGTTGCGGCCTGTATTCATGCCAACGGTCGACTCCCTAGGTTGCGTGGAAGTCCTTGTAAAAGGCATAAACTATAGAGAGACTAAAGTGAATGAATCACATTTGTGAAATGGAACCCGCCCTCAAGCATTTCTTCAAAATGTTTCAATTGATAAAATTCTGGAATTGGCAAACGTTTCTTTGCTCAAAATAATTACTGCTCGCATTTCTCCTCATTTATTTTCACTTATCGAGAACATTTAATACTATAATAACATTGGCACAATTTTGTTTTTCAAGTGCGGAATTTTAAGGCTAATAATATAAAAAGTACCAAGAAAAACAGGTTTAAATTAAGGAAATGGTTGCTAAGTAGAACGCACTTGTTTAGGTCACGTTGCCTGTAATATGACAAAATCTAAATGAAAACACAGGGTTAGATTATGTAAATATTCTCGACGAAATTCGGAGGTATACATTTTAGCTGTGTTCCATGAATGCCACGCATGTCGTGGGCTGAGATCGTATTTTTCACGCTCACTTGTCTGTCAGTTTGTTTGTTTGCTTTCCTTCCTCTCGTGAGCGTCTTCAGCCAAGCTACTCCCTCTTCATTCTCGAGTCTTCGCCATCTTCCTCCCTCTCTCTCTTCCGCCGTCAACTCTACTGAGCCCAGGGAGGCTGAAATACACTGAAGACGCGATCTAGGAAATTTTCGTGAGGTCTATTTCGCACGTACATCCATGCTCATAATGTATTTCGCTTTCAGGGTGAGCTAAGTAACAGTACTTAGTTATTGCTGTCAGACTTTGTAAACTGTATCTATTTTAATTATGTCCTTCCGAAAGCTCGATCCTCTTTTGCATTCGTCGTATTAATGCATTATTTTATGGTTGCTATCCTATTACTATGTATATTCGGTTGAAATGAAAACTCGCTTTGTTCTTTGCACACTTTTTTATTCTCTTCGATCATGATTTCGACAAAGTATTGTCATCATCATTATTGTCATAATCATATCATTACCTTGACATCTCTACGTCTGACAAAAGCGATAAAATAGGAGAAATACACTGCCGAACAGATAGGTACAAAAACTCGTTCTTTCCGCAAGCAATAAGCGACCACAATAAAAATTGAGCCCCACTAAATACACTCCTATAATACATGTCACAATTTCATCTCCGAAAAACTTACACCTTTACACGGCTGGTGACCTAACACTCCCTGCCACACGCCCGTGCGGCGGCTCACGGGGTTTTATGCAGATGTAGATGTGGATGTAAGTAATGACAATATTTTGTCGTAACCATGGTCGGAGAGAATAAAACAGTGTGGAAAGCACTAAGCAGGTTTTCATTTCATGCGTCGCTTTTCCATAAAGTGAAGCCTGAAACTTTCACTTATATTTGGTTTTTTAACGTTCTACTATGCTATCCGATGTTCAACCGCCACTGCTCCCTACACATCCATAGGCCTACTGGCAACTGCCTTTCCCTTAATGCCTTTTCTACGCCTTCTCCTTATCTAATTCTGGGCCTTCCTCTTTTTTCTACCGTGTGGATTTCACATTAAATTTTGCTCAGGTAATCTGCCGCACATCATACTTGTGTGTGGTCATACCACAAAAAGGTGCCCTCCAATCACTGTTAATCGCTTTTGTCCTCCTTTTAAGATTCTCTTCCACTAAATTCACCCTTGGATTTCTAACTCTTCCTCTTTCACCATTCACACCATTGTCCACATTCGTTCCTAAGTGTCATCTATTCTCTTGGGTTTATCCTGCGTTGATAAACGAAATTTTTCTGTATGTGTGCTTGAACTTTTTTCTCGAAAACATCTCAAACGATTGTGAAGGAATGTTGAGTTACTTAAAATTGGGAGAAAAACAACAATAAGGAAGATCTTACTGTTGGTAAAATACATTTAATGTTTTAGAAATTGCTTTAAAAAGGCAAATACTTTAATATGGGCCCAATGGGTAACCAAGTTGACAACTTATAAAGCAATATGGTAAACAAAAAGTATATGTAATGGCAGGCATTGATTGCAGACCAGAGAGTTACGCTATGTAATGTACCGTAATATATTTATTAAAAGTTCCCTCCACAGGCCCGCAACTTTGTTGGCTGGGGAAATAAAGGGCATATTGTAGAGGTGAAATAGTTGAGTTTCCCGTTCCTGGAGCTTTCGTAAAACTCGAAAAATGGCGTCGAAATTCTTTAAAAAAATAACGAAATTGGTCATTTTTGAACGCAGCTATCTCAAAAACCACCCGTATGAGAGGTGAGTTTTAAAAAATATTTTCTAAACGCGCATTTGTTGGACTATCTAGTACTGTCACTGTCATTTTCGTAAAATGCTGGAGTTCCTCCCAAAAACATTTTTCGCTGGAGTGCACAAAGCCGCACCTCACCAAAGTTGCAATACGGTGGTTTAAAATGGTTCCTTATCATCTTCTGAAATCACGGAGTTTCCACTTTACCCGGCAAACACAGGTACAGTAAAAAACATCGTTTTTATGTTATATGAAGCAATTGCTAATGCTCCGCTATGTTTATCAATAGAAGGACGGTAGGGGTCATTTCATTTTCAGAATTAAAATCAATTTTTCTCTATGTAAAATATTTTCAGATTTTTTTAAACTTCTTTACTTTTACTAGTTCCTTTTGAAATTAGATAAACTGGAAAAAATTAACTCTTATTCTTTTTGGTTGTATTTTACAAGAGCCAGAGAGATACCAAGAAGGACGGCTGGGGGTCAATCGACCCACAACTTGTTGTCGCGCTGCATCATCATATTCCTCTTATCCTTAGGCTCTTGATTCATTATGAAGATCATTATATACTGAGGCGTAGTAGTGCTGCAGGTATAGTGCTTGGTTGTGAACCAGAGGGTACCCCTTTCGATGCCGGGTGATGCCTCTAGATACCTGTATCAGAAGTGTAACCTCAGTGATCATTTTTGTACCCGATCTTTCGGAGTATCACAAGCGGCAAAGGGAAAGTAAGTGTCACCCCGTATTACTCTGTGTGAATTTCACTGGCTAATGGTTTTTTTTATGGGTATTTTTCTTATTTTGCTAATCTTATTTTTTCCTTCTCGCCTCGAAACTCATGTGTACTCCCATTGATATGTATGTCTTCATTCAGCAATGCCTCATATTGCCATGATTTAGCGGTCTTTGGGAAACGGTGCGAAATATCCATCGACCCCACATCCATTTTTTGTGATGTTTTTGTCTCTGCCCGGATTGCATTGTCACCCGACTCCTTCTTCCATGGTGACACCCTGTTGGACCACATTGTAAAATATACTGTGGAGCATGGAAAGCTTCAAAACCCAATTTGATGCTTGTCAAGAGAAGAACTTCTTATTTTTATCCCGTTGATATATGCAAGAGGCACCTTGGGCCAGAGGCATATGTCTATGAAAAGCTGCTGGAATAAAACCTCGGACTTAAAAATATTCTTGAGTGCAATGCCAAGGGAACGATTCTTGAATTTAATGAAACATGTGAGAAAGATGAAGAGAGACCAACAGATCAAGCATTGGGTGAATATGTTGTAATGAGATTGACTGAGCCTTATAACAATTCAGGCATAAATGTTACCAGTAACAATTATTTTTTATCAATTCAGCTGGCAGAAAACTTGAAAAAAAGGAAAATGTCTCTTATCGGAGCCATAAGAAAAAACAGGCGAGACTTACCTCCTTCTGTCCGCATGAATAGTGAAATTTACACAACTAGAGTACAAAAAAAACACTCAGGGCCATACTCTCACAAATTACCAAGCAAAAAATAAGAGGAATGTTCTTTTACTAAATACCTTGAACTCAGATGTGACGATTTTCGACACTTATAAAAGAGAGCCAGAAACCATCCTCTTTTACGATAAAAACAAACTGGGAGTAGATGTTATGGACAGTATGTGCCGGAAATATTCAACCCGATCAGCTACAAGGAGGTGGCCTGTTTATGTATTTTTCAATATACCTGTTCTGGCCGCGATAAATAGTTGGGTTCTCTATTGGGAAACTACAAATAGTAAACTGAGTCGCAAGAAATTTTGTCAAAAATTAGCCGAAGAAGTGTTTGGAATCTAATTTCCGACGGAACCCTCACTTTCATGCTCAATTCAAACAAACAAAAATTCATCATATACCAGGGCCACTTCCCTTAGAGCACAAAAGAGGAAAAGATGCCAATTATCTCCAAATTGTCAAAACAAATCATCGAGTGTATGTTTTCAGTGTAAAAATATATTTTGTGGAAAGTGCGCCGAAAAAATAAACATGTATCTGAAATGCTCAACAAAGTAATATTTTTCCTTTTTTTATCGCGAAGTATAAATAACCATTATGCTTATTGTGAGATTTTGACGTATATCTTTTGTATCAAGTAGATAATAATGGTGCAATTTCAATAATAGAGTGACTATAAATTTTAATCTTGGCCATTGAATGTAATTTAATTCATTGTTTTTAGTACTGATAATTATGTTTTTTTAACAATGGAAATACCATAATTAATATTTTATGTGTTGTTACATAATTAATATTAATAATTACACAATAAAACAGTCTGTGGGAAGTTAAAACGGCTTTTAAAAGATAAAGCTAAGTTGTGGTCAAATGACCCCTAGCCGTCCTTCTAGGTAGCGCGAAACTTCCGTCTTCCTAGTGCTATATTTCAAGGACTACATTTTGTATTGCAAAGGTCAGCTGGGATGTACTATGCAAAGGTATCTATTTCGTGAAAAAGCTGCTTTTCTATTAGCAATCATTAAGCTCCAGACCAAACGTTTCAATTGGTTGGCATTTACTTAATAACAGCAGTGTTAATTTACATCTTTTTATGCGTAGCATTTTCCAGAGCTAAAGGTTTAATCGGCTTAAAAGTTCTTTTACCACCAGATCCTCGCAGTACACTAAACAAAGAATAGAAATATGCATTAAATAATTTGATCCCTAATTATAAAGTTACACCAGTGAATTACGATAATGATGAAGACCTATAAATTAATGATTGAAATGATGTAAATATGAAATTTTAAGAGAATTAATCATCTCCTATTGTATATTTTTTTCGCGTGTAACACGGCATTTTTTTTATTTTCCTAAATACATATTTTTTCGAGCGGAGTTCAGTCACTTGACAATAGAACTATTAAATACTGTAGAGCAATTATCATTTCTGACAGAGTAAATAGAAAGAAGTTGTGGAAGGCTATGAGAGACTATGGAGTGAATGGGCTGTTATTGAATGTTATGATGGCAATGTATGACAATAGTAAGGCAAGTGTAAGAGTTAATGGGTTCTGAGTGATTGGTTTGTAATAAATCGGGGTGTAAAGCAAGGATGTGTAATATCTCCATGGCTGTTAATGCATTTATGAATAAATGTGTTAGAGATGCATGTAGTGAAAACGACGGTGTTTTGATTGGAAATGTAAACGTTCGAGTTCTTCCATATGCGGATGATTCTGTTTTGATCTCAGACAGTCAACAGGGATTAAAGAAGCTCTTAGATAAGTTTTGTGAATCAACAGAGAGAATGGAATTGAAGGTAAATGCGTGAAAGACTAAAGAAGTAGTTTTTGATAAGGAGAACGGGGAGAATAACTGTATAATGAGGGCGAATGGTGAAGTAATTGAACAGGAGGATGATTTTGTGTACTTAGGTAAGATATTAGCAAAAAATGGAAGGATAGATGAGGAGATAAAGAGACGTGCGAATGCTGGAAGAAAAGTGGTAGGTAGCATGTGGAGCATATCAAGGAATGAGTGCTTGTCTAAGGAAGCGAAAATTGCCGTGTACAAAAGTGTACTTCTCCCCACTTTGCTATATGGTAGTGAAACATGGGTATGCCAGGATAGGCATAAGAGTAAACTAAACGCCGTGGGTATGAGTTATCTTAGGAGTATTTGCGGCAAAAGTAGGATGAATAGGGTACGGAATGAGTGGGTCATGAATGAATGTGGGTTAAATGCTCCAGTTATGGACGTGTATGAAAGGAGTGTGCTTCGTTGGTTTGGCCATGTTGAGAGAATGGATGAGAGTCGAATAACGAAACAGATATATGAGAGTTGAATGAATGGTGTGAGAGGTAGAGGTATGCCGGTAAAGTTGTGGTTGAATGTGGTTGAGGAAATTCTTAGGAGGACGAATATTAGGAGTTTTAAAAACAGGAGGGGGTGTATGCAACAGTGTATGGTGGTAAATGAGGCGAAAGAGGTTAGGAAGGATAGATCAGTATGGAGGAAATTATTGAAGCACAGTTAGGTGGACAATTATGTTTTAATGAGTGAAACATTTTGACTATGCCAACCCCGGAAGGGAAAGGTGTGATGGGTATGTATGTATAAATTAATGGCTCACTGTCCTAATTAGCAAGCAGTGTACACCAAATTTTCAGAAAATGAAGGCTAACCTCAGAACTAAAATATGAAATATAGTGGCTTTAAAAATCCTCAGTGGTCTCAGCAGCGTGCGGATACACGAAATTTGTCATTATCGTTGGTATAATAACGGAATATGACTATTTCTGATCATTACAATAATTTTCGCATTGGCGTGTAGTCATTAATCGCCCTTTGCCTTCCAAGTGTCGTACGCATAAATTTTCCCCTTCTAACGCTAAATATGCCATGAAATATTGTGAACGGCTACAGGTTGCCATACCATTTGGAATCCGAAAATCGAAATTCGTGAGTGTTATTTGAATCACTAATCAGTTATGATATACGTACTTATTAAACTGAAATTCTCAGGTTATTGATATAGATTTTTAATATGACGAATGGAGAGACCACGTGCAATTTGTTAATGATTTATTTTTACAAATGTAAAGGTGTACGCGGTTCATTCACCCGGATGTTCATGATTTTTGAGGTGTAAAAAGCGTTCGTTGCATAAAATTCAATGAATTCGGCCTCGTTAAAAAAAAAGTCAAGAGTTACTAGCTTTTCCCTGGTAAATTGGTTCAACCATAAAGGCTAGATACTAATTGCGCGGCTTGATGCATGTATCTTTTCAGGAATCTGGCTGGGTCCAATCATCTTTAACTTCTGTAAGTAAATTTATTATTTGCTCTAGGTAATGTTTGGTAAAAAATTGTAAAATGATCTCATTTTGTGTAGGCGTTTCATACGTACGGTGGAAACCGTATGAGTCAAACTAAGCATTAACTATGCATACAACTATAGTTAATTACGTGGAATTTCATTCTTTCAAAAATAATAGCCTTTTCAATTTTGTAACGTAGACATCATACCCCTTGCAACTATTCGATTGAAAAAGTAGTACTGAAAAATGACTAGAGAAAAATCTCGCTCAAATTACCTCAACTATTAGCTATAATATCCGATTTTTTTAAAATCCATAATTTCGAGGTTAAATATACCTGTAAATCCATTGATAATTCATTACTTTCGTCAAAGAAGGTATGGCTCCCTTTTCTTAAGATAGTTTGAGCGAGATGGTTCCCTAGTCATAACGTAGACCAAAATCGAATTATACATATAAATTGTTCAACTGTAAGAAGCATGATTTTAATACTGTACTATATATGATGAATTACTGTAGTTATTATGACTAAAATTCTATGTAAATAATTAAAAATATGAGTATAAGTCTTTAAGTTGACCCATTTTTTCCACGCGGCAAGATTAATACTCCACAACGAAAGGTTTTTTTGCGATTTTGGAAAAAGCCACTGCGGTAATATAGCAATTTATTTTTTTTAATGTTGAAAATACTTACAATACACTCACTGTTAATTTATTGACGAGACTAGTTGTAAGAATTTTCTTATTTAAAAAAATTAAATTCTCCCTTGAGTACCTAAATATACCATTATCCTTGTTAAAGGTCCGGTAATTTTCCTCAAAAACTGGTTTCCTCGAAAGGTAGTAGGTACGGTAAGGGGTTGATATTTTGGCATCATTGGGAGGGTGAGATATTTTTCTTTGAAATGAGACCAAATTCTTTGATTTCTATGTGAAATGATATTTCGCTCAAACTACATTAAGAGCACTTACTCCTAACATGCTCCTGTCCTACACATGAAACTGGCAGCGTCCTCCACTGTTGTATTTCTTGTATCCATGACTGCGCCTCTTCTTCCAACATTCAACCGTACAGTGGGGGAAACATTTCCATTCCACCTCGGTGAATCTTCCTTTTTCCAACCTTTGCGTGTCTCTCTCTTTCCCACTCATCCTTTCCTTCCGAATCTCCTCCTCATCCCCTGTTCCTTCCTTCCTTCATCTCCCTTCTTCTGCAACGATTCTCTTCTCATTCTCCACCACCTCAACTTCTCCTACAGCGATGACAGATCCTCTCCTCGACGCCAGCCCCCACGCCTCCTTCTCTTCCTCTTTTAACAACTGTCTTTTCCTCTCTACAGAGCCGTTTTTGTTGTCTCTACTAAGGATGAGGACGTGTTGAAAAGTTTTTAGACCGCCCCTGCGTGAAGTTGGTGGAAGGGCGGCAGTCCAGAGATGAAATCTGCCACCTCGCCCTAATCATCATCATCATTATAATCGGTGCTTCTGGCTTTTTTTTTACTGCTTCGCTGTCTCGCTTGGGTGTGTTTCCGACCTTGCGTCCGAAGTTTCGATTTCATTGCTTAAGACGTTTGTCTCCGAACTAAAACCGTTACGCCCAGACTAAAACGGAACGTAAAACGGAAAAGAACGGGAAGCGTGCAGTCAATATATTTTATTTAATACAGGCGCGGCGTATGATTTCAGCAACCAGATTAATGCTTGTTCCTTCTGGCGTACGTCAATTAACGGTCCGGTAGAAGGGAGAGCAATATTGCCACCTCGAAGTACTTGTCAAAAGACAAGCCATGTTTCCGCACATGAGTAGGGACGGGGAAAGTGGAAGATGGGTCTTTACAGGCGCACCTATGATTATTAATTCTAATATTAAGAGGCGCAATGCATTCGCCCACGCAGAAACAGGGACATAGTTTGTATTGTAAAACATAAACCAAGTTGTGGAAGCCGCAAGAGCCGGAGGCTTTGATGTCGAACGGCGTCTCTGTGTTGGGACTCTGAAAAGAGGAGCGGAACATGTTGCACGTTTTGCACCGTGGCTTGTTGCATCTCTGTGTGGTGGGACGGGGAGTGTCATTCAATATATACCCTCCAGCGAAGAATTAGAGCGGAGAAGGTTGGCTAGTTTAGGTGGACGTCTGAAGCATACTGTGGGGCATTTGGGTAGGAGATTGGCTGTCGATCTGTTTGCATCTAAAATTGGGAATAAGTCTTTGAGGATGGTCTTGAGTTTTTGGATGCCAGGAAAGTATTTGATGTGAAGATTTAGGGCGTCTAGGAGGGACTTTCCTACGTGGGTTATATTAGCAGAGGAGTGTAAAATACGTTTTTTTAGAAGTGGCTCGGGATAATTTCTATTTGATAAAGAATTGTGAAGCTTATCAAGGTATTCATGGATTTTTTCTTTGGAATTACAAATCCTGTGACCACGGATCGACAGCAAATAAGGAAGTGAGTGCTTTGTGTGTTTGGGATGGCAGCTGTGGAGCTGCAAATACAGTTGTTTATTTGAGGGATTGACGTGGACCGAAGTCTCAAAGGTGAGATACAACAAGCCTCGGTGCAAAACGTGCAACACGTTCCGCTCCCTATCCTCTTTTCAGAGTCCCAACACAAAGACGCCGTTCGACATCAAAGCCTCCGGCTCTTGCGACTCCCACAACTTGGTTTATGTTTTTCAGTGCAAACTATGTCCCTGTTTCTGCGTGGGCGAATGCATTACGCCTCTTAATATTAGAATTAATAAGTCACAAGTGTGAAAGTATGTGAAAGGCACATCAAAACAGATCATTTGGTAGCGGGGTAGCCAGAGAACTGATCCACTTTATGGATGACCAGCGTTTAAATCCCATCGGATTTGGTTATTTTTCGGATAACGGATCAAAAGATATATTTCGTGAGATAAGCATCGTTTCGGAAGAGCAAGCAAGTTGATCCTGCGAAATATTTAACGAAATATAATTTTTAATTTATGCATTCTGTACTAAATGGCGAACTTGTGACTCAACAACCTTTATTTTTGCAATGCTAACTTCTGTACATAAAGAGGGAACTTTGTGTTGGTGATATTAATGAGGCGTAAAGTTTAGAATACGGTGTTCTATAAATGCGAATCTCTTTTGGAATAGGGGATGAACATAAAATCCTGGTTGCTGATGCATTAATGTCGAGTAGGAAAGAGAAAGTTCTTTTTTACACTTGCTCTGTCTCCGTGTAACGGTTTAATAACAAAATTCAGAACCGTCCAAAACTCCCCCTTAATATCTAACGGACTCCAGAACTCTAATGACTCAAATTGCTTGCTCCACCCATCTGCAATGTATTCTCCTACAACCTACATTTATATATTACACTGCAAGTCACTTCAATGGTGTTTGGTAGAGGATTTATCTCCAAGGTGCATTGCTATGTAAAATTAAGTGTCAAAAACATGCACTACACTGTAGGCATGCCACTAACGCTACAGAAGCTATTAAAATAATGTATAATGCAACTACGTCCACGAGATACAAGAGTCATGCAGGGATCATGCTAAGCTATGTTGAATATTAATAAATAACAGAGACTAGTGACTTTCTTTTCTATCTTACCATGCTAAGAACTGATATTCTCAATTCCTTGTCCTTCCATCAAACCGCCATCCCTTCTTCTCTTCCATAAAACCTCCGCTCTTCTCCTCCATATTCATATCTCAGCGTCTCAAACTTCTTCTCATCCTCTCTCCCAATGTTGTTGGATTCTTTTTCATACAGCGGTTCTCATCAAGTCCTTTGTTTTCTAGTACTTGATCATAGCCATCCATATTACCTGACGTGAACTACTTACTTCTACTCATTTAATTATTATTGGAAGAGAAATGCTAAATAACTAATTATTGGAAGAGAAATACCAAATAACCAAACAAATTGAATACCGCAATAGTTTAGAAAACATAAACCGACGATAAAAACAAGCCAGACCTTACCATGGTTTACCTTATGGATTTCCTACTTGCGCAAGTCCACGCTCTCTCGCAGCCTTAAATCTCATACCGGTGCGTGGCTCTGTCCACTCCGAATGTTCGTCACGCCCCTTCATCAGTCGTTTGCGGAGAGAAGGAACGGTGTGAGCGAGAGTCTTGTGGCAAATCTGGAAAAGTCATCGGTGGGCAGATGGAGGGTTGGCTTCGCTCTCGGACGTGTCCGGGAGGATGTATGGGAAATTGAACGTCGCCGGAGAAAAACGCGCTCCAGACCCTTAAGACCCCACGGGTGCATTTTACGGCGGATTTTTAGACATCAATCATTCGTATTCGACCCGCGACCCTGATTTCCACCCCCGCCAGGGTGTCGATGCCTCTCCCTATTCGTGGAGAGTCAAGTCGCTGACCCAACCACCGAGTCTTTTACCCTACTTTAACCATCCTTCAAAAATTCCTCCGGAATGGATATTATATGGATAATGATAGTCGATAGGTCAATTTTAAAGCATACTGATTCACTCGAAGAAATGCTGAATGCTGAATGTTAATAATGGAGTCGATTTTAAGACCCTTGTGTGCCTGCTATGTGAAACTGGAGTGTTTTGTTAATATATTTTCATCAAGAGAAAACAGAACCCTACACGCCGAAACTTATTTTGTTAATATATTTCCATGTTGAAATAATGGATAATTTGGAGTAACTTAATAGAATTGATGATATTTGCAGTAACTTCGTGGAAATCCTTCATAATGGAATAGATAATTACTTCGTTTTCCACTACAGAATTATTACTTTCTTACGACCCGGATTTTATCACTGCACAACATCATCAGGTACAGACGTAGCAAAACACATTGCTCAAATAGTAAAAAATGAGACATGGTGGAAGGTAATCCTCAGGTAACGATTGGGGGTTATGCGGATAACCCCCAACCCTTCAGGTAACGGTTGGGGGAGGGAGGGTAGGGATAGGTGCCTCGAGCCTCCGATGCGCGATATTATCAGGTATAGATATAGTTAACACATTGTTTAAATAGTCAAAAATGAGAGGGGATGAGAGGGGATCGTAAGAATAGTTATAAATCTGCTGTGGAAAACTAAACTAAATATTTCATCATTTCAATTGAGTAACATGGTTGAACGCATGCCACAGATGTAAAGACAGATGAGGAGTTAAGGAGAAGTTAAAGAGGAGTAAAAATCCTGGAAGGAAAGTTGTAGGTTGTGGAATCATACCTTTGAATGAATGTTTTTCTAAGGAAGCAAAATTTGCACCTTAGAGAGTTTGTTTTTACCGCTTTGACAATATGAAGGTGCAACTAATTGTCGGTGCAAAAATAATGTAGACTCAAGTTTAGATAATGATTAAGAATCAACCATAGTTCCCACATGAATATGAGTTAAATTAAACGTGGGCACGTTCTATTTTCTGTTTAACCGTGGGTGTTGATTATTTTAAAAATGTACTCTCGATTTTTGCTCGTAAAGAGATTTTTAAAGTTCCCATTTTTTACTTTCCCAACGGACCACTTTTTTTGATATCTTATGATAAAGAGACTTGAAGTTTAATTTTAATGAAATTTTGTACCATGCAAAAAACATGTTGAAATGTTAGAAAATTGACAAAAATATTGGGAGTTTCCGGCGGAACCAGTTACTCATTTGCCTCTTCACTTCAATGCTATGCAATATATGAGAGTTAAAAATACAATATTCATGGCAGAGGGATAAATGGAGCTAGGGTAAGGGAATAAAATGAGTAAATGTGGTTGAGAAGACTTTTCAGAGGCTGTCTGGTCCGTGTATTCAGAATAGAAGGAACGTAATGAAGCATTAAATATATATTTTTTGAGCAAAGTGGAGTGTAAGTGTCGGCGTGTATGTAAGAACTTGTTTAAATAGACCCAAATTTCAAGGCCCAACACCGAGAGCTAACCTATATTGTCTCTTTTGTGCCAAAAGAGAGCGACAGGATGAGTACTTATGCATATAAGACTTTCCTATTTTCTTTCGGTAGCTCAATTCAAAGATTGTTTGATTACTGCTAAGGCTGGATCTTCTAGGGATTGCTAATGTGGCGATTTTCCTGTTTCCTTCCACAAAGTACAAACTGAACGGCATTAAAATATAACAATATGTTCAGTTATATGAATACGCACTATACGAGGGATCGCGAGTAATTATGGCACTATTGAGTGTTTTTACGTCATGATTCATGTAACCATCATTATCAGAGGCTTGCTATGAGGGAATATTTTAGGAATTATTAGGATTTATCAAGCATATAATATGAAGGCCTTCGGATTAAATAGCAAAAAAAAGGTGCAACTTCGCTCTGGTTAGGCCTCACCTTATTTACGCCGCGAGAATTTGGGACCCGGGACAAAAAGATTTAACAAAAAAATTTAAAAAATACATAGGAAAGATTCGCGCACCGTTAGAAACTGCTACGAACAAAGAAAAGTGTTTCACAACTTTAATTAGAGGGATTAGGTTTATAGCCGCTAGAGACTTTGAGGCAGCACTCTATGATTGTTTTACTTGAGAAATTCAGAACTGGTGTATTTCAGAGTGATGCAGATACAATGATTATGACACCACACTACGTCTCTAGGTCTGACAGAAACAATGGAAAAAGAGAGCTACATTGCCGAACAGATAGGTACAAAAATTTGTTTCCCTCCAAGCACAATAAATGACCACAGTAAAAACGGATCTCCACTCATTACAATCCCATAATATTTGTCGCAATTACACCTCCCAAAACCTTATCGCTTGCATCTTTACACGGCTGGTGTTATAACACCCCCTACCACATACCCATTTGACAGCTTGCAGAGTAATATGTAGATGTAATTGAACATATCAAACCTCGACGCTACTACTTACATGGTACAGAAATCAAGTTGTTAAAAATTATAATTGCCAAGTGTCTCTGCTTATCAAAATTTTACATAATATTGAAATTCTGAGTAATAAATTTGTACATACAAATATAACCATCTATATTTGGTGATACACTGCGGCCATTAGGTTCGTTTAAATATTTAAATCCCTCTTCAAAAAGGTCACAATATTGAGTGGTGCAATACTATTTTCGCGCTACACAATTTTAAATATTACCAACATTTCATAAACGTATCTGACGGGGAAAATATATCATTATAACGCACTCTTTGAAATAAATTTAGCATTATGAGGTAATAGATGCGAAGGAAGCAGGGTTAAGGACACGTGGTGACGTTACATTACATCTCGATGATCTATAACTGCATCTGGGGCCCGCTCGTTCCAAACACCATTGGCCGACAAATGCCAGAAAGGTCTAGCTATCTGCCCGCCAAAAAGAGAGAAAATACAGGGTATAACAGGAGGGATAGTATCGGGATAAAAGGTTGGAGATGGACGCCGGGGCAAAATATTGACAAGTTAATGGCACACGTCTATCTATATTCCACTTGTGAGCCCTCGTAAATAAACCCAACGCTCCACTTATTCTCGACTTATTACGGCTTTTTTCGGTGAGGCCGGTTATTGCTCCCGGTTCAGAAACCTCTCCTTCCAAAGCCTTCAATAGACGTTTCTCTTATTATTTGGGGTAGGCACATTGGAAAATGCTGGCAGAAATGACGGGACGGACGTAGGAGAAAATAAAGCATTTTCCTTCTTCAGAGCGAAGAAAAAAAAAGTTCTCTAATAACACCCATCAATTACTTTTGCTCACTCTCGTCTGGGTCGTTAAAGTCTAGTGCATTGCCAAATGGTTTCCCGGGCCCAAATTGACCGCGGTGCACAGAATATTCGCTCGGAATGACCGCGGTGATTACGTGTTTGTAGCCCGATGGGAGTGTCCAAGCCACATTCATTAGCCTGACCAGAAGGATAAACGGGTTAGCAAAAGTTATTAGGGCATTGCATGGACTGGATTGTACTGCAAAAGCAGGTAACGTGGGCGCAATGTGAAATAATGCCTCGAGTGCTCCTCTGAATAAATGAGAGTTCCTCAAAAATAGGAAAAAATCTTTTAATGAAATCTAAAAAAAATAACGAATTTTGGAAAGAGTGAAGAAGATAAATACATTCTTATATAAGAGCATAAATATTTTTTTAGTCCTCTAAATAAAATGAATGTTCCTTTAAAAGAGGAAAAAATCTTTTAATAAAATATTTTTAAAAAATAACAAATTTTAGAAAGAGTGAGGAAGATAAATATATATTTACCTGAGCTCTATGCACACCGAGCCACTTCTTACAAGGAGACAGCACGTGACGGATGTTAAAGACGACGGAAAAGCAATTTTTTTATAAAAGTGGATAGAGAAAGCAAGGAAGAAGTCACGGCTTTCTCTCTTATACGTATCGGTAAGGAAATTGCCTCTGTAGTATTTCGTCCCACTCAAATATTTTGTATTGAACAGTGGTGGTGTGCATGAATTGCTTGAGTTAATTTTTAGGTGGCGTGGGTTCGAGGCACTCGAGTAAATGTTTTCAATTGGATATGTTTCTGTAACTAAGTAAGATGCCCAATTCCGTACAAATTCACAGGTAACGACTACATTTTTAGTATTGATCTATTTCCTGGATTTTCATCTCACGGGAGGATGTTGCAAACGATCCTATGTTTTGCCCAGAAGAAGACATCATAGGTGGAAGGTGTGTGAGTTAATTGTGTAATAAAAAGTGTAAGGTCAGGACGAAATACTATAGCGGAAATTTTCTCACTATGAGAGAGAATGCCATGACAATTTTCTTACTTTTCCTCTTCAGTTACAGAGTAAAATTTTTTTGTTAGCGTCCTTATCATCTGTCACGAGAGGACTCCATTTGTATTGAATGCAGTATTTATCAATGCAAATGAGCTAAGAGTCGTAGTTAAAATCTTATCATCATGCATTTTCTACATATTCCATAACCATAGAAAATAGCCACGTGGGTTTCGGGATGTACAATAAACCGCGAAAGTAAGTGAGAATCGTATGTGAAATAAAGCAATTCTATCTGAAGGGAGTCGAACCCGAGACCTCTGCATTAGGGATGGAGGACAACAGAGTGAGAAAAGCATAACCTGAGGAGTGAAGCTCAGAAGTGAGATCTCCATAACATCAGCCGATAATTTTTATTGTATATTTTTTAATTTTCAAGGTGTTCCACCGTGCAATAGTAGTTGTATTATTTCTAAGACCTCATTTGTCAGTGATCAAGGAATTTATGCACCAAGCATAACTCCCGCAGTGAGAATCATGTGACCAAATGGGAACAAGCATAAATTATATCCACCTTCGTAGAAGAACTTAACATTATTATCCGTACACCAAAGTATAATTTGTACTTTTTCCCCATTTTTTTTATTTTTGCGGAGCGTTTCAAAGTTATGATTCATTGTCAGAAACGACTGTTTGTTTATTCATTGATCGTTCAATCCTAAGATTGGTTGACTGCAGCCCTCCACCCTTCCCAATCTAATGCTAGTTCCCTTACCTCCTGGTATCTCTTTCAAAGTACTTTCCTCCTTATTTGGTCCATGAACTCATTCCTCGGTCTTTCTCTGGGGACTTTTCCCTCTATTTCACCTTCCATTATGTTCCTAAAAAACCCACTGAGTCTCAGGGTGTGTCAAATCCATCTGGTTCTTTGTCTCTGCATGGTGTTCCTAATGGCATTTTCTTTTTCTACTCTTCTGTACACTTCAATATTTCTTATTTTGTCCGTCCATTTTATCTTCAGCGTCCTCCTCCAGCACCAGATATCGAAGGCTTCTAGTCTTTTCTGGTCCGCTTTTCTAATGGTCCATGCTTCCAATCCATAGAGTGCTACTCTCCACACTAATGTTTTTACATGCTGTTTCCTGGTTTTTAGTCCTATCTTCTTTGAGCACAGATTTGTCATTTTCCAATTGTTGGTGTAATTTTTATTTAATAATTGATATGATAGTTGAATTGAGGTTGGGGGTGAATAAATACATACTTTGAAGAGGGAAGGCAGGGGACCATTGATTACGGGCTTTTGAGATGCGAAAGCTAATTACTTTACAAAGAACTTTTATTGAAGGAAATTTTTAATGGGTTATTTCCAAAACATTTCATTTTTTATATCATACCATTTCCCATATCGCAAACCCTGAATCACTGTTCCCCTGCCTTCCCTCGCAAAAATTATTTTTTCTTCTCACCCAAAGTAACATTACTATGAAATCAATCAATCTATTCATAAATATTATATAAACAACTTAACCTGACGGTGCGGTTATGCTGATAAATGCGTCGTACAAATTAATAAACTTATTTTTTCTTCTCACCCCAAATCACGTTACTATGAAATCAATCAATAAATAAATATTATATAAACAACTTAACCTGACGGTGCGGTTATGCTGATATGCGGTTATGCTGATGCTAATGCGTCGTACAAATTAATTAACAGTAGAAAAGTTCAAAATATTCTTTGTAATATGAATACTAATAATTACCTGATTGCCAGCTGCCGGAACGACACATATATTCCATCGTGGGAATAGGATTCCATAGGATCCGTAAGCCAAGACAACCATTTAGTAAGCGATGCAGGAACATTGGATTAATTTATTGGTTTCATAAATAGCTTCATAACTTATGGAATAGAGTTATGAGCTTCGTAAGTCGCCAAGATGGCGGAAGCGTGAAGAACAACTTGGAGTTTTAATTACTTGATAAAATAGTTTTGAGACAAATGGGTAGTTTTTTTACTCTGACTGACTTATTACAATGAGCATGCGCAATTATACATAGGATAAATCATTATACATTTTATGTAGCGTAGGAAGATTAGATCAAACAATCGAAGCATTTAACTATTGGTTGATAAATTACGAAACTGGTAGATGCGTTCCTACAACCTGAATATTTTTATCCATGACTCTGTGAATCTCGATTATTTCATATTTATTTCATAGCTAATCGTTCCTGTAACCAGCCACTAGTCATCCTAACAGAGCAAAGAGCATTTAGAGATCTTTTTGGACAAAAGTTACCGCGATTCTCGGTATCCAGGATAAGCTTGTCTTGAAAGTCGAAGAATCCCAAGAAAACACACTCGAGAAATGAGGATAAAATTTTGGGGAAATTCTGAAAGATGGGGACACATGTCCATCGTAAAAACCGTTCGGTCCATAAGTTCGTATGCTTCAAGTGAGACAAATAAAATCTGAATTGCTCCGATGGTCTTTAAATTTACTCTCCCGTTCAAGAAGATGCGATTTTTTGCCACGGACGTAAAACAGAGGAGGAATGAACTCCGAAATTTTGGAAAATCTTCCAGGTTCTTTCGACTCATTACGACCGACATGTTCGCGCCGATAAGCAAACTTTTTTTATGGGATATGGAAGTTTACAAGTGGGCATAAACTCCTCTCTTCATTCGATGGCATCGGGAATCTATCAATATTTTTCCGTCTGTTTCGCCGTTGCATTTAAGTACTCAGCTCGCAAGTGATAACGTTTGACGTATTTTATTTTTTTCGTGAGAATCCAAAACTTTATATTAATCCATCCCTGTAAAAAACACCATTCCTTTTTGTAAACAAACATTTGATGCACGGAAATGTGATAAATTTGATGCATTGAACATTTCCGAATAATCTTTCATAAGAGTTTCAATCCCACGGCTATACCGCTGAAGCCGTCAATTCCTCTCTCCTATCATCTATTCCGTTTAATTTTTGGAATTTTTTCTTTGCCTATGGATTTTTTATTTGAGCTATGTACATAAACTCTTCGTGTTTCTCGAGGAACCCTTCCTTCTTTTCCTCCTAAAAGTATGCCAATGCGAGTATAATTCTCCTCTTTCTCATTTGTCGTGAGATATTTCATTTGAAAATAAACTCTTCCGCATCTCTGAATCTTCCTTAATTTTTCATTTTGTAAGTGTAAGTATTTATTATATTGTACACTTCCCAAAAACAGGAGGTGACACATTTTTAAATTCTAAAATGTCTCTTTATAACTCATCACGATGATCGTTTTAGAATTATATATTTATTTACTTTTCAATGGATATAGTAGACTTCATTTATAGTAAATGAGAGGTTTTTGGGTTTCCGACTTCGGTGCTACATCTCCATCAGTTCCAGAGTAATAGTTTGCAGATATTATATGCCACTATGAAAGACCTCCCCAAGCATTGCTATTGAATACATAATCTGCAATGAGATTTAAAATAGTGTTACGGCTATTTAATGTGTGAAAACTGTTTAAATCCCATATTATCAAATCTGTTCAGATCGAATGGTACTTGAGGCGAAGCTTAAATTCCATTCCCCCTTATTTTAGGCACTAAACTTTATCGAAATGAGTTGTTTTTTGGCTTCATCTATTTACGCAGTGTTTTACAACTAATACGGCAGCATGTCTGCACTTTAATTACCATTCGTCAAAGTAAAAAAGCGAAACTCAGTTACGGAACTTTCATCCCAGATAAGAGCTGAGTTATGAATTATTCTACGTCTTGTACACGGAAAACCGTCGTGGCTAACATATTCACGCGCATTTTTTGTGCGTGGGATGATGCCCGTCACCCGGGAGACGTGGTACACGAGTGCACGCTTGTCTACTCACACTAACAGTGATACGTCCGCTTGAAAGCACCGATTTTTTTCCTACGCGGACATGAATCAGGGACCTACAGTGGAAGGAATGTTTTCCAAGTAAAAAGCATATAGGTGTATATACATGTGTTTCACGACACCACTTGCCAGCCACGGGAAGCCAACTTTCCGCGCTCCGATTGTGTCCCCTCCAGGTCCGAAGCACCCGGTTCAGCTGCGGTAGACAGTTCTAATTGTCATTTTTTATGACCAGCATTAGTCCGTTAGTTTTTATTTCACTGGCTTTGAATCTAAAATATGGTTAAATGCGCTTTTACTTTTCGCTTAAACAATTCTTAAGTTGTGCGTTGGATGCGAATTCTGTGTTAAAACTTCATCCTATTGTGAAGAAATCCGCAAAGAGACGCTTAGTAGGCAGCCGTTCTAGTGATACGGCTATCGAATTGCAATTACTTAGAAGATACGTTTTATATAGTATAATATACTTGGATTTTCTGTATGTTCATTTTTCAGGTAACAATTTGAGGTAATAACTTTGACGAAAACTTTTATTAAGAATGAATAAGCGCAATTTCATTAATAACTTCATTAATTATGAACTTAGCGCAAGGGACGGGAAGTTGTTACTGTAGATGGCGGTGGTCTGTCACTGTGGTCAGGAGTTGACGATAATGAACACAATGTACAGGTGTAGGACTATTCTTATTGAGAGAGCTAATTACTACTACTAGGAAGAAATCACGAGTTAATATCCCCTAGATTGGTCTGGATTCGCATGAAAGTAGGTATTAGGGGAGCTGTGATTGTGGCGTGCTATGCACCGGTGGATGGAGATAGTATTAGTGTAAAGAGAAGTTTTGGGAGAAACTGAGAGAGTTTTTGAATGAATGTGACCCTGGTCAGAGAATAATTGTACTAGGTGACATGAATGTCTGGGTTTATGTGAAACGGGATGCATCTGAAAGAGTGATTGGGCTATTTGGTGACCCTCGAGTGAATGATAATGGTGAAAACTTAGTAAGTGTGTGCTTGGAAAGAGGATTGTTTGTGTCGAATACATGTTTAAACATAAAAGAATACACATGTATACTTGGCAAAGGGGCGATTGTAAAAGCATGATTGATTTCGTTGCGTATGATGAGAGATTGAGGTAGTTAGTGTGGGACACGAAAATGACGAGGGGTGCTGAATGTGGATCAGACCACTATTTGATACTCTCCGAAGTGAATCTGGGTAGATATTGGGTGCCAAGAGAGAGTGTTGCACATAAGTAGTTGAGAGTAAAAGTGGAGAGGTTGCTGGGCAATAATGTAAGAATTCAGTATGGTTGCATGCTTGAGGATGCTCTGTCCTTGAAGCAGAGAAAGTGGGACGTGTATATTAGAAACGAGGATTTGAATGATGCGTGGGAGTGTTTGAAAGGAGTGATTGTGGAAAGTGCTGAAAGTGTATGTGGAAAAGGAGTGGTAGGAAAAATGAAAGGTGATGCTTAGTGGAATGAATGGAAAATTTCAGTCAGGGAAAAGAAAGAGACGTACAAGAATAGGATTCCTGCCAAATCTGAGGAAGAGTGTAATAAGGCAAATGTCATTTACAGTAAGAAAAAGAATGAATGCAAAATCGTTGTGACAAAGAGAGAATGAGAGCTAAAAAAGAATGCGGACGGATGAAGCTAGCAGGATGCAGAGTGATTTTGAAGACAGTAAAAAGTTATTTTGGAAGTGGGTAAAAAGGGCTATGACTGGTGAAGGCAAGGGAATAAATGCGGTAAAGAACAAAAGTGGAGAGATCGTGTGGGATGAGGGCAATATCAGGGACTGCTGGAGGGATTATTTTGAAGAATTATACAATAATGGTGCAGGCGCTGAGGATGAGCCTTACGAAGTAGTATGCGAGAATGTTATGATGGAAAAGGAGATCAGTGAGAATGAGGTCGTTACGGCATTGAGAGGATTGATAAAAGAGAAGACTGCAGGCGTAGATGGGATATCCAGTGAAATGTTGAAGTTTGGGTCATTTGTCGGCTGTGTGAACTACATAGGTAATTTATGCTTACAGGCCTCTGTTGTTACAGTGGATTTAAAGAATGCAATCATCATTCCATTGTACAAAGGAAAGGGAGGAAAGACCGAATATAATGATTATCTGGCCATTAGTTCATTGAGCATTCCGAGAAAAGTGTTCAGCAAAATTGTAATAGAAAGAGTGAGGAATCTTACTTCCGACAGAATATGGGGTGTGAAGTGCGGGTTTATGCCTGAGATAAGATGCAGTGACCAGCTTTTCGCGCTTCAGCAAGTGATAGAAAAATGTATGGGCGTCTGAAGGAAAGTATATTGAGCGTTTGTTGATTTAGAGAAGGCATATGACAGGGTAAATAATAAGAAGTTGTGGAAAGTTTTGAAGGACTGAGGAGTGAATGGGCAGTTGTTGAATGTTATGATGGCGATGTATGATGATAGAAAGGCAAGTGTGACAGTTAACTGGGTTCTTACCGATTGGTTTGTAATAAAACAGGGCTTATGTATGTATGTATGTAAATATGTAGTATACATTTAAGAATGAATTGAGTAACTGCGTTGGATTTCACGTCTGATTTATTTGCTACTATGTAACAAATCAATCTAACTCTACAAAAAAACTGCTACCATGTTGCAAATAAATTCAATGCTCTTAATTGGCACACAGGAGCAAATAATGGGATAATTACAGTTCCTCCATTTATTAATGTTTTACTTCGGAGGTGTCATGCTGCTTGCTAACATAGCTATATCTTTGCGTCAATCCTAAGCGAGAAATCTTTCGCTGTAAAGCGCTGCCGTATGTGTCTGTGAGTGGAAAAACTATGCTTATTTCCTGAAATATATAGAGACATCATCCAATAAAATTAACCAGCCACGGCGTATGCTCCAAATTTTGTCTAGCATAAAATGGTCGCCTAAAGAATTTGTGTAGTTGATTCCGAAATTTATGTTCTTGGCGTATTGTACACGAAATTGTCAATCCTTTGCCAGACATCAAGCTGACCGCATTATTAGTATTATTACTTCCAGAGAGTCTCATAGACCTCAATGAAACAGCAAGAAGACAATCCCATTATATACTTCGTAATGAGGGCAATTTTCTGAAGCCCTGTATGGATCTGGATTATGGAATGGAACTTTCAAGTTACTCAAAATCACGATTTGTGAACTGTTTCTCAGTTGTATTGTGTCAATCAATGTTGAATAACTATATTGGTTAAAATATTCTTTTCGTTTGCAGAGTCAAATGGCTTTTCTATAAGTATATTTTTTGTGGATGCTCCTGTTATAATGGTCTAGGAAGCTAGACTCTCAAACAATCGCAAATTATCTTTTAAACATCTCCAAGAAAAAATTTAAAACACTTCGTTCGTTTGGCTTACATTTGAAAAATCCATTGTTTCAATTAGCTACTGCGTGGGACCTTAAGAGCTCTTGAATTATAGATCCAATTTGATGGTGAAGCTTAACAGAGCACAATGCCAAAAATGCATCAAAACCCCTTTTTTTAATTTTTCCTTCCATAACATAGATATAATGAGAATTCGATCCTATTAAGATACTATTTCCTTTAAATTTTCATCACCACGGCCCCAGTCTAATTGATCTGCCTGTTCTTTAATTACGGAGATGACCGAGACCTTATTTGGGCATTTTACAATAACTGCGAAATTTGTGAATGGGAAGGTCGTTTGGGAATCGGAAGTGTGCAGAGAAACTCGTCAATCCGACATGACATTGAAGTTAGCTTCTGAATGAACGTTCTGTAAAATATTTATCAGTCATATCACGTTATCGTTCGATAATATGTTTATTTTTATTTCAGAATGTGTTTCTCGGCCGAGAAATCCTCATATAATTTTCTTTTCGGATTTTTCATTTCTTACGCAATAATAGCAGCAAAGTAGTAATTACTTGTAAGGGGTCTCATTCTTCTTCCGCTAATTCATCGGAATCTTACGGCATTGTACCCAAAAATGGCATATTTCCTTGATTAAAAATCTAATTTTTTCATATACTAGTGGTGTAAGTTATTTTATAGAAGAATTGCAGATAAATGTACGTTATGAGCGATTATTCTTGACATTAAGAGATGATGGACCCTATATGTCTTGGTAGACACAAGATTTTTTAAAATTACGTGGCCTCTATTTTATAATCCAACCTTCTTAACGATTGGCTCACTTTCGCCCACAGGATAGGGTTTTTTCCTAGTCTCCTGGCAAGGCGTCAATTTTACGACCCATTGTCCTTTCTTATATCCTTCCATCTCCTTCCTCCCAGAGAATCTTGAAGTGTTGGTATTCTCCCGGTCAAAATCATTGTCGCCCGTAAGCCTTCAGGCTAACGCAGGGTCATGTGATTTGCAGCACATGTTACGAGGACTTTAAGGTTAAAACGGCACCTTTATTACATCCCTCTACGAGTGTTTAATGCCTCTTCGCGCGATAAAGTAACTGAGAGTATCACTCCGAGTCCTTTCCAATAATAAGTACGTTTAATATTCCAATTTTTTATAATCTTATATCATTGCAGATTAAGCTGGAATCATTTCACGTTTAGTATAAAATATAGGAAGTGTTTTGACTCTTAAAATATTCAACCAGAGCTAATAAGACCGAGCATAAATGTTAGGCTGCTGTATATAACAATTTTTGCATTTCTGCCGAAAAAATCACGTGCTCCTGTCAAATCCGCTCCTTAGTAGGAGCTATTTACTTTTTGCACCCTTTCTTCCGGAAAAAATTTCTCGAGTACCCTTCTGGTCGCCTAGCACCATTCTACTATTTTTCCTTTAAGAATACTCCTCGAAAGTACAAATACTACCTCCCTTTCTCTCTGTAGAACTGCAAGTAAAAGTGAGAAGCCAGAAGTTTCCCGTCCCAATTCCGAGACCAGTATCCTGGATTCGGACACTGGAAACCTTGCTTTCGAGTTCCACGGTTTTGCTTGTTGTTGATAACGTCGCCATGTTTCTTCCACATGTCGGCTCCTCAGAGGTACGGGGAAGGAGAGAGAATATTTTTTTCGACTTTCCCAGCCCGTTTCTATGATAAAGTAAGGTCTTGCAGAAGATGTAGGCAGGAAAATTAATATCGAACGGACGGACTTGCCTGCCAATTCTTCTTACTCTCCAGGCCAGGGAACTTCTTTTGTTAACAAAGTTTCAAAGAAAAGACATGGATACATGAAAAAAAGCATTCCCTTTTGTTTCGAAGGAAAATGCCTTCTTAAGAACTAAGGACTTTTCTACCAGTGTTTTCAGCTTTGTCCAACGCTATTTATTACATTTTTCGACATTCAAAGATTTCAACTCGGTCTTCCTAAAGCCCCATTTAATCCTCTTTAACTCATTCTTTAATCCTTTTAACTTAACCCTTTCGCGCCTAGAGTTGGTTATAGCCGACGTGACTATCCCTACGCAAACGAACGAATGTTGGCTCTGGCCGACGGAGAAAAACCAACGCAAAAGACCTACTGTCTGTAAAAAAAAATGCAAGATACTTAAGGTTGAGATGCTTCACCGTCCAAGTGAGGAAACCGATTTCAATGCAGTAAACTTCATAAGAGAGTTTGTTTATGTTTACTTAGGATGATGTACTTTAAAAATCCCTGCCCGTTAGTATTTCCAGTGCTTAATTTTTCCTCGAAAAAGTATCCGTTTTTTGCGCGTAAAATCCAGTTGTCCAGCTTTGAGCGCTTGGGATACCCGTAATTTTTGTTTCAATAACTTGCAATTCTGTTATAAGAAAGCCAAGTTTATTCCTAACTGTTTGCAGAAAACAAATTGTTTATATCTCTAAAATTGAACTTGTTATTGTAGACAACGCAAACCTCTGCTAACTTCGAAACTAATGGCTCAATTGAAAATTCATTGAAACTGTTGTGTGCTCTATAATGTAAGTAATACGGGTACTTTAAGCTTAAAATCACTTAAAGTATTGCATTTTACTGATAACCGACGCGAGCTAAATGCATTTGAACAGCTCGAAATTTTAAAACGAAATGTTGACTCAGTTGTTAATCTTTTAAATGAATGCTTGCTGCCCGCCAATTCCCCTATCCTTTCCTCCTTTGTTGACTATTACCGTTCCCCTCACCCCACCATCCATCCCCCTCCCCCAACTGACCACTGCCTAATAGTAATAAGGGATTATTGTACATGCATCACCTGATGATGACGCTCAGACGTCAAACCCGGGCCGTGGTGGTGTGTGTTTTTCTGTGGTTTGTAAAAGTTTTCCTCACTTTATGAAATTGTTGCGATGGAATACCACAAAGTTTCCGAAGATTACGTTTTATTCTTAGGAGCGTCTATGTCTACCAAGGTGGTGGAAGAAAATGCAGTAGTTATTCAGCTTCACGGAATTCAACTTAATGAAAAGTAATGCCTACATTACACTGTTCATACATCTTATCTCTCTCTTTATGTTCTACGCAAGACGTTCGACAACTGAACTTACACGTTAATTAGGTTAGGAAGAATGAATATTATGTTTGACTTCTAACATTATTCTTCTCGAAGCCATTCTAAGAGCGTCATGAGGCCGGATCTGCAAAAAATTCTTTAGATATCTCAAACTACCTCATATGTCCTGAATAATGTCTTCCATCTCAGGATATGAATGGCAAAATTTATTCTTGTCATTGAAACCGGCAGTATAATAAATTTATGGCAGACAGATAATGCATGAAGTAAGTGCTCTTTTCTCGTGAAGTTCGTGCGTTGCGGTTCAATTAACTTCCTTAAAATTCAGTGTTTTTGACAATTTCATATCTCGGAAGGGAATTGAAGATTATAATCCAGTCTTTATATATTTTTTAAAATTGGAATCTCCTCATGAAATACTACGCTTAGATGACGAAACTGAATTAGATTTTTGGCCGTCGTTGTGCATGCCTCGAGGTTTTCGATACGCACGATAGAGTCAAGGTAATTACGAAACGTCGAATATAATGAAAATAGGACTGTGCTATTTAGGGAAACTCGTAAATTTAGTACAATATAGAGCCTGGCCGTGGTTGCCGAGATTTCGCCCACGACATTTCCGGGCGGAGGAATCGAAAAATTAATCGAATGTTGAGGTTAATTTTCGTGGAAAGACGTTTTAGTAGTACTTTTCTTGGTCAAGTGTTCCTCAAAATATGGAGAATAGGTATGGTTGCACAGTGAGTCTAAATACTGCATCTCCAGCTTGCCATTCGAGAGTACAGAAAAGAAGTGCGTGATCACAAGTTCCTCAAGCCTCTGCTGTGGCGATATCGTAAGTAGAGGCATGTTTACTTGAACAGGCAACCAATGGTCCCTCACAAATCAGACGTCCGAGGTGGATGGATGCTGTGACAGCCGATCGAATAGGTAACCTTCCGCTCGTTGTCTCACGTGGAACTCTATTTTACTGAAGGAACTCCATCTAAAACAATTCTGGACTCCATCTAAAAAATTCTGTATAGTTTCCTTATCATATTTCTACAGAATTTCTTAAAAAGTTCTGTAGATATACCTTAAAGTATTGAAACGCCACTTAACAGAACTCCCTACGACGTTCTGCAGAATACCTTAGGATGTTCTGCAGAATACCTTTGGACGTTCGGCAGAATTCCTTAGGATGTTGTGTGGAATTCCCTACGACGTTCTGCAGAATTCGAAACGGAGCAAGACCGCCCTGTTCCTTATCCATATAGAACCTTAGAAAAGGAACTGGGTCTATGGAAATCTTGTATATTTCCGTAGAGTTGCTGAAGTTCTACAGAACAGCTTGTAAGGAGTTATTTTGCTCTGTAGGTTCTCATGTTACGTACAGATCCTTAGAAAAGGAACTAGTTCTGAAGAAAAAGAGTAAATTTCTGTAGAATTCCTTACGTTCTACAGAACAGCTTCTATGGAATTTTTTAGCAGGGCTCTTACGTCCCCGAGGACGTCTCATCGGTTTCTTTTGACAGCGTTTTACTACCTATCTACATGATTTCTCTCTCTTTATGATCTACACAGGGCCTTAGACAACTTTCTTAGTTGTCTTTCTTAGCTTAGACAACTTAGACAACTCAACTTTCACATTATCTAGGATAGGAATAATATAAACATACTACGTTTAACCTCTAACATTATTCCTCTCCCATTCATAGAGCTTCACAAGGCCGGGCCTCCAAAAAATTAGTTAGAAATCTCAAACTACCTCATGTGTCCTGAATAATGTCTTCCATCCCAGGATAAGAATAGCAAAATTTATCCTTGTTATTGAAACTGGCAGTATTATACATTTTTGGCAGAGGAATAATGCATAGAGGAAGTGCTCTTCTTTTTTCAAGTCCGTGCTTTACCGTTTAATTTACTTCTTTAAATATCATTCATTTTGGGAATAAATGTTGCAAAAGGGTGGGAAAACCATAGTGAAATATAGAGAGTATGATGGGGTTAGTTGTGGACCAGTGGCAGCGTGTTCGACTGTGGTTTCAAGGGTGGCAGGGTGGAGATGGAATAATGAGACTGATGCGAGAAGTAAGAAGCTTGCCCTTTATTTCTTTCTTCTCTTCATCCTCCCTGAAGTTGTCTTTCCACATCTACTTAATCTTACTCTGCATGTTCTCTGGTATATTTTACCTTCCCGCGTATTTTATACAGATGATGTGAAATATTTTAGGCAGCATTTTGAACGAGATTTAACTCTAGAAACAAATATCACCTTTGTAAATTTTTTCAGATCTCGTATAGATTGTAAAAACCATAAATGAGAAATGGTTAAGAAAAGCACTGACAAAAAATGTCGCTACACGTTACTGAACTTATTGGTAATTAATTTATTACACATGATTTAGCTTTAGCTTGAAGGATTTGTTTTAGTCAGAAGGAAGTTTAAAAAAAACCTCAATTAGCAATGAATACTTATCAAGATTATACATATCGGTATCATCTGATCATCTGATCAGAGAAAGGTTTTTAATCAAATAACAGCCAGAGGGTGCCAGCCAGCCAGCGGCGAATTGGGAATGCCTTATTTCTGAGTTAATGTTAACTCATTTTGTTAGAGTTCATATCATCCTTTTAGGTCATCGAGGTGCATTTACGTGAGTAAGAAATTTAAAAGTGGTGCTTTCGATTACCCTACAGATTGCTAGGAAGAGAGAAGATGGCGATCAGAGAGAAGCTTAGTATAGTGATCTCCATTCTATTGGACCATAGCTGGAAATATTGCAAAACACTGTACTAACTGCTAGTGTGAGAATGCAAAGAAAATATTCGAATGAGAATCCGAATTTCACGAACCTAAAATTAATTGAAATGACCAAAAATGATCAAGAACCTCCACTTAATATATTTGGTAATTTTGAGATTATTTTTTTACAATTCTTTGCTAATAAAAACTTTTTAATAATTGAACATTAGTATTTTAATTTCTTGATAAGCACAAATATATAGTCCATCCATTGGTCTCTCAATCCTAAGATTGGTTAACTGCGAACCTTCCCTGTCTAATGCTAGTTCCCTTACCTCCTGGTGTCGTTACCTATGTACTGTCCTCTTTATTTGGTCCATGAACTTATTACTGAATCTTTCTTTAGATATTTTTCTATCCGTTTTACCTTCATAGATACCTATCTATTTTACCTTAATAGGCAGTTTGCTTGTTAGCATTCGTTTATAAATACGAATTATATTTAATATTGTATTAATCCTTTTATTTTGTCTGGATGTCTCGTGTTATAATTATTTCCTAACATAAAAGAGAAACATCTTTAAATGTTAATTGTGTCTCAGGGTATATCCAATCCATCTTGCTCTTACGTTCTTTATCGTGGTCCATATGGTCCTCTCCTCTTCTACCCATTTGTATACTTCATCATTTTTTATCTTTTATTTTTTATTTTTGTCTTCACCACCTCATGCAGCAGTAGGTTTCGAAGGCTCTAGTCTTATCTGGTCATCTTTTCTAATGGTTCATCCTTTCGATCCAAAGAGTGCTACGCTCCACACGATATTTTTTTACCAAATAAGCAGTAGACCGTATATGACGTAAATGAAGACAGCAATTCTTCCAATACGATTTCATTTTTGTAACTATTCGTTTGTAATATGTTGGTCATTTTTATCTCCAGGTGCAGCTTTTAAGGGCAATATGGCTTTCAAAAGCGTCACAAAAGCGTTGTAATTCCTACGTGGATGGACAAGTGCTTGAATCCCAGTGAAAATGGTGCCGGTCATTCAGTGAAAATAATAATCCTCTCGTTTAGGTCGGTCAAACTTGGGCCTTTGAAACATATAGAAATGGTCAAAGGAAGAGGATGTTGAAACATAATTCATTGAAATGCGAAATAAATATAAGGAGATCAGCAACTGCGCATTTTGCGGTATAATTTGAGCATTTTATTTAGCGGTTTCTCCCCCTTCAAATCAGTGTCAAATGATATCCTTGTTGAAGAAAATGGAAGGGAGGAAAGATGAGTTTTTATGAAAGACAACGTGATACAGACTTCATAAGACGAATAAATTCACTCGTTCATATGTAGGCTGGCAGAGAGAGTGCGTATTACACTGTGAAGGTATTATTCCTGTTTAATTTTGCCATTTATAAGCGTTAAATTTATTTTTTACTGCACATAAAAAGAGCTTGCAGAGAAACATTGCCGATTTGTGGACTCAGTTTCATTTTTACCATGTTTTCCCTCCAAAGAAAGTCGCTACTGAATCTTGCAAACCGTCTTTTTGATAATAAATTATGAAATTCAAGATCGGCAGAGTAGGTGGCTGGAGGATGTAACAAGGGGTCGAGGTTTTGCTTAAGAGTGTGATAGTGGGAAGGATGTGGGCAACCGGGGATTGGGAAGAATGAGAAGAGGCATCGTGAAGAGGATGAAAAAGAGTCGGTCGTATGCTGAAAAAGGATATGCTAGAGGACGATTGGCCCAGAATGAGTGTACAACCGGGAGGAGATTCTCTGATATCAAATATAACCTACCTTAACCGGCAGAACAGTATTTTTTTAAATAATCGTATGAATCCTTAAATTTCAGTCGTTAATTCCTTTATAACATTGATCAAATGGAAGGAGAAAATTAAAAAAGATGAAGTTAGCAGAATAGTAAAAGTGGAAAGGAAACTATTTGTACCGTAAGTAAAAGTAGAACCAGGTAGATGAATCTAATATGATGAATTGAGACACATGGTGAATTTAAGAGTACGAGTTTTTCACATAAAAACGTATGGAACTTCCATTTTTTTTATAGTATTTCGTAGTCAGAATAAGGTCTCAAATTTTTAATTTGTATTAATCCTTTTATTTTGTTTGGATGTGTCGTGTTATAATTATTTCCTAGCATAAATAACTATATGATAATTATTTAATAATTCAAAGGGTCCTTGGGTTATATCGCTATAAATTCCTTGCATTATATCGCAAATTGTTAATACGCCGATCAATTCCCAGGACGTTAAAGGGATTGACTGAAGGCAGTCTTATGACCGTCCAGTAGACTTCACACCTTTTACGGACTGTTTTGATAGGGAGCGAAAGAGCTACTAACTAAAACATTTTGCCGATTAATAAGCTAATCATCACGTTTATTTTTTAGATATTAAGTAAAATGTGTTTTCATCGAAGCATCGCTTTGGCTTTAAAAAATGAAAAGTGTCCGAAGAAAATGCAATTGATGGGTTTGCTTGATAAAGTTGCAAATATCGGCATTGATTGTAGTAAATTTGAAAATATTGCCATTTTTGCCTTAAAATATTTACAATGCGCAATTAAGGCTCTAGAAATTTGGGGGAAAAATTAGCCGCCTTTTAGATCGGTATTGTATTTTTAGGCTATTATATATCACATTTTTCTTAATCATGAAATTTATAGCATTACAGAATTAAGAAATTAAGAGGAAGCTGGCAAAATTACCCTTTTTTGGAGCTCAAAAAATTACTGGAAGACTGCCTTCTCGACTCCCCATCTATTACACGCAGAAATTTCGTGGTGAACTCCTTTTATCTGGCGCATGGCCGAAAAATTCGGTTATCCAGGAATAAGATTTTAATTTAGAGAAAAACGGTTCCAAATTCCTCTCGTCGTTTACTCAGCTCTTTTTCTTTCCTAATCTGTGATCGCATCAAGCAAGTCAGTGTAACGCTTGGTTAGAATTGAGCTTAGTTAAAGTTGGGATCATACCTTGTTTCTTAAATTGATTCGTGTTATTAATTTTTGAAATTCTTTGAAAAAGAAAAATATTTAAGATAAATAATAAAGACTCAAATCTTATTGCAATATTTCTGCTTTCCTCAGTTATGATACGACGGAATCACTTTGCACAATCAATAGTGCACATCCATTTTTCTTTATTCATGATCACCATTCCATTTTAATCAGCAAAAGAGTATAAATTAAAGATTTTGAGTGCTGTTATTGAAGATAGAATGCTTGTATCATGAGCAAAAATAAAGAAGAGTTGAATGAGATAAAGGGTGGTTGGATGTTTGTTGGGCTGAAATGAGAAATGGAAACAGAAAGACGCACATAAATGTCCGCATGGTGATTAGAAATATTTATCAGCTCAACCTTACTGGTACAATAGTATTATTTATTGTTATTTGAGACCTAAAAACTTAAGGTTAATTACATGAATAAGGGATAAATTTCAAATTTTTGTAAGAATCTTTCCACATAACTAATTAGACAACTATAAATAATGGCAGTCCAAAACCGGGAAACCTAACGTCACATCTATCTTGAACGAGAATGAATTTTTTTCTACAACTAGCTACAGTGGACTGATTAGCTGATTACCAATGCAATTGAGAGGTAATGTTTTAATGCCTCTGTTAATATAGACACGAAGAAGGTTATCAGCAGCACTGACAGAAAATAAAGGAGTAAGTCAAGTCTGTTGCATACTTCCAGAAATTTTTTAAACCTACCTATATCATGTGGTAAATCAATAGGAATAATTATATGAACATGGAATAAAGGTAACCACAAATGGATGATTAAATGTGTTCTTTATGCCACCAGACAACTGACAGAAAATGAATTACCGAAGGGAGTATATATGTATGTCCGTCTTTAGAGCGCTTGCTTGCGCTTTACGGCATCCAATTTCCAGGCCTCTCTGTTTGCCCAATCTCCTTCTAGCAGGTTTCTCTCCGCCATGGCTTTGGCTATTCCGCTTCTCCATGAGTTAGGTGGCCTTCCTCTCTTTCTCCTTTCATAGGGTTTCCACTCCATGATGGTGCGGGGCAGTCTTTCTTTGAGCATCCTCTGAACATGTCCGTACCACAGCAGTTGTTTTGACTTGATTGACTGGAACCGAAGGGAGTAGTTTTATCCAAAAATTAGCAGATAAGTATGACTAATATTGCCATCGCGTAAAAAAGGTGATGGTATGTATGAGAAAACATCCTTTTAACGCAAAAACATATAATATTATCATAAATGGCCAAATTCCAGAGCAGGCATCCAAATTCAAACGCCTTCGGTGCAAAATATCTATCATGGACGATCAAGGTGTTGAAAACAAAATTCACACATTATAGCATACATGCGGAACAGTCTATTGAACTCCAAAATATGAAACAAGAAAAGACACCAAATTAAATTTTTTTTTAAAGATTGCTGATCAAATGGTATTTTATGGGAACGAGACGTGGGTAATCTAAAAGGGAGACAGAAATAAAATCGAATCAGCTGAAATGAAGTTTCTGGAAATAGTAAAAGGTTGCACATTACAAGATAGAATCCGCACTTACATTATTAGACAATATTTGAGAACTTTTTAATTGGAAGATAAAATAAATTAAACAAATGGTAAAAACATGGAGGAAGAATGCAGCAGGATCGTCTTACCAGAATTGCTTCGGAGTGCAAGCCTAGAGGACAACAAAGCTTTGGACGCCGGGGTTAAGGGGGCCTTGGCTTGACTGTGTGATTCAAGGCCAATACTACGGTACACATTTTTATTATTTCAGGTTAAAAAATCCTGCTTTCACTGATGAATTGGGTTACCTATAAAAAAAACAAAATTCAGAAACCAAACATGCTGATTATTCCACGAATGCATTTTAAATGACCACGTGTGTCCAACCATGGAAGCCGACTGCAGAACCATTTGCGTGGAATTACTGCATCTTGAGTTTAAATATGGCATAAATTGAAAGAAAATTTAATAAATATGTGGAAAATAGTCTATATTTTATTTTTATTCAATTTTTAATGACATTTTTCTTCTAATAAACAACAATAATTTAAGGCTTGAATACCGTATGTCACTGAAAAATCGTCGCAGACTTTATGCCAATTTTTTTCGCTAAAAAGTATGATGCGACCATTATGAGGGGAAATAAAATTGTGAGAGGCATGTTGGTGTACGTGCATTGTTCAATAAAACATTTTTATTTTATTTATTATGATTTTTCATAATAAATCGCTATATATTGCAGGTGAATGATGTTTAAATGCGATAGTACAGTTATTTCATTGTAAACGTTAATAAATAAAAATTGAAAATTCATGAGACAAAAGTGTACCCAACTAGCCCCGGTCTCCCCTACTCTGTATTTGTGAATGGCGGGTAGAAATTTACGTCAGGTAGAGTGAAAAATTAGACAAATATTTCCTTTTAGAGCTAGTTTCGTGACGAACAGAATTAACATGCGACGATTATGCGATGGAAACTTGTGAACCAATTTTTGGACTGAAAATGTAGGGTGTGACAATCATTCGATGGTGACGATTATGCGCTGAAATATGGTATGTTTCTTGCTCAAAATGACGTTTTTCTGCAGTAATTTGAGCAATCTCCTAAAGAGCCCATGTTAAAATTTCAACTTTCAAGGCTGAATTACAATTAAACCCGCATGGAAAACGAATTTTCTTTTCATCTAAGTACATCAAACTTCCTTCAAAGATACTACATTACAGTTTTCGGAAAATATGGAATTAATAGAGGCACTTGTTTTTGGCAAAGCGCGAAATCGCGAATTTTTTACGACATTTTACTGATTTAGCTCAAAACGCAAATTTTTGTGCAAAATCGCTAAATATTCGACGAAATTGTGTCGAATCACATCATTATGGAGTTAACGGCGGTAATTTGATTCGAGTTATGGCAATATGTAACACATGAAAGCCATTGTATCTCTGTTTTTCTCAGACTGATTTGAGGATTATGTACATAGTTTAGGCCCTGCTTATTAAAGTGGCAGGGTAAATGTTTTCCAAACATTCATACTTTGATGTGCGTGTTTTCATCAGATGTATTATTTTCATGTTTATTGCAGATATATAAAAATAGAAGATGGTACTTCACTGTAAAGGTGCTATGAATTATCTTTGGCTTTAGCTTTTATTGCTGGAAATTGGACATAAAAATTATTGACTAAATAAAATATAAATAGCAAAAAATCTACCGAGATAACATTTTAAAAATGACGAAATGTAGTAAAAAATTTCAACACACATAGATGCCTCTAGGAATCTACATAGATCTAAATCTACATAATACCGTGCGAGCTGCCGCATGTGCGTGTGGCAGGGGGAGTTAGTTCACCAGCCCCCCCTCTTCCTAAGTGAATTTAAGGTCATCCCAACCCCCTCTCCCAAAAATGTCTTACGTAATCCTTGAATGACCCTCTAGAAGTCCGACTAGAGTAATCTAGGGAGTAGATTACAAAGTGTCCGTGTTCGTTTGACGAAAGCCCTTACACCCTCCACCTCCTACGACTTTGTCGCCGAGGCAGCGGGACGAGTACCACTGGGGCAAACAAATTCGTGACCGCACGGTTCGCTCCCATAGTGTCCAAAAATCGTTAAATTATTAGCGAACAAAGGTCTACCGTTTTGAAGATTGCGACCTCGAAAATGAGTAATGATGGAAGCTGTTTACGTAACGTATAGAAGGACGATGTCGCCAGAGGTTAATTTTCTCTGATTTTCACATTTTTGGCTGAGAAATGAGTTATTGTTCGCCAAAGTTCAGGTAAGTGTCCTCTTTGAACCAGAATGAAAAAATATTGATTTCGCATCATCTTACGAAATAATATCTCTCCAACCAAATAAATAAAACCTATAGTCGTTATCTTTAATAGTTAACTCGTAGCTGAGTGATACATAGACACGGGTAGAGTGAAATGGAGGCCTGGACGGTCGGCCAGAACCCCCTTCGACTGTCACTACCATTACGCTTTAATCCCTCTAAAAGTTGTGAGACAATATGAGTACACTCGTAGCAGTTTTTAACAAAGCGTGCAGCTTTTCTTTGTAGTTTTTCAATTTTTTTGTTAAATCCTTATGACCAGGGTCCCAAATTCTCGCGGCGTATTCGAGGTGTGGCCTAACCAGAGTAAAGTAGCCTCTCTCTTTTACTTTTTCATCCGAGGACCCTCCTATTATACGCTTAACAAAATCTAGTTTTTTTTTTTTAAATGATGTACCGCATATGTTTTGCATGTGTGTTCCCCACGATACAACAGAAGTTAAAGTTATTCCAAGTTATTTTACTGTATCTGTAGATTTTATGTGTACTCCACCCACAGTATAGGTAAGGCAATTGTGTGATGAGGAATTAGTGATATTGAGGTCAGAGCCGCCTTGAGATGGTTTCCGAAACAGTCAATACGGCAAGTGGCTATGAAGTGAAGAAGCTCAGTGGAAATAAAAACTGAGAACAAAGCTGAGAGGTGAACTTTTCGCAAGATCACTTTCCCTGCGCCAGCCACTCCTTCGCCCACCAACCACCAGATGGAGGAATTGGAGCAGGGGAGGTTAAGAGAATGATAACGAGGAGGAAATTAGTGGGCAAGGAGGAGCGGAAGTTATTCTGGGGGTTGAGGGGAGCTGTGGAAAGGTGAACTCTCTCGACAGAGGAAGATTATTGAAATTTCGTCCCAACGTGGGTTCGCGTTTCCCCTCGACAATTCCCTTGAATGAACTCTGGAAGAGACTAGACCCCCCGCACCCCCCTCTTCACTCCCCGTACAGCCGCACACCTCTTCCCCAACCTTTTTCCAGCCCCTTCATATCCTTACGCAGACTCCTGATTTGGTTATAACATGCCCGCTTGAGAAATTGAGGAGAGTGGAGGGGGGGAGGGGAGAGAGAGACACTTTCCCATTCATCCGCCGTCTTCCTCACTGACGTCTTCCTTTCCCCTTGTGTACTCCTCCAACCTCCTCTCCCTCTAATTTGAGGCTGATATTTCCCATTGATGCCCTCTTGTTTTCCCCGTGTTGTCAAATTTCCTGAACGCATGGCTTCCGTCTTTTCTCGCATGCTGAACCCAGCGAAACTCAGGCATTCTTGCGCTCCTGTTGGCCTGTGTACTCCGCCGGGAAAAGTGGCGCGGCAAAAAACTCGTTCACCCCCACTTGCTCTGGCAGTAGCAAATGTAAGCTGTCAATCATGTGTGAGTACTGTAATTTGCTCACTCAACCGTGTTGACAATGGAAGCAAAAGTAAAGAAGTTCCAAAATTTGGTCACAGGCTGCACTGCACACTAAAAAGGCACATGTATTGGTTCTACAGTAAACTCCCGTTTATTCGAAGTGATCGGGATGGTGGCCGGTTCGGATAATGAAAATTTCGGATAAACCGAAGTCCCACGTGAAACACCCCGAATTGCATCAATACTGCGAAATATTATCGTAAAACGTGCGTACATAAAATGCTATTAATATGGTTGTGAACAAGCCTACGCACATGTCTTTGATTGAAAAATTTTTGTTGACGAGTTAAAAAGGCGCCAAAGTATGATTGAAAAGTCAAATATTTTAAATGCTGAATAGAAAAGCTCGTTTATTTTGCGTTCACACAGAAAAAATCCACCTCATTTGGCATTGGGAAAAAACAGGAATTTTAATTATGAAAAAATAAACTACAAAATTATTAAAAAATACAAGAGATAACACAAAGATACGGAAAGTTAGATAAATTAATAACCTATTATCGTCTTATTTAAAGATCTTTTTTAATTTGCACCTGAAGTAGATGACGCTAAACTCACTACATACGATATATCGCAGCAAGCGACGTAGGCTTGAGCTGAAGCTCTATTCAAGTTAGCGTTCGTTCGTATGTTTGCATTCCGTGCGATCCATCCGTCCGTCCGTCGGAATGAGCGGGTGCATGTGCAAGATTGGTACGCGTTACGGTCGGACGGACGGATGGATCGTGCGGAGCGTGAAAATGCGAACGATCGTTGACTTGAATAGCGCCACTGCGTAATTTACGTGGTTGATAGAGTATGTAAATATATGAAGAGGTGTTACCACCAAATAATTAACGGGTCGCCATGCTATTCATTGGATGAAGATCGGGTAGGGGCAGTTGGAAAATTTTGTTCGGATAAAGCGGATTTCGGATAAACGCGATTCGGATAAACGGGAGTTTACTGTATTTCATTATATTTTTTGCAATTTCATTTCTCCTTAATTAAAATATATATATTTATTGTTCAAGGACTTTGCATTCTTTGGAACATAGCCCAATATATCAAAATACTTTCTATGGCAACAAAAAAAAAATTAAATTATAAATATTCAATAAGCATATGGTACATGTGTATTCATAGAAATAAAAAATCGTACATGCATGTATACAATTATATTCACTATTAGTATAATGCTTTTATAAAGATTGAGAGAGATATTTATATAAATTAAGAAATAAAATATGCAATGAAGACCATACAGCGCTACAATTATATTTTTATACAGAAATGATAACATCTCCGATTTAAATTTATGTATAATATTTGATTTAATGATATTGTGAGGAATGCCATCACATATTCTTTAACCGAAATTTTTTTGTGGATAGCTGATACAAATACGCATCAGTTCTAAACCTATAGGTGGTACGAATATGAGTAAGATGGACACTATGATAGATAAATAAATATTATATCTGTATAGCGCATTGTACTTTTAGAGATTAACTTGATTATTGCTGACTTCCATTTGAATCTACCTCAACCGGTAGATTTATGAGTGAATAAGTTGTCAAACTGACTCTTTGAAAGTCCTTCATTTGCCTAATTCTCGAACCGTGAACAAAAAACAGTTTACCATTTTAAAAAAATATGGGAGTTATGCCAAGATGGCTGCGGGATGGCCGTCCAATTTTTTACTGTCAAAAAACTTTAAGGGCGTTATTTAATTCCTCCGATAGGACTACTCATTCTTTGTTAACCTCTGGTAGGGGAAAAAAGCCCTCAAAAAATTAGGTCCATGTTTTATCCATTTTTGAAAATTCAACCCATAGTGTCGAAATTTTTATTTTCCCCGATTTTCTATCCCCTTGCCTTAATCGATTCCTTCCTGGCGTTCGACACAGTTAAGTTCCCTCAAAAAATAAATTTCCTTTTCATTCATTTCCCCCAGCCAAACCCCTCTCATGATCACTCTTTCACGGCTTTTTGCCAAAATTTTTCTATGGGCATGCGAAGTGGAAGGCGCTCATTTTATCGGTGCCCAGCTGGGGGAGCTGGCTTAAACATTTTCATTTCTACTTTGACCCTTCTGTTCTCCTACGGCCGAAATTTCATTATCCTCTTTGATCCTCTTCCTCGTCTGAAAGTTTCATCCGAATCCTTGAAGCACTCGACACCTTTCCTCCAATGCTTTCAAAGATACGAGATTTTACAAGATCATCGTTTCGTTCCTTGACTCGATGTTCTGACATTACTTACGCCATGCTTCCCGCAAGTCTTTGCATTCTCTCCTCTGCCCAGCTTTGTTTTCATACTTGCACGTGCTTTGCAGTAGTGGGCGTATTTGATTGCAACAGTACAATTCTGATTCTTAATACAGTAAACTCCCGTTTATCCGAATCGCGTTTATCCGAAATCCGCTTTATCCGAACAAAATTTTCCAACTGCCCATACCCGATCTTCATCCAATGAATAGCATGGCGACCCGTTAATTATTTGGTGGTAACACCTCTTCATATATTTACATACTCTATCAACCACGTAAATTACGCAGTGGCGCTATTCAAGTCAACGATCGTTCGCATTTTCACGCTCCGCACGATCCATCCGTCCGTCCGACCGTAACGCGTACCAATCTTGCACATGCACCCGCTCATTCCGACGGACGGACGGATTGATCGCACGGAATGCAAACATACGAACGAACGCTAACTTGAATAGAGCTTCAGCTCAAGCCTACGTCGCTTGCTGCGATATATCGTATGTAGTGAGTTTAGCGTCATCTACTTCAGGCGCAAATTAAAAAAGATCTTTAAATAAGACGATAATAGGTTATTAATTTATCTAACTTTCTGTATCTTTGTGTTATCTCTTGTATTTTTTAATAATTTTGTAGTCTATTTTTTCATAATTAAAATTCCTGTTTTTTCCCAATGCCAAATGAGGTGGATTTTTTCTGTGTGAACGCAAAATAAACGAGCTTTTCTATTCAGCATTTAAAATATTTGACTTTTCAATCATACTTTGGCGCCTTTTTAACTCGTCAACAAAAATTTTTCAATGAAAGACATGTGCGTAGGCTTGTTCACAACCATATTAATAGCATTTTATGTACGCACGTTTACGATAATATTTCGCAGTATTGATGCAATTCGGGGTGTTTCACGTGGGACTTCGGTTTATCCGAAATTTTCATTATCCGAACCGGCCGCCGTCCCGATCATTTCGGATAAACGGGAGTTTACTGTACATTTTTCAGCGAATGCATACCTTGGTTGTTGATTATTATAGTTAATTCTATTTTACATCTTTGGCTGTACTGACTGAAGTCAAATTGCCGTACTATTTTTCATTTCTACGTTAAAAATTGACCTTAATCTTCACTGTAGTCATTTCCCCGATATTGCTCAACTGTTTACATGTTTTTCTGGCCCATTGACTCTTTTCAGATAATCTCGGGGGAAACTCTTTCTCCTAGTGAGACCTTTTATGTCCTGACCTCTCGTTTATTTGCATATTTGTGATAAGTCGGAAATTCTTGTATCGACAATAATCGTGGAGAATCGATATGTGTAGTATCGCCGTGAATTTCAAGTTCGTGTGTTGGCGGCTAAGGCCTTTCATTCTTTTTTGTCTCATTTTTCCCTTCCTATTATTGTAGTGTTGTGAAAAGGTCTTTCATTTGTCCACCAATTTGAACCTAGTCACCATTCATATTGTAATTCACCTTTTATATCAAAGCAGTATCCAAAATATTTTCCTAAATCATCTCCTTTCCTAACGGATAAAACGCCTTTACTGCATAAATCAGTCAAACATGTACTGGAATTTTGATGGAAATTGCATTCATTTTCTGTGATTTCTCGCGTACCATTTCTTTCGTGGTAAAAGTCACGACTTTTAAACACTTATTTTGAACGACTTCCTTAACTATCCACTAAAAATTTCAACGTTACTGTTTTACACCCCTAGAATGGTAACGGGCGAGTTACTAAAGACTTCGCCGGCGCTAATTTTTTTCTAATGTGTTCCGATGTGCTCTATGTTCAACCTCTTTAGTTGAATGCTCCCTATGCCTCCAGTTCTTTGGTAGGTTAAGTACTCTTATGGTTTTCCCTTATTCCCCATCTTCCATTTATATCCGCTCCCGTGGATCAATGCTTGACCTTATCAAGCAATTTCGATCCTTCAGTCAACCGATATCTTTCCTTCCCGTGAGGAAATGAGAGGAAATACGGACGTTTATGATATTTATCGAGTCCGGATGGGTTGGCATACTTCCGCCTTAGCGTGGGATGTGCGCTCAAGAGAAAGAGAAGGCGATATCATTGGAATTATATTGCGGTCGTGGGTGGTGAGTGGGTGGGAGAAGCATGGGGCGGAAGTTCTAAAAACCTTATCTGACAACGTTGAGACTAAATTTCCTTCATCGGCACTTCTCACATCCTGCCCTTTCCCTTTTTTCGATTGAAATTCGAGAACCTTTTTGATACACCTTTCCTTACGGTCTTAACTGAGATTTGTTTGAGTTCAAAGGTCCATTGAGCTCAGCCTCCTTTGATACTTCTGTCCAAAAAAAGACTTCCGCCGCCCTTTTGAGTATTGAAGCCGCATATAATTAGTTCCTAGAGAGATAAATAAAGGAGCACACTTGCGAAAACATATCATAGTGCATATAAGGCACAAACCATTGATGTGGTGGAGCTACGACATTTACAAGGCTCTATATGCTCCACAAATACGTATAAGGTTTTATACCAATTAATTTCTATGATACTATAGCATCGTGGTGGATGTAGAGGAAGACTAGCGAGGAAGCGCTTGAGATGGTAGGCGAGGAAAGGAAACTTCTTATTGAATTTCGAAATTGGCATAGTAGGTGGCTGGAGGAAGTAATAAGGGGTAATGGGTTGCTCAAGAATGTGGTAGAGGGAAGGATGTTGGGCAAGCGGGGAAGAGGAACAAAGAGAATAGGTTTCATGGACAGGATGAAGAAGGGTTGATCGTATGCTGAGGTTGAAAATAAAACATTATAGCGGGACAGGCCCCCTGAAAGTGTAGAAAACCGGGAGGAGAATCTCAGACAATAAACAAAACCTACCTTAAGCGGTAGAATAGATACTTAAAAAATGAATATAAGGAATAACTATACTAGTCTTTTATAGTCACAGATCTTGTCTTCTTTTTAATATTGCTCTTTTCAAGTATTCTCGTCGCGTGATTAGTATTTCTGACAACAGTTTCTCCGCTCTTCCTGGGGGCGTCTTCAGGTCCGTTGGACATTTTGTAATTATTTTTATTATTTATTTCTCGTTGTTATGTATTTCGTTGCTAGTTCATCTAGGACCATAGGGTGTCTCCATTGCCCGCTCCTCGCTGTGGTTTGACCACTCTCTCCCAGGTTGAGGCAAGTGGGTATCCATCCTCCCGATTGAAATTTGATGGATATTTAACCAGTTCTACTGCTTCTCTGATCTGCTTATGAAGGAGTCTATGAAATAAAATGTAGATGTGGTAAATCCTACATCGGCCAAACGGGGAGAGCAATTCAATGTAGAATTAAAGAGCACCAGAGGGCCACAGAAAAGAGGAGATTCAGCCTATCCGCAGTTGCAGAGCATGCGTGGTTCGAGACAGGACATCAGATTGCCTTTGACCAAGTAAGAGTACTCTCAAGGGAAAATCGTTATTTTCCCAGGCTGATCAGAGAAGCAGTAGAACTGGTTAAATATCCATCAAATTTCAATCGGGAGGATGGATACCCACTTGCCTCAACCTGGGAGAGAGTGGTCAAACCACAGCGAGGAGCGGGCAATGGAGACACCCTATGGTCCTAGATGAACTAGCAACGAAATACATAACAACGGGAAATAAATAATAACAGTAATTACAAAATGTCCAACGGACCTGAAGACGCCCCCAGGAAGAGGGGAGAAACTGTTGTTAGAAATACTAAACACGCGACGAGAATACCTGAAAAGAGCAATATTAACAAGTATATGAGTCGCTTAACAAGTATATGAAATAATAACAAGTATATGAAAGAAGTTTTTGAAATTCGGAAGCGAATTCACAATATAAAGGAAATACACGAAAATGCATGAGACGGTGAAAGTGAGACATATACTAAACTGTAGGAAGAAATCTCGTTTGAATTTAGGGTACTATGGCTGTAAACAATTGGTTTAAGAGTTTATTTCATCTTAAGCCTCGTAAATTCTTCAATCAGTAGAGCCGAGGCAATTTCCTTCTTCTTTTGGAAGGATAAATTGCTGAAGGGTTGCTCAAGAATGTGATAGAGGGAAGGATGTTCGGCAAGCGGCGAAGAGGAAGAAAGAAAATAGGTTTCATGGACAGGATTAGGAAGGGTTGATCGTATGCTGAAGTGAAAAAGGAAATATTATAGCAAGACAGGTCCCCTGAAAGTAGAGAAAACCGAGTGAAGAATCTCTGACATTTAACAAAACCTACATTCATCAGTAGAATACTTAAAACGAATAGTATCTTATGTGATACTATATCGTCTAACATGATTCAGTAAACTATTTTCCGTTAAATCCTTTGCTATTGAAAAACTACGAGTGTTTTGATTCTGTCATAAAGCTGTAGTAATCCATGGAGCTTAACTGATTGGTCAAGGGGATTCACTTGGGAGATGCTCTCGTCAACGCAATCTTGGTTTCGGGCGTTTATTATCCATTAACAAATTTTGAAGAAACTGGGAATAGCGATGGCTATACCTATAAGAAGTCATCCGCAAGTGAACATGGGTGCGGAATTCGAGTGAGGAGAGCTCATTCTCCTTGGCCGAGACTTTAACCCTATTCTTTTGATATTACGCCTAGTGCTTTAGCCAGGTTACTGAAAAAAGTCAAGAACGAGTTTTTTTACCTATCAGTTCGGCAAGTTACCTCTCTTATTTTATCGCTTTTTTCAGTCCTAGAGAAGTAGTGAGGTGTTATGATAATATTCTCAGTGCCAATCAGTAACACACAGTTCTAAATTTCTCAAGCAAGCTGAGACTAGCATGTAGCCTCCGAGTCTCTATGGGCTCCCAACTTAATCCCTGTAAAAGCTGAGAAACAATAAATGTGTGCTCATAGCAGTTCTTAACGAAGTGCGCAGATTTTCTCGGTATTCTGTTATTTTTTGGTTAAATCTTTATGACCAGGGTCCAAAGCGCTCGCTGCGTATTTAAAGTGTCGCGTAACCAGAGCACAATAGCATCTCTCTTTTACTTTTTCATCCGCGGGCCTTCCTATTATAAAGCTACCTTACCTACCTTATGGTGCCTATGTAGGCGGTCTGTTTCTTTATTTGTTTGCCAACTTGTTCTCACCCTTAATCATCACATCCCATGCACCGAGGTCTGTGTTGAGAGACTTGGAGATAAATATCCCGCTCAAGAGCATAACGAACATCGGAGTCGACAGCGAGCGCAAGATGATTCCACGCTAGCCACTTGTTCCGCGGCTGTTTTTGGGCGTTTGGTGCGGTCTCGGCTTAACCCTCTGCGGGTGAAAGGCGAGTTCCCTCACGAACAATGGAAGAATGGGTGTTTCGAAGTTACCGAGGGGGTAGAGGGCGGGGAAGTGCTAACTTGGTGGAAGATTTACATCCCTCGAAGACAACTTTCTTGAGAATAACGAATGGCTGCCAGGAATGGGTTAGCTCAAGCCTTTGTCATTTGCGTATGTGGAAATCCTCTCGGGGTTTTCTTGCCTCGGTGATTTAAGGAGGCCTTCCGCAGATGGCGAGGTAAGTGATTCCGTTTTGTTCCAACGAACCACTGTCAGTTCTAATGTCGAGAGCAGACTACGTGCATCTGATTGCGGAAATCTGAGCTGAATCTGTCGCGTGACAATCACGATAGTTGCATCTTGGCAAGGTTAAGGGTCAAATGCACATCGGCAGAAGCAATCGTCAGGCACAGTTTTTGCTTAAGTATCCACTGTTTTTAAATAAAATACAATCAAATATATAGTAAATTCTCAGGCTTCACTTGGTGGAACAACATTGCGATGGTTTGTAAATTGATTCACTTTGTAATATTCCACAATGGTTTTTATTATTCCGACCTAGGTTTCGACTCCAGTTAAGACCTTGATAATGACTTAACTTGAGTCGAAACCTAGGTCAAAATGATAAAAACCATTGTGGAATATCACAAAGTGAATTTATTTACAAATCATCACAATGAAATATGTTATATATGAACTTCTACCCGTATGTATGTTTCTGCATGAAATTTGAAAATTTTCTGTATGAAATGTGCATACTATTTTATAGCCTTCAACAAAGCGCTATTAAAAATTTAAAGAGGTTTTATGACTAGCTTGCGTTTTTTAATTGAAGTTGTGACTGCTGATGATAATTATAAGGTGACAAGAAAATGCAATTTGTATCAATTTTTTTTAACTAGTCTTCAAAACAAGTGATGAGCTTCTATTATTCTATCGACATTCTCATAAATATTTTTGTTTTCGAATCCTAAAGATTTTTCCGTAAATACATCGTAAATGTATTCAAGGTAATAGTTATAGTCTCATTTTTCTATTCATTGGCAGTGTTGAACGAATATTGACTCCATTTATCACTAATTAACATTTTACAGTCACATTACGTGATTTCACATGACTAATTCATATTTTCTCATTATATTTTCATAATATTTCAACGTAAAAAGATGATATTTATAGATGAATGATGATACGAATATTTATAATATGTTTTAATATGATACGATGATATTTAATATTATATATATTACATGATAATAATTTCTGATGAATGTACCCGAAAATCATGTGCTAGTTTTGGAGGCCAGAGTATAACATGGGCTGGGAAATAATGTATACGTGAAGATAGATTTGATGATAAATTTCCTTGTTAAAATTTGAAATGATTGTTCATACCATTGTAGATTCCCATGTGTGCATTTCTTGGACTTCCAGTCACTTCATCTCCAGCTTAAAGCCGCCAATAATAATCGCATATAACTATAAAGCGAATAGTAGAAAACAGAGTTTCTGCTGTGGGCGAAGTGACCCAAAAAATCAGTGACCTACCTCTTAATATTTTCTTCATTTTCCTTGACCGACTTGCATTTCTTCACTTCCATATTAAACTCTTCTTCATCTGTGTTTGCTTGTTCCTAACCTACCTGAATCATTCTATGGACTCATGTCTAAAAATTCTCTCGTCTGCCCTCACGTTTTTGATCAAGACGCCTCTCACGACCATGTAGCTGACCCATATAACCACATTTTTCTTGTAAGTTTCTCAGTTTAATCTACATGGATCATTTGTTTGCACGCGTAGTACCAAAACTTACAATCCCGTTCTCTAATGCGAAATCCATGTTTTTAACTCAGTTTAGATAATTTTATCATAAAAAAATGAATTGATTCATTGGATCAAATTTTTCTTCTTCTCATGTCTTCGCAGGTAAACTCTGTTCCCTCAAACATACTGCAAAGATGCATAACCACTCCTGCCTAAATATACACCCTTCCTTTGCAGACTCTTCCTGTTAAGACTCTATTAAGGTTCAAGAGGTGATTGATATGGTTTTTATTACGTTTCATCTAGGAAATGAACTTGGGAATTGAATTCACGGAAATGATATGTCCTCAATAAAATGTGCGACGTCCTATTCCCGTGTTATGAAGTCTTCTCCTTCATTCTCATTATAGCACAAATGCAGTCAACTTTCTTTCCATCCAAAATTTTACTGATAAGTAATTTTTTAACACCTGATATTTCTTTCATTTCAGGGACCTCGCCAACAACAATATTACGAGCCTGGATGAGACAGACTTCATTGGATTGCCCGACGTAGAAGACCTGTGAGTACTCTCTTTTTTGTATCTTTTTATTTTACTGGGTGTAATTAATATTAAGGAGACTGATGAAAAGAGAACAAATAATAGTTATCTCAGAATGAATGTGACATTACGTGTTATGGCTTAATGTCAAGTATTAAGGATGTAGATATTAATTATATATCACTAACCTACCTACTCTTTCCAGATTAAATAACCATATGATCATAAAGCAAACTATAAAAAGGTGTTAACTGTGAAACATTGTAAACAGGTCGTAGTATTGATACCAGTATTTCATTCAGAAGCTTTTATAACTAAAAATGCTCGCGACGAAAAAACTTTTTCATTGATCTCAAACTCCATAGCTTCCCTCGGGGATAATATATTCACTTTGGAACGCATCCGCCCAGGCTTTCGTTCGGCCACTGTCCGTTGAACATTTGAATGCAATTTCAAACCCCTGGGGGAGCATAAATATTGATAAACATGTGCTCTTGTGCCTCTATGGTGGGGCTCTCAACGTTATTTGTGTCTAATGAGCTCCTACTACTTGTTCAAACCATCTAAAGGAGATTAATGTTTGAAATTATAATGCGTGATTGGGATTAATGCGAAAAAGTTTCCAATTTGTAAAATTATTTCCGACTTTCAAAAATAAATACCAATATCACGCTGTTAAATTTGACTGAAGGCTACGTTTAACTCGGGTAGACTAGGCTACGCTCAATGATGAAAAGGCAAGCGCAGTTTTCTTGCGTAAATAATTAATTGTATGACATAATACTTGTGTATCCACCCTCATAAATCAAATTTTAAATGGTTTGTTTCCCTCTGATCGTGGTATGCTTGCATCGTAAAACTCATTAGCTGCAATATTGTTTTACTTTAACTATTCCGTGGTGTGAGATAAGCCACTAGAGAGCTATTCTAGTTTGATATGAAACCCGAGAGTAATCAAATTTCTTCTGATATGCTTAGCACGATTCATTGCGAGGTCTGTAAATTTTCATTCACTTTTAATACCGTGGCTCTAAAATCATTGCCTTTTAACATGTAAATAAGGCTTGGGTAAATATGAGACTACGGAGTAGTAATATTTTACTAAAATATCAGAAAGAATAGGTGATGATTAACTTTAACATTTTCAACACTCCCTACTTAAGAGAAACAAGCAGAAGACAAGTGAAAGGAAATCAGTTAAACAAAATCTGGAGTGAATCTGGAGTTGACTATAGTTGAGGAGCTAGGTGTTCCACTTGAGCGCGCGACAGAATCCATAATTCAGAGTACAAATGGTGTGTCATGCAATTTTGGAGTGCTACTTCGTTGATTTTTCTTTCAAACAATACATATGTATCTGTTTATATGAATGTATGCATTTGTACGACATTTGTAAATGATAAATAAAAATGTGGAATTAAATAGCTAGTAAAATTTCTGGTGGCGGACGGTGTCCAATGAAACTCTCGGAAAAAAAGAGGATACACATAACCGAGAAACAGCGTCTGATCAGTGTTTATTAAGAACCTTTTTTTTGTACGAAAAACGAGTTTACTCTTACCCAAGAGTTAGAAAGTCTACAGAAAGCACCTGAGACACCAACTAAAATTTCTCGTTAGTATAGACGAATTCGTGTAACCACTCACCCTTGTTCTACGACGTAGCAATGTCATTCTACTTTTTTTCTTTCGGTAAAGAAATGATGATTTTTTATCACTAAAAGTGATATCAGACAGTAATTCCATAATTAATGAAAAAGAGGCACTTTTATTGGTTATATTTCACAAAATAAAAGACTGCGAGTGATGTTACAATGTGACTGTGTCAATGTGATTGCCAAATTAAGCTATTTAGTTTTAACTGCTTAAAAATGCTACTCTCACTAATCGAACACCTTAGCCATGATGTAAAGCATTGCGGTTATTCGAAGATAATGCATTTGCGTGTCAAGTTCTTTTCAGCCATTCGAGCATCTCAGATAAGGCAGTCATTTTCTATAAACTCAAAAAATAACTAGGGGCACAATGTCCAATAGCATTCAATATTTTCGAAAGGTAGCTTTGATAAGTATTGTATTTGAAGAACATCATAACTGCTTAAAAAATACTGCTTTCGCGAGTTTTACTTATTTTTTAATTTAAATGCAATTTTTAATTCAAATGTAAATTTTAAGTTCTATTTGAAGAGACATGGCGTGGGAATATTGGGTTTTGTAGTCAATACCAGGCGAAGAATTACGCTGTTCTATAAACAGTCGCTATGATAATCGGTCAAGATATTTAGTTTTTTCAAGGTAAAATTGTCTTAAAAACACTGAGCATATTTTAAATAAGTGGAAATAAAATGATGGTGTAAAAAAATACGAGATATTTTCTACCAACGATGTAACATTTACAATTCAAAATTGGCAAAGCAACGAATGAGTTCTATTTACCCAAGACAACTTTATAAAATTGTTTTAATCTTTATAATGAAGGAGAATATTATTCCGTCATCTTTTACGACTAATTAATTGACGGGTGAGCATTTCAACTTAGTGAGCGTCAGTGAAATGTCAGTATTACCCGGATCATTTGAAAAAATTGTGAATTTTATTGAAAATTTGTCTTAAAATACTCCCCTAGCGCGTTTATTTATTTAAGTAGGTCGTTACAACTAGGGTATTGACCTGGTGGCAACGATCAAGAATATTACACTAGAAATAAAGTTGAATGAAGTCAAATTTAAGGTGACTGAACCCCTGCGTTAAATTGTTAATAAAAAAACCTCATGATCAAAAAATTTCCATGGATATATAGTCTCCATTGCACAAGAAGTGGCAGTTTTTAACAGGGAAAAGATCTATACCGAGCGAACAAGGTAGGCACTTTATTTGTAAATGAATGCCAGTATCATTTATTTATGTTGATTTTGGGTAGTCAAGGAGTTCCCATTCCCTTTATACCGAATCGAGTCGGATATGATGAGTGATGCTCGTCATACCAAAAACGAGAGTTCGGAGAGGCGTAGGTAATATGCGGTCTTAAGGCACGCGGGCGTCCCCACTAATGACTGCCCTTGTCTCTCTTAGGCCCACGTTGCGCCGTTCGTATTTCAAATCGTCTTTCGCTCGCCCGGCTCCGCGGTGGCAGCCAATCGCCTTTTTGGTGTCCCACCCACGAAGGGCCGAACGAGAGTCGACGCCACAGGTAGCGACACTCCGGGATGACGCTGGGGCAAGGCACGCACTTCTCTGCCCGCCCAAAATGATATATATTATCGGAGTGTATCCATGCATAAGAGCCCGCGGACTCACTGAGACGGTTATTTATGGCTTCGGCAAACAGATGGCGACGCTACCGTATCGACAGCATTACTCTCCGAAGCTATTTTTTATTCTTTATTCTTAGCATGCGTACCACGCATGAAAGCAAGCTTACGTTTGGAATAATATTTTACTTTGGAAGAATCAATTGGTAATAACCGTCGGATTATCACTGCTGGAATGAATTTGTATTACTTCTAAGCAACGGCGCAGAAGGATTATAAATTTACATGTATGTATGACCGACAGTTATTCTCAAATCGTTTAATTTTCAATATGAGCGGACATTCCATGCAAAGCACGTAAGGAAGCAAGTAATATTTTATTTGGAGGAGTTCAATAAAATAACCGTTGAATTATAATTGCAGGGAAAAATTTATATAAGGGAGTTGTTCGCGAACGAAAGGATTAGAGATGGGCAACATCGTTCAATACAATGACCGAGTCTTGAATCGGTCGTTCAATTTAAAGAATCGATTCTTGGATCTCGTTCTCGTTCAATTTTTTTCATTATAGTGGTTCATTGAAATAAATTTTAACTTTAATTTAAACATATAGTGAAACCTGTATTTAGCGGCCAACAGCAGGCCTTTGAAATAACTCCCGTTTCGCTATGCAGTGCTTCTGTAAGCATGCCTTAAAAACTACTGCTGACGAGAAAAAGTATATTTGTTGTTGAAACATGTACGACTTCTAAAAATGGTGAAAAACCTACAAAAAAGTTAGAGTCATATCACTCGCAATAAAAAAATGGTATACACCGCCGAAAATAACCGAGAAATCGAGTCTTTTAATTATACACCATCTTTTTGAGTGTATAAGAAATGCATCGAAGTATATAAAAAATGGAGGAGCTAACATCTGCTAATGCAAGTTTGGGTGGATGAAGTACAGCGCGTTCATCGAAATATTCGTAGGCTACTGTTCCTGAAAGTTGCGGAAGCATACGCCTAAAATGCAGCGAAAATCTTTTGGAACATTTTTTCAATGCTATTCTTTTGAAAAAGGTTTCTGCTCCGTCATTAATGGAACAAACTCAAAAATGTTAAAAAAATATTTCTTGTAAAATTTATAATTTTGATTAAATATTTGCCTCAGTAGGTTTGCAGATAAAGGAATTATGAATTTATTTATTCAAAGATCGAGGAAATTTTTTAGAAGTTTGCGAACAAACGCAAACGGACAAGATTTTAATAGTAAAGAATTCATTAATAGTAAAGAATTCCTTGAGTATAATTTGATTCTCAGGCCAGCGACTCCTCAAGGAATCACTGAATCCGAGTCCTCATCTGAATCTGAGTCCTAATCTGAATCCGAGTCCTCAACTGAATCTGAATCCTAATCTGAATCCGAGTCCTCAACTGAATCTGAATCCTAATCTGAATCCGAGTCCTTAACTGAATCTGAATCCGAATCCTAATCTGAATCCGAGTCCTTAACTGAAACTGAATCCTAATCCGAATCTGACTCCTCGAGGACTCATGAGTCCTCCCTCTCCGCGGGCTCTACGAGAACACAGGTCCCCCTCCCTCAGACTTCAAATTTCAAGAGTGGGGGGACTCGTTTCTTCCTGTCGTTCACTTGATTCTCTGCTTTGCCGAGTGGTGCGCCGATTTCCATTCCCAAACTTCCAAGGGTGGGGGGACTCGTGGCCTCGCCTATCAGTTAGTTCCCATCTTTGCCGGGTGTTGCGCCTATTTAAATTACGATTCGTAAGGAACGACGGTTCATTGCCGCGAACGACTCCGTTCGTCAACTCACTTCAAAGAGTCGTTCGAATTGATTCGTTCGTTCGCGACCGACCCATCTCTAGAAAGGATCCGAAGGAACGGGTTAACGGTAGAAGTGGGAATTTCGGTTCATTTTGTGGATTCGGTTCATGGGATTTGATTCGTGGCAATGATTCGGTTCTTTAAATCGTTCATAATGAACCAAATCCACGAGTGAATCTCGAATCCATGTGAACCTCGAATCCAACTGAATCTCGAATCCAACTGAATCTCGAATCTGTCGACTTACTGCATTTCAAATATTAGTGTGCGAAATAACAAACAAAAAGGTGAAATTTGATGCTCCAATTCGGAAACACAAGACATTTGACAAGGTGTTTCAAGGGTATTTAAAGGGTTCTTATTGAACGATTTGGATTTGGCGGATTCGGAGATTTGCTAGCAGAATCTTCCACACAAATCGTTCATATTGAACGATTTGGATTCAGCGGATTTGAATCTTCCATCAAATCGTTCATTTTGAACGATTCGAGTGGAAAGCGTAGATTCAATTCATTCGGTTCATGCCATTGAATCGTTCATTCTGAACGATTCATTCATGAACGACACACCTCTAGTTAACGGATTGAACGGTAGGATTGACTTCTATTGGAACGACCGTTCCTTTTGGTCTTTCGGTCCATCGTTCCTTTAGGTCTGTCTGTTCTACCAATCCAATTCGAATTTCTCTACCTAATTTGCAGGGTCTGAACTTTGCACGGGAACAAATGGAACACTCCCTTAGTCTCTGTTCTGTGTGCATTAGGTGTAAACATTTATTGCATTTTTCAGCCGTTAAATTCTTATCTTCCTATTATTCAATATTATCAAAAAGATAATTTCACACCAAAGACCACCCACTCGTGTTATTTTTCATTTAATATTAGCACCAGAATATATCTTATTATATCTTTCACATCTTCTTCCTCCGAATATCTCTAAAAATATCATTCATTTCCCAATATGGTGCGCACTCCATCTTTCCCTGTAATTTTCTTGGTATTTTTCAATGATTAAAAACAATGGAGGGAGTCATAAAAAATGGTGAAACAAGCGAAATAGGATGCATAAAATTTAAAAAATAAGCTTTAAATAGGAAGAAGCTAACAAAAGAGCAGCCGAAAAGCGTTAGTGCTCACTCAATGTATGGTGGCAGTGGAAAATTTTCATTTTCTTTTTTATGCAAAGGTGACCCTCTCCAACTGATGCTTTTGGGTCTTGATTTAACGGGAAAAAGACTTTCTGGACCAGAAATTGTCACACAGATCACTACGTGATGGGACTGAACGCAGACCACCACGCCATCCAGAGCAACTTTCATGGAAATAGTTTTATTTTTTCGCTTTCATGAAAATAGTTTTAAGATGATAAATGAAATCTATGTATATTTTCGTTGACTGAACACACCTTCTGGTCTAAATTGACGGCTACTTCAAGTTACGATTATTTCTCTAACATTACCGTGGAATACGAGGTATCCGAGTACTCGTGGTCCATTAAATCCAGCTGAACTGGCATTAAGATAGTAAGAATACGGAGATTTCAAGAGATATTTAGGCAATTGAAGACTTGGGTGAGAGAGAAGATGCTGATGAATTATGACAGGAAAAAAATAGATCTAATTAATGAGCCTGAGCTAGGATTGAATAAGATTCCCGAAGCGAACAAAGACCTGAAGCGGGAACTCTGTTTAAAAATAATGATTTTTCCTCGTTAAGCCGATATTTTATCGGTGTATCAGCAAATTACAACGATGTTTATCTAAGCTCATACATTCTTCATCCCTTTATCATCGTGTTAATTGGCTGTTGTAGTCAAAGATATCTTTTCATGAGTTGAATTTCAGGTGTAACATTTTTTGGAAAAGTAATACTTGAAATAAAATGTTGTTTTGTACTTCCCACACTGCTTAGCATTATAGTACAGTTTTATTCCATCATATCAAAAATATATTTTTCTTCCTTTGAGCAGCCCCGCGGAAAATGGGCTGGTATTGTAAACAGCTGGCTCATATCTAGAGAGATCTTTCTGTCAGACCTCAGCTTACACTATGCGGGCCAATTTTCCATTGATTGGTGCATCAGGTGACTCATTCATCCATTTCAGTTCCTACGTATTTGCAATTTACAAAGGTGATGAATACAGAAAAGGTTAATTTTTGGAAAAAACGATAACATGTAACGCAGATTCCAAATTACTACATCATCATTAGGCTGAAACTAGGTTAAAGACCATGATCAGTTAAATCATCAGATCAGATAAATTGTAAGGACGCTTGTGTACTTTATGACTGTACATTAGCTACCTCCATTCACCTACCTCCTCTACGTCTTTCGATGTTATAGTTCCACCACATCACGTCTGATGCTTCTTTATTTATTTTGCGGAGTAAATAAACGCAGAAAAAAATCGTCTTCAAATTTCTCCAAAAACCACTGAAATAATTCGGATACATAACCTGTTGACTTTAAGTTGTGGAATATAAAACGACTCAATCCATTTAAATCCTGATACACCCATATTTTTTTTATAGGTATTGTGTATAAATTTCTCTTTTGTCTTCCGTTATATTACGAAATGGCGGACACCGATATCCGGTACGACCTAACGACAATCGAAACGATAATTGGCCATCTCTGGAAATGCTACGGTAGGCTTCAGAATGTCGTGTGATTGTGAAGACTAGAATGAACCTAGGATGTGGGAGGTTCGGCTGAAAAAATTGAATGGTGGCGTGTGGCGAAGTGTTTTGCCCCGCGTTTTTTTCTGATGGCGTAATCTGAGACCCCCGCCCCGGTGACTGGCAGTGATTTACGCTCGTTATTGGGAGTAATAGGCGTGCCAAGATGGCCGAAGGTGTGAGATCAAGGCGAAAGTACCAGCCGTAATAAGGGCAGACAGCGAAAGCCCCCGAATGAAACTCCTGCGAATCGTGATTGGTTCCCGGCACAAGATGGCTGGACAGTGAAACCTTTCGCAAGCGCCAGTGCGTATTTTTAGAGCGGAAGAAATTCTTTCCATGCCGATGTCCAAATATATGTGTACGCTTCGGAATAAGTTTTGAGTGACGGCAGTGAGCCATCAAACGCGGGGAAGTTGGATGTCTAAAAATAGATGGCGTTATGTGCGCTTTTCGTTGCAATTCATCAGTTAAAACACGCTCATATTTGTTGCCATTATTTGTTAAGCGTCAATACTCACTTAATTGATCTTTAAATTGAATGAGAGGTGACATTACATCTCTTTTTGTAGCGTTGCTAAAGCTGTATTTCGGCTTTCATAATGTTTCAGATGTTTTTTCCCCTGTTATCTTATTTCATTTTGCAGTATTTGAAACCGAGGTTGAGTTATTTTACCAATTGAAATACTTAACAATCTCAGTTCATGTTAGCAGGTTAGCAATATCATATAGCCTTCTTTTATGTTTTCTTTAGAGATGGGCTAAGTCGATCCTTTTAGTGATTCAATCATTTTGATTCGAGTCACTTAAAAGATTCAATCAACTGATTCAATCATTTGATTCATTATGACTCGCAAGTCAGATTGATTAGATGAATCACGAGACTCACGTGAATCGAAAGACTCGAATGAATCAAGATTGAAGAGACTCAAAACACTTGAATGATGCTAATTGATGCCATCAATTTATTTCAATAATTGATTTCGAATAATTACTATCGTGCTTAGAAATTTAGGAAAATTTATATCCCTATTCCACAAATTTTGGATCCGCATTAAATTGGAGATTTCCAAGTACTATAGTCACGAGAATATTTAGAGAGGCAAAACTGTCACAGACTCTCAATTCAAGAAGAATAACGTCAAACTATGTACATGAAAGTTAAATCACTAGCTCAGACTACACAAATTAATGTGCATGAATGTTTTCTGACCTGCTGTAATGAATTCCATTCAATTAGGAGCTTTCAACTGAGCAGGTAATTGAAGTTCTTATCAAGTTTACCAACTGTAATGATGCGCTAATATTGTAAAAAGGGTTAAATTTCATCGTTTTTAAAATGAGCGCCTTGTCTCTAACTATGCTATACAAACTTAAACTCACTGACCAAATATTAATGGATTTATGCCCATGAAGATATCTCTCTGAGATTTCATGACTAGACATAACGGATAACGTACATGTGAATATGTTTTTCCACTTAATATCACATTCAATCACACGGCAGACGGAAACACAAATTATTTAATGATCGAATCATTTTCCCGAAATGAATCATGAGTCATTTGACTCACTTGGTGATTCAATCATTTTGAACGAATCGATCATGAACGACCAATCACTAGTTTTCTTTAAATTAACCCCATTTATGATATTAATCGGCAATCGGTGGCCAAATCGAATATTGGCCCAATTTAAATGGCCTACCGACGTAATCATTTGTTGATGCACATCATAGTGGAATAATTTTACTTATGAAACATTGATGAAAATTAATGAGCCATCATTTATTCTATCTTAACAATTGTTTAAGGGGAGTATTTTATTTTTGCCTTAGTTGCTATGGTGCCTTTTAATTTGAAATCTGTACCGTTGTAGTGGTCAATCTACTTTTACCGGTACATTTTTACATTTACGTGTATTTTCATACTATTCTATATAAAAAAAAACATTTTTGCCTCCTGAGTCTTAAACTTTTACACGCAACGGGAAATAATGCTTGAACATCGGAAACCACGATTGATATGCGTTTTACTTTTTTGAGCTATATAATAAGAAAACTAATTTGAAATAAGAAATGATTAATGACCAGGTTTTGCTAAAAAATATATTTATTGAAATGTTACCGCGCTGAAAAATTATAAAAATTAAGGGCTGATCATGAATTTTTGTGAAAGCTAAAAGATGAAATTATTATAAAATCCAAAGTCAGTTATCTTTCGTACACATTTTTCTCAATTTCTTCCTTTTTGAAACCCAAGCATGCTTTTGTTTCCTTCGTATTTTAACGGAGAGTGCTGATAAGGTCTGGATGTAGAAAAGTAAAGGCTTTTTACGAAAAATGATTCATCAAACATGTCATCATGCTCAATTGGTCGAATTGATTTCTTACTACAATAATTAATTTGGGTTATCTTTTCAATTCACACTTTTATGTCTATTGTAATACAGTACTGACGCAATTTTCTACCATAATTCCTTCCATTCCTTCCATTTTCTACCATAATTCCATAATAAGTAGTAGGGTCCAAACTTTGCAATTCTATTACAGATGAGCTAAAAAGCGTTTTTGTCTTAAATTGTTTTAAATCAAAGATGTATTGTCTACTACTTAGCGACTCATTATGGTAATTTTTCATGTGCACAAAGTTTTTGACTTTTTCTCGTATCTCGATTGTTGTAATTGTTCTAATATCATCTCAAATTTTACTAATAACTCACAAATTATGAAATTGTTAATAATATTACGTTTGAATGCCATTGCCATGAATATTATGACTTGTAGTTTATCGATTATATAAATTTATCATTTATTGCTACCATGGTAAAACCTATAATATTGTTGTTGTTTTTTATGTTTTGAGTCTTTGCTCACAGCGAACAACTGTATATTGTGTAATTTCCAGACTTTGAATGTGATGTAAATTGATTTTGTTCTTTGGGGACAAGTAGTCCTGGAGCAATAAACTTTCTTTTATTTTACATTTTCTCTATCAGTTTCCGATATTTTTGTATTAAAACTGTACAAATGATCCATTCAATAGATATGACCTTCTATAAGTCTACGCATTTCAATGTTACCCATATTCCCATGTGTTTTCACGCCGTATGCTTTCATCTATTTTCCTCTGTATTCTGGTTTCATCAGTTTTGGCCAGGAGCCTTAATGAAAACTAACCACCAACTGGAAAATTGACGAAAATGACTAATGCAGGGACCGGGGGAGGGCCCCCCTGGGCAGTGGTCACTCTTTCCGCGCACGTCCAATGGCTCCCGGGGAAAATACGAGCCTTCATAACATAACTCAACCCGAAGTCTCGGGACGTGCTGTGGCGATAAATAAAAACATCGCAAATAAAGCACACAAAAGGCGAGCACTCCATCACAATGTTTCGGCTCCCGGTAGAATTGCTAAGTGGGCGGGTCGGGAGAAAGGAAGAATAATAATGAAGGACGGGCTAGTAGAAGAAAAAGGGGGCTTAAGAAGATGTACACATCCCTCCGGCGTGAAAAATGGCGGATGGTATATCCCATGATCCTCTTCCTCGGCCCCATTTCTATACCACGTCCCACGCCTCTTTTCTTTAACGGTGCCCTAAGTACCTCCCGACCACCACCTAACCTTTCATTTTTCCTGAGCCACAAACGTGGGGGTCATTATACATTAAGCCCATCTTCCATTGGTCAGTCTCATGATAGTATCCCACCCTTCCTAGTTCAAAACATCTCTCACACTTGATTCCTCATCCGCCTGGACGCTCTCTGTACCTCAAATGAAGTTCCTCTATGCCTGGTACTAGCAATGTATCTTTCTCAAAGCATTCTCAACGAATGAATAAGAACCAATAAAAAGAGACACACAATAATGATTTGCAAATTATATCTCAAAGCATTTCTCAACTATATGGAATGGAATGTATAAATCTGAGTTAGAGAGGTTTCTCTTTTGGAGGAACTTCGTTTTGGGGTGATCCTGCTTGAAAATCTACGAAAACAGAAGTGAATAAGATCTTGTATTTCTAATTGTATACACATAGGGCTATTAATGGTGCTATCATTGTTGCTGGTATAGCATTTGAGTTTTTCAGCATCCTCAAAATACTTATTTGATCAAAAATTAATGAAAAATTCTAATAAATATACAGTGATAATAACAATAAAATTGGCAAACAAAAAAATAAAGAATACGTTTCTTAAAAATTAATTTCACTCAGTCTCATAAAATATGGCCATTTTTATGTACATTTTCCCTATTTTTATCATTAATTATCGTCTGGGTAATAAGCAATTTATACCGGTCCCCTTATGTAAGAAATATATCTCAGAAATACTTTTAATAGGTTTATTAATATTTTGCATCATATTTAACATCTTAAAGCCCAGCTTTGCTTTCTCTGGTCAAATATTATACCTATTGATTCACAGCATTGATACGCTTCCCCATCTGTTACGTTCATAACTTAAGTAATTGCTGCTTAGACCTAAAATCGCTCAACCCTATTTACATTATACTGATGTATAGGCTACGCAATGCTATGGTTAAAATTAACCAGATATAAAACCGGACATGAGCACGCTGATTTATTGGTTTGGCTGTCTTTTGAATTATAATGAGAAATTACTAAAGGTATTTGGAAGAGAATGATGATATAAATAAGGAAGTTTGTGACCAGATAAGGATTCGGGAATAAAATTTCGTAAAAATGGTTGGTAGAAAAAGATTTGTGAAGAGTTTGATACGAAACGTGTTCTATGATGAGAATTGGGTAAAAAAAGAGAAGATACACGAAGCTGGAAAGCTATATTAAGCAAACATCACTTTCTAGGGAGGTCCAGGATGAGTTTCAAGATATACAATTTCGTCTAAATCACTTTCCTTACAAAGTTTTTCATTTGACTCCCACGTGGAGTAGTCAGTTGATCTTGGCTCTCTTCGCAAATATATGTATATTTTCTTCTCTGTGAAGCGCAGATTTTATCTCCAGCAGAGTTCATCAGGAGAAATAAGGACGAAAGTGAGCCATTTACATATGTTGGGGAATTTTTATATGTATAAATGTAAAAGTTAAAAAAATATTACGCAAATTTCTCAGTCTTTGCTCACACTTCTTACGTTGGCGTTCTTAGGTATGTGATAGCGTTGCCTGTAATTTTTTAAAGTGATGTGAAAAAAGTGTGATGATGGATACAAACAGTAAAAATGATGAGTTCATGTGCGGATAAAACAATCTGTAGATTGAAGGCTTGAAGAGCATTTATTTAAAGTCTCTGTAGTTTTATATATATATATATATATATATATATATATATAAAGCTTCGTCACAGGGTGACACTAAACATAAAACATATAAAATGGAAACTCACGAGTTTAAAATTTTCGGTGGGTCGCCCGCACCTTCATCAGTTTAGTGTCACCCTGTGACGAAGCTTTATATTGTTTGCCACGTTCGTGGAATCTTCGCAAGAACTATATATATATATATATATATATATATATATATATATATATATATATATATATATATATATATATATATATACATATATATATATATATATATATATATATATATATATAAAAGTTTGCCAGAGGAAGGCAGACGACAAACACAGAAAACAAAAAAATGATGAACACACTTACAAAGTTTCTTGATATTTCGGTGCCACTAGCACCTTGGTCGCAAGAGCGAAGACTGAGAAGGAAGGGAGGACTGAGGCGGTAGGAAGGGAGGACTGAGGCGGAAGGAAGGAAGGGAGGGGAGGGACGGGGGAAGGGGAGGAGGCGGAGGGAGAGGAAAGGTGGGGGCGGGAGGCGGGAAGTGGAAGAAATTCGAAAGGAAGAAGTAGTATGGGCAGAGGTGAAAGAAGAAGTTAGTGGGATTTATTGAGTCCTGGCGGAGAGAAAGCCTGGAATAAGTAAATGCAAGAGGACTCAAGATCTTTGATTTGGAGTGGGGAGGAGGAAGGGGGAAGGGAGGCGAGAATGCCAACCTTAAAAATATTATTAAAGGTGGAGTTGTGGGAAGAAACATGGGTGGCAACAGGGAGGGAAACAGAAATACACTCACATCAAAGATACTTATCATTTTCTTGAACGCCTCCAATCTACCCCACTCCCCTCAGACTGTGATATCTTAATGGCCACCATAGATGTCACCTCTCTCTACACTTCTATTCCTCACTCTGAAGGACTTTCCGCCATTCGTCTTTTTCTTGACCAGCGGCCTGTTCCTCACGCCCCTAGTTCAGATTTTCTCCTTGACCTTTCCAACTTTATACTTACTAATAATGCTTTCTCCTTCAATAACAATTTCTACATCCAAACTAAAGGTTGTGCCATGGGTAGTCGTTTCAGCCCCTCCTATGCTAACCTCTTCTTGGGTGCTTTTGAGCAATCTTTTCTCTCGTCCTGCTCTCCTAAACCTCTTCTCTGGCTTCGTTACATTGACGATATTTTTCTTCTGTGGCCACATGGCCTTGATTCCCTTAACTCTTTCCTCTCCTCCCTAAACTCCTCCTCCTCTGTCTCCTTCACCTCTAACATCTCTGCCTCCAAAATTACCTTTCTGGATGTAGACATCTCCCTCAGTAACCTTAAATTCCACACTTCCGTCCATATCAAGCCCACCAACAAGCAACAATATCTCCATTTCAACAGCTGCCACCCCTCTCATACTAAACGATCCCTCCCCTTTTCCCTCTCTATCCGTGGTCACCGAATATGCAACAATCCCGAATCCCTTGACCTTTTTCTCTCCAATCTCCACCAATCCCTCCTTCGCAGAGGCTACCCTGAGCGTCTTCTTCAGAAAAAAATCCTACAGCGACCCTCTTCTTCTAAATCTCTCTCTCTTAATAAGTTTCCTCATGATCAAATCTCCCTCTGTACCACCTATTTCCCTGGAGTTCACTCCATCCGTCGCTTAATCAAAAATCTCTGCCCCATCCTCTCTGACAACCTTACCACTTCCAAAATTTTCCCCCGCTGTCCTTCTCTCACCTTTAGACGCCCTCCCAACCTCTCCACCCTCTTTAAAATCACTAAACCCCTTTCCAAATCAATCTCCCGACCTACTAAGTCCCTTCCGACGCCGTGCAATCGCCCACGTTGCAAAACATGTGGCATCCTTCTCACCCAGCCTCTGCCTGATAAATTCCTTGCCGCTCATCTTCCTTCCGTCCCCTCACTCTCCTGCGTTTCCCATAATGTTGTCTATATCCTTCTTTGCCAATTATGTCCTAGTTTTTACATCGGTTTGACGACCACTCCCCTTAACATCCGCATGAATGGCCACCGCTCCAGTTGTAATGAACCACCGTCTATTTCTGTTTCCCTCCCTGTTGCCACCCATGTTTCTTCCCACAACTCCACCTTTAATAATATTTTTAAGGTTGGCATTCTCGCCTCCCTTCCCCCTTCCTCCTCCCCACTCCAAATCAAAGATCTTGAGTCCTCTTGCATTTACTTATTCCAGGCTTTCTCTCCGCCAGGACTCAATAAATCCCACTAACTTCTTCTTTCACCTCTGCCCATACTACTTCTTCCTTTCGAATTTCTTCCACTTCCCGCCTCCCGCCCCCACCTTTCCTCTCCCTCCGCCTCCTCCCCTTCCCCCGTCCCTCCCCTCCCTTCCTTCCTTCCGCCTCAGTCCTCCCTTCCTACCGCCTCAGTCCTCCCTTCCTTCTCAGTCTTCGCTCTTGCGACCAAGGTGCTAGTGGCACCGAAATATCAAGAAACTTTATAAGTGTGTTCATCATTTTTTTGTTTTCTGTGTTTGTCGTCTGCCTTCCTCTGGCAAACTTTTATATATTCGTCACTTAAGTGATCCTAAGTGCAGTTATATATATATATATATATATATATATATATATATATATATATATATATATATAAAACTATATTTTATTTGAAATAGATGATGAAAAATGCCGTTGCCGGCTCTGTGCTTGATTACCAGGTTTGATAAGGTCGTTCTGAAAATAAATTCTGCAGAATTTGCAAAAATTAACGAGTTATCAGTAAGTGGACGAGATTTGGAGAGAAAGGGAAATAAGATAAGAAAGCATTTGTAAATGAATTGGATATCACGTGGTCATTTTCAGGAACTTAACCCCTGCGTTTAATGGATGTGCGTGTACCGGGTAGTTAAAGTATAAAAAACGCAGAAATATCCTAAGCACGGAATGTAATTGTAGTCTGAAGAAATATTTTATTTTCCACCATCTGCACAAGTTACCAGCTCCATCCCGCCGGCGTCGTTTAATTCATACTGAATATATTCGTGACTAGATTCTCCCAGTCCCCATTTTTTTCCTTTTTTTTATTTTATCCACCGGCTAATCTGCTTAATTATCGTCTGAATTAAACCACTACTTTATCGCTAATACACGAGCCATTTCTATGTGTTTTATTTCTCATGGAATATCGATCGGCCAGAGCTTTGCGAGTTTATCAACATGTCCACCGCTTGAGCCTTGACACAGCGTGTCACTGACCACTTGTAAGCTTATCACTTGTTGCTTCATCTTCCCTTTTGCGTGTTTTGCGACTCTAAGCGTGAGCTGATGAGTTGAAACGCGCGAGTATATTTTGCGCCTTCCAAAATTGAAAAATGGCGCTAAAACTTTGAAAAAATCATCATAGACTAAAACAACGTTCTTGAAAGCCTATGATGAAGGAAAAGTCGGTTACATCCCGCATAATTGTACCACCGGATATTAAACTGCAATCGATGGGGCTATGAACTGGAGTGTCGGAGAAACACTGCCAGTCGAATAAGCACTTCTTGGTGCTGTGGAGACCCGATGGGTCAGGTTTGTCGCTATGTCATGAAAAATGAATCGTTTAATGTGTCCAGAAAGGGCAGTTTTCAACGATAAGTGTGTTTAATAGACGAATGCCGTAAGATGTCTATTACAGGTGAAAGATACGCGAATGAATATTAATAGTTCCACATTAAAAGCTTGTTACATAATACATAATTGCAACTATAGAAATTGTGGGATATTCTTTTCATCTTTTAGATCAAATAATAAAAATTTAATGAAATTTTGACTTATAAATTGTTTTAAAGCCTATCTGCGTTACATATAAGGTTTTCCTATTGAGAAAAATATGGTTATTGAGAACTGATGAGAAATGATCGAGCAGGTACGTTATAAATAATTTCCAAAAATCCTAGGTTGCGGTTAGTAGCATAAGAGGTATTGAAAACTGTGTTAAGTGTAGTTACCATATTCAAATATCTTTTCCCTTCTAATTTAATGTTTATCAATGCTTGTTAAGGTACAAATATAGGTTTTACCTCTACTAAGCACGATGCTGATAAGTATTGATGAGGTACTGATTCTTGAGTACCATAAAAATAGCAACTTGCACAATTAGATCAGTTATGCAGTCATGCAAGGAGGAATTGGAAGGAGGAAGGAAAAAAATTAATATACTACCCAACGGCCAATAATAAATTCATTGTTCAAGCTTCCAAATATTTCTCGCACAAACAAGAAACTTTGTCGAAAATGCACCGTTATTCTGGACCTACACTCCCATTCCTGACCTCACCCAGAAAGCGTTAGATGCAGAGAAGGAATAGGTAGATATCAAAAACACTAAAAGAGCTTAGATTATTAATGCAATATGACATCTTTACTACTCACAACGGAGAGATTTTGGGCCAATGTATTCATTATATTGTGTTCAAATAAGAAGGTTAATTTAACGATAACATTTTTGCCTATTTTCGGAATGTAGAAGTAGTTTTGGTAAACCTTGCCAAACGTATGAAATGATGATCAGGGTAAAGTAAAGGTTAACACATTTTAAATATCATTTTAATATTAGTCTAGAACACAGATCTAGAGCAGAAAATCTTGTACTATAGCACCACTCGATCAAAGTAAGAGGGAATTGCGTGATTGTCCTCTTGTGGTTCCTCCATTTACTGTCACGCTCTGCAGTGTGACGGTGCCGATAGCTTCAAGTTGTACCGTTCGCCTTCTCTTCTGTCCAGCCATTTCAGTCACATATCGGCGCCTCGGTCAATTCTTATGCAATTGCCGTCTTACGAGTGTGCCGCCTCGTCGACTTTCCATTGGACGGCGATCACGTGATCACGTCTGCCCCTCCTCCCACCATTCAGAATGGAGTAGAAAGCTTCATTTGCCATATTAGTGCGCGTGTGCATACACGGCTTCTTAGAAGGCAGTTGCTGATCGAGAGAGGCGAGATATTAATGGAATGCAGTGGTGGTGATAACCAAGTAATGGAAGCTTCCGTTGTGAATCTGATGGCGTCGATGGAGTTAATGTATTTTTCTTATTCCTAACGGTTTGTGGAAATGGAGAGAGATAACTTTAGTAATATAAGCAAGAATATCAATAGCATGAAGAAAGATGGAAAATGCTATGTTAGGCTCGTGAGGAGTTAAATGATGTAATTACTCCAAAATGGATGAACTTTCGATTTATCTCTCATTGCGTAATATGTTCATTTCATCAACTCCACTCATTGGTTTGGCTGCATCACTCATTCCTGAGTCCATCTTTTCAATACTCGATCAACATAGTGATGACCAGTAGGCTTATATTCTAACGTCATATGGTGAGACAATTTTGCTGCACTATCCCTAAAAGGTGACATTGTTTGAAGTTACATTCCTAGATTGTTCTTCTAATTAAAACAAAATCCGATTTTGCCTGATCATCTCATTTCTTATGCTATCTAGCAACTCACAGCGTTTTCATATTCTTTCGAATTATATTTCAATGGGCATATTTTTTCTAGCCGTCTTACTTAAAGAGAATCCACATCTCGTCATCAAAGCGTTCAACCTGAACTTTCGTTGCTTAGTAAATTTGATTATTTTTTTATTTTAAGATATTATGAATTTAACCGCGTATATTTGTTATATTTAAGTTTATCTTTCGATTTTTGGTCCGTAATGGGGATATTTTATATCCGAGAAAATGGAAACTTGACTAATGACGTAGGATTTGTGCTCTTACTTGGTATTTTTCAACATGAGCCATAGCCTTTATTTTATATGATGATGTTAACAGCTCATATTTCTTTTCTACTTTACATAATAATGGTATGAAAATTTTGTTAGCATTCAATCATGAGATATAGCATTTCCATAATTAGTATTCCACTTGGCTTGGGAGATTTTTCTAGGAATGTGAACAACTTACATACTCCGAAAACGTTCTGAAAAACTGGGAAGAGACTAATCTCCGTCAGTGAAGATAACAGGATTGACGCGAAAAACTTTCTTCTTACATATTGGCGTAGATCCATTGAAAAAGGGAAATATTTTCCACTCCATATATTTTCCGCTCCATCTACTCTGCACACTATGACAACAATCGTATTCTTTCAAACTTAGAGTAGATCATTCTTTGAAGATTTAAAATGGTACATTTTAGTCAATTTTTCCACAGGTTTACAGAAAAAAATTGTTCTGTGTTATAGATATTGATTTGAGAACCAGCCAACTTAAAAACTTTATGCGGCAGGAAAATTATTTTATGATATTTACTCTTTGATATCCCTCATGTGATATATAATTAACCTACAATTAACGTAGGAGAAACGGCTCTGTCAGCAAGCACGGCGTCTACGTTACCTTTCCTCTTATGAAAGCCGAGTTAAAGCTATGAGTTATACATCATAAATTGGCGTAGGATTCCCCGCGACTTCTATTAAATAGTAATTGTGCTCGTTACTTTGCCTCGCGCAATGATTTGATTAATAAAAGATACTAGTGTATCATTGCAAATCAACAACTGCATTATTAGCTTAATTTATCTTGCGGGATATTTATTGCACGGCACAAACGATCAGCTGAGGATATTTGAAAGATTAATGTGTGATATTGCGATTTCTATCTTCACAGTTCACTTAGTTTATTGCAAAGTTTCGGTAATTCTCTAAATCTCGGTAACAGCTCTGCCTTTTTAATGTTCCGAGTTAATTGATAATCTATATCGCGTGGAATCAATATATATGAAATCAATTTTTTTACATTCGAATTATATCAAATAATCTCATTCGAGGCATTCAACGATGGTTGTGAGATGTGTTAATTTTAAATTTAGAAATTAACTGTACATGCAGCCGGAATTCGTTTTAAAAACTGTTAGGTTTGGTTAGACTATGAGGAACATGATTACAGACCGAATAATCGCCGAAATCATAATACCTGCTATCGCATGTTACCTTAGTATACTATGAAAAATGCCAATGCCAATTTAAACCCTGCTCCTTGAGTATTTCCTCCCCATTGAATAAGATTCTGTGCACTATTGCTTTGAAACTGTTATTATAACTTTTTAATCAGTCATAAATATATATTATATTAAATATAAAAATATGTTTATAGTGTATGAAAGTTCTAGGGTAAAATAAGTTTTGTCGCATTATGCCATTTATTTTTGGGAGAGCTTAAAAATATGTAAAGAATTTCATGAAATTATTCGTAATTTATATTAAGTTTGAATACATTATTCTAAGCTTTGCAATATAATATGAGTATAGCTATATCATAGTTTGTTTATTGCTCATACAAATTATTTCCATTTTTTCTATGACAATTTACAACATGATAGTACATAGCTCATGAAAGAACAGTTTATTGTTAATATGATCCAAAAGAGCGCTAATACGTGCTTTCAGTTGTGTTAGATATGTATTAATAACCGATACCCTTGGATGATCAGACTTCTTTTTATTGATAACTCAAGCGGAGACTCTCATTTGCAACGAGACGAATCAATGGATGCAACTTCGGCGTATCAAATCTTTTGAAACACTTGCTCCTTGAAGATCGACGTCACGGGTTATCTCTCCTCTCGAGGGGGCAATGGTCACTGTTGACCTTGACCGACCCAACGAGCATTTCCGTCGGGTTAGGAAAAACACTTAAAGGCATTCACAGAAACAGCTGCGTTTTCGAAAAAAAAAGTCCACTTTGTAAACAGCCGTATCAGCCATTAAAAATAAGAATAAAATTTATTTCCCATTTCTCTGCCCTCTGACCTCTTGAGGCCGATAACCATCCGTTCGCCTCATTGAGAGGTTGAGCTCCGTCTGGGAAGGAGGTCTCGGGGACTAAGTGCAGTGACGGCAGTGCGTTTCGAAGACTCGTACGCCCATTTGCAATTTATTATGCTGCAAATAGGAGTATAGTGAGGCTGTATTACTCTATCATTCAAAACTTGGGCGTATTCTATAGGTTTTCGAATCTCGGACGAAAGGATTTGCTTTGCGTTCAAGTAACATTTCCAATGTGTCGTCCAACAAATTTGGTCCTCATTGTCGGGGTAGTCTTCACGATGTCCGCCGTGTCGCCTGGTGCGTCACTAATGTTCAGGCCGAAGAAGGCCGATGGAAATATTACCTCCAGGGTGGACTTTAACGCTGGAGAATCTATCAATATCTTTTCTAGGTACGGATACCTCAGGGATGACTTTCACATCCTGCCTACCAATTCGACCAAACCCTGGGCCATCAGGATACCCACTAACAGGCCGTTCAAGGACCTTCCGATCCTTAATGACACGCTGGACCACAGGGGTGACATAGAATTCGAGTTCTGTGCAGGTCCCAGACAACTCCTAATCGCCTACTTCCGTCACTTCTCCATCGAAGGCATCCCTAGTGTTTGGAACTCGTTTCTGATTGGATGGAACCGGGACGCGTTCGCCTCGCTGATGGGAATCAAGAAACACTTCTTGAGCAACGCCTACGGATTCGTGCTCGTCAGGATCATTCATCGCGAGAAGACAGGGACACTGTCGGGTGACGAGGGTCCTGTTCTGACCGAGTCTGCCGAGGAGGACTTGGCCAACATCACTATCGGAGACGAGGCCAGCGTACTCAGATTCTTCCGCAAGCACGGTACTCACTACGTTCAGAAGTACACCACGGGAGGGCTAATGTACCAGGTGTACGCCTACAGCAAGAGGAAGTACGCCAAGATCATGACCCATCTGCAGAAGAGTACGGTGAAAAAGTGGCCACAGTCGTTCTTCCACTTTGTTTTCTCACCCTGGTTCTCGGATCATTCTGGCGATATACAGGTGGCAAGCGGGAACTCAACCATTCAGGAATGGATGCACCGGAACCTGAACGCTTCCTTCTTCATCTATTCCCACCAGTCCTTGCTGAACATTTACCGGAACGAGAGTTTGATGCAGGATCTCGCTACGCTCCTCGGACACGATGTCGTAATTGAGTTGAAACTGAAGACCTTGGTGCCAGCTATCAAAGACGAGGCAAAGCGTCTTTGGGTGGAAGAGATCATGATGAATCGTCTTGCCCTGTGGGAGGTGGGGATGTAAAGTCTTTTTGTCAACAGTTTGTGTGCGAGAATGTTGGTCAAACGACCTGAGAATAGGAGGAATGAGGAGTGTCAATTATCTTAAAAGTGGCAGTTACCCTGATCCTATCCGCGAAATGCATCCTCCCAACTGAAGTCTTTCAAAGTGGTGTATTTTCCCCCTAGTGGTCCCCACACAAGTGTCAAGTACCCCGATTGATCAGCTATTTTTCATACAGTTTCCTCATCCAGAAGTTATGGAGAGAGTTATTTTAAGTATATATGGAGTTTTGGAATGTGCAAAAATCGTTTTATTACTTTTTGGAATAAATTTTCATGAAAGAATTGGTTACAGTTAATATAACAACATATATCTTCAATATGCCGTCGGTGCTATGATATTGTGTTTGTGGATATAACAGTGCTTCTTCTCATATGGTGAAAAGTGATTAATTTATTTGTGTTTTTAAATTATTATTCTTTGTTATGGTGTTAAAAATCAATTTCCTCTTAACGTACCGGAGTCTAAAATATTAAGCATTAACTGACATTAGTAAGGTGTGATTTATTGCATGAATAAGGTATAATCTTCAGTCACTGACCTACTTACTTTATAGAGGGCTGAAATTACATATTGAATTTTTACTTTGCCGCAAAATTAATCTCTTTGGAAGTTTTACATTTTAATTTGTGTTTTCTCCAAAGATTCCGCCATTTTCTTACTTCTGAACGAGAACGTGGTACATAACTGCGGCCTAATATGATAAGCAGATGCACTTGATGCGAATATTAGTCAGCAATCGATCCTTTGTTCCGGCAAATTTAAAATACCTTTTGATTTTTAGGATAAATTATCTTTTACAGTTTACAAAGAAATTTAATCCACAATCTTGGGCCGTGGTTAACTTGCAAAAGTGATCGCTGATGAGAATTATCATTTTTTTCAACAATAAATGGAAATTTATACCAGATGAATGATAACGGAAAATTAAAATCCTGTTCATTGTAGCATTAGAATGAGTTATTCATATTAAATGTAAATTTTCTGAAGGTTAAATTGGATATCTAATGCTCACTTAATACCAAATAGCAATTCTTGTTTAATACACTAGCATATTTACGATTTAATACCGAAGGGGGACTCCTTGCTGGCCATTAAAATACAAATACATTTTGACTTCATATCATAAGTTCTGAAGATTCTGGCAATACTTTAACCATAAAGTATAGAAAATTCCAAGAGTAAAATATACATTACGATCTAATTTTGCTTGTTATAGTATCATCATCCGCTGATATTAGTCCTTTGAGAAGTAATTATTACGTTAACTGTAGCGCTTAGATTTGTTAAAACCCAACGCCAAGCTTTGTTTGAACATGCATATTTTGCTGGGTTATTCTCGGAAATCGTGTAAAAATTAAGCCTATTAATTGGTGAGAGTATCTTTTATTGTTTCATGCTGCAGCTCATAATCATACTTAAACTTCGCCATGTTTCTTCATCAACTTTTCCCATTTTGGCACTCGTATGCTTACGTAATGTCATTCGCAGTGTTACCCTAAACATAAACCACATCATTCATAGATTTCCATTTTCAATATTTACCCATCACCTTAGCAATTATCCCAAGCAATTTTAATTGCATTTTCGTCATATATTTGTTCGAGAGGGGAGGATTGCACAACAAATGGAGGACTAAAGGAACTGGCAGTTTGAATAGAAATGTGTGCAGTGTAATGGTCATAAGGTAAATAACGTGAGCTAAATAGTATGCAGTATGGGATGCAATTATAATTGATGGACTCTCTTGCAAACATATGGGAATCTCATACAATTACTGCCTTAATATCAATCTGTATTCGATATAACACTGAGATTTGATTGTCTGACCTGGGCGTTAAATAACGCCAAGGAATTTTTTATGGTGCATACAACATTTTTAGCTTGCGCCAAAGGCAGGCCATTGTCCAACATAATTTCATAACAATAATCTATTTTCTTGGTATGAAAGACTAAAACATTAATGTTTGAAGTAAATTTAATACGCGATAAACTTCCGAAACGTTCTCTGGGGGAGGGTACTTAACGGTGATTCTTTTAGCCGACCCAATGAGCCAGAAAGTGTTCTCCCGTAACCCGTCGAAATTTATCACTCTGCTCTCTCGCTTTTACTCTCTTCGCGCAAAGGAGATACGGTAAAGGGCCGTCCTAGGGGGCCTGCCAGCACTCCTGCCCCTTCCCGACATTATCGGTGTTATTGAGAGTGGGAAAAAAAAGCTATTGTCGGCTTACTTTATGAGTGGTCTCCATCTTCATTAACTGTAGCCCGAGTCCGCTGACAGAGATAGAAAAAAAGTTGATTTATTTTACTTTTCTGGCTGAAATATCACTAGAAAAATTACTATAATATACCGCTGAGTCAATTTCAATGGAGACTGATAAGTCAATTTCCATTTGCATCTAATGGTAAGAGTTTTAACTGTTCACTTTCGAAATTGGGTTGGGTTTAAACACAAATTCAGCAACAATTATAAAAACTTTCACATGAAATCGTTTCTTGATTAATTTAAAGTAACTAAAGATTTCACCTACTACTTTTACTTGAATTAATAACTTAACAACTGGGAGTTTGAATGACTCTATTCCTCTGGTTTTTATTTATGGGAGAAATATTTAACTACTTGTTTATTTTACACCTTATAGTCAATGTTTTAATTATTTATTTTTTTAAATTCCTCCTACAATATATGTGGTATTTTCGGTAAAAAATTGCCCTAAAATTACCTTTTTGAGTAAAACAACCAATCACATCGAAAGTAGTTATTTCCTCTCACAAAAAATTAATGAGGAATCGTCTAACAACGTCTTAAAATTATAATAACAGTGATTTAACAACTTAAAAATGCTATTTACGCTACGCTATGCTATTTAATGCTATTTATTATATGTTTTTTTTTTCGTTTTCACGTTTTTTGGCTTATCTTAAAACCCATATCTCTTTTACGCCTTGTTCTTTTTATTCTTTCCTAATGATGAGCGTCTCTATTGCTGAAGATAATCCCTCACAAATGTCCTTTTTAGTTTGATGTTGACACATGTATGAAAAGGCAGAGAGTTATACGGACTAACAGGTAGGTAAAACATTCGCTCTCGCCACGTGCAAATAAAAAGTGCTCAATGCCCATAATTCAATTTACATGCTGAAACACTAGATATTGCGATCAAATGGAAATGTTTTTAAACAACGTAAGCATGTATAATTTCATTAAAATACTCATAAAAATTATCGAGCGTTTTTGAAAATATTTTTTAACACAAATTCAGCAACAATTGTAATTCTTAAATTTCTAACTGCTAAGTTTTGGTTAATTTGTAAATATCCTTTAATTTCTAACTTTTTATGTATGTGGTGGGTAATTATTTGGATGTTTTAGACCCTAAATATTTCAATCCTGTGAACACACATGAATTTTGGCCCAAACATCGCAAAAACTTGATTAGATCGTAATATATGAGGCCATAGCTTTATCAGTTTAATACTTTATAGTCAATGAAAATCTTATAACTTAAAATACATTTAAGTGAATCGAAGAACTTACGGTACTGAGAAGTTTTGGAAATGGAAATAGAATAAGTTGTACCATGTTATATGTGTACGTGTGTTGATTCATTTTTTTAATGAAAAGCTTCCTAACTTTCAAATTTATGGTGCTGAGTGTGTGGTTGAGTTGAGGTAAATGAAAAGAATTTCCTCTGCCTCCATTTCCACTCCAGCCAATCGGCATGTCTCCATTTATCGTTCGTTAGTTATTCGCGGCCGAATGGGAAGAGATGACTTAAGGGCTCCTGCGGTTTCAACTGTGGTGAGGGGGAAGGGAGGGCGAAAGTGAGAGTTAGTTGGAGTTTGGCAGAATCATCCCTTCCTCTTGAACCACCGCCAGAAAATCGAGTTAGGGAAAAAATGAGTTTCGGGTCAATATTTGTATTTCTTCCTCATGCACCCCTTCCTTCCTCCCCCTTTAACTCTCTCTTTGAACGGGTCTCGGGATGAGCCGGTCCGATTTATCTTTTCTTTTCCCTTTATTTACCGTCCTTGGAACTGTTTCAATGAAGATAATGTCCCGAGAGCCGTCCCACATAATGGTGTCCATATTCTCTCTTCTTCATCCCCCTTTTCAAAATACCAAGGGAGATTGGATGAAGCTATTTTTCATACTCAGTTCTCCTCTCACTCTTTCTCTTGGGGTTGAAAAAATCTTGTTCGACGGTTCAGGAGAAAGGAGGTTCGCCATATCGCTCTCGGCTCTCTCAATCTCTTCTCCCCGTAAACACTCAACTCTCTCCCCCACAACCCCTGTGGGAAATGGTGGATGAATATTTTCAGTTTTTTTGTTCTATTATTTCACATTTTTTCGGCAAGCCTTATTGTCCATTATCCGTCCTCATACGGTATGTTCGGCAGATTGCCCAATGCTCCTCTCTCTCTGTATTGGAGTCTGTCCACCAACTTATTAGCATATTGGGTCAATCCAAGATGGGGATGAGGCATATCTCTCGGAATTGCGAGTCACGTTAAATTAGAATATTAATTCCGGAATTTATACGTGGGCAGTGGAATTGTCAAGGATAGGCGCAAGCATTAAGCTTCTACGTTTGATATATTTCCCTATTGTGCGAGCGCTATGTTACACACAAATTGTAGTAGCTGCATATATAATAACGGATCTCTTTGGGAATTCACCCACTGACATAACTTTTTCACTGCATCAGGGCCATATATTTTCATTAGTAATGAAATGGGAAAGTTTGAATGTTCTTCAGTTGTGTTATAAGATTGCCTTGGGGAATTTCTTCCCAGAGCTTAACAAACACTATACGTTTAGACTTGTACAAATAATCAACATTGAAAATTAACAGAGGCTCGTTTATTTAACTTGGTTGATTATAGTTATCTCTCACCTGAAACCAACAAGTTCAATCCTCTGTGGAGCTTTTTTAGAATTCTTTGAAAGGTTAATGCACATTATTTCTTTATTTCTTCATTTTAAATCTTTTTTCTTATATCCTTTTACCTTACAAATATTCTGACTATTTTCGTTCATTCTCTGTTAACGCAACAATTGTACCGGAATGCACCATCTTAGCACCAAAATGTCTCATTACTTATCCCTGAATTCACTTTTATGGTAAATCTTAAAACATGAGTGACTCATAATCGTCATCATTTTCATCATCTTTGCTTTTTTCCAGCTCATTTTTTTCCATTACTGTTATAGTTCATAGGCAGTATAACAATAATCTATTAAAAGCAAAATTTTTTCAATTGACGTTAATTTTTGAATTATTAGAACTTTTGAAATTATACATGGAAAAATGGGCCTAATACCTACCTGGCCGGAATACATCCTACACAGGAGTCCTTTTTCTAATAAAGGCTAACATCTGGACAATTTTAACTTCTGGCATGATTACTGATTTGTATAGTCTGTTCCGGTGGGTGAATGATTCTTTATGCAGGTATTCCTCGTCAATTAATATTCTCGTTCTATTTCTCTTGCTTCTTTCTCTAGTCCGTTTACTTGAATTATTTTAGCTAGGCACTTAAGCTTTTCAAATTTATTATTTTTTTTCATGCTGTGTCATTAACTTTATTTTTTTTTTTAATTTATTTTTATTTTTTATTTATTATTTATTATTTAAAAAGTTTTTAAATTAAAAAAAAATATTAAAAAATTAATGCAAATTTCCTACGCTGGTTATGAAGCTGATCTTTTTCAAAGAAATACGAAGCCAAAATGTATCTAAAATATCTTCCTGAAGATAATTTTTTTATGTTCTCTCTATATTTCCTGATATCAGTTGTAAGCTATTCAAACAAAAAAATTCGACCACTTTATGTAAAAGTCAGGATCATTTGATTTGTTTAAAGTCTTCATCATTGCTTTTTTTCCATTAATGGCCCGTTTATCTCTCTTAGTTTGAGTTTGATTTGAGTTTTTAGTTCACAGGCAATATAACTACCAGATATAAAAAGGAAAATTGTTTCAATTGACTTTATTTTTTAAATTATTTGAAGTTTTGAAATTATATACAGAAAAATCAACCTAATAGCTACCTGGCCGGAGTTTATCCTACACAGGAGTCCTTTTTCTAATAAAGGCTAACATCTGGACAATTTTAACTTCTGGCATGATTACTGATTTGTATAGTCTGTTCCGGTGGGTGAATGATTCTTTATGCAGGTATTCCTCGTCAATTAATATTCTCGTTCTATTTCTCTTGCTTCTTTCTCTAGTCCGTTTACTTGAATTATTTTAGCTAGGCACTTAAGCTTTTCAAATTTATTATTTTTTTTCATGCTGTGTCATTAACTTTATTTTTTTTTTTTATTTATTTTTTTTTTTTATTTATTATTTATTATTTAAAAAGTTTTTAAATTAAAAAAAAATATTAAAAAATTAATGCAAATTTCCTACGCTGGTTATGAAGCTGATCTTTTTCAAAGAAATACGAAGCCAAAATGTATCTAAAATATCTTCCTGAAGATAATTTTTTTATGTTCTCTCTATATTTCCTGATATCAGTTGTAAGCTATTCAAACAAAAAAATTCGACCACTTTATGTAAAAGTCAGGATCATTTGATTTGTTTAAAGTCTTCATCATTGCTTTTTTTCCATTAATGGCCCGTTTATCTCTCTTAGTTTGAGTTTGATTTGAGTTTTTAGTTCACAGGCAATATAACTACCAGATATAAAAAGGAAAATTGTTTCAATTGACTTTATTTTTTAAATTATTTGAAGTTTTGAAATTATATACAGAAAAATCAACCTAATAGCTACCTGGCCGGAGTTTATCCTACACAGGAGTCCTTTTTCTAATAAAGGCTAACATCTGGACAATTTTAACTTCTGGCATGATTACTGATTTGTATAGTCTGTTCCGGTGGGTGAATGATTCTTTATGCAGGTATTCCTCGTCAATTAATATTCTCGTTCTATTTCTCTTGCTTCTTTCTCTAGTCCGTTTACTTGAATTATTTTAGCTAGGCACTTAAGCTTTTCAAATTTATTATTTTTTTTCATGCTGTGTCATTAACTTTATTTTTTTTTTTTATTTATTTTTTTTTTTATTTATTATTTATTATTTAAAAAGTTTTTAAATTAAAAAAAAATATTAAAAAATTAATGCAAATTTCCTACGCTGGTTATGAAGCTGATCTTTTTCAAAGAAATACGAAGCCAAAATGTATCTAAAATATCTTCCTGAAGATAATTTTTTTTATGTTCTCTCTATATTTCCTGATATCAGTTGTAAGCTATTCAAACAAAAAAATTCGACCACTTTATGTAAAAGTCAGGATCATTTGATTTGTTTAAAGTCTTCATCATTGCTCTTTTTCCATTAATGGCCCGTTTATCTCTCTTAGTTTGAGTTTGATTTGAGTTTTTAGTTCACAGGCAATATAACTACCAGATATAAAAAGGAAAATTGTTTCAATTGACTTTATTTTTTAAATTATTTGAAGTTTTGAAATTATATACAGAAAAATCAACCTAATAGCTACCTGGCCGGAGTTTATCCTACACAGGAGTCCTTTTTCTTATAAATCCTAACGTATGGACCATTTTCACTTCTGGCACGATTACTGAGTTAATTGTCTGTTCCAGTGGGTGAAGGAATCTCATTGTTGGTGTTCCTAGTTAATTAATATTTTGGTTTCATTTCTCTTGTCCGTTTACTTGAATTATTTTAATTAGTTACTTGAGCTTTTCAAATTAATATAATTAAATGAATTCATTTTGCTAAATTCCACAAGGTATTTATTACACCGACCTAGGTTTCGACTAAGTCATTATCAAGGACCTTGATAATGACTTAAAATAAGTCGAAACCTTGGTCGGTGTAATAAATACCTTGTGGAATTTCACAAAATGAATTCATTTAATTAATTAACAATGTTGTTCCACCAAATTAAACCCCGAAAATTTATTGTACTTTTCAAATTTATTAATAATGTTCATGCTGTGCTATTAACCTGACGTGTAACTTTCCTGCACCGGTCATGAATTTGATCTTTTCCAAAGAAATATGAGGCCGAAATATACCTAAAACTTCTTTATAAAATATATTTTGTCAAATATTATCTCTGTAATTTCTGATGTCAGTAGTAAGCTATCCAAAAAAAAAAGTTCCGCCCCTAAATGTAAAAATGCAGGGCCATTTTATTTGTTTAAAGTCTTTATATTCGCTTAACACCCGCTTTTTTACCAAACGAAACTTCTCCCCATGGCCTCTTGGATTCCTAGCCATTCCACTAATCGTATCTTATACAACCCTCGTTTAGTTTCGCGAGACACTGCTTCAGTCTTAGCTCACTCTATTACGTCGCGCTCGCTAACGAGGCAACAGGATTTTCTTGAGGAAAGCGTTACTCAGAGGAGATGTTCATCTGTACCGCGAGAAATATGCCCCCATTTCTTTCTCCTTGGCTATATCGTTGTGTGCCTAAAATCTCCAGCTTAATCAACAGGCTCCATCATAAGCCGACGCCCTTGTTGTTCATTTCACGAGAACTCGTCCGTCTCATCAATGTAAGAAAACGACAGCAAGCAACTTCGTCCTTTTGTGTCCTAGTTATGCATCTTCCTGTAATCAATAATTATTAATTCATGCTGCGGAAAGGTGGAAGACAATTTAATGTATAGTAGCGTAAACTAATATAAACCTTGTGAAAATATTTTTGGGTTCAAGACGACACTTGGATGAGATATACTTAAAATTGTTCTTCCTACAGATTCCCGCTGGCAAAATATACGCTATTTTGAGAAACATCTGAAAATGGCTTTTTTTATAATACCGCTCAAATTTATTATCAAATTATTCTAATGTAATAGAAAAATAAACATGTTCTTGTGTGCTGTGTTCACATTTAATGCAATATTATATCTAGTACAATATGCGAGGAAAGTTAAGATTTTTTTGTTCACACTTCACAGAGGACATATTTTTCTATCAGTATCAGAAAATGAATTTATTGATATTCATGCCGCCTAATGGTAAAACTGCCGAAAGGAAGTTTAAGCGAGGTACTTTTCTGGTCATAATAAAGACCGTAATCGAATTAAACATCTAAATTACAGCAGCTATAGGAAGCATGAAGTAAATCCTGTAACATAAATTGGTGCAAAAATATACTTTTGTACTGTAATTATGAGTGATTTAATGAAAATGTCTTTTTAAGTCCATAACTTGACTCATTTTTTCATTTATCTTGTGGTACGTGTAAAACTATTTCACAATGGAAGGTTTCTCTGCGAGGCTGAAATATTTACTTCGGCCACATTATGATTTATTTTTAAAAATAGTTAAGATAAAGTACAAAATACCCCCCTGGTAATTTGTTGACGATATCTAGGTGTTAAATCCCTCATTCTTTTAAAATAATGCCTCTCTGGAGAGCATTCACGTACCTTTTTCCCAAGTTATGTGTCTGGTAATTCTTTGGAAAATATATCGGAGAGTATCTAAATCTACATAATACCCAGCGAGCCGCCACATGGGCGTGTGACAGGGGTTGTTAGGGCACCAACCGTGTAAAGATGTAAGTTTTTGGGAGGTGAAATGGAAGTGAAATGGTAGAGTATTTAGTGGAGCTCAGTTTTTATTGTGGTCGCTTATTGTGCGCGGAAAGAACGAATTTTTGTACCTATCTGTTTGGCAGTGTATCTCTCTGATTTGATCGCATCTGTAGGACCTAAAGATGTAGTGAGGAGTCATGATTATACTCTCTGTGTCGCTTTGAAACGCAGCAGTTACGAATTTCTCAAGAAATATAAGTCTAGCGTGTAGCCTCCGAGTCTCTAGAGGCTCCCACCTTGATCCCTCTAAACGTTGTGAGACACTATATGTAAGCCCATAGCAGGTGTTAACGAAGAGCGCTGCTTTCCTTTGTATTTAATTAATTTTTTTTGTTAAATCCAGGTTCACAAATGCTCACGGCTTATTTGAGGTGTGGCCTAACCAGAGCGAAGTATTGTCTCTCTTTGACTTTTTCATCCGAGGACCTTCCTAAGAGTAGTGCAGTAAGGGGCTGTTATTTCGATATCTTGAAAGGAAAAACATATTTTACTCAATAATACACTTAGGACCAAATTAATTGAATTTTAAAGCTAAATAAGTCTTGTGAAAACCACCTATGGAAAGGGAAAATCTGCCGCGTGGCACTCGCCTTGGGCCGGAGAGATAGAGCGTTCTCTTTTCCAGCGCCACGCTCTGTCTCTCCAAATGGTCCAAGAGGCATTCGCGGAACAATTGCAGCGTACTCACCTGTGTGTATTCATCCTTGTCGAAGCTTGCATCTCGCATCCTAATCCGAGCACGGGGTGGAGGACGAAACACGGTCACAGGTAGACTCGTGATCTTTCCAAAGTCCTCTCGACATTGACCCAATGGCAAACAGTAGCGGGCTTACGTCGAAAGCAAAGAGAAATTTTTATTCTGTCAGTGGCTAAAGATGTTTTTGGTCTCCTGTCATATCAACATTCTCAGAAACTCGAATTGATGGTTTGTATTGGCAGTGGAATTGTGTTTTAACGTTCGTTGGCTAGTCGCTGTTCATGCAACTCCTCCTATCTGGTGACCGAGCAGGATATGTTTTACGCGTATGGATGGAGAGTAGGTGCCAAAATTCTTCATGCTCCAATATAATTAGAAGAAATTTTCCGATTCAGGTAGCTTGAGCTGAAAAATCACCTCTACTGAACATTTGAGTAATAGTTTAGTCCTGCTAACATATACAATTTCCTTCTCTAGCTTGGCATATCTTCTGTACTTCTCCTCATCCCATCCAAGAATTATATTCCCATTCTTTCTCTACTCACCTACCCTATATGATCCCCTCTATCATGGCCCTCAGCATTCATCATAACATCCTCAAACCACCTGCTGTACCACCTCCTGATCTCCATAATTTACTTCTCCACACCTACCAAAGGAGTACTCCCACGATCACCGTCCCTTCCGTTTCTCTCCCATTCAACCCATCGGAGCGATATTAGCATCTTCATCAGCCTTTTCTTAAGTACCTAATTTTACGTTCGGACCGTACCCCAAAGGGTATGCAGCGGGTTGTTAAACACCATTCAACACGTCGCCATGGAAAATACTATTGGGAATAAAATAAATAAGTTCTGTATACGAAAGGGATTTTACACTCAATAAGGCTTTTAATCAACACTATAATTATAAGAGATGGATACTGAACGTAAAAACCACAGGTAATAATGGCTAAAGTTCAACTGTTCCAGCAAAAAATAGTTTACAAAACTGGGACACGACGCAAAAATAGAATGAAATAGCATCGGGTTTAAAAATTGAAACTGTATAAAAGGCAATAAAATAAAAGGTGGTGTAAAATCAACAGCACTTATCTTTGCCATTGAAATAATATGTTCCAGGAAAAATGTGACTTTCTAAACTTGTCCATCCTGAATTTTTTCTCTAATTATTGTTATCCTGACCTACTTAAGATTCCTGACACAAGTTTGAACTCTCGGAAGCACCTTTTTAGCTTCTTACTAGAGCAGTGATACCGGTATTATACGCAATTCACTTTCCAATATCCTCAGTAACGTGGTGAGTTTCTTCCGAAATGAATCCAAATTTAAAAAGAAATTAAGCCCTGTCCGAATTGTAACTTCCAGTTTTATGACAATGCGCGATTTATTTGTCTTGGATTATTTCACTTTTTCGGCTTTCTTGCGATTAAATGCATTCTGTTTGAGTGAAAAATTACGCCAAGAACTTAACGACTCAACCTCCTTAACTAACCAGTCATTGCACTGTCAAGTGCTGAGTTTCAAGGGTGTGACGACGGTTTGTACTCCTTTAAACCACCTTCTTTAGCTTCTTACCGGAGCAGTGGTACCACTAGTACAATTAAATTTCCAATATCCTCAATAACGTGGAGAGTTTTTTCCGCGATAAATCCAAATTTAAAAAGAATATAGCCCAGCCCGGAATGTAACTTCCAGTTTTATGACCAAGCGTGATTTACTTGTCACTTCTTCGGCTTTATTATGATTCAATGCATTTTGTTAATGCAGGAAATTACGCCAAGAGCTTAATGACCCGACCTCCTTAATTAACCGGTCATTGGACAGTCGAGTGCTGAGTTTCAAGTGGGGCGGCGGGGGCGGGAGTCGACTCCGTGTTTGTCGCAGCAACGGAGGGGGCTGTGACATGATGTGGGACTGGGCTTGTTTGTGTGTGTGTGTGTTGAGTGGGGGCGACGGTTTCGGAGGAGATGCCCGAGATTGAGGGCCTTGCTTCGGGGGGCGGACACGGCGCGCCGCCGCTCGTAATTAGTCTGGGGGACTCTCGCGGGGTTCGAGGGCGGGAAAGATGCGTCGTCGTTGCAGGAGCACGAACTCGGGGGCCAATCAAGTCCCACCCAGCCGGATGGGAGGTGGATGGGGCGCGAATAAATGGTGAGAAAAGGGGTGGTGTAAAGGGTTGGGGGGAGGGGGAACAGGGTGATTTTTTGAGAGGCACATGGGCTCATCCCTTACCGCTTATTCCGACGGGTTTCACATATTTATACCGTCTCGAGGAATGCGCAAACTGAGAATTTTCGATCTCTAGGTACACTTTAAATTGTTTGAAGGGGATACCACTTCGTTAAACGCTTAACTAATTGAGACTCATCAAAAGTAAAATAATATCCCAATCATGTGTCATTAAACCTATATGGAGGAGCAATTGAAATTTATTACGTTTCAAATCTTTGAAATATCTGCTTTCTAAGGGGCTTTTACATTTAGTTGCTGCGCTAGACAGAATTATAACGCTTTGGACTAAGTGTGTGGAAAGTTGCGTCTCTTTCGGCGGTTTGTCAAGCAATTTGAATAGATGAATGTGTGACACTATTCACTGACGGTGGCGTGCCTAGTGGATTTGTGAAATAAATACTTTCAGCAGTCATATGAAGAAAAAATTAGAAAGTTTAAAAAATTGATGTTAAATAGTCAATAATACAAATTAACCTAAAAGCAGCGTGGTTTGAAGTACCTGAAGTTGCTGCAACGGGAAATTGTTATGATGGTTGTGAATTTGGGATAGTTATGTGGTGTTTAAAAGGTTTAGAATTTTTAGAAGTATGAGACGTACCGGTTTCATCACTGCGCATCATTCAATTGATCATTTACTGAGGTATTAATAATTTATGAACTGCACTTTTAAAACCAAAACAAGGATAATGAAAAGTAAAGAAAACTTTGTAATTCCACATAAATATTTATTGTACGACCTAGGTTTCGACGTGGCACGTCATCATCTGGTACAATTTGCATGTCGTTTGCAGGTCGTACAATAAATATTTATGTGGAATTACATAGTTTTCTTTACTTTTCATTATGTTAAGTCGATTCCATGAAGTCACGCCCGAGACAACGAATCAAAAAAAGGATGTTGAACAAACCTGATTTAGGAATGTTGGTTGATAAAGAACGAATAGCGAAAGTTAATTTTCGAGCAAACTACCAAGATCAGCCAACATGCATCAAACCACCCTCTAAACTTTTGTTCGCTTTGTTTATCCAAGCATCTTTCAAATCATAGTTTACCTTGAAGAACAAGATATAAGCCATCGGTTTAATCAACCCGTTCCATAAACCTGCCTCAGTACTCTTCGACAATGCACTCTCTTCCCGCCGGGTCCGCAATTTCTCCCTTCTGGCTGGAAATAATTGTACTTTATCGTGGTTTAAAGACCATTCCTTCCCCTTTCCTAAAGGAAACCGTTGAAATGACTCACTAGGTGTGTTGAGGTCCTCTCTTTTGAGACATACTTTTTTTTTGCCCTCTGGGGAGTTGGTGTAATACCTTCGATACGGTCCCATATCATAAGCCGTCCGGAAAATTACGCCAGTACGTTCGCCTGTATAGAAATTTCCCCAAAATTGATTCCCCCAACCCGCAAAGCCGTTGGAATCCTTTTATTCCTGTTTTACGAGGCATAGGAGAGAAAGAGAGAGGATGGAGCCCGTTCAAACCTCAACATAACCAGATGGCCCCCCTCTCCCTCTTGAAAGTTTATTGCTCAAGGAGGGAGAACCCGTATAAAAAAAGGAATGGTGGAACATGCCTACCTTCTCGTATCCCTTCAACCATATCTCCCTCCGCTGGACCCTATGTGGTTTCCGCACGGATCCGATGAAATAGAGAAATGCTCCAGGGTTGGAGGAACATATAAGTTGTGCCAATTGATACGACTCTTTGAAATAGGCACAAAGGTGTTTTTACATGCATACATACGTACCAATCACGCCGTTCCCTTCCGGGGTAGGCAAAGTCACAAAGTTTCACTCATAAATATTGTTTATTATAAAGTAGATTTGAAGAAGGAGGGAACGATATTTGCTCCGGACTGAATAACATTGCTGCAAAACGTCGGTATCTTTGGATAGCTAAAAGAGAAGGCCAAATACTTGTGGGAATGAGTTATGAGTGAAGGTTGTGAGAATTTTGGTTGATTGCTCTAGTAATGTGCGCGAAATAAGTGAGGGGATAGATGGGAATCGAATAATAGAACAGATATATGAAAAAAGAGTGAATGGTACGAGAGGACGGGGTTAACCGAGGAAGTCGTTGATGCGTGTGGTGGAAGAGACTAGTAAGGGTGGAATATTAGAATCGCCCACTTAGGTGTATGCAGATGGCACTACGTCTTCAAACCAAAAGCCTGATAGCCAAAATAACAACCATATTTTTAACCATGCTCTTTCATTATTTTCCTATGGAATGAACGACGGAATGAATGGAGTAGTGAGTGTACAGCAAGAATATCAACCATCTGTTTGAAATATAAGGCAAATAACTCTTTAGGCATATACTGGATGATTATCAATATGAATTTAACTTGATTTTACAATCTTTTTCATTGAGAATGCGAATAATTTTTAATTTAAATAAATGAACAAAATATGTTAGGAGAATCTGCATTTAAGAAGCATTTACATATAACTAATAACTTCAGGCTTAACTACGTGGAACCTGTCCATATGAGAAATTAAAATACTCTAGTAATGGTCCAATAAGGTGAGAAATAAATCTATTTAGTGAACCATTACTTGAGTATTTCAATTTCCGAAGTTTACATGCTGATTGCCAGTGAATTATCGATTTTACACCACAAAATTGCAAAATTAGTACGTTAGTCCGCAAGCGCCATAGGAAAATGAGAGTTAAAAAAGATGGCGAATTGACTTCAGCTTCTAGAATTGGGCGGCATAGCAAGCGCCCTCTTCATCTATCTCAATGGGATCGTTATGGAGGTACCATCGTGACTAAATAAATACTAAATACTAACTAGTCAAGTAAATACTAAATTCCAACTTTTTTTCATGTTTTTAAAAGCCCTGCTTTCAGTTACTGAATTTCAATTTTCTATTATTTGCGTCAGTTAATGAAAACCAAAATTAAGGTACAAAATATGCCAACTATTCCACGAATATATTTTTAATGAACCGTTTTTTTATAGCCATAGACGCCGAATACAGCGCCATTTCCATGGGATCTCATTTTTACTTCAATTTTCGCAGCGATCAGCCAATAACTCATAAATAAAGACATTAAAATGCATTTTTTATTTATCATCAATATTCCAGAACTTTTCGCTTCTTTAATCAATTTTTCATGAAGGTGGTGTTTACAGTAGGTAAAAAAACTTGCCTGTTTTCCGCGTGTTTTTCACATTCTCCCATTATACCCCAAGTAATATTCATGTTCAATATGCGGGAGTAATGACACGGTGAGGTAAAATTTTTTGTTTACGTCTAATTTAGGAATTTTATGTAAGTTATGTAAGTATCCATAACATGAATAAATGACAATTTTATCCTTTAACGGTGGAAACACCTTACAAATTGAAGGGTTTGTATAAAGTATAAACTAATTAACAATAATAACATATCATTAATCATCTTATATATTATTAACTGTATATGAATAATAATATAAAGTTCAACGTATAAATGCATGTGGGGAATTGTAGCAAAAGAGGCATGCAACAATATGGCCGTAATAAATCAATTATTGAAGCAAAGTCAGATTTACTAGATCATAACATAATCCTTAACTGCTTTCACTGTACGTATACCGAAAGGGAGCGGTGTGATGAGTATATATTCTCTAATACGTAAGTATTTATTGATTATCTTCCATAATTTTAACCAGGCTAAATTCGTGACTTAAAATTATTTCCCATAATCTGAGTACAAATGACACATATGCGTTTGTAAAGATAGAAAATATCCTGACATGTTTCATTTTTTGTTTTTCGCGGGTATTTTTTTAATATGAAAAAAATGTTTATATTTTGCGGGCCAACTGTCCTCCACCACCCAACCTGAATGGCACCTCTGCCCACTTCCTGCTGCACGGTCGTAAAAGTGTCTACTTTTTTGGAGAAACAAACGTACCAAGGTCAATGACACGAGAAGTAGGTGGTTATCATTTTTATCACTCTCTCTTGAGAGGGGTTTCCAAGGTTGGAGTAGATGTGCTTTATTTTCCTCTGTAGCAGATATCGTGAGAAGTGTTTGGGCAAGGTTTAGGCGGGACAATATGGCGCGTAAAGGAAGCGATAGCGAAAGGGTAGAGGTGAGTAATGCCGAGAGGAGAAGATGGGGCACACACCCTGGCATCAGTTTCTCTCGAAATATCTTCACGGTGTCCCACTCTTCCATGTCGTTTCGATCAATTGCACATAAATTCGCGAATGCATCCTTGGAAAGCCGTCCTTCCTGCCTCTTCCTCTTAACCCTGCTCTTCATATATTTATTTTTCGACTCTCGTGGGATTCGAACCATAAAAGCAGCCAATTTAAGCCACCAAAACCAATGAACCCTAAAAAAAATCCTTCTTTTTCATTCTACCTTCACCATGCCTCTTGCCCTTTAGCCCGCCTATCCACTCTGCGAAGGCCGCCGTGAAAACTGCTTCCCACGCAAAATCGCCCTTGTCTTAATGGAGTCCTCTCTTCAATTCCCATCCGGAACCTTCCCACAGGTTTGTAGGGTTTCGTTCCTTATGGGATGTATAACGAAATTTATTGTTATTGTATACCCTTAACCATATCTTTAACTGTACTTGAACGCCTAATGATTTAATATTTCCCGATCAAACATTAATCTCGTGATATATTTCTAATCGTCTGAAATTTTCTCGTAGCTCTGAGAATTCTGTGTTTGAATAATTGATACTTGAGAATCCTCTGAGTTCATCATTACATTGGACACCTGAACTTCTATTGGTAGAGCTTTAGTAGGTATCTTGTGCTGAATGATTCCGTAGACGCGATCTCTTCTCGTTGAAGATTATTCGGGATTTCCACCGAGTCAGGTTCTCCATTTCTGCCCTAAGGATGCCCTGAGGATGATAGACTACTCGTCCATCGAAACGCCGGCAGAAATGGAGAACCTGGCCCGGTGGAAATCCCGAATAATCTTCAACGACATAGTTCGCCGGGAAAATCTTCGGTCATTCTTCGCGATCTCTTCTCGTTCTCCCCTCATGCGACGTAAATAATATGCATCGCTGAAAGTTAACTTGTAAAAAAAAATAAAATATGCTAGGATTCTTCAGGTTGACTCTCAGTAGTATTCCATGTTACATAATCAAGTAACGCCATCCACATCAATACATCAACGCCAACGCGTTGAATCTAGTCGTATCTTTATGATAATTGGTGAAAAAGTGCATCGTTTATCGATAAAAAATTACGTTTCTGTGGTCTTTCAGATAGTGAAGATTTATATTATGCCATGCCCAATGGTGGAAACTCCAACAGCATTCCAGTAAGCTCATTTTGGTTTGAAAAATCTGGCTGGGTCAACGAGGTAAAATACTCAACAATCTTCACCGAAAATTAAATGGTCGCATTTTCTCTAACTAAAACGCTCATGGTTTTTTCATTTCTTCCCTTGTTTTGAAATATTTGTGATTTATGTAACCTGCTGCAGGTATAAATAGGCGGGTGCGTGGGACTGTTAGGACACTAACCAAGCCAAGGGAAGGAAATTAGAAAGCTGAGGGATAGAGGTCAGAAGTGAATTATATTTTTATATCCACTTCCTCAGAAACGGCACTATACCTTTTACATCGGGTATAATAAGAATGGACGAACACAAAAACCAATGTCCTGAAAGGTGAAAAATCCACCCAGGCAGGACTCTTAGATTGGCAGGCAAGAACTTTACCCAGTCTCCACTGGAGTTGACGAATATGTTTATGATATGTCAATTGTAAGTATGTACATTACTGTTTTTGCTATAGGCATTTGGTGTATGTAAATCATGCACCTGTCAGTTTGTAAGTGTATTACTCGTATTTTTTTTGTCCCTGTCAGTCCTGAAGGTACAGCTTAGTGTCAAAAAACATACTTCGCCTCCTTCTGCAACTCGTAGCATCTGACTTTTTCAAGTAATCTAATGCTTGCGTGTAGCCTCCGAGTCCAACGTCTCCCAAGCTAATCCTTTTCTCAGCTACGAGGCACTTTCTGTGCGCTTGCATTCTAATTTAACAAAGTGATGAGCTTTTTTGTGTTTTACTTATATTGGGGATTAATGTCTATTCGAGTCGGGCACCAAATTCTCGCTGAAATTTCGAGATGTGGGCCAATTAAAACAAATTGGCTCCTTTCCTCTACTTTATCTTTAGAGAATTATCCTTAAATTGGCTTGATAAATCCTCTTTCCTTTAATGCTGCGGCGTATTTGTTTTGTATCTGTTTCTCCTAGCGAGATCTGGAGTTACGATGATTTTACAGCATTTAGACTCCAACTCACTCCTTCATAGCTACCCCTTTTGCTTGTTAAATATGCCGTTGGCATTTTCTGAGAATTCTCAAAAGAGCATTATTTCGTAAGGACTTTGATGTTTTGAATTTAGGTATGTGTCTCCAATCAATGATGAAGGTATGAACAATCCGATATACGAAACTCCGATGACTTTTTTATGACCGACTGCCTCCTCTTGTTTGAAAAGTTAGCAAATATAGTTGCGTAGCGGTGCTTTCAAGCCTCCGGGAAATCATTAAAGCTTAATTATTTGCCTTAAATCCTTAAAAAAAGTCATTAAAGACCTAAAATATGCGTTTATATTCATCCAATGTGCCATAGTATTATGGAAATTTTTTAGTATTGTACTGGTTAAGGTAGATTTTGCTATGTGTTAAAGAATCTCCTTCTGGTTTTCTACAATTTCCGGGGCATATCTTGATCTAGCATATCCTTTTTCGCCTCCGTATACGATCTACCCTTCTTCATTCTGTCTATGAAAGCTGTTCTCTTTCATCCTTTCCCCCGCTTGCCCAACATCCTTCCCTCTATCACATTCTTGAGCAGCCCTTCAACCCTTACTACATCCTCCAGCAACCTACTCAGCGGATTCTCGAATTTCATTCTGAAGTTTCCATCCCTCGCCTACCATCTCAAGCACTTCCACGTTAGTCTTCCTATCCATCCTCCTCACATTCTCCATCCTTGTCCACACCCACATCTCAAATACTTGGAGCCCATTTCCGTCCTCCTTTCTAATGGTCCACGTTTCTGCCCCATACAACGCTACGCTATATTAAACATACAAAAGCCTATTAAAGGTAAGCCTTTTGATAAATTCATGGACAAGACGAATCATAATCAAAGGCGCTTTTGTCTTCGAGGTAATCGTTGATTCATAAAAGTGTTATCGAAGAATTTCCGAACTGGTGATTCCGCTCGGAATATCTCAAATTCTTTGATTCCAAAGCCTATGTTTCGTGACTTAAATTCCTATTGAACTTAATAGTGTTATGAAAAAAGCTCTTATGAAAAGTGTTTTGTATATAATAATTATTGTTAAGTCAAAATAAAATATACTTTACTCGATGAAAAATTTTGATTGAATGAAACATCAATGATTGAATAAATGTTGTGCTAATCAATACATATGTTAAGTTTTAATCTGAGACCATTCATGATAATATGTCAGAGAGATGGGCGTTTATTGAAGTTTTAGAATAGATATCTTGAGGCTAGGCACTTAATACAAATCTCACGGAGTATCAGAGTGTTATCCGGTAACAAACGAGCGCAGTCCCTAAAAGGACGTAAAACTTACCTTACCTTTCACCTTTCTCTCCAAGGCAAGAGTTCTTGGAGGGGATTTTGGTGAAATATCAGCAGTGACTTTCACCGAGAGCGAAGATATCAACCATCCCAGGGAACCTCTGCTTCGGAAAAAAATATCATGGCATCAAAAAGTTATATTTACGGATATCAAATGTTTTGCTGCATCATTTTGAAAGAGCGGATGACCCCTATACTTTATTAGCCTATACTCGAGAATTACACCCTTAAACTCTTTCTTTATCTACAAGGGGATAGCAAAATTTTATTTATGATGTTTGGGCAACTACTGCTTAAATTTTTGGAAAATTTCACTTGAAAAAATTCAGAATGAATATTTTTTACCTTTATTGTTTATTAATTATTCAGAAAATATTGATAAAATATTTCAAAATATATAAACAGTAGATATTCTTAGTCACTCTAAAATTAACATCATAGCCCTGAGGCATTTAAGGAAATCAGGAGGTGCTGGAAATTTCTTTTCACTTAAATAATTATTTTTCTACTACTCAATTTTCTGTTTGAACGCTTGGTTCTTCAATATTTTTACATAAAAAAGTCTTTTTAGAGCATATAAATGCTTTTCGGAGGAAATTACTCATTCAAGCAACACAAGATGATCTACAACGTACTAGATAAATTGCATGTTTTTTTCGGTTAAAATCCCCAAAAATAAAATAAAATTAGAAAAAAAATTTGATAAACCCAAGTCTTAGTTTTTAATCTTTAATCAGGTAGTGCAGGTTGGATTTATTTTCTGTCAGTCAGCAAAAACTTTATGAGTTATAAAACCAAATCCCGCCTGATTTTTTTCCAAGCGCACAGCTAGTAGAACCATCTTTCCAGCATGCAACTGAACGTACGCTAGTCCTTTGAAGGCATTCGACCATTATACAGGAGATCCGTAGTTGGAAACCGTTAGTCCCTACCTTTAAACGTTATCATATTGAGCATCTGATGAAGAAGTATATTTCAGACGAACCCTGACCTCACTAGTGGGGTGATCATAATACAGTATTGGATATTTAAGATAGGTAATCGGTGAGGTGATCTCGTTATCCAAATTATTTATGACCATTAAACATCTAAGGAAGTATATGTCTAATCCAAAAATATTCCCTCTGCAAACATAAAAAACAATATTTAAAAAATGCTTTTGCCTTTTACCTAAATTCATATTTATCTTATTTTCAGCAAAATTTAAAACAGGTACCACAGGTCCGTTGTAACGCTAAAAGAGCACATTAATAATTTGGTGCTGCATCGCTTTTACGTAGCAAAAACTCACCTACCATCTGCAATTGGATAGGAAAAGGTAACTTTAAAATTTTATTGAATAGATAATTTTAAAGGTAACTTAAGTGAAATGCAATCATAGTCTCCATGTGTATTATACTAATTGCCACAATATCGTTAATCATTTCTTAATGGCTGGTTGCAAGAACATTAAGTTATGGAATCAACACTTATGAGGTCCATAAGGCTATAGATCTCTTAAATATATTCGGGTTGCAGGATAACAACGAAAATCAAACGATATCGTACTGTCTACCCAATTAATTTCAAACTCTTACAACATGTGTTTCAACTGTCTTCAACTGTGACTTAGTCTTACCTGATGATGACTGCTAGACAGTTGAGACACGTGTTGTAAGAGTTTGAAATAAATTTGGTAGACAGTACGATATCATTTGAGTATCATTTGTTAAATATGCTGTTCTACAATATCTCGCCGGAGAAAGTGGAGTTTATTTGCAGGATAACATCTACTAGTTCCATAACTTATTTAGCAATAGTTAATAGCTTCCAGTATTTGATCAAATCTTCCACCACCGAATAAAGCTTACGAAAACTCAGCGTATGAATAATTGACAATGCAGATGACAATGAGTCAGTAAGAGTAAACAAACTGGCAATTTGTCTCAAAACAACTCTTTTATCAAGTGCAGTAAGTCCCCGGCATGCGTCGATTCGATTGTAGTCTGATTCGATGTTACGCCCATGCTGACAACGGTCGTCGAAAAATTTTTCCCTGTTTTATGCTAATAATGTAGACCGTATTTGCATATGATTGCATTTTCTTTTAACTGAGACATAATCATCCTATCAGAAATCGTTATTTTTTCCAGGATAAAGGCAAAAAAATCCAATTTTGAAATAAACGCCTTGATATATCACGTGGTTTCAGTAATCGCGAATATTTGGACTCGTTTCACACTATTTCCACCTGCTTTGCTCTTCTTCAACACGCATCTCCGACGAAAATCGAGGACTTACTGTAATTAAGTCTCCATGAGGTTCATTGCGCATTCGACACCTTAGCTACTTATGGAATTCCTAACTTTATACCATGAGATATGAAACCAATAAGTTTATTGAATGTTTCTGCAACATTTATTGAATGTTTTTCATGGATTATGGGTCTCATAACTTTGTTACAATACATATGTGTCGTTCCTGCAACTGGCCATTAGCCATACGAAGGTGAGGTAGCCTCTTGATTTACTTGTTGCCTGATCTTGCCTTATTATAACCTATTTTGCATCACGAAGGAATTTAATTGCGCTCCTATTTTGTTCCTCAACAAATTTATAACAATCTATCCAGTTTCAGCTTTGAATCTTACAACTTCTCGATATTATCATCCTGTTAGTCTGCCATGAGAAAAAAATGACTTATTTTATCCTAAGTAGCACGCTACCCGCAAGACAATAACGGCCGCCCTGCGGACGATATGACCCGGCTGAAACGCGGAAGCAATTTGTGAACACTACACACTGGGCCATCATTTGAATTCCTCACGTTAACAATTCAATCATGAAGTATCAATAATCGCTTAATCGATTAATCGTATGGTTCAGTCCACTAATTTTGTTTCGCACAACTTCTCTCAACTCTTTTGTGTCATTATCACGTTTTTCGATTGGCACGGCCCGGTTTTTCAGCCATAAATGTCTGGTTGACGGGAAAATAACTAGATGTTAACTTGACAGTTCACTTTTTTTATTTTAAATCTTTCCGCAAGTTTGTTGACGCCACTTAATCGCTGTGAGAATGTTTCAACTTCGGTTTTCTTATCGATAGTATATTCAAATAGGGATAACAGACCAAATTTAAATTTATGCATAGCTCACAAATGTTTATGACATCAAAATCCTTTTGAATGACCAACATATGCAATTCTCGATATAAAATTACTCGATTAAACTTACTCGATGTAACTGAAAGTTCATTCATTATGTTGTTCATCCTCATCTTGCGGTAAATAGTTTATTTGTTGCAACACTCAATTGAAAAGTTAAACGTAATACATTAGTTTTGTGATGTGAAGGTTTTTTTTATTTGCATGAATTGACTAGCGATAGATGCCCGCAGCAGCCTCTTAATGTCCGTGCATTCAAAATTCTGAAATCTTTATCAAAAATATTTGAAATCTCTGTTCAAACGTTATGAGGCAAGAATATTAATCACTATCTATTTCTTACCATTAATTTTCAAAGATTTTTCTTCTCTAATCTATATTCGATAGTTAAATGCAACTTAGAACGTCGGTTCATGGCTTAAAATGTCGGTTCATTTTTAAAATTAGTTTTAGCCTTAATGGGCGAAATTGATTTTTAATATTTGCATCTTTGTGTATTCACCAGCCAAATCCAGTTTCAATGATTTTATGAATATTTTATGATTCACATAGTTTTATATAAAGTTCACATGCCTTACACACCCGTCGCGGGTATGGATGATCGTCGTAAACACACCAAACTCCAAAACACCAATCCATCATCTGTTATTTTCTCCCCGTGTTTCCCCGAATCCCTCGAAGAGTGATATACGATATACTTGCTGCATTAGTGAGTAAATTTCTGCAAAATAAAACATCCAGTCACTCGGCATAACCTAGTACTTAGATTCCATATCAATATAGTGACTGTGTAGACAGTTTTTCTATTAAAATAGGTCAGGATGAGAGTTATCGGAGGTCTCCGTCAAGAAAAATATGACAAAATGTTAAGCGTAGATCTAGATAATGCGAGAAATATTTTTATCGCCTATGGGTTCAAACAAATGGTTAAACAGTATGCATTAATATCGGCATGAGTCGAGAGTTTACATCAATATTAAAATTAAATAATATTGATGTAAACTCTAAAATAATTAATTATTAATACCTGAAAGAAGACGCTCTTTCAGGTATTAATAATTAATTAAGACGCTCTTTCAGGTAATTTCAACCTTTGCAGTGATCATTAAAACACATTTCCCTGAGAAAAATATTTCCTTTCGTGTCATATTTGACACAACTTTTTAACATTCAAAAATAGTCTTCAAGGCTATAAATATGAGATTTGTCCTTATACTTGGCTGCTGGCAGGAGGCCGTTGCGTAACTATTAGGAGAAATACGATTGTATTCTGTAATGGGTATCATATCCATCACGCTATTTTCTATGCCAAAATTGTTCTTTAAGTTTAAGTAATAGTTCATAAAATTCATGAAAAATTTTACCTTTTAAAATAAACGAAATGAGCAAAAACGTATCCGGTAGTAGGAATTGGGTCACGAAAAAGTTCGTCATGTAATAATACGGATTGGGTGCTGGGTTAATGGAAATGAATGATATAAATGTGCTGCGTTAGTTTTGTCATGTTAAAAGAATGGTAGAAGGTAAAATAGGGAAGGTAATTTGTGATAGACGAGTGAATGGTTTGAGAGGGAAGGGTAACCTAGGAAGTGAACATGAATGAGTCCGGTGGAAGGGAGAATATTCAGATGAGAAGAAATGTTAGGGTTATAAAGAACAAGAGGGCGAACCAATACCTGGTATTGGCAAAAGTGTCGGAGGTTGTTAAGTAATGTAGTACGTAAAACGTTCTGAATGGGAGCCATTTTTATTGCTACTTCTCCAAAAGAGAAGGGCGTGATGTGTTCGCATTTACTTAAGATACTTTACTTAAGGAAAAAAGTATTGATTATAACTTTGTAAGTCAAAACTCTGATCGGCCATTCAATGAAACTGTCTTGTACTATGCAAAGTTTTCTTTTCGTCTACACCTAAGAAATACCGTGAAAGCCACCACTAGGGTGTGTGGCACGAGGTGATTTCTCACCAGGCATGCATCACTAATCCCAATTGAAATCAGAAGCGCGGACCTTCACCCGGCTTCTCTTGGGCAACTAGACGCAGGCTAAAAGCAGCCAGGATGACAATGCGCGGTCAGGCCAGAAATTAGGAGAGCGCTACGTTGAAGAATATGCTACCATTCAGTACATTAGTTACGATACTGGTTAGTATCATTAATGCGACAGGTAAATAGCACCACAATGTACTAAATCTTGCAAGATTAAATCATGTCGGATATTACATTAGAGGTTAGTAGCTAATAATGGTGTTAAGACATTTTGCGCGCTTGCAAAACTGTGCAAAACCGACGTGCTTAAACTAGTAAGGGTCAAAGTATCATAAAACTGATCCATCGCAACTATTATGATCCTTTTGTTTACGTGTTAAAAAATACATTCAAATCTTAATGTTCTGCAGTCTATTTAGTAATATAATATTAATAATAATTATTTATTCCATTCATATGTATGTACAATTGTTACTTCCATAATCTTATGCCTGTGATCATTACTACGATAATATTATGGCTCTGGCAAAACATGTTGAACGTACAGAAAAAAATAATTTGCCGAAAACTGTCGTAAACTACTTACTTAATGGGATTATTTAAAATTTAATTTTTTGCTTAGCAATGGAGTACCACTAACTTGCGGCTAAGAATATTGTAAATAAGGGACAAAAGTTAGACGAGAGTTTATTCTCGTACGTTTCCCAGATTAAGGAACCCGCTTTCAAAGGGTTTCGGTATCCGGCACAGGAAGACCTTTGGTCCCCTCTTCCCCTTCAACAGTGACACCCGAGAGAGTCTCTCCTCTCTGGAGGAAGTCAGGAGAAGAGGAAGAAAGGATGGACCGACATCAGCAGAAGGCCCGACGGGTCAGAGCCACAAATCAGGGGTAGAGCCACCGACTGGGCGTAGATGGGTGGTCTCTTCTGATGCAGCGAGAAGTGGAGTATTTCGCTTTGCTTTAAGGGGGGATGAAAAGGGAATGAGTGCGGAGGAAAACTCCTGGAAGAGAGCGAGAACATAAATTTGATCTCTTACGCGGAGTGGCGGAAAGAGAGATGGAGGGAAGAGGTCGGTGGACGGATGAGGGTGTGGTACGAAGGGAGGGGCCCAAAGACCCCCGGAAGTTGAATCAGTGCGTCGGGATGTTTGCGCGAGGGAGGATAAAAAGGGTGAAAGAGGTCGCGGGTAGGAGGTTCCAAGTGGATTGAGGAATGGCTCGTGGGGAAGAAAAGGGTCGGTAATATATGTGCAAGTAGATTAGGAGGAGTCGAAGATGCGTCGATAGCATCGATATCCGGGTGGTTCGAGGACGTAAACAAACGGGGCCGTCGGCGGAAATGGCCGTCGTAACGGAAATATGAAACCTTTTTCAGTACCGATCGTGTTTACTAGCCCACTTAATTTCAATATCCTTGACAAAAATAAAGAAACCGTCTCAAATTACATAAAAATAATAATCCTTTTACTTTTCAAAACTTGTCTTTTACTGTAAAAACTTTTCCGCATATATTTTTTACATATTTCATTATCAATAAAATTTTCGGAGAGTATTGATATAGGCAGCTGGAGGATGTCATTGGACTAGATGGGTTGCTCATGACTGTGGTAGAGGAATGGATGTTGAGCAAGAGGGGAATAGGAAGAAAGACAATGTGTTTCATGGACAGGATAGGCAGATAGGCCCATAAAAGTGTATAAAACTGGGACGAGATTCTCTGACATTCAACAAAACCTACTTTAACGGGTAGAATACTGTAAAAATTGATTATCAAAGCTTGAAGCATTGCAAATATTATAAGTCCTAAACAAGTCATTTATAAAGGTCAGCTGATAAATATGATCAAATGAATCCCATCGTCTGCTGTTAATAATATGAACAAATAGGCGTTGTCTTGTGCGACAGCAAAAACAGCAATATGTCTACGGCAAACAATTTCAAATAGGATAATTTTTACGTAAAAAATTCTTCTTTGGGTATATTTCCGCGTATTTTTTGAATTGATCCTAACGTTTCCCCTCCCCTGCTGGAGGCTTCATCAGAGTATCAATTTATGACGGTTATATCTAATTGTTGTAGTTACGGAGGATGGTTCTGTAGGTGTTTACAACTACAACAATTAGATATAACCGTCATAAATTGATACTCTGATGAAGCCTCCAGCAGGGGAGGGGAAACGTTAGGATTAATTAAAAAAATACGCGGAAATATACCCAAAAAAGAATTTTCTACGTATTCAATGGTCCGCGAAAGTTTCAATCAGTTATAGGATAATTTTTGCATCCATTTTTTTCCAAATTTATTCGTTGCTTACAATTTCAATATCTGCTGACAAAAATCAAGATTTTTCTTCGCAGTTACCTGTATGAGAATAACTCAAAAGCGGCACAGAAAGCTGGCCGGAAGCGTTTGGAGAATCACCAAACTAATAAAGAGATCTTTTACGGAGAAATACGAGGGACAAAGGGAGGAAAAGAAAAGACGCTTTAAACGTCGTGTGATAGACAGTAAGTAAGGAAAGATTACGTGGCATTTAATTATAGGGCGAAGGGAATATTTGTTCTTATTCCAATTCATCTATTTTAAAGCACATATGTTTGGAAATTTTATGGAGGCGACCCGACTATAACTTGAGTCCAATGTGGAAGACCGTAATCAACTCAAATTTGTCCATCGTTTCGGGTGGGACGTAAAACTTTGCAACCTTTGGAACGTTTCTTTCAGCTCTGCACAATTTTTCTCCACCGCTTCTTCATTTCCAAAACAAAGACTGAGGGAAAGCGACCATTCTTTTATGCATGGTCAATGCAAAATTAAAGATAAATAAATTCGTACTTTTTCTACGACCTCCCTTTCATTACGTCAGTGTCAGGAGATAATAATTATTACATAGATAAAATAGAAATGTAGTTTCAAAAGTTAACAGTGGTAAGAAGAGTTGTGTAAATATTGTCATAAAGTTGGCTAAAAAACTCATTTTTACGACTGAACTTCGAGGTTCTACGAGGGCAGTTTTTTTTCAACCTCCGATAAGCCATGTGTAAAAGGCAAGTGAATATTTAAAAATTATTTTATTTTTAAAAGTTAAGTACTCTAATGGCTACTTTTTGACATAAACACCTTGACAATTGAGGCATTTGTCGTATCTGCCGACAAGCTTTACAATGCTCTCTTCATAAAACTTTGCCGCCAATGCATTTTAATGAAGCTAAACGTTCTTTTGAAGATTCTCATTAGTTTTGAAGCACTGCCCTCCCAGCAACTTCTTCAGTTCAGGGGAAAGATGGAAATAACTCGACACTAGGTCGGGACTGTATGGCGGGTTATCAAAACTGTCCAATTGAAATTGCTCAAGGAGCCGTTGGGTTGCACCAGCACTGTGAGGACGGGCGTTGTCATGGATCAGAGCGTTGTCAGTTGATATTTTTGAGACTCAGCGATCGCAAAGTTTTCTAAAGCCTGAATGTTCTGCAACGATGGAGTACAGAAAAGATCTTGAAACTTTCGGAATTCCATAGCCAAAGCACTTATCTACCTAACCTACCTACGGTTCTCTCAAACCACTTCGTCAACTCGTTGAACAAGTCCATCTGTAGCGACAGACTTGCGTCATTGACCCCCTAATCATGCACATCAATTCGGCTATATTCAAATTTTCGACACCATTACCGCACAACACGATCACTAATTAAGTTTTCTCAATACAATCGGCTAACTCTTTGATGAATTTCTGCTGCACTATGCCCTCCTGCCGTGCAGGAAACGAATAACGCTTCGGACTTCGCATTTGGCGGGAGAATCAATATAGGCGGCCATGTTTATGTGACTGCTGCTCAGCACTGACTGACGACTTGAACTCGGCAGTGACAGAGCGTGTAGTGCGGGAGGTGCGCAGTCACCTACTATGCACATCACCCGTCTTTCGCTTGTCTGGCGTTTATGCAGTACGATCGAAGGTTGCAAAAAAACTGCCCTCGTATGTACTTGTAACGAGAATTTTTGGAACTCAGCATATTTACGTATATTTTTTTAAATTTTACCTGATCCATTTATTTTATGCTATGAACTAAAAATTCCTTCACAGCCGAAGGTTTTTGTTGCGAGATTGTAAAAATGACTATGGCCAGTAATAAGGTTTATTGTTCTTGAGAAAATATAAAAACTACCTGCTTATTGTAAAAACTACTGCTTGTAATAATTCTTATGTGATCAGAGTGTCAAACTTCCTACTGTTTTCTATAGCTCACTGCTTTATCATATCTCATTAAAAACGACATCTTTTGTTTAGTTAATATCTCAGAAATTGGCGAACCAATCGCTGATATTTTGATATCACCAGAAGGATTACTTAGATGGTTTTCTCGCCACTGAGACAAACTTTAGTACATAAAAAACAATGTCTCTGGCTTTACTCTGTGAAACTCCTTTATGAGGATGAAAAAACGCCTGATTATATTTCCATTCTTTATTTGAAGCAACGCGACATATGTTTCAGCATCCTGATGATGCATGTGCTGAAACCTAGGTCGCTTTGCTTGCAATAATGAGTGGAATCATAACCAGGTTTTATTTCATTCAAAATTTAGTACTACAATTTTTATTGATATTGAACTCAATTTAACTTAATTAATGTTAAATGCCATTTTTTCCAACAATTTTTCTGCAGATATCCGTTGTAAAAACCCTATCGTCGTCTTTTCAAAGTCAACAAAAAATGGATCCCAATACGATGAAAACGTTTCTTTTATTTTATTTTCGTAGAAGCCCGTCTTAAGATAACACTAGTTTTGTTCCTATCTTTGCTGAACGGGGAGAAGTGGATTGGCAGAAAGATAACGACGAGGACGACAGGGGAAGGGGCGTGGTACCCCTTGTTGTGATGTCAACTTCTATCAGTTGGGGAAGAGGATGAGTGGAGGGATTCCAGGAGAACTTTCAGGAGCGGCCAGCCTGACGCCCGGAATAGTAAATGCGGTGGGTCGTTGTTTTTTTCTGGCTGCTGCATATATTCAGGCCAGCGCTCCTCCTAAACCACTCCTTCCCAAAGCCCTAGCTGGTACTGCTAATACAATGTAGTTAATTGCACATCACCTAGGTCAAACTCCAGGGATTTTTTATTACATTGAGATTTAAACCGGTGTGGAGAGCATTTTTTATACGCTAATTTTGTGGTATTTTGATACAACAGTTATGCAAGGATTTATTTTAGGGATTAGATTTTATTAGATATCTCGTAAATACATTTATGGTGGTGAAGCGGGTCCATATTTGCCAAAGAGAATACGATTGTTGTTGAAAATAGTAAGACTTAAGATCAGTCATTTGAAAATAAATTATTTCTCGGATTATTTCCGCTTTAAACCAGTATGTATTCTCAAATGACTGATTAACTATTATCAAACTCTTAAATAGGTTGTATATTAGCGCTCAAGGATTTACATACCGACCTAATTCAATATTGTAGCAGCTAAAAACTAAATTTTTATTAATATAAACTTAATTTTAATGCTTAACCCCGACATTCCTATACTAATTCTCAAGCCATCTTGTGGTTGAGTATGAAAAAATAGTCTACTACCACTGTGATAAAATTTATTCTGACCGGTTTCGCTTTTTACATCATCTTCAGGTGCTGACCTGAAGATGCTTTAAACAGCGAAACCGGTCGGAATAAATTTTATCATAAGTGGTAGTTGACTATTTTTTCATAGTTATGTTCCGATTCCTCTCCATGAAGCCTGAAACCACAAAGAATATCATCATATCTCACCTTGCGAGTACATCATGTTATGGGGATATCATATGAATGACAGCATGCACAGGAGAAGGTCAAAAGTCAACAGGAGATGGCTCGGGAACGTCCCGTGTTATTAGTATAATACCCAAAACCATATTCCCCCTCACTTTTCTAATTTCTTTTTGGGCGTCTTAGTCTTGCCATCAATTACCCCCGTTCTTCCCTCCTTCTCTTAATCTTTACTTCACCCACTCCTTGGCCCTCACTTTGACCACTCCTTTCTCTCTTTCAGCGATTGTCTTCGGGATTCTCACTGGATTAGCCTCCGAACCGCATCGGTTGCGGTGTAATTCTGCGGCTTTGCTTCAATCCCTGTCCGAGTTCATTCAGGTATTAGGGATAAGGGATGCTGTTACTTGCTGTCGTGGGTATCTGGACTCCTCTGTGGCTAAAAGGGAGGCTTATCCGGACAAATGTTTCCTCATAGCGTTACCATTCATGATGAGAAATACTGAAAGTCATGTTGAAAAGTCGTATTAGGCCATTGCGCAATTAAGTAAACTTTGTAACATCCAAAATTGTATATTGGCAATAGCCCCTGAGAATTTTCAACACGATCATGCCGTTAGCAAGACTCTCATGGATGAACGCCTCGGTAGCTTTTAATTAGCCGGCGCATATTCGAGGGACCCGGATTTGAGTCTCGACTGAGGCGAATGATTTTTTTCTCTGACGATTTTCGCAATATTGTGTACATTTTGGTGAGTCCGTAAAGGTGATCCTGTAACCACTCTCGGTATATGCTTAACTGCTTTACTTGAGTTATTCAACGTAAGAGTGCGTATGACATGGAAATGATACGTGTAGTATGTCCCACGGACAGGCAGTTGGTATCCTTGTAATGCCATTCAATGGACGAAGAATACTTTTAAGAATAATGCTACAAGCAAAAATTATGCTATTTTAAAAAATGTACCTCAGTTTCTGTATATGTAGCAACATCCACCTAATTCAGGCCAAAAAGAAAATATGATCGATATGTCTTATGGCCAGTTGAAGAACATTTATTAAGGGAATCTATAGTTATGAGATCCATGACCTTATACATCTCATATAAGTATTCTGGTTTCAGGTACACATCTTCAGGCTACGTAACTTATTTACTATTATTAAACAGCTTCAAATATTTTATCTTCTATCACCGGATAAAATATAGGAAAATTTAGCCAATGAACAATTACTAATGCACGTATAACCTAGTCAGTAAGAGTAAACAAATTGGTCATCTGTCTAAAATAACTCTTTTATTAAGTAATTAAGTCTCCAAGCGGTTCATTGCGCATTCGCCATCTTGCCTACTTATGGGACTCATAATTCCATGGCATAAGTTATGAAACCAAATAACTTATTTAACATTTCTGTAACACTTATTGAATGGTTTTCATAGCCTACGACACCCATAATTTCATAGAATACCTATGTCGCTCTTGCAACTGGCCATTAGGCAGATATATTACTCAACAATCACGGTTGATACAAAAATGTGTCCTATATGCTTGAACAAAGGACTGACACGAAGGATGTCATTTTCCATGCTTTACCGTGGGCTGAAATTTCACTTTCTGCATATTGCGAATGATATCAGCATTTAGACACTTGGCGTCGCTGCTCTTGGTAACTATGGAGAATTTGAAGACGTAGTTGGCGCGGAGAAGAGGTAACAAGTGAGATGCCCGTAAAACACGAAGAAAATTTTCTGTGAATGCAGGAAGCGTGTTCTCTTTGCATTCTTGCCATCAACCATGACTTCTTTAAAGAGCTGAACGCATTAATTTGTCAGGTACGTCCTCCTTAATCTCCAGGATTAGTCGGGGTGCCTCGAGGTACGGGAAAGAGCGAAGTTGGAAGAAATACGTTGAGAGTCCCTGAAAGGTTGTTAGAAATGGACAACTTAGAAAGCGGGGTCTTTGCTTGACAGGCGGCGAAGTGTGGTGGAAATCCGTGATTTAGAATATCTATTCTCCGTCATCAATTTCTAGGACAAATAAAGCATCTTTAAAGGAATTACACAGTAATTAAAATGGTCATTCGTCCGTCTGAGATCGTGTCAAAAAAAATGCTTTACACAATTTTTGCCAATGTACGAAATTTTCTGAGCATCGAAAGCAAACTCCAGTCTCCCTCCTTATATTTGGGAGACGAGGAAACGAATATTCCACGGTGTTTAGTTCATAGTGTAAATGATTTTCCTCCTTTAACCTGAACTTCAATTTTAGTAGAGTATTTATGTAATAATTCCTTCTCGTTTGGGGGGGAATTTACCAATATATGCTCAGTTTTGTGGGGGATATTTTTCTTAGGCGGAATTTAAATGTGTAACTGCTAACACTGATTTTGTATTTCACATAAAAGGGGTTGTGAGAGATTCCATGAAGTTTGATGCGTGAGAGAATTTATTCTTTTAATCTTCCTCTAATTTCAAGGGACCATTGTTAGATACCATGCATGTATAGCAATATATCTTAAGCCGTATTTTCACTTTGCAATTGGGGTGGGAATACGGGTTCTGAGTTAGAATCATCGTTATCGTTATCGAAATTGGAATCCTCTCTAGAGGGAAAACGTCTGCATTTACTATCCTAAGTATGCACTCCATCTAGCTTGACAGGCGATGAAAGGTGTCGGAAATTTATGCTTCAGGATCTTTATTCTCAAGCAGTAATTCCACGGACGAATAAAGCCACTTGAAAGGTATTACATCGTTAGTTTAATGTATCTAGCGATTTAGAGGGCCAAAAAATAATATAGACGGTCACATGTATGTTTTCATTAGAGAAACTGAGAACAAGCGATCGCGTTGAATTGAGAACCCAGGTTAACTCTAGTAAAACTTGTTGGCGCTCGCTTGTGAAGAACATTGCTTCATGGTAAGGAAAATATGTGAGAGGTTGTTCGAGCGGAAAAAGGGATCCTAAATTGGTCTATATAGAGGTTATTCGTCCCTCTGCATGCTCATCTGCGCTTCCATCAACCATCTATATTCGGATCTTCCGCTATCCAGATTCACCAGAATTTATAATGACACTCATGAGTGTATTTAAAGCTTTTCATTGATAGTGATGGTGGACAGAAAATAAATAACTTCTGCGGTTATTCTTAGTACCCTTTTACGTTACCAAATGATGCTGAGCAATATTTTCGAATTTTTAATCACTATAATTGTATTATATCGAATGGTATTGTAAGTTATGCGGTGATGGAACATTTGCACTGTTCAACTTTTTATAGTGAAATGAAATAATTAATGATTATTCCGTTGTACATATTCCTAGTCATTTATCTCTAAAAATAGTGATCATGACAATTTTCTCCTAGCTTATAAGCTCCTGATAAAATATTCTCTATCACTGGGAAATTACAGCCTGGTGATCAAATAAAGGGGTAAAAAATTTTCACCTTCTATTTGCTGTTTACTGTATCTCTTTTCACCAGGCCCGCATTAAATTCTTCCGTTTATAGAGTCCGATGGTTTGAATAAGATTACTAAAAAGTGAGACATAAGGGCGTCATTTTGTTCAACTGCGACGTATGAAATTTTATGAGCTGCTACTGAGGAAACTTAACTCATTTTACGCATGCTATTTCACGTTTTAGCCTCACTATTTCATATTTCGAACTAAACGGAATTATATTTTAACAATTATGTTCTTGTTTGTTTACATTCGAGCTGTGGTGAGCCATAATATTAATGATATTTATCTAAAATTCGTGATCTTTTTACACCCATCGTACTTCCTTATTTGAATGGCTAAAGTAATGAGCAGTTTCGTACTTTAGGCGTGGCTAGTTTTCTGGGATGTCATCCGCGTCGATTCATCTTTGTACGAAAAATTCACCAGCGTTTCAGCAGGCGTCTACAGGGTTGAAGTGTGGATGCAGTTTTCTGCCCGTGTTATATAGACCTAGTTTTTCCGCGCCTCGCTCTGCTTGGCTGGTCAGTGAACCTGCTTCCACACTTCAAACCTGAAGACGCTTGCTGAAACGTCGGCGAAACTGTCGTACGAAGATGAATCGATGCGGAGGACATCCCGGAAAACTAAGGACCGCCACTTCACGCTGCGGAAGCCTTTATCAACATCTAAACTGTCCTACATTCCTCTACCTTGTAGTTGATGCATAGACTGCATAGCTGCATAGACATATCTGCATTTTAGACATTAATATCGTTTATTGAAAACCACTTTTTGGACAAGTGCTTGACTTTTACAGTGGTCTAAAGGGGCGTAGAAGTCAAAATAACTTAAAATAAGGGGTGAAGCATGTAGTCAGGCCTCTGATTTCGACGAAAGTCACCAGCAGGTTAGCTTTTAGTCGCAAAAAGATTTACTGTTTTTTAATTTACTATTCACTCCACTTGCTATATTGTATACCCAGAAGTTTGAACAAAAATTGGCGTTAAACTATTGCTATTATACCTTAAATTAGGCACCTACCTTCTGTGGTATAGAGTTAAAAGTGGTCGGCTGGGAGTGCATTGCCTACAGGCTCAACCCCTGGGGTACATTTTTAATTTCTTCCCTGCTGATTTGCTGTTCGACCGCCTTTAGTGGTTGATAATTTGTAATTCGTAATAAATCTCAACATTATTGCATACTATTGAATGCACAATTGCTGGCATGTCTCGCTCCGCGAATACTTGTACTACCGCATTTTTTATTTACATTGGTTCTTAAAATCTTTACCGTTTTTTGATCATATAACAAAAAAAGCTTCTTTATAAACCGGAAATTGTGGGAGATTAGTTAACTAGGACTTCCATTCAGCCAACTTTTGTCAAAATCCTTGACCCAGCGGTTGGATACTCCATTGTGAGATATTCTTCAGTTTAAATGATTTAAGATTTTCCCGGTGTATTATATTTAAATATCTTTCTTGGGCTTCGCACCGGGTAATGTTTTCATAATCCGCCGACGTTTCGGAAAACGACTTGTTTTCCATTTTCAAGGCACGTGTTATTTCCGCCGTGATCACTATAACACTGATTATGAAAACATTACCCGGTGCGAAGCCCGAGAAAGATATTTAAATTCTCCAGTTTCATTGCCCATTGTTTCTAATGCAGAATGGACTTGTATTGGATTTGTTTTTACAAATTGGAACAATCGCTTAATAAAGAAGATCATGAAGCGCATTACGAATCAGGTGTAGAACTCCAACCTACAATTGGAAAAAAATCTTTCGTTTTGGCTCCTGCATCTTTGTGGGAGTGCATGCGTCGCTCTTCTCTTTCATACTACAGGAAACGTTCATAATTAAATTCAATTTCTGTACCGTAATCTTTTAAATTATCAACCTCGATATTTCTCTATGAAGTCGGAGTAAAATAATAGGGTAAATGAGGGCACTGCATTAACTTCCTTCACCGGGTAATGGTTAAAGGTACATGATTTTCGCATATCCAGGCTAAGTAAGATCTTCTGAGGAAATATATTTACCGCCTATTCCTCGTGGGTGTACTATTTCTCAATCCTTTTACGCAAGCAGTCTGAAGACGCCAAGCGTGCCGAATGGCTTAAGAAGTTCTTTGGTCTCGTTGTCGTAAGTATTTCTTTTTCTCAAGGGTCCCAGAAAGCTAAACGATTCGTGTCGTTCCGTTACATTCACCCCTTTCCACATCCCACGGCGCTTGTCAGGCTCGATGAGGGTGTTAGAGCTGCGCTGAAAGGCTTTTCAACGTCCTCACTCCTCAGCGCCCCCTCTCCATCAATTCTCCCAGCGCAATTATTGCACGGCCATAGAGGGTTTGTGACTGCTTCGCCGAATGATCCCCAGCTGGCGCGAATGTGTTCCAACCGACGAGGCTGCACGCTTTGAAATCTCGCCTTCGCGACGGGCCGTAAAACACTCGCGTCCCGCGGGGTGATCGTCGGCTGTTCTTTTTTTTCTCTCTCTCATTCCCGGAGGGCAATCGAGAGGGCGGGCCTGTTGAGAAAGAAGAGAGAGAGAGTGTGAGACCTTTATAGCCTAGAGTGGCCTCCCCGTACCAAACTTGGGCAAGAGCTTGCGGTTCAAATTGGAAAAAGAAAAGAAAAATAAAATGGAGAATGCAGTGCCTCCTCCCCCCACGTGACGGGTATTGCAGTTAGCACGTACCACCATAGGAGGTCGCCACCGAATTTACGACCGAACCAAGGTCCGTCGCGGGGATACTTACCGCCGGCAGCGTCATCAGTGGCGTTCAAAGGAAACTGAATGGTGGCCATATTTTGTCCACTCGTGCGACGCCATCTTATATGCATTCCGATTTGTCCTTTTTTACTCTATTTCTCCCCTGATTCTTTTGATTTTCCCTCTCGTCTCTCTCACTCTCTCTCCATCCTAACCATTTTCCCTTAAGAGCATCATTCAAGCTCTCCCAACTCGTCTATTCCCCTTTGCTCTGCTTTTTTACCGAGTGAGGTCTCCTTTTATTGATGCACTCCCAAACGGACGTAAACTCAGAGTATCGTGCTGCTTGCCGCGAGACGCGTGCAGTGAGGTTTTTTTCACCATTGAAAGGCGTAGCCTGAGCACTCTCTCTCTCTCCGTCTTTCTCTCTATACTGCGGAATGACCTGATGCTAACGCGCTCTGGACGCAATGGGTCTTCCCATTTGGCAATAGGTTGCCGCGCACCGTGAATGTGAGGATCATTAGGGAAAATGGCCGCGAATGCTTTCATGAAAAGATACTCTCCTCGCAGAGTCTATCCTCTTTCTGCTATGCGCTTCTTTATTTTTCAAGGCATTTTCTTTACCAAAAAGTTCGTCTAGTCCTTCTAGGTGGTACGCAATGACTGCCTCGTAGTTTAACTTTGAATTCGAAGCAGCATTTCCTAATATCACTCGTGCTTCATGATGTTGGCAATTCATTTAAGGGGTACCTCACTCAATATGACTTCAGATGGCTGATTCTGAAGATACTTAGGCCGGAAGAAAATTTAAGTGTGCATATATTTGAACAAAAAAATTCGATTTGCCTTTCGCGTTCCTTATATAACTCTAATCTATTTTCTTTTGCCATTTTTTCCAGGAAAATGCGTCCGCTGTATAATTATTTTCTTCTTCGCTGTGATTTATAGCATCGTTTACTGAATACACCCAGGCAGGCCATAAATTTCACATATGCATAGAGTTGGTCATTCCTCTTTACAATGACTTTGGTCGTTTTGTGATCCTTGAGTTGCCTAAAATCTGAAATTTTCGTCAATGGCGGCAATTCTTTTCCTTCGCCAAGACATCGGAAGAAATACATTAACACTTATATTTTAGGTATTGAGAAGAATTAAGACTCTCTGCTATTAGATCTGAAAATAACTGGCCACAATCCGGAAGAATGTTACGTACAATGATATAATTCAGCGTGATGGAATAACAAAACAACTGCTTTCGATTAAAAGTAACAAATCCCCAAGTCCATAAGGAATACCTGCACGCGTGCTCAAGGAATTAGCGCTACAGAGTGCATCATTCTTGGAAATTATATTTAGCAAATCATCATTAGAAGACAAGGTGCTCCAAGAATGGAAAACAGCCAACGTCACCCCGATATTTAAAAAAGGAAATAGAAGTGACCCAGGAAATTACCGGCCATTATCGTTAACATCGCTTTTATGCAAAATCCGTGAATATTTTGTCGTTAGTAATATTATGACATACCTGGATAATCGTAACTTCTTACACAGCGGTAAGCATGGCTTCCGTAAGGCCAGGTCCTGCGAAACACAGCTTGCTTCCTTCCTTCATGATATCCTAAAATCAGGTGAATCGATTAAGTAAGTCACTGCAATACTCCTTAATTTAAAGAGGGTATTCTTGAAATCGAGGAATTTCAAGAAGGCTCCTCCCAAAAAACTCATATATAAATTGCAATCATGCGGAGTTAATAGAAAAACAGTGAATTGGATAAGTGACTTTCTGAAAGATCGAAAACAGAAAGTAGTTATTGATGGTTTTAGCTCTGATATAGTCGAGGTCACTTCCAGTGTTCCTCAAGGAAGTGAGATCAGCCCTCTTTTATTCATTACTTATATTAATGACCTAAGCTCTCCAGTTTGCAGTAAAATAAAATTATTTGCATACGACACAGTTATCTACCGTGAAATAAGCGAAGACGCGGACTTTGAATTTCTGTCATCGGACCTTAACAACGTTAATTCCTGGTGCCTGAAGTGGAGGCTGGAATTAAATATCAGTAAAAGTACCACAGTCCACTTTCTGTGAAAGTTATCACACAAATATCATACCTATACTGTGGGTGGAGTAGACATAAAATCTTCAGATACAGCAAAATATCTTTGAATTACCTTAACTTCTGAAACATTGTGGAGAACACACATAGAAAACATATGCGGCACAGCATTATTGACACTAGGTTTTGTTAAGCGTATAATAGGAAGGCCCTCGGATGAAGAAGTGAAAGAGAGATGCTACTTCGCTCTGGTTTTGTCCACCCCTCGAATACGCCACGAGCATTTGGGACGCTGGTCATAAAGATTTATCCAAAAAAGTTAAATTAATACAAAGAAAAGCAGCACACTTCGTTAAAAACGGCTAGAAGGGTACATATAGTGTCTCACACCTTTTTGAGGGATTGAGGATGAAGCCCCTAGAGACTCGGAGGCTACAGGTATCTTTCTTATTTTATCGCTTCTGGCAGACCTAAAGATGTAGCGAGGTGTCATGAATATATTCTCTGAGTCCCTCTGAAAAACACCCGATTCTGAATTTCTCAAGCAGCCTAGGCTTAGGCTTAGGCTGCTTGAGAAATTCAGAATCGGTGTTTTTCAGAGGGACTCAGAGAATATATTCATGACACCTCGCTACATCTTTAGGTCTGACAGAAGCGATAAAATAAGAAGATACCTATTTCCCAACAGATAGGCACAAAAACTCGTTCTTTCCGCTCACAATAAGCGACCACAGTCAAAACTGAGCTCCTCCAAATACACTCCAATAATACATGTCACCACTTCACCTCCCAAAACCTTATCCCTTACATCTTTTCACGGCTGGTGACCTAACACCTGGTGTAGTATGTAGATGTAGATGTAATGTGTTATGGCTTCTCTTTATTGATTAGTGGTTGACATATCACGGCTAATTTGCGGTAGTTCTAACCCGTATTTAAATATTCAAGTGCCCAACGCAAAAAAATTCTCAAAAAATTACTTGTATTTCGCCAAAAAACTTCAAAATGTATGATACCTCTAAAATGTATCTGACACTATTTTAGTCAACCTCTTGCTTATAGTAATGAAATATTTTTTCTTAATATCCTCACCCGCTATGACATACTTTCATGTAATTCTGAGACTTCAATGTTTCCAGAATTAGAATCATAAGAGTTAAGTCACTAACATTCGCTACACCCTAAACGAAATTGAGTCGACCTCTAGCGAGTCTATCCTCATGCCATTTTTAATTAGAAAAGAGGAGAATCCTAACTGAGGAAATATATTTTAAATGAGGTATGAGGGAGAAAAAGGTACCCCATGCAATGTCTCCAAAGCTTCATTGGGTCACGTTGGTTGTCCTTAAATTTATATCATAAAGAAAGTATCAGTCAGTTGATCACCTTGTGCGAATCCTGAGCCCGTTGAAAATTGTTCTCTCTCAGTGTACAGAACAGCATCCCCCGTGTGGTAGAAAGGAGGCTTATCAATAATAACAATCGATCAGTAAACCAATAGATGAGAATTTTTGCCATGATATGTGATATTTCTTTGTGATCATTCGCATTCCATCGCATATCATCATAACTTATCCAACGCATGAATGCTCAAATGTATGTGACCACCTCTTCCTAATTTTACTGCGCGATTTGTGGAGGAGAAGTTGTTTCAAAATAATCCATGAAACGGTTAAAATTATTATTGGAGGTTGCGAAGTACCAAGCCCTTTGGTGTACCATTGTATTTTCCCTAAGACAACTATTTTCCCTTAAACCACGTTGGGTTCCCTCACAAAATATGGTATCATCATTATACTCTGAGTTGTATTTATTTGGGGACGTTAACTGAACTGACTAGTGGTGGAACATGAAATCGTTGATTCTGCATCTAAGCTCTTTAGTTACGAAGATCATGGCCTTAGCAATGCAACTGTTGCTACAATATGAATTACCGATTTTTGGAGGAAAAATTGGCAACAGAAATTAACTGTTGGCATATTTAGAGGAATCAGCTAGTATATGAAGGCTATACATGGAAGGAAGGGGGCTGGGTAGAGAAGAGTAGATGATGAAGGAAGAGAACGAGAGTATTGGATTTCGTAAGGAGAGGCAGAAATTATGAGAAACCTGAGAATGAATTTGGCGGAGCAAAATTGGATATTAATTCAGGAGTTCCTACAAATTTCCCATAAACGGAATAAATTGCATTATAGACTTTATATGTACAGACTGTCTAAACAGACCAGTTTCATGGTTTTATTTACCAAAATTAAGTGGATGGTATCTGTGTTTGATTGCGTTAGTCTTTTCACCTCATCAAGACCTCATGAATACGAAGATTAGTTTGCTGCAATCGTCCATGTTACCCTCCTGTCAGCCAATCGTTTTACTCTTCGTCCCATCATTTTAACGTCCCTTAAAATTTGCAGAATGTAATTCAACCTTCGTCACTGCTAATATATCTCCCCATTAATTTCTCATTCCATTATTGGTTTAAAGACACTGTTACGTTGCAAAATTAGTCCAAGAAGTTTGTTTCTGTTTCCATAGCCCTCGTTGCCGAAACATATGTGCCATCCTCGCCACCTATTTAATCTTCTTCGATTCATTCTTCGATTGCGCCAAAATCTATTGATTTCTATCTCTTTTTCCTGGAATCTGTTATTGTTCTGGGCTTCTCTGCCACATGAAGACAAACTCTAAATACATGCTTTAATGTTTTCCTTACTTTCAAGTTGCTTTTGCTGGGTATTTTTCTAACAGTTTTATTGCAGAGTATTCTCGTGGTAGAATTCCCACTGCGCTACTCTGGTCACGACATTTTTCTCACGAGGTGCATGACTTTTGAAATTTGATAAAAGTGAACTCAAATATTGTTGATGTTGATTCAAGAAGTTTATCAGTGAGAGAAGAAAAAATTTTTAGCCCGCAGAGCGATTGACACTTGTTGAAGTCAAATAATTCAGCCATGTTGCATACATTGGTCACATGCCATCATGTTTGAGTCACATGTGGCTTTTGCTCCTCTCTTTTTTAAATTCCTGTGCCACGACACTGTAAAAGATCAATTCGCTGATACGCTCTTCATTATTCCAGTCTCGACGCTACAAAATAAGATCTTACTTTGAAGAATTTTTTATACCAGCGTGCTCTTGGGATTTCTTTCCCTCACAGGTGTGTGCAGTCGTGCCGGAAACCTTACCACGTCACTTCCGCTTCGCTCAATTCCTCATCCGAGCATTTGTGTGCCTTAATGATGCGATGAAATCTGAGATATGGTCAAACATCCACCGAAAAATTCAATGAGAAACGCCTTCTCGGCGGAATGATATGTTGTTAATAGAATGGTGAAGTGGCTGGCTAAAGGTTTTAACGGCGGATTATGTTTTTCTTAATGGCTACTAAATCCAAATTATTTTATTGAAGATAACGATTATGAATTAAGATCACCATCTCGTCAGTGCCATTATCAGTGAGGTGGTTGACTTTTTGTCTCCAGTGGAGCATCAGCGTGATCTTTACATTACCACAATTAAACAATTGTTTACAGGTAGCGCACTAAGATTAAGATTTTCATAGACATACATAACCATTCTACGGTGATATTATTTCCCATTTAATCTTAAGGGATTTGGAACTTAAGTTCAACTGTATTTCCAACTGGAGAATTGAAATTGAAAATACTTATTTGACATTTGTAAGTGCATTGGATTATACAATTTGGAATACTGTGAATCCTGGGGGAATAAAGGAACGGGGAAGACCAGGGAACCGGAAAGGCCAAATAGGGGGTAGGAATTTTTAAAATGTAAAAATATGATGTGCTCTCTACCAAATATGTCTCGTACCTGACGATGGCTCGGTCAGCTTAAACGCGTCGTACACATTTAAATACCTTGTGTAATAGTGCAATTTTTGTTAATGTTTTAATAGTACAATACATGCCTAAATACTATCCATAATTATTTTAAATTTTTTCAAATTTAAATACGGTTTGAAATACACTTTTATGAATTATTTGAAGGAATTTTTAAATCTGACCAATTCACTGCGTTTGATGCTCTTGAATTATCGTGAGCCTTCGAGACGCATTTTGTCAAGCAAACAAAAATGGAAACTAAAAATTTGTTTGCATTGATTTATTTTTGGCCTCTGTGATGAGGGAGTAATGCCATCAACGACCAATTATCAAGTTGTAGGTTTGAATTCCACCGAGGAGAGTTTATCTGTCTCCTAAAATATACATATATGAGTTCATCTGCTGTTACACGTTGAATTTCTCTATGTAACATTCCCGCAGACATTTCGAGGTAGTTACTTATAAAATAAACAGTTATCAAATGATTTCTTTTAATATATCCGGTTTAAAGTAACTTTTTCTAATTTATATTATGTGCCAAGTTCATCCCAAGTTAGACATCCAGCTGATGTCCTCTTCTCCGATAGTTTTTGAACCCCATGGGGCTCACCGCCTTTTGAGTTTCTCCGTGAGTTTGCTCGCTCATTCTCGGTGAACTCGCAATACAATGGAGATCCAAGCAAAGCGCGACAATACCCGGGGAGGAACTCTGTGCCCCACTTCAAGAGATAGAAAGAGAGAGATTGCCCGAGGACAACATGCTCCGCTTCAAACTTGACGCTTGACGCCCATTGTGTCGAGGAGAGGGGTGAAAAACTGTATTATCGTCGATACAGACACGCCAATCCGATCGGCTTTTCGTTTTGGTGCACTTCGTGGACCTGACTCTCGCCTTTTGTTGGCCCCTCAAACCGTCGATGGCCGTCGTGACAAACAGACTTCGAGGGAGCTCCATTTTCTTCTCTCCGTTCACGGAGTCGAGTGGCGAAGGGTGGAATTTTTAAAAGTGTTATTATTCTCCGCGGACATTTCGACGCGGAACATCAAGAGCTGTCTTTCTGAAAGTCTGTGAGAACTCTTAACCCCTTTTTTTCCCGCCAATCTCGGCGAGGCAATAAGAATTGATGAGAACGGCGAGAAAATCACGCAGCGAGAGGCAATGGATTCGAACGGACGAATCACGAAGTGTATGTATTTATTTTTTCGTTGATCCGTGAATAAAGTATGAGTGATGAATTGTTGGATTAAACAAAGGAATTATTATTTGTGGGTTCGACTGGCAACTGAGAACATTTGCTTCGTTTTGAAATGGTTTGGAGAGGTAATGTGGTTCTGGGGATAACTCTTGGAAAGTAAGTAGGAACATGGAAGAGGATAGAAATTCTGGACGACATGAGAAGAGGCAGTGGCTAGGGGGAACTTAAAATAGGCACTACGGCAAGCTATCTAAGAGGAAAGGCGAGTAGATGTCCCAAGAAGTGAGTATTATGATAGTTAGACATAGAGATCAAGATAATTATTAAGGACTGCCCAGATACCTGCCAATCAGCTGTTGGAATATCAAAATTAATATACGTTTGGTTAGGGTGGAATTATCTTCAGAATAAAGAAATGCTGGAGAGTACCCCGACTGGAGCCTCACAGCCAGGAATATTCTCACGGTAATTTAAACGAGACCGATGTAATTGTCATTACTGGCACTGTACAATGAATTTCCTACCCTTACGAAGAAAACAAATTTTGACCTTCCAAACACATGTTTTGATCTAAACTTTTTGTCACAAGTTGGTAATAAGAGTTGGCGACTAGGAACTGAAATCATTAGCCCATTTAGCGCTGGTTAGAAAATTGGAGGAGGAATGATTGGAAGGGAAATATAATGAGGCTGAAAGCTAATCCGACATGGTACTGAAACCACTCCTAACTAAGGGTGTCAAGGGGACCACTTATTAGCGTCCAATCCGGTAGACTATGTTGTATTTGGACAAAATTTTTAACATCTGGATCAATACATCCTTTGTGGGAATCGAAGCTAATGTTTTCACTAATCGTTTACATTTACTAACCGACATTATGATGTCATGCAAAATCCAAGCCCTACGTTAAAATTAAATTTACGAAAAGCCTCTGTCATACGACGGTTTACTCTTATCATAAAACTGGGTCCTGAAATGCTCCTTACAAAGCCCTCAATGTTTTTTGCGGTCTGTATTTCAATCAAAATAAAGTTCTTACCCCCAAGAATCTAGATTTAACTCTTGATATAGGAAGCAGGCACATCAGTCACCACATCAAACTGATCACTCAGAACACGAAATATGTTTCTTTGATGTCCGATGAAAAAGTTGCTTCGGAGGAGATGTTTTAATGGGAATAATATATCTCTTAAAATAGGTCCTCTCATATTTTTCGCGGCGCAGAAGTGTCAACCTGTGAGGTTCCAAAACAAACTCGGACGTTCTCTTTAAGGTGGCAGGAGAGCGAATCGTGAGTCGTTGAGTGCACATTTTGATAACTTTTCAAGTAAGTTGAATAGAATCTTGGACCACACTTCACTTGAGCACAATTATTTAAACGTAGAAAATAATTGCATATGCTGTAATATGAGTGATTCAAGAATTATATTTAAAAGTTTTCGCCTCATTGTAAGCATTGCTACGACTGGGTTTACGGAGCGGAATTTGAAATTTAAACAAAAACCGTACGTTAATACGTGTATTTTATTGGGCATGATACCTTTATGTTTACTAGGAAACATTTGAATAAAATGAAAGGTGTGTTTTCGTCTTTAGGAGAACACCTGTTCATATTTCTTTGATTTATTTCGAAATGTATGTCAATTGCTATAAGGCTACGTGTTAAAATAGCATTAAATCGACTGAAAATCGTTAAGATGCATTTTTTTTAATCTATACATATTAATATTAAGTATGCGTATAAAATGGTTCACGCAAATCTGTGATTAAGACAAATCATAAACAAATATTGCCCCGACCACCCTTATGAAACAGATTTAATTAATGTCGCCCGTCGATGCCGGCCGAAAGTATCACAAAGTTTATTATCGCGCATTTCTTCAAATTTAATTCTAGCTGCCAACTATCACATCAATCATCAATCGCATCTAAATCCTTAGCTAAAGACTGACTGTCCTCTTCATTTCTAATTTCCTTATAATTATTTTAGAGGTTGGCTGAGTGTTCATAGCTTGAGAAATGGCTGTAAATATTGAATGTCCGTGTCTAGTGTCCCAACTGCGGGTAAGTTTCAGTGAATATCATCCGTCTGGTATTAGAATTAATCGGGTGGGTGAAATGCTCACGGAAAAAACTGTATTGAGATCACAATGTCAACAGGGAACCGTAATATTTCTCCTATGGACTGGTTAATAGAGAAATTAAAGAAAAATTTCTCGCTTTTGTTGGCAAGTAGGTATAATGGTTGTGCTTATTATAATTAATATCGAAATAATTGGATGAATACAATTTAAAAAGTCTGTAAGAAAGCTGCAATAGTAAAATGTGAGGTATAAGGGAGGAAGATGAAAGGTAATCTAAACGTCATTGTGGGGAATAGGGACTCAAAAGAAATTAAGATACGTCAGTCACATGCTAAATTTTCCTATGGAAGGAGGTAATCCATATATTAAAAACAACCATAAAGCCCATTCTTCCACATTTACCCTTTTCTATAAAACGATTAAAATGATAAAAAATTTGATAGGCCGGATCGTTAGACCAGGGCCTTGATAAAGAGATGGGACTCATCGGTTTCTTTTTGTGTATAGTTGATAATTCATTGAAAAAAGTATAGTATCTAGTTTTATTACATAAATACATGGTTTAAAAACATGGTCAACCGTGTTTATAATTGGCTGCACAATATTTTAAGGTGCTGACCATTGGAAAGAAATAAAATAAGCAGCTAAGTGTATTAATGCGTAGGTATCATCTTACAGCATTAAATATGGTGATAAAAACTCATAAGAATAAATAATGCATGCGAGAACCATATATGAGGAATATATATCACTAAGTGAGAAATATTTTTACAATTTCAAGTTTCAAAAAATGTCGACGACCATGAGTATGGAGTGTTTTCCTATAAAGAGGGAATGATAATTCATAATAAAATTCAACTTAAAACCCAAGTCATTCTTTTGGAATTTCACATCTTTTCTTAAAAAATTATTTGAAGTCCCAATATCACATTAGACGTAAATGTGTAAAAGATTAGTCATTTTATCGTGATCTGACCCTCATTCCTCGATAGCATTTTCTGATCCTTAGAAGGTCTCCAAAAACCTTCCTTCATCTTGTAGATCACTTGTTATCACGGCGTAATTACTACGGCCATTTGGTCACGATGATTTACGACCGTCGTCGTCTCGGTTACGAGTCGAAGCAAGCGTCGCCCCTGCAATTATCCCCGCGCTGGAGGAAGGGGGAGCTTACGTCTCGTGTCCCCTCTATTCCCCATCCTCCCATTCAGTCGAAGCAGAAGTGAGCTAGGGACAATGCTCGGGACGCGAATGCAAGCCAAGGGCCACGCAATAAACCGGAAGAGCTGCGCCTTGCATTATTCCATTGTCGCCGATGCCGCCTCCTCAGGAGGCTATTTAAGGAAGCTCCTTCCATTTGGCGTCCTCTCCGTCTCACCGTGCGGGAAGGTAGGCCCCTGCATTTCAATCGCTTTCCTTCTCCTCCCCCACTGCAACTCCGCCCCCCGCCGCCCCCAATGGAATCTCCTCCCCCAACCCCCCCCCCTCCCCGCTCACTATTCCCAACTCTCTGATTCTACTGTCTCCGCACGCTTCAGCATTCCATGCTCGAAAAAAGTGCCGTCTTAAGTACAACGGGGCACCGGAGAGAGACACTTCGATTGCTAATGAGCATAGCGTGAGCCAGACGATGCCGGCCGAAATTATCGTTACTGCAGTTACCTGCTCTTCTCAGGAATGCGAGACGGGACGACCAAGTGACGTCGCCGGCAATGCTGCCTACTGGAATTTGCCAGTTCCAATGAGAGGTGATCTTCTGAAAGTGCAAAGGCATAATCTGGTGTTGCTCGAAGGAGTGCGTGCCTCTATACTCCATCTCTTTAATGATCGCGTACTTCACACGCTTCTTTAATTTTTTCACCCTCTCTCTGTTTCATTCATTTATACTTTATAGTATATGTTTTGTTACTTTTTTATCGTCTCCTCAAATAGCTTTTCTCAAAAAGCTTACATATAGAGTTTTTATTTTGTACTGTTATATACAACTTAGATTCTGTGTCCCGAGGATTCGCAGGTTTTTCTAACGCATCCTCTTTTGCGGTTGTTTTTCCGTAGTGGGTTTTCTATGAAGAATTAAAGCCAAGAATTTTATTTTATATCTTTTATCTTTAAAAACAGTCACTGAGTTATTGTTCCAAGGATAGTCCATTAACTTCTTGGTCTACGTATAAATTTAAAAAATTCTTCCGAACATATTTTCTCTTAAACTGAGCGTATTCCCATCCCTCTTCCATAACTAAACATTTCAACTATAACGAGGTTCTAAAAAAATACTTACGATTACAGTATACTTGATATACTGTAAACCGGGGTGAATCCGGCACAGCTTTAGAGCTGTTAGAGGTCTCCTGCACTAAAGTTTCTATTTTTTTAAATGAAACTTAATCTATTACGTAATTGATCCAAGCTTGAACTTAAGAAGTTCAAATTTCACACGCTTGGAAAAATAGTAAAATTTGTGATACTCCTCAAAATGGGATGAAGATGGTACACCAAAAATATGGAAAATGTGTAGTAATTGATGTATATTTCCAGTCCATCCCATTATTTTCATGCTCACAAACTCTCTACACTTGTAAAACGCATTACCATCTATCATTGCGTGCTACATTTTTCATAGCAAGGTCTGATCAAAAACATGTAATCTTCATTGCTCCTTTTGAGGAAATCGCCTCGATTGTCTCAAGGTTTTCTGTTTCAAAATTTTCTCCAGCAATAAAATTATCACGAAATGGAAGATAATAAGGATATCTCAACACATTTTTTCACCAATCTAGATTGCGATTTTGCCATTAACAAGGTATGTAGATTTATTTTCGCGAGATTATACATATATACTTATGTATTTTTACCAAAACGTCCCATGTTTTAACATTTATAAACTCGCAAAAGTGATCCTATGCACCTTGTTAATTGCATAAGTTTCTCAAGACCTTAATAATAAAAATTAGCGGACATTTACAAAGCATCTTTTATTTTTTTTATGATGTCATTAATAATTCATTTCCACAGAGAGTCACCTGAAATATTGAACTTTATCTTTTTTGGTAAATTTGTAGCATCCAGAAAAAGAGTAACTAATACGATGAAAATATGTAATAGACATAAAAGTTTGATGTACAATATTCGCCCCGCTAACTGCATTTTATAGGTATATTATGGAATAAATTATTTATACAAATTATATTTACCTATTTAGAATATATCATTACCCTCTTATACATTCTTGAGCAAGGTAAACTACTAACTTTGCGGTGTTACTAACCAGGACGACGCTGCAACAAAGGTTAGCCAAAGTTGTTGTGATAACGTGATAAAACTGAAGACATAAATAGTGTAACCAACTAAATATGAAACTCAGAATCATAGTCTAAGCTCTGTCTTGTTATGAAAAAGTGTCCAGTACATGAACCAATCGCCGTCATCTACCGTACTTAAATGTCTGTCATGTATCGCCATAGTAGGAGGATCATCTTGTCGATGTGCAGCTTTGAATTTTTTTATCAATTTCTTGAAATATTTCCCTTCAGTATCGCTCTTCAGCTCGTATTACGCCGTTTCTCATCATTCCGTTTGTAATTAATGCTCTTTACTTTCCTCTTTCTCCTCTTGCACAGCCTCCCATCTCCTCAATCATAGCCTTAATATATCCTCTGCAACCCATTACATCTTCCAAATAATTAATCTACCTCTTACTAATCCGGTCAAGAAGTTTTCTCTTTTCACACACCATACCGAGCCGTTACTCGTTCGTCTTCTACTCCGTTCATCGCCATTTCTACTTTTTCTACCGCATCAAGATGTCATATGCCTTCATAATCCGTAGATTTTAGCCTGCAATGCGGAGAATTAGAGTTGCTTATCTCATTTCCTTTTGTACGAATTTTCTGCTCTTATACACCAAATACCAGATTGCTTAAGGCATATTTTTTCAGTTTTTGAGCGTATAATCATTATATTTGTATAATTTTTAATGATTTCTAATTTGTTTATGCCAAATAATTTTTAATATATACAGCCCATTACAAGGAATTTCGTTCTTTTGACAATTTTATGAATCTCCCCTCAAGTTTCTCAAAACCAACCAATAAGTAGAATATTTATGAGCAACTTCTCATTTTCTTTAATAAAACACGTAAAATATAGTCTCGGCACAATATCGACATCTATGTAATACCCAGCGAGCTACTTGTAGGGTGTATGGCAGGGGGTGAATTATCATTACACAACAGGAATATTCATCACACAATATCTAATACACCGCGTGTATTTTTGACTCTGGACGGTACGATTCAACCAAAACAATAAAATAAGTACTAAGAAAAGCAGCACGATTCGTAAAAAAAGGCTACGAGCGTACATATAGCGTCTCACAACGTTTTGAGGGATTGAGGTGGAAGCCCCTAAAGACTCGGAGACTACAGTCTAGGCTTAGGCTCATTGATAAATTCAGAAGTGGTGTGTTTCAGAGGGACACAGAGAATATTATCATGACGCCTCACTACATTTAAATCAACTTACCTTACCTTCCCTCTGACATTACGCCCCTAAAAGAGCCCGTGCCTCCTCAATCATTCCTCTCCAGGTCTCTCGCTCCAAAGCAAGAGGTCGCCATCTCCTTACACCCATTTTCTGCAGGTCCTCTTCCACATCATCCAGCCCCCTTTTACGCAGTCGCCCCGGAAGTCTTCTACCCTCTGGCCTCTGGCTGAACGTTCTCCGCACTGCCCTATTTTCAGGCATTCTTTCAAAATGACCGAGCCACCTCAGTCTGGCACACTTGACTTCACATATCAGACTAGGTTTATCATATAGTCTATATAGCTCGGCATTGGTGCGGATACGCCTAACGTTGTTTTCGTTAATTGGTCCGTAGATTCTTCGCAGGATCTTCCTCTCCCACGAGTTGAGCAGCAGCTCATCCTGACTTTTCTTGACCCAGGTTTCGCAGGCATATAGGACCACGGGTCGGAGAACTGTTCGGTATAATCTTTCTTTGGTTTTTCGACTCAATAAGCGTGACTTAAATAGGTGCTGAAGGCCAAAGTAGGCCTTATTTCCCGCATCCACTCTTTCTTTGATTTCCAGGCTGTTATCACTATTTTCTGGCATCAATGAGCCTAAATATTTAAAGGTAGGCACTCTCTCAAATTGGTATCCACCTACTGCGAAATGTGCTGGAGGCTCATTTCCAGTCCTTTTCATGACCATAACCTTAGTTTTTTCCTTATTTACGATGAGGCCGGCCCTTTCTGACTCTTCATTCATTTGCTGAAAGGCTTCTCTCAGTCCCCGCTCATTCCTGCTGATTAAATCCACGTCATCAGCATATGCCAGATACTGTACTGATAACGTCTCGCCAGGGTTAATCTCAATCTTCCGTAGAACTCTTTCCAATGTCAGGTTGAAGAAGGTACATGACAAGGCGTCGCCTTGTCTCAATCTTCTATTAACGCTAAATTCTCGTGACAACTTCCCGATATCTTTATTTTGTTCTTTGTTCCTGTTAGCGTCATCTTAACAAGTCGAATGAGTTTGTTCGGTATCCTTAGTGTAAGAAGAGTATTATATAGGAATGACCGTCCAATGCTGTCGTATGCCTGTTTATAGTCAGTGAAGATCTGGTACACTGGTATGTTGTATTTATAACATTTTTCAATAAGATTCCTTATTGTAAAAATGTGATCAGTAGTGGATCTTCCTGGTCGCAAACCACACTGATAATCTCCTAATATTTTTTCTGCCCACTTTTCCAGCCTTCTTGCTATGATCTTTGTAAGCACTTTGTACGTGACGTTTAGTAGTGATATACCCCGGTAATTAGCACATTCTAGCTTTGTACCTTTTTTGTGGATTGGGCATTGGGCACGACCATTCTTTGGGCATCTTTTCTTCTAGCCACACTCTTACAATGATATTGTGTACTTCCTGCTGGAGTCTATCCCCTCCATGCTTGAGTAGCTCAGCTGTTATTAGGTCATCCCCTGGAGCTTCATTGTTCTTCATTGTTCTGATTGCTTGTTCAGTCTCAAGTCTGCTAGGTGGTGGTATTTCGACCTCCTCTAGTGGTTGGCATATATTTCCTACGTCTTCAGCTTCCTCTACTCCTGGTCGATTTAGCAAGTCCTCAAAGTACTCTGCCCACCTATCCAGCACTCTCCGTTCATCTCCAATCAAATTACCCTATCTAGCCTTAATCATGAATACTCTTGCCTGAAACCCTTTCTTTTCATCTTGTATCTTGCTATACATCTCTCGAGTTTTCCTTTCAGTTGCCATTTCTTCAATTTTTCCCACCTTTGCGTTTTCCCATGCTCTCTTTTTGCACCCACATGCATGGGAAGCTGCTGTTCTGGCTCTCACCAATTCTTGGATAGATGCCAGTGTCCGTCTCTGCAGCATTATCTTTCTGGCAGCATTCCTCTTCTCAATGGCCGCTTTACATTCCTCATCAAACAAGGCTGGTCTTTTTTTGTGGTTTCTGAAAACCAAGTGTATCCTCTGCTGTTTTCTGTATTTCTGATTTTATAATTTTTCATTCTTCCTCAATGTCATCTCGACCATGTCCTCCCTGGCTTTCCAGAAATTTTTCCATATCCTGGGCAAAAGTATCTCTAACTGCCAGGTCCTCTTTAAGCTTCTGGTCATCAAACTTCTTCATCCTTGGATTTCCTTGCCTTCTGATTCTTGAATATCCTTTGTTGATATTTTATTCCCACCATGAAATGGTCAGAATCAACGTCAGCACCTCTAAGGCTCTTTACATCTGTAATGTCTGTACCATGCCTGGTATCAATAAGTACATGGTCTACCTGATTTTTGGTGACCCCGTCAGGAGAATACCAGGTCGCTTTATGAATATTTTTTCGAGGGAAATATGTGCTTGCCACTGTCATGCTTTTACTCACTGCAAAGTCTATCATCCTAGTGCCATTGACATTAGTTCTATTTACATCAACATCTACATCTACATAATACCCCGCGAGCCGCCGCTTGGGCGTGTGGCAGGGGGTGTTAGGTTACCAACCGTGTAAAGGTGCACGTTTTTTGGAGATGAAATTGTGACATGAATTATAAGAGTGTATTTAGTGAGCCTAATTTTTATTGTGATCGCTTATTGTTCTCGGAAAGAACGAGTTTTTGTACCTATCTGTTCGGCAGTGTATCTCTCTTATTTTATCGCATCTGTCAGACCTAGAGATGTAGTGAGGAGTCAAGATAATATTCTCTATGTCACTCTGAAAAATATCAGTTCTGAATTTATCAAGCAACCTAAGCCTGGCGTGTTGCCTCCGAGTCTCTAGGGGCTCCCACCTTAATACCTCTAAAAGTTGTGAGACACTATATGTACGCTCGTAGCAGTTTTTAACGAAGCGCGCTGCTTTCCTTTGTATTTAATTATTTTTTTTTGTTAAATATATTTGACAAGGGTCCTAAATGCTCGCGGCGTATTCGAGGTGTGGCCTAACAGAGCGAAGTAGCATCTCTCTTCGACTTTTTCATCTGAGTACCTTCCTTTTATAAGTTTAACAAAACCTAGTTTCTTTAATATTGAGCCTCATATGTTTTGTATGTGTAATCCCCATGATATATCAGATGTTAAGGTAATTCCAAGATATTTTACTGTATCTGAAGATTTTATGTTAAGATGTGTACACGTATGACTCCATGTCTCGGTCTGACAGAAGCGATAAAATAAGGTAGATACATTGCCGAGCAGATTGGTAGAAAAACTCGTTCTTTCCGCACTTAATAAGTGACCATAATAAAAACTGAGTTTCACTTATTACACTCCCATAATACACGTAACCATTTCACCTTCCATAACTTTACATCTTTACACGGCTCGTGTCCCAACGCCGCCTGCCACACGCCCATGCGGCGGCTCGTAGGGTAGTATGTTGACATAAATGTAAGTCATTCCCATAGCACTCAGTCTACTTTTGTGCCTATCTTGACATGCCCAGATTTTTAAGCCTAATAATACCGGGAGGAAAACACTTTAGTGTCAGCGTTGTTATTTTTTTCTGGTGAATAAGCTCTCTCGTATTGTTTCGCGAACAAGACTCGACACCGCCCTAACGCAAGCGTGGGTTAAATTTATCGTCGCAACGGTCGGGGCCCCATGCACTCCGTGAGTCCGAAGGTCCTTCAGTTAGTGCGCCGGCCCTCGACCCCCTTGTCTCCCGCCAATTACATCGAGAGCACGTTTCGACGGGACGTGACCGGGGAGGGTTCATTAGTCACCCGCCGAGGCGATGGCGAGGCCCGAGGTGGATTATCGGCCGCGTTAGCTGGCGCGCCAAAATTCGTTGGTCGTGATGCGGTTTGGATCATCGGAGCGTCGCGCGCGTCTTTTGTTCCCCCGTCTGTCTTTTTGTTCCCTTGCCTTCCCGTGGGATATTCATCATCTTCTCTTTCGTGATACTCACGGTAAGGGGGGTAAAGATTGTTCCTTTGGAGGAAATCGGTCCTGTTTGATCATCAGTTCCGCAGTTCCCAATCCCAATAGTTATTTAACGGTTTGTATAATTAGGGGCCATTAAAGTTATTTCTTAGGATTTTTTGTGGATGGAGGGGGTCAAGATTTTTCTCACGGTGCTTACGTAGAGAAGGGGGGGATTGGAGTTTGGCGGTCCGCGACAATCTTACGTACGCCTTTAGTGTATTCGGAGACAGTATTTTTATCACTTTTTACTGACTATTGCCGGATTAATGCCTTACTTTGCTATATTATCCCCCGCGGTATTCCTAAACTTATGCTAACTATAGATAAACGCATTTTTGATTCTTGGAGTTCATTATTAATTAGGGATCACATTTTTTCAAGGTTCCCAGCTTATTTTGATATTCACATGTATAGGATATCTCAAAACCTTAGAAATCAATATTTAAAATTTATATTTTAGAGGTTCCTACATCTATAAGGCCTATCATTGTGTAGAAAAATAAAAGGCCGGATGTGATGAGACAAGTTTTTGCTAACTTGGAAATGGAATCGTCTATATGTTCACATATTCATGCATGGTTCCTAAAATGTTCGACAACTTACATAAAAAAGGGAGAGTAGATGAGTTTTTATGTTTTAAGTGGATTTATAGTAGATAGATACGTTCTCTTGTGTTGAAACTCTGCTCAGAAACAAGGTCAATCCAAGGGAAATAGGGATTCCAATATACCACAGATTGAGAGATTGAGTATTTAAACAGCAACACTGCCAAACTTGAGAATATTCATAAATATTACCAGATGTATCTCGTAATTATTGTAAATCCATTGGTAAAATTATTTGCAGAAGTGTGTAGATTATAATTCCGAGCCACACTTTTTTGGGCTTTCAAGGAAATGTTTAATGCTCTAAACTAAATCGTTGAATCAACATTTTTAAAATACTCCTTGGAATACACATCATTCCACGGCATGAATTACACTTCCAAAGCATTGCAAAGAGCAAGTGAACCTTAATTTAATCTAGGTATTTCTTAAGGGAATTCTTGTCGTGAAATTGCAGTTCACCTTTAAGAAGTTGTTAAATATTGCTATGCGTGATTATAAGACTGAAGATAATCGCTGGTTAATTGTCCATGGTAGAGAAACGCATATTTATTTAAGAATAGAAACTTTTACTTTAATCATTTGATACTTTTCATTGCTGAGCAGTGATTATTTGGACACAACTTTACCAAAGAGATAGAAACGTGGAAATACATCCTTGTAGTGCCAAAAATCTCTCCTTTCGTGGAAATTTCATTGAATTTATAAATATTCCCCCAAATCATTCCTGAAAACATAAAAATACATTATCCATAGGGTGTATCTCTACTAAATTTATCTAAAGCCACTATGAAGGAATAAAATTGGTTAAATATTTAAGGATAGAAGAGATGGAGTATGTATGGTCGTTTTTTGATAAAAGAAGAGTTGTATACGTTATAACTCAGAGTGGTTTCAAAGGTTTAGAAAATTTGTATACACCTCAAATTTCTCGTAATGTTTTGGTAACTTTATAGTCTAATGTGCTATTTGGTCTACCATATGTATTATACTTGTTTTTCTCGTGGATTATTTTAATATGTTCATTCTCATGTAGATGTTTTTTGCTTCATTTTTCCAAGAGATACACAAGGGATGGCATAGAGAGTGTCTCCCCCATTTATACTCCCTCCATTATGCCAAACCTTTTGTGTATAAAACGTTGCCTAAAAATTAGCTGCAAAAAAAATGGTTTGATTTCCTACCCTTACGTGCATGTGATCATTGTGTCGACGATGAATGTATTCATTCCGTTGATCCCTCCCGTAAATGTTTCCGCGATGAAGCGTAGCGTTGGCGTCTTTGTCATGACTTAATGAGTTATCTCCTTCTTTACAGGGTGCTGTCGGACAACAGGTTCGAGAAAATACATCCAAAAACTTTCGCAGCCAACAGCCGCATTAAGAGATTGTAAGTATTCTAAGAAAAAAATAAACATAAGGCTTCTGCATAAGGATCTGAAAAAGTGACGAATCATGTAGTTGATTTTTGCTTATTCACGCCCCATGATTGCTTGGGGCCCTCATATTTTTTCTTCGTTTCACATCGCCCACGATTGTTCATGAATTTTTTGCCCCATAGTGGACTATCAATCAAAATAAAAGTCCAGGTACAGAATTCAAAATTGAGTGTAACCATTTTCGGGAAGGTTGTAATTGATTTTTCCGTCGTTTTTTGTTCCCTGTAAAATAATTTTGATGGGCATTAGTGCCAAAAAATTTGACAGATGATATTTGTAAAATCTTTCAGCAGAATTTTTTAATCGTTTGGAGAGGTAAAAGGAGCACATTTGTAGCAGTAAGTAATAAATCGCGTAAAAAAGATACCGTTAACATTTTCATACCAACGAAGCTTTTAGAACTTAGTTTTACTTGATGCTAGGGCATATTGGTCATTATGTATCAGAGGCATTAAAGCTTCATTTTCAGACCTTAGGAGCTCATAAATGACGTATGTTTATACGGCCATCGCTTATATTTCTTTCTCATTTTTATGGTACAAATATTTCTAGCAACCCTGGAGGAGGATCAGTAGTGTGGTGACTTGTCATTGATAAATTTTTGAACTGATATTGTGAGCTGGGACGAGTAAGCACTGCATATGTTTCATCATTACGTTTTGGTGAATACTAATTAGTTTCTGCTTCGAAAGCTTTTTAGTACCGTCACAGGGGTATACTTTTCTCCGCAGCTCATGTAGTTGTCGTTTACTCTTGATTACTGCCGGTGGTCTCCCTCCGTATTGTTACCTTTTCGTGATTCCTTCTTTGGGGTTTCTAGACTACCATTGAAGTTAGAAAGTTGATTTTGTAGGTTAAAAAAGCCTTTTTATTTATTTACTCTTTAGCTTCTCTAGTTTCATTAATATATTTTCATCTCTTTGATGGATTACTCATAGTCTTAAAATACTGAGCGGTACTATTACTCATTACGAATTGTCCAGGGTTATGATAGAAAATATCGTATTCTAGATCATTCCAAATATGACTTTAGTATTCTACATTAGAATTGGAAGGTTTTAGTACATTGCTTGTCCTAACATCCTAATATCTGGTTTTTGTTCTGTTCTCCTTTTAAACTGTCTTCCGCCATTAGATCGCTCTTAAAATCCTCATTCTATCTCCTTTTTCTAATTTAGTCCTGAGTTTCTATTCTATTTCTTCCTTCTCAATGCTTCCCCAGTCTTCTCCCCACTATTTCCATCTTCAGCATCCTGTCTCTTTTCAAAACGCCCTCCATCTCATCTCTTCCGCCTCCTCCAAACCTCCACCGCTAGCTTCCTCTCCTCACCAACCATATCTTATACTCCCTCGTAAGTTCTTCTCGCCACCCAGCTCACCCTCTTTATCCTTCATCAAATCCATTTCTCAAACGTCTCAAGTATTCCCACATCCTCCTTTCGCATTGACCAAGCCACCGATTTGTGCAGTGCTGCACTCCATATTAGAGTTTTTACCTGCCATTTCTTTACGCCTCTAATCAGATTCCCCTCATCAATTCCTCCCTCGTTAAAAATGCTCTCATAAGATAAGATTTTCTTAAAGAGCGTGTAAAATAAATTAGAGAGGATGCGTAAATCTCTTCCTATTCGGATTCCTCCCAGTTTCACTGGCGTAAATCTTTCCCTGGCTCATATTAGGAGTAGTTTGACCAAAGATTGACTTTAATTTCAGTCCATACCCGGAATTTTAAATTCCATGTAATAATTTTTTATTTAACCTTTAGTCATGGATAGGTGTAAGAGAGTTTTAGGAGGACAAGGGAGCGTTTAATTTTTGCGCAAGGTAGAGCTCAGATGGTATTTTTTAAATTTTCCCTTTATAGAAAAACTACATAGCATAACATTCCATCTATTCGTTTCGTAATTTTTTCTATTTCCTTCACAGGTCTTTGCAGAACTGCAGCCTTCGTGCGGTCCCAGTGGAAGCATTTCAACCTTTAACCAAGCTTAACTCATTGTAAGTATAATCATTGTACCCTGTAAATGATCTTAAATCTCTTTTAAAGTATCAATTTTGCTATGGATGCTGCGTATCGATGAACATAAATTCGTCATCGCAGTGACCGCAAGTATTTTTGTTTAATCGAAATCCACAGTAAGTTTAGTGATCCAATTGGATTGTACCCAAACAAAATTCTCGACTGATGGGTGTTCATTTTTATGCTCTGAGAATTATTGATTAAAATGTTCACTTATGTATCAATGTTTATCCTTCGTCAGTATGCTTGATCAAAAATCGTAGCTGTTGGTCAGTTTGCGGTAATTGAAATTCCCTTTGTAAGGATCTTAACCTGAAGGTGTTGATTATTAAGCTAGTAATTAACGAACCTGATGTTATTTCCACAAAGAATCAGTCTCTTAGCCGGTTTACTAAGTTTCACAGTTCTTAATTTTGTATCAGATCAAAACTCTTCTGAATGATGTGCAGGGGAAATCATATCTCTGCCGTCCTCATCCTGTGAGAAATCATGCATTAACAACCTCAACCCTTGACTAAGACGAGTGAGCTAAACTTTTTGAGGCGAGAAATTTCTATTTAATCGCGCAGCAATGACAAGCAACCGCTATTTAAGCTTGGGACACTAGTTCAACAAATATACAGTGATACTGTAAAATTTATTTTGATACTTATGAAAGTATGTTTGAGTTACGACGTAAAACCATAGATGTTTAAGAAAATATTAGAGAATTTCTATAATTCCATGGAAAATTATGACCGATTCAAATCTTATATCGTTCATGTGATCGTTCAGTAGATCTTGCAGAATGGACATCGGCATCTACGACTGACCAAACGAGCAAACAAGGAGGCTCGTAGCAGGGACTGTTAGGACGCAATTTCATTCATTTGAGTATTCCACCTGCTTATTAGTAGGTATTAGGGCAGTACTTGTCCTTACGTCCTAATTTCTGGCAGATCGTTTCGTTTGCCTTCCTATTCGTCATCCGTGTTTAGATGCCTCTTAATATCCTCATATCGTCTCCCAATTCTTATTTCGCCCATAATTCCCATCCTCTTCCGCGTTTCCGCATTGTACTTCCCTCTGTTATACTCGTCAACATTCCTTCTCCTTTCAAAATGTCCTCCATCAACCTCTTCTGCCTCTTCCGCATCTCCGCCACTGGCTTCCCCTCCTCTGCAACCATATCCAAGACCTCCTTATTTGTCCTTCTCGACGCCCATCTCAGCCTTTTCATTCCTCTCCGCAAACACATCTCAAACGCAATGTCTACGTACATCCTCCCACTGCGATGACTAAAGCTTCAATCCATACAGAGTCACCCTCATATTAGAGTGTTTATCAACCTTCTCTTCATCTTTCTTCTCAGAACTCCCCCCATCATCAATCCCCTCCTTTTTTTAAAATGCTTCTTTAGCCCTTACATTCATTAAATTAATTTTTATCCCTTTACACCTTGTGTCCCAACCATCACACCCATTTTCCTCCTAAATACTACATGGATGCAAAAAATGCTCGGTTTTCTCAATTTTGTTCCCTCGCACCCTTATATTCATTATTCGCCCGTCTTCTTGCTTCCAGAGATTCTCATCACATTCATCTTCTAATGGTTTATCATTATCCCATACCGTTAGGACACCAGCCATTGTAAAAGGAGGAAAAATGAATAAAAGAAGAAAGGAAAAAGATTGAATGCACAAATGCTTCGCTTGGGTTGGACTAATATTGATTAAGAACTAAGAATATACTTCTCATTTCATGTAGATATAGTCAATATTTTATGCATTGAAAGATGGAAAATGGCAATATGAAGTGCATACTTGAGCATGAAGTTGCGCTTAAATATTTGTTTTCTATATCGTATGTGCTTCTTTATGAAAGGTAAATACTACTTAATACTAATTAATTACTATTATTAAATACTACTCGTATTATATTAACCAGCAGGAATTATTAACTATGTCCATTTTGAGCTCTTCCTTCATTATAGTCCAGGAGGGAATTAGAGATATCACGTTTTTTCACATGTCTAACGACAAAGCGTGCGCCAAATTGGCAACCGGGATTTTTAGGGTAAATTGACCCTGCTTATTACGAATTTGTCGGTTGCCAAGCCGAATTTTACCTCCTAAGGCCGTAAACCAAGATGGCGGCTGAAATCGTGATTCCCTATTCCCGCGAAGTTTTCTTCGTAATTTCTCTCCTAAACTGCACTCTTTCGGATGTAAGAGACAGATAATGACTAGAAAGAGTCAAAAGTTACCTGCGCTTGCGCGGGGGGGCTCAAAATCCAAGATAGCGGACGTTAAAATGGAAAATTTGAACCCGTTTTAATTTGGGTATTTTTGCGTCGTGTTGGGTATGGGTTAGACATTCGTTTTCCGGATATCTCTCTTGGACTAATAGCTGCAGTGGAATGAACGATTTTTTCTAATTGCGACCTTGCTAGGGATTTTAAGGTAAATTTTGGACACAAATTATTGTTTATTATATTTACTGTCATTTATATACACCTTGCAACATAGTTCTGACTCTTGGAAAAGGAAATGGCAAATGAACTCTCGAAATAAAATAGAAGCCTTAAATAAAAGCTAAGTATGGACTGGATGACGTCCACCATTTTCTATTATTAATCCTATTTACTCACCTCGGAGGTCTTCTGGATTTTCCCCCAGAAGTTAGAAAATCTTGTAACGTGCAAGTCAGTTTATGAAGCTGAATGTGTCGTAATTATGGAGAGATTTGTGAAAAAGACCTATAACTTGTAAAAGAGACTTGTAACTTGTGGATTTGAAACTTGTAGAATGTCGCAGAAAGTTGTAGAACGTAAACACTTTGTTCTGAGAAATAGAATTTTACAAGTTAATAGTAACAATACTCCTAACTTTTTGATTAGTAGCTCTGGGGAAAAGGCACCGGATCTCTCGGTGGGATACATAGACCGGCCCAACTGGTAATATAAGGGGGCCAATTTTGTTTAATTTTACTGTCTCAATGAATGTGATCGTAACGCTTGCCGAAACGCTGGTAGTTATGAATTTGTTGACCTGGAGAATTTACTTCTTAATTTGTAGTCCTTTCCGTGCATTGGGCTCTCTCTGTTCTCCTCCTTTCCCATCTCAAACGCCCATCCTGAATCATCGCGCCTGTACCGGAGATTTGCATTGTGATTGCATTGCATTTTTCCTCAACGTCCCTGACACCCGCAAAGAGAGACTCTCAGTGAATACCTTTTTCGCTAACCCAACTGCTTTTCTAATGTCCAAGTCTCTATGCCCATTTTTCCTTCAACGTGTTACCCATGTAATCTAAACTTCCGAATTATTTCAACAGATTCAGGTGAGATATCGTGGGAGTTCGTCTTTTTCTAACAGAAACAACAATGGCACCTTTCTAGTGGATATTTTTATGAGTACAACGCGTTTCACCTCACAGAGCCATCATCAAGTACACGACACATTAAGCAGAGGGCACATCACATGCATACGTACATTCAACATATTCTTAAAGAAGGGAGGGTGGGGAACAGAAGTAAGGTAGGGGGGAAGCGGTAAGGAAAGTGGTAGGGAAGGAAACGGAAAAAACCACAGATGTGTGCGGCTTAATGTGTCTTGTGCCTGATGATGGCCCTGTGAGTTGAAACGCGTCGTACGCATTAAAATATCCTGTGGAAAAGTACAATTGTTGTTTCTGTTGTAATAATCTAATCTGTCTGATTCTAGGTGCCAACCTATTTTTGTGATAAACCTTGCACTCTCAATCTATAGCCCTTGCAATACCATCCCTCCCCGTGAACCACATCTTACTCTGGCTTTTGTATCTAGCTAATACACCTGACCTGGCAATTGGGGGATCCTGGTTTAGAATCCCGGTCAAGTCAAATGAGTTTTTCATGGAAAATTTCAATACTTTGTGTATAAACATCTTAAAGAAGAAAGCCGTTTATATCTTGGTGACCTAAAGCTTGACTCTTATAATTTAGTGAGTAACCAATGAAATCCGAGGTTCTGCTCATAGTTACCGATGTGATATCATTTGGTGATAATCAAATAGTATCTTAATCGTTGGATTTGCTTCGGCTGCATAAAATTTTAGTGAGGTTCTCTAATGCAACAGAATTTTTGCCCCGGTGATAATGAAGGCTCATTATTGGAGCTTTGAAAGTATTTTTTTATGATTAGCAACAAATTTCTACTGTGGTGATTTTTTATGAAAATTTAAGTCAAAAAATGTTGACGATTTAACCTGTGATCATATTAGAGGTATCACAGGCAGCGAAGAGAGTTTACGCTAAATTAAAAGAACCACGATGGGTAACAATTATTACATTTAAATAATTATAAAACATGCAAGGTACTCTCTAAAATACTTTCAAAGTATAATCTTTGACGCGTAATGCGTCTCAAAACTTTATATTTAAAAGAATAATATCCGGTCCGCAGAACCGGCCCAGTTCTCAGTAAAATCTGTTTTTAATATTTTATTATTATCAGGAGAAGTAATCAGTCAAGGAACTCATATTTTGTTATAACAAGGAAGATGAGATATTTCTCTATTTAATGAAGCTAAATTAATTTAATTTTGTCAGTAGAGATACATCGGTCTAACTAGCTTAAGCACCGCAGCAGCCTCCGTCGAATCATGGTATCGCCCTCGAGAGCAGTGGAAATTTCTCCCGGCGCGGCGTGGGCTATCAATCTGGATGGGCTTACAACCGTAAATAATAAGGGGAATAAAAATCGTGATTCCACAGTCCTCTCCCTCCCTCTATGGGCCAAGTAGGGGTCCGTGGCTTGCTCGCGGACAAGAAGTGAAAGGAGGTGCCGGTGAAGTTTGATTGATTGGAACAGTAATTGGCCGGCACGCAGTGGAAAGAAAAATATTCTCTCCCAAGTTTCTCATTCTTTTTCCTTCCTTTCCTAATCCATCCACCCTTTCCACAGACTCTCCAACTGATTTCGTACGCTTTCCGACCAAAAAAAAATAATTATAATAATTTCAGACGCACCTTTATTCTAGATTTATTTGCATCCATGGTAACGACTGAATGCCGAGGAGTAAGATGAGATCTCCGCCGAAAAGAGTGGAGATTTTGTTTCCTTGATGAAAGTAATAAAAATCCGGCCGAAAATTATTGTTGATCACATTTCCTCGAAAGGAGAAACTTTCGCGGGTTTTTTTTCGAGATTAATTATTAGTGCGAGGACTTCGCTATTATCTTATCAGTTTGCTCAGTTGAGGAGTGGAGGGAGGAAATTTGTATTATGGGGAATTTGGAAAGGGCAGGCAATATGATTTGATGGAGAGTAGTCTGAAGTTTTATTTTGGTTTAATTTTCCTGATTTATTTTTCAAGAAAGTGCCGCGTCAACTGGCCTGTTGGTATATAGTGCAATACACCTTTCTGATTTTCAGTTTTTTACCTGGAGACCTACAGACTTGCCAAAGACCGGTGTTTCTTCAGTGAATCTCTTTTACCCTGTATCACTTTGACCCTGGTGCACTCGAAATGGCACGCTCAAATTGTGATTCCGAATCAGTTCATCACTTCAGAGTAAGAAGAGTTTATTTGGTCCTGGAGACCTCACAATTTCTTCATTATGTTTCAAACGAACGGTCTGTCAAATCAAAATTGCAACTTTGTCAACCGCTTACCATTTGCAAACAGAAGTGAGGATGATGAAGAGTGGCTAATTGAAAAAAGGTAGTGGTTGGAAGGTTTATCCAGAAATCACTCATGAGAGCCTAGACACGATATAAGTAGATGAAATTTTTATATTTTAGTCGCCATAATATCCCTGTATTCGTTAACGAAAATTGTATCACTAGCGATCTGAAACTCTGTGACCCACATTTTGCTCTTCAGTTTTAAATTCCACATCATTAATCACTTTTTGGGACTAGCATTAACGCGAATTCTTCTCACCGCCCGCTAAATTTGTGTGTAGAAAATATCTTGTTACTCTAAAAATTAAGCATGTCAGTCAGCAAGAAGCCAACGTTTTATCTTGATTCTGTCCTTGGGATTTCTTCTCCGAAAATTCGAGGTTTAATAAATTAAGACGAGATGATTAATCATATCCTCCGTCTAGCGAGTTGTTTCTTCGTTGAGGAAATGCAATTTTCGCTCCATCGTATCAATAAATTGCTTTTTACAAAATTTATGTTCAACTACTTCATCTTATACTTTTTTTGTGAATAGCTGAAAGTTTAATGTAGACACAGTCATGGGAAAAACCGCAATGAAAGAGGTAATTTTTTTTCCTGAAATATGAAAGTCTTTAGTTTTTGCTCGAGAGTGGAAATTTCGTCCTGGGTAAATGGAGTTAATATTTGATCGGATTTGGCTGTTAAATTTGGCCTTTCATGCATTCAGAGAGAAAAATTAGTTCTCTTGGAGTGAATTACTACCATATTCATTAAAAGCACTCGTTGCATTACTAATAAACTTGTTTCTAATTACTCAGTTATTGCCATTTTACCAGAAGTATGCTCCATGTATTAACATCATAAAATTAATTTTTGACATATATCATTAGTTATAAGTTATACACATCAAAATTACCACCAAGGAATCTCGAAGTTTGCTCTATTCCAGGTAACTACCTTACCTTCGCTGCAGAAGAAATCAAAGCTTGTTGGAATTCCCTTCAAATGTGAAGTGCGCGAATATTAAGCGGGAGATTAATAAACTTTTCCTTGCCGGAAATGGGATTATCTTTTTCACTGGCCGGTCAGTTTTTAAAGTATGGCTTTTATTCCCCTTGGTTGATAGTTTTTCGCGAGAATTTTTAGTATTTTTTCATGTATCTAAATTTCAGTGAAGGACCGTAATGCAACGGTATTGACTGGTGAAGTTTTTTTAGCTGATAAAACATTTTGAATTCTCTGATCGGTAAGAAAGCAGTCCCACTGCAACATAATAAGAGGTGAATGCGCAGGCTAACTTGAATTTACTTTTACAATTAACAGCATAATTACTCCATTCAATATGGTCCATCGCTCAAATAACGTCGCGAATTTTCCCTGAGATTTCGGGCAGTAATTTTATCATCTATTCTCTTTTTTGTAATACCTAAGCAGCTGAGGAAAGCAATAAATTGAAGGAAAACTATGAGAGAATGATGTGACAACGACGGCTTTCGCGGTGCTCTACGTTGGTGCTCTCCTACGCGGTGCTCTCCTTCGCGTAGAGGTGAAAAACGCGGTAGATCCCGAAAAATAAAAGAAGGTCAACTATGAGATAAAGTTAAAATAAATGAATGAAATTTGAAATGAAATTCATATTGTTAAGAACATCATAAAAATAGTAATTTCTTCACATTTTTGATGAAAACCGACCATGGTTTCGACACATTATGTCATTCTCAAGGTACTATCAATTTGTGTCGAATATTTATTTTAGAATGTAGATAGCTGAAGCACATTGCGGGTAAAATGACAATTACTAAACGTATTGAAAACGGAAGGTGCGTGAAGAAATAGTAATAAATTTATGGCTCTTTGAAAACATCCTAATCGTATAAGTAATGCAATGAATGCATTTAATGAACATGTTGGCAATTCACTCCAGGGAAGATGGCCTTGATAACCACCTTAATTATAACTTAAAGTGTCGAAACCATGGTCGCTTATTATTAATACAGTGTGGAAATTTCTATTGCTTTTTTATTCTTTCCAATATGGATATACAATATTTTCTCAGAGTTACGCCTGAAATTCTTTCATACGTTGAAAAACCGATTGCTATAAGTGGGGAGTGGTAGTCAAGTTTTGTCTAGGCTAGGAGGAGAATGGATCTAGGTGTGAAAGTATCCCTACCTCGCTATTTTTTCATCGCAAAAACAAATCACGGAAAGAGCAATCGTCTGCACGCATGTCTACGTGTTTGTGGACACTGAGTGTGCGTTTGTGAGACAGGGAGACTTGAGAAAGAATGGAGTAAGGCAGCAGATATAAATCGTCTGAGGATTGAATACATATACCCCCATATACGTATGTATATATACTCGTGCACATGCTGGCTTTGTACATCAGCCAACAGCGTCCATGCTATCAATCTTCCCGACCAATTGAAGGTTTCTGGGAGGACTACATGGGAGGGTGTACATGAAAGCGTAGGGTTCACTTTCGTTTCTCCTCGGACCACCCCCACTCCCACCTTCTCCCCTATTTCCACCATCTTCAGCTCACCATCCCTGTCTCAATTTCTTTCTGTCGTGCTACAATCATGAATTTTCTTAATTTTACTTTTATTTTAACAAACACTTCAGGTGGTTAGAGAGAAATTTTCCTCAGATGTGAATATGGAGAGACTGTTCGAATTTTATTCTGAGTGCGAGTATAATGAGTAGCATTTAGAAGATGGAATTATTTTCATGGTACTAAAACTTTGATTATTTATTCTACCTGAGCTCTTCCAGAACAAGAAGAGGAAGAGAAGAGACGATAAAAAGACGTTCGAATGCTGGAAGGAAAGTGGTAGGTAGCATGTGGAGCATATCAAGGAATGAGTGCCTGTCTAAGGAAGCGAAAATGGCCGTGTACAAAAATGTACTTCTACCATCGATGTACAGTTAAACATCGATGACTTCTACCTACTTCATTGCATGGTAGTGAAACATGGGTATCTACATCTACGTCTACATCTACGTTTATGGCATTTCCTTTATTAATTACAATACTTTAAAAGCAGCATTTTGTGTATAATTCTGTTAGATTTTTAACATTCTGGTATCTTCGAAGTTAGATATGTATATTGTTTTGTATCTGTGCCACAACCTGAGTAGACGTTTGCTCCGATGTTGCTTGCCTCAAGTTTCTCGCTATATTTGCATAATCAGTGAAGTTCAAAGTAATTTGATTGAGGTTATTTTTTTTAGGTCACTGGAAATGATTTCTCGATTACATACCCATTTCCGGCCCGTTTCTCAGTTCCTCCTCTCGCCCTTCACCGTAACGTTTTCGTTATGCCTTTATCAGGAAGAGGCCCGTCCTTTTCGTCCCGGCAGTTTTCTCGATTCGCCTCGTCAATCTCGCGATAATATCTTTCACTTGTGTCCGTTTCCCTCTCACCCGCTGTCCATCCATCACTGCCTCCCGTCCACCTACTTGTACTCTCTCCCATTCCCTCAAACGAGTGTCTTGGTTCCCCTTTTATACAAGCTTTTCCCGCATTCCCTCAGGACGCCGTTTGCGCTCACTATTCTACCTAAATTATCAGCGATACCGGTTGGCTCATGACGAATCTGCGTGAATTGCGGAGGTGATAAGAGAATGTGGCACAAAATATTTTTGATTCGATTTTGTCAAATCCTTTTCTGAAGAAGCATCACGCTTTCATGTTTAAATGGATCCTCTGAAACCTCTTTCAGTAGAAAACAGGCAGATATGACATATTTTGAGTCACCAAACTCCTAAATCGTAATGTAGATAAAAGTTTCTACAGACCCAATTAGAGGTCCGGGGTGTGAAATTGTCCGATGCACGTGGTCGATTTTTTATATCCTAAGGCATGTGCAAAAATTATATCGCTTCTTTTTGTAATCGATGAGGTTCTTTAAATCAAACAATTTACAGTATTGTCGGAGTATATTTTCGGATTCTTCCTAAATTTGCGGAAAATATTTTAACATTTAAGCTCGTGTAGGTAAGATGGGACGTATTTTGGTTTTTCTGATATTTGGTATGAATAACTGGCAACACAAAAAAAGGGAATTTTCCACCTTGAGGCGTTTGGAAGCTTGAGAAAACGTGAAAACTTATCCAGCCTATCGTACATGGGCTCATCCTAGCCTAAATAGCGCCGGCATGGGAACGCAAACATTTTATCCAGCGTTTTTTTGACGCTGTCAGAACAACGCCGATTAACTGTGATCCATTGCCGTTGAACTGATATGAATTTTGTCTGTTGTCAAAGATGTACGATACATCGTTCCTTCAAATATGTCCCCATCCTTAAGATGGGTCATTTGTTAAGTATTATTTAATTCATATTCCGGCTACTTAAAACAAAACGTATTCTCATTTTCATGTTAGCAAGAACATCTTACCGCTACACGCGATTGCTTTCTATTAATGAACTTGAATTTTACACGACTTTCAGAGCAAGAATTAGCTGAACATTTGAAAAATAGATATTACATCTCTCACGATAGCCATTTCGCGAATAAAATTATAAGTTGTGAAAATTATTAAATAAAATACAATTAAAAGTTAAGAACCTTACCGTTTTCTGTTCATTTTTGGCATATTATTCCAATACCTAAGGTCAAAAAGCGGCATTTTAATATAAATGGTGGTTCAGTTGGCTCCTTCAACTGCCGTAGCTTGCTACGTATATTTTCTACAGCCTACAATTTTTCCAACTACAGTGTTTGTATGACAAATGAGAGCGAGGATATCTTACAAATAGATACTCGGGGAAAGTGTTTGCTTTGCTCTCTCCTTTCATTTACGATTGGGTTTATAATACTCCATCCTCCCATCCGTTCTTCTCTGCGGGTTTTCGCCGCTGTTGGCTTTCCGCTCCCGCCAGGCCAGGGAAGTCAATGCCATCTACAGGAACATTATTCGTGTGTCTCTCTTCTGGAGGCGATTTGGGTCTCAGTTAATGGGGTTGGTGGGAGAGCTGAAGTAATGGTGTTTGGGTGCATTGGGTCTGCTCATAGACATAGGACTATGCTTTCAATTTTGGAAGAGGGTTGTCGGAGGCTTGGAGAGAGAAGAAAAATGATTTAAAAAGGGAATAGTTATTATTTAAATTTCCATGGTGACCCCTGTTAATTTAAATTGTAGATGTTTTGTACGGCGGTTATGGGAATGTTTGAATTCCGGCTCCTTGCGAGGCCTGCATGGAATACGATCGTATTTTAGGACTTTTTTTACGTTTATCTTTTGGTATTGTGTAAATGTTTGCAAATAATTTTGCCTATATTATGTGTTACCTACCATTCGGGGGTGTTAAATTCAAGCTCACTAAGGTCACATACGCAAGAGGCGAATCCATTAACACTCCAACGTTCAGGTTGAAATCCTTTGCTCTAAAACTGATTTCCTGTGGAGAGGAACGATTCTGTGGTATTGTCTTTTTGCTCCAAACCATTTCTGCAACAGCCACCCTCATAACTCCCTTTAAAATGTTGCCGATTATAAAATCCATGCGTACCACTTGGATAAATGAGAGAATTCGTTAGAGTGGTGGCCCCCTTTAACCTTCTTTCTTGAGAGACCTGCTTAGGCGTATGTTCTCGATTCGGAAAGGCCTGGGAGAAACGAAATTGAAATCACTGCGGTGAAAATGAAAGGCATGGAGAAATAGGTGAGATGGAAAGAGATTGAGCGAATGAATCAATTATTTAAAAATCGTCGCCCCCCTTGTGACAAGTCGCTTGCATTTAAACGACGGGCTCATTTTTTTCCAGAAAATCAATTAACTTTATAAGGCGTCAGGGGTGTGGAAAAGGTTGGGCCGTAATCACAAGCTAACCTGGTGAAAGTTGACGATGAGATCTTAATGCTTGCGAAATTGGTGACGACTTATAGGAAGAATGATTCTCATAAGAGAAAAGAGTCAATGGCGACTCTGTGGTGAAAACGTTTTTGCGGACTCAGGAATAATGATCAAGATGTATCTCATTGTAGTACCAAAACCTCTGTAAATTCTATTATTTGAACTATACCATGGTGATAGTTAATGACTGATATGATCCTATACCTATTATAAACTATCATGAATAAATCATAGTTACATCATCACATCGTGATAACATGAACATGAATCATAGGTCACGATATGCATAGGATCATACCAATAATTAACTATCACCGTCGTATAGTTAAAAAGTTAGATTTCAGTACTAATATGTTTCAGAGCGACACACAGAATATTATCAAGACACATGCTCTCTCGCTCAGAGAGATGGTGAGAAATTCGTCTGCCATTACCTGCTGTAAATAGCTCAGGGTCATTGGTTAATTACTTGTATCATAATTATTCTTTGAAAATAATTCTTGTGCGGGAGTTTGCCACACTTGATTTAGGAAAAGATTGCAAAATTTTTGCCAGCAGTCTAATTCTTCTACGTCCAATGTGTCCAACTATTCTTTTATAATTAAACCACCTTAATTTTCTTCCTACTAAAATATGAGGTGCTTCTCATTTTCTAACTTTTATATTCAATACATTTCCCTCTCTGTATATGAAAATGTCAGCTTCTACCAGTTTTGCGAAAATCATAATTTTCTCGCTGACTGTTTTATCACCAATCTTTAAACATTCAATGAAATATGACACATGGCAAATTTTTATCTTTGATTTAAGTTAACAAATCGTGAAAGCCTCGATTCTTTATGCTTTGGTTTCCCAGTATTTTTTTAACGCTATCATCATCATAATCACCTAGGTATAAAGTTCAAATCTTTTGCCATTTCGATGATAGTTTTCTTATCTCCATTCGAGATGCTACTATCTTAATATTCAATGTGCTTTATCTAATTGACGCTTTAATCACCTATCTTAATGCCTTACTCAGTCCTCCAATTTCTCGAGATGTCAATAACCTCACAATATTTGAAGTTGCTACTGAACCAGGGAATGGGATGTAGAACTTTCTGTGGATTCTTTAAAGTAATTGGTTAACCTAATCACTGAATTGATCGACCTACTGTACTGGTACAGGGTTTAGCCTGGCAATGTGAAATTTATTCATAATTCTCTTCTTGCTATGAATTATCAACTTCCCAAACATCTCTCATTGGGAATTAATAGGACTCTCAGTCATTCAGTGATCGTGTGTATGTATGTAATTCAGGGTACAGGCTTCCCAACCTATCTTGAAATTTCGTGTACAATTTAGGATTTACGGCCTACGCACAGAATAAATCGTGGCGACGGGATAATGACGCGAGATTTTTCAACAACATTTCTACTCATTTGGGGAAACTTTCCTTTTTTTCGCTCGAAGTGCCGTTCCTCATTCAAGTTTCCAGACTTCTTCCCCTTCAACGTCGGCATGTTGGATGAAAAATGTCCGCCATCACTCTTCCTTCACGGCTCCCAGGAGTCTTCGAAATTGGTGCTAATGTCTTAAGGAAAAACTTCCGCCCTAAATAGGTCCTTAGATCGCGGAACAATGGCGCGCCAGATGCACCGTCACATCCTTCATGTGCGTTCGATTTACCGACTCGGCCAAGGAAAATATGCCGTAGGGTACAAGGAACCGAAATTAAAAATGAACCAGGAGAACTTCGATCGGTGTCGCGAAATCAATCACGAGACTGAAATCGATCTCCTTTTTGGTTAATCTGCCGCTCGGCGTGTAGGCGTGCACGGTTTTAATTTTCAATCGTTCCCTAGCCGGTTACTCTTTCCCCATGCCCTCTTGCGCCTTTCGAAAAATAATGAAACTCCCCCACGACCACCTCAGTTTTCTCAGTGAATTCACCCCCATTTCGTCCCTCCTCCCACATCTCTATTTCAACCCAGCCACACGCCCCTCCTTTCCTGCCACACCAAACACGCCCAGCCGTCAAACCTCCAGACGAAATTGATTCGCTTCTTTTGAAATCGCATATGATAGACGGCAGCCATTACGCTCTGTGGAGTTGGAAAGGACCGGAGGGCGGGTGGAGGAAAGGAGGAGACCAGATAAGGGACCATTGGTTGGAGAGGTGCCCTTTGTGTTTGCAGGAAGAGGAGTGAAGTAAGAAGGAGGGGAATAAAAAGGAGAAAGAGAGATATTTCGTCCCGACGGGCGGGCCGGCGCTCCTCTGCAGATAAAAAGGGGGAGTGCCCCAAGGACGCCGTAATAGACCCATCCACTTCCAAAGCCGGTCACAAGCCTTTCGCGGCGCACTGGCGGGCTCATTGGTTTGGGAGACCCGACCGACCTGGCTGGAAGGGGTTGGGTGCTCCGGGGAAATAAAAAAGGGGTCCATTTCACTCCAGTCACCGAGGAGAGGAGGATGAGAGGCGGGGATGAAGGGGGGAATGTGAGGTAGACTACGACGTTGAGCGAACGCTTAGACTGCAGAGCGAAGGGGAAAGGAGTTTTAAATCTTGTGTCGGTCCCGCGCCACCGGGATGACCGAAGGATTTTCCACGGGAAGGTTTTTTGGGATTTGAGTGCAATCCCGTGTCTTTTCGGCGGAGTGAATGGGGTTGGCTTTTGAGGGGGTCAGGGACCTCGAGGGATAACGGCTTAAGTGTGGAGACAACAATGCCCAGCCGCCGTCTCTTATGTTACGGGTGTCTGTCGTTCTCAAAACCACACCTCCTCACCCACCCGTCTAGAATGATATGGCCGTGGTCTGAAGCCTTACACGTTTCCTTTCAAGACCTCCACACCATATCGCGTAACACCTTTAGCAAAAAGTGATACTCGCGCAATTGCGCAACGCAGTAGTTAGCCTTCCGAGAACTAGTAATATCGATATTTGAGGTAGATTGATAAAGGGTATGACATGATGAGATTTATTAATATCGTGTTTTTTAGTTGCAAATCCATACTTAATAGAATTCACAGGGCTAAGATGTTCAGCAAGCCCTGGAGAGAGTGAAGAAGGATTAGAATTTTTAACGGTAGTCAGAAGGGACGGAAAGTTTTAAAGAAATTTCATGTTGTAATAGTGGTAGCTTTAAATAGAAAACACTAGATAAAACTACCAGCATTCCGAAAACACTGAGAGGACAAACCACGCTATTTATTTGGTTATTTAATTATCATGGTGCACAGCTCGTTGGTGCAGAGCCTTTCTCTGCCCTGCTACTCTATCTTAAAATACCCCTTGCTCGCTGTGCTTTTCAAAAATTGTAGTTTCCCACTTCAATTTGGCATACTTTCTTATATCCTACATTTCATCCAGCACGTCCATCTTATTCCTCCATCATATATGATTCTCATACGTTCTACTCTCTTGCTTTTGATGCTTTTTAGCATCACCACACCTGTGACCTTTTGCTGTATCAAAAGCCAGTTATTCTCTCAAACTCCTCCGAATACTTCCTTTCTATTGGTTATATGACCAACACTTCTTTACATTTTTAGCCATCCTACTCAGGTAACGTATTTTCATACACCTCTCTTTTTTTCATCCTATAGTTGCGTCCATGAAATTTCCTTTCATTATCCATATCCTACTCTAACTTTTGTTTGAAATTGCTTTCCGCTGTTTCGAATCAATGTGTGTATTAAATTGAAAACTATGTTTTCAACCAATAGTCACCTTTAACTTACGGTGTGAATGGGATATCATTTGATAAAGTACCAAGTTTAGGGTTCAATTATAGATTAAGAGCATTCTAAATATTGCACGCAGCAGTATTCTAGATAAATACCGCTACTCTGTGGCATGCGAAGTGAATACTAATATGCGTTGCAAAACGATGAACTCAATCGATACGGAGCGGGACTTCGTACTGTATGCGACTCAAATGTAATCATTGTGTTTTATTAGTCAACACCATTTATTTATGTATTTATGTTGAACAATAACAATGTACCTTACGGTGGCGTTGAAGGAGAACGTGTTTTAATGATGGATGACCTAGCATGCAATGGTCATTGGCTATTCTTTAAAACTCATATGCATACAGCACATGCAAAAGCGATTTATGCAAATACGTCTAGTTTTCAGTATGTACATTATATGACCAAATTATTAAATTGTATTTCGCACAGTTATAATAAGATATCCTCTCTACCCTCATTAGTAAGAAGCCAAGACTGTGCATTTTTTTTGTATTCATGTTTTAGGTTAACTTAAGAATCGGGTCATAAATTGTACACTCTCGGCCCTAAATACATAAGGGCAACGTTCAGATAACGCAGATACTGTGAAAGAAAACTGTAGCTTAGTAATTTGACATAAACTTTATTAACGACCTAGGTTTTGACTCATGAAGTCGTCATCAGGATGATTCTGATGATAAAGTTTATGTCGAATTACTATTTTACAGCTTTCATTTCACAATGCTAAGCAAGTTCCGCAAAGTTTCGCCTGACACAACTAATCTAATGTTGGGATTGATATAATCAAGGCTACTAATGATGGCTTGAGTGTTGCATGAGCTAATTGGTAGGTTTTGGCGAACGGCATGAATCCTGTATGCGACAACACCCATTCGGAACACGATGTCGATTTATCTCTCCCAATGCGATACGGAATGCATATGGCTGTGCGATATTAGATCCCCGATAACGTCTGATCTTCCGAGAAACTCTCACTCGAAATTCCCTGCGTGATGGACGAAGTCAGGCGTCACTCGTTCCCCGGTTTCCTTTCAGCGGAGGAAATATCGCCACCGCATACAAGTGGCGGACGTGGCTCGCATCACTGCCGCGGGGGGTAGTTGTAGAGTATTCGTCAGAAGGAGGAACTGGGTGGGTCTCTTTTTTGAAAGGGACGGAAGGGAGAAAAAATGTATACACATCCCTGGCTCCGTACATGGCCATACATATATATTTTTTTCGCGTTTCACGAGTATCACGTATCCTCCCTCCGTCCGCTAATGGGGTGAAAGGAGCTCCCAATAGGAGGGTGGAGGCTTTTATGTAAAAAAATTAATAAATCTAAGTGAACGAAACCGGCAGAGATTGCGTCGTCTCCCTTCTCTACTCTCTCCAGAAAAATATCAAATTCAAGGACGTCAGAAGTTGTGGGTTTTCTTAATGCGGCGGAAAGGAGCAGAGCAAGCCATTGTGGCTTCGCTTAAAGCATCCCTCCCCCCTTCCCATTCCTTTTTCATCCACTCTCCTTCATCGTCATTAAAAGGGCAGTTGCCGTAATTCACGCCGATGATCTGTGGTTCGGTTGGAGAAATAGCCCGCTTCAGATAGGCGTTCTTTCTCTCCCACGCAAATGGAGTCCGAGCTCTTGAAATAAAAAAAATCAGGAGAAATATTCATATGTAATACGCATGAGTTAAAAGAAACGGAGCGGAATGGGGTGAAATGAGGTTAAGTCTACGAGTATTTCAGATCGTTAGAGCATAAATATGTTTTTTTTTCTTTTTATTGCATTTTTAGACAATTTTTGAGGCAACGAAGACGAGAAACTTTTTAATAATTTAAGGTGTAGGTTGTTTAGGTTTTTGGACCCATTATAAGTCAAGAAATACCTTCACGCTTTGTACATTCCACACTTTTCATTCTTATCGACCATGGTATCGACGTAAATTGTCATTTTTAAAGTATAAACAAATAAGTGTGGAATGTACGACGTGAGAATTTTATTTCCTGTTTCGCGTTTCCACAAATTTTAGCCTGAAACTGTACCTTACATTCATCATAAGTCGGTGTTGACACTATCCTTGAGTTTTTACGCCCATTTGAATACGTTTACTAATGTTTAAAAAGTCAATAAATGACGTATTTATTAATTTTATTCAAAATTATGGCAAATTATCCACTTATAAGTTGACGCAGACTTTTTGTTATAGCAAAGTATAGTAAAGGTGTATAAACAAATTAGATCATTCGATGTAGTCAATAATAACAGCAATAGCCTTAACCCAAAGGGAATGATATGCATTAAATAAAATGGTATGCATTAAAGGGAACAGTTGACCCCGAAATAAGGGAGTTAGTGCAGGATCTCTCCCACAATCTAAATATCAGTTGGTTGAATTCAGATTGATGATACATGGTAGAAATGTTGATGATGAAGTCCTAGAAGATGGGAGAAGGTATTGAGAGTTTTGGATTGGGATAATTTGGGAAACTCCTCACAATTGGATTGAATGGACCACGAAATATGAAGGTTGGAGTTGAGTAGGAACACTTAAAATATTCATCTGTGAAACAAGTCATTGATTGATTTATGTAAATGAGAAGCACTTGATGTGCCTTGGCACGAAATTGATTGAAACACCCTCAAAGTCATCAAAATTTGATGGCTACGTAATGAGATCCTACCTTTCCATTGATAAACAGGAGGCTTAGAATGATTTAAGCAATATTTAAGCTCATTAGAAAGAAGAAATTTGTTCCTCCAAAAAACATCAATTTTATGGTCATTGTAATGTAGCATGATGCGAATAGAGAGAGTTTAGCCAGTTACTTAAAATTTAAATAGTCTCTCAGCCCCCGTTTGGATCATATATAGCGATATAGCATTTGCTTTCACACGCATTTCGCACGCAGTAAAGGAGTTTCTTACGACACTAATTCGTTCAAGTTATACCCTGTTAAAGCAGTGGAAATTCCGAGCCCACAACTTCTGCAGTGACAGTATCAACTTCATTGCCCCTCAGATTCCTCCATCGTTGGCCCATATTCATACAAACGAGGTGGAATGGGATATTTGAGGCATTCGCACTTCTTCGAACGAGTGCACTTTATCATGACAATCAGTGATTCCTTCCGGTTCAAGCATACACCACTTCTAGATTGCATGCGATATGCGTTTGTATGTTCCGTTTCAATTTTACACAAGCTGGCACAATATTTGATCTGTGTATTGAGGAAGTAGATGTCTTCTCGGCAAACAAATGTGAAGCTTGAAGGAAAGGAAAGCCATGTTTTTGTGAAAATTCATCCTACCAAAATGACTATCACCTGCAATCAGCCAATAAATTTTATGACCGATTCAGCGTTTCATGGAATGAATTCCATTTTGCAGGTTTTTGCAACGAATTTATTTGTTTTCCCGAGGATGTGTATAAGTGTTTCTTCATCCCTTCTTTTTTTCCTCTTTCCTATTCTTAGTTTCCTGTGATGACGTTGTGCTGGACTTTGGTGTGATTGCGACCGCTGAGGCCTTGCCTCCTTCGCTTCAGGGCACGACACCCGTCCTATATATTGGCGTCCCATAATTGCCAGGATTCAATTCTCTTTTATTGACTTACATAGTATGGAGGTCTTCCCAACCCCTATTGCGGTATTTTTAACGTGACAACATCATGTGTATTACCTTACATCTGGTATCTACCCTTCAACCTATCGGGCATTGTTTCCCCTACTAGAAACACTAGCAATTTGTCGTGCCAGTCCAGCTAAAGTGGTCATTTGAACGTGAAAATTGTTCCGCCGAGTGAATTTTATACTCCAAGGGACTGGATTATTTCTTTTTTACTCGTTTTTTTGTATCTTATGGCTTATCAAAACCAGAATCCTGGCATTTGTTTAACACTTTTAACAGAGAAGCCTGGCATTTGTTTAGCAGCAAAAAATTCATTCAAATTTAGTAAATATCATTACCATTGAAAATGAATTTGATATATAAGTGGCTAAAAATTCATTTGACGATTAATAAATGCTTTTTTATTCCATCTATGCTCATCCAGGGCGTTAGAGTTCCTTTAATAGTAAGAAGATGCCGTTATAGGCTCAATTTATGGACCGCAAGCCTTATACCCCCATTCCAGTTGAAATTTAATTCTCCAAATGGTTCTAGCGGTAGTCGACCGAGGCAAAACTCTTTTTAAAATTTCCCCCGAGTCACGGGTTAACTTTTCAGAGAGATAGCGCTCCCTCAGTAAAGAATCTGAGTCTACCCCTCAGCGTATGAATTTAATATCTCATGAAACTATCTAATGCTACTCATGGGGGAAGATAGGATTTCCTAACCGAAAATCATTTCCCCATAAGTTCCGACCATTTTTTCCCAAATAGGATGTAGGAGGTCATGGGACCATGAGCTCTTTAAAGTTTTTTTTTGTATTCCACCTCCGATAAGGCAGGTTTTCGAAAAAGGTCCGAACTGAATATCAATTTAAGTAATTATCATGGAGTTAACCTAGCGTCTTTGTAGCGCGCATTAAAAAATATAGTCGTGAAAATATGCCGCCAGTTGTTGTTTACAATTTACTGACTTTATGATGAACGCTAATTTATACTCAACTGAATTTATGATAAGTGCTTATTTATCATGTCGTGATGAAAATCATTAAATGCTAAGTTGATTGGAAATGAAGTAGTTCGCTAATCTCCCTTCTTGTTTTTCTACGTGATGTACACGAATGTTCAACAAATATAACTGACCAAAAAACTAAATGATTACGCGATCTTATCGCGCTAACTTAATTTTCGCAAAATATTTCGCGACTTTATAGGTTAGCATAACTCTCAGTATGTAAGTCGCCATGAAATGAGACTGTGTGGCGAATAATATGTCCTTTTTGATCAGAGATTTCTCGGGCTTCCATCCGGGTGAACTGGCCCATGTTACTTTCCCAAATCCCAAGGTATAAATAGCCACAGTACTTAAAAGTGGTAGGTCTTATAACGAAATTGAAATCAAACACCATACATATTTCTCAGCAAATATTCTCCAAGGCTAATGTGAAACCGATACGTGTATAGTGTATGCAGCTTATACAGGTATACCACCTGCTAATTTAATATTAATTTTTACTTGGATAAAATATCTTATTATTGAAAAAACGTATTGCTTGAAATTGAAATAGTCGCTAATTTTCCTTGAGCGGTACAATGACAATTTTCTACATATTTGCAACTAGACTGCTATTAATAGTCGGTAGCCTCAGAAGGTGCTGGTGCAGATCATGAAATTGGGTCCCGTAACAAATACCACCGACTCGGACGTGACGTTCACAAATCTCAAGATTGGGACTAATGGGAAGAGAAAATGAGTAAGAGTGAGCAAATCCAGGAAAGGAACATGTTTAACTATGCCTTTAATGTCCCAAATGCGTTGTCAAAAACTTTAAACTAATAGGTAATATTTTTTGTGATTTCCTATAGAAAATAATCACAGGCTTTTATGCAAAACAAATGGCCGCAGCTATTTGAACGTGGGTAGAATTAATACTGCAGCATTAGTGTGTCAAGCATTGCTGGAGGCTGCTTTCAGGTGAGAGGCAGATTGAAATTGTGACAAAATTAATAGCCATCAATCAACTGCATCCCTAGTAATTGTACTCTTTAAAAATTTATAGAAACTTCTAAGTTCCGAATTCTCTGGATTAAAGTCTACACGGTAAATAATATGTACACGAAAATAATTTCGTTTTGTTTATCCATATGTAAACGATTTTCGTTTCACCTTAGTGCAGCACTGCAGCCCATTCAACCATTTTAGCATCCTCATGCACCGAAAATACTATAGAAGCTTTGAAAGAACTAGGTATTCACAAGTGTAAGTAGTTTAGAATGTCATTATGTGCTCACACTCGTGCGCGTATTACCATGATATTTAAATTAAAACCCTCTTAGAGGCTCTCCTTGAACAAAATTCTAAGCAGATAAGGTGGTGGGAGAGTTTTTTGTCCTTGCATTAAACTTTTCAATTCAATTTCAACGTTCAATTTTTCATTATAATCCGTTGGTTAACATGAAAAAAAAATATTTTTACTCATTTCACATATAATTATGCAATTATATCCTTACCTGTAGCCGAAATTGCATAGGAGATAACACAAAAAGTTATATAAATATATATAAATAATAAAAATATTAATATTCATTGAACTTTTCGATCCAAATTTCTTCCTTCCTCAATCTTCCCAGAATTTTTTATATCCCCTCTAACTATGTCAACATAAAACTGAAAATAAACAAACAAACAAGGCTGGAATTCGTGCCAAATGATGCCGTTAAGAGTTAAACGTTTCATGCATGTGAATGATTACACTGCAAGAATGAACCAAGTATTTTGTTGCAATTATTCCTGTCAAATTATTGCTAAAAGTCAAAATTTCCACGGGTTGGAGTAATTATTCTTTCTTTTTTTTACCTTTTTACTACGTCTACCCAAAAAAAGGAAATGAGGGATGAAAATGAAATGGGCATCTATGGTTGAATGTAATATCATCACTTTTGTAACTTTTTTCTAAACCAGCCACTTCTCTGGTTTTAACCCTTTTGCTGTTGTTAACGTAGCAGCTACGTTCACTCGGTTGACTGCTGTGAACGTAGCTCCTATGTTCCACTGGCAAGTGGTCGTTCTTACCGTTCCTACCCGTGTCTCTGAACTTTTCCGCGAATGCCATTTGTCTAGTTCATTGTTATACATTGTGCTAATCTCTTTCTGGGAGCGTGAGTGACTACTGAGTTGCATGTGCAACAAGAACAATACTTTTTGTGCCGACGTAAATAACCGTTCACCTTCTCGCCGTACAGAGACTGGAGAGTCTCTGCAGTTTGACCGCAGCAAAAGGGTTAATATGTCTTTGTTTGAAAAAAATGAAGACATTTAAGGAAAGAGTTTTTCCATGTCACAAAAAAGTTATCGAAATCTCCCTGGGAGATTTTACTTATAATAACAAAAGGCTGCACTCTCAAAGCGATGGAGGGTGTGGGGTTGGGCGGATAGTGTGAATGAGGGGTTGGGATGGGATGAAGAGAGGACATAGATGGAGCGATAAAGCCGCGCTGAGACAAATAAGGAAACGATTTGCTCCTCCTCGCCATTTTTTTGGTCCCCCTCGGAAAAATAGAGGAGAATGTAAAGGTTGGGGAAGAGGCATAAGAAGAAGAAGAAGAAGAAAAAAATTGAAAGGGAGGATGCGAACGGCTTTTCTTGAGATAACCTTCGTTATTTTTATTCCTCGGTTCCCCTTCGGTTTTTCCGCCAGCCACCTCGCGCGCGCAATGCGTCTTCCCTGGACGGAGAAAACTTTGAAAACAAAGCAGTAAATAAAGTATGGCCTGGGAAGACAAAGGGGACTTTCTGATTGGTCCGCGATAACTTCGTGTGGAAGAAGTATGGGCCCGTGATATTGCTCTGTGTAGTAATGAGAATGGTGTTTTGGACGGAGCGAGAGCAGACAGGAGGCAGGTCACGCAATTTTTCTGGAGTTGTGCGTCTGTAAACGTTTGGCTGACGTTGTATAAAACATGAAGAAAGATTTGGAGTAAAACTTGATACTGATAGTTAATCAGAAGCTTATCCATATGGTGACACAAATGGCCAAATCTTATGATAGTATTCGAGAAATACTCAGTGAAAGAGAAGTTCAATTATACACATTATGTTGAGTAAAGTAAGATAAAACTCAGAATTTCAAATATACCTAAGCATTATGCTGGATAAAAAGCTATTGGTTATATATGAGTAATTGATATATTACATTAATAATTTTTGGGAGCCACTAAAGACTCGGAGACCACACACTAGGCATAGTTCGGTCGAGAAATTCAGAGCATATGTATTTCAAAGCTATATAGAGAATATCATATTGACACCACACTACATTTCTAGGTCCGACAGAAGCGATATAATAAGAGAGATATATTGCTGAACAAATAGGTATAGAAATTAGTTCCTTCCACGCACAGTAGGTGACCATAATTATAACTGATCTCTAATTAAACAATACCATTCTACCCCTCACCATTTCACCTCCCAATGCCTTATGTATAACACGGCTGGTGTGCTGACACCCCCTTCTACGCGCTCATGTGGTGTCTTGTAGCTGTGGATTATTAATTTAGTATGTAGCTATAGATCCTTGATTGAATGTAGTATGTATATGTAGATCATTGATTTAATCCACTCTCTAGAACTGTTGAGGAGATTCAGGCCAAGATTATAGTGGCAGCCAATAAATCAATACGTTAATTGTAATACGACAACCGATAATTAAACTTTGCAATACCACTATTGATGGCCGAATATGAAACACTTTTGAAGAGAAATGATAAAAGCTACCAATATGCAAAAGAAAGCTAAGATACTAAAATACAAATAGCTAAATATACTCGGAAGCTTATGATTAATTAAAATAGTGTAAAAATTGATTACGCATTGACTTTTCACTTAATCAAGCGGTGAAGAAATAAACAGAAATCTGTAAACTTCATTGGTAAATACTGATCATTAAACCCATATCTGATTTAAAAATTGTTAAAAAGCGATGTTCTTAGGTTGAAAACCATAATAGTGGCCAGGCAATTAGTTAATCTGTGAAATATCTGATAGATATCAATATAAATTTATGTTAATTCCTAAAATATAAACCTATTTTGTCAATACCTAGAATTCTTATCCAGTTAGTGCAATCTCATCTTGTCTACTATTTTAGTTCTTCTTAGGTCTTTTGTCAAACCCAATGAATGCGTTTAAGTCAGTCTTCAACTCCCTGCTGGAGCAAAATGCCATGTTATCGAATGAAATCCCAACTTTCAGCCATTGATCTATTCTGGCTGTTGGAAATACAAAACAAATGAGAAAAGTGCGAAAACTAAGTTAGAAACGAGGTGGTATTTTTAATATCCTAGGGAGAGGTACTGTTTAGTGAAACATATTCAAAAGAATAAATGGCCTTAGCGGAACACAGTAAAACAACGAATTACAAAAATACTCCAGTGAAAAATCTAGCGTGGTTTCCTTAAATGAGATTAAATTGCATTGCACCAAGAAAGATCGGTGTGGGAATAAAATAAGGGAAATACAATGGCTTATTATTGGATAGAGAAGGATGAGAACCGCAGTTAACCAATCTTAGGATTGAAAAACGGTGATTTTGATTGTTGGAAAGGTTCTTTGTATATTAATTGGATGCGCTTAAGACGTTAGCACCGTGAGAGATTCCAGACTTGGGACAGATGGAATTTCAACCCATGGCCTGAATACCAACCGAGCCCCAAGGCTTCCAAGAATGCATCTTTGAGCTTCACGCGTGAAGTTATCCTGTTTCAAAATATGAGAAACCTCGAATAAAAATTCGTAAATGATGTCATCAAAGGCAGTCCATTATAACCACCCTCGGGCCAAAGCTCAGTCTCTCGCAATTATCATTAATTATTTTGTTAGCCAAGAACCGTGAAACGTACGTAGAAAATTTTCCAATTTGATTTCCATTTTCTCTTCATTTGAGTTTCACAATAAGCTGTTAAGACCGCTTTGATGCTTATTTTTTAAGTATTCTAGCCCAGTATTTCCGTTGCACCGGTGGAGGATTCCCTCGCTAGTAAACGACACACAAACCAAATGCCTCATTTCGACACTTTTCTCCACCGCTGAGAAAAGCGATCAAAATTGTTCACAGACTGAGAATGATTACATCATTCATTATATTTATGACTCATGGCAGTTAATGTGAGTTATATTCTCTCTGAACTGATTAAAAACAAATGGATATAATTATTGTTATCAGTTCCCAAGAATTTTGAAGCAAAGTAAAAGCAGGTACTCCTAAATTGTTAGAATGCTATTCATGACATGGTTGACCTATACCCTAAATGAAGTTAGTTGATAAGCTTGTAAAAGGTAAGTTTCACCGTCGTCGCACCTTTTTTCATACATTTTTCATCATACTTGTGGAAAATAATGGTACATTGTGTGACAAGTCAGGATAGTTGTAAATAGTGCACCCGGGCAACATTGAGCGCCAAAGAGGAGCGAGTGTGACCAGCTGCCCATGCAGGTCTATTCGAAACTATAATGCACTTGTGACACACACTATTTTTTTCAAAAGCGTATGGAAATTATATGTATACAAATACTGCTCGTTTAAAAAGATGAAATAAGCCGTAAAATACTGGGAAATTTTTCTGGTGAGAGTCATGCTCAGGTTGCCTAAGAAAGTGCTCACGGTGAAATCTGAGAAAAATCGAAAATTTTATCACTGAGATATAAGCTCTAAATGAAAGCAAAGTGCATTTCAATATTCTTATTCTTTCTGCCGTCTGAGATTGAAAATTAAACCCTTAATCGTGATCGAGAGTAGGCCACTACGGCCTACTGTACTGCGATGGATTCCTCGTACAGTACATACCTTTAATGCTGAATTTCTAGTTAAACGTTTAGATGGATAGATTTCTAGATAAACTATAAGGTATGTATGTATTTGTAAGAAATGTATAGGGGTAAGATATAAAATTGAGCGTGCGTTCATTCGCGAGCTTGTGATAGTGGAAAAATAAATGCACGCAGCGCATAATTATGCGGCGCGACTCGCGCATCTGTCCAAAGATCCGCATGTATTATATCAACGAATTATAAGTGGGATCTGGTGGCACGCTCCCAATGCTACAACTCGAACAACTGCTCCTCGCAGGCTTTGTCCCACCTATATACCAGCCGTCGCCGACGAATCAGCGGCCGAGCTGGCATAGGGAGGCAGGACTATCCGCCAGGGACGGTCGGCCGGGTTGAATTCGGAGGGAACGTACCACCAGGTCACATGATGTGACTTTTCTTTTATTAAATCAAGATACAGAGTTTCAACATCAGATAAGTTCAAGAGTATCCCTTTCCCTTTGTTAAGGGAATGTAGCACATCCTGATTATCAATATGCACTTTAATTTCAAAATTAGGGGGTGCTATAGAGCAAGCGTGGGTTGCGGCCATTAAGGCTGCTAGTTCTTCGGCCTCAATAATAGGCCACCTATCCTGTAGCGGCCACATCTCAGTGATATTACCAAAGGCTTGGATGACCCATGCCACGTGGAAGGGAGTGGCGCCAGAAAACACATCTAAAGAAACTTTAAACATAGAGAAACATCTGGGCGAGTCTTATATGTATAATATCGATCAAGGTAAAGGTCACATGATTATTGCGATCGGTGTAAAATAATTAGTATTATAATTGATAGGAAAAACCCCTAAACTATATAGTATTTCTCCAGCGTGTATGGTAAAACTAAATTTTGCTGGTGAATATTAGTGTGAAGGTGAAGCTATTTTAAGGGCATCGTCACCAAATGTTGTAAGATGAGACAATTAATCCTATTAAAAAAGTAAGCGGGCACCAAATGAAGCCATCGGGTGTGTTTTCATTTTATTGGATTTTTTAAAAATTTTATCTCTTGAAATTCAGAGCAGTAAAAATATCTCATACCAATATACTGATCGTTTTCATAGCGAACTGTACGCATTCATGTACTCCTGCCACACAGTTGTGATCTACATGCATACCGTTAATACGGACATTGCTGATGTCATGTAATTAACGGTTTTACCTGATACTATCCTGCGAGCCACCTTGGAGATTAGAACAGTAGCATAAATGGGTAGGTAAAGGGGCTTTGAAGAGTACGAGGGTAAATCACATACGGGTGGAGCGTTGAGAGTGGGATTGGAACATAAGGCATTGCTGAATTTGTTGTGGTCACTAATGGTGTATGAGAATTATATTTTTTGCTATTTTAATTTTGACCGCATATCATTCTTTACCACACCTATTAGTTTTTTTGATATCCTCCGTGTCAAACTGATCCACTAGATAATACAAGTTCTTTTTTAACTTTGTGGTAACCGCATCCACACCACCCTAATCACTCACCCCCCCCCCCTCCTACCAAGTTATATATAAGACTTTGAAAACCCGAAAAAGCACCTGAAGATGACGCTCAAGCGTCGAAACCCGGGTCGTGTGTGTGTGTTTTTTAAGTTGTGGTTTTTGTAAAAGTTACCATTAAATCATCTGAAAGATCCACTAGAAATTCAAGCCTAGTGTGCAGCCTCCGAGTCTCCCGCGGTTTTGACCCTACTCTTACCAATAGCTGAGCAATAAACCTTACTAGCGATGTGTAATTATATTAGAATAGATGAAGTGGAAATAGAACCATTTTGAAAGTTCACAGTGCCCTCTCAAGGGGTAATTTGAAATTGACGGCAGTAGTAAGTAGCATGTAGTAAGTAGTAGTAATCTCGCTAGTAAAACTAGACCATGATTTACTTGACTATTTTACCCGTGCCATTAATAATTTATCATGAAGATGTATTTAAAACGAAATGAGATATTTTATACAATCTGAGGTTGAAGCCACGAGCGCAGCAACATTTTGATAAAAATGCGAATGCTTACTTTTGATGAAATTAATTTCTTTTTCAATTTACCTTTTACAATACTAAACGGCGATCTCCCTCATTCAAAACAATTTTTATTGACTCATGTAGTTAGAGAGACTGAACAGAGACACTTACCTAATTTTTGGAATAAGCTGAGATGTTTGACAGTTACAATCAATCTGACAATCAAAGTTTTTCGCGTGTCACTTTATTTTTTGTTGGATTATTTGTCACGTTTTCCTGTATTTGTTTACAAAATAATTGAAATTCATCATTATAATCCATTCCCCAGAATGACTTTGCTATAAATACCAAAATGATAATCCAGGTCACTAAACGCTGTAAAGAAAACCGATCCCCTGGACCAGTTACATTGAATGTGTGAAAGAGGAGTCTAGAATTAAATTCAGCTGGCTCACCAACCAAAGCTGGCGGTGAAGAGATCTTTTTTTTTATCACTACGGTGGATGACTTATTCCGTATTTAACTTACTCTCCGACAAACGTCGATTGACCAAGACAGGTATGCGTTCTCTGAGGCCTTTCAAAAGCTTTCAGCATGTGTCGTATGCATAGGCATACCGTAGTGGATTCGACGGGATAAAACCGCTCCGGCAAAAAAAGCCCACTTGAAGGATTGCCGTCGCCATTGTCCGCCTTCCGTGTGAATCCAGACAACTAAGGACGGAGAGACGTGAAATGAAGCGAAGCTGCCGTACCTTCATCGTCAAAGTGGAAAGACATGAAAAGAGATCCACCGGGCTCAATATCGACGGCTATCAGTGATGTTGGTGGTTTGGGGATTAAAAAAAAGACAAATTAAACTCTTGCGCTTTGCGTTTAATGATCCCGGGATCTCATTCAGGGCGTTTGTTAGGCTTCAAAATCGAACTAGCGAGGGCGATTTTCCGCTCGATCCCAAACTACTCGGCTACCGCGATGACTCGTGTTGTACCCCCGTCCCGTTGCGATGCCTCCGTAGCACAGATGCTCGATCCATTGTTAGCTGTGACAATGGTCCGTAAATTGTCTTCCGTGTGCCTATGTACTTTTCCCAGTAGTCTCCTCTTTTAAGTACTTCCCCCCTGCTTCCCAAAATGTAAAAGAGGTTCCAGGGAAGGTTGTACCTCCTCACCCGGACCTATTCCTTCAACACAATACTGCAAAATGAACTAAGGGTACCTTTCTCTTCCAATATCCTATTTAGCCAAGCGTAAACATTTTCCCATCTCTTTTATATACTGGAAACAACCAGCTGCTGAAAGACCGTCGGACTAGATAACGATGCGGGCACAGGATCAAAACCGGGATAGGTACACAAAGGCATAGAATATACGGAACAGTTTATACACCTCATTACTTTCTTATAATTTTATAGATGAAGTTTTTTAAAAAGAGGAAGAAGGATAAGCTGTCATTTCATGCATACATTCTTCAGAATCACTGCACATAAATGTCAGTACAGTCTTTCGTTTCCATTATTTGCTTCATTAAATTTGTTTAGTTAAATTTGTTACCATTAAGATATTTACGCATGTATAAAGTATACAGACTATTTATGTTAGAAGTGGAACAAACAGTTTCTACCTTCGAGAAGGACCCACTATAATTTACGATATTTACTGTGTCGTACTTTTTAAACTATAAAAAACTTCTATAAAAGTTGTTTCTTATATGTGGATCTAATAGTGTACAATTTACTATCAGTGAATATAAAATCTAAAAGCATTTATTTATTTAATTCAAATGGCCATACAATGGTTATTCACTCACCCAGATTTAGATATCTATTTGATATTAATGTGTAAAACCATTATTATTTTTGTTTGTCTTTATTTTTTACTTATAATTTGTTGATTAGGTTAAGTGTATTATACTCCTTTCAGTAAGTCATTTCAGTAATGACTGATTATTACTGGGACTCTGAACTGCGAATCAACTCAGTTTTTTCTTGGAGGTTACCTAAAACTTTCCTATATTGTGTATCAAGAAACTGTTATTTGAAAATTGTATTCTGGAAAGTAAATAAATAATTATTATAATACTATTATTCTTTCATCAGAGAAGTTTCTATGATTTGAAGGACTACTGCAATATAAACTTATCATTCCTCCACGTTCATTGTGCATTTATCAGCTGATTGTTAGGTCACTTGAAGGTATGTATTATCTGAGACATCTTTTCACTCTTTTGCTCGAAAAATTCTCGAGGTCTCCTTTGAGCTTTTCAAATCATTTGTGTTATTCGAAGTCGTCTAAGCATCTTATTTCTCTCCGATCTCGCTTGCTCAGCGGTTTCCCACCTACATCTCACTACATCTAACATTTCCTCAGCCGGCTTCCACAACAACCAGGTCACCTTGGCCATCTGAACTAACGGAATGCAGACAATTAACTCACTAACCTTCCCTTTAGTTAACGGATTAAATGGTTAACGGTTTAAATGAAAGCATAGGAATGCGTGGAATAGTTAAATTGTGAGAAAAAGTTTTTTCCCAACTAAAAGATATTTAGGGCATATGTTAATTAAAACAATGTACAAATTGGAAGCGAAAGCGGTGCATGCAATGAGTTTCAGCCGCTGGTCAATTACATGAGCAGCTGAATCCACTTTTAGTAAATTTATAACTTTTCGATTATGAAAAATCTGGTAAAACTATCCGCTCTTGCGTCGTCTCACAACCTTTCGATCACCACATCTATCTCACCACCTTTGGGGCCCACCACTCTTCTCTGATACGATATTAAAAGGAGCGTCGATTAATTGCTAAAGATTGATCCATTTGTCATTTAGGGCAATTTTATTATTGAATAGCTGAAGTCTATCTAAGCCTAACGTTTTTAAACACCATTAACCACATACAAGAGTCAATTTATGTTTACATGAAGTTCATAGAATCATTAATTTTGGGTGTTATTCATCCTCCTTTACGGGTTTTCAGAGTTTGGTCAGTAATTTAAATAATTAGATGATTAAACTTTTTTCTTTTAATGCCAACGTTTCGCTTTATATTTAAAGCATCATCAGGGCTATAAGCAAAGTTGTCAACGGACCATTAAAATCAGCATTTTTTTCTTTTTCCCACCCCCCGGCCGATAATTTATAATACACAATTAACAGAAACATAGAGAACATGACAAGCACGTAGATGCAAAACATTTTTTTCCAAATAAGAGATGATGAAACAATTTATGCAAAAATATTTACGTTCAGAAATTCGTTAAAAGTTATTAATCGGATGGAATTGGAGTTGAGACCATATCATAACTGACAATAATCAACAACAAACAGATAAATAACAACACATAATTTTCAGCACATGGCAAAGTAAGCTATAAAATAAATAAATAAACAAATTTATAGATAGAAACAATGTAAGAAAACTGTATATAATTCCAACAAAATTTTCCTTTATAATAAAAACAAATTATTTACGCACATAAATCTTTAAAAAACCGGAAAACCAAACATTACCTAGCAACCAAAAAAAAAACGATATAAATATCTTTGAAATTTCGTTTGTAATCACAATAAAGTAGAATTAAACCGAAATAAATAAATAAAAATATAAAAATAACTCTAAAAATACCTTGATAATCAAATAAATAATATAACAATGAATAATTTTTTTAAACTACTAGAAGAATAGAAGACGTGGCTGTTACATTATTAAGTTACAGTAAATTCTGTTGAGATTACTTACATCAGTTCTCTTATTACAAGAAATAAGTGTAATCATCTAATTATTTAAATTACTGACCAAACTCTGAAAACCCGTGATGGGGGATAAAAAACATATAATTAAAGTGGTCAAGGAAACAACATCAAGCAATCAATATTGGAGTCATTTCACCGGAAGAATAAAATTTTCAGATGTTATCATCAGTTGATGGTCGTTGCGGTTACCAAATGGACGGCGATAGTAACAATAAAATAAGCACGATCATGGTACTCTTTCGGCTTTATTTATTTCCACATCACTGTGAGATAATGTTCGGTATCTATCAGGCTTACAGTTGGCCAAATGAAAAGATTGCACCCTCATGAGAGCCAAAATATTGCTTGGACGCTGGCAATCGTGACAATTTTATGCTTTCATTTCACCCATATAATTTAGTGAAAGAGTGAAAAGAGGAATGTTTCAGGCAGGCGTAAAATAGCGATTTCGTAGAGAGAATTTTTACTTGTTCAATCTTCCAATTTTCGATAAGCGTAAATTTTTTCCTATCAGTTGATTGGTCACTGGAACATTCTCTTGGCATAGTAAAATACATATTTCATTGTGCTGTTATCTTCCAAGCACAGCCATCAGATTAAGGCGTGAAATTGATATTTTGTTCACTATGCAAAGAAATTTTTTTCAGTTCCTAAACAACAAAAGGAGGTGAAATAGTTAAAAAGCCGTAGATCGGTTCAAACAGAAAATATTTTACTCTTTTTTTGCTGGTGGAATGGTCGGGTGATTATTTTTTTTATGGGGAAAGCATGTATTTGTTCAGATGCCACTCAAACTCCGTATAGGTACAAATATATAATAGTCGCGAATTTAAGCGTGTGTACATATTCGGAAAATTCCATCTACGTCTCTTTATTCTCGCCTCTATTGAGCTGTTTACCGGGGAAGGTGTGGGTTCGTGAATGGCAGAGAATGGGCGGGTCCAACGAGGGTAAATTGAAAAATTCCATTCCTACTGATTGGCGACACCCATCTTGGGTTCATGGTTGTCTCGGCTGGTTCGAAAAAACTGTCTTCATTTGCAAATCACGCCAAGTGAATAAGCATCAATAGAGGTTGTCAGAGAAGTGAACACAAAACGTCCTGTATTAAGTGCATTCCAAAGAACCACTAGTCACTCGGCGAGGCTGAGTGATCGGGCTGAAATGCTGAACAATTAAATGCTTGAAACCTTCCAATGGAACACTTAATTGTAATACTTATTATTCATCAAATACAGTCAGCATAGTCTTTAATTTTAGGGTATTAAATCCTTGAATCTAGCCCTCTGATATAAGAAAAAGGGGTAGACCGGACCTAGCTGTGACTGGGGAAGGTCGTGACATTCGATTTACTGGGATAATATCCGAAAAAAACGCTCTTGTCTAATTTTTGGAAAACTTTACAAGAGACTGCACTAGTATCTCGACAGGTGCTAAATATTTCTCAATATGTTGGCCCTAGTTGCCACATCCCCACCAGCCAATCCGAGGGTCACGGGTTCGAGACCTGCTCCCCATGCTCCCCGAGAGAATATTTCCCCACTTGGGACATGAGTGTGTGTATATATCCCTTGTTATTGATCATTAAACCCGGCGATAAAGGCCTATCGCGCTGTTTACAGGTTGAAACATATATATAAATAGATAACCCAGATTTAATCGCATAAAACCTCCGGGTGTGTCCTCAAAATCGAAGCACTCGATTTTTTTCATTTCGTGGGTCATTAATGCCTTGTTCTCTCTGTAACCGTATTTCAACTTCGTTCCATTATTTTCAACGCTGCGATAAATTACTAATTTAAATAGTTCCCTCTCAGGATATCGTTATCGTACTGATACAGAGAAAGCCATTCCCTTTTTTGTAATTCTATCGAAAAAAATGAATGAAGATAACAAATAAAAAGAGAAAAATTGTTTTCCTCAGTTTAGTTTCTTACATTATCTGTAGAAATCTCAAATGTAGAATGGGAATATAAGTTCTTTCGATATCTTCCATCTGGAGCTACTGACTCCATTATCTAATATTTAAAAAAGTAAAAGTGTGATTATTTATATGATATGGTATTTTCCCGGCATATGATGCTAATAAAGTCTTCTCGGGTTTTCCACCAGGTTAGATAGTTGTTGGCCGACGTTTCGTGGCCAACAATACAATTAATGATTACGACTGATGATAATCACGACTTGTGGTGTGATGGAAGCCATTCAATCACTTTTAATTGTGTTTCATTTGAGATCGGAAAGAGGACTTCACTTTGCCTATTTGCTTTAATGTTCTTCAGCGCAAATTTCATTCTGGTATAGGTACTACTTTGCTTGACCGATGAGTATTTCTGACGGCAGCATCAATTACTATGATAATAATAATATTCTTTATTCCATTCATATGTATGTACATTTGTTTATTTATACAAAGCATAGGAACATATGTACCACAGATGAACTACCTGATTTGGTATTACCATCATCTGACTGTCACTATGGCAGAACTGGTGCTGACCAATTATCAAACACATTATTTCAAATTAATCTAGTCCTTCTAAACCTTATAGTGCATTCATATTATAAAAAATAAAAACTCAGGTTATTACGCGTTCACGATAACTTGAGTTTTTACAATTACTTGAGCGATGATAATTAATTCAACGTAATGCATGCAACACATATGCATGAAAATGCAAATACCACATATAATAAACGAATTAATTTTACAATAAACAATCTCAAATCAAACACAACCCCAATTTACATATAAGCATCATAAGTAAATTTTTATACAGTCCTTCGAAGCAAAAACTCAACTTCCTCGTGACAATTTTGCCATTTTTTAACATCTGAAGCGGATTCCGATTCTGTGTCTTTCTTTGCTACATCCTTTGGCAGAGTACGAAATAGTTTTGGCCCCAGGTATATATACGAAGGACGAAAAATTTTGTTCATTTACCTAGGTATTTTAAATCCTGTCTCGTCTAATGTAATATGTTGAAACTTGTACTCGAAAGTATAAAGCTGGCAGAGTACGAAATAATTTTGGCCCCAGGTATATACACGAAGGACGAAAAATTTCGTTCTTTTGCCTAGGTATTTAAAATCCTGTCTCAAGTCTAATGTAATATGTTGAAACTTGTACTTGAAAGTATAAAGCTTTAACTCCGGAGCCTCAAGCACAAGGTAATCCTTTGTAAGTTTATTTTCCACTGTCTGATCTCGGAATCTCATGACCTACTACAACTGTCGGTGTAAAAATTATGTAGACCCGAGTTTGGACACATTAAAAATTAGCTGTGGTACCCATATTAATGTGAGTTAAACCAAATTTTAGCTTGTTTTATTTTACATTTGTACTGTAGCTGCCGACTATTTTTACATTAAACTCTCGATTTTTTATTCCGGTGAGAGCAAAGCGAACTCATTACTCATACGCTCCTTCTGTGCATTGCCTCGAAGGGCGAAAACGCCCTTTTAATGAATTATATTTTAGGTAGCAATCGTGCTCTTTTAAGTGTACAACTATTTTCCATCACCTTTTACTCATAAGGGTTTTTTCTCGATACACTGAATTTCTTCAATGTGCCCAAAGATATTCCAATACATGGACGGCCCGCAACCCGTAAGTGGCAACAGGGCTCAAAGTTTCACCACCCCTCTCGCAAAAAAGGCCACCTTACCGCTGGCTTGAGCCCACTAAAATACTCGGTTGTTTATTAACTCGTTAAAAATCGATATCAGAATGTGAGTTTACGATTGTAATTGTTATTAAATACTACTGTAAAGAGCTTCAAAACAAGACCAAGATCTTCCTTCTATTACTTTTCATAACCAAGAAAAAGTTGTTTCATAAACTTGTTAATAACTTTTTTATGGCACAATAAAAAGAACTGAATGTTTAAAAATACATTTTAATATGATTTTCTCACAAAATACTACAGGTTCATATCGATTAAACTTCGAGTTTCTTCACTATTTAATGTCAAAGAGAGCGCTTCTTTCGAAAATGGCAAACAACTGGAGCTTTTTTGTTCTCACCGGATTAAAAAATCTAAAGTGCAATGTAAAAATAAATGACAACCACTGTTAAATGTAAAATAAAACAAGCTAAAATTTGGTGTAACTCGCATTTACGTGGGTACCACGGCTCATTTTTAATCAGTGTCCAAACTCGAGTCTACATAATTTGTGCACCGACAGTAGCTACATTTGCAGGGCAACGCAAAAGTGATTTCCCAATGCCAGCTCGAAGGCAGGACTGCCGTTTGTGTTTCTTTCTCGTGTTGTATGAGCGCCAAAGCGAAACAGATAAGAGCAAATAGAGACACGGGACTGGATGGGGCGGCGGCGAGTGTATTGATGGTGGAAGACGCACTTTCTGGAGGCCGTTTATCACGGAAATCGGGACAGACGGACCACAGTTTTCACTTCTGCCCCATCGGCCGATGGACAACCGAAGACAAATTGGCCACTCTCTCTATCTCCTTTCCCACCCCTCCTCCTCCACCCTCTCACGCGCCCTCCCGCCTCCCCTCCCCCGTTTTGTTTCACCCCCCGGAGTTAATCAAAGCTTCCGGCCGCCGCAGCAAACAAAAAAAATAAATTGAGGGAGTGTATCCCAAAATGTCGGCCCCACCAGTCTCTTACGCCTTCCCATTCTTCATGCCAATCTATCTCTGCCCCTTCCCATCCCTTCCTAAGCGTTTCTTTCTCCTCGTTTCCTGGTTTCTCGCCCTTAGACAATTGAATTCTTTTTCCTTGCGGCGAAATCTTCATTTTAGCCTTGGTACTGCTCATCTACATCTACATACTTCCCTGCGAGCCACCGTAAGGGCGTGTGGCAGAAGGTGTTAGGACACCAGCCGTGTAAAGATGTAAGGGTTTTGTGAGGTGAAATGGTGACGTGCATTATGGGAGTGTATTTAGTGGAACTCAGTTTTTATTGTGGATCGCTTATTGTGCGCGGGAAGAACGATTCTTTGTACCTATCTGTTCGGCTACGTGTCTCTCTTATATTATCGCTTCTATACGTGTCTACTTATATTATCAGTCCTAGAAATGTACCATGAGGCACCATGATAATATCATCTGTGTCGATCTGAAACGCACCTGTTCTGAATTTTTCAAGCAATCTAAGCCTATCATCCGATCGCCAGGCTACATGATAGGCTTGGGGCGATCGGAGGATGTAACATGAAGTGAAGGGATATTTTAGGCCGTGGTAGAGGGGAGGATGATGAGAAAGGTAAATAATATAAAAATAGGCTTTGTGGATGGGATGAAGAGGGATTGGACAAATGGTGAAATGAAGAAATACATTATGTAGGATATCTATATCTACGTAATACCCTGCGAGCCGCCGCATGTGCGTGTGACAGGGAGTGGTAGGACACCAGCCGTGTAAAGATGTAAGGGGATTTTTGGAGGTAAAATGGTGATGCGTATTATGGGAGAGTATTTAGTGGAGCTCAGTTTTTATTTCGGTCGCTTATTGTGCGCGGAAAGAACGAGTTAAATTACCTATATGTTGGGCAATGTATCTCTCCTATTTTATCGCTTCTGTCAGACCTAGAGATGTAGTGAGGCGCTATGATAATATTCTCTGTGTCGCTTTGAGAAATATCAGTTCTGAATTTCTCAAGCAAGCTAAGCATAGTGTGTAGCCTCCGAGTCACTAGAGGCTCCCACCTTACTCCCTCTCAAAGTTGTGAAACATTATAGGTATGTGCGCTCGTTGCCCTAATCCTTCTTTTCTCCTCTGATTGAGGTGGGTGGATGTGACGCTGTCGATGCTTGAAGCATAACGAAAGCGTTACCGGTCCGACATCCCCCCCGCCCCAATGTACTGTGTGCTAACGGGCTGACCACCTAATTTTATAATCTTTCGATATTTTTCATCGATAACTCACTGGAAATAAGCTTGGTTTTACTTCTTGAATTTGCATTTTTATTCATATTTTTTATATTTATACTTAAAAATTATTCTTATTGTTAGCGAATAACCAGGACAAACTCAAAACTGATCAAATGGATGGCCTTTCCATAACTATTATACTTTTCACGACTTACTTGCCTTAAATTTTCAACATAAAGTAGATAGTTTATATCCGCTACCGTGTCCACTCGTCCGTACATCATCTATGCACCCTGGCTGTGATTCTCAGAGAGCAGGGTGTGAAATAAATGGAAAAAAGTGAGCAGGTGTGTTGCTAAGTGAGGAGCGCAGTAGAGTAAATGAAATGCGCCATATATCAGGTAAAAAAAACATATTTTTAAGCGCGTATTTACGTTAAATTTACTGGGTACTATTCTTCAGCACCGAACATTTCGCCTTCGCACATTACTTCATATTTCATTGTTAGTACACACTTAAAGTGTCCCGATCTAGGCCTACCTAATACCGAGAGTGGATTACTTCACATACATATTCTGCAATAGATTTTTTGTCTTAATCTGAGAGATCTCTTGAACGGTACTGTGAGCTACAGTGCTCGGCTTGGTTCTGAGACTGATACTACCACGTAAGGGTCCCATACGCTATGAACATGATGAAGTCTTAAAAGAGAAAAATGAACAAAAAATCTAGCATCGAATGCTTGGATCACATTTTTTTCATTGGTAGTCTTCTAAGAAGCCCAATCTGTGCCGCACTGTTGAGACCGCGACAAGTTATTCTCAAGCCTCCACTTCTGTCGCGAACCGAGTAATTTGCTTGCGGACCGCAGCCCTAAAGAAAAAGAAGAGAGACTGAAATGGGAAACTGCAAAAGTGATCTGCCATGCGAATCGTAGACTGAGTCGATTACTCGCCGGAGCGGAAAATCGAATGCACTTCAATGCCGAGGGAGCTAAAACGCCGCTCTATTTAACTAGTCACATAAAAAGAACGCAACTGTGGCTTTTCGAGGAAAAGGAGTGGATTGCCGCCTTCTTCTATGGGATAGTTCCAAGATCTCTTTCATCTTTGCTTGCATGCAGCAGCAGCGGTTTCCCCTCTTTGCGTTGACGCCTTGCATAAAAGAATGCGGCGAAGATTCCGTTCCAAATTAGTTTTCGCGGAAGCAAAACGGCGGAGTGGGGATGATTTGGGTTATATGGGGGTGGAGACGCGCGTTCTCTTCTTCATTTTTTTTCCTCAGACTCCTCGCCTCAAAATAATCTCATTTTTTGACGTTAGCGGCCCACTCTCCGCAGTCGCTTGAGACGAAGCCGCTAATGAACCTTCGCGCCTCTCAGAAATTGGAATAACGTGATCCGTTTGCAAGCGGGAGACGGTAATGGCACGCGTGCCGCGTAGGATTCCACTCCCGCTTCGTCCACTCATTACCCGAGAAACTTTTAGAGCGATCCGGAGGCAGAGAAGTTCGTGAGAACTCAATTATATATTAATGAAAGAACTCCTGATCGGTGAGAGATAAGATAGAACGTGTTTCTTATCGGGTCTCCTTCGCACATCCAATATATTTGAAAATTGGCGTTATTAAGCAAAAACTAAAATTCCTAGACTTAAAAAAAGGTTGTGTGATAAAGCAGGCCTAGCTAGCGACGTGTGCGAGGTATCCAATGAGAGGCTTTCTCAGGACGCCTTGTTTGGTTGCCATTAATATGTGAAGATGCTCTATTTAGTGCTATCTGCTGCCAAGGTAACGTAAAAGTTTGTTATTTATACAAATATAAGATTAAGGTAACTCTCAGGTGACTGCCGGCAGAAGTAAAAATCTAAATTTGTGAATGTAAATCATTGGCATATATACATTCAATATTTTCCCGATCTCAAAAATTGAAATGAGAGTTCATTCCTGGTTTATATTTGTCAGATTATATTTCATTTAGCATTTCAATTAGCAGCAAATGGGCTGATAAACAATTGATATTCAACAACCCTAGATATCTGCCTCAGCTTGCACTAAATGATGAGATTAATATTCATGAAGTAAAAATTACAATTCCGTGGGGTATATAACAAAAAAATGGAAACTGCAGTCCAACCTAATGCTACTGCTCAGTTGTGAATACTATTATTATCTATTCAATCACATTCCACCGCTCTGTTTTTCCTTGGAGCGTTGCGAAGCATTTTCTCATCGCTCGGGTTCCACTTTCCTTGTTGCAAAAGCTACTCTTTATTCCCAACTGATTCATTATGAGCCTATGTTTTCCCTCTATGTTATTAGGAGACTTGACCTTAACAAACTGTATGTCGTCAAGGGGAGCTTCACCAAAAACCGGTAATTTCGAGCAATTTGATGAATATTCTCTCAAAAAGTACACCAATTCGAAAGGAAAACGAAATTTGGTTGGAAAATTTAAAATTTTTGGCTTCACTTCATCACTTGGCTTTCGTTTCCACCTTGTGTGACCAGTATTTGTAATTTGATAATGCTGAAGAAAAGAAGACTCCAAACGGCGAAGTGCAGACAAATGCGTAAGGGTACATCGTGACGCATTCCAAGAGCTATCGCTAGTTTCTACTTTTTTCTCCAGGCAAAAAGTTTTTGGTCCAGCACCGTGAAAGAAATCTTGTCTTGATAACTTGTCTTAAAGTCACTGCATAACCAGCTCTTTAGTGTTTGCTTCAAATTCGTAGTATGGAAAAAGTAAAATTATTTTCATAAGGATAATATTAATTTAACTTCTGTCGTACCTATTTCAGTTCTGATTCCTGCTTTTCTCCTCCTATTTTGTTTAATTTTAGCTTCTGTATCGTCAGATGTCACATTAGAGTGCGGTTTCATACTCAGTTATGGATAGTTTAAACAAAGTGCACGTGCCATTACCCTAACATGAAATTCAATGAAATTTTAGGTTATTACATTAGATGGCAGAGTTTTTGTTGAAAGTTATCAATGGTAGAAAGTATCTGTAATAATTCTCAAAACGAGGAAATGTTTAAACAGAGCTAAAGAAACCAGTCCTTAAATTAGTTAATGTAATCTCCTGTCTAATCTTTTAAAACCCACAACCTTTCCGGTTATAATTTTGGCTTTGATTCATTGAGGTAAATCTTTTCCGTGGAAGTTGATAATGGAATTAAGCTTGACCCAGATTAATGTTTCGAAGAATTGTTTCTATTTCCACGTTTGACCATTTCAATTTCGCTCTTGAAAATGATGCGCAAAAATTATTAAACTTTAGCCATGAACAAAACTTTTTCTGGACTTTTTTTTAATCATATATAAATGAGGCTTTACTGCAATAGCTCATAAACCCCTTCCATCTGACATAAAGTTCGTAGCTGAAGCGAATCTGTCAAGCATCAAATGCTTAAATTGCAATTTTCATGTACTTATTGTCTTTATATTTCAAATTTGAAACATCTCTACTCTTATTAAAGGTCTTTTGATCCTAACATCCTTTTTATTGTAGAATCTACTGATAGAAGAAAAGGATAGTGCGCGGCAGAAAATTGAAGGCGATATGTTCGAAAATAATTATTCGCCTATCACGACGGTAGTTATCATTTTGTTTGTCTACCATGTTCCTCTTGCATATCTCTAAGTTAATCACTGTTGTGCCGTGAAAAATTCGTTTCAAATTTCTACTTTTTGTTGTTTTAACTTAGCAACTTACTATTTCTATATGGCTGATATGGCATTTTAATGGCTCCGTTAATCTCCTGAACTATCAAACCGCTTGGTTCCATCTATTCCAGGTCTTTAATCCAATCTAATGGATAATTCTCACAAGCGCAGAAGGAATGTGGTTTTATGGGCTAAATTTGGCTAATCTAATTGAAATACTTGTTAGGCATATTGTTGTAGAAATGCCTCCATCGGTTGCATAAAATTGAAGATAATACTTCAAGATTACGAAATTACATTCCATCCAAGAAGAAAATTCTATTAGAAAAGGAGGCGCCAGCTTAGAGGATATGTCTGATATCAAGGTCCCTTAAATCTAAGTTAAAATGGACGATTCGATTGGTTTCAATGGCTCCATTTATTTTCCTCTTTAATCCGTAGTATTTCCAAAGTGAGCGAACAGCAGCGTTGGAGGAAAACCACTTTCTGCACGTTTATGAGGTAAAGTATTCAATATACAGAAAAAGCCGACCGTATTTTTTCTAAAAATAAAAGTCATGGCCTCCCTTGTCCAATATCCAAACGGGAAGGCGGCTTGGACGAGGATCGTCTAGTAATTTTCGAGCGCCCTTGCATATCGCTGCTTCAGCAGAGAGGTCCTTCTGGTGATTGTTTATGCAAGGGGGTCTTTGCCCCAGCTCAAGGGGGGGAGGGTGTTGGGGAAAAACCGACCCACTCGGGGTTCTTAAGACGAAGACGGGAGTAGGGGTAGTGAGGCGATGAACTGACCTCTTTCCATGAGGATAGGTCAGTGGACGATAGGCCGCTAAACGAGTGTCCTCGATCGCGGCATCAGCTCCTTCGAAGATTGCTTCACATCTCCAATGCTTCCTTTTGATGATATTGTGAGCGCCAAGTAACTGTTTTAAGTATCCTCTGTTCGATTTTAAATCAAGTTCTTCTTTTTCACTTAATGGGGTGGGCGATATTGCCGGTTCCGGAAGCCATCTTAACCTCGGACGGCCAATGCTTCGTTGTCCTATAGGCTTGGACTGCATGGCAATTCTGGGGAGGCAGTCCTACTGCAATCTTTCTACTTTTCCGCATCATTTGATTTTGTAGTTTGTTACCCCCTCTTATATTTTAAAAACCTTTAAATCCTTATTATGGTTTCATTTTGGATTCAATCCTGTAATGTGCAACCTTTTGTTGGGTTCAGGAATTTCATTTCAGCTGATGCAATTTCATTTCTGCTTCTCTTTGAGAGTACCTGACCACGTCTCATCCCCAAGCAGTACCGTTGGAATCTATAATGGATAGATATTTCGCATCTAAAATATTTAAGTATGTATGGTTGTTCCTGCTCTAGAATTTTGTCGTTACTTACAATTTTTGCAACCAAATTTTCCATTATTTTAACAAGCTATTCCTCAACCAAAATCTAAATCAAGTTACCAGGCTCAATCTGCTGGAACCATATTGTGAACTGAAAATAATTTTGATTTGTAAAATGTTACAATACTTCTTATTTATGCCGACCTAGGTTTAGACTGTATTGGTGATTTTTAAAGTGATTCAAGATGTCTGTTCTAAAAAAATCATTAATCTTCAAAACTCTGAGATTTGTTTTAGGGTGACTCACATTACGGTTTGCAACTGTTTTTAGTATATTTAATACGCTGATTTATTACGTTCAGATAACTTCCAAAATTACTGTGTGAAATTGGAACCTTGGTAAATAAAAATATTAAGGGATTTTACAGAGTGAAATTTTTATTTATTTTCAAATACGAGATACTCCTCATAAAGTTAACTTGAAATTTATCAACGACTTGTTATCAATTAGATTGCTATTGATATTGGTTACGCGACTTATTTTCGTCATCACCTGCAGTCATCAATCGAAAGACTGGCTTGTTGCGGCTGTCCACTCCGCACTTCAATGAGCGCACTTCTGTTTTCATTACAACATAAGTCTTGACTTTGACCAATATCCTAATTTACCCCTAGTATTCCATTATTGGTACTTAACGGTAGCTCGAACTAATTAATGTCTCCTGGCAATTCGCCTACAAGTTTGTTTGTGAAAAATAGAGCCTCTGCGAATTACTTGTGCAAACAAACTTGGCCACATTTAACAATTAAGCTATTCCAAAACAATCAATTAGTCTACAAAGCTCATAGCTAAGTATAGTATGTTCTTCTGCTGGTTTATAACGCTCATAAACGATTATCACCTTGGCATTAAGTTTAAAACATTTAGTAGATTTTTGTTCAACCTACAGCGTTCGGATATATGCTAAAAATTACTTTCTTCGGGAATTTTGTCCGAATATATCAATTTCCATAAAGAAGGGGAAAATAAAATTAAGTAGAACGAAATTAAGATGGTTTACAAGAAGTAAAAACAAGAAAAGCCGTGGGAGAATATATATGGTTGCATTGGGAGGGCCTGAGAAATTTTTGATAGGTATAAGGACGACGTTTTTTGGGCTAATAAAAGCGGACGAGGATATAGTCGTTTAAGACTTTTGTGTGGACAGGAGCGGGCAAATTCCAATAAACGGTAGGAAAAATGAATTTAGGAAGGCTCTTTGATGCTAGTAAGACAGTAAATTACTGAAGGATATCTGTAATGGGCAGATTTTGAACGGGAATTTAATTTTAACAAATATTTAATACTATCGGAAGGTAACCGCTAAAATTTAACGGGTGTGAAAAGCATTGAACTTATTTAATAACCACCAAGTCTGAATAATACTGTCAGCATGATCATTTGAGGAGTTCGTAACCTATCTTGTACGTTGTGTTACCATTACTTACCCAAAGTAATCTATCAGTGGGCCCTTGGGAATATGGGCCCTTCTTAAACAGATTTTCTTACTACATGCTATCATGGGCCTGTAGAAAAACGTGATTTTTAAATGAATGAATGAATGAATTTATTACTCCAAATTATTGTAATGTACAAATTTTGTTACAAAACAATGAAAGGAGCTTTAGGTAGCTTTAATGGTTAAAAAAACCACTGTGGAAGCTACCATCCTTAAATTTGATGCGAGGCTAGTTACACAAAATTTAAATTTTTTTTTAAGAGCAAACAAGATTTTTTTTACATGCTCGTTTCAGAAACTGACAATAAACAAAGTAAACATACTACAAATTATAACTTACAGACATAAAATTACTTTTTCTCCTTTAACAAAAAATTTAAAGTAGATATGTGTGTTTGTGTGTGTGTGTATATATATATATATATATACACGATGTGCATAGGATGGAGGAGATGGAGTTCCGAAAGCTAGCTATGTAAGTGTGATCGTCTCTTTTTTGTGTGTCTATCTCCTCCATCCTATCCACATCGTGTGTTCATCGCCGCATGGCTGACTCCAATCCATCAACGTATATATATATATATATATATATATATATATATATATATATATATATATATATATATATATTAACACACATCAAAAAAGAACATTTATATCATGATGGGATAACAACCAATCTTTAGCCTTTTTATAAAAATTATTTATACTCTTTAATTGAACTCTGTTTAATTGAACAAGGTAAATTATTAAAGATTTTATGCCCTAAGTAAAGAAATGATAGAGGCGTGAATATCCTTTGAAAATCAAAGCTCTGGTAGTCAAGGAAATATGCTATTTTTGATTTCAGAGAAAAATGTGAGACTCTTCTGCTAAAAACATAATTTTCAGACAAATACGAAGCGTAAGAGAAAATAAATTGAAAGACTTATAAACTTAATTTATTCAGCCATCCGATAAAAAAAATTTCAGCCCTCTATATTGAGTAAAAGTACTTTTAAAAAGCAAAAAAATGAAACCACTGCACCGAAAGCGCTGAATTAGTTTTCGAGTGTTGGAGCAACAGATGACAGACATACACCATTATATTTTTATTTATTAGTAAGGATAATTTAGGTACATGTCATTGGCTGGTCGTGCCTGGCGTAAAACCCCCCTTGCGCGGGACATTGTGGGTGGCTGGTCGTCATTTAGTAGAGAAGCGAAGGGATCCTGATGGTCGTGATGTAGGAGAGAATATTCGGTAAAAGATGAATAGAAGAAAGAGAATACATTTTATGGACTGAATGATGAGAGATAAGGAAGTATCCCGAGCTGAAGAAAGAATTCGCACTTGGAGAAAGCGGCCTGCGCCTGAAAACGTCTAGGAAGTGTGAACGATCTAAAACCTGCATTACCGGATATAACGCCCTAATAAGATATAAATTCCACGATATAGTAAAATCTTAATTGGACAAATTTATCTCAGTAAAGCACCATCAGGTTTTCGATTATAAATCACTTATTGGTATCATGAAGTCGTCTCGGAAGATACCTTGATTGGCGAATACATTGTCATTGCAGATGCTGTACTCATTCAAGTATATAATCTGGGACACTTCTTGCTATCTATTTCTAAATAACCCTAATCCTAGCCAATCCTGCCAAAGATTTTCATAAATGCCAAATAACGTCAAAAGTAATTTTGATAATAAAAAAACACTTGGTGGTTATTGCACACTTTATTGTAAGGAAACGACCCGGGTTTCAGCATGTCATTCCATCTTCAGGCCTGAAGATGGCATGCATGAAGATGGCATGACATGCTGAAACCCGGGTCGTTTCCTTACAATAAAGTGTGGAATAGCAACCAAGTGTTTTTTTATTATCAAAATGAAGGAGTTCCACAGAGTAACGCCGGAGACAGTGTCTTATAGTAAAAAGTAATTATAAGTGTTCCTTGTTTTAAGACTTTATGGAATTAATTTTTCGCGTCAGCTGAGTATTCTAAAATTCTTAAATCAAGGCATCTTAACGATGGTTTAACGTGGAAGCAATCGCCAGCTTTTCTTGAGCGTTTTTTTAGATTCTTGCTTAGTCCAGCGCAAAATTTTTGGTATACACACCATGAAATGGTCCCATTTGACCATTTGGCGCGAATATACATAAAATGGGTTTAATACGACCTGAAGAAAGTAAATCGACTTAACTGAAGTGAGAACTCAAATGATGGCTAACAGAACTGTAAGGTAGTCGAGAGAGTCGGGTTGGTATCCAGTTCAAGCTAAATGATTTTTATATGGCGTTCAATATCACTTTGGTGTATGCCATGCACCCATACGCGTGACTTCGTACCATATCATTTGTCTCTTCTGCACTGATTTGGGAGATGCAGTGTGCGGTCAAAAAGCCACCACCGAATAAATCTCAAAGCATTCCGTATTTCATTTTTTAAATTAGGCCCAATTTTTTCTTTTCAAACTCCCTCTCCCGAATTTCCCAAGTCATTCTGCAACTTCTGCGAAAGAAATCCTTCGAGAGCATCAGAGAATTCTGGTTTTCTCCGAGGAGGCGATGGAAAATTAATTTGTAATTTTTTTCCACCACGAGCGTGGAGAATCGATTAGATTACACAGGGCATCGCGGGACCCGGGCGGGAATAGAGGAAGAATTTGAGGGAGGGAGAGTAACGTAGTTTATAGAGAGAAAAGCCTTACCCTCCTCTTTGATAACTCCGCCTCGTTCCAGAGAAAAGAAACGCAAAGAGAGAAAAAGACTCTGTGTATATCCGAGAACTCGACGAGGCTATAATTTAGAGTGGGGGATGGAGGCCCATGTTAGCCTTGGGGGAGAAATGAGGGCGTAATGGATAGATTAGGTGAATGAGACGAAGCCAAACGATTTCCACATCGCTTTTGACGTTGATTACCCCGTTTAAGGTGCCCTTTGGAACTGATTGGAGCTGTTTTTTTGTGTTTGGTCCAACGCAGTCATCTCTTCTCTTCACCGCTTTGTTCATTTTCCTCCCCCGGGTGCTACATCATAAACACTTGGATGTCAATGCAAGAGATCTGGTTATTGTGCTGACTGAAGGACCTGCAACCCAGGCTACTGGTGCATATGTATTCATCAGTACGGTATTTTTCAGATTCTAGGACGCGGTTTATTAACCTCTGATGGTTCCCTCAAATTTAAAGTGATTTTCCAAGGCTTGAAAGTTACCTATGTTATGCATGGGGCAGGCGTATGCTAATAGGAGACGAAATTTATCTGCAGCACACGGTAACCTGACGCCCTTAATATAACTAATTACCTTAGAGTATGCATAGTTAAGATAATGTCTGTCAAATAAATGAGAGAATATCAAATCAAAATATAATAAAATATCAAATTATCATCAAAGTATGCTTGAGTGTAAACGAGTTCGAGTCGTGTATAAAAATTTAATTTCCTTGTGTTTCTCTTCAAAACTATGGTTACTCTTCCACTCTTACGCGTCTTCAAAACCATTATATGCGGTACCTATTATCCCTAAATGGCTTGTATGCAGAATAGTAATAAATTACTACCATTTCTATTGTATTTATGCCAGTTTTGTAATACCAGGTTTGACTGTGATAGAGATAAGGATTTCTTTAGACATTACGATCCATACCTGGCTGCCATATGATTTGTACTTCCACTGTAGTATATTGGCGATGTTTGAAACTGAACTGAGCAGTCTTCTCTTCTTACCTTCTGCCTATTCTCTCTCTTCCCCAGCCGTAACAATCTAAATTAATGGAAATGAATGCAAAGTATCAGGATGATGAGTTAGACAAATTATCATCGACCTAGACCACTGATGGTACTAGGTGTATCAAAAACTGTTCACTCTATAGGTTTACTACATAAGATAATCAATTATTTAAAATTGTATGCATTCCGTGTCGAGAGAAAGGATCACAGTCGGATAGTGAAGCTGATCGATGACAGAAGCGTGAATTTAGTATCAGAAATTCTTAAACCGAGAAATTTATGAGCGACTATGATTGATTGACTTTTTAGATGAGAATTTATAGAAATTCTTGTGATGGAAGAGTGTGCATGATGCAACAATAATAATGTTGACATCGAGTGAATATCAGCACTTCATGGTCATTTCATGCAATTAACCTGTCATATCATTTCAGAAACATGGGTAAACCACCCAGGCGAGACTCCAGCCCGCGTCCTTAAAATTCGTAGATGAGAACTATACCCCGTTGTTTCTATGGCTGATAGTGCATAAAGATGGCAGATGTGTAAAAGGCAAGATCGGGCATTGTGGAGGGAATTATCGAGAGAGGTCCAGTCACCTACCCCTTACAGCTATGACAACGTTCTCTGGTAGTACTTACCTCGAAAGAGAGACATGATTGGTGTGAATGTGTGTCCCAATACAATTTCTAGCCGTCTTTTGGGGCCGGGCTCGAATCATCACACTTCTTATCATAAGTAATGAAGATGATTTAGAATCTCCACATAAATTAATTTAAAGACGTTTCCGGGCTTGAGAAACGTGGCACGTACCGGAACGTTGACCTCATTAGTAATCCCACTTTAGAAACGAGTGAATTCAGAGTCCGATCGTGTGTAGTTCGAATACTTCCAGTGGCTATTGGCTGTCTCAATGTTGCCAAGTTGTCGTATGAAAAGTGATTTCAATTAGTTCCCGCAGACGCCGCATTCAGACGCCGATGTATTTAGCGTGAATTTTTCCGCCCATTTACATTTAATATGCCGCAATGGTGGCTGTGCTGAGATGATTTTTAAAAAATGCTCAATGGAAATTATATTTTTTACAAAGCACCGCCTTTTTTTTAATTGAGAGAGTAATTCCTCGCGATGGAAATGTTAGTTAATTAAGCAAACCCTAAATACCAATTAAGCAAAAAAAGGCTTTACTTTCGTGGATATGACGAAATCTTCTCCGTGAATTTCCTTTTGTTATCTAAAGTCGGCCCCGGTGGCGGCGGGATAAAGTTGTCGCCTGCTAACCCAAGGATTGCGGGCTCGAGTCCCACCTGGGTAGAATATTATCTGCCCAGGAAATGGGTGTCTGTGTCTCGTCCGTTGTTACTGTTGTTCACCCGACGTAAAATGGCCTAATGTGCTGTATTCGGGGCAGTGAAAATAAATAAATAAATAAATAAAAATAAATAAATAAACCCGGGTTTCACCGTGGCATGCTATCATCAGTTGACGATTACGTGCTACGTCAAAACCCGGGTCATTCCTGAATTAATATATGTGGAATATCTAAATCATTTTTATCATTTACATTGATTAGAATATTTCACCAAGTCTCACCTGATACAACAGAGAAAATACATTTTTTTAGGTGCATCCCTATCCATACTTTGGTATCATGATGAGAGTACTTTGACTTTATGTACTATAATGCCGCCCTTAGTGAGGGCCTTTAAATGTGAATGCATTGGAACCTTTAATCAAGATTCAATTTATATCGACGCCGAGTTTTTCTATTAGCCTTCATCTTACCTTCATCATGTCTCCTTAAACCTTTCCTCACACTTCGAAACGCCAGTTCGTGTGGAACAGATTCGAAACGCATAGCCGATGATGGATAGATTGGACGAATGAGACAAATCCAGACGATTAAACCATCGCCTCTGACGTTGATTGCCCCGTTTATGGAGGACGTTCTTTTAAAACCTTTTGGAGAGTTTTTTTCCTTCTCTCAGTCCAGCCAGCGGGCAGTTTTCTCTCCTTCCTCCAACCCAGAGCGGGCCACAAGAATGGCCTCGGAGGGTGATGAGTCTCGGAATTCTGAGAGGCGGAGTTCATCTTGTTCGTCCATTCCCCGGCGGCGTTGAACCGCTGCATCGCCCGCGGAGGGCGTCAATTAGGCCGGTCCTATTTCACTTCTAACCTAACAAAATTTATTCCAAATTGTGAGCTTACAACGTCGCTCAAAGTAGAGAATTGAACCGGATGGCTACCAACTTCTTTGTTCCGGAGCAACTTGCAATCCTTCCGTTGCTCTGCGGCTTTATTAAGTAATGACCCAACGTGGTCGAACCGCGGAATATCCGTGGATGTGACGTCAAAGCCCCCGACAAATCACAACTTTTGAATGGCCCTATTTGACATTTTCGAGGTCTTGATGTATACGTTTTGTCACTGTCGAGGCTCGAATATTCCATTAACTCACCTATTAACCCCAATGGTGCCCTATTCCGTTTGGTCTCGGAATTTCCAAGTCTCGATAGTGACGAAATTTTGACGTCACAGCCTCGAGAATTTTATATAGAGCCAATGTGAACAGCTTAGATTTGTCTGGAGGGCCTTGACGTCTTACAAACGGCTTTTGCGATAAATTTTAACTGAAAAAGACCCTTAATATTCGTTTTGGATTGAATATGGTTTCACGCAGTCGCTCAGCTCAGCAGTTCTTGAGAAGACTCCAGATGGACTTGGCTTTCTGGTTCGTAGCAGACTGTTTGACGCGAGCCTACCTTTTCGGAGTGGAGCGTTTGCAATCTTACCAAAGTCAGTTGGAGTGGTCGGGCAAAGGCAATAGTTGGAATAAAATTGTAGTTTCATGCAGAGCGCAGCGTTGCGTAGGGCACAAGCGTGAAAATATGAGGAGAACACGCAGCGGGTGTGGAGGAGTATTGTTATTCATGAAAGAAAACATTTAGTCTAGAGCAATGAAAATGATGGAACGAGAATCCTAGGTGGTTGGTCACGTATTTGAATCTGGTATTTGGCTGCTGTTTCTGGTCAAATGAAAGAAAAAATATGTTGACCATTTAATTTTTTTTACTAACTTGTTGAATCATCCCGATAGCCACGGTCATCATGGCATGAAATACAAGTAGAAATATTTAAATTTGCTCAAGTTCGAACACCAATACAATTTTTGTTGTATTAAATGGCGAAATGCAATGCGACAGCAAAAATTTTCTTTTTCAATGCTTTTTTATTTAACTTTTAATGTACGAAATATTTTCACCATTTCTTTTCCTTTGATGTTCACAAATATCTCCATTGTCGTGGTCGCTATTGCAAGGCATACAAATAGAATTACTCACATTTACTTCAGTTCAAACGCGTAGAGGCCAATTAGAATACATGGAGAAAAGTTGGAGAATAGAAGGGAAACTTTTGAGCTTCAACATCAATAAGAGCCCTATATTAGGCCAAAAAGTTTACCTTTTACGAAAAAAATAATAGCAATAACTATAGTTTAGTGCGGGATTATTTAACGAGTATCCAAGATGAGTGGCAAAACCGGAAAAATGTTGTTGATTCAGAGAAGGTACCGGCAGGCACAAGTTGAAGTGTGCAAACGCACCGCTGAATAGCTGACTCACTGAGGCAACGACGGTGTTACCCGGGAAATGACCATTTTCCGAAGCGACTGCCAACCTTTATCCCGACCACTAAAGCTGTTTATGATCTTACAGCCCTTAATAACATATGGCACGCACAGCGGCAGCATCGCATCACTGTGAGATTTATTGATACCAGCGTCATATTTCCTTTTTATGTATTCCGATCAATATTTACTTTCATCCATGACTATACACTTCTACTGTCAAAGTGAGTCACTCTGAAAAGTCGACGATTTTATTTTTTATTTTATGATTACATTAAGGCTGAATAAATGTGCAACTGAATCGCTTCAGACTTTCTTTCGTTTACAAAAATTTCCTTGAATATTCCATGTCTGAATAGGCAGCAAATTTAAAGTTTTCCATATTCCTTTAAAGTTACTAATTTTTCGATCGATTTAAAAGTGTTATACGTAAGTTACGGTGCCCACCGTTTCTCCTTGAAATAACTGCAGAGAGCAAGTGCTTACGAAGAGAAAGCAATGGAAGTGTTTCCCACGTTATTTTCAATGTGTTCCGAACTTTTCATCTTTCATGCTTGAAGAGGCGATGTGTTTTGATGATTTTATGAATTTAAGAGAACTGCAGAACACACAGAAGTCATTCTTGTGATTGGCCTTCGTGCTTTAATAGGAATTCCATAACATTTGCAATGCTCCCATAAGGCTATCTGTAGCATTTCACCCTTGATTTTCTTCAATCTTGCAGTGATAGTCCCTCGTATTCTGGGTCTACAGGCGATGATTACGATCATTTTGACAGGACTGAGTGGCCGTATGCGATGAATGATGATTCTGAGCAATGAGCTACAGCTACTTTGGTAACACTGCTTATTCAATCAAAGCCTTCATTCGCTTGGACATGAATTTGCATTCGTAAAAACTCACAAGTTCTGTAAAGTGCATCAATATTTTCATATTGATTTTCATTCTGACATTTTCAGCCAGGAATATGAATGCAAAGATAGAAATTCCTAGATGTTTACCTATTGTACTTACTCTATTGTAGTCACCTTTTTTGCAAAAATGATAACTTGTTTCCAATTAAACAAAAAATATACATCTTTTTGACTCAAATAATGGATTTAAATGTACTTTTTAAAATATCTATTACGCCAAATAAATCAACGAAAACCTGTGGTATCTAATCATATAAAAATGAGACTATTTTAGTTTCCCTACAACTAAAACTACCAAATTTAAAATTATAAAAAAATTAAATAATATTCAATATACTATATTTCCTTTACGTTAAAGTTCCCTAGTTCCTAAATATTTTCTAGAACTATGTATGTGCAGCTTGCACTACACTATATTGCTCATCTCCAAATTTTGCCGTTCAATGCGCAAATAAATAATTAACAACACGTACTCTGGTCTAATATTATTTACCCACCGAATCTATTTCAATAACTTGATTGAGTGAGCCTCATTCACATTCATTGCTCTTTAAGTGGCAGTCTTTAGCAGTACCCATTTTGAGTGAATTTCTGGAATTATCAACTTTCCCCTTTTTCTTTTTCAGAGAAGTTCATTGAGGAGAGATCCGCTTCGAATTTCACTCTCCGTATTATTTTCCCATTAATGATACCCTTTACCACCGCACGCATTTGCATAATGTGAGTATTCCCAGCAGCCTTTTAAGATTTTTTTCTGCCCCAAAGAATTGTTTAACGCGTGTAATGAGTTTCCGTATCGTTTTCACGTTTTTTTTTCTTTTGGGCGCATATCATGTCCTGAGCATATTTTCCTCAAAGTATAATCGGAAGTTAGACAGCTTCGGTATGTGCCCAAGGTTATAAGACTGGCGTGCAAAATTATTTCATCCCATATTCTGTTTCTAGGAAGCCGTAGTAGCATCTTTTCACGCACTCAGCCGTGGAAAGTCTTCTGTTGATAAACCTCTATCGGATTCCTTTTGAAAAATGTATTTCCAGCAAAGCAGAAAGTTACCTCTCAGTTCTTTCGTTTCATTAAACTCCAAGAGGCATGATACATTATTGAGACTTTATCCAGTGATCAATTTCGTAATAATTTCGGAAATATGAAATTTATTGCATTTCTCGTGAAATTTATTTCATTTATCAACGCTTATCAAAATTCAAAGAATACTCAAGTGTGATGATAGCCACCCAGACTTTCCATTCTCTTACTTCACCTTCATCATTATTGGTCGTTCAATCCTAAGATTGGTAGACTTCAGCCCTCCACCTTTCCCTGTCTAATGCTAGTTTCCTTACCTCCTGGTATCTCTTCCAACGTACTTTCTTCTTTATTTGGTCCATGAATGTATTCTTATGTTTTCCTCTGGGAACTTTTCCCTCTATTTTATCTTCAATTATGTTCCTCACAAACCCATTGTGTCTTAAGATGTGTCCAATCCATATCGTTCTTCTTTTCTGAATAGTGTCCCACATGATCCTTTCCTCTTCTACTATTCTGTATAGTTCATCATTTCTCACACTTCATCTTAGTCAACACTAAATTTTAGGCAAAAAATTCAACCGCCTTTCCGGTCTTTTTTATGTTTCCGCCCCTCTCCGAACTCATTTTCTCATCTTTTCTCTCATCAAATTTGACCGCAATTTTAATTCACTGTCCTCACATTTCCGTGGCATTTTATTTCTTATGAGAGAGAGGGGATAATATTCTTTCACTCATCGAAGCGGTTGAGTGCTTGGGGAAACACGTGCAACAGGTTCGCGTTCTCTTCCACGTGAAATGCCTCTATTATTCCAAGCTCGGGTCAATACATGCCCCGCGGCGGAAGATACTCTGATAGTTGGAAACCATTCTCGCCCTTTTAACTGTTTGACAAAGCGTTTTTCGGCTTATTCTTCACAACCGATGGAATATTGTCCCTAATTTTAACGCGTTGGCGAGGAAATTGACAGCAGGAGATGGATTAATTCAATAGCATTCAATTTTAATAATGTAGGCAACTCCAACTATATACATTTTTCTTTGAAAGCTTATTAGAAAAACGTCGGAACAACGGAAAGACTTACATCTACATACTACCCTGCGTGTCACTGCATGGACATGTGGGAGGGGGTGTTAGGACACCAGCCGTGTAAAGATATTAAGGATAAGGTTATGGTAAGGGAAATGGTGATGTGTATTATGGAAGTGTATTTAGTGGAGCTCAGTTTTTATTATGGTCGCTTATTCTGCGCGGAAAGAACATGTTTTTGCACCTATCTGATCGGCAATGCATCTCTCTTATTTCATCGCCTCTGTCAGTCCTAGAGATGTAGTGAGTCGTCATGATGATATCCTCTGTGTCCCTCTGAAACACGCCAGTTCTTAACTTCTCAAGCAATCTAAGCCTAGCGTGTGGCTTCCGAGTCTCTAGGGGCTCCCAACCTAATTCATCTTAAATCTGTGAAGTGCTTTCTTTCTTTCTTTCTTTCTTTCTTTCTTTCTTTCTTTCTATCTTTCACGTGAAACACATAGTAAATTTTAACGAGGTGTGCAGCTTTTCTTTGTATTTATTTAATTGTTTTGGTTAAATCTTTATGACCAGGGTCCAGATTCTCACGCCGTATTCGAAGTGTGGCCTAACCAGAGCAAAGTAGCATCTCTCTTTTACTTTTTCATCGGAGGACCATCCTTTACACCCTTAACAAAACTTCACAAAAAAGTGTGGGCTATGAGGGTCCTTGTTTCATGACTCCAATTTAAATATTCTTCGAATACCATCATGATTTGATGCTGGTTTTTCATGAAAGAAATTATGACAGGTTTAGTTGATGTAAGTTGTGTTATATATGGCTGAATAGGGTCACTAAGGGAGTTCGTATCGCCATCTTCTCATCAATGTTTTTCAATACATCAGCTGGTCACTGCTGGCGAAGTAGCGTAATCATTTCCATTTTAATATCCCTTGCGTTGCTCCTATGTGCCGACCAACTATTTAGTTTGATATTTTTGCAATGTCATGGTGTCACTTGACTCGAATTTTCCTATTAATTATCTATTTATAACTTCCTCACGCTATTGATCATTATAGTTCATTGTAATTAATGAAAATGTCAAGAAGTACATTATTTTAACGTAACCTCGAGGCAAGACTCGACAAATCGTCTCATGAATTTTTTTTATAATGATGCGGAAAAATTAGCGTTGAGCAGGACAATAACGTGGGTCCTTAGAAAGTAGGACGAGAATAGGCAGCCGGCGTTTGAGATGTGGGTTTGGAGAAAGATGGAGAAGGTGAGGTAGATGAAGAGAAAGACAAAAGAGGAAGTGCTTATATGGTGGGCGAGGGATGAACACTTCTGAATTAAATCCGGGATAAGCAGGGTAGGCGGTTGGGGGATACAACAGGGGGCTGCTCAAGTTTCATGGAGAGGGTGAAGAATGGTAGATCGTATGCTGAGGCAAAAAAGGAAATTCTACTGGTACATGTGACTCAGATAGAGTAATAATTCGGGAGAAGATTCTCTGATATTCCACAAAACCTACCTTTTATTGGCAGAATACGTTTAATAAAATACGGAAAGTAAGTCATAATGCTATACAGTTGGATTGATTATAGCCTGTACGCTCCCGTTCATACGGCCCAACCGTCATTCTTTTTTCGTACATTCTCTTATGTAGAGTGACCGACTGGGGTGAGTTTTTTAATTCATGGAACAATAGCCCCTGAAATCTGATATTTTCTTTAGTCTTATCAATTTGGTCCATTTTACCGAGAGATCCTCTCCAGAGTCGCTGTGGAGGTTTTAGTTAATATATTAGTGGTCAGTTAGAACGTTTACATATTTTTCCGGCCAAATTTACACTTATAAATATGTGTTTAATTTTCCCTCGTTCTCTTAAACCCTTGAGTACGGTCGCCTGGGTGTTCAACACCAAGAGGGATTTCAAAAAGGCCATATTGTTTATTTTGTTTACATTATAAAAGCCATATGTTAAGTATGTGAGTTTTGAGGGTTTTTTAGTTTTTTGAACTCAATATTAGGTTGATTAAATTCTTCTTTTTTGCTAGAAGAAGGATATTTTCCTGATTTGCGTATCCAGCACTCACTGACCTGAATAGTGTGACAAGTTTTGTCCCTCTATGTTTGGTGTCTCAAGGTCCCCCACCCTGAGAGTCCACTGGCAAAAAAGATATTCCTTTTACCTGATTAATAAATTAATTCGTAGATGACAGCACTATTTTTTTCGAATTGTAATTATTTAAAAAATATTATTCTATATTACGGCCTAGATTTTTATGAAATAACTTTGATGGAAAATTTTGAATTTTTAAATTTGCAGCAAAGTCGAATTTTAAATTCATGATTACCTGAACTTTTCCAGCAAATATTTACTAAATTACTTTTTCTACTATGGATAAAAATTAAACGTAAAAAGCATAAATTTTGCTTTATCCCATCCGTCGTAAATTTAAAATCATAGCAATATAAAAATAACAAAACGCTGACCGCGTTGAAAATGTTAAGAGAACTGAGAAATGTCATAATTTACATAGCGGGACGTTGTAGTCCTACGTGCATGGGACTGGAGCTTTTCGTATTTTTTTCCCACCTGTCTCTTTGTTGCACATTCCGTGAGAGATATGTCGGAAGTCTTTTGTCAATTTCAGAGTAGTTATAACACGAAAGCAAAAATGGATGTCTGCCACAATCAACCAATGAGATAATTATACGTACCATTTATGTTCTGCTGAGTATGGGATATAAAATCAATGTACTATCTCAAATATTCTAAAACTAGGAATTCATGTATGGTGTTATTCGGCTAGATAAAATTAATTGTAACCCAGAAAATGAAAATGCAAAAGGTTTCACCGAATTCATTTAGCATGCCGGGAAAGTTTTCCTATTCAAACGCAACTCTCCTAATAAAGAGACGAAAGCCCTTGAATTGATTTAATTGTTTGCGCAATACTTATTTCAACCATATTCTTATGAAGCTTTATTGGACGTTGAAACATGGTTTATAAAAAGTTATTATTTGACTGTAACTTGTTTGCCTGAGTAAAATCTAATAATTGAAATTAAACCTACTTTCTGATTCTGCATAGATCTGAAATCTTGTAGATGAGCCCATTACCTTGAGTATGTGCCATTTGTGCGGGTCAAATCTTGCAACCAAAATTCAACCGAGCTCCCGATGACATATTTGTCCGTAGACACACTTCCGATGACAATGCAGTAATCAATTAATACCGGCTTAAATTAACTAACTACGCGTTTATATGTTGGAGATGAACCAATGACGGCGGCAGTAAATACATGAGGCTGCCAATCTCCTTGATCGCTGCTCTCATTTACGAGCTGATCCATCCTTAGATTCACTCAAACAAAGTTGAAGCCTTATAAATATTCTTGAAAGTGTAAGCGCTACGACCCCCAGAGGATGAAAGGGAACGTGCAGGAAAAACTCCGTGTTCTACTTGACAAACGCATTTATTCAACTTGTTCCTTGTACATCATGACGCCAACTGCCAAGAGTGCGCGTCTCATCTCCTCAACGTTCACCCTCGTGACCAGTGCCCGCAGCTCATTGGCTGTGAATGTTGTCATAGTTCTACTCACTCTAAGGGTGCAAAGTCCATTTTACCTTACATGGGCAACCAGGAGTGCAAAAGGCGGCCGGAAGCGGGTGGAATGTGGGAGTAGGAACTACAACGGTAGGATAAAGGAGAAGGAAGGCGATGCAAGTGAAGGGTACCGCTCAACAGCGTCTAACCGCCTCTTACTAAAGGAAGTTATTTACATAATTGGGGTTGGATTCGATTAAATGAAAACCTTTTATTGATTTATAAGTTTAACGAGATCATAAAAACTGATTTAAAGCTAAAAAAACTGAAAGAATTCCATGGTAAAAACATACTTTTTATGGAAAAAGGTTTAATAGGTTAATATTCTGATATACTCTGACTAATAATACTCTGAAAAATATAAAAATAATACATTTAGCTACCATTCGGTTCTTGTTGCAACTTAAAACCTTTGGGCTACTACTCGTGAAATTGAAAAAGGGTGTCAAAAACTGTAGATTTGAAATAAATAGTCTGCGTTCCTTTAAGCAGTGAGATGCATAAAATATCTATTCAATGTAATACTTAAACAATGTTTAAACATAAAAGTATGCCAACTAATGTACTCTGGTAAGTTGTGTAACAAATATAGTTACATAAGGAACATTTCATATATAAATTATTCTAATTGCCTATGAACGTTACTTTTTGTGTTATTATGCAAAACTGATTTAGTATCATCATATGTTTGTTGCGTTTCTTATGATATGCTTAATTGCATCATCGATATATTTATAAGCTTAAAAGAATGCATATTAAGTGTGTCTACGACTCTACTTCAAATAATCCTGAAATAAGCACGGTGTTTTTTACCAAAACTTATGGGTACACACGTTACGGACTGTTGTGAAATGGGAATTGCACCTTATCCTTATATTTATTATTTCACAAACTATATATTCAAATAAATTTAAATATATGATCCAAAGATTTTATTTTTAGTTGCACGTAGACCCAGAAAAAATGTGAAAAATGATATTTTTACTTTTTACAGCATTTTTATCAAACAACGGAACTTTTTCGCCGGGAAAATTTTTTTACAGCGGCTTATTTCTAAAAACTATATGGCACTTGTCCTAATGCATCTATCAAGGAGTTTCACTTATTTACCGTATTTATATAATTAATTTGTCAGCAACATTTTTACTCTCTTTAAGTTCAGAGGAATAAAAAGCACCAATTCTGTTCAAGTCCAGAGGAAAAGAAAGGCACCAATTTTATGTTAATCTAAGAGCGGACAATTAATGAATACCAACAATATGTTCCAAGACATCCCTCGATTTCATTATCGTTAATTCAAGGCTTGGGGAATGCCTTTAGAAAAAGCAGTAGGAGACTTATTTTCAGATAGCTTTTTGCTCGAAATATGCAATAATGCAAACTCTAGTGGAAAACCCCCAAGCGACGATATTCTCATGTTCCAACTTTGAATACTGAATCGAAATAATCCAAAATCCTAACCAACTGACACTGCATTATTCCAGGATGGCGATTATTACTCTGAGTTACTTTTCACTCTCACCATCCACTTAATGGGGTAACTGGTACGTATTGTAATCAATATTAGTAGTCCATTTATGTTTTTATACATTGATATTCACCCTACAGGCGTTTAACTTCCCTTCATATTTTTTATTTTCATTTTTTAAGCCCCTGTTTTCCAAAAAAGACGCCTGATTTCCATATTTCTTTTAATACGCCCACGCTAAAAGTTTCGCTTCCTCTGCTAATAAAATAACAAAAAACCTTCCAATGTTTAAGAGACAATATGGGAATTGAAAAAAATATAAATTTTCATTAAGGAATTCATTGTCTCCCATAAATTAGGAGACAATTGAGATGCTAATTCAGAGGTCATTTTTTAATTTAATCTTTATTACCCTTTATTCCTTTCATGTTAGTTGAAACCTTCATGGTTAATTGATAAGTTCTTCAATTCTCCTTATCCTTTAATTTTTCTTTTTCCCTTCTGTTTTAGAGGTTGATGTTGATTTGCATTTCTTCGATAGAAAAATATTTTTTCACTCCTAATTACAACACAGGATACAGCTCCTTACCTGCGAGGTATCACCAAATTTGTTCAAAATTCAAACTTTTTTCTTATTGAGATATATTCCCACCCTTACTATATTTAATGAACTGTATTAATATAAATTAAAAGTGAAGGATTAATGTTTACCCTAATATATGAGTCAATTGAGATGCTAATTCATAGGTCATTCTTGTAAATTTTATGTCACTTCTTTATTACCGTCCATCCTTTCCGTGTAAGTTGAAAACTTCGTGATTAATTGATGAATCCTTTAGTAATACCTATGCATTAATTTTCGTCATTCCCTCCTAATTTATAAATTTAATTATTATTATTCATTTTTATTTTTTCAATAGGAACATTCTTTTCACTCCGAAGTACGACACAGACTTCAGCACCTTTCTTACGAGTTATCACCGAATTTGTAAAATACCCCGCCTTTTTTATGAAATCCCCGTCTTTTTTTCCTTTTGAGCGAAATTCCCTCCCCATAGCGAGTGAGATAGTTCAAGTACAAAGTATAAATTTACATGTACAACAGAGAATACATGAATGTTGTATCTGTGTCTGCGCGCACAGGCACTTGGACCAGAACGAGATAGCCGAAGCCCCGGCGGATGCCTTCCTGGGTCAGGCCAGCACACTGCGGAGACTTCGCCTCAACGGCAACAGACTACAAACTGTCCCCACGGAGGCCCTCGAACCACTGCGGGGACTCGAGGCTCTGTGAGTCACACTGTGGAAAAAAATTATTGATACAAAAATATTCTGCATTTTAACTCTTCCATCAACAACATATACACTCTCTCCCCCAAACTCGACCAAAAGATGATCCGATTCCAGGGCTGCCGTTAAACCGAATCGTTTTTAAGGAATAATTTCATTGTGGCGTTTTTAATTATTGTGATTTCATTTGAAAAATCACTCAAATGTGATTGGCATTCCATTTCTAAGCATAAGGTATTGTTCAAGAGAGATCTAGCTCCAATGCTGGAAGGTATCTAGCTAGTTGTCCATTTAAATAGTATATGTATGATTTCACTTTTTAATTTTCAAATTTTATGAATTTGGTCTCATTATAATTGGAAGGATCCCATCTCTTCCATGGTATCGGAACACAAGCCACTGACTATACTGCTTTTGAAAGAGTATGAAAATATAACAGATTTGACGTGAATAGGAAACGTTTTTCCATTGACAACCAATCGAAAAACAATTGAAAAAAGGCTATTGAAGATAACTGGAGTGAGATATCACTCAAATTCAATTTGTTTGTTCTCATTGTAAATTATATCTCACTTATTTCGCACAATCAAATTATACCATAAATCGCACTCCTTTTGGTTATTGTAGGCATAAGAAGTAGAAGAAGTTACTAATGGGAAGCGTTTTTTTAACGCATATGTGTCAGCCAGTTCGTCTCAAAAGTCATTTTCAATTCAGGAATAAATGTGATTTTATGACGGTTTCATGGATAGTTACAAAGCCTCTTGCACATCATCGACAAATAATGTTATGTAGAACCGGAAAAAATTTTATTATTCATTAAACTGATATTTTTGGTTGAACTAATTACAACAAATCGATGAACTGCAGTTCATTCCAGACATTTTCTGTTTACCGCTAAACACCGCTGTAGATATTGTAGTTTATAAATAAATATTTTAATATAGGCTTTCTTAAAAATTAATTTTTTTGCAAATTAAAGCTCTCAGTACAGCTCAAGAACCTATATTCTCTCTTTCGAGCTAGATATGGGACCTTTTACCTCTAGCTAAGGTATAATGGCAGCCCTAACCAACTCAATCCACAAACATTTTAGTTCACCCCATGCTATCGCTTCTATTCTCCACCCACAAAGCTAGTAGTCTTGTCTAACGCACCTGGAAGCCCCTTGAATAACGGATATGGATATTCACCATGCAAGTAAACAATGTAGTGGTGTGTACGTGCTATTGAAGGCGGCATATAACCTTGGTATTCGGCCATAATCTTTTGGGAAACGTGCTTTCTGATCTCACTTTGTTGCGGGCTACAAGTACTTGGGTTTGTATGTTTGGAAACTAAAAGCTGTCCTTGCCCCTGTGGAAACAAGGAATGTATTTACGCTACGGGTGTGCTCCTTCCATTTTCACATGGTGTTCCGTAAGTAGACTGTTTGTGCTTTCTCACTAACATTATTTTTACTTTTCATTCATCTGCAGGCCATGAGGTGTAGTTGAGGTACTCGTGACAGAAGTTCACGAAACATACAATGGAGTAATTTTTCCACCATCATAGAATTTAAAAATCTACCGGAAAATCTGAGGGCAAACACATTGATGACTTTTAGCGAGAAAATAATTATTTAGTCCAATTTATTGACTCTATTTCCATAGCCATTCTTCTTTAAATCAGCAATGGATCCAGACTATTCAATATTAATTAAAGGTTAACGATTGCTGCGAAGGTTTTATTTTGCATCGGTATTTTTTCGGGTTTTCCGTAGTTTTCGGGAGAACTACCAATACGAAGGTTTGTGATTTCCATTATTCGGTTTAATGATTTTTTTACCGCTAAGGCGTGTAAAAAAACTCACTTTTAAGTATTACAGTCACGTCTGTGACTGGAAATCTAGCTGAATGAATTGTGAGAATGCTATGATAGATTCCGGGCGTTATAGCTAAATTTCCGCAAACGAGACCCTGAAAAGTTTCAAGAGGCTGCTATAGTTTTTGTGTAGAAATGGCATATATGCAGTAAAACCTGCCTCCGCGGCCACCTCCCTTAAGCGGTACACCTTAAAGCGTCCGATTTTTTCGGAAACGGAATGATTTTCCCAAAACATATCAGCCATGTAAATTTTTCCTCCCTTCAGCGGTCACCTCCCTATGCGGCCATTAACTCATGGATCTTGTGGTGGCCGCTTAATTCAGGTTTCACTGTATTTTTTTCATATTAATAGCCTTGTGAAAGCCTCTGTGTATCTATACCCCCGTACATTACATAAATCATTAACTCTCAGTGTTTTTTGCTTCCTTGGATATGAAAGTGCTGCAAATGGGTTTCTTTACGGCATACGGATCTGACATTAAAAGCAGTTCAGCTGAATTATTATTTATATTCTGGCGATCAAAAGATCTACGCTTTTTCACATGGCGGTCTGTATGCGCTGAATTTGAGTCACTTTTAAATAATTCATTTCCAATGCATGCCTTTAAGTTTAGTAACAACTCCAGATTCTTCAAATTGGTCAATCAAACTGGATAGTTACCGTTAATTGTTTTTTCTAGGTAATAAGCATAGTAAGGACAGCATTAAGATGCGTATATGAAGAACATTTTAAGCTTTATTTGTGTTACAAGAAAAATGAGTGACAATAAGTAAAAAGGAAATGCGTGAGTGTGTGTTTGTGTGCATGCCTTTGTGTGCTTGATTGTACATGCTGTTTGTGATTGTAATTTTCCCATCTTTCATTCGGATGAAATCTGGATGAAGAAAAAATATGATAAATTCCTTTGCTTTGTGTGAGGATTGCATATATTATCTTCAATTTGCTGGTTGGAGTATCATTTTTTGGAGAAACATAACTCTATCCTCTCTTTCGAATCTAAAATTTTGCTGATTCTCTGATGACTACAGAACTGACACTTTGCACATAAAAATGCTGGACTAAAGGCAGATAGTTAATACGTGACAAATGTGTTTTCCGAAGTATATATGTAACGTGAAACAATTCCAGGTGTTGAGTATTTATTCGTTGAGTTAGTAAATAATATGTTTAGGCTTTGAAGTTAGTGATCAAAATTTGGTACGATAATGATAAGTTTTCAGCTTGAAATTCTCTAAGTACGCTGCACGCATGCTTGTCGTTTTAACATGGTGGCGCGGCAGTAGAAGTCAGCCAGGTTCGCGGGTGCAAAGGACTCATAAAAGGGCTTTCATGCGGGTGGCGTGCCGAGGGTATTTGGGTAAATTGATGACCGATTAAATTCTACTCCACGACCTGGGAACGGTATGAACTCACCGAGTCCTGCGCCCACAATAGTTTCCTATGTCGCGTGCTTGAATTGATACAGTGAGGACCCTTGGAGGTAGGTCAAGTAATATGCCGACGGAGGGTGAAAATCTCGGCTCCCGGGTGAAACCGATGCATTGGCGACTCCTTTCGTCTTTTCCATCTCTCAATTCATTGCCTATATTTTTTTGCCTTAGAACATGACGTATATCCCTCTAAATGGCAATCAAGGGGCCGGGGATTTTAGGAAGAGGCTAGGAAGATTATGACAAAAGATACACCAGACTCCTGATAATTCGTGGAATTGTTCGATATGATATTTTCACGAGCATCGGACGTTTGGATTTTAATAAAACACGTACTCATCAAGTAATCTACGTAATACCTTGCGGGATACCTCAAAGACGTGTGGTATAGAGTGTAATGACACCAATCATGAAAAGAGGAGGGAATAGCTAAAATGAAAATTTTGGAAAAGGTGAATTGTATCTTGACGTACTGTATTGGTATCTCGCTGCTTCTATTGTACTCGTTAATGGAACGTGTAAAGTTTGTAAATATATCAGTGTCACAGTGTATTTATTTCATTTCAATTATTCACTTCTTTCATTCCTAGAGATGTGAAGAGAGACATCTTCAAGAGGCGAAAAGTTTAAGTGACCTAAATCATTCATGTAGCATCCGAACCTCTGGCGGCTCATAGCTTGAATAGTATCATGCTTTACGTACGCTATAACGTCACTTAGAATTTCTGATTCCAAAAGAGTTTTTGGAGTGAGTACTTATCTAAACCTGCTATCCCTTGCCATTATATTCCATCGAGTAGAATGCGGGAATAGTGGATTTGATTCCACGCTTATTAACTCTACGACAAGACACCATGAAATTCCCATTATTAGTACTTCATGAAAACGAATAAATTGACCAATGGTGATTATGAAACAGATTGGATCTAATTCTTCATTTTCCTCTCAAGTTTTTGGTAATTCTGGAAGGTTTTGCTACCTCTATGTGCTTTGCAGTGCTATCTTCGCCAAATTTACGTTTTATTCTCAAGAACGGGCTTTTTTGAAAAATATAATTTAATCAACTTATATCTACATATTGCTATGCATATTATTCACTTTGTAAATGAAAATGGCGTAACTATGACAAATGCACACAATTAATTTAAAATCATCTGTGCGTGATGTCGACGTCGGAGAGGTAGCAATGGATATCTGAATATAATATATCGGTATGGAATTGCACAGGGACTTCTGACATCTGGTCAGCATAATGCATTTTAATGAACGGATGATTGGTTTTTTGTGTATGGATTATGGCAGGCTGTCACATTGCTGGGTTATAGCTCTGTGTGACTGCATTGGTGAATTGCACACACGTTTTTGGTGTGTAGATTTTTGTGGTGTGGTTTTATTGCCCGTGGATAAACATTCTAGCGTTGCTGCTGTGTTGGGCGTGGCTTATTTTTTTCCGTGTGAAGCGTTACCCAATTTGCCTACTAATTAAAGAAAATTGTATTAAACCTTTTTCATTAAACAACTTTTTTGTTCTTTCAAGTGAATTAATGTGGAGATAAATTTTTACGGTGTTTTTCGTTAACAACTGTATATGAAGATATTATGTTACTAACATGTGTGGCACCATAGCATATTTCTCTTAATCTACAATTGTTTCGTTGTTTTATTGCTAACTTATGGCTTTAATTTTTATTCTAAACATCGGTTGATTCAACTTTTATTAATAAAACATAAAATTTTTAGCTTTAAAGGTTAATTTGCTCTTCAAAAGTTATCATAAATTCTTACGCGGTGTAACTTCTCAATTATTGGGAATTTTGCTAAATCATTCACATATACATATATTCACAATCCAAAAACAAATCCTCTAAGTCATTCTATTTATGTGCATTATTTAATATATCATAATACGAATATTTCCATATGCAATTTATTTAAATATATAGGCTCATATTTAAATTTCATACAATAAATTTGAGACAGACACCTGAACAAGGGTCTAAATATGACTGTAAAAAACCGATACATTTGCAATACACAGGAAAGAGTAAAATATTAGCGGTTTGTGCATAAATAGTAATTAATACTACACTCTCAAATCACAAAATCCTGTTTGAAAACTAAATCCTAACTTACTATAATGGTATTTGAAGACAAGTATGTACAAAATACATAGAGGTAATGGTAAAAAAGGTGAATACTTCTTATTTAAACACCAGATATGCACATTTTATTTGCCTTGTTTCAGGAATCTGGGATCCAATAAGTTGACGTCGCTGTCTGCCAACGCTTTCGGAAGTCTCGGCAGCCTTGTCATACTGTGAGTACAATTTACTATTCTTTATTGTTCATCCCATCTAAAATTTCTCTCTTCGATATCATCGAGGGCTACATTCCAAGATTCACTTCTTTTATTTGGCGGCATTTGAATTTAACCAGTTCATACTTATCTTTTAAAAATAACGTTTTCGGAAAAGGATCCGGGCGTTTATTCTCAGATACTTTCTTTTTATATGCATCATCTGCAATTAAATTTGTGTGCTTTCGAACCGTGGAGTTATGTTGAAATACATCAAATGAAGAGCACAAGAAAATGAAACTTTATTTTTATTATCTGAGAAATATTAGCAAGATATGAATGGTATGATGGTATCCTTATGTATCTATATTCTGAGTTCATTGTAACTTATATTTTGATGTAAATAAGAACAATTTTGTAGTGATTGAAATGATGGAACTCTTTGTCACTCATCGTGTGTACTAGTCCTAAAAATGATACAAGCCGTGTTAGAACCTTGTAACTCGCCGGTGAATCGAAGTAGTAAGCAATAAGGAGTTAGCCATTGCCAAAATTGGCAAAGGATCAGAGGGTTAACAGATTAGTTGGGGATGGAGGAAGAGGAGGCTGCAGTGTAAGTAGTCAGACAAATATCAGCCTGACATACATTCTAATGAATTGGATAAGTTGATAATCGTACATTGTTAGGAATTTCGAGTGTACTGCGTCAGATTTTTACGTTACTTGCTTGTCTTGAATGTGCGAGAGGATACTGCAAATGAGCCCTTGGTTTGCTTTAATGCTGAATTTTCACATATCGGAGAACCATCATTCGTATAAGTGTCCAATAGATCGCACTTTGTCAAGTGCGGATGAAGATTATTTACAATAAAACGCACATTTTTAATATAGACGGTAATGAATACTCAACGTAGTATGAACATTTGACAACCAATAAACGTTTTTACCTAGTTTTTCCATTTTTAAGCGTTTTAAAGCTATATTATTCGAACGTGCTAAGGAAGAAATATTGTCAAAAAATTGAAAAATGAACATAAATAGGTGATCAATTGATATGATCATCATGGAACTCAGCGAAACGATTGACTACAAAATATGCATCCGAATGTATGATCAACGTTCATCAAGGTGGACATAGGGCAGTATAAATTGATTGAGATGTAGCAAATTTATGATGAGCTAAAGATTTGTCACAAAATGCGGCTCTGACTCTCCGAAAATCATGCATTCTGAGGAAAGATGGGCAAACACAACAAACTAAAAGAAAGTAAAATACGATAGCTTTCCCATAGACGCAACTTTGTTCATTTATCCACTCAGTATTAGGCAGAGAGTTCCAATAGACTAATACTCATTCTACTCACCAGATGCATCCTAGGATAACTCGGTAATAGGATAGTCTAGGCTAGTCACCATGCACCCAAGTACGACTTGGTAATGCCTGCGGGTACAATCGCACTCTACCTCATATTTTCAAGACCTCATTTTGTCCTTCCGTTCCCATTCCGTCGTCCAATATAGAAGTATTTCCCGCTTTGAAGGATTTCTGTTTTCTCCCCTTCTTGTGAAAATACAGGGATTGGATACTTCTAGATCTCCTCTCTTTCATTCCAAAACTGTGTCGAAAATACAGGATCTTTCTTTCAGTCGGTTTATTTACTGCTAAAAGACCGTAAAACTTATTTTAGGGCTTTTCAGAAATATGAACAACTACGAGAAAAATTCTCCAAGGGCTCTTTTGAGATAATGGTTATTTCCTTTAGGGTGAATTGGCCTGGGCTATATAAAGGAATGGATGTGATATGCCCGAAACCCGCAGATTGCCTTTCACTTGTGAGATAAAAGAGCCCGACAGGCTTTCCGTGTTTAACTGATTAAAATATGCTACCGGCATTGGCCTTACTTCCACTGTATATTTGTGCTGTTTACGAGCGTGAGTAAGCATTGTCTTAAATTGCTAAACTGTGGCTGGTACTACAAAATATGTAACTAGAAAGGCGACTGTACTTTTGATCATTTGAAGAGGTAAGACTTGATAGTACTTGATTTCCTAATCTCTTTATATCATAGTTTGTTTGGACACTATGTATTAATGTGTAAGAGATTGCTGAGGTATAACATTTTACATTAAACTTTCACGGGAAAGAAAAATATGATGGAAAAGTGGGAGTAGAATTTTATTGACAGGGAAGCCTGTAATCAACGCCGACATACTTGTTCATCTACATCTATGAAATACTGTGCAAGCCACCGCTAGGGTGTGAGGCACAAGATTTGATCGTGCACTCATTCTAAAGAATATTTTAAGATACTCGAAAGATTGGCATCTCATCTGACAAACGGTAAGCTGCTTGTGACGTCAAAGTGGAGAGGTTAGAAAGATAATTTCACTTTTTATTATCTTGTGTTACTTTTGCAGACCCTAGAAAAATTCACGCTCCACCATGACCCGGATTTCGATGGACAAGCATCGTCATCAGGTGACCTGACACATTATATTATTGGTCTGTAAAAGTTACCGAAGATAATGAATATCGCAATTGAGTACCACGAAGCTAGCGAAGATCAAGTCTCAGACAGTTAAATGACATAAATAAGTTGCCCAAACTTCTAAGAACAGAATCCGTACCCGTGGTTGTAGAATTTTATCAAATTACTGACCGTTTTCTCCTCTGGCCCTAAAACAAGCATGAGAAATGTGCTAAATAAGATTTTTATGGCTTTCCATTTCTTGGTGTTTGACATTTCTCATCTCCATGTCGTCACCTCTGAGAAACCAATAAATTGCGTTTTTTCATTAACACTTTAGTTGTATATGATAAACTTTAATACCCTTGTGGCCATTTAAAATTTATGAATTTTATCATTGTATTTTTTCAAGTATAAATCATCGGGATCTGCAATACATATTGAAATGAAATCAATTGTGTGCCATTATTTCGTCCCTGATGCTATTTATATCCTGTCTATTATTGTCTCCTTTGTTCTTATGCTACATCGTCTCTTGGCCGTTGCACAGAACGATCCACTTTAACCGGAGGGATGAATTGCAAGTATCAAGCTTTAAAGGAGAAACATGTACTAACTCATCCTCGGTGAGATAACTTACGGAAAATATTTACTCACGTGATCAAGGGAGGCATTTTTCCCAGTGGAAAAACTCGACTCTATGTTTTGGTTCTGTGTATAATTATAGGATGTTTATTAGTTAGTCATAGTTGCAATGAATACTTTGTCAATGATGCGCAGTTACAGATCCGCATAATAGGCAAATTTGCCATGGAAAGGGATTTAAATAAAGATTTCGGGCAGATTATGTGGAGATCAAGAGCCCCCGCTTGTTTTTTCAATGCATGTCGAGATTCCAATGGCTTCTTCATAATTTATTCCCCGACAAACTGATGAAAGACTCGGAGAATTCCGTAACACACGCGGGATCTCCCGTCGGGAATGTGGACCCACCCATTTCCATCCCAATCTCGCCAGAAATCCCATCCACTTTGTCACCCCGATATTCCTGCGGGAAACAAAAGGATTTCTCGGGGGAAAATGGGGAACTGCATCAACCACCAGCCTCCGCCCACCTCAAACCTTAGCCTTGATCCCCCTGTCCATTCACGAGAAAGCCTTATTTTTTAAGGGTTCCGACAAGGATTCATTCGTCGCATTACCACGAGACGTGTCTTGGAAACGCACTCTAAGCTTTCGGGAACTTCCAGGGTTCAGAAAGAAGGAGACGGAGAGAGGGAGAGACGAGAAAAGGGGCTAGGAATGGTAGAGGAAGTGGAAAACATTTGATCAGAGTGATGAAGTGACCTGAAAGAAGGCAAAGAAAAGGGAAAAGACAAGAATGAGAGTTTGACTATGCTGCGCAGGGAGAAATATCTAAATTCACATACTACTCTGCTTTACCTTACAAGATATTGAGGCAGGAAGTGTTACGACAACCGCGATAAAAACATGAGTATATGCATTGTTGTACTATGTACGGGAATGTAGAAGTCACCATGAGAGGAGAGAAATTAAAGGAAGTGGATTACTTCACCTATCTCGGAAGTACCATCACGTGGTACGGGAGAAGTGCAACGGACATCAAGCGGAGAATAGCCCAAGCTAAATAGGCGTTCATGGGATAAAAGCAACTAGTGTGCTCAAAGGAGATCGTATTACAAAACAGGAAACAGTATGCGAAAACATTCGTGTAGAGCGTAGCACTCTACGGATTGGAAGCTTGGACCATTGGAAAAGCTGACCAGAATTGACTAGAAGCCTTCGAAATCTAATGCTGGGGGAAGATGCTGAAGATAATATGCACGGATAAAATAAGAAATCATGAAGCGCACGGAAGAATAGCAGAGGAAAGGACCATATGAAGCACGATAGAAAACAGAAGAGCAAGATGAATTGGACACACCCTAAGACACAATGAGTTTGTGAAGAACGTATTTAAAAGCAAAATATATGGAAAAGTCCCAAAAAGAAGACCCAGGAATAAGTTCATGGACCAAATAAAAAGGCAAGTACACAGGAAGAGATACCAGGGGGTAAGGGAACTAGCACTAGATAGGGAAGGGTGGAGGGCTGCAGTCAATCAATCTAAATGATTGAACAACCAATGATGATGAATATGTATGGATATAAATAAATTCTTGTTGGGTTACACAGCAAGTCAACGTTTACATATTTGCCAACGTACTAGATGCTATGGCTAGGGAAGTTGATAAACCACGAGCAGGTGTCTGCGTTCAAAACTTTTCCACTTTTTTTCAAAGTATCCTACCGGTGAAAGGCAAGTTTTGTTGAAAGTCAGAGAACCTCTTCTCGGTATCCTATCTATCTCTTTTGTTTCCTCTTTTGCCTAAGCATACACTCTACCCTTCTTCATCCCGTCCAGTAAACCTATTCTCCTTCTTCCCCTTCTCTACTTGCCCAACATCCTTCCTTCAACCACAGTCTTGAGCAACCCATCGCCTCTTATTACTTCCTCCAGCCACCTAATAGTATATCAGGGAAATTTCTATCACTTTTGGGAGTGTATCACATCGAAACTATTCAAGTACCAGCAGGAAAAAATTGAGAAATGTTGGTTAATGTAAAAAGTTCCATTGCCCATTAGACTTCAGGGGTGTACCAGATCCCCTATGAGTACGGAGATGTTTACATTGCGGAGAAGAGCCGCACAGTTGAAACTAGAATTAAAGAGCATCAAAGTCACGTGAGGCTTGAGCCATTAATAAAACCCGCCATTGATGAACAAAGTTCTCACATGGGTCATAGAATAAAATGGGATTGTGCTCGTTTACTTTGGCACTCCATAGGTTACTGTGATCACCTAAATGAAGTGGCAATCAAAATCCACCATAGCGAAATTATTTCCATTCCGGATTTGGGCTTCCATGTAAGCAACACATCATTTCTTTCAACTATCCAAAAGGTTCGAGATAACCAGCATAGAAGGGTGGAAACAATGGCTCGTATACGGTTACTTAATCCCTCTGTGGAGTATTTAATCCGGACCAGCTGATTATTATTTTTTGCTAATGGGTATCTCAAGGTCCGTGTTCAAATACAGGCAGAGGTTTTTTGAGGAATTCTGGTACTAAATAGGGTGCTCTATGGAGAAATCTCTAAGTACAGTGCTCTATCCGTTGGATGGAAATCTAATCTGCCATTTGATTAACTCCTTTTGTTAATCGTTGGCTAATTTGGACACCGCGTTTTCTCCACCCTTCTTCCCTTTCGCTATTAGAGCCTTTCTATTCCAACCTCCAATCCTTTATGCCACATACTAGCTTAGCTTTCGGTCACCCAGGAAGGAAGAAACCTGGGTAGGAAAGCGTTAATTGATGCGTTGCGTTTTTGATGGCTCAATATGCTCTAGATGAAGTAGCGAATGGTGCACCAATTGTGCGACCCTTGCCGTTAGCTGGTGAAAAGAGACTTTGAGATTATAAGAAATTATGTTTACGAACAATCTTGGGAGCCGCAGTGAAGAAAATTGGCACGGGTAGTGAAGATACCTGTCATAAAGAGCAGATGAAATGGAGAAAAAGAATTGGAGAGGGGGAAGGTAGAAGAAATGACAATTTTACTGTGGTAGTATCTCATTCTTTGAGAAAGAAAAATTCGTGCGAGTACTTTTAAGATCAACGATCTTTTTGTCTGACGGACAGCTCTCTTCTTTTAACTTTACCGTCTATTTTAGAAACGTTATGTTGGGTTAAAATAATATTTAAGTTCTACCCCTTTTTTTATCTATAAAGCCGGATTATAATATTATCCTCCGTGTAACGCTGAAACTCGCGAGCTATTTTTTCAAGGAAATTTAGCCTTGCGAGTAGCCTATTTGTGCATATCGGGTCCCAAGTCTATCAGTAATTTAAGTGTATTGCATTGCCTCCGTGTCTCTAGTGGCTTGTACTTTACCCCATTAATCACCTATGCTGCACTCACTGCGGGTTTGTTGTCGTTTCCAACCGAGGCTAACTCTCTCCTATTATCCTTATTTTCCGTATTAGACCTTTATGTGTAGGGTAATAAATTCTTGCGGCATGATCAAAATGTGGCCCAATGAGAGGGAAATAGCAGAAGAGTTGGAGGAAAATGTATAAGAGGAAATATTCGGATGTAAGTAGGAGGAGCAAATTTGTATGTCCTCCGTAGAAAAAGAAATCCTTGCGAAATATGGTTCCATGGTCTCTACGGATTTAGATTGTGAACTCTTGGTCCGGCCTTTCCTTTTCCCTGCGGCGGTGTAACGTCACGCCGTCAGGTCGCCACGCCGCTGACCTTTCATTTTTTTCATTTCAAACAAATGACGGCTCTCCGGCGCGCTCTATGCTCCGATTCCGCGCCACGGTCGACGCGGAGCAGACGAAATATGGCTGCGATTTTCGCTCCACGGCTCAGTTCTTAAGAGCTTCGCCGTCCGTCTCGTCCTCTCCAAGTCACTAAAATTTTCGATCGTGGGGACACTGCATTCAATTCGCCTCCAAATTCGGAATGTGTCCGACATAGCAACCACCGATTCGTTTGTTTAACAAATATAAGCACTATAAAAGCTAGCATTTACCTAGTGGATGTGAGGATGGTCTACGGGTGACAATGTGAGAGAGATATGCAATTTGCTACATCGCATCTCGAATAAGCCACGCGCGCTTGGGACCCTGCGGAAAAATAATTGCTTCACGAAATGAAATATCATGTAATGCTATGTGAAAACTGCAGCAAGCAAACAGAGAATGTAACACAGCTGGTGAGTTTTGGAGCTGCAAGATTCTCTCTGGCCACGCAATACTTAAATTATTAGATAAATATATAAGAGAAAAATTTCTTAATAACTCGGAGGATATTATTTGGACCGTAAGCTAAATCTATCGTGCTGATACAATAGAGAGTCGTTCTTTTTCTCTCGATCCATTCTCTTTGTATATATTCTCATCCTGACTAATATACTACAAATGTCATGCATTCTCTCCTCAGCTAAAGGACTTCCATGATGTCTCACTGGTTCCTTCAATTAACCCTTTACAGAGTCGCCTCTAAGTCGCCCCCCAGTTCCAGCGTCAAGCTCTCTGACCGCTTTCAAGTCTCTCTCTAGCTCCTCATATCTTTAGTTTCCACTTACTTCCTCCAAAAATTCAAGTTTAAAACTTCTCCAGCGCTCATTCACCATCACAAAAGCATGCCAGGATCCCAACCACAAAATGCTTCCCAGACATTTGGGCTATTCCAAACACTATTTTATTACTCCCCGTAATTTTGCAAAATCTACTCTTTCAAATTTCTCATAATCTCTCTCCCATCGTCTCTACATGGATATATTAAGCATATACACTCCCAATTTCCGTATGTTAATTGACTGAAGACTCGGATTTGACTGCGTAACAAATGCTTGGCCGGTAGATTGGAGCAAAAATTCCAGAATTTTAATTCTTTTCAATTTTAACGGTTATTCAAACTCATTTTTTGCCTTTTGATGCAAGCGCTACGCATGCGAAATTTGGAATTAATCACCTATCAGCAATCTGTGCCATAGTGGTGCCAATCTTTCAATTTTTACAGGAGATAAATTTTTTTTCCTTTCTAATACAAGACGATTGGTAAATTTTAATATACTTCCTCAGTAATGTATATAGCCTTCCTTTATGTTTCGTATGTGTAATGTATGTATCAAAAAGAAACAAACAATGGCTTAAGACCAAAATATTTTGACACTTACAAGTTTTGGCCCACTCTATTGGTCTCCTAAGGAATTGAAAGTACCTTTCCTTCTAAGGGATTACAACTAAGACTGTCAATCATTTCCTCCCGTTGAATTCGTGATGTTTTGCTATCCAACGTATCATGTCAAGTCTTGGTAAGAGAAAGCTTTCATTAGTCCTAAGGAAATAAATACCATGCGAAAAAAATTACAAACATGCTTTGTGGAAGAGTTTGTTAGGATACATTTCTGTACGTTCCAAGTGTCATATAAATGTTTACCAGCAAATTTTCTCTTCTATACGGCGTTGTATAATGATTTAAATTAAGAATACATACAATATAATAATACAATACATTTATACTTACGTGTTTACCTGTTTAACATATAATTTTATGGAAGTCTATGAACATAAAAATTTATTAATGTATGATCATCTAACTTACGTGCATCGCTGTGCAGAATTTAATCATTTTTTTAGGTTAAAGAATGGGACTGGTTGACCAATAATAATAAAAATGTTTTATTACCACGGCAGAGAATGCTTGCAACATGATGTATTTGGTTTAATCGGAGAGTAACTTTAGGTAGTCATGAAGGTAAACCTGAATTATTGCCACCATCGTTTACAGAATGGGTTCTGCACACATCTATGAAGGAAATATAGTATTTTGCAATTACAGTAAATGTATCAATTAATATTACAGTTATGAGAAAAATTCCTTCAGACTTTCTTCAGTAAACAACCAAGATCGTATATTTTTTATTGTTGTGTGTAGAATCTTTTAATTTTTAAACACGAGGTACACAATTATATAATATAGGTCCTATGTACAGGAAGCCTCATTTGAATAACGTCAGGTTCGGCTTGGGTAAGGAATTACGTGCTTTATTTATGGTTTAGGGAGAACAATTGTGCAACAATAACCTAGAATTTCCACTTTTTTCTTTACCACCATTTTACCTCCAGTGTCAGGTGAAACTTTTTAGAACTTTCTTAACATTGTGGAACGAAGGCTGTGACTTAGTAATTCCACATACTTAAACTTAATTAGCGACATATGAACTTTGTTAAAATTACAGCTTTCGTTTCGCAATGTTACAGAATGGGTTAAATAAAGGTTGCAAGACACACAAATTCAACAAATGTCCATAACTACACGCAAGTACATATTGAATTGTGTATTGTCCTAAAAAATGCGTGCTTTCCCCGGAGACGGTGGAATAAGCGTGAAAAACGGTCCCGCCCGCCAAATTCCAAGAAACGGTTCCGAGCGGGGTGCTACGGCGAAAGCGTCGAGACATCGTAATCCACATAACTAAGTCCCTCGATTGCGTGGATTGGACGCAGAGAATAATTCTCCTCGAACAAGATTTTTGTTTTCCTATTGTCTATTTGTCTTTGATTCATGGAAGGAGTGGGTAGGAATCCGCAGCGAGCTTCTGACGTGTACGGAGGGGTATAGGGTTCTTGGGGTTTTGAGTCAGGTTGGGTGGAAAGAGTGGTGTGAGGGAAGAGGGCCCTCTTAATCGATGGCCCTCACGTACGTATCCTCGAGGCTGTTGGGAGCGGGTTTTTAGATCCGAATGGGGTGAGAATGTGAGAGGGCGTTGGAGAGGAACGGCGAGAAATCGAGAGTTGCCTCCCATGTGCCCAGGGAAGACAAATCCCCTCTCGGGAACGGCCCCAATAGGATGGATAGACCTGCGGGATTGAGACTCCGAGTGAAAGTCGTTCTCGAAAAATATCGGCATAATTCCGGAGTGGAATTGTTTCGACTCCCTTAGGATCCACCAAGATTAAGTGGATTTTTTGGCACTGTCGATCGTTGTTAGAGTTTCGATGTTCAGTCGTGATGTTTATTTTTTTATTTACTGAACAACAAAAACATCATTGAGGCCTTTCACATGGGTGGACCAAAAAGATAAATGATAATAAGATTCTTGAATAGTTGCTCATTAATAAATTTAACTCACAGCGAACGTTTCGTCAAATATATTGGCATCCTCAAGGCATTGAGCTTAATATTGGACATAACTAAATTGTCGGTGGTTTAGCTTAGTGATCAACTCTTCGAGTATCTTATTATTATCTGTATTATATTGGTCAAGAAAGTTATCATTGATTACTAAAATATAAAGATACTAAGAACCTTAACAAACAAAACAATTATAGTAATTGAAGTAATATATAATCACACTAGCCACGGCCAGATTAAGATGTCACCAGAAGGAATTTTAGGAGGTCGTAGGTTAAAGATTATGGGAAGGATTTTTATCACTGAGAAAATTAAATATGGAACTCTAAAGAAAAGGAATCTCAGGGAGGTGGAAAGCCCAAATTAAGGACGGTATACGGGGTTAATGCTCCGGAAAGAGCGAGGAGGTATTCTAAATAAAAAGAAAATTAGAACATCATTGTTAGTTCGCAGGTTTCCGCGGCGTTGATCAAATGATTTCAACATTTCTCGGGTTGCATCCGCGTTAGTTGTCATTCAGCCCAATAGTTTTGCCAGCTATCCTGCTGGCGTCCTCAGGTGAAGGATGGCGAGAAGGTTTTGGTCCATCCTTATATAGGCACGCATGGAGTGAACCGGGACACACCCTATAATTCGAAGACGCAAAAATAATAGCCAAGGGAAACAGGTACTTCCCGAGAATAATAAGAGAGACTATAGAAATCGTAAAAACACCAAAGAATTTTAACAGAGAAGATGGTTACCCATTGCACAGCGCTTGGAAGAGAGTAGTCAGTTTCCCGCGCAAACGCGACGCTGCTCCATGATTGGCCGGAGCATTGATCGCTTTTTGGCGCCTAACTTGGCCTATATAACGACGGACCAAAACCTTCTCGCCATCCTTTGCTTGAGGAAGCCAGCAGGATAGCTGGCGAAACTGTTGTACTGAATGACAACTGACGCGGATGCAACCCGAGAAATGTTGAAATCATCATTGTTAGGCATCGCCACTTTTAATTTACTTCAATAGAAATTTAGGTCATATATTTTTTGACGGTGTTTTCCGTCCTCAATTGCAGGATTGAATGAAAGAATTTGCGGAGATTCTATGCTTCTCAGTGAGGGATGACTTTGGAATGTTATCCAGCTTTTTTTTATCACAGCCCACTGTACGACGGTGCGTTATAGGTGCAACATTTCGGTGGGAAACTTCTAGCTTCGTTTGTGAGCTTCAAAATAAAACTTGGATCCTAATGAATGCAAGAAAATGATAATAAAATTGTAGATTATCTCATTCGACCATTCCTGTAAAAGAATCGACAGTGACCGAACAAGTCGATTGCTCCGACGTGCTTACCTATTTGAAAATATTCCATCATCGCCTGGTAATGAATAATGAGGTTTTAGGGTGTGAGCCTATAGGTCCCCTATTCATTATCCGCACCGATATATTTGCGAGGGGAAAGAGAGAGACTGGAAGAGTGGACAACCAACCCGATCCCTTTCTCGTTTTTGTGGCATAGCTTTATTTTATGAGCCATAAACTCTGCAGCGTCAAGTTAATGTCAGTTTATGACGTTTTTCATGTGTCATCAAAATTTCTTCTGAAGCCGCCTTAGGACGAGGAAGGATCTTAGTTATTAAAGTCTCGTCTCCGTGGAACTAATTGCGTGAAAATGAACAAGAACCCTACATAGATAAGAAATGGAGAATGAAACTTGATAGAAATGTGAGAGCATTGTTTTCACTCACGAATGAATAAGTCTGTTAGATTCAACCTTTACCCAGGTCAGGTTCGTTTTAACCAGTTATTACTATTTCAAGCCATTTCCGTTTCGGGAAAATTGCGGAGAGGGTTCAGATGATTTGGATGTTTTTGCGGGATTTATGTGAGCTAGAAAAAAGTTACGCATTTAGTTAACAATATGGGTCTTATGTTCCGTTGCAAAACTTACGTTTTTTGGTATAACTTAGCCACGTAGGGAGCCATTACCAACAACGCACAAAATTTAAGTAGGTTCCTTTAGGGTATAATATTCGTAGTACCTTTACCTGCCTAAAAATGATACTTGCTAGCCTGATGAAGGAGATGTACTGAGGAAACGGATATCTGTTAAAGCGCATTCTGTCGAATGAATGAGGTACGTCCTCTAATTAGGGTTAGCATATTCTGATGTTAAATATCTCGTTTTGAAATATCTTAAACTGGAGCTACTTATACAAGTTGTTGTACTATTATGCATGAAAATTTTGTGCAGTTATTTTATTCTTTGGTTCAAAATTACAAAATAAAACTACTTCTTGCAGCTGCACAAGTGCACAAGGCGTGACAATTTCCAGATTACCGAGTTCGAAATTCATCGCTTGGGTTGTGGCTGGAACCTTTTTTGTCGCGGCCAAGTAATTCATTTGCCTATTTGGAAGCAGTTTAAAAAAACGTAGCTTAGTTTAGTTTCTATCAGAGGGATTTTTCTCTTTAACCGAGTGATAAACATGCAACTGTCGTCTGAAGAGATTTTGAGGATGCACGATACTATTTAACGCTATTCTTTTATTCAAAAATTTCTCGCCTACATTTGTCGCCATTTACTTCTCCGAGAAGAGGATAGCGGACTAAATCCGAGACATTTTAGAGCCGATACAAATTTTCCTGCTAGAGGGGAAGCTGGGACATACCCTTCAAACGGGGAGTGTCCTCGATCAAATCGGGAATACCTGAACCGAGCCAGGTCGTTTGATAAGTCTGCGCAGAGATGTTCCAGCTGTCTTTACCTCGAATTCCAGTTGCAGCGTGTCTTGTCAATCGTGTATTTCGCAGTGAATATTGGATTAATTTTCACCTGTATTTTCGTTTTTTTTACTTTCATCAATGTTCTATTTAATCATAAGGCATATATATTGACGCTATATTTGCAATTTTAACTTCTACCAAAAAAGATACATAGAACTAAACATTTTGGCTATTATTTAAACCCTATCACTCTTTGATTTCGGTCTACTAAATATAAATTTGGCATGTTAGTAGTACGCAGTGGTAGGCTGCTTTTCGCTGGGCAGTATTATAAATGCTATTTTAATTTTTTTGAAATTGAGAGATGTTAAATAAATGCAATTTATTGCAATGGTGTCCCGCGATATGATTATGTGTATCATTTGTAGCATGGTTCATTAAAAAATTCTTCATGGTGGCTCTTTGCAATCTCTGTATATCGATGATCACTATAGGAAAGTGAATGTGGCGATATCGTATCCATACACTTCCCGCATTATCGTACTACCCGTCGCCGACGGGCGGAACCGGACTCGACCGCGCGCTCGAAAAAACGATTTAATATTCGGGTTCGCAAATATGCGCAAGGTTTTTCTTTAGATTCACAATCTGAAAGCTTTGAATAACGACGTGGTATGAATCACGTAGCGTAACCAGGCGGCACCAACTACTTTTTCTCAACAAATATGTAAAAATTTGACTGAAAATAGGCTCCACCATTTTGTTGTGTGTCTACGGTCAATAATAAAATTAAATCTTTACAACGCCATTAAATGAAGAAGAAAAAAGTGGGTTATAAAATGGTTTAAAAACTTTTTCCATTAGCTAATCCATCAAAGTACAGAAAGAGGTTAATTTTGGTAATTCACAGAGAAAATGGGCGTTTTTTGCGGGTGTGCGAAGGTGGGCGTTTTTTGCGAAATTTGTTCAACTTTGACCCCATTTTTATTGTTAATGTGCGAGTACATGAAAAAATTAAATATGGCGTATTATGCAAAAACAATTTGAGAATGTTACGGCAAATTTTCAACTTCAAGACTAAAAAAAACGTTGTGGAGGTTTTGGCCAGCTTTTTTCGATTTCAACCCACTGTGCGCCGTCGAGACGGTCAGTGGATTCGGAGGAGGGGTGAGGGAGAGAGAAACGTTTGTTCGTTTTATAAGGTATCAGGGCTATTTTCGATTTCAAATTGTTCCATAAAATCAAGTTTCCGCCCTTTGTTAATACAATGTAAAAGTCGTGGGTCGAAATGACACCAGTGTTTTTCTTCGCTTAAATGTTTCACCATTCCAGTGGTTTCGTCACTATTAATAAAATCTCTACTATACCTCTTAATTCTGTTTTCAAGAAGTACCTTTTTTATTATTAGTGATATCATAAATTTCCACCACGTGAAGCCGGAAACTATGTCTTATGTCCCCTGCGGGTTAATGGATTAATGGGTACTAGGTAATCCGTGCGAAAATTTCGCACTTTCACGCTATCAGGGAATAAGTATGTTAAGGAAACGGTGTAATTGGGTTTTAAATTGAGAAGAAGGTGTATCATAAAGTACTTTCTTTATACTTGTTTTCTTGCAAAAATATAAAAAACATATGAATACAATACAGGCAAGAGAGTTTGGTACCAGTAGGAACAATCATGTTACTGTATATGTTACTGTTACTGAATAATGGCACGCAATTTACAAAACTTCTTTAAAGACAATATTAGAAGTAACAATTTTGTGGTCTGTAACTTTTTGGTTATGAGTTTTTTTAACACAAACATAAATATCACGGAAAGTGCGAACTCTTGAAAATGCTAAATACAACTGTCCATGCGAAAAAACGGGTTCTAGTAAGTACAATTCGGCTCTCTGAAGAGTCTGACCCTGTGCTTTATTAATTGTCATTGCAAAGGCCACTTTGATTGGGAATTGTTTTCTTGTCATTTGGAAAGGCATGGTCGGATCCGAAGGGGTGAGTTTAATTCTCGGAATTATGACTGTTCTATCCGAGTCAATTAATTTAGCAGTGATTGTGTATTCGCCTAAATTAGTAATTATTAACCTGGCACCGTTAATCAACCCTTGCTTGACGTTGAGGTTGCGGATCAACATTACTATGGCATTTTTCTTTACCAACAACTTATGAGGTGGGAGACCTGAAGGATTTAATGAATTCAAGAGCAAATATATTATATAAATATGTAATCAAAAAGTTTCAATTGCATTTACTTACCAGATGACCATTCACCCATGTACAATCACTATGTGCATTTCGTACTATTTTCATTTTAAACCTTTTTTTTTGAAGTTTAGATTTTAAAAAAATGTGTGAAGTTGATATACCTCGAGTGAGTAATCGACATGGAAAAATCGAAACTTTTAAGTCAAATTAATGGGTAAATAGGGAAATCTGAGATTGAGATTGCATTTTTCGTCAGAAGCCGGTGATTCAACGTTTAAAATGATACCTCATTTATCACTGTAGGTGCAGTATTAACGGAGCATATACGGAATGACAGAAAAAGACCTTTCTGTAATAATATATATGATATCTCTTATCTGCCTCCTATTTGAAAAAAAAACAGACTTCCAGAAGCATGCAGATGTGGCCATTGAGAGTAACATCTCGCCAAATGTATACCAGAACGCTTGTTTCAATGCTTTTGACAAAGTTTGTATTCTGCTTCACCTCGTCCGAAAAAAGGAAATCTCTCCTAAAAACAGCGCATATAAGCGTTGAGCCCTCTTTGTTTTCGCCTTTATCGTCATCTTATCCCTACGTCTTTCCTCTTTCCTTCTTCTCTCGACTTTGGCCACCAAGAGACCATGTAATATAAGCCAAAACATTCTTTTTCGTTTTTTTTTATTTTCCGCTTATTTTCTATCTTTGCAATAATTTTTCATTAGCTTACCCTACTTCTTCTCTCTTTTCTGCTTTCCGTTTGCCCGGAAACCCTTGAAGTTTCGTGTGAATAATTTAAAATAAGTTTTATTTTATATACTGTCTTCCGTTTTCCCAAACTCTTACATGCATTTCCTTATCGCTTGGACCCTATGGTTTCCAGACTCTGTTTTATAAGCAAGATAAAAAATTATTTCTTTGGCGTGCTTTCGTCCATCTGTAATATGCAGCCAAAGGTTTCAACTCTCCTTCTACTAATTTTATCTTGCATTAATTTGTTGTCTTCATTTTTATAGAGTTTTACGTGGATGTTTGATATTTACCTCCTGTAGTGTCTCCATCGAGATCACGTTACAATTTCCCGTGATTAAGTCCTTTTAAGTCAGTTTCCTTTGACATTTCACCTCAGAGCGATCATGAAGTATTTTTCAGCATATGTACGCATTGTTTTCATATTACCGATAATCTTCCGACAAGGGTTCATCAGTGATGCGGCTTAATATCCACACCTCTTCCGACCCGAAAAAAAACTCTCAATCTCACCCAAGTACGGTATTTAGTGAGTACGTGTGCCCATTTGTATCCACCTTGCATCCCCGTTGAATCTCCATTTTATCCTCCCCATATCCGCCTTGCATGCCCTTTAAATCTCCATTTTATCCTCCCCGTACCCACGTTGCATCCCCATTGCATCTCCTTAGTACCTTTACAGCTTCCACCTTGCATCAAGCGCATTGTCTCTCTCTCTATAATCTACTCAGACGAGGGAAACGGTCCCGCGCTTGGCCGCCACTGACGAAGGATTTGATGACAAAAGGATGCCGTCGAGATTACCCATTTGCAGTGCCCTCCTTCTATACCGAGGGCAGCAACATCGTGTGTGTGTGTGTGTCTCCCTGGGGGATTTTTATGCCCGCGGAGGGGGGAGGGGGAGTGAGAGGGCGCTGGGCGGGCAGAATGTCCCCGGAGGTGTTTCGCCCTTTCCCCAACCCGGGAGCCGTTTCCTCTGCATCTGGCCCCCTTCCGCAGAAACGAACGGCCCCGCACGCCATAGGGCGCGTTCAAAGGAGGGCCCCGATGAGATCGTTAACCTCCGTTGTAATGAGCTTGTTAAACCTCCCTCTCCTTATCCACGCCCCTTTTTTGTCGTTATACCGCGCAGGAAACCGCTTTTCACTGAGAGATGCTTCCAAGAAATGTGATGGCCATGAGGATTGGCTGGGCTTCGAAGGAGAGCGTATAAGAAGGTTCTCGGAGATCCACGGAAGGATTGATTGATTGATCTCCGATAGAGAAATAAAGTGATGTCCGCAAAAGGCTTTATTCGCTCGTAATCCTTCTAGCTCTCTGCTCTTTTTTGTCCAATGTTTCTGAGCCATTTTGTGAGAAAATCGGCGATAGGAATCCTACGACATTTGACTTAACCTATGTTTTTATGACAACTATTGTTCTCGAAACTTGGCCAAATAAAACTTCTAAAGGTTTTACGAACCGTCCGTTTGTATGACAATAATAGGCACTTAGCATCTTTGCGTGGTTAGTTTTTAGACCTAGCGCGGTTTCTAAGACAAATAATCATTTTTTAAGACAACTTTCTTATTATAGTATAGAAAAAAGTTTGATAAAAACATTAAATGAACTCAGTCACTGTGGTCGATCTAATAAGCAGTTGGATGAAAATATCGAATGTTATTTTTTTTACCCCTCCTAAATGTTACACAGCTTATATCCCCTTATATCCACCTTATATCCCTTTAATTTTCTGAGTGATAATTCAAACTTAGGAGATAGCTTCGGACGTAATCTTGTAAACATCTGTAAGAACGGAAAGTGATTTCAAAACATGATAATTTCAAATTGATACTTTATTTTCTATGACAATGGCTTTGTCGCAAGCAAAACCATATGAACTTACCATTGATATTGCTGTGTCAAATTATTAACAGTATGTAAAAACCGCGTTTGTTAATGACGGAGACCTTGGGTAAGGATGTGAAGAGAAGGCTGGTGAAGAGCTTGATATGGAGCGTAGCGTTGTATCGGGCAGAAACGTGGACCCTTAGAAAGGAGGACGAGAATAGGGTGCGGGCATTTGAGATGTGGGCGTGGAGAAGGATGGAGAAGTTAAGTGGACGGAAAGGAAGACTAACGAGGAAGTGCTTGAGATGGTGGACGAGGAAGGGAAACTTCTGAATGAAATCCGGGATAGGCAGGGTAGATGGCTGAAGGGCGTTATGAAGGGCGATGGGTTGCTCAAGAGTGTGATAGAGGAAAGGATGTTGGGAATGCGGGGAAGAGAAAGGAAGAGAATAATTTTCATGGACGGGATAAAGAAGGGGAGGCTCCGTATAACGAGGCAAAAAAGGATATACTAGAGGTGGATAGGACCCTGAGAGTGTAGAAAACTGGGAGGAGATTCTCTGACACCAACAAAACCTACCTTAACCGGTAGAATACTTTTAAAAAAGTAGAAACCTTCAGTAAAAACCGTCAGAACGCTGATTTGCAAATACATGGTCACTCATTGGTAAATCCGTTCACAAGCTACTATCAATGTTATACAATCATGATGGTGAGCCTATTCAGCCATATCGTGGATGGTGAAAAAAACACCCATTGGGTAATAGGAACCTGCAATTTCCGGATTGGAAGGCGAGGACGATAATTGCAAACCCAAAGTATAGGAAAATAACTAACAATATTTGAGTTACTTCAAGTGAATTTTGAAGACAATGTACCAAAAACCCTTGCAAAACCTCCTCGAATCTATGACCTCTGGGTTTAAAGGCTTAGGTATTACATCATTAAAGCCGGAGGCGGCAGAATTCTGAACCGAAAAGAGTGACAAAAGCAAAATATCTGAGAATATGTAACACTGTTTTTCTAAACTGATGTCTTGAAACTCTTTACAAAGCATCCAAAAACCCGTGACCTCAGGGTTACTAGGCTATAATGTTACGCCACCAACATTGATTTCTGAAATATAATCAACCGATTAGTTTTAAAAAATTATAAAAATATTTTAGGGGCTAAAATTATATTTCAAAGACAATGCATCAAAACTCTTCCACGAAACGCCCATCCCATTGAAGGTTGAATTGCGCCTCTCGAACAAACAGTAAACCGGGAGTCACCAGAAACTACCCCATTGTGTTCCACGCGTCGGGCACAGCTCCACAAAGGGACGTCAAGTGCATTCTTCTCCAAAGTTCACCGGAAATTATTCCCCAAGCGTATCGATTCGCTTTGTTCCCTTTTGGCGTCCCCCTGTGTACACTACTACCGGAAATATACTACGAGAGTCGGTTTCGTGGATGACATATTGGTGCTGAATTCGGGCTCTATACTATTTTGAATCCTCAAAACTAGAGCCTATGTCTGTCTATCCACGGCCATTCCCCGCCGGCTGAACGAAACTGGTTGGCCCAATGCTTCCGAGCCTCGATTGCCGAGACGCTTAGCCAAAATATACTGCAGTAAGCATGTCCCCTGAAAACGGATGAAGTTAACACATGAAGTAAATTCATATTTTCATAATAAGATGAAATAAAATCACTTTGTATGTTCCACGCAAATTTTAATTAGTAAAACCCGACCGGTGCGAAGATTCCACGAACGTGGCAAACAATATAAAACTTCGTCACAGGGTGACACTAAAAGTAAAACATAAAAAACAAACTTACGAGTTTAAAATTTGGGGTGGGTTGCCCGCGCCCGTCGCCTTCATCAGTGATAGAATCAGAGATTGATTCTATCACTTAGAGAAAATCAATAGAGAAAACTTACAGGTGGGTAAAAAGACGAGAGTAAAAAGAAAGTCTTTACAACGTTAAACGAAAATCAGAGATTGATTCTATCACTGACGAAGGTGCGGGCGACCCACCGAAAATTTTAAACTCGTGAGTATATAATATAATATATATATATACATATATATATATTATATTATATATATACACAATAATAGAGAAAACTTACAGGTGGGTAAAAAGACGAGACTAAAAAGAAAGTCTTTACAACGTTAAACGAAAATCGAAACGAAACGTTGTATTAACAAAGAAAACGGTCTTTTTGGCAGAAATAGTAAACGTAGGATTGCTCTGTCCTGGAAAGTATCCTCAGTGAGAAGAGTATTTATGAAATGTGGCCTAAGGCAACACATAATGTAGAGATTGGCGGAAGCTGTAATATGGAGCGGGGCGCAAAATGGGTCGGAAAATTTTGACATGGTAGGTGAGGGAAGAAAGCTGTAGTTTCAGGTCCTGAGAGGGCAAAACAGAAGATTGGCGGATATTTTGTGATGCGAAGGCATATTAGAGATGACACACATGTTGCAGACAGAGGTAAAAAGGTTGGAGGGTATTGTGAGGTATTAAAGAGAGACATGATGACGTACAAGCAGTACCGCCCTTTGAGCCGAGCAAGCGGGACAACTGCCCAGGTCCCCGTGCCTCCGATGGCGCCTCATTAAAAAAAAACTCGGTAATCACAGGATGGATAAATATGACGATAAAAATCTTGTGTGACCGTCACATTGCGTCATTTAATATTCGTCTCTGTTTACGTCGTTCATTGTATCTGTCACGGAAGTTTGAGAGATATTTATGACTCGCACTATATTTTTGGAATCTAAATTTATCATTTTATTAAAAAGCTAGGGCCCTGATATAGAAAATCAACTTTAATTTCGGTTACTTTGAACCACTTTATAAGTTTACACAATTTTTCTCGAGGTTCGGTCTCTGTTGTAGAAATGTATTCAAACTTCCCTTTCTGCCAACGTTTCGCATATTTACTTCTGCATCCTCAGGGCATGAGATGGATATCAGGCTGAGCTAGTAAGATGAAAACTGTACCATCCTATATCCCTCGCTGTGCTTAACTCACGCCACCATTTATTACGGCAATTTTGGAAAATTTTTCTTTAGTTACACACTTCTACATTGCATAGTAATCGGGTCAGTAGAATGAAAACTAAACAATCAAAAAATCCCTCACTGAGCTGTACTTACGCCACCATATTTTACGGTAATTTTGGGAATCCTTTTTCGGTCAAACGCTTCCAAAATGCTTGTGTTAAATGCAGTCTGCCATCCATCTCAAGCCTTGAGTTAGCTGAAATTAACCTGCAAAACGTTGGCGGAAAGAGGAGTTTGAATTCATGTTCGGAACGGACACTAATCCTCCAGAACCATTGTGTAGAAATTTTAAAGTGAAAAATAAGCTTGAAATTATAACAAATCGTGCTAAGTGCTGGATTTAAAATTTAGCGCTCGAACAGCTATTTTTAGTGCTCGTTAACAATAGTTACCACTGACCACACTAATCAGTTGCCTGCGGCCCCACAATGCACATGTTCCCGGAGTCCCTGTGGGTTTGCCAGGGGCCCTGTAAGTTCTACGGGCGACCCTGCGAGCAAATAATATGCAGATAGTGAAAATACACCCCCAATAAGGGAAATTTGGTGTAAATGTTGTCCAAAAACCCACAAATCAGCTTGAGGAATACTCAACATTGATTCACTTGTTGGTTTTTACAGATGAATTCCCTCTCTTCTCACCATTGTTATTCCGATTTTCTTTTCATCTCTGTACGTTCCTCAAGCTGTCTTTGAAATCGTTCTTGAGAGGATGTGAGAAAATGAAAATTGCAGGGAAGAGATGGATGAGGGATATTTTGAGGATTGGAGCAAAGGGTCCTGGAAAGAGAGACAGAAAAACATACGGGAAACTTCGCGGACCGCGACACATCGTGGTAAAAGTTAATGGGTTTAAGTATAGTGTCTGGGATGAATGGTTTAAAACAAGGAGGCGCGGAGTCGTCAGCCAATGAGGGCGCGCAGTGGTGTGGAAAATGGAGAAACAAGACCTAATGGGGTTGCGGTGGAGGAAGTAAACGGATGAAGAACAAAAAACATACGGTTACTTTTACTGGGGTTTGGTCTGGAGACGCCATTTTTTGAGACCCTTAATGCTCCCGTGCTTCACTCACCCACGGTTCCCAAAGTTTCCCCGATAGAAATATTGTATCATTCGTCATATAAATATTGCCAGTGTCAAGTCAGTGAAAATTCGGGTAAGTCAAGAAAAAGGTCGAAGATGGTGTCGAATTTTCAAGAAAAATGATTTGTTTTTTTTTCCATAGCATATACTCCAAGAAATCTTATAGTTTAAAAACAATATTAGAATATTATTTATTTAAAAAATATCTGAGATTACCCGAATATATCATCCAAAATTTTACCAATAAAAATCGGTCATGGTGTGGGAAGCAGCTTATAGAAATTGAATCGGTATGGAAACTATTTAATTGATTTTCTAACATATCCTATGTTCGCTGGCGTAACGCGCGGGATTCGTGGCATAACTGATGAGTTCACGGTGTGATGAAGTCCAGGTCGTCAGTCAGTAAATATTATTGAAAAACCAATGAATAAAAATTTTAATAGTAATATTAAGCCTCGTGGAAACTTAAAAAGCAGAAAGTGGTTAATGACGCAAAGATATGGAGTGCTGATAGCCATCAGCGTGGCAACGCACTTGCTGAGAGAGGTGAGTAGTAACCGGCAAATGTGCTTCAGCAGCAGCCCCCCCAAGCGAGTTGCGGCCTATGAGCAAAGATCTCAGAGCCATCTCTCCGCTCGGACTGAAAGAGGGAGCTGTGAAAGAGGGAAGTGGAGAGGTGACGATAAAATACTAAGTGGATGTTGGCCGCAGGGAAGAAAGTGCGTGAGGAGAATAGGGAGGGGAAAGAATCCCTCCGTAGGTGGGCCTTACACCAATATGCTCAGAGTGGCTGGGGAAATATGGGGGAAGGAGGAATGCGTAAGTACGCACGCGATCGAAACAAACCGCGCTTATCGATATATACAGCTATTCGACTTTTCCGCCGATACTCTCATCGAAACTTTACCTTTCTCTTGATTTCCGACCTCGCCGACAGCGCTGGGTATAATGGAGAAGAAATAATGTTAAATAAAAATATTTGAAGAAGCATACACAATAAACAATCCTTCAGAATCTGGTGCTGGAGGAGGATGTTGAAGATAAAATGGACGGTCAACATTAGAAATGAAGAAGTTTACAGAAGAATAGAAGAGAAAAGGCCCATATGAAACGTCATATAGAAAAAAACAGATAGATTGGACACACACTGAGGCACAATGGGTTTGTGAAGAGCATAATTTCAGCCTCTTTTTTTATTTCTCACTCAATTCATCATACATCTTCTCTTATCTTTCCACTCAACACTCTCTTCTTCTCTTTTTCAATAACTCCTTAACAACCCTCTTCCTCTTCGAACTCTTTTTTTGCTTTGGCAGCTCTCGTCGTAACGGTATTTAATATTTCTGGCTGCGCATCTTGCATTTTTCGTCGCTCAATCAGCTCTGCAGTCTTGTTTCCCAAAAGGTAGTACCCTCTATCTAAGGAACTTCGAACTACAGAGCAGCTTTGGAAACAAACGCCCAAAGTCCCCCACAATTTCTACTTCCGCCACAGGTAAACATTCCTCTTGCAATGGGGTCCTTACTCTAACATATTCCCCTGAGTACATTTCGGGTTTTACATACGTACTCGCGATAATATCGATGGATGCGCCAGTATCACGTAAAATACTCATGGTATACCCATTCACGTATCCCTTTGACATGTAAGTAGTAAGTCCGCTAGTATTATCTTCTCTATTGACTTTGTCCAGTTTCTCAACACGGCACATATCTGCTTGCTCATCAGTTCGTTCCTTTTCAACTTTTTCCGTTCCCTTCTCTACCTTACATTAATCCTTTGAGCGATTTTCTCTACGCGATTTACATAGGCAGCCAGGGGTTCTATTGTGGGTAAGATAGAGGGATTAGTCCCTAGAGGAAGGCAATGAAGAAGACGGCAAGTGGAACATTGGCAGTTCATGGAACAAATAAAGAGGAAATAATATACAAAGAGCTACCAGGAAATAAGGGAACTAACATTGGATAGGGAAGGAGAAGTGCTGCTGTCAACCTAAATATTTGGGCAACGGGCTCTCTCGGTTCACAACGATGTGCGGAAGGTTTATCGCGAAAGCGAAACCGACGGTGACTCGTCTCTGTTGTTTGGGGTAACGAAACTAATACGAGCACTTCGGGGAGGCGGAGGCCCAATTGAGGTCCTTTTGACCTCAACCCGCCTCATTGGTGTCGGCCTCGAAGAGGCTGCGGTTCCGCTAACCTTCCCCACCCATCCTTTCCTTCCCTCTCTTCCTAGCCCCAGGTATAAGTGAAAGCTTGAGACCAGGGCGGAAGTTGCATCCTGCGGCGGGAGCCGAATCTCTTGCTGCTGTCAACCAATCTTAGGATCCAACGACCAATGATAATGGTGCTCTGTAAAAATGGCAAAATAAAAATTCTGCTGTCGGTGAAAAAGAAGGTTCTGCATTTTTCCGCCGATATATGTTTATTGCAATCGTTGTCAAACTTATTACGTTATTGACAACCCAATTTTTTGGATAACAACTCTCGCGAAAAAGAGTTTTACTTGTGCTCTGCGACTGTGATTTTGCTATGGAAATCCACGACTCCGTTTGCTGGCTCTCTTCCCCTGTGGAGATAAGTTGTACTTTTACATATGCATAGGTAGAAGTAACAATTTAAATAGTGTTATAGTCCTTCTGTACTAATCACTTATTAACAGTGAAAAACTGGTGCAAGTTTCCGTTATACATATCAACTATAAACAAGAGAAAGTTATATACTACCGTTCAATTTATGTGCTTTTTTAATGTTCAGGCAGTAAAACATGATATGTTAATTTGCAACAAAAAATCGAAAATAAATTAGTAATCCTTGGTTCTTTTTAATATTAAATAATATAATATTTATGTTTATCTGACTATAGTGCAAATTTCAATGGAAGAAATTCTTAGTCACAAGTAATCACGTTCATTCATTTCTTGAAGTAGTTTGAGTGTGATATCACATTTCGTATAGTTTAATGAATGTGGACTTAAAGTACAGAAAAAATCTCAATTTTCGATTGGTAAAAAGATATCTGCTCCTCATTGCATAGTTTTTGGAGATATTTGTGAAAATATTTTGACCAATTTTCCACATGATGTGGTTCGGCGGGACGCTCCCGACGCATACTATTTAAGTAATGGAAAAGTTATGATAAAATAATCCGATCAGAAATTTAACGATGAATAACTCATGTTTTTTCAATCAGTTTTAAGAAACAATTCACTGCTCATCTTGATATTTTTCCTTAAATCGTGAGAAAGCTGTTAGTGCATAAGGAATGTACTTTCATCGCGCATCGTGAAAAAAACTGTTAAGCTAAACTTTCAAACATGTACGCTTGGATAGTTAATGACAAGTTCAATGAAATATAACTTAGTTTCCATAGTTAAGATAAATATTGGGTACTTTTTAACAGTATTTTTATGTGTTTGATGTGTTTCAGCGTTGGATGGCGTCATTGTTAAAACAAAAGAAACATTTTCCACCTGACGATACCGTAAAAAGGTGGAACGCCTCGTAGTAATAAAAATTGTGTAGAAAATTACAACACATTTCTCTTCACTATGAGTTCTGACATAAAATACTTCAACAAAGTTTCGCCCGATAGTCAAGTTTAATAATACATAGTTTGCCTTCATCTTAAATACTATTTAAATTTAGTACCCTTTACAGTTGTAATATGGCATATGGCTGGCATTATACATATGTATGACGCCAGAGGAACTTGTATGCAAGCGCTAAGCGCCACAGTCCACGGAGTTTAACCCAACTTTAAACACAAAGGTGTTTACTTTGGGCATTTTCAAAGAACCACGGAACTATCTGCGCAGTTACTTCAACGGAGTCACCCGCTAGTGATCACACAATTGTGTGTAATTCACAGAGGACAGAATTCGCTAATTCGCCTGGACTGGGAATCGAACCCAGATACCTCGATTTCGCGCCGAGTGCTCCAACCAATTAAGCTACCCAGGCGTAGGAATTGGAAAATCGGTTTCGATTTTAATCAAAAATCGATAATCACACTCCGATTTAATCGTAGTCGACTTTTTGTTTTGAAAAATCGTTCACAATCGATTCTAGCCGATCGATTTTCGATTTTTAGCTTGCTACAGCATTTGAATTTTGCCCTCTCACTTTACTCCGCTCCGCGCTATTTCACTCTGCATCGCTGGTGGGGGAACCTCGGTGGGGAGGCAAAGTGCTTCGGACAACGGCAGGTTGGAGTTGCCAACTGTGGGGCTGCGGATTTTTATTACAATAATTCTAGTCTAGGCGGGGACTCACGCTCGGAAGTAATGCATTGTAGACCGCGAGACGAAGATCAGAAATGATAATACGCGTTGACATTGTGCCTTTTTTGTAAACGTTTTCTCAATAAATGGCTTCAGAGCATCGTCTTCTTCAAAATAGATTCGCCCAGTCCGAATATCGTCTTCTGCGCATGGGCTACTAAATTATATATAATTTGCTTGTTATATTACCTATATGTATATAAGTATCTGGTATGGATTATTACTTTCTTGCATACCTTATTAATATCTTTAAAATAATAAACTGTATTGATAAATTTAACCGTATTCAGTTCTTATCCCTAGTGCTTCCATTAACCCATATTTCGCATTTTGTTAGAACAGCACATCCGTATTTCAGCAGACAATTACTTTACTATTGAAAAATTTATTTTGGACAAAAAATCGAATTTTTAGACAGTCGATTTTTTAAACCGAAATCGAAAGTCGATTAATCGAAAATCGATTCTGGATTTAAATTTCCAATCCCTACCCAGGCGTCCTCTTCCGCAGTGAACTTCTTGGGGGCTTTAAGGAGCAAGTTGTCCTCACAGGTATCATGCATATGGTGTCAGAGGTACCCGTATGCAAGCGCTAAGCGGCACAGTCCACGGGGTAAAGGCCAACTTTAAACACAAAGGTGTTTACTTGAGGTTACACTTTCAACTCACGATAGAAAGTCTCGTCCAACTCCAGAAAAACATTTGAACGATGCAACCGATTAATCGGGGGTGAGAATCGAACTTAAATTTAGGCATCGATATCGTTGCCGGTGTGCTTTATAGGTTTAAGGCGAGAGGAATTGGGGATTCGGGAGAGAAGGCGACGGAAGAAGGGGTGGGAGAGTAAGGGGTGGCGAGGGGAAGACGAAACGGGTCCCTCTGCCCGAAATTGGGTCAACGCCCTCTTCCCACCCCTGTCTCCTCGATGCCACCCCTGTGTACTATCTCTCACCCCGCGTGTTTGCACGGAATGGTGTGTATTGTGGAAGTGTCGGGGGTTGTATGTATGGTACAGTGGAGAATGAAGTGGTGCCAGGGTGAGTGGATTGGGGTAAGGAGAAGGTATAGGTGGATGTTTTCCGATGTAAATTTGGATTGAACGAAAAAGGGGTTGGATGGGGAATGAGGGGCATCTCCCGGGCCGCAAAAGCATCCTGCAGGGCATTTCGTGGTTTGTGGACGAGAATAAAACGGGTCGAGTTTGGAAATAAGGACTGCTGAAGAAAGTTTATGAAAGGGAATTTCATTTGACGAGTGCTAGAAAAAGTCGGTGATCAGAGCAGTGGAGTCCATTTACCCGCGCAAAAGAGTCGTCCGCTTACATAAGTTTATACTACCCTGCGAGCTGCCGTAGCAAAAGGGCGAGTGGGATGGGGTATTAACCCTTTGAGTGCGGCCTGACGTGATATCACGTCATGGTTGTCTTTACGCCGGTGCTGATGACGTGAAATCACGTCAAGGGTGCCTGAAGTGTTCTAGCTTTCCCTGGGGAACTTTCACTAGGCCCCCTAGTGAAAGCTGGAACACTCGAGGCACCCTTGACGTGATTTCACGTCATCAGTTCCAGCGTAAAAAAAACATGACGTGATATCACGTCATGCCGCACTCAAAGGGTTAATGGGCCTGAAATGCGGATTATTGGGAATAAGAGGAAAAGGATTGCTGGAGAGGGAGAATAAACGTGTAACGAATGAGTCTCAGTCGTAACTTTCCTCAAATTAAATAGAAAAATTCGACGAATTCCGACGTTTTCACGTAATTCTCAGATGTAGCCAAAATGTTTCTCAACAACTCCCAAATTATGTAGTCCCGTTTTGGAATGAGATGGGTATTTTTCGCTCATATATAGAAACGCTTTGGTTTCCCGGAAATTGTCAAGGAAAATTTGGTCTCCACCTACACGTGGGTTTTGCACTTGCAAGTTTATTGCGCGAGTCACTTACAGAAAGCGACTTTCGACGTTAATGTTATATGTCATAGTCTCTGCAGAACTGCTAAAAGTTTTAGCAAGTCCCTAGCAGAAACATATTGTTGCCACTGTAAACAGCAACCATTCAGGTTCCAATTATTTGTGAAAAACATTACGTCAGAATGATATCCTCTGCTAGCTATTAAAGAAGAATCTCGCGGAGGTAAATTTCTAGTGTGCGAGACCCTCCCCGAGTACTTTTTTTTAACATTCTACCGGTTAAGGTAGGTTTTGTTGAATGTCAGGAAATCTCCTCTCGGCTTTCTTCACTTTCAGGGGCCTATCTCGCTCTAGTTATCCTTTTTCGCATCAGCATACGACCTACCTTTCTACATCCTGTCCATAAAACCAATTCTCTTTCTTTATCTTCCCCGCTTGCCCAACATCCTTCCCACTATCACATTCTTGAGCAACCCCTCGCCCCTCATTACATACTCCAGACACCTACTCTGCCGATCTCGAATTGCATGAAGTCTTCTTTCCTCGACCGCCATCTTAAGCGCTTCCTCGTTAGTCTTCCCCTTCCTAAGCATGGTGTGGAAAACGCGGAAACGCGTTGAACTTTTAAAATAAATTTGTAAAGCACTACAACTGAAACTATTTATGTAAGGAATGTCCGGAAAATTACGGCCCGAAACATCCCAGCGTGAATTTCAAGATGAAATTGAACTGCTTCGCTTATTTTGTCACAGCCACTAATGATGCGCGGAAAGAAGAATTTGCGTCTATAATGGGCGAAGCGATGCTGTTGGTCATAGCAGAAGGAACAATGTTCGGTAAGCGGGAAAAGGACGGAAAAATAATGTTGGCATGATAAAAAGAGTGCGAAGGAGTATGCTGAGATGAAATGAAACATTTGTGGAGATAAATCATAGTGTAACTTTGGAGATCTATTATCTCTTCTCCTGAAATCTATCCTTACCGGTAGATTCCCAAAAATAACAATAATACTCAATTCAGCGGGTCATCATCATCTGGTATTCTGTCTGCTGACAGGTCCCGTGCACCACTGCTGTCTCCATCCGCTTCTGTCCGGAGCTTCCTTCTTTGCTTCATCATAGCTGATGTTCTTCACCTGATCCACCAATTTAATTCTTCTCCTTCCTAACCTATTCTATTCCTATTCTATTCTATTCCTTCCTTCTAATTCAGCGGGTATCTCTTCTTTTGTCCGTGAGGGGTCGACTATTTGTTAGCCTAAAGTTAACTGACAATTTTTGTTCTGCAATCATAATCCTTCCACCCGTTATTCGACGAAATAATTATCACAGGGAGGATTATTTAATGTTGGTTTTCATATTTGAATAATAATTAGCCGAAAATCACATTAAATTCGAGTCTTACAGTGTTTTGGAGATTTAAATTACATATTAAATGAATTAGACAGCGAGAAAACCCCGTAAATAAGGAAGGAAAAACTTTATTTTTACTCTGATACTTACTGATTTACTTCTAAGACATTTCTACTCTGATCTCGTACTGACCGATGGGGAATATTTCATAAGTATTAGTGCAAAAATGTATGCCATGCCTACTGTTCAAAGTTGGTGAAATTTCATCGGAGATTATCTCATATCACTGACCCAGAGCAGTTCATTACAATGACATAGTACTTCGTAATTAATCATGAAATTGACTTATTCCTAGTGAAGCACTGCAAAATTGGTTTACCACATCCATTATTCACCTCTATAATCACACTGGCTTCGTGTATCACTTAATCAGTTGATTTAGTATAAATAACAAACTGCAAAAAATTAAAATCACATCATCTAATCATATGCATAAAATGATATTTTAGGATTGTGCATCTGCGCACAAGATGTGTTCAAGTGGCTCAATGAAAATTAATGTGTTCAATTAAAATATAATGTTTTGCGAATAATTTTTTAACTCCTCGGCTTGAGATTCTATGTCCCCTTTGCGAAAATCCAGGCCACGCTAAATCCGCCATCAGTTGTACGCATATTATTTCCTCGAAATATGTCCAAAACGTCATGGGTACTAAAAACGAAGAGTAACGAAACGCAAATTCCTTACGTCATATTCTTCCAGTTATCCACCTGCGCACTAAACCGCTGGAAATGATAAAAAAATGTTCCTCTTGGTTTTACGATCAGAGGGTGCACCCGCTTCGTCCCGTTGGCGGCTCTGGGACAGGCGGCTTAAGTGGGCAGGTCGAAATGTATTCAGTCCCAAGTGCTTCGGTAAATCTTACCTTCTCCCCAAAAGCTCGCGCGCGTTTACGGACGGTATGTAAATGATTTAAGGGGGTCGAGCGGGCAATATCTGGATCGTGGGAACTGACGAATATCTCGAGAGAGAGCTACAGTTTTTTTTCTGTCCGAAAGGGGTTAAAGACTCGAGGAGTGGGTGGACACTAACAAGAAATAGATTAGCGGGATCCCTTAAGAGGGATATCTGAAGTGGGGCTAAGGCTTTTGAAGGGTTCTGAAGTGGAGATTATCTGGGTCAGGCGAATGCAGGGATAGGGAGGGCATGAGAACTCCCTCAGTCCGTACAACGCACCCGGCACAGAGACCATTTTCCTTCCCCTTTCCTCCTCACATTGTTTTTATAAATATTCTGATAAAAGAAAGCTGAAAGTTGGAAGAAAAATCCCATTGTACCCTTTCGCGAATGTTTTACATTTGAGTCGACGACAGCCTAATTTCTCCCGAGCACGTACGCCGATCTGGCTGTGAACACTCTTCCGGGTTGGAGTGAAATATTTTCTTATTTCTTGAATTAAAGTGAGGAAAAATGTAATCTAGAAGATAAGGCGAGAACTTGGAGCGTTCTATTCATATGAGATGCTAAAACTAAGACCTCTCTCTGTCTTTCTCTCTCTCTCTCTCTCTCTGAATATTTCTCAACAGAGTAATCAAATAATATGTCAAGCGACATTTTTGGAAACGAAAACAAATGGCATTAGGTCTTCTTGCTTTTGGAAGTTCCAATCGCAACTGCATGTGTTTAAAGTGATGTGAAATGCAACATTTTTATCAGAGAATATCAAATCACTAGGTGCGGAGTCTTCCGCGGTGATTTTCTGAGTTCATTTTATTCAGGACCTGACGACGTTTGCTGTAACGTTAGCGAAACTGTTGTCCGTTAATATGAATCAACGCGGGAAAAACCCGAATAAACTGAACTCAACAAAGCACTACTTTAACGCTTTGCGTGCTGGGCTTTAAAATGAATATCCTCTCACAAAAACAGAGGATTTTACACATAAAACTGTATTGTGAAAGAGGACTCTCTTAAATCTAGGTTAATCAACCTTTAGTTACTATTAAAATTTCATTTGGCACTTTGTGGTCGTATGTCTCTCTACCAGAAACACTGCAGTCATACTATTATGTCCAGTTACCGTTCAATGATGATATTCCATTGGCGTCCAGTATGTCCATTGTCTTTCTCAGAAAATACAGGACGACGTACCATTACTTCCATAGCACTCCAAGTGTTCAATTCTAAAAGTATCTTCCTCATGCATTGGAAATTAAAAATTGCCGAAGTTTGGTTACTTTAGTTACAGATTGGTCAACAATGTGTCGATAGTTCAATCGTCTTAGTTTTGGCTTTCATGTTTTCGATTTTAGCTTTTGAATACCTTTATTTGGTGACTTAGAACCAGGAGGACGTGATTAAAGAAATTCATTCGTATAACTGAAATAAAATGGATATGCAATGATGAAACATTATTGATAAAATTAATAAAGTGCACATATTGCTGGCCTATCTTCAGGAATGATTATTTTTGGCTCTACTCATACAGAAATGGAGTGAAACAATGTTATATTGTGCTCTTTTCCAGCCCAAGGAACAGTTGTTCTGTTGAACTTCCGCATTGACTTCTCAAATAACGAGATAGTTTGCTGATAATTCAAAAACTAACTAGCGTATGGTGAGATTCCTTTATGTTTATGACATTTCTTTGAACTATTCATTCACAAAAACATTTGAATGTGCTTGGGAAAATATTCTTCCTCCACATACTTAACCTACTCCTGCCTTAATCTTATTCTCACGTGATCGCGTATAGAGCGTTTGAAAACTCTAGCCTCGTTCAACTTATTTAAAGGCGATGTCATTTCGATTGCGTCAATTTTTTAACGCTCTTACTTTTTTTTCTTTCATTGAAACAGCATAGCGCGGAAATTCATTTATTTTCCTCATTTAATTTAATACACATATCTGGAATTCATTTTTATAATATAAAATATGGATTGGTGATAGATGCTGCATGTAACGATGATAAACAGTTGAGACGGTGGATATAAACTTATAAATATTTTCAGTGATTTACAATAGATATATGGAAAACAACTGCTTTTCACCAACTCTAATATATAGATTTTAAATGTCAGGGAGAGACTCAACAGCGTTACATAAGGATGTAAAATCGGCTTTATTCCAGTTAAAATTTGGGGATCTTTTGTCCAATTTAGAGCGTGACCCTGTTCCTTCCTGTGAGGTAGCATGTCCGAACAAATATGCAATCATCAAAATTATAAATATTACTATGTAATTGCCGTGAGAAAAAATTTGCTCCGACAAGAAATCGAACCCAGACCCATTGCTTGGCTTGATACACAGACCACCACGATGCCCAGCATTCCTAATTTTCATGGCAATTATGAAGAATGCTAGGAAACTCGATGCCGGTATGTGATCTTTTTAATTTGCATTCCCAACACTTTTGTTTTTCGCTCGCAAAATAATGCGTGAACTTTTTATTGCTTGAATTCCTCGTGAATTTAGGCGCTTTAGTTTTGCGTGACAATATCTGTCTTCTGTTTGCGGGATAAGATCATCACGTGGTTGTATTACCATGGTGATTCAGGAGAAAAGCAAAGGAGAAAATGGGAGAGAGAAATGAACAAAATTAATTTTTTGCCGCCGAGTTCAAGTGTCGAATCATCCACAGCCAGTGAGACTTCTTGTCGGCACCTTCATTCCAAATGGGAGATGATTGGCGAATATTTCGTGAGCGCTAAAGTAAGGGGAGGATGTTTCCACTCCTACTGAAGAACCTCGCGCTACTGGGTACGCAAGAAAGAGACGTCGATGACCTCGAATTGCCGGCGGAGTAATCATGACCCGAACAATATTCCTTTCCTCTTCCTTCCTCTCCTCCGTTCCTTACCCTCGTCCACATCGCCTCATAAGGGCTTCTTACCACGAATGGGTGAAGACACATCAAATTCGGTAACGTTAGCCAGACATCATTAAACCGCGTCTAAATGAGCCAAGTGACTAGAAGACGCTTGAAGAATACGTAGAAGTAAGAGAAATAAGTTATTTAAGCAAGAACATACTCGCAATGTACAAAAAATGATTGTGGATTTTATGTCATCAAAACCTTTATGCACCATATGCACGTCTATTTCCTGATTTTCTTAGAATTCCATACACCATGCACTTTCAGTTGCACATCCTTTCAGGTGCTAGACATTCTGGACCTCAAGTAATAAACTTCTGCAGTCTTTTCTAAGTGTTATCCTGTAGCGGAAAGCTACCTTTAACGATGAAAAAAATCATTACTCGAAAAAGTTTCCATGAAGACAAGCCTCTCACTGTAGTGACTAAATTTTGTTGCTGACTATTCATGTCTTTCGTGCCTTGTGGATTTGTGGGAAGGTTGTTTCGTTGTTTAAGTAATAATTCTTGCCCCAATAACAAGCCGTAGCATTTGAATAACAACATTCAAGCGTTAGTTATAATAATATTGTTTTGCTTATAACATAAAAAATGGATACGGCTGCCATATTTCTATAGAACTCTATAAAACTGCTTTTGAGATTATTCCTCTAAAAATGATCGTAAATTATGTTTAACTTTCTGCTATAATTATGCATTAGTTGTGCATATGAATAATAACCCAATTTTTTTTAACGATTAGCCAGAATATAAAAAAATCACTTAAAAAACAACTATATTCGTTCTGTGATGACTTGTGAAATAGCGTCTGTTTTATAAATAAAGAATGGACTCAAACCTTATCTCACACTATTTTCGTAAATTAGACGTGTTACGTGTGGTAAAATACGAAGATAACAGATTATTTTTTCTTAATTAAATGCCATCATTACGAAAAACGGAAAATAAAAAGCGTATTCCCTTAGGATTTCGAGTGATAATAAAATAATAAATATTTTCGCCTCATTTTTGAGTTATTATAAAACTACCTAATTCACATTGCATTCAAATTATGCTCACTCCAGTGGCTTTCTCCTCTGTTTCAATGGTAGGAAAAGTTGTTGAATAAATATACATGCTTCGAACACCTCGCTAGTTTTGTACCTAACACTTTTTTATTTATGTTATCCACAAAGGAATGTCATCAGTGAAATACATACGGTTTTTAAGCAGCACAAACAAAAAGATGTAATTTTGAATTTATTTTGATTCACTCAGGCACGGTGTTAATGCCCTTAAAGCGATACTTTGAAGCAAGGCATTTTCAACCATTTCCCGAAGTCTTCACTCTTCAAAAGCGGGGATATTCAAGCTGAATGGAGACTTTCAGGAAATGTGGGCTGCGTAATCTGCTTCTTTCCTTAGCTCCACCACTTCCGCGAAGGAAAAATCTCCGCACCTGGGTCCAAGTTTTATGTTTCTTTTGCAAGTCATGCTAATCAATATCTGCATTCAAAAAAATATACTCGACTATTACAACCAATAGAGGCGTGCATAAAATTTGAATCCCATATTTAAGTAGAAGATATAATAAAAATGTTAAATGATCTCACAAAAACTTGAAATCAGGTGTAGATATTAGCTATTACACTAATTTAAAAGCACTAAAAGATTATTTTATCAAGGATTTTTGGCCATTTTTTCAGTTCACGTCATCACAGGAAACAAGCAGTTTTTCTTCCTGATATGCATATTTTGAAAATTCAGCCTAATCAATTAGGCCCAAATTTTGCGTTAACATACGTCCTATTGAGGAAGATAACCGGTTTGTTACCTTATCCCATTGAATTCTCGACGACAACCACAGTTATATAATTAGTATTTATAATTAAGCACGTGAATCTCCTTGTATGAGCTTGTAGAAGTATTATGTGTTCCCTATTTTTCGGCACCTATTCGGAGTAAACCGTACCGGAGGCATTAGAAGAATTTAAGAGCTGAAATAAAACACAAAGAAATATAAAGAAGTTGTCTAGTTTTTCGGTAACCAAAAGGAGAGTAAACCGTCTCCTGGCAAGAGAATCCGTATTGACTATTACAAAAGTGAGATTAATACTGATTCTAAGAAAAAATCTTCTTTGAAGATACTGTATGAAAGGAAGATAGAATTATAGACAAATTCTGAAGATTCCGGCGATACTTTGTGAAACCGAGACATAACTGTCAAATCACAAAAGCGAGAAAATTTCTTCTTCCGCCTTTCATCTTTTACAGCTGATGATGCTGTAAAAGGCGAAATCTAGGTCTTGTAATAAATGTGTACTTGTGAAATGTGCTGGTTTTGTGATATGTTAGGATTATATACCCCAAACATGTCGGTAATTGGCCTCATGAAAATCAAGGAACAGCTCTTTTGCTGGCAGTTCAACTAATGTTTATCCATTTATCATTGAATGAAAATTAATTCATTTTAAATTATTAATTTAAAAATTTTAAACACGTTTTCGGAGCGTGTTTGAAGTGCCTGAAATTCTAAGTAGTGAACTTGCTAAATGAAATGATGACAATGACAAATTAATTTGATCTTAGGAAAAGCAAAAGGCTTGTAAGCCATAGGTATATGTTTTCATCAGCGTCAATATTACCACTTAAAATCGAATTTTTTCTCTTCTATATATCGTATACATACGGAATGCTTTCCATGGAAAATAACGCTTGGTAAATATGAACACAAGTGTCAAATGTAAAATCTTTTTCCATGGTTTTGAGCTCATAATCTGAATTTCTCACGATCAAAAATCTGAGAATATTTTTCCATTCCTTTCGCCCGCAATTATAGATCCAAAATCATAAACTGAACGCTTCGCTTCTTAATTAACCGCCAGGAAAAAAATGTGAAGGTATTAATTAAGGCGATATGAATTAAATGGATTTCGGAATCGGTAAGCCGTACACCAATGCGCTACGTAAAAGATAAAAGTTTCAGAGATAATAGGCGTGATTCGTTCACTAATCATCCACCATTGTGAAGGATATTCCATCCGCGATGTCTCTACGAATAATTTTTTTCCGGCAGACAATTTCGTCGCGAGCATTTGTTCAGCTTCAGCGAATAAATTGAATTTTCATTTAAAGCGCGAAAGAAGCTGCTTGCATTTCATCGGGAGGATTCTTGTGTGACGACGAGGCGCTCTTTCCACACTACCCTCTCCGCCTTCTTTCTGTTCTCATTTCTTTTTTCAATGCTATGCCTGAGCCTTTTTTGGAATTTAGTTCACTGGATTAAAAAAATTTAAATATGAGCGCATTTTCCAATGTCTATTGCTGAATTCGAAATTTGCGGCCAACCCGTCTCCACTGTTTCGATTTATCAATTCACAGTATTCATTTGCTGAGAAGAGTACAAGAAAATAGAAGTCTCTGGAGACAGATACAGACAAGGAGACTTATACTAATAGGTCACATTCTACGATGCTATGATTTTATAAAATTTATAGCTGAAGGTTTTATTGAGGGGACAAATCGTAGAGGACGTCCTAGATTAAGCTATATGAAGCAGATCATCAATGACTCTGGATGCGTCTCATATGGTGAAATGAAGAGGAAAGCTGAGCAAAGAGCGGAATGGCGTGCTATTGCCAACCAACCCATGGGTTGATAACCGAAGAAGAATAAGTATTCATTTATTTATTTATTTATTTTTACTGCCCCGAATACAGCACATTAGGCCATTTTACGTCGGGTGAACAACATTAACAACGAACGAGACACACACCCATGTCCTGGGCAGATAATATTCTACCCAGGCGGGACTCGAACCCGCGACCCTTGGGTTAGCAGGCGAGGACTTCACCCCGCCGCCACCGGGGACGACAATATGGCCGATTCATACATGAAAATAATGCATTGAAAATGGGAGCTTGAATCATATTTCAAAAAATTATTGTTGATTATATGCCATTTCTGTCAATTAGTAATGTAATACGATGAAGGATAAAATTCTGCATTGAATAAACTTATTCTAGGAGGAAATAAATGGCTGAGTGGAGGGAATTCAAAATTAAATCCATAACGAAAAAATTATGTAGTGTGGCCGTGCTTCTCAAAATTTGTAATAATTGTCTGTAAATTTTATGAAAATTAAATTTAAAATTTTCCCCGACAAAAGGGAACATGCGAGGTTTTTTTTAAGTAAAACGGTGGGTAATTTCCTCTGATAAGTAACCTCTTCACTTAACGACTATAAGAGTCATTTTCGTTAGTATCAAACTGTGCTTAAACTTAACTGATCAAAAATATAAACATGAGCAAAAATCTACTTCATTCAAAATGTTATCTGACATTTGTGCACTCAATAAGTTAATCATTACGTGTAGTTAAATAGTCGGAAATAGGGTTCGTTCCACCGGCTAGAAAAGGCTAAACTAATCAATTTTTATCAGCAGGAAAATGAAATAATTTTTCTTACACTCAACCATGAGTACAGTTTATCCAATCTTAAAATCCTGAATTTATTTTGCTGCTTTTTAGTTTGAATATGATACGCTGGATTTAGTGGGATTGCTAGACGCAGTATATATTCTGCCACGGAGAGATCAAGGAGGGAGATCTTAATACAAAATTGTATTTTGGTATGAAAAGCATAATCCAGGATGGTGCACAAATGTTTGCTGGTGTCTCATGGCTTTAGGCTTTCAAGAGGAAAACAAGTTTCAATATCAAACTTTAGTCTTAGCTCGCTCTACATTTTTTCGGGGTGTTTATTTGATTTTTTCCACTCCCTTGAATATCATTTGTACGAAATCTCTTTTCCTTATGCATGCCCTGAATAAGATCGAGATCAAGCAATTTCATTCCTTATCAGCATATTATTCGCATTATTGTAAATCTCCGGTCGTATATTAGTGGAATGAGGTCCTTTTCTTAAGTATTCTACCAGTAAAAGGAAGATTTTATTGGAAGTTAGAGAATTTTTCCCCGGTGCACTACATTTTCAGGGTCCAGTCTACCTCTAATATTTCCTTTTTCACCTCAGCATGCACCCTTTTTCATCCCGTCCATGAAACCTATTCCCTTTCTTCCACTTCCAAGGTTGTTCAACGTCCTTCCCTCTATCAAATTCTTGAGCAACCCATCGTCCCTTGTTTCATCCTCCAGCCACTCACCCTTTCTATCCCTGATTTGACACAGAAGTTTTCTTTCTTCACTCACCATTCTAAACTCTTCCTCGTTTGTCTTCTTTTCCCTCCACCGTATCTTCCCCATCCTTCTCCACACCTACATCTCAAACACCTACAGCCTGTTCTTGTCCTCTTATCTGATGGTCCACGTTTCTGCCCCATAAAATACTACACTCCTCATCAAGTCTTCACCAGCATCTTCTAAACATCGAGACCCTATTAACTCAAAATGAAATATCGACTTTTATGCTTGCTGCAACTAGTCAACTTTTTTCATGCTTTTTTACTCTGTTTGACGTCTGGTTAAAATGTACCCCACTTCAAGCATTGTTTCATGAATATCATTCAGCTTTCATGACATGAATACATAACTAGATGCTGGATAACGTAAATTTTCTTTCCTTTAGGCTACAGTAGCCCGGAACCCGACTCCTCGCCTTCAAATCCGAGTGTCTCGGGTGAACATCCCGCCTGAGTAGGATATTCCCTACTTAGGGCATGGGTGATTATGTCGATTTCTGGTGGTTGGCCCATGAGAAACAAGATAGCCAGTCAAAAATGGTTTATTGAGGTCTCAAGGGCATACCTCAAGAATCGTACATGAAGGCAAATAAAATGGGAACGATGGCTCCCAGATCTCATATGATGGTGACCTTCTTAAGGGTTTGCATCATATCCATGTCATTTCGTACCGCAGAAGGTTTCCAGGTGTTTTTGACGTAATCATGTACCTTCTCTCAAAGTTGAATGATGATTTTATTATATAACGTGGTTTTTGCAAGATGAATTTTCGTTAGTTAATTGCTTCCGCTATGAATTACTTAGTTGCTTTGAAACACAAATGGCTGCTTTTATTCATTTCCATTAATGCTTTCATTGATCACAAGATTGCATATTTTATTTACTTTTAAGATATTTTATACCAAACTATATTATTTTGAACATTGATGTGTTTGAAACTGCATCCTGATGTGAAAGGGATCACGACGAGCACAGTTTTATTCAGCGCTACAGTAATGAACTCCGTGGCAGGAAACTTGACCATATTTAAATCGGTTTAACATATGTTTATTGCCTTTCTTAATCAGACAAGTTTATTACGTAACGATAAAAACCATATGTATTGATTGATGAGGCTTTTCACTTTATTTCAACAATAATTCTCGGATCAACACTGTTGACCTGGAATGACCTGTTTTTGGTTGCACGCGACACTTGGCAATGATTGACTGGAATTCATGAGATAACTAATGACTGCAAAGACTTTTGCTTCTCGAAAACTTAGGTTTATTTTTGGTTGACGTTTCACTGCCGTACTTCACGCACTTTGAACAACATAAATGATAATAAGAGGGTGTGATTCCTCACTTGTTTTGACTTTTGCCGTCACGATCTTATCCCACCCAAGGCTTGATAATAAACTCTGTTATTGAGCATCCCTGGACCGTCGCTTACACCAACTTGCTACTTTCGGAAGATTCTTTTTCTCCTTCAGGACGAATTCTTCTTTCATCCCCCCCTTCTACAGCTTCGGCTCCTTAGTGCGGTCGTAAATTTCGGCTCTTCGACCATTCATCCTCAGGGGCTCTGGTTTGCGGGTGGGAGGAAGGAAAAGGAGAGGTGGCGGGGAATGAATCCCTGGCCGCGCAGAAGCCAATGGTCCACTCTCTTCCTCCCTCCCCTACCTTGGTACCCACCCCCACCCCTGAGGGGGTCGCTTGCCTGTGTGACCCACTTCCCCGAAGTGAATCCCCAACGAGAGCGCAACCGTCCTGCGACCCTTTTTAATGACACTGCGGTGGAACTGTTGGGACAGATTCGATAAATGGCACAGTGCAATCAACAAGAAGATGGTGCCCCAGATATTTTAATTCGTTTATTTGCGCTAAAATTTCGTTACGGTGGCTTTAGATTTACGTGTACGTAGATCGCATTTTAGTGGCGAGAGTAGGGATTTGTTTATGTATATCGCCACTTGCTGGGCTCCATTCAGCTAGCACATAACAGCCGGTTATTTTCCAGACTAAAGTGAATATTGTAGTAAATACTTCATATGAAAACTGAAAAACGCGTAAATTCGGCAATAAATGCGTTGGTACACATATTTTTGGTAGCACTCTTCGAGTTCCTTGGCTGTTTGTGGATTTTACAATTTTTTTTCATTAGAGACGTGTGAATCGACATACAGTTTTAAGTATTTAGAATTGCTTACTTTCTTATTATTCAGCGCAAGAACAGCCACAAGGTCTATGTGTAAGTAGTGTATAGCCACAAAAAAACATTTCCAGATGAATATAAATATTCACGGATGTAAGAACTAGTCCTTCTCGGCCAATTTTATGGAAGTAAAAACTTCTTTAGCGGGCCCTGACCAAATACCTTTTGCATGAATAAAAATGTAGAAACTCGAGATAGCATTTTGGATACGTCCTTTAGTACCGGTACTCATTAGTCAGCAGTTAGCGTAGTTTTAAGATCGGATACCCAAAGGCGTTGGGGTTCTACTTCCCGAGGGATGTGCCTCCAAGCGGCCGTTGGAGGAAGCTAGAGGTGCCGCGGGACTAATAATGTGAAAACGTCTTTGGTGGGGCCTAACCGAACATTTCTTGCATGTAGAAAAATGTAAAAACTTGCGACATTAAGTATAGTGGATATTCATCTATTCAGTCTCTGTGCCTTGAGCTATTATGTTTATAGGCATATACGAGAGCGAGGGAGCTTACAACGCGTTCACGTAGTATCATATTAGTACGCAAATACAAATATATTTTAATATCAGCTGTTTATCACCACATTTGCTGTAATATCAGTGATATAAACTGATAAATACAATCTATATATTAACAATCATTGTTTCAATTTTTGAAATCAGTAAATTCATTAAACATTTTTCAAACTAATGATTTAACTCAATTTATGTAAGTTTTCACTTCTGTCGGCAGCCACCCGGCAGTCATTTTTTTTAACTACATTCTTAATCTCCGATTCTTGATTTAATTAGGATTTCATCGAATCCAATGCAGACTCTAAATGCTACTTGCACGCAAAATAGAAACTTGTCAATTTTTCTATTCGAGTGCATGCGACAATATAGATGGAAGACTAACGAGGAACACACGGTTGAGGATAGGGCACTGTGCCCTCACTCACTCTTACCTCTTCACCGAAGAGAAGATCCCGCCCTACTGTGAGGATTGCAACTCTCCCATTACTGTGAGACACCTTCTGACGGTGTGTGATAGGTACCGTGCTCTGCGCATCCGGCTGAACATCAGGGGAGACCTAGGACACGTCCTAGGAGACGATGCTGATTGTGTCTGTCGGATAATGTTATTTTTAAAAGAGTCTGGGCTTTTTAACTGTTTGTGACCAACCATTATTTGGTGTTTTTTATCTCACGCCCATTTTAATGTGAGTTGTGTTGATTTTTTTGTCTATTTAATTATTTATTTTAAATAACTTGACATGGTGATGTTAGGTTGACGTGGTGCAAATGACCTTAGTCGTCGAAGCACCCTAATCACCCTAATACTACTACTACTAACGAGGAAGGCCGACCCCAACTGAGGATAAGGATAAAAAACGAAAGCATTATTAACTTGAGATCGTAAATTAAGACTGTTAAGCTTGATTATATGAGACATATAGCATACACATTGCGCTTTGTTGGTGAATCACAGAAGGTGACTCTGGTATATCCATTTTATAATGCCTTTTAATGAGCCAAGTCGAAAAAAGAGAGATTTTCTTTGTCAGCCAATCGGAGACTACCTTAGCGGATGGGAATACGCCAACCATGTGATATGCCGAAATAAGGACAGGATATATAAGATGGAACCGCTTCTCTGATAGATGGCTCATGAGCTTAAATATTTATGTCACAATATAAATTACAGTTATGGTAATTGGAACAATTCTTTGATATTATAAATTATGTATATTAAGCACCAGAAATCCTACTTCAGATTGAGGTGTTGAAGGAGAAAGTTTGTTTGAATAGAGACATGGGTATTAGCTGGCCAACATTGAGGTACTTTAAGCGAGAATTCCAAGAACTTGGTCTTATTTCAAAGGAGAAAATGTTATCTGCTCAATGATTCCAAAAAATCACATGCATATCGCATTATTTGTAGAGATATTTAAAAAAATATAAAGCAAGTTTTTGTATCTATCCATCACACTAGATAATCCCTTCTTTTTTTTTAGAAACGGTAAAAAAAAACTTTCGGAAGCAAAGGTATTGCGGGAAACAGATAAACCAAATTAAAAACTCGAATTTCATTGTTCTGTGAACGGACGAGAAAGTCAATCGGAAAACAAAGTGTTTCTGCTATGAATTCATCTGCGTTTACATCCTGAAAGTGTTCGGATATACAAATTGAATTAGAACATGATATGTATATGGCTATAGAAAGGTCTCCCTCCAACCATCTTAAACTATATTATTTGGATATAAATGAGCAGGCAATTATTTTTATTTTGGTACGTTAATTTTTGACTCTTTCGATTCGCAGTACCAAAATAGCATTCGAACGTCTGAGAATCAGGCATTATGCTCTAACCCGCGGAAAAGAAGATACCGCCTTAATGTGATGGCTGCAACTATCCTCTAAACTTTTGACATTTCTTGACGGTATGTGAAAAATACCGAGAAGTGCCCTACAGGCTAGGCATCACCGGAAACCTAGAACACATATTAAGAAAATACCTCCTCCCCTCAGCCGTGTCATATCATTTTTTAAGGAAACGGGGTTATTTAAAAAAAATATAATGTAATACATACATTTTAAGCAATGAGAATGAATGAGCGTGGTGCTAAATGAGCTCTGCCGTCGCTGAACCCGAAATGAAAACCTACTCATACAATAGCATTCGATGCTACTACTTTTGTGCAGTGCACTAGCTCTTCTACATCTACATACTGCCCTGCAAACCGCCACATGGGCATGTGGCAGGGGGTGTTGGGACACCAGCTGTGTAAAAATGTAAGGTTTTGAGAGATGAAATGGTGACATGTATTATGGGAGTGTATTCAGTGGAGATTATTTTTTATTGTGGCCTCTTATCGTGCGCGGGAAGAACAGGGTTTTGTACCTATCTCTTTAGTAATGTATCTCTCGTATTTTATCACTTCTGTCAGACCTAGAGATGTAGTGAAGCATCATGACAATATTCTCTGAACCACACTGTGCTTGAGAAATTCAGAACTTGGGTGTTCACGAACACACCAGTTCTGCATTTTTCAAGCAACCTAAGCCTAGCGTGTAGCCTCCGAGTCTTTAGGGGCTCCCACCGTAATCCCTCTAAAAGTTGTGAGATTCTATGTACGCTCATAGCAGTTTCTAACGAAGCGTGCAGCAGCTTTTCTTTGTAAATCATTCATTTTTTTGGTTGAATCTTGATAAATGAATCCCAAATGCTCGCGGTGAATTAGAGGTGTGGCCTAACCAGAGGGAAGTAGCGTCTCTCTTTGACTTTTTCATCCGAGGACCTTCCTATTATTCGATTGAAAAACCTAGTTGCTTTAATGCTGTGTCGCATATGTTTTATATGTGTGTTCCCCGCGATATTTTAGAAGTTAAGTCAATTCCAAGGAATTTTTCTCTATCTGAAGATTTTATGATAAATCACCCATGGTATAGGTATGGAATTTGTGTGAGGACTTTCGCAGGAAAATATCCCACTTTGCTCTTACATCCGCAGCAGTGTTTATAAAAGCGACATTTAATTCACCAATGTGGCGTCGTCAAGTGTTTGCCTTGGTATTGAGAGGGTGTAAAGGGCTGACCCCGCCCACTCTATATATCCTATATCCCCTCTCCAAGGCCCCAGCCGCTGCGACCACGAGAAAAGATCCGGAAAACTCCTCCGCAAAAACCTAAGTCCGCCTCCCTATCGGCCCTTATCGCAAGAAAGTTTCGCTAGACTTTTAAGCTTGACCCGGCGATTTCTCCGACTTCCTGGAGAGAAAGGTCAAGGGGTCTGACCTCGGGAAAAGGGAACCCAAACTCGCCCACTCCTCTGTGTTTCTCATTTTGACGAAACCTTTCCTCTCTCGCACTTGGGGTCTGCATCCAGAATCTCGCAATCTCTCGTGAAAGGGCCCTCGGAACTTGGGCGCCAAACACTGCGTTTATCTCAGCGATACTCATGACCCTACCCGGGGGGGACGATTTGGTAATGTTGGGACGGATATGAGGGTAAAATGGGATATTTTTTCTAAGAGAAGATAAAATTTTTTCGGCAGTTCTCGAGATTCCACAGCTGCATTCGATAATCACAGCCCGTTGTCATGCCTCTCGTGGACAAAAATACCACGAAAGCAAATGGCCGAATCGGTAGAAAAGTTTTTTGTTTAGCAGCGAGTAAATTCAATTTATGAAGCTGAACATAGCAAAATCAAAAGGATGATGTACTTCGTATGTTTTGGGACCTTGTAGAATGACTAGATCGTTGACTTTTATGTGCAAATGCACGAACTCGCGTTGGAGACTGGCTGGAAACGGTGATTATTTTTATTTGAGGAAAATTTAAAGCCCGGAAGACTCGAAAATATGCCCATATGAATAAATAAATTGTGAGGGGATAGTAACCCATTAGAATAGAGAAACAGAGCGCAAATAAAAAGTATTCATTACAAGTCTGTTTGATCACGAACATTCTCAAAAAGTACATTCCCTCTAGAGCCATTTTTTCAGTTCAAGCTACTGAAACATTCGAGAATTTTTCATTATAATATGATCACAAATACCTGTCTTCATATGTAGGATATCTGTATGAATGTGTATGCCTATCACAAAGAGCAAATAATGAAGCTGGTTACAACCAAAAACCAAGGGATGGATAATTAAATGCAACTGTATTTGCTATACCTGAAATCTTCGAACTAAGGAGGATAAATACATTTCTGTAGTGCTGATCCCTAAGGATATGATGCTCACCGTAAAACTTCATTTTATCATAAATTCCAATTACGTATAAATGAAAAATGTTTAAACTTTGCTGGTAAAATATACTAAATCAATGCTAAATATGTTTTTGTGCTGATATAATCATCTCCATAAAATGCTTGATATGTCCATCTTCGCTTTGACGATAAACCGGAAGAATGACTCAGAGAGGAGTAACGCGCCTTTAAACTCTCTCCACAAGGGAGGATTTAAAACGGAGATTGGAGAGGAGAGGAGAGAAAACAATTGAAAAGCAGAAGGCGTGGAAGTGGAAAAATATGGCGGAGATTACGGTTTTCCTTTTTTTTGGTCGTAATAATGAATTTATCACCTGCTTCGTGTCCTTCCCTCCACTTTGTCACTTTCATTCAATCCTTAAGGTACTGTTCTCCCAATAGGGACGTAAAAAGAATATATCCTTGGCTTTCACTCCTTTCGGTTGTTGTAGTCGTTCCGGGAACTGTGAGTATCGGTGATTTTTCTCTCGTATGACGGGGAATGAAGGCCTGCCAGAAAAGCATGGGAATCTGGGAGGGAGGGAAGGAGACATGCTTGCGAAAATTTGGGAGGGTGACGAAGCGAATAAGTTTCCGAAAGTTTTCGTGGAAAATGGTGGAAACTTGACGAAGAATAAGCGGAATGGGAGATTAATTTTTTTCAGCTTTGGATGAAAAATTAAGGGGGTCCCGTAAGGTGCCTACTTTTATAGTTTTCTGAGTATTAATATATTTTTTCATTTTGTTTTCCGCTGGCAATATTTCTTTTTTTTTTGTTCTTTTAACGGTTCGGCGTCGTGTGTTGGCCACCGGTATTGCTCTTATTGTATTTGAGAGAGATGCAAGGTCTTTCAAATCTTCTTCGTTCGCTAAAAGCGGCGACAAAGACAGAGATGGTTCTTCTTCCTTCGAGAGAAGTTAGTTATAAGGTGTGCGGGATAGTAAGTTTCCTTTCTCGAGAGGGGCTAGTTATTTTGATCGCTTTAGTTATTGCCATCTCTTCATGTCGTACATGTTCTAGTGAGGAGCTTATCTAATTCTTTTGGATCGACCGCGTGGCAATTTTTGGGTAAGATTACACTCTTTTATCTCATCTCCGTGGATGTTATCACGGCATGTGACTCCAAAAGGCATCGGGACGATTGACTTTATTAATTTTCTCTTTGATGAATCTCTTTGGTTCCTACTATTTATGTCAGGTATCTTTTGATGAAATCTTGACATGCAGAGTATTTATTCCATTGTTTAGACATATTCTATTGTATCTCTATCGTTAACTTTCATTTTTACCATCATTTACTGAGAAAACATACTGCTTTCAAGGGTCTTTTGTGTATATTGCCCAATTATTAGCATATGATAAAGAGGGAAATAAATTTCACAGAAATGCCTAACTAAAAGTAGCTTTAATGTCATTTAATTATGAAAATTTACACTTGGTATTTCTTCAAAGATGTTTTTTCTATGGTACAACGTTTAAACGTCTTTTTTTGTACTAATTTAAAAGTTTAAATATAAAATAAATACAGCTATATAACATATAAACCCGTGAAAACATTCCGAGGGATCTTTTCATTATCTACAATGAATTCTGCGAAGCCGTGCATAAAATTACCTTACGTTTCCTAGTTACATCTCAGGTGGAGTACATGTTTTACTTCAATGAGCCTTCTTCTACAGTGTGACCAGCGAAGCTGAAAAGTTTTACCTTAGCTCTGTCGCAGAGCACTGTACAGAATCGTTTCTTGTACAGTACAGTACAAATACATTTCTTGTACAGAATATTTCTTGACTTGTGCACCTACGCCTTTGTTTCTTCAGTTTTTATCACTTTATGGCTCGTACGGTTACGATGCAGCAGCAGTTTGCGAAAGGCGAAAGTACCCATTACGAGTCACCAAGCGAATTATGAGGAAGGCGTTCTCGTTAATGAAATTAAAGACACCTTGCTTCGCGATTATTAATTTATCATTATTATTATTTTACTACCTGTCAAAAAGTATGTGAGTTTATGGTAACCAGAACTTAACCGATATCGTGCATATCATTCGGAGTGGCGGCATAAATGGTTTACAACAAGTATTTTTTATTTTCTTCCTCTCATTCAAATTCACGCATCAGTCGATATATTTTCTCACCTATATATTAGAAAGCAAAATCTACGTTCGCTTCTAGGAATCATCCTATGCTCACTTAGGCATGCGCTGGAGGTTACGTTTTTACCAGATTCTGATACATCACTAATTGAATATCACACTTAACATGTGATTTTTTATTCAATAGTCACGATTACAATTTCCTGTCAGGCTAATTGAAAACTTCTCCCTAGATCAGGATAGCAGAAATATATTTTCTACTCCTAAATTTTGGCCAAGATAAATGACATTTTGTGTAAATCACCCAGTCATATCAGTGATCTCAGCTTAAATTTTCAGTTTTTGCATTGTTTACATTTATTTTATTTATGAATACGAAGGTATTTTCACATAAATCAGACAGTTAAATGGTTACATTATTTATTCTCTTCGTTAGTTTTCTAAGTGTTACGCCTTATTTCTAGCCCTTTGAAACTTTCGGTGAAGTTTTTTCCCTCCACTTTCCACAACTTAGCTCTATTAAGTCCTTTTTTCTGCGAGAAGAAGATAGTAACCTTAACTTTCCTCGGTGGCTAGTAAGATACAGGTGCGGGCTCATGTGGTTACGATGCAGCAGCCACTGTTTGCGAAAGGTGAAAGTACCCATTGCGAGTCACCAAGGCATTAATCCAAATAAGATGTCCACGAAATTATTTTCCTCTTCTCGGCTCCATTTTTCACTCCCCACCCTAATACTCCCGATTCTCCCCCTTCGTCTGCTTCAACAAAAAATGAACACACCTGCGACTCACCGTCCATTATTGCTGGCTTGGAAACCGCGGCGGATCCGACGACATCGGTCATACAACACTCATGCGACGCTCCTCGCCGTCGAAACCTAAGTGAGCTAACCGAAATGAGCCTTGGTGCAGCTATATGTCTTGCTTCGCGAGACACCGGTGGAGAGGTATTATGAGTATAATGAGCCTCGACGAATTCCTCGCCGAGTTATTGAGCGATAATTTTCGTGCATTCACTTTAAAAATGGACCTATAAATTTCCTTTTGAATCTTTGTTTTTTTTTATCTCGGACAAAAATAAAATTTGTAATACAAAGCCATTCATTTTATCGATTCTTTGGAATTGTTTTACACCGTTTTCGGATGTAATAAACAGAGTTTTTCTTGATATTGATTTTTATTATTGTCTTGAGGTTTAGATTTTCGCAAATTGAGAACATCGTGTATTATTATGCATCATGTTTTGGTCATGTTTAAAGCATGAATGCGTGTTTAACTTTAAATCCACAGCATATGAATAGTTTAAATTCGTTTCCAAGAGCATGTGAATGTAAATTTTGTCATAAATTTTAATTTTGTTTTTAATTATGACGTGAATCCACAACTAGGATCCTTTTTCTCAGTTACACTGTTTTTAAGGACCAAACAATATCTCCCATCTTATTTGAATTTCCAATGTAACATAGCTTTTTACTCCCATCCTCGTATTTATCTCTTACATTCTCATTAGTGCCATGATGTAATCTTTCGCCTTCCCCGGCATAACTTCTCGCCATGAATTTCTTAATAATGGACTCTTTTCTGAAGACAAATTCAATCCGTCCGTTGTTTGTTATTGTCCTTTTTATTAAATCGATCAGTTTCTTCATCCAAAAGAGAAGTTGAGATTCAGTTCCAAAATACCCTGTACCACTTATGTCTAAAAGTTCTGCTTACTAATTATCCTTGTAACCGTTGCTCATCATGTTGCGATAGAAGCGATCTAGGAGAGTCAAGATTACACTGCCAAAGAGGTTATTGGAAGCAATTTAATGGGAAGTATCTCCAAACTAGGTGTGAAAAATATTATCCCCTTCCACTTAACAGCTTAAAACCCCCTTTCACATGTCCATGCGGCGGCTCGTAGGGTAGTATGTAGCTGTAGATGTAAGTCGATTTGGTATATCGTTATGATTGAACTGATTTTATCAGAGAGTTCGGGTTTTATAGATTACATTAGCCCCATAGCTGGTATTGTTGAGGGAAGGAATTAACTTCGGTTTTAATGCCGAGAAGATATTCAATGGAAGATTTAAAAACCGGCTCTTGCGTGTGCTTACATGATACCTAAAATTTCATATCACATCTTCTACATCTTAGTTACTGCCACCGTCTTCCGAATGATTTCCTATTGGCATGCCCATATTCCTCCTTCGATCGCTCTTCAGAACTCTGTCCAAAATTGTTCAGTCTCCTCGATTCTTTCTGTCTACCTCTTTCGCATCATTGTGATCGTGTCTGAGTACATTGAACGCCGCCTCACTCTAGAGATCTCATTTTCTTTCCACTTTATCCAACTCACGTTCCTACGTAAGCCTCCAATCTATGTTCGCCTCCTTCTCGTCAAATCCAGGTTTCAGATACAGATCAAGCCACGTTCTACTGCATGATAATGCTATATCACGTTCTCTTTGGTGCTGAATCCATGAGTACTTTTCCTTCTGGATGAATTTATCCTATTTTTTTCAGCGATTGTCCGTTCAGATTGGCGATAAATATTCAACCAGATTTTTCCCTCTGGATTCGTTTTCTTCCCGACTTAGCGTGGGAATAGATTCTCCGTCCCCTGTTGTCTCATGTTTGTCGATTATCTGGAGAAATATTTCTCCAGCCGAGGGAAAAAAATCAAGCTACCCAATCCCGGCCGAACGATATTGTTGCATTACCACTCCACCCTCCCCCCCTATCCAACTACCCTCCTACCATTTACTTCCCTGTTCCCCTCATAGTCCTGTCGGTAAAGTTTACCAGGGTGGCTGTTGGCTCTATATTTCATCCTCGGAAACAGTTGTAGGGTCATGTTCCAAACTCAATTCCATTCCCGCATCATTTGCTGTAGCTCTCTGGTCCAATTGCCTGTCCCCTCATGCCTTCTGCCAGTGTCACAACTTAAAATAACCCTTACCAGGCAAGGCAGAAGTTCCCAACCAACGGAGAATTCTCCCGGAAGATATTCACATCCACATCGAAGAAGTATCGTGCAATCCACCGCTATGGTATGTGGCACAGGGTCCGGCACTTGTCCCAGTCTTAACCAGAACCTCGCACATTTCCCCGGCCGCTAGGTGAAGATAATAATCTGTCAGGAGAACAGTGCGCATTCAAACCAGGAGCAAGGAGAGCGCTATGAAGACGAAGATGCTACCATGCAGTACAGTACTTGAGATACTACTACTGGTAAATATTATTTGTGCAGTTGATAAATAGTACAATAAGAAACTAAGTAATACAGTAGGCTGATTTCTAATAAAATTGTAAAATTTTGGGGAGTTAACGAGGAATTGTATTTTTCAGCAAAATACCGTGTGGACACCTGATAAGGAGACTGATTATCCGTTTCTTACAATTAACTCTTAAAGTAGGAGAGAAGGCTTTCAAATTGACTTGTAAACATGCTGAAGCTTCTTTCGGAGCAGCTGCGTTGGTCAAAATTCATTGACAACAGTTTCTTCTCCTCTCAAACTCCTCAACTTTTACCTGAAGACGCCACCTGCAACGGAGGAGAAACTGTTGTCAATGAACTTTGACCAACGCAGTTGCTCTGGAAGAGGTACCTGCACAATTAATTATTATTCTTATATAGAGTACAGTATTTACCTGAATATAAGACCCCCCACTTTTGAGGCTCAAATTACAGGAAAAATATGAAAGAGCCCTCAGGGAAGTACCCAGCCAGTTTGGATAAAAAGTGCGATGCTTTGAGAGTGTAAACTCGGTATGAAGTTAAAATTTGTTTTGCAATGAGTTTGAACGCACTTAGAATTTCGAATAGTTGTGTTACATAACTTTAAATATCATTATGGGTTCCCCTTCTGGCTTATCCTCCCAGTATAAGACCCCTTCTCACTTTTGAAATATATTTTTCGGGAAAAAAGTGGGTCTTATATTCAGGTAAATATTGTAGTAAATATAGTAGATAGAAAAATGTAAGGGTGTATACGGGTATGTAGCAAAACTGAGAGATAGTAGAGAGAGATTAATCAAAAGTCAATGATCCAGCACCCTTGAAACGTGACATAAAGAGTCTCATGCTCTGCCAACTGAGCTGGCCGGGCTGACGAATACGATCGCTAATACCGTCGCCGATGCGGCGCCCTTGGGAAAATACGTAAGACCATCCGCGTTTTGTTTCAGTGGTTATGTTGACTCATGCTAATTTTATTAGATTAATATTCATATTTAGCGTTTCTTTGAACCACTCATTAAAAATCTATGGTTAACAGAAAGAAATAAAATCAATTCAAAAACAAACCCAAGGAGCTGTGAACAGTCTCGGCCACATTAACAACCAGTTAGCTTTTTCATGAGTTTTGACATATTCAACACAATAATTGTCAATTCAAGAGAAACTTTGACCTTCAACCGCGTGAAAAGAAACCATAATAGCTTGGCTAGACTAGTTGAAGGAGTTGGCAAGCCAATTGACAGAGCCCTGGCTCGCAAACGGAATGCATCATATTATTTTGAGCCGAAGTCCTCGGCAGGCAAGTTAAGTAACTTCTAATTGCAAACTGTCATAATTCCAAATTCTCCTTATCTTACTTTAATCCAGGGCGATAAGAATATAACCGTGTATGCCTAAGTCCTATGAGAATAATAAGACAAAGCAATAGTAAGAGGTGCAGTGTTACCTAGAGTGAAATATACATAAGGAATGCGAATGATGACTGCTAAACTATAAATTTGGAATCTTCTCAAAATATATACATCTGTCTCTTATCTAGGTATTTTCTCATATTTTTGCGTACCTGAACCATTGATTGTGAAATTTACGACGCGTTACCAGTAGCGTATACTTAAAATACCATTACCGCTCTAGGGTTAACCACGATAACGACAGCTTATACACAAAGAATTTTTTCAAGCACACGTTTAGCATTTATCAGATAAGAGGAACTGGATGTTTCTCGAGAGGAGAATATAGTCGATAATCCGTGAATTGATGGCAAAACGGCTAGTGTTATTAATGTGAGGGCATTGCATGACGTCTTATCTGTGAACTAATTCACTCGTTCGTCTGATAGGCTTATAATGGATTTATGGGTCTAATGCTTGCTCGAATTTCCACGATCACGTCCAAAGTAGAGTGCTTCCCAAGTCACGTTACGTGCTCTTCTGTAAGCCTGGTTGATTTCTCAGCGGTATTTAGCTGCTGGGCGCTTCCGTGAGTAGCCACTAATTCTCTAGTCTGGTTTAAAGGTATCAAATATGGATCACTCCCTCAAAAATTGCCTATCGTGAACCAAACATCGATCCGACCGAGAGTTGATACTATTTTAGTTATTTTCCTGTCATAAACAATAGATTATAACTAATATTTAAACTCTTTGCCTTCACACATCATATCCATCCTCTCAGTCAAAATTATTTTGTTCGCTAACAAATGATGAGGAAATATTAAAGCAGAAATGAAATTTGTTAATGTAAATAAAAAAAATTTCATTAGGAAGAAGAAGAGGTTATATCTGAAAAGGTTTTATAAAAATTTCTTATAAGGTGCCTTATCTACATTTACGAGATACTGTGCAAACCACCCCTTGAGTGTGTGGCACGGGATGATTCCACAACGTGTATGCAGCACTCATCCAAAATCAGATCCTCGCACCTTCCCCGCCCGCAAGGCGCAGGCCAACAGCTGTCAGAGTAACGATTCTTGTATGCATGTTTGGATGAATAATGCTAAAAGGGTATTCTTATAAAAAAAGATTGATCTGTTTCCATGGGTTCAAGGCAAAAAATTATCCCATTATTTTTAGAAGCATTTCTAAAATATTTTGAATCGGTCAAAATCCCAAACGGTGATTAATTTCTCTAGAGTATGTCATATGATTGCACAAAAATCGTTAAAAACATAACGTTCTGTGTTAAGAACATAAGAGAATAAAACTTATTTTCAACAGCATCTATCTCTTTAAGTGCAACCCCAAAAAAAGGTTTCCAGGGGTATCCAAACTCCCAGTCGATACAGAAGTGCATTACCAGTCGTTCCAGAGTAGTGGTATTCCTACCTTCACATTGCTGGTATGTGAACAGCCCCATCCACACGCGGCGGCTTACCGGGTATAATGCGGACAATAGATTTATTGACGTCGAAATAGATTGGTTTATTAAACTCTTTCGGGTGGTACTTTTTTTTTAAAATAATTCTTATGCATATTTTTGAATTACTTGAGGTAACCTCTCCGTTTGAATCTTTTTAAATCTATATATGTCCGTCCCAGCCTGACCTACTAAATTGATAAGGAAAACGTATTATGAAAAAATTTAATTGCTTTAAAAGTATTACAATATTCGGAACATGCATATAAATGAATCATTAGTCATCTCTAAATAGTACCTGCCCTGGGACTTCCATCAGTTTGACCATATAACAAATGTAGATATAATATACGACGAAAATTTTCTTTTAACCGTCATTAACAGTCGCGAAGGTGCAGATTGTGGTCGATAATAAGTGTATTGATCGAGTTGATTCCTTTTTGAACTTAGAAAGTAGAATAACGAGGGATTGGCGAAGTAGAGACGAAATAAAGAGTAGAATAAATTAAGCCAAAAGTGTTTTTAACAAAAAAATTAAGCTATTTACGTCCCCATGTAACAGCTTGCAAATATGAAAGAGGCTCCTTAAAACATATGTATGGAGTGTAATGCTCTACGCGTGTGAGACATAGACTCTAGGCGTAGAAGAGAAGAGAAGAAAAGAATCAACTCGTTTGAGCTCTGGTGCTACAGGCGCATGCTAAGAATCGAATGGGCTGACAAAGTAAAAAATGAAGAAGTTCTGCAAAGAGTAGATGAAAAACGCAGCCTGGAGAAAACCTTAGTCCAGAGACATGTAGAGCTTATTGGACGCCTACTGAGACACGTAGGGCTCCTGAAGTTGATGATTAAGGGAAAAATGAAAGGAAATTGAACTAGAGGAAGCCCACTTCTGCAATATTTGGGACAGATAATGAATGGAGTGGGATGCAAAACCTACGCCAAAATGAAGAGGAAGACAGATGAACGTGAGGAATAGCGAGTTGCAATCGACAGATTGAAGACCATAGAACAGGAAGAACAGTCGCAAAAATATATGTTGAAGAAAGACAATAAATCTTCATTTATTATTGAAACTTAAGCTTCACTGTTACATTGATCATGGGGATTACACATACAAAACATTTGACACAGAATGAAAGAAACAAGGTTTTTTTAAACGTATAATAGGAAGGCCCTCGGATCAAAAAATCAAAGATGAATGCTACTTCGCTCTGGTTAGGCCACACCTTGAATACACTGTGAGGATTTGGAACCCTGGCCATGAAGATTCAACCAAAAAAATTAACAAAATACAAAAAAAAGCATCACGCTTCCTTAAAAACTGCTACAAGCGAACATGTAGTGTCTCACAACTTTTAGAAGGATTAATATGGGAGCCCTCAGAGACTCGTAGGCTGAACGCTAGGCTTAAGCTGCTTGAGATATTCAGAACTGGCGTGTTTCAGAGCGACACAGAGAATATCGTATTATCATGACTCCTCACTACATCTCTAGGTTTGACAGAAGCGATAAAATAAGAGAGATACACTGCCGAACAGATAGGTACAATAACTCGTTCGTTCCGTGAACAATAAGGGACCACAATAAAAATTGAACTCCGCAAAATACACTCCTATAATATATATCGCAATCTCATCTCCCAAAACTTACATCTTTACACGGCTGGTGACCTAACACCCCCTGCCATATGCCCATGCTGCGGCTCGCAGGGTATTATGTAGATGTAGATTGATTAGAATATTACCATTATCACATGGTGCATATGCATATACGCGTACACGCTAATGCAGACGTTTATTAGCGCATATACATTTAATATGTACATATATGCAATGCATCGCATATACATAGTACACATGATTAATTATATAGAATGGTAACATCAAAATATAAATTATAGAAAACTATACAACCATAGAAAACTTGAACGAATTTCCCAAACCTAGGTTTCTACTTGAAAATGACCCAACTAAGACTTGGAAAGTAAATTTAATAAACTTTTTATTGAGAAACGCAAATTTTACTTACACTCAATTATGCAGTACCACCAAGTTATGTCTGAGAACATTAAGTCTACATCAAAATATATTTACGTGCTTAAAATTATTTTCTCATTATTTTCCCAATGATTTTTGAGCATCGATGCACTGTATGGTAATGAGGTATCGATGTTTTATTTTTCATTCGATATCTTCCACGCCATATACATTGCCTCCTCCCTCTCCATGTTGGCGCTCACTCCACAACTCCGTCTTCGCGGGTCGCTTGATTTATGGGTTCCTTACCCTGTCAGGAGGGGCGACGATATCGACCAAGCACCCCCTGCCTTCAACCACCATCCATCCCCACCCCCATCACCCCGTTACCAAATTCCACCACCCCCATTTTAGTTCCCCACTCCTTTCCAAATATCCACCCCCACTCTAGCTGCTTTCCCCCCTCTTCTCCTTCCAACACCCCCGGCATAATTCATCACAGTCTCGGGACATCGTGGAGACGGCAGACTCTCCTTCCGAGAAATGTTTTTTTCCCCTCCTTCTTATTCTTGAGGGGAGAGCTGGGGGTTTTGACATATGGGGTGGAGTTAGTTTGAGAGTGTGGCGAGTGGGGGTGATAATATGGGGGATGGTGGAGTGTTTTGGTGCCAACCGGAGGAAAGGGAACTCACTGGACGAATAATCCCGGACTCTTGGACTGACATTGCCGGCATCACTTCGCCCGTGTAAACCGCCGGACATCATCCGCCTAACGACATCCAGCGAGTGAAACGAAACAGGGATGGTTGTGACAGCCGCGTCGACATGCTAAATCTCCCTATCCTTCGCTTTTCATCTGGAGGGGAGTTAGAATATCGCTCCGGAAGAGGCGTTTCCATATCCTTGAGGCCGTCATCTCCTCGGTCGCAAGGTGGTAGATAAAAAGGATCCTGTTTTCACCATTCGCAGCTTATGGTAGTATGAGCAAGATAGTTCCCTAGTCATCATAGACGCGATATAAGAAGCACAAGATAGACGCACGGCCAAACAAAATCACAAATCGAGACTACAAATTTGAAACAATAAGCAATTTCCCTATTGAGTCTCCAATGTCTCCTCGGAAAATTATGAGACATATGAAATAAAATAAAGAATCGACGCATCCATCCGCATTTTCTTCTCCCTTCTTCCAATTACAAAATCTAGAAATTTGCACAGGAAAACCAATATTCGGTTATATAAAACACTCATCCGTGCAGTACTGTCTTTAGGCCGCTTTACACGGCGCAATTCATTGTACAAACGAATTTATCATAGAATTTACAATAAACTGAATGAAATTAGAGCAGGTTCTATTTCCCGTTAAGTCATTCAGACAATCGTACAATTTGCCGCTTTACACGGTATAATTTCCTTCATGAAGGAATTTGTACATTCGTTTGTACAATAAAAAGCACCGTACAAAGCGGCCTTTACGGCTGTGAATCTTTGACGATGACAGTAAAATCTGCGGAGTTGTTGGATAGATTTGAGAGAAAAGTACTGTGGAGAATAAACAGTCCTGCGTGCATAGATGGCGCGTGAAGAATCTATCATAACGACGAAATATATAGCCTGTATAAAGAAGCCAGCATTTCCAACTACTGCAAACTAATGAGACTCCAATAGGCAGGGCATATCCTGCGGATGCCAGAGGAGAGGGCAGCTAAGAGAGTGTTTATTCACTGGACAGATGGTAGGGAAGAGATTAGTGGGATAACTCAAAGGCCGGTGAGAGGATAACGTCAGCAAGGATGCACATGAACTGTTAGGGGTGAGGAATTGGAGAAGAGTGGCAGAGGATAGAGAGGAATGAAGGAAGAAAATTGAGGAGGCCAAGGCCCAATTTGGGCTGTAGGGCCATCGAAGAAGAAGAAAAAGTTCCCTAGTCATTATAGAGACCATATACGAATTGTACATTTTAATTTCACCAGATGTAGGACACATGAGGTGACGGGGAAGGCTCACAGTTGGGGGTTAAAAATGTACGTGTAAAGAGCGAGAAAAGCCCCGAGCACTGGAGAGTGTTGTTCAAATTCGGTGTATAGATTTATATGATTCGATATACTTAAGTTAGTGCGAGCGAGATAGTTCCCTAATCATAATAGAGACCATATTCGCATCAAGCGTTTTAATTTCACTAGCTGTAGGTCTCATGAATTAAAAATTACATTATAAATGGTGCAATAATATACTTTTATACGACTAAAATTCTAAGTAATAACATGGAAATATCTAAATAAGCCTTTTAACTTGCCTTATTTTTTTGGCGTGGTACGTTTGAAACTCATTCAAAACGGATGGTTTATTGTGGTCCTGAAGAATTCACTGCAGTGACTATATGATTAATTTTCAAAAATAGTCGAGGAAACATAAAAACTACATACCGTCAATTTTTTGACGAGGTCTAGGTATTAGAAATTCCTCATTTTGTAAATACCTCTCTCTGTAGTGCCTACTGGTACCAATTCCTATGTGAAAGTGCTGGTATTTTTTTGAAAAATATCTCGCAAAGTTATGTGCTATGGTATGGAATTTTTTGTGTCATTGGAAGGGTGAAATATTTTTTTTTAATTGTTACCAAATTATTTGATCTCTAAGTGATATGATATTACGCGCGAACCACCTTAACATATGAAGCAGTGGAGTAACTGTTTTAAATTTGGTGCTATGCCTGAAAATAGGAGTTACAAAGGGGCAACATTCATTGACAGAGTGATACAAAAATCCACAAAAACGTTTACGTCATGCAAGGAGCCTGGCACTTGGAATTCAAACATGAATCGATGTAACAGGATTCATAGAATTTATGTTCACGCGTTAATCGAGGAAGGTTTCACATGCCTTCCAAGGGGTGTCATCGCATTATTGGAGTCAATCAGCAGGTCAAATTATCAGACTTATGAGAGGCTTGACTTCAGAAGAAGTCACAAGAATTCAGATGCATGGTCGAGCTTAACATGGTAATAAGAGAGGTGGGTAGAGGTTTCAATCATATATTTTTTACTTTTCATCCAAAATGCAGGGGTCCGGTCTGGACCAGTGGTTTGACTCCCTTTCCAAGAGTCGCAGGTTTGAGAACAAGCGACGGAAAACTTTTTCCAGGCTGGCCAACCAACTTTGGCACGCTACCCGAATCTGACCCCGCAACTGAGAGGCAGCAGTCTCAGCGGAAGGCATTGATAGCGCGGATCAAGAAGATCGGTCTGGTATCAACAGCCACCGCTCCGGGCGAGAGTTTTGGTCACGCAATCGACCGGGGTACTGCGATGTGGGAAGGGTACACCAGTCAGGAAGGATAAGCGCAGGATAGGGACTGAATTGTAGATTGATAATTATCGAAGATCCTCCCGATTCCCAATCTTTATATCCGAGCGCGAGGAGGGCGTCTTTTCCGGGACGTCAAGGAGGGTACAAGGAGGGTACCGCTAATGCTTGAATCAAAATAAATTCTCAATTCCCCTTTTAAAATTCCTGTCATTTCTTTGATATTCGAAAACTTTATCAAGGTAGAAAAGATACTGATTACTCAACAAGTTGATATATTTTGGCAAACATGTTTCTAGGTGTAAAAGCCAACTTCAGCGCTCTATTTATTGCGCTATCGCATGTTCACTTCAGTCCCAGAATGAATCATGTATCATCAGTAATTGTATAGTATTTTGGTGCTATACAGGAAAACATAATCAAAGTTTAAAACAAATAAACCTTAAGGAAACCTGAATAATTGTCTCATTACTGATAATGACTTAAACAAAACGTTTTCCACCAATTAATGAGCTAATTTCGATTAGTTTCTAGGATAAAGAATCATCTTTGAGTAAATTTTTGATGATGCGGTAACATTGGAAATGTGTTTTAAATAAAATATTTAATTAGTCCAACTCTGCGAGTATTTTGTTTCGATCATTTTGGAGCGGGTCCTCAAAATCACGCCTGAGCCTGGATTTTCGATTCGTTCACAGCAATTATCTGCTAATAACTTTTATAATAAAGGTTTGTTGCCTTGATTTTTTCATATTTTGATTTCGTTACTTTAATCAGCATTCTCAAGAATAGTAACCATGTTAGATAGGTAAACGTAAATTTTTCTCTCACTCGCTCACTATCGCATTTGACACCATTCCCTTTCAATTTTACGTAGCGAATAAATTATATTTTTTCATTCTGTCTGTTTTTCTTGAATCAAACGAATCGTTAGGCAAATTTTTCCATGACTGATCAGAATAAGATTTAAATGACTTATTCTTTGATGAAACTATTGGAAGCTTCTCATTTCATTGACTAGTGCCGAGCCAAAGACTTAATTTGGGCTTAAGTTGCTCGAGAGAGGAACGGACGTCATAGGGTCATCCGAAAGCCGTCATTTGGCATAATTAACGACCCGGTTGATACCCGTCTACATCATAAGCTCCCATTAATTTTCCAACCCATAGATCTGAAAAATATGGTATGAATCTCTATTTTCAAGCAAATCTAATATTAGTATAGACTAAGTTGAAACTAGTGACTCGGCTACGTAACGTTCTTTCGCCGTCAAGCTTTCTCTCTCGAAATCATTTATTCCTCAATCATAAATTTGCCCGTTAAATTCCATTTTTTTGTATTATCCAAATCACGGCTTCAGAAATTGGGACTGAAGAGAGAACTCCATATATTTGCACATATTTGCATCTCTTTTTTCAATTACGTCTCGAAATTCTTCGGGTAGTCTTATCATGCCAAGCAAAAAACTGAGATTATTTAAAAATCCCACTTAGGCATATTTAAATTTCTGTTGCAGTCTTTCGTCACATGCCCACTTTCGACAGTTATCATGGTCGGGAATAAAACGTCGTCGAATTCTCATAAACTTGATTCCTGGAGTCGAAAATAGGACGATGCGTTTTTGCCCGGAATTTTAAAAAGATCACGAACGAAAAGGCAACGAAACTATTGCAGCATGCCGAAAATAAGATTCGGAAACTTCGATATGCTTGTGGGACAGTCATCGGTGAGGTTCCTTTCCTTTCGCTCGGGGGCGCCGGACGTTTCCACCGGTGCACGTTCCGAAAGCGGAGTTGAATGAGGAGATAGTATCCGAGAGGAACTCGCAGAAAAACTCCAGCGTGGAGAGTTTTGGAGAATAATTTTTCGGCGCGGGTATACGTGTCGCAAGCCCCGGATCTGGTCTTGCTCCGATGACTCCTTCGACGTGTTACGAGTCAGCACCGAAAATCTTCTTCTCATTTTCCGAAGCGGATAAAAGTACGAAGAAATAGTGCCAACTGGGCTTATGAAAGAAATCACCACCGTAGCTAGTCGACATAGCGTTCACGTCCTCTCTCCTCCTTCCTCAGTACCCTTAAGGTGACTGGGGCGATTTTTTTTTATAATGTATATACTTGCACAGAACTTTGTGCGCATGTTCTTATAAGTCAAATCTATGTATAAATGTGAGGGTATTACATCATTCTGATTTGAGTTTATAGCTTTTATTAGTAATTTTAACACGTAACCTTATGGAAACCGACGCGTATAATCTTATAACTCAATTACATGAGTACAAAAACTTTCATAAACATGAAATTACACATTTTGTATCATTATAATTGTTAGTAATGTATTAATGCGTTACGCGGAGTCCAGTAGTCATAATAATCATGTTTTAATATATTTTCGAATTACTTTCGTATAAAGCGCCGAAAATTTATTAAAATTAACAATTCTTAGAACATTTCTGTAACTATCTGTACGGTACTTGCCAACGCAAAAATTGATCCACTTCCATGAAATATGGTCTAATAATTCATTTTTCGACTTATAAATTATGAAAATGTGCATGGGGGGACTCGTTTCATCCACCACGGCTCTCGCTTGAGTCTTTTCATCCGATATACGTGTCTGTTTACTCCTTTTGAATTATCAATGGACCTTGCTCGCTTGACCTCTGCTCTGGTACTTTCGCTCCCGATTCTATCTCTACGGGTTAGTCCTACAACTCACCCTAAATACTTAATTTCTAGAGTTTGTAACCTGCTGAAGTGATATTCCTGCAGTGTAAGGCTCTGCGATCCATGGATCGATTTTGAGGTGGAAAGTCCTTTACACTTGAGCTTCACTCTATACACTTCCACCTCCACCTTGAGGTGGAGGTGGAAGACATACCTACTGTGAGATTTAACTTGTAAAACATTGAAAAAAGTATGCTTCACAGGAATAAGTATAAGTATCTCAAAATTTAGAATATTAATGCGTTCGGAGAAAGGTTGCAGAATGTTTTTTTTTGTATCATTATAATTTTGTATCATTATAATTGTTAGTAATGTATTAATGCGTTACGCGGAGTCCAGTAGTCATAATAATCATGTTTTAATATATTTTCGAATTACTTTCGTATAAAGCGCCGAAAATTTATTAAAATTAACAATTCTTAGAACATTTCTGTAACTATCTGTACGGTACTTGCCAACGCAAAAATTGATCCACTTCCATGAAATATGGTCTAATAATTCATTTTTCGACTTATAAATTATGAAAATGTGCATGGGGGGACTCGTTTCATCCACCACGGCTCTCGCTTGAGTCTTTTCATCCGATATACGTGTCTGTTTACTCCTTTTGAATTATCAATGGACCTTGCTCGCTTGACCTCTGCTCTGGTACTTTCGCTCCCGATTCTATCTCTACGGGTTAGTCCTACAACTCACCCTAAATACTTAATTTCTAGAGTTTGTAACCTGCTGAAGTGATATTCCTGCAGTGTAAGGCTCTGCGATCCATGGATCGATTTTGAGGTGGAAAGTCCTTTACACTTGAGCTTCACTCTATACACTTCCACCTCCACCTTGAGGTGGAGGTGGAAGACATACCTACTGTGAGATTTAACTTGTAAAACATTGAAAAAAGTATGCTTCACAGGAATAAGTATAAGTATCTCAAAATTTAGAATATTAATGCGTTCGGAGAAAGGTTGCAGAATGAATGAGCTTTGAATTCTCACCCAAACCATGGACATTATTTTCGTGCGAATAGTGTGTATATATAAAATACATGTTATCTAAATAATTTGATTTGTGTTGATAACGAAGCTGATTGCTGTTCATCTGCATTCTGCGTGGAGCTAGCGAAATTGAAGTTAAAAATGCATTTATATATGTTTCGCTGAATGGACCCTCAGAATGAGGACGAGAATAGGCTGCAGGCATTTGAGATGTGGGTGTGGAGAAGGATGGAGAAGTTTAGGAGGATAGAAAGGAAGACTAACGAGGAAGTGCTTGAGATGGTGGGCGAGGAAAGGAAACTTCTGAATGAAATCCGGGATAGGCAGGGTAGATGGCTGAAGGCTGTAATTAAGGTCAATGGGTTGCTCAAGAGTGTGATAGAGGGAAGGATGTTGGGCTAGCTGGGAAGGGGAAGTAAATAGGTTTCATGAACAGAATGAAGTAGGGTATTTCTTTTTCTGATGCAAAAAAGGAAATTCTAGGGGTAGATAGGGCTCTGAAAGTGAAAGTACCCGGCAGGAGATTCTCTGACTTTCATTGCAACCTACCCGTATTAGTAGAATACTCAAGGAAATCGCATTATGATATTATTTGCCTATATATTTGTAAATAATTCAGAAAACTTGTTCTCTTAGTCTTTTAATTTTCATCTAGCTAAGCCAATCGAGTCAATTTTGGACGGGACTCGGACGGGACGAGACGAGACGGGACGGGACGGAAATAGCCTGGGTCCGAAACCCGAAGGATGTAGAAATTTTCTCCGGTTAACTAATCCCTGCTCGGTTGCTTTTTAGAAGAAAGGTCTGAGTGGGCACCGTCAATAAAATAGGACCCTTATGACGACATTTATTATGGTGTTCGGAGCAAATTTTGATTTTGCTCATATCTGCGTGAAATTTGCATAAGTAAATTTATAAGTCATACGTGACTAATTGGAGTAAGAAAATAGAATATTACTGCTTTGTTATTTTAACACCTAACTTTATGAAATTTTACAAAATTTCGAAAATTATTCCATGAAACGGGTACAAATTTTCTACTTAACGATAAATTATACGTTTAATATTATTATCAGGGTTGCAAATATATGAGCATATGTTTGCTTCATTCCGAGTTAAAGACGCGTATTTACTAATGCTCTTTGCTTACATTTCGAATTCTACGCCGTAAACTTAAAAGTCGTTACAATGCATGTTAACGATGACGAAACTTTTAAAATGTAATTATTCCGTTATTTTATTACTACATACATGATTATTTCCACCGTGCAAACAAATGTAAATAAGTAAAATGTGATCAAAACATTTCTTCTGATATACTTGACAAAAGATTAATATTTTGTGCTCCATGACTCTTGATTAACGCTCCGAATACCTAAAGAATCTACGAAGGTAAGTCAATAAATAACTCGCACAGCTGGATAGATGTGATAATAATCGAAGTAACTTCCTGAAATTTTTTCACATTCCACATATTCACCCTGTACATTCAGACACTTATCACATGACTTTACAAGTCCTTGATGGCCGGCAGAAAAGAAGTCTTTTGTTCACTGTCGCAGTCAATAGTAACCTCTTGAACTAAGGCATCATTATTTTCAAAACGCCGGCCATTTAAATGATTTTTTAGGGGCCCAAACAGATGAAAATCCCTGGGGGCTAAGTCAGGACTTCACGGTGGATATTCCAAGCGTTCCCAATAAAATGTTTACGACTGATGCTGATGATGAAAGCTGACGTTTGCGACCTATTTATTGACTTACTCTCGTATATGTGTTTGTCACGGGCTTCTCTCCATCGTTCCGGGGTTACTTTTTATTCAAATTCTTATAACTTTTTGCCTGGCATGGAATCTACATCTACGTGATACCCTGCGAGCCACCACGAGGGTGTGTGGCCGGGGGTGAAGATCGCCAAACATGCACTATTGACATGCAACTAGTATATTTAAGGGATACATGCTAGAGAACAGGGTCACATGCAGCTAGATGGTTAGTGTCTACATAATAATAAAGGGATTATTGGTTTTTATTACATGCATCATGCACTATAGACTACTCTAACTATATTTCACCTACCTATCCCTTTGCTACGCTGCCTATTGTTCTCTTATGGTTCGCGGGAAAAATGACATTTTAAATCAGAACGACAATCAATCTTTCTAATCTTGTTAACCTGATCAAACCTAGCATAATACGCAGGGGTTCTCAATATATACCTATCTAACGACATCTGTGAACAAATCGGTTTCGAATTTACTTAAAAGGTTTAACCTAAATTTTAACCTGCGTTCTGATAGTAATTCCCATCAAAGTTCTTCTATTAAATTTGTAGCACTTATACAATTATAATAACGGTCTTTAACAAATCTAGCGGGTCTCCTTTGCACACGCTCTAATTCTTTTGTCATACTTTCCTCGTACGGATCCCATATACTAGCGGCATATTCTAAATGAGGCCTGACAAGTTTAAAATAGCTTCTTTCTCGTACTCTCTCATCGCATTTGCCTAGAACCCTTTTTACGAATCCTAATCTACGGTTTGCTACACTAGTTATTTCCCTGATGTGTTTCTGGAATGCTGGTACATGCGGAAAAGAATCTAATACAATAACGATGACTAGTTCAAAGGATTCGATATTCATTCCTCTTTCCTGTCATGCCATATATTTTCACCTCTTCTTCCCGTTATCTACGTTCTCCTCTCGCTGTTTTTTTGACTCGCGGGGCATTAAATTTCAAAAAATCGACTCCTGGTTGCGGAAAACCATGACTTTCTCGACGTGACAAAATTTATTTCTGCTGAAATATCAAGGTACCAACGTCTTTTGAAGTTCGAAACCGTGCACTGGGGCTCATATTTTTACCCCAATACGTTCAAAAGGAGAAGGAGGAGGAGGAGGAAGAAAAAATTTTTTCTCACGCGGCGAAAATAGATCAGCCAGCGTTGGAGGAAGTGCCTCAAAAAGGCTTCGGGAAGATCAGTCGATTTCATTTTATTTTCTTTTTTCCCGCATCTTCTCCTCGCGAGTCCATATTGGGAATCGGCGCTTTTTTGTGCGTTGCTTTCGCTGACTTCCGACTCGATGATGTTTTATTTTTATTTTTTTCGACACTCTTTCCTTTAATTCGATATGTTGAATCGTCAAGTTTCAGTTGCTTCGCCCTTTTTCCAAAAAAATGTAATTGAGATATCCAAAAAAAGTGGAGACTTGGTTGAATGATAGAACGACCTATTTCCTGCTTTCTGGAACTTAAATGATAATAATAATAATAATTCTTTATTCCATTAATATGTATGTACATTTTGTTATTTATACAAAGTATAGGAACATAGGTACCCCAGAGAAACTACCTGATTTGGGATTACCATCGTCTGAAAGTTTTTGTGGCAGAGCTGGTGCTGATCAGTTATCAAACACGTTATCTCACAATTTTCTAGTGCTTTTTTACCTTATTGTGCATTCGTATAAAAAAAATGAAAAACTCAAGTTATTACGCGTTCACTATAACTTGAGCAATAACAATCATTAACACAGTTCAACAAAAACTTATGTTTAGGAAACAAAAAATGCATATACCACATATAACAGAAGAATTAAGTTGACAGTAAACAATCTCAAATCAAACACAACTCCATTTTAGTAATTAACATTCATAATATTTTTTATACAATCTTTTGAAACGAAGACTCGACTTCCTCGTGACACATTAGCCATTTTTTAACAGCTGAAGCAAATATAGCGAGTAAGGATAAAGGAGTAAGTTGGTTGGATTCCGTAACATATTTTTTTTAATCTTTGAGACATGACTGTTTTTCTTATGAATTCTAAATGTTGGAAACATTACTTGGTGGAAGGTCGACGTGGTAATGAGACAAATTTTTTAACTTCCTCTGTTAGCAGGGATAAAATAATCAGCACTACAGTTCCACATGGTGATAGATTTATTAACGCGACCGGTTTCACCGCAGAGCAGCATCATCAGGTCAAGAGCACCATTATCACCCACCTGATGATGCTGCTCTGCGGCAAAACCGCTCGTTTCTATAAATCTAATACCTTGTGAAATTGTAGTGTTAATTCTTCTATTCCTGATATCATGGAATTCCACCAAGTGAATTGAAAGTCCAAAACGATCTCTCTCTCTTAATTTTAGAATGCGCAATCGGTTTCGGCAATTATATAATTTTCAGGAACACCATGCTATATCAGTTTTACAGGAAAATATATAGTATATGAGTCTGAAGGGAAATGGTATGGATAAAAAGATAGGAAATGAAATGGGGTTGAAAGTGGGCATATGACTATTGAGAGATAGACGGGTTTAGGTCACCCTCTTACATGGGACGGTACGTCATCATGTTTTAAGGTCAATTGGTGTATTTCATTGGTAATTTCATTGGTGGTATCAGGCTTAACTTTGTAGAATCTGTTAACATTATAATGATAGCACTTAACTTTATTATTCCACATATCTTAATTTTATACGACCTGGGTTTCAACGCTCGACGTCAAGTTAAGTGTTATCATCATAATTTTAATATGTCATAATTTATTTTGTCATATTTTAATATGTCATTATAATTTTAATTCGTCACATATTATCATATGTCCACTCTCAACCCCCTTCTCATACCCTCAGACTCGTATACATCTACCAAAAAACTGATATACCTCAAGCTGTACCTGAAGATGGCGTAGTTACCATAACTAGTCGTACATTCTAAAATAAACTATGGACGTGACCAATTTTATCTGAATACCTTTTCCTATTTTTAGCAGGTATACCATTTGTGCCATTACATATTCCGTACTACGTACCGCTAATGGGACTAAGGTATATCTGTATTTGCAATGCCGAAAAGTGTACCTTTTCGTCACTTTTGCGTGATGAAGCTCACTTTCTTGGGAAAATAGCCAAGTAATTTTATCATCAGTGTACTGACCGTGTTTAAACATTTTAACTAACATCTTTTGGGACAAAATCAGACGCTTTATAACAAGTAGTTCTGACCTAAATGCTGTTGCTGTAGAAGTCTGAATACACGCAAGTTCATTTCTGTAGGTTTGCATACTGCCATCCTTGCAACGTGATAAGTTGATTATATCAACCTGATAATCACAGTGTGAACTAAAGAGTCGCAAAAATTTAAAAATACTAAAAGCTGAAACTGAACGAAACCACTTGGGTTTAATGCATTATTTTTTCATTATTTTGCATAAAGATGAGCAAGGGGGAATTAAAAGCAAGTGAAGAGCAACTACTAAGGAGTTACTATTACTTACTAAGGAGTGACTAGCAAATTAGGAATCATTGACGAGTCACAAGTTGACTGTTTACACAATTCTCTCAACAACCTTCAGTTTTTGAGAGGATAAATTATTGGCATATTTGTTTCATTAATGCTCAATTGTGGACATAAAACTGTTTTCCGATGATATCACGGAACTTTAAAGAGCAGTCAAAACCTACACAATTATTAAGTAACTGACTCGATTAGAGAAGCGGGGTCTGCTGTTACGGCAAGGAAATTCTAGGGATATTATGTCACAATGTAAATAGTGGCGCCCGCATTGTCATTTCTTTATCTGCGGAAATTGCACATTAGCCATTTTCTGACAGCTTAAACTAACGCTGTGAAACTAACGCTCAAGAGAAATAACAACATATTTTCGGTATAGCATGTAGTTTCTGCTGATTTTTTCAGAAAAAAACATCCAAACACACCATTGAGGGGATAATATCGGACAAGGGAAGAAGCAGTAGAGGAAGAGTGGTTCTTTTATATCATGACCTATAATAAATCTAACTTTTTTCAATCATAAATGAACATATGCGGCTTCGTTCACATAGCTCAAGTTTTCTGTTGAAAAGTGGAATATACTTGCTTGTTTCTATGACCAAAGTTACAAAGAGTAAAAAAGTAATCGGAGGAGTAAGAGTTTGAATGCGGCATAAATAGAAAATGGTGGTAATATTAAGAGATAATAAATAACCAAAAATATGGAAGGGAGAATGTTGGCTAGCCAAGCAGGGAAGCAAAAGGAGGAGTATAGCCGCTTTGGCGAGGAAGGTGGGATGATATGAATTTTGTCGGACGTCCAGAAGTGGGAAACATGCGGTTACATAATTAAAACACCAGCTTAGCAGTCTCCACAAGTTTGTGTCGTGGAAGCACTTTGTGGAAACAAGTTCGTGATGGAAGCTTTTGTGTTGCTCGCCTCAGCTGAAAACTTAGTGTTCTAATTATGGGTGTGACGGAGAGATGCTTGTACTCGTAACTGAGAAACTAATTAACATCGTGTGAAAACTTTTTAAGATATAGGGACACTACTTTTTTTCTAGTGTTGTCACGGCCAATTGCAATCATACCATGGACGGAGGACGCTAAACAATACGATATGACTGTAATCTATGCAAAAATAAATTTTGCACGGCAAAGTTGGCCTGATAGCTCGGTCGATATCGTTGGGGATAGTTCAACGACTTCCTAGACCCATCTTGAGAACGCCACGTACGAACGTCGGTGATTAGCATGGTCGCGTGCACCCGGGTTAAGCGGAACTATGGTAAGAAGAGTCGCGTCGTTAGCCGAGAGTTAACCAATTAACCCTCAGGACAAAGGTAGGGAAGAAACCAATTTAATTGCTGAAGAGAAGACGGATGGGGTACTCACGGTGCAAACGGTTCCTTGCCAGTTTTCGTGGGCCCTGCATCTCATCCGCTCAACTTTCCCCTCCCGTCCCTCTTCCCCATTAACCCTCCTGCCTCACGCCGCTAACATTTCACCCCATCCCTCTCGCCCTCCCTTCCCCCCGACATCTTCCGTGACTTCTGGATGGGAAATTTTCCTCTCGAAACTATCGAGAAAAGCGAGATCACTCCTTTGCTATCGGATAACGAGTTCAAACAGTCAAAAGCGGAGAGAACTAGTCATATTTAGGGGTAAAAACGGTGTTTCCTCTTTGATCCTATTTCTTCATTAAATATCTCGAGTCATCGTTCGTTACTCCTCATGCACCCAGCAAAACATAGGTAACAGATGTGGGTAATTGTCAATTTGGTAATCTTTGAGAATTTTTTTCATTGCGACCGGGTTAATAACAAAAATAAATACTCAATTCCGATTCATCGTTTTTATTTTTGAAAAAAAAAACATTTTCTTTCTTTTCAAATCATGCCAATAAATGAACGAATTTATATGTTTAGCGGACACTTTTACCAGTCATTTGAGGGAACTGCATTGTATTTGAATAATACGGAAGTTAGGACAACAATTTATTTTCTAAAGACACAACATCACATCAAACTTTGTTTGCGTGTTAATTTTTAATAATTAATTTTCGTTCCTCGATGTCAAGTTGAGTTCCTGGAATATTGCTTGTCATACATTTAAATTATTATTATTTGTTTTCATTTAATAAACAACGTAACTAGTCCTCTCAATGTAACTGATTGTGCATTACAATGGTTGGTGTAGCCCTGTGCTATCGTAAGTGTTGCGTGCGTATTGTAAGTTGTAGTAGGTACAGCACTTCAATTTCGCTGGAGTAATTTTGTGTGAAGGTGAGTATTAGTAATCAGAGGATGTATGCCTCGGTAAAAAAAGTAGTCCCCTAAAAGTACGAAAATAATTACTGGGCCATTTTTTTAGTTTTAACATAATGTAATGTAGCAATCATAGGAGGCAGATTAGGTGGTTGATCCAGGTGATAAGAGAAGAGTAGATGCTGGAGGCTGCGATCGAGGAAGGAATATTTTCAAAGGAAAGAATGAGAATTTGCTTAAAGGCGGGTGTATGGCATTAATAATTCTAATGAACACAGATGCACTATGGTATAATTTTTAGTGACTTCAATCATGAATGGAAACTTATAAGCCTACGAAATCCAAGCCCTAGAGGCAAAATTCCCCTTCTTAGCGTGAATCAAACCATAACCTCATGGATTAGTGAAAACCTGTCGAATCTTCGTTTAATCTTGTCCATTTTTTGCTAAGAAAAAGGGTTAAAACATTTGGTTGAACAATTGCAAGTAACATTGTTTTAAATTGATATAATTTAATTACGTAAAAGAGAAATGAATGATCGTGAAATATGCTATTTTACTTGGTACTTGGTTAAATATAATTATATTATTTATAATTAAAAAAAAATTTTGTGGGTGTGCCTTTATTCATTAAATAAGTAAAAAACGGTAAAAATGGTGTTACGTTATTTCATTTCGAGCCGTTTAGAGTGTTTTTAGGTGTAATCTACAGTTTTGCTGTTTCCTTATCAAGAAAAAATGCATATTCTTCATTTTCAAGTGTATTACAGGTCTGATTATTACGTTTGTGAACTGTTTTTATCCTACTGAGACGTCATTCAATTTTGGCTCCTATAGTTGACCCACCATTAGATCTCTTTCCTCACTTCCTTACTCCGATTCCTCACTTCATTTTCCTCTTCATATTTCTTAAAACGTAATTATTTTAATAAATTAAATAAAAAATGTAGTCGCTGCATTTTTAAGGGAGGTAGAAAACATGCGAGTTTACACGCCAAGGAAATCACTTGGATATTCTCCCCACCAGCTGAAAGATTATGATAAGGCTTCGTTCTCATTGATATTTATAATGATAGCGCAGAAAGATTCGAACAGTTTTCTAATTTGATACATGCACTTAAGGCAATAGTTTTTGGTCGATAATTTGAATTCTCCTTCATAACGCTAGCTACATGCATGGAAGTGCCCAAGTGATCACGATACCGATCCTCTCACTCCTCCTTTTCCTTCAGTTCATTTCCCTTCCTGCGCGAAATTCACTTCCGGGGCAACCTCTCACTCAGCCCTAGTCTCAGCAAAGTTTTGATTAAAATCGGTCGGGCGCCTCCAAGTGGCAAGATTCATAATTAAGTCCTGTATTCGGTTCAACGTGAACGTTATACCAGCCCTTTCCAGTTACCTGTGAATCCCCTCTTTGGCATTTATTTTTATTGTATTTGTCATAATAATTAACGTAATTATCTTCAAAAGGGCAGTAAGCAACCTTCTAAACCCTATCCCGAAATGGAATTGCCTCGTGTAAATAAAAGCGCAGGCGTCAAAGTGACATAAACACTCGGGATGATTTGCATTTCCTCCATCGTATTGAATTCTAAAATGTCCTCAAATATGAGGTGAATGATTCATTTTTCTCATTTGTGATCCTTCCTCATTACTATTGTGATCTCAGAAAAGTATTGTATATTTTAATGATTAAAGTTTTGTTTATCTTTTTTCCTCGTATCAGTTTTTCGAGAGCTATAATGAAAGATATTGATTGAGATATGGAAAATGACATTTAAATTTTAATCACCAGCTAAGTTTGCAGCTTTTGGTCATTGATGATTACATCATCACATCACCAATCACCGATATTCCATATTTATCAGCAAATGACATTTCTATTGACCTCAAATGAGCTTGACGTGCTAAGACGACAAATTTGGCCACTAATTGGGCCACTTCTATGTTATATGATAAATAAGACTGAAAACCGAGATAAAATAAAAATATCAAACAAACAAGTAATAAATCCTGGTATACATATCCACAGCTAATAATTTTAAATTTTTTTGCCAAATATGGCGGAAAAAAATAAAAAATACTCATTGAGGAGACTACTTTACTCTGTTCATGCTATTTCTGAAAAATGTTTGATTGAGATTCAAGATTTGGCTCGTCAACAAGTTTTTCTGGAATTCTGTAGAAAATCATTGACAGAGATATTTCCCAAGATAGTAGATTTCTAATCATTGTTTTTTTCGAATATTTTTCGTCTGTAAATTACCTGACAATATAAAATCAGCTCACATCGGTTCAAATTACACCTGTGGCAGTTCTGTAGACAACATTACTAACCTCACATGAAAATTCCTTCTTTATTCTTAATTATTAAATTAAAGATAAAATATTGTATTTGATTTAATTTTGATTACTGTACTTCATGCCTAATCGGCGCTTATTCCACTCAGGCTTCATCTTCGTAGTGGTTCAAAAATATAAAAAGTGTGCTTGTAATCATCCTAGACATCCGTTAGTTACATTATTTTCATTTATTTACTAAAGCCCATGGCCAAAATTGCTTGTTAAAACTCTATTTACTACGGGAATGAAATTCACGGAAGCATTTGACTGAACCAATATTCGACTCCGAATCTAAGAATTTTATATCGCTGTACCCATCCGTGTGGCTTTGTTTTTGCGCTTCGCAGAAATAGAGTTATCTCCGTGAATTTTTAATCCATAGCCATTCAGTTAATATGTATTACTATAGAGAACCACCAAAATAAAATGAGTTTTTTATGTCAATATCTACATTATCATTCTCTTCCTTCGCAGGCTGCTGAAACGGAATCAGATACAGTCCATTGACGATGACGCTTTCTCTGGCCTTGATTCCCTCAGAGTATTGTAAGTAATATTTTAGCATTTTCATTGTAGTTGTAAGTTTAATCTACGAACTAATATTGCCTTTCTTTCAATGTAAAAGCATTGAATTGGACACTTTAATCCAGTTGTAAAATTTATTTATAATATCCTTGATGGAGCTTTATTTGCCTTATTATTTATCCAACTAATAACTACATCCCAGAATCACAAAAATATCATATTATAATCCACAGTTATTTGAGAGGAAAATGGGCTATCAATGAATTTTCTAGAGTATTAGTCACCAATTATAAGCTTTTTTAATTTTCTTGGTGATGGCGACAAGGTATAAAATGTTATATTGCCTCCTCCAATTGTGATACACTATGGCGAGAGTTAATGCAAACAGGCTTAATAGTGGGTACAAAACCTTATCGGGTAGCTCTTTCCTAATCCAGGACAAGATTTAATGTCCCCGTGAAAATTCATTATATTAGCCAAAATTGGTGCATTTTGTGGGTGGATAAAAGGATAAATAGAATGGCAATTTTGGAAATTATATTTATTCTCCGTCCGGAACGTAAATGGTGATACCTGGTTTTTTTATCGAGCCTGGAAATTTGTTCCTTAAATATCAGTATCTATTCTTGTAGCCGACGAACTTAAATTTAAAACTCGCATTTGAGTTTTTGCTTATCTTCAGGGGACTTCAAACTTACTGCAGCATTTTTTTCTTAATTTTGTCCACAGTTTAGCCTATGATACTTAATTAAATTTACTCTACTGTAAGTATTTGAGATTATCGTGTCCTTCCCTTGAATTTTTAAATACGCAATGTACTTTTACTCAAACCATCGTTTGCTGCTATATTTTGTGGGACGCAAGCTCAAGTGAACATAATCAAAATCACTAGACGCTGGAGAAAGCAACAGATACGAATAAATAACCAAATTTACGCACGGAGAGGTGGTCCTGAGAAAACAAGTCATTAAAATTTTCACACCGGCCTCTAATCTGAAGTCACATGACCGGAAATAAAAATCTTTGGGCAAAATATTAAGTCAATTCATCAATCAGGACTCGTGACTTGCTCTGTTTTATTTTTTGACCAAAAAATCTTTAATATTCTGGATGGGTAACACAAGAGGTGGGGTGTTCGATATTTTTCAAGATTACTAATGTGGTTAAGGATTTGGCAGGGTCGTTACAATGATAATTTGTATTTTTTGTTTTCCTTACCGACAAAGCTCAATGGACATATATTACAGGAGTGTGCTACGTGGGTTTGGCAATGTTAATAGAATGGATGAGAGTCGGATAATGGAACAGATATACAGTATATAAGAGTGAAATGAATGGTGCGAGGGATAGAGGTAGGCCGAGAAAGATGTGGTTGAATGTGGTTTAGGTAGTGTTTAGGAGAAATATTAGGAGTCTCAAAAACAGGAGAGCGTGTATGAAGCAGTGTATTGGGGGTAAATGAGGCAAAAGAGTTTTTCAAGGATAGGTCAGTATGGAGGAAATTATTGAAGCAGAGTTAGGTGTACAAATATGTATTTATGAGTGAAACTTTGTGACTGCGCCTACACCGGAAGGGAACGGTGTTATCGGTATGTATGTATATATGTATGTTGTTCTCCTTAGCAATGAACACATTGTCAGTTATGGATGTTTACTTTTTATTTCTGCAATTTACGAACTCAACTTCCACCGTCTCGCATTATACTAACTTATGTCTCTCTTTTGATATTTTTGGACCATCCTAGTGATGGCTACTACCCCGCATGCTGATATCATCCGTTTTATTGCAAGCTAATATTCCTGAGCAACCTTATATACACTTTGCTACCATATGTGTTAATTCAAATATCTTAATCTCAATACAGTTATTACATCCAATGTAAACGACAGTATTTTATCATATAAAGTAAATGCTTGGACCTTGAATTATACCTCATTAATTTAAATGCTCTTGCAAAATCTTTTATTTGGTCCCTAATTTCTGCAGTTAAATCACGATTGTAAATATCTTCAAAGACTTTGCAGTGAGTGAATAAAATAATGCATTTCTTTCCAGGGAACTTGATGACAACTTGCTGACTCAAGTTCCGGTAGCCATCGCGAGACTGACAACGCTCCAGGAACTGTAAGTACCCTCAGAAAATTATCATCTTTGTAGTACTTTTGAAGAAAGGATACATGAATCTCTCGGGGAAAATACCGTATTTCGTGAAATTCACTCAATGCGAAATCAGACTACCTCAACAGATCTAACCCCTATCCTCCTCCCTATCAAATAACGATGCATCAAAGGGCTAGGAATGTTAGAGACAATTGCCGTATAAGCGGAGGTAATAATGGAAAGATGGGGAAATAGATAAAGTGGAGTTGCATCCTAACGGGGAGTTGTATATTAGGGACACGGTATTTCTGAGAAAACACTTTAAATGGTGAATGGAAAGAGTAAATTTGTGAATCTATTAGTTCAGCAGTGTATCTTTCTTAGTTCGTCACTTTTATCAATTCCAGAGGTATTGCACGGGGTGTACTTCTTGACATAGTGTAACTCGCCTTATCTGAGCTGTTTCAAGTATTCTTAGCCTCACGTGTACCGGAGTTTCGAGTTGCTAGTGACTCCCATCATTTGCGAAACATGTCGTTTGCTCGTTACAGTTTTTCACATACTTTGCAGCTTTCCTTTGTATTTTATTTCTATATTAGCAAAATCTTTCGGTGCAAAGTCCCTAGTGCTCCTGGAGTATTCAAGACGTGGTCAAGATAGAGGAAAAGAGCGCATTTCTAACACATTTTTATCAGAGAACCTCTCACCTATCTGCTGATCAAGTCCAGTCCTATATAGATTGTGCGAGAGTGGACTACTGAGGAAAATATTATCGTTTTCCATTTCATATTGAAAATTATGTGATATTTTTATGGAATATGACTTTCTTAAAAGTATGTCACTTTCTTTGCAATATCTAATATTCAATGTCAGATAATAAACAAGTACCGTTATTCAACTTGAAGTCTTGTCTTTATGGTCTACTGATGAGTTAGTCCTATACCAAACTAAATAATCAACTTAAAAGAGGCTTGGATATTCGAAAGACATTAGTAGGAGGAAATTTCATACGCCGTTGATGTTTTAATTCTATGAAGTTACTGGAGAGTTGTAACGATCATGTCAGTTGTAAATATTCATGCGCTTGATACCTTGTGTTGTAAGCCTGGATATCAATAGGCTGAATCAAATTACTTAAGTTCAGGCGATGGAAGGCTGTTCAAAAGTATCAAAGTAGGAATGCACATGTCATTTTGATTTTTCATGAGGAAGCCACCAATCGTGCCGTGTCACGGCGTGGCCGAGGGGTCCCGCGATGAAAGCCCTTTTCCGCCTTTGCTAAAAACGTTTGCGTCGCCTAACGCCCAAAAGGGAAGTGTCCGGCTGGGGTGAGATTGCGGTGAGCGTCGACGGCGTGAGCGGACGGCGGCTGGAACCCGCTCGATCTGCGGGAATGCGGAGACTGGAGCGGGCCCTCGCCCAAATGTCTCTTCTCCTCCCACCCACCCCTCCATCCGCCTTGCATCCGCGAGGCGCCGACCCGTGCTCTAATAAAGCGGCTCAAGCGCCGTGGAAACCACGGCCTCGGCTGGGAGGCTTTCCCCGCGATGGCTCACCCCGTCTCGGCCCACGAATTATGAAAATCCCCATTTTCCAGCGGAGGAAAATAAATTTACGGATTCAAGAAAACGCTCAAATTAGGTCGGGATCATCAAGTCTTCTCCCACCCCTAATTTTTATTTTCCCTGCCTCGGATATCCTGAGGAACACGGGTGAGGCTTTTGGTGTCTTAAGAGTGTTCGGCTTACCACCCAAAGAGCCGGGGTTCGGAGTTTTTTCAGTGGAATTACGGTGGTAATGGGGACAAGTTATGTGCCCAATTAAGACGTTTATTCTGGTTGCAGAGAAAGTATTGTCATAATTGGCTAATTCATTATTCAGTTATTAACAAAGTCATTATAAAAATGAAAAAATTAAGACTAGTTTGAAAGCAATAAAAATAATTTTAATTTATATTCATTGCTTTAATGTAATTAATGTTCCTAACTTACATTTGGTTTGTTTATTTCCGCTCTGTAACAATAATGGTTATGTCGTATATGCTGTATATATTTAGTATATTACTGAGAACTGGATTAATTCTGGTGACAAATACTTGGATACTAATCGTGTAGAGCGATAAATTTCAGATAGTGATTTTAATTAATTTTACTTACTCTTTCTTGGTTCTTTGCCATTCAAATTTTTTGTTACCCATTTACCATTCATTCTACGCTTTATTTCTCCATCATAATTTGGCCAATTTTTCAAGTATTTTAATGGCGCAAGTCGAATCCATTTTCCGGGGTTTCCACCGCGTTGATTCATGAAACGCGATGGAGACCCCGGAAAACGGATTCGAATTACATCCAAGCCCCTAGGAAGCCTTCATCAGAATTTTAATAGCGTGTTAGAATAATTTATTTGCAAGCTAGATAATCTCAAGGAAACACAATGACTATGTTAATTTCAACTTTTTCGCTTATTGTTCATGGGAGCTATGTGGAGGTTCATGCAACCGATTGATTCGTGGCTCCTTTTGTCTTTCAGGTCTCCTGAACCTCGCGAATATTCTTTTTTAAATTGTTTGTATATTTTTAGAGCCGTACATGCCCTTGATTTTTGGTCGCCTCTGAATTAAACCAACCAAATCACCATATGCATGAAATCAAATTCGTATTAGTGTATCAGGAAGAGATTTTTCGCATCCAAATTATTGAATTCCCTTTCATTCTGCGGTTACCTTTGGAGATCTTAAAATATTAATAGGGTATTGCTCCTTGTCATACGAAGGATTTGGTAGTCAAATTTTGTTGAAACAAGTCCCTTTTAAGGTAGTTTGAGCCAAATATCATTTTACTTAGAAATCGCTAAATGTGGTCTCACTTTAAAGAAAAATATCTCACCCTTTTAATGATTTCAAATATTTAGCCCTCACCACATTACTTTTGTAGATATTTTCTAAAAAAAACCAGCTCTCTCACATGGGAAATGGTACGTGTATGCACTCCAGAGAGACATTATTTCCAAATTGAGGTATTTGTGACATTTAGATGCCATAAAAAACTAAAACGTGTAGGTTGTATGTTTTCTCAATGTTTTTTGAAAATTAATCATATTATCACCGCAGTAGGTTCTTGGGTATCACAAAAAACCTTCCGTTTTGAAGGAGATTCAATTGCACCGCGTGAAAAAAATGATTCAAGTTAATAACTTATTTAGATATTTTAATTTAATTACTTACCATTTCTGTGACATTGAACTATATTAATGCGCCATTTATAATGCAATATTTAATTCATGTGTCCAACATCTGGTGAAATTAAATCGTATAATTCGAATATGGTCTCTATTATGACTAGGGAACTATCTCGCTTGGACTATTTTAATAGGCATTTCATTGTGAAGTAATATCTGACGTTAGTGCCCCGTTTAGTGAACCCAAGCCAAACTCATGCTCTTGGGTCGAGAATTATGCATTACTTCTCGCTGAGCGAAGCAGCAACTAGCATTTTTGTCTAATAATGTTTGCGGCCCTTTCTTAAGGACAACGTGTAATCGTGAGGAACTTGAAATCATTCGGGATCCATACAGGTAATGACTGCGGCAGGTAACACATACGTGCTACTCTTATTGTATATGCTTCAGGATACATTGACATAAAGTTAGATCATTCTTAAAGATGAAATAATGATGTTGTGTTTCACGTTAGCACACTTTAGAAATAGGAGTATCCCACGTATGTGTTTTTTTACTTTATTACTTCTATTTCTTTCGTTGAACTAGGCTCGAACTAACGGCACTGATTGCGAAACAACTGGTCGTATTTTTCCAAGAGTACAAATCACAGCGTGGATGAGGCAACAGAGTCGAAATTCGAATCGTGTAATAATGGTGTAATTCAGCAGGGTAGTGTGTTGTGCTTTCTGATGCTATATAGATTTACTTGCTGGACAACGGATGTAATCGGAATTTTCTGCCGATATTTAATATACCTAAAAATATCCGCCCAAAAATTCTGAATGTCGTGAAAGATAGGCAGAATGTGAATAAAATGTAATTCGAAAGCAAAATATCGGTTGATTGATTCATCACTTAGTTCAAAGTCACATTCCTTCGAATTATACCAGTCGCACGATATTTGAATCAGATTCATCAAAATTTTAGTCCTACATTCTGACTATAGACCATGGGATACGCATGTTTTTATTATTATATTTAACAACCTAGAGTGTCACTAAGTGGCCAGTGGCAGGAACTTACAACACAAAAAGCATGGCAGGCGTGAAATGATTAATTCCAACAATTTTTCGTAAAAGTGGTGACAAGTTTAGTTCAAACATCTTGTTAATATAATGTAAGTGATTTCAGCTAAAGAGGTTTCTTTTTATTTTACGAGCACCAGTTCGCATTTGGGTCATTACATGTCAAGTGGTGTTCGGCTCCCCGCTCGACTAACTTAAATTATGATAAAATTTGGCTAAATTTTTCTATGCTGCCATTTCAAATAAAATTTCCTAATGATATTTTTTCACAAACCTGGTTGAAAACACCGCACTTTTGACTTTCTATTCAAAGTCGCCAATTTCAGATGTGAATTGCCAACTTTCAGACCAGGTTAAGGCCTTGAAATTAAGGTGACAATTAAGATCTGTTAGATCCACAATTTATAATATTGCGTGGTGATATGGAACCCATATACTAAAAAGTACAGTGGAACAATGGCGAGGGTCAAGAATAGGTTTTTGAGGTTTCTTTATTACGTTCAATACCATGTTTACCCCACTTTCGAAAATCATGTGACGTATGAAGAGTTATTGTCTATGTTTAACTTTTATTAGGAAGTAATAGAGGAATATTAAATAATTTATTGTTCCTACTTGATGTAATCATTAAATAAAAGAGCTCTAACTTGTTATGCAAACTAAATATGTTTATTCCAAATGACTAAGGTTGACACAAGAGGGCATTTTACATGATGAATGTACATAGTAACTATTGTAAAAATGCTTCCATGAATAGAATGTCTGCCATATTTAATATTGTGTAATGACTTGAATTTATTTGAGGACGGTAAAACGTTTTACAGAAAAGCTTGTAATAAATTTTCAGCTCTCAAATTGTAAAATTGTATACCATGATGATACATATGTATAATTTATTTTTTGGGCCAGCTAGACTTCTTCTTGTATTTATAGCAATGGCAAATATTTTTATTTGTTACTGTTCACCAGATAATTATATTTATATTCTGGGTAAAATTTACTATCAATAAATTCAAATTCAAGAACTAATTTCGTCCGCCGAATTTGTTGCAACGTATCCACTCTGTTATCAACATGTGAATCTCTACATAAATATTTTGAAAGAAATAAGAATATTCGAGTGGTGTATCTGTCAAAAATTATACCACATGTCAAGGAATGACTCGTGTGAAATATTTATATGTTTTTCCACTTCTTATGCAGGTCCGTGTCCGGCAATCGCCTCTCTTTCCTGGAGGCGGGTCTTCTACAGCGCGCCACTTCGCTCACCATCCTCGAGATCCGGGGCAATCCTCTGCTGCGGATACACCCGGATGCCTTCGCCTTCCTGCCCAAGCTTCGGAAACTGTGAGTATTAGATGAATTAAATACTGGGAAGGGCGAAAGGGAATAAACGAGCACGGCTTAGTATTCTCCTCTTAGAAAAGGAAGCATAAATGCTTGAAAAAATGTAATGTTGAACACAAGAGGTTTTCGTTTTACTTCATATTCTTTTCTTTTTTATGAAAAATTGTAATACGTTGATTATTTTAAAACATGATATGTACGGAGTGTTCTCCTTAAGATTGAATTTATTGATTTTGAAGTTTGCCTGATGTTTATCTTTTTCCATCTATCTCAATATAACATGCTATTGTTCATAAGGTTTACTAAATTCATGTGATTTACTATTAACATTTATTGTTTTAAGGTCGTTATGGTGTAATTATTGTATTGGTAAATTACTGAATTAATTTAATAAATTGACTCTGTCGGAATGAGAGTGTGACGTGATACATTATGGAATTATGAGATATATAAATTAAAGACACTAATTTAACTAATTAAAGACACCTTAGTTTGTTAAATCAACTCATTTTACTGATAAAAATGTTAAAGTAATATTTACTGTCTGTTTTATTCACTCACGACCAATGTTTTAGGAAATCTTTGTCATTTTCAAGGTCAAAGGTAATGGTGACCGCGAAAACAGAAATGGTTCTCTGAAACCTAAATTAGTGTTAAGTTATGGTGCGGATGGATACTAACCAATTAATGGCCGGTTGCAAAAACATTTAGTCATGGAATCAATAGTTAGATCTTTAAAGTTATAGTGCTCATAAAATTATTCTGTTTGCAGGAACACATTTGCTAGTTACAAAATTATTTACTAATAGTCAATAGTTTCGAATATTGGATCTAATCTCCTACCACCGGATAAAATTTATAAAAGTATAGCCTATGAATAATTGCTAATGCGCATAAAAATAAGTCATTAAGAGTAAATTAACTGTTCAGTTGTCTCAACATCGTTCTATTATCTCGTAATGAAGTCTCCAATCATTATGGAAATCATAACTCCATGCCGTAACTTATGAAACAAATAAATGTATCGTACGTTTCTGCAATTTAATGGCTTTCATGGCTTATGGTTCCCAAACCTTTGAGAATACATATGTATCGTCCCTGCAACTGACCTTAAGTTAGATAAATTCTAAGGTTTCATTCAAAATAAAGAATTAAAAACCTAACGCTGTCAAATAATATCTTATTCTTGTTGAAACTACACGATGCTGAAACAAATTCAAGTTACCAGGGGCAATGTTAATTGATTTATTTTGTCTCCGTAGTTTTACATGTTAAATTACCTAAATGATGTGCTGAGATGACGCCATTTGCATACCTGTCCAATAAAAATTAAAATGTCTATTGCTTGGTAAACTTATAAATGTTGTTAATAAGCTAAGAAAGGCTATCCCAGGGGAAACGAGGTGGAATCATATGCCATAATCTAATCATTCTCTTCAACAGAATATTATATTTATATTAGTAACTCTTCTTTGAACAAACAAAAGAATTTAGATGGCAGTGCCAAATATTTGTGAGATAAATTGTAAAATTTGAATTATTAGCATAAAAATTACATTTTAATGATCGTGTCAAAAAAAATAATTTTTAAAAAACAAGTTCTAAGTTCTTCTAGAAGCTGGACTAATTTTTTTTAAATCTCATATAAATTAATAACCATGAGCCACGATTTCAAGTTTACTCCACGCCAAATATAGGCGATCGATCAAAGGAGCACCCAAGTGCAGTAATTTTAAACTGAGATGCGTCTGCACACCGTTGGATCTCACTTGGCTATCCCGCAATCAAGAGCCATAAGCCACAGGTGTCAGGCCGTAAATGCATGTTCTCAAGTTAATCACTGGTATTCGATGGAGCAGCCTACCTTCCCACTCCTCCGTCTTCAACCGACGGTATTTTTTGCCCCAGGCTGGCTCCGTGAAGGGGCGCCGAGCATAATTGCATGTTTTAGGGAGTTTGAGCGAGATTAATCCATAGTCACGACAGGAACAAGATTCTAATTCTATTTTCACTGTTTAAGAGCTGTAATAACTTTGTAGTGACTATTGTAATATTAATGACGCAGAAACTTCCTTCTTCTTGTTGACTCCTTCATTCCTTGGTAACTAACTAAAAAGACTCGGAATCAGTATTTAACTGAACATATTTGTTTCTCGTAGTACACAACGGTGTCTGCATAATCAAACGCGAATTTGATATATGTGCTACGTTGAGTTACCGATTTTTTAAAAATAGTTGTAAAAGCGTATAAACTTCTCGCGGTTAAATTTTTACATTATCTCTGCAATAAAATGCCTTCAAATTTTTTAAAAATAAACCCCAATTTGAGCGCATGGAAAATGGGTTTTATTTGTTTGGAATTATCTCGAAAAGCACTACAGTAGGTGGCTAATATCTTATTTTCATTGGAAATATGAGATATTATTCATTGTAATTAGGCAAAATATATTGAACTTTATGTGAAATGATATCTGGCTCAAACTTCTATTAACCCATAACAGATTAATCTCATATTTTGCCTTAGAAAATGTTACCGAGCCTAGAACTTAATAGTTTTTAGCTATTGATAATTAAGCTAATCGTTGATAATTTCATTTGCAGCGGCACTTTTGGTACCACCTTGATACCTACCCATAGATACCTACCTACTTTTGAGAGTACTTAGAAGTGCTTTGAACTTATTTGTGAAAGCAATAACGTAAAACGAACATCAGCTGTTTCTAAATCCTACTACAAGCACATGATTGATTTGCGCGGAACTTCACTAGTTGATTATAATGTACGCTAATATTTTAATCAGCTTTTATGAATAATTTGCTTCTTCACATGAGAACCAATGGGAGCGCCTACGTGGTGTCTGATTTTAATGATTCGAACAATTACGACATAAACCAAATTGTGCTCAAAAGTGTGCATTGTCTTTTATCATGTCGGATTTGGACTAAATTATCAGCATGTGTTGACATTTATGTTCTAATACATTATATTTTTTATACCTGCCCTTATTGAGAAAAGTACCTTAGTTTTGGCCGCTGTTGCCTTTGAGATTTTGTGAAAATGCAATTTTTTATTAATAAAAAAAGACAAAACAATGGCCGTTGCTGGAAAAGAGAGCAACTATTGGATTTGGTTCATAGCACACATAGCTCACATTTTTTCATATCACGCATGATTTCTTCATAAATTCATCTGGAGAAGAATCGTAACCCAACTGAGGATTGGCCTCCAGATATTAAGATTAAAAATGAGCTTTGATTTTATTCACGTGCCAAATGAATCTGCACATTTGATATTTTTCAACTTTTGAAGTTTCATGCACTTTTTCGCACTTCCATGCACTCTTTTGAAGTTTCATACACTCTCATTTCCAAATAGGATTCTTTCTGAGGCGCGAGAAATGCGGGAGTTTCCCAACCTCAACGGGACGTCGTCGCTTGAGATACTCCGCCTTGATCGAGCGAATATTGTTGACACGCCTGACAACCTGTGCAATACCTGCCCCAAGCTGAAGAGTCTGTAAGTACTGAAACAACTTTTATATCCTAATTTATGGTAATTATTTATTTGCATTTTGCTAAATTAAAAAGACATGAGATAAAGATGATTTGTCAACATATAAACTTTAATGAAATCGACCAAATATATTTATCAAATAAATATTACTAAAAAAAATTTCTAATTCGTTAATCTTAAAAAAATTCATCATCTTTCAACGCTCATGTCTATATTTTTAATGCAGAACTTAGCATTTATATGTGAATTTAATTATGTAGCTAGGATTAAAACTCATGCATACACTTAAATCAAGAAACTACATCTCTGCTGATTCCGTTTTTCGTACATTTAATGAAATGCCACAATTTACTGATATAATTCCTGGTTGCACCACTGCCGCAAATTATTCCTGCACTCATGCGCAAAATAGTTTGCAAAGACACACTTGGGCATCCCAATAACTCATCTCGATCTATACCCTAATGCAATAAGGGCGTTGAAATTGAGGATTTCCTGAGAATTCAATACCTCTCATGTGTAGCGTAGAATGTTAGCTACGAATCAAGTGATTTTTATTGAAAAAACAATGTTTATCTCGTAAATACGAAGTGTAGGAAGAAAATATTTATTCACTTTTAACATAAAATAGCCCTAGCGCTTTATGAATGTATAATTGTATTTAATGGTAACAAAATCAATTGTTACAAATAATGGAAAAGAGCAACAGTGATGCAACAAATGCGCAGAAACTCATAGAATTATATTTTGCTTAACTAAAACTAAAAATAGTTGTTATAGGGCTAAAGAAGTTGGTATAAAAACGTATTTCCTAAGGTTATATCCATACGAAATGTTAATTACAAAGCATTCAGTTGAACGAAATAAATAAAATTATTTTAAATTAGAGAGAAGCGTTAGGGAATTGATTATAAGTGTTGATACGATGATAAAACGCCATTTGCGGCCAGTCTGTACTGGTTTTTGCGGAGTGAAGAAGTGGGACGCAAATTTGCGAAACATCAACGTCCTTTTTCCTCATATCATCGTACGGCATTGTTGCGTCCTCGCATGAAAAAAACAAACGAGCGCACACGCCGCGCTCCTTCTCCAACACGCCCCTTGGCGGCGCCTCCGAGAGAGTGATGGGAAATAATTGCTCGATTCATTCATTCATCTCTTCCTTTCTCGGTACGCGACGCTCTTGCGTGCCGAGGAGAGCAAGGAGAGGCAAATTGCCAGCAAGCAGCCTATCCTCCCCCATCACACTCCGCATCCTCCTCACTTACTCGCGAGATGGAGAGCAAGCGCCTTTTAATTAAACGCGGGGGGGGGGGACGAAAATGGGGAGATGTTATGGCCTGGTGGATGGGGTGCGTGTGCGTGGAAAGAGTGTTTGTTCAAAGGATGCGGCGTGGTGCGGCGAGGCGGGTGGATGAGGATATTGTCTGCGATGGCGGCCATAATGAACGGTCATGGCGTTTGACGTCACGACGGGAAACAGTCGGACGGCGAGGGAGGAGACGAGAAACGATTTGCGAACAGAAAAACGAGCACTTATTCCTCCACATTTCCAGTCGCAAAAAAATTTCTTAAATTAACTTCAAATGCATAAGTTTTAACTGATAAGTTCCGACTTATTGGTCTTAAAAGTCAGATTATAAGGATAAGTCCCCATCAACACTTAACTATTTTTCTTGTTGTCACGGAATCACCAAAGAGAATAAATTTTAGCATATCTGATGATACCTGGTGAAAATTAAGTATTGACAAAATTATCACAAAATGAATGTTACTTTTAAAATTTCTGTGCAGTTTTAATTAACCAACCTAGGTTTTGACAAATTTGTGTCATTATAAATGCACTCAGGTGCTTTTTTACGAGCTAATATATGTTATAATATGGACATCTTGCTGAATAGATCTAAGCAGATGTAATCTCGGAAAAAATTAAGTTTGTCCCTTGATAATGACATAATTTTGTTCGAACATATGTTGGTGTAAAAGTAATGGGAAAGTTTACGAATCATCCTTCATTTTGTGATGATGTTACTACTGAAGAAATTCTGAAAATAGAAATCCTTAAGGAGCCGACTAGGGAGATTGCCACCAAAAGATGCGGTGAATATCTCAATGGTTGTGAAGAGTGGTTTACACTTTGCAATGGAAATTTCATAAGCGCAGAGGTTAAAAAGTCAAGTGCATATAGTTCATGAAAGGAATTCAAGCATGAAACATAAGGAGTGAATTAAAATTAAGGCTGATTTCTATGAGTTTTCAAAGAAAAAATTTGGTAGTCCTTGTATACACCACGTCGCAGGGTGGAGGTAGTACAAACGCTAACGCAAACTCTTTTTTTCTTAGCAAATTATGATTGGACTTCTAAATTGTGAGCGTGAAAAAATTAGCTGATAGATGAAGTTACCTCAGTAAAAATATAATGGAACCAAAAATAATGACGAGTGCAGCAGACCTTAAAATAGGTTTACGAGAGCTACCCTTATGGCCTTCCTCGTCGTTGCAGTTGCATGAATTTAGGTCGTAAACGCTTAGATAGCAAACGCAGTAGGCTCGTAATACCCGGTCTGTAGAGCCCTCTAGAATTAACAACTTCGTGGCTGTTGGGCGATAAGATTCACCGCAATTTACCCCTTCGGTATGCACACACGCCACAAAGTCATGCTGTAACGATAAATGGTGTTTGCCTTCAATTTTATGGGACCACAGATTCAGTATTTTCAGCATTCTATTATTTATTACCTGCTAAAAACACGCGATAATTGAATATCTACCTTCAAATCACTGATTCGCAAACTTCAGTAAAAGGCTCCCCAGTAAACCCTAGAGCATATTCCTATGATTGACATCAACCAGTCGTTTTAAACAAGGGGCCCAGTATATTAGAAAGATGTCTTACTCCATCTTGTAATCACTTAGAAGCCTATGTAGAAATGTAAGTTTTATTTATTTGTAGAAAATTTCAAATATTCATTCAATCAATATACACCTTCTTAGACAAATTTGCGTATTTTATACCTTACTATTATTTCCTTAAATTTAACCCTTAACTGGTCGCACCCAAAAACTTACACAAATGGTCGCGTCGGGTCATTAAGACCCAAAATGCAATTAACTAAATGTTTTCACGATAAATTTATTTTTATTTTACTTATTTTCATTAATAAACTTACTTTTATTAGATCATTACATTTTTATTTAAAAATAGCCGCCGTTTTATACACAAAAACATCATACACATACGACTGCATAACAGCAACTTTGTATTAAAACTTTTGTTACGCTGGAAACAATCTAACACCACCATGAATTTATTTTATAAATTTTACATGACATTACTGAGCTTTACACCATTTTTCATGAAAAAATCAACCAGCTTAGGCCAAATTATCTAGCATGACCGTTACAGACTCGTATTAAAATATGAAAACTGGTATCTGACTCAAAAGAAAATGTCATCCTTGAACACATTGATACAAAATAAAAAGTAGTCCTACGATAAACAGTAGATTGATGGACAACAGAGAGATTATATTTACATAGTACATGGTCTTAAATCGCCTCTTTGTCTTGGCAAATTTTACACAACAGTACTGAATGGTTTTTACAAATGCTGTTATTACAAGATACACAAACTTGGCTGTATTTATTGTTTTTGGTACTGGGGCAAAGGGAGTATCTCCTCCTCTTACATGCCTCTTCATGCAAAGGTATTTGCTCTTCTTTGCTTAACTGTGACAAGTTTGTTCCATCTTCTTACAAAAATATTTTTATTTTTAGTCTCAAATTTCTGTTGGTATTCTTATTTTCGCAACGTTTTAGCAACACATTTTTAGTAAGTTGATTGCCTAAATTTTTCAGGAACTGTCGGCGTTGATAAGTTGCGTTAGTGTCATTTGTTCTGGTGTGTTTGAACAATATGTATGAATTTATTCCCGTTACATTTATGATGTGATAAAAAATTGCAAGTGGCCACCTCATCGTTCTTCGGCCGACACTGTAATTAGAACAAAGCTGATAATTTGAGTCCACTCCACCTTTGGTTGAGTTATAAAAAGTTATTATTTCAGGTAGTTTTTTGTCACCGCTTGGGGCATCAATGTTTGAGTCATGGTGAAAAGTTGAAATAAGTACCACAGCCCTTGATTTTGCAGGAACGTAAGACACCATGGAAACTTCGGGAGCAAACCCAAAAACGGAAGTGTATACGGGTCTGTTTTCTGGATGGCAGTAAATCGAGAGGAATATCCGCTTTGTTTTTACGCAACGTCCCCACAAGCGTCAATTTTTTTTTGCAAAAGGTCTTTTGCTAGAGGTATACTGGTATACCAGTTGTCGGTGGTGATATTTCTTCCACTACCTGCAATTGGATGAACCAAACGGTTGACTATATTATGAGGAGAATTGGATAATTTGAAGAGCCCATCCGGCTGCTTACCAGCATGAAGTTCAAATCGCTGCAGATAAAAAGTCCTAGAATCCACCATAGCAAAGACTTTGATCCCATATTTTTTTGGTTTATTTGGCAAGTACTGTCTAAAGGGACATCGACCACGAAATGGTATCAGTTTCTCATCAATAGAGACGTATTCCGAGGGAGTATAGGCCTGCTCAAATCTGTTGCCAATTACTGTGATGAGCTCTCTCATGGCGGCTAACTTGTCGCTTTTCTTCCTTTCCATTCGAGTGCTGAGGTCATCAAATCGAAGGAACCGTAGCAAAAATAAAAACCTCCGGTGACTCATAGTAAGGGAAAAAATTTGAGGAACATCTTTGCTCCATAGTTCTCTATAGTTGACATGAGATGCTTTATATATGCCCGAAAGAAAAAGAAGATTTTGTAGAGAGTACGATATCATTTGAGCTTCATTACTCAATGACTGAAGTTGCTCTGGTTATGTTGCACTGGTGTTTTCGCAGAGTCAGAAGCGAAAAATATTACTAACACTCTTGATTCGCTCAGGGCAGAAGCGAGAATGAGCAGACTTCACTCGTGGTCGCACCGTATCGGAAGCCCGAATTAATTGTAAAACTGGTGGTCGCGTCGGGTCAAAATATCTGTTTCAGAGAAACGAAGTATCTTTTTGCAAATCAAACGTTACTTAGTGATAAAAGGACAAGAAATAAGAGACTAGAGAGAAGTACGACTGAAAACGACATCATTCTATTACAAAAATTATCGAAGCAAAACCGGTCGGGTCACTATGACCCGAAGCGACCAATTAAGGGTTAAGGCTTCCCATAAGTGAAAGTTGTAATTAATATAGATCAAGAACACTGAAATAATTTCTGTTTTAAAAATGTAGACTACCAAACTTCTTCACGAAGTCAGATAAAATTAAGCTCACACGTTCCTATCCACCCAGATAACTTATGCCCATATTTATAGTCGTATCCCTGGCGGTTACCTGCGTATCCTCTAGCCAGGTAACACCTAGGGGTCCCCTACGCTGAGCGATTCATAAACCTTAACTGGGTAACACCCCGCCAGGGGACGTCTGGGTAAGAGATTTGGCAACAATCCCACGGAAAAATACATATGAACGGTTTCGCTGAATGGTTCTCGGTGATTTCGATGCTCATTTCTCACCGTCACCAAGCACGTTATAAACAATAATACAGTATACTGTTGCAAAATGTTGGTGAAAAATGATTCAAGGAATATGAGAGAATGATTTCAATATTACTTAAATATGTATGTAATTTGAATGATGAGGAATACGAGGGTGATTTTATAAGTACTCGTGTTTGTAAACAGAAGACGTTACTATGAAAAGATGTTGATATTATCGTCTACTGCCATTAGCACAGTAGTATCCATTCGTCTTACGCGTGGGCAGCAGTACTGCGTTAGGGGAGCTTTGGGTAAGCTTCATGCCTTACCCAGGAAATCGACGGCCTGGGGGAGGGTTAGGGGACCACAGTCCCCTGGGTAACGACTATGAATACCATTTCTGAGCCAAGGGGCTCCCCTAAACCTGGGAGACACCCAGGTAACAACTATGAATACAGCCCTTAAAATGCTACACAAGAAGAGCCTCAGGGCTTCGATAAATAAGGCTTCGAGAAGAGAATTTGGTAGGAAAAGAAGTACCCCAATTGTATTGAATTCAGATGAGTCGAAGAATTAAGTTCATTTAAAGAATGTTCGAAAAAATGTCCAAATGCTCCAAATTAGAAAGCAGTAAGATTTATGGCATTAAATGTTCGCATCCGTTTTTTGTAATAATCTTCGTTTTCGTTTGAAATTACGCTTTCAGTGACAACGTTAGTAATTTTTCCCGTATTTGAAAAATAGCATGTTCCTGAGCACCAGCATGACAATGTTCAAATCTAAGGTGATGTAATTTTCTCTCAAACTATTTTAAATTTTTTTGTTCATTTTCCCCAAAAATACAAGTTTTAAAATAATCCTTACGTATAGTCACCCAAAAAACATACCGAACATTCTGTTATAATTAACGAGAAAAAAATCAATATTTCCTCTGGAAAAATAAAAATTATGTCTGGAAAATCTGGAAGTCTCAGGGAATTTTCAAATGCCCAGCTGCTGGGCACCCTGATGAACAATGTCACAGTCGTGACCCGCACAAATATTGTTGGACGAAAAAAAGAGATAAACTTACCGTATTTAATGTTTTGGTGGCCGGGAAACCGCTTGTTTCAGAGTAATAGATGGTAAGCATTACCATATATCACTCGATTATCGTATACTACTCTGAAGAAGGCGGTTGTGTGCCGTCGAAACTTAATTATAATTTGAATGACCCTGGTTGAATAAATTCAACGAGCTCCGCTTTTAAATAAATTTTACGAATTTATGAAACTCCGTAGTTGCTTTGACTCATGCGGTCACGTTTTAAAACCTCCGAAAGATTTTTTGAATAAATAAAGTGAAGATGGGGAATGCATTTTTTTTTTAGAGTTGAGCGACTTCCGCGGGAGCAGCATGAGTTGGTTGGCAAGGCATGACCAATTTTCTTGAGAGCGTGGTGCGGAGACTTCTCGCGGAGCGGAGTAGTAATGAGCGACGACCGAGGATGGCGCGACATTCGCGCACGAAATCCACGGACGGCGTGAATCATTTTTCAAAATTATTTTTTTTTGTTCCACGTCCAGGATTTTTGTCAGGCTTCCAAGTATGCCATTTTTTTATCCCTCCCCCTTCCCCATCTATCCATTCATTGCACAGGAAGTTTAAAGGACGTCGAAAACGCTGCCAGAAGTCGCTCAAGAATGACTGCAAAACCTCCTCTCTTTAGTGGAGCGCGGCAATTTAACTCCCTCGACCATTCGCGCTCTAAAATTCCTACGAAATTCCATCTTCCTCTCATACATACATTGAAAGTTCAACAGTCAAAGGATGCGAATAATTAGTAAGGAAATTCGTCCGGAAAGGAACATTATGCGTTGATGCGGTGAGGAAGGAAATGTCTTCTGATCAACATTCAGAGTGGATTGTGAGAGCAATGGTTCCTTAGGAATAGTTTACAAACCCAGCCAATTAGAGCTTTCTATTCAAACAGTTGAAGCCATCGTATATTGGAATACAGTATCCCTCTTTAGTGTGTTCTAGCGACGGAAAATGGAACCATATGCGCTACTGAAACGTTTGCTAGCCCGTTGATACGTAACATAGGTATCTGTGCGTAGCTATCAAATCCAAATTGTAAAATAAAAAATACAGGTTGAAATCCTTCATCTTTTTACCAGGGAGCTAAGGAAAACTTAAAATAATCCACGTTGACCGCCACGCCGGCCATAGTGACCGGAATTGAGTGGTTCCCGCCACGCCACGCCGGTCATAGTGACCAGTCACCGAGCGATTGTTACCGTGACCGGTTCGGCGTCACGGTCATCGTGACCGTAGCACATGCCAACAATGGAAAATTTATTTTAGACTCATGTGCAATGATACTTCGAAGTATCATGATCCAGTGGTTAACAACGGAAAAAAAACACCGATGGCGTCCCTGGAACTATGTACTAAAAACACTGTGGCGGTCAACGTGTTAATACCATCGCTGAAAATAATCTATCAGGGATGAAATTATTGCAGTTCTTTCATTGTAAAGTACATTTAAGTAATTGGATATGGTATTACGTCATCAAACTATAGCCAGACAGCCGACATAATTTTAATTGAATGATCCTCCTCTTAGCTTACTTTCCTTTGTATAGCACGACGGTTGGACGCAAAACGATTTTTTTTAGACTGGAATTATGTGCGGAAATGTTGAAATGTAGTTGTTGTGATAGAGTTTGGTTTAAATGTAAGGCCGTTAAGGTAAACTGAGATTCATTTTTGTCTTAGCAATGGAATGCCTTTTACACCCTTATTCTTTGGCGAAGGCTCACTCAGACGATTTTAACCTTCTCATTTTTCACGATTCAAACCTTGGATGAGTTTTCCCAGTTAAATATTTGAATAAGACTCCGGCACGTGCATGATTAAATACTTGTGACAGTCAACCTAATAGGGTAATATGTTCGGTGTGAGTATTTGCATATTTCTCATCAGAAAAAGCGAGCGAGCGGCAACTTTCGGGACTTAAACAACTAAGGCTACCATGGGTCTCATGCAATTATCCCTTTACGTGACATTTTCTAGCCTGAAAATAAATTACTGTCCCCAAAATGCTTCGGCGTTTCTAATCTAAACGTAATCTTTGATCATACAGCGGTAAATTCCTCCGGTAAAACTCATCATGGAAATTCCTGGCGCTGATTGAGTCGTGTGTCATGAGTGCATGGAACGAGAGTAGACAGGTAGGCCTCATTGGCGATTGCGGCGAACCGAGAGACATGTTTTTCAAAATGTTTCTGCGATTAAGAGGAGGAATCAAGAAGACTTCACGCGGTCTTCTTAATCAAGGCTGTCTTATCCACCATCTTTCTCTTGGTATGAGCTCCTTTGCCTGGATTCCAATTTGTAATTACAGTAATGAATTTCTTTCGGAAAGACACCGTAAATATATCAAATACGTTTGAAGCAATTATATAGAGCCTCAAGTTGTTGGAGTTACTTCACGGCGCGGGACTGCAAGCTACTCTATAATGTAGGCAGTTCTCAAACCGTTGCGACGGTTTATGATTCAAGTCATGGTACGTGTATGCACTCCAGAGAAACATTATTTCCAAATTGCGGTATTTGTGACGCGTAGAATTGAATTATTTGTTGCTTACGCTTTGTCCATTTTTGTCGTTTTTTTATTGGGCAGGAACGACTAATAATGTATTTCTCTCAAAACTATACTTTATAATTTAACATTATTTCATACAAAAGCTGTAATCCGAGCACCAAGCAAAGGCACAAGAAAACTCAATCGAAAAATCACTTAAGATTAGTTTGAGCGAAATATCATTTTACTTAGAAATCAATGAATAAGGTCTCACTTTAAATAAAAATATCTCACCTATCCCATGATACCAAACATTCTACATCTTACCATAATGCTTTTGGAGATATTTTCCCAAAAATACCAGCCCTTTTACTTGGGAAATGGTACGTGTATGCACTCCAGAGAAACATTATTTCCAAATTGCGGTATTTGTGACACTTAGGTGTCATAAAAAACTAACAGCGTGTATTTTGTATGTTTTCTCAACGTTTTTTGAAAATTAATCATGTTATCACCGCAGTAGGTTCTTGGGTATCACAAAAAACCTTCCGATTTGAAGAAGTTTCAAACGCATCGCGCGAAAAAAATGAGTCAAGTAAAAAACTTTTTTAGATATTTTCATTTAATTACTTACCATTTCTGTGACATAAAACTATATTAATGCGCCATTTATAATGCAATATTTAATTCATGTGTCCAAAATCTGGTGAAATTAAAACGTATAATTCGAATATGGTCTCTATTATGATTAGGGAACTATCTCGCTCGGACTACCTTAAGCTTTGTCCATTTTTTTTCAGTTTTTATTGGGCAGGAATTACTAAAAATGTATTTCTCTCTTAACTATATCTTCTAGTTTTACATTATTTTCTTTTGCCACTGCTTGGTGCTCGGATTACAGATTTTTTTATGAAATAGCACCAAGCAGTGGCACAAGAAAACTCAATCGAAAAATCACTTCAAAATGCAGCCTCTTTGGGACCACCTCAGATAGTACGCTTGCATTTAACTTTTTCGCGCTGCTATTTGAAAAAAATCACTTTGCAATTAAAATGTTCCATCGGCTATCGGGATCGATCAGAAATATATTTTATTCCAGTAGCTCACTAAGTCCTTGCAGAGTTACCCAATGCATTTAAAATTGTCATTAAAAATGGATAGATAAAAAGTTCTTATTGGCAAACAAGATGGAATGAATATGTGAGTAATCTGACGATTACCATACGGTAAAAATACAGCTACTGTGTTCAAAGAAGATTGGATGAAAAACTTGGAAAAATTATGTTATTATTACATTTGTGCGGAGCGTGGCTTTCTATGGGTCGGAAGCATGGACCATTGGAAAAGCATACCAGAAAGGACTAGAAGTCTTCAAAACGTGGTGCTGAAGGAGGATGCTGAAGATAAAATGTATAGACAAAATAAAAAATGATGAAGTGTACAGAAGATTAAAGAAGGAGAGGACTAATTGGAACACCATAGAAAAAAGAAGAACCAGATGGATAGGACACGCCCTGAGACAAAATGGGTTGGTGAAAAATATAAATGAAGGCAAAATACAGGGAAAAGTCTCCAGAGGAAGACTCAGGAATTAGTTCATGGACATAATAAAGAGGAAAATACATAAGATGAGATACTAGGAGGTTATGGGATTGGCATTAGATGGGGAAGTGTGGAGGGCTGCAGTCAACCAATCTTAGGATTGAACAACCATTGGATAAATAAGTCTCTTCCTCTCGATCGATCATTCCTCTTCCCATTTTACGCGTCTATGTGAGTTCTATTTAATCCTATCTTCTTACCAATCTACCCTCAATAGTTTTCTTTAACGTGAGCGAGCCTATAATTCCTTGCTCTATCCTTTACCACTGTTCTTTTCTGATCTCCTTCAGCCTCCCTTAATCTTTCATTAACTTGATGGAGCATTTGATGAAAAACAATTTCCATTAAAGTTGATTTCAGCGGACCATCAATCAGCTCTATCAAGAAGAACTAATAGCCTTTTGCGACGATCCGTCGTAGCTTTCGACCTCATTTATCTATCTCAGGACCACGGAAGTGAGGAGTTAATTTCAGCAAATCATTGAGACGTTACTCGTGCGTTGAAAGAAAATTCTTTCTGCAAATACGAGGCACTAAGCCAGTTACGACCTGTGTCACGATCCTAATCACCCGGGTTTCCAGTTGCTGCCCTAATAAAGGAGGAGAGCTTTGAAATAAGCCAATGACCTGATCAGGTAAGCTTACCCTAAAAAACACTCAAAAATAATCTGCGACGGGAAAGATCAACCTTTAAACGGCTAACACGAATGCAAAGAGAATATTCTCTTTGACTCTTCACAGGACCTCGTAGAAGATTTTTTCCCCTCAGCAGAGGATTATGAAGTCCAATGTAGACACACAGAGGAAAAGTGAGAAATTGCTAATTTTAGAGGAAGATACAAACTTATTAGACTCATTTTCAACACAACCGCTTGTTGAAAAAATTAATTCCAGGAGAAATGAACGGAACAATTACAGAAAAATATCGAGGGTGAAATACAAAAGGCAAATTATAAGGGACGTTCAAGTTTTTACATGGCAACAATACTATTAACTGATGGGAGAGTGAAGTGGTCATCTGCAAAGGACCAACCTTCTGATTGTTAACTGCTCGTTAGGATTACGACGTAAGCCAAGTCAACTATCGATGCTTGATTTCCGCGACCAGCCTCAGTTTCCCCTTCGACGCAGACTTCTCAATCCCACCTCTATCACCATGCCATTTTTATCCCACCTCATTCTCAGCGAGTCAATTACAAAAAAGTGGTACACGGCAGTAGCAAGGTTTTAATTGGAGTCGATCGACGGCGGTGCATAGAGAGGTGGATAATTACGTTTGCCGCGACGCGATTTAAACCGTTCTCGATAAAATCCTCGTTAAAGAGGCGCTAGCGGGTGGGTTTCAACTTGCAGTGACCAACTCGGAGAGGAAATTACTCGATAAACGTCCGTAGTAAATCACTTCGAGAGTTCAAAAAAATTTTTAAAAACTGGCGATTCACGGCCCACCCTTGGCGCATAGGTTTTCAAACTGCGGTCGGTTTGTGGGTTCAGAAGTTTGAGTTCGTATCCCTCCGCGTCGAAGAACGAAAACTTCATTTGTTTTTTTCCACTAGTCTAATTTTCTCTTTGACGCGTGATCTTTCTACTTTGTCGCCGAAATGGCTTTCTCGACCTTAAAACGCTTCTACAAGTGGAAGCAATCTAATTTCATTTTGAATTTAGATTGCATTCCTTGTGAAATGCGGCCGTAAATTTGCGGACGTTTGTGTTAGGATTAGCACATCGTAAATGCTTTTATCTTTTGAAATGCAGTATGGTTGCATCACAAGACGTTATTTTGCTGTTTAAGTTTGTCCTTATCAACTGCCAACACCCTTGTATTCACCAAATTACAGCTCCAAGCTCTGCGCTTACTTGGCGAACACGCACCTATTTATGCAAGCCTTGTCATTCTTAATTTCTTCATTTTGTCTTCCTTCCTTCATTTAGACTCAATTTAGTTTAAGTTTAATTCTAATAAAACTTAGATATTACTCCCTAATTATGAGACTTGCTGCAATAGGCTTCAGTTTATAGAAGTACTTATTATCATGATTGGAATCAAAAACGCTTTTCTCTGCTCCTTTACAATTTTTTTACAATTCGTAAAGATTCCCGCGGACTTACGGCATTATGAGGTGCAAAAACATTCAGGTTGATAATATTTTGTTTATTTTCTGTCAGTTTTTGTCTCTGTCATGCGAAAAATTATAATATAATAATAATAATAATATAATAATAATAAATTTATTTACAAATAGTTTTACACGCTGTAATTTCCCTTTGAATGGGTTGCAAAAAATTTACAACTAACAAGAAATAGTTTATACTTCTTTTTTTGGCCATTAATCATTCATAAATATAATAATGACAAATGAATTTATATATTCACCTTCAAACAAAAAATTACTTTTTTATATTATAATATAGTAATAAATGAATTCATTTTCAGGAATTACAGAGTGGTATTACGATAGATAACCCCTAAGGAATATCCTGTGTTGGAGCTACTGACTAATAAACCATGCAAAAAGCGATTGCACAAAAACAAAATGGTTTACAATTTTCGATAAAACGTTTACAATACAGTGAAGAAACTAATTCAAAATAGAAAAAAGACTCAGAGATACGCAGAATTAAATAGTGGTTACAAAAAAAGATATAAATACAAGATCGGGTAAACTTACTTTAATAATTATATTACAATATCACTTAATTTATCACATTTTATTCGATAAATATTTCATGGAAATAACGAAACAAAACCTCGATGTTTTTTATAAGTAACAACCAAGTTTTTACTATCTTAAGAAATTTTCCTACATGTTTTTCTTCCTTAATGTGGTTCGAAAGGACGTTAAATATTTTTCGAGATATGTACACAAAGCATCTTTGAAACAAAGTCAAATTAGGCTTGGGCAAAGAAATAATATTTCTTTCTCGTAAGGCCAGGACTTGAGTCCTGGGTAATGGGTATGAATATAAACCCTTGAGTCCTGGGTCTGAATATAAATCTTTAGGAGGGCATGGCTCAGTGCAGCCATTGATAAAGGAATTAGGGGTTGAGGAAGGTTTTTAATTAATATTGTATAAAAGCGGGAATAATTGCTCATTGCACGGGTCTGTGGAATTCCCGATAATCTCAATTTTCTCCAGGGCTTCCAATTTTAATTCCTCTTTGAGGACACGTAAAATTAGAACTGGTGATGCCGTATTGTAGCAAAATGGCTCGTACAAATAAGAAATCTTTAAATAAATAGGATATCTATTCTATTCCAAGTATAGATATTAATCTTACGCCACAAATATGAGGCCAGCTAATTACGATAATCCCTTTTCGATTTAACCAATTTATCGCTTTGACTAAGTCCTCAATCTTCAATTTTTAAAATTTATTCATTCACTCCCGCTCAAGTTTTCATTTCACCCCCCGTCAGGGATTAAATTTCATGATATTGATCGCTCTTCTCTTTCAAAACTCAAGCGCCGAGCAGACTGACCTCTTAATTAGTTGTGCGTGAAAAATTAGCGTCGGTAGACGAAATAATTTACTCGTCATCGCGTCGCGGTGCGGGAGAAGCGAGGTGAAGACGCTTGATGAATTTCAAGCAAAAAGGTCGTTTCTGAATATGCAAATGTGGTCTCTGAGCAGGAATGCGCAGGAGTTAATTACGCAACGAAACCGCTAGGGCGACGTTTAAAGCATCACCAATGCCGCAGTTTCCACGCCCTGACGTCCGAACCAACTTGACCTTTTGCCATAGATAAATACTCTGGGGGATGTCACAGGGCAAGAATCAAATATATTATGCAAAAAGAGGCTTTAAAAATATTTAGAAAACTCGATAAATTATAAAAAATAAAGACATGATGAATAGACGGACTCTCGTCTAAAACGGACCTCAATATGCAACCACCGTTGACCCGTTTCTCGGGAAGGCATCATTCATGCTAGAATTTTCAGCTGAGTACGAAACTCCTCAAAGAGAAAAAAAATCATTAGCCGAGACAGGGACTCGAACCCAGTTCCCTTACTATAGCGACGAATCCTTAGGCATTTTAGCCAACCTAGGAGTCTTCCTCTCATATGAATTTGTTGGAGTCCGGCTCAAGGCTTCCTCATTGGATCGCACTAACGTAACTTTCAGGTGGCTGCGTCGAGATGATACGGCGGCTAGTCCCGTAGAGTTCAAAATTTGTTATTCACAGATAAACCTAGATGCGACTCCTGAAAAATCTCTCTTGGTGAGGTCCCTAGGTCGGAATTTAACTCAGATGTATTACGTCCAATAGCACATTTGTAAAGACACTTCCGATCCAGGTAACACGCAGAACACTTTCTTCAAGTGAATTACAACTGACGAACTTTTCCGCGAATTAGGTATTGGTACTGTTATCGGGTTTCCCTCTGGATTCCTCGACTCTGTGCTGACCTAGCTTTGACAGTCGATTTGGGCATCGTCTTCAGGGAAGTTGTTCGTTGAATGGAAGTAGCGTCATCTTATTTAAAGTTCCCGCCTGGTCAGGTTAGACGTGATTAGATTACGCGGAACAGGGATTGATGGACACCATACGTTAAATTTTTACCTTTGCCAATTTCCGTACATGCAAGCCTTGGTGCGTTTATCGGAATTGATGGAAGAAAATCCTGATTCCTAATTGAGATCCAATACAGTGTTAGATACGGCATGTAAGAAGACAAAACCTTAGACTTAGCTCAATTACCTGACACCATGGGTCTGACAGGTGTTGAAACGATGGTTGTCATGGAGCCTTTCAAACCAGTGGGTAGCCCTAGCACAGTTCGTGAAGGTGATACGGTGCTTTTATAGGGCCTTATGGAAGTTTGAGCGAGATAAAGATCAATTTCTTAATTTATTTGTGGATGTATTTTCCTTTAAGAAGCATAATGTAATTATAACAACATTAACGACGCTAAAACTTTGTTTTAAATTACGGATACTCTCACAATTTACTAAATTGATATACATATACTAAGCTTCACTCCTGTCCTCCACACCTTTAGCTTAAAACTTCTTCAAAACAGAAGGTTCTTTGCAAGTCTATAGACATTTGTGTAATGATTAATTCGTTTATTTTTTTAAAAATGTTGAATACACATAAGAACTACACACTGCCAAATTTCTAATGCGATCTATGCGTAAGGAAACCTAGACACTATAAAGTGCTTACAAATTATATTTTCTATGGGAAACAGGCCTGTGCTTTTGGAAAATGTCTCAAAAGTAGTTAAATAAGTGAGTGATATATTTTGTCATCATTGAAAAGATGAGATCTTTTACCTCATGATGAGAATAATATCATTACTCTGAAGTGATATGCAACTCAAACTCCCTTGGTAGAAAGAAACCGATGGCTTAATAAATGGGCACATGATAAAACTCTCCTGGCTGGGGAAATTTCATACAGAACCACCCAAGTACATACTATTTATTCGGTATACTGTCTATATAGATGTTTACGAGTGGCCTGCCGCTCCTACATTGTTCATCCTGAATTTTCAACGCAGGTACACCTCACGTGTCTAGTGGAGGTAAGACTGCGTAATTTCAACCCCGGATTTTGGTTGATTCATTGAGGTGGTTCTAGCCGTCACTGCGAGGCGAAGAAGATTGGAGAACCAGCGGGAAGTCTTCCCGCCTCTACGCCCCCCGGGTCTCTCTTGTTTTTCATTTATTTTATTCTCCGGCCCACCGACTGCGAAGTTGAGCCCGCCGGTTGCGCTTCCTGCGGCGGGGTGTGGAACGACACGTAAGCCGAATTGGGGAAAAGAAAAGGAACGGGCGCTGTTTAAAATACTCTGCGCGTAAAAAAATAAGACGATTTAATTAGAATAGGATGTTAAATCAGTCGCATAATTGAATTTGTCATCGTAATTTTATCAAGTTCACTGTTCGTGGGAATGGTTTGTGGAAGGTTCCTCTGACGATATAATTACCTAAATCCTTAGAGATGTTCGTATCATTAATTATCTCTTGTATTTTTTGCAGTTTTTCTGTACTTGCAGTTATGTAATGTTAAAATATGGACTATATCGGAGCCTCTAAAATGTTTCGTCATGCTTAATCCACAAGTATTTTTTCCAATCAATGTCACGCTCACGACAACTATGTGCCTGTTGGACCACGCCCATTGGATGTGAGACCTAAATCAACGGGCACCTTCCATCTGCTTTGTGAGCTGTTCGCTTCGCAAAGCAACAGATCCGGTGCTTTTCATTCGTTTCAGACCTTGCCATTTGGCAACAAATTCAAAACGAATCGGGAGTTGTGTTGATGTGCGCTAATCGGTGTTGGTGAATAAATGAAATGCGATAATTGAACATGATTGCAGTTTTGTTTTATTTGTTGGTTGAATTTCAGTTACCCTATCAATCACGGATACTATAAAGTTTTTTATCGCTCTGCTGCAAAATGGCTTCGTCCTTCAGCATGCAGCTTAAACGCATTTGAAAAAGAGAATTTGGCCATGACTATTGTCTACCTAGCAAGTGCTACTTATCGGCTAATTATCGGTCCCTTAGCCTGCTAAAATTGCTACATTGATTTTCGTTCATTTGTACTGAAGTCAGCCGATGTATCCTAAACGGACTACCTTCAACAACTTTAGCATAAATGCCCCAAAATTAGGACCGACGATCTATTACTGGGGCCGATTTGGACAACTCTCAATAACAATCGCGTATTTTATGGACCTGTAACATGATCTTGTACTATTATTTTGCTATCCATTGTTCCGTCGTTATCCTCGTTGGGTAGCCCTCATGAATCTATCACTGTTGTTCGCTGAAATGTCGGGACGTATATTGATTCTGTCGAGCAAGTAAACAATCACCTTGGCATCTTTTGTCGCTCTAAGAAAAGGTCTTTTCTTTTCGTTCGAGGAGGTGGGCGGCTTATTACCACTTTTAGATAGTTTCCCTTCAGTGGTATCTTTTAACACCTCATTACTTCCCCTAAACGCCTAGACCGCTTTACCAATTATCCCCAGGTTTTAAATTTTCCCTCTTTCACATATGAACTACCGCTAAATCAGTAGGTTAAACCCTTCAAAGTTCACCAATGCCCGATATTTAATGACGGGTGGTGTTTAATGTTAGTTGCTAGATGACGAAGCATATTCATAAAATTGACTTTAAATCTGAGTTCATATTTTGCAAAATACATCGTACGTTTCATACGTTTGTATGTTGCATCATGCCGGTTTTCTGGCGTTTGGATTATTTGTGAGAAAACGCATAAGCTCCGCGTTTTGTAGTGGGAAAATATTTAAAGAAAATTCATATACTCGGCCCTTATTACACGTTTTGAATAACATGCTAGCAATTCCTAACTTTTTTCACATATTAACAATTTCTGTGACTATTGATTTTTTTCTAACTTATGTTCTGAAAAAGATCTTGATCAAGCATTGGTTTGTCAGTCAGGCAAGAGACCAAGCCAAATCAATGATGAATGCGTTAAAGGTGCAGTGCGAGAGGTATAGAATGAAATTAAGCCGTAAGGACACGATAGTGATGAGATTCTCGAACGAACTTCTTCCTGAGCGATAGAAAGGGAATGCAGAAGAGGGTAATAGAGGGGACAACCCTGGGAATGTTGGGAAGAGGAAGGAAAAGGATAGGAGTTCTCGGTGAAATAAGAAGAGAATGACGTAATGAGGATTTTAATAGGGATGAAATGGAGAGGGAGAGAATGCCGTATCACGAATAGGAAGGAAAGCAGAAGGATATGCATTACAGTTGGATGTTTGAATGAGTACTGTCCAAAATCCTATCCATTAGCTGGTAAAATATGGAAAATAAAATGAAGAAGATCAGGCATTATTCTAATATAAGCATGCGTGGAGTCTTGGTTCCGTAGTTTTTAGACCGTTTCTAAAGTGTATATTTGTGAAAAATATTCCTTTTAAGCAATAACAATGTACCACCACAAAGATACCATGTCAGATAAATTCGATTTTCTTGAAATATACTCATAAAACTTCCAACAACACAGGGAAGGAATAAAAATTGTCCGTAGATAACGTCTCACTATACTCTTTAAAAGGCTGCCGTGGGAAATTAGCAGTACGTGATTTATCTCAAATGCTGTCACAGTAGATGTGCATGCCTTGTCATTTTCTATCCCGTGTTTTTCGGAGACTCAGATTCGTTATAAAACGTATTGGCCATGTCCCACGGTAAATTTTCTCACAAATTCATTCATAAAATCTATAGCCATGATAATGGATTCATAATCGTGGACGATTTCCCGCGTAAGAAAAATTCTTGAATCAGGCACTGATCGCTAGAGAACCCAACTGGGCCAGAGAGTATTGAAGTGCTTACGACGAGAGTATATATTTGTCTCGACAAGAGCTATGACAGAAATATTTTCTGCAGTATCCGAGCCTAATTTCCGTAATCACACTGATGTAATTTTATCCTTATACATCTATAAAATTCATTGAATGGTTAAACTGGTAATGGTCGTAGTAATTCTCATAAAAATATCAAATTAGTGGTACGTAGCAGCAGTATGAATGATATGTGATTTTAATTGTGATAAAAATTGCTTATTTAACATTGCAAAAATAATTCAACGTATGTTTTGAATGCGTGTTCCCCGGAACGGATTTTTGGACCTATATGTTTGGCGATGTATCTTTCTTATTTTATCGCTACTGTCAGGCCCGTCAATGAAATAATATCAACAATTTGCTTAAATGTACAATGTGAATAACATATTCCTCCTCATTTCATTTTATCCGTTGGAAAATTTGGCGGAGTTCAATTATTTTTCGTATCTAGCTGTCGAAGAAGTCTACGGCTGGGGATTGGTTAAAGCAAATGCACGCAAAAAAATCAATCAGTGATCACATTTTGTCTTGAATATTTAGATTTGCCTATTTTACGGAAATTTTACATACTATTAAATCGCACATTCTCAGTCCGATTCCATTTTCACGAAACATTCATTAATAAATCTACAAATATATTTACAGTTTGACACAAGAATAAAGCTTCAGCTTTCTTAAAAACATCCTGTTTGTTTGCCATCGCCTTCGGTTCGGTATATTTTAAATTCCGTTCAATAAATTTGAAAATAATTAGCTAGTAATGTGACTACACATTTAATAAAATCATGAATCGTAAATAATATTATCTTATAGAATAGGTTAATAGAACTGTGGAGAGGGTAAGACTGAAAATGTGCTGCATCGCAGTGCAAAATCTGTACAAAAACCGTTCCGTATTACAGCGCTGGAAGTGAACCTTTGCAATAACTGTCCTGCCAAAATGCTGTGTAATGTGGAAAGCTGTACTGTTCGTTTCAATTGAAGTTTAGTCTTCAGCACACTTCCAGTCAATTTACAGTACGGTTGGAGAACAGATCCCCCTCAGTTACGGTAATTTTTTTTTCTCTGAATGTATCTAGCCGACGCATACTTTGTCCCCACAATATTGGATAAGACGTTTAAGAGGCAGGGACGAAACACCAAGCAAGTTTACCACTTAATGCTAAAAATAAAGACCTATTTACATACATAAATATTAAAAGTTATAAGTACTTCCAATTTTCTCTGGAGGGTGTTTTGCCATTTAATTGAATTGATTTTTCTCTCAATTATTTTGTTATTTTCCCAATTTTGGCTAACATTTTCTTCGGACTAGCCGAATTTTTGGCTTTCGAATGTTCCAGAATACCAGCTCTCTGCTGGATACAAACAATACGACATTATCTAACGGTTAGTCATCTTGTATTTAAGCAGCTTTGATTCATCACCAGGTGGCAAGAATAGAGATGAGTGTGTATATATGTTAAGTGGATGATAATTACAAGTTCAGAACACCATTATTATTTTCTCATAACGGCATTCAGATTTCACTTATCGTGTCTTATTTTCTGTTGAATCTTCCTTTACTACTATTTGGTTAAGCCTTCGTGATCCTGCTATTATGCGGCAATGCTGATATTCTGAAATATATTCTGAAAGATTATGTTATTTGTATATATTTGAAGAGATTACATCTCAAGGAACATCGTCTCTTCTTCCTTCCCTTTCCCTCCCAACTACCCACAATCCTCTTTATCTCGACCCCATCCCAACGTATCACCCGCAGGAGCAGAATCGATTAATCGATTTCCCATATGCCTCGATCTAAATTGGCTATCACCTCTCGACTATCCGTCCTTGTCTCGTGATCTCTTCTGGCTCCCATAACCAGCCCTCTCCCCATTTTCTCCCCCCCTCCCCCCGCAAAACAATATTAATGAATCATATTCATTCCAAACTTGGCTCAAGTTTTCCTTGGGATTTGTCCCGTTTTTACGAACGCGTATGACCGCATTTTTTTCCGGTCAGATCGGGACATATATCACTTCTGTGGGAGAATAAAATGAAAGAGCCCTTCACCGTCGTGTTGTTCTGAATAATGAATAAAGGCCGAGGGAGCGATCATTTAAGAGCCAAGGTATCGACCCACGCGAGTTGCATCAAAGTTTCACGGTCCCCCGATACAATTGGTCCCGAGGGAAGAAACTAGCCTCCTTGAGACGCTAAGGGTGAAGCTCGGCCTTCTCATTATTTCAGCGATGTCGACCGCTGGCAAACGTAAGGAAAAAGGTTTCGCCGTTCAATTACGATGTCTTAACAGTATTGGGACAATATTGTGTATGAAGCTCAAGAGTAAGACCCTAAAAGCTTACATTTTTGCCACCCAATCCTCAGCTATGCACACTGCAAAAACCTGGAAATTTTCAGTTCTTGCAAAACTTACTAAAATTCAGCAAAATGTCTTAAATTCAGCAAGTCCTCGGAATTGACCTTTCCAGACTTCTTCAGTAAAAATACTTGGTGAAATTATGCAAAATGCCTGAATTGAAGTTAGCCATAGACATCAGAAAAACCAATATATTATTTGTCTCAAAAAATCTGGATGAAATATTATTATGATACACTTCCACTACGTCTCGCTGGATAGTGATTCTTTAATTTAATAATCATTTTTGTCAGTTTATTCACTTAACCATATTTAAAAATTATTAGATCTTTAGGTAAATGTTTACTTTGTCATTGTTATTTTATACTACTCGTAAACCTATGAACAAGAGAATTATTTTTGTCTTGATATGCAATTAATCCAGCACTCTTTTACAATTGAATTCAAAGCTATAATTGAAGCTGAATTGCATATGTTTTTAACTTTTCAGTAAATATTGTTGGAAATTATGCTCTAACCCTTTTGTTGTGAGCAACATCCTTTCCGAAATTTAGGTAAATAATTTCAAGTCAAGTTTTCCTTGATTAAAATTTTAAGCTTTCCAGATTAGCTTACTATACTTATGCTACACCTTACTTACCTAAGGAAGTTGGTACAACTTCACTTATAGTCCAGTCTGTAGGGAAATTTGAAGGTTTTTTCGTGATACAGGTTAAGAATAGTCAAAAGTTGTAGGAAAGGGAGAGTTATATATACCTATATATTTTTAAACTTCGAACTAGACATTATAAACAAATTACAGGGGTTCAAAGTTGGCTAAAAACTGTTTTTTAATTCTACAAGCCAAGGTATTCACTTTAGGAAGAAATGTTTCAAATGTTTTTTGTAGACAATTAAAAAACGCATAATTTGAGCTATGATAAGTTTTTTTTTGATAATTATTTATTGCAAAAACTTTGAAAAACCCCCCAAAATGGCGTTTTTTTGCATATCAATTATTTATTGCAAAAATGACTTTTTAAATACTTTTTTGCTTTGTAATTAAGGCCCTCATTATGACAAATAAAATAGGATTTATAAAGCCAATTTGGTTAATTTGCTGCTGAGTTATTCCATTTGTTTATTAAAAACATGTCTAATGTTCAATGCTGTAACTTTTTATTGGACCAACATACAGGGTTACATAAAGGCTCATTCTCTTTGTAAAGGTTCAAAATTTAATAATATTAAAGAAAAATTGAAAAAAAAATATTTTCAATTCCTCAAATAACGCTTACAAAAAAAGGGCGTAACAATATTTTTTGGTACTTCGTGGCTGACGATAGGAGCACATGTTAGGCATCAAAGTCAGCCGCACGCGACGATTCCGTGCCGAAGAAGAGATCGGTAGCATCGGCAAAGAAGAAATAGCCATCAATAGGGCTCAACTCACGTAGATGGTGTGAAGGCTTTCCAATCATGCATCTGCTCTGAGCTATTTTAACCTGTTTTGCACAAAGTTCGTTCCACTCGCAATGTTTGATATCATCATACGCTTAGTAGATTAAAACATCTTTCACCGCTCGTCTATGTTAATAAACAAGTTAGAAAATTATACAAGGCGTTAAAATATGAGGCAGAAGAAGCGGAAATGCCCCAAAACTAAAGATAATTATGATGGGTACTCGAAAAATTAATGCGAGTCGAAGTTTCATCTTCAGCAGATGATTCCGACCACTTTTTTTCATAAAGTTTAATATCGCTGCGTCATTTTGCATACACTCCCGCGAAGATACGTTCAATTTGATAATCTGCGCAAGATGTAGGAAAATCGACCAAGAACGCGTCGGCTATCAATTTTGATTTTATAGTTATTAGAAATAGGACGCAACTTCCCCTAGCGCTGCTCAATATGTACATGGAGGAGGCAATAAGAGAAGTACAAGAAGTTGCATTTAACGGAATTGAGATTAGAGTAAAAGAAAAAAATTTTCTCCGATTCGCAACCATTATTGCAGTCATACCAGGAAATCATGATTATCTTCAAAGGTCACCTAACGCTATGAACCAATTTCTCCGGGAGTACAACATGAAAATATATTTGACCGAGACAAAAATTTTGGTATGCGGAATAGAAAAGCTGAATGCAGAAGTCACACTGAGAAGAGAAATCCGGGCAAGTAGATTCCTTCACCTATCCCAGAATTCCATCACGTGAGCCGGAACGGGTACAACGAACAACAAGCGAATAATAGCCCAAGCTAAGAAAGTGTTCTTGGTGAAAAGACAACTGCTGTGTTCAAAGAGGATAAGGACTGCTAACTAGGAAGCAGTATGAGAAAAAATTCGTGTGAGGCGTGGCACTCGGAGCATAGACCAATGGAAAAGGATACCAGAACAGACTAGAAGCTGGAGGAGGATGCTGAATATTAAATAGACAGGTGAAATAAGAAATGATGAAGTTTATAGAGGATCTGAAGAGGAATGAACCATATGGAACGCTGTACAGAAAAGTAGAACGTGATGAATTGGACACACCCTGAGGCACAATGGGTTTGTGAAGAACAAAATTGGAGGAAAATTGAGGGCAAAGTCCCCAGAGAACATTTAGAAATAAGTTCATGGAACAAACAAAGAAGAAAATGCAAAGGATGAGCTGCTAGGATATAAGGGAACTAGCATTAAATAGGGAAGGGTGAAGGTCTTCAGTCAATAAATCTTAGGACTGAGCGACCAATGATGATGATACTCTGTAACAATGAGAAATAAACCATCCTGATTTCTGTGTAAGAAGAACACACTGCAGTCTTTTGCCAATAACTGTTTAATGCTACCGTTTTCAAACTGTTTTCATCATTGTCACCCAATTTTTACTCTACTATAACGCTGATTGAAGGGAGAAAAGAGAGGAAGGATTCACGAGGGAGGGAAAAGGTTAGAGGGGCGGAAAAAAGAGGTGGAGGTGAGAGAAGGGATTTCCTTGTCTTAGATGGATTTTGGGGAAACAGATTAAACGCTGTATGAGCAGTTCCTGAAGCTTTAATGATTTGCTGAAATGATGAAGTTGGTCGAAGAGTACGGGAGGAAGGAGGACGGGACGATATGGAACACTATACAGAAAAGAAGAACCGGGTGAATTGAAAACACCCTGAGACACAATGGGTTAGTGAGGAACATAATTCAAGGAAAAATGGCGAGAAACATCTCAAGAGGAAGGCCAAGGGAGAATTACTTATGCCAATCAAAGAGGTGTAATTAATTTAAGGAACCACTATGGAGTACGGGAATCAGCATTAGATTGGGAAGATTAGGAGGCTGAAGTCAACCTATCCTAGTATTGAACGACCTTTGGTGGTTAGTAATTAGAAGACCTTGATTCGTATTGGATTTTATTTTTTATACGTTAGCCATGCAGTTCAGCATCAGTTGCTCTGTGCCTAAAGCGGAGGACTAAACGTCGTTCACGACAGAGGGTAGCACGCGATAAACCGTAACAGTCAAAGACGTTTTTCCATCGTAAGGAATCCTCTCAAGAAAAATAACAGTAAAGGGAAAAGGTCGACCACCCTTTAATCGGTACCAGTTCTCCCGTCCTCGGTTTCTGAGGGATGTTAAAGGGAAACGTATTGTCCTCGTCATTGTCGCCTTAATGAAACTGGCATTCTTACTAGCGGAAAAATTCTTCCTATTGTCCGTGGCTTTAACTGAGCTTCCCCCTTATCCCAGAATCCAATTTTCTTCTGTGCGATGCAATGTCTCACTTCCAAAGGGATGAGAATCGATGCCACCGATAACGAAGGGCTAATTATCGATGTCAGACGACATCGATAATTAGCTCTTCGTTATCGATATTATAAAACATTGAATGTCAGCTACTTTATTCATAATGACTGATGCAGATGTTTATAGGTGTACCATTTTTATGAAATTGATAATTTGTCCCCAATGTTTTCCTACTCGTGATCGTATTGGTTCCTGAAAAGTCTTTCGTTTCGCATCTGTGTAGTTGATTGATATCTTGAAGAAAATTTCACATTTATTCTCCAATTTATTTATTTTACTGAAAAATTCTCTCCAGTGGAATCCATCACTTCGTTTGAGTCACATGATATTTCTAACAGTTTTATTATCCCGGAACATATCGACCCATGCGTTCGATTTTTTTTTCATTTTCATGTCGATGTCGATACCCAGTAAATATCACACTGCTCTTTTCTACTGCCTGAGCAAATTATACGTCATTCTAAGACCACCCCTCCCCACACTGTTAACATCATTATCCTTCGGTAAATTCAACCGATACTTACATTCAACACAGTTAAATAAAGAAACGAGTGATCTTTTTAGATAACTCCTATCAATGATCATTTTTCTTTATTCTCGATTGTTCATCCTGATCATTATTCCCTGTAGTTATCATCTTACAATCTTTCAATGATTCAAAAGTTCGATGTATAGTTGAAAGTCGATGTTTTTAGATGTCGAATATTGTTTGTGAATCATTTCAAGCTCACTCGTACTTCCTAAAAATTATTTCCCGTTGGCATCTTCTCCAGTTCATTGAATATATGATACTTTTATATCGTTTCGTGCTACAACTTCAAGTTATCATCGACTATCCTCGGTCAATATTTCAATTCTCGTTCTTGCTTCCTCAGCCAATGTTTAGATTATTCAACAGTTCGATAATACCGTTGAAATTTGATGTTTTTATAAGTCGACTATAGTTTGGGAATTATTTTAGGCTAGCTCCTACTTCCTAAACTTTATTTCCCGTTGGCATCTCCGCCAGTTCTTTGAATATATGATACTTTAATATCAAGTCGTGTTACATCTTCAATTTTTTATCGACAATCGACGGTCAATTTTCCGATTCCTGTTCTTACTTCCTCAGCCATTCGATATTCTCCTCTTCCTCTCCCTCCACTTTTATTCCTCGCCCCCTCCATCGTACCCATCCTGCGCCTTGAATGTCTATGTTTGGGGGTCCCCATATTCCTCTTACGCATCCCCGACCAACCCTCATCCAGAGACTCGAATAACCATCCGGAATGGCGAGGAGATTGAACGAGATACCCGAAACCATGGGCATTCATTCCCAAGCCAAACTCTTTCCCCCCGCCCGCCAAACAGCTACCCACCCTCCACGCAATGAGAGCTGAACAGTCTTGTGGAGAAGGAGATAGGGACATTTTCAAAAGGGGGAGTCTTCAAGACAAGGTCTTTTCTTTTCGTTCGAGGAGGAGGTGGGTGGCCGTACGAGGAGAGGAGGTCGTCGACCTATTAAAGCCGTTCCGACAGTGTCGTTGGCTGTGTGTAGCAGCTTCTCTCCTTTCCCGCAACTCTCGAGTGGCGCGGATGGGGCGGTAAAATGGGGTTACGGCAGTCCCATTAGACGGTCATCTTCCCCGACCTTACATCGGGAGGGGATGGGGGGAGGGAGGGAGGTGAATTGTTTGTGCCCACTTCCCCATGCTCCGCGACAACCACCCCCTACCGCCGAGGATCCTCCATCAGCAGCATCCCCAAGGAGCCTTTCATTAAGGCTTCCCTATCATCTACAAACCCCCTGACGCACAACATCATATACAGAGGAGCATATCCCATCCCATCCTCTCTTTACACCCCCGTGAGCCTACGACGTAATGAGAGAAAATATTATGTACGCTGCAAATGTGATCGTGTGAAACGAATTTGCTTTGGTGCTCCGATACAAGATCATTATTCCCCTTTTTCCTGTTATTTTTCGCCGCCTTACTAATGGAGGAAGACCAACATGGGACTTTCTCTGCTTCAATTTCATTTTATCTGGACAATATCTTATGCAAGATGCGAGATGAGAAATACGCTAACTGCACGGCGACATAATCATTGTAAATCCAAGTCTGTCCAGCGTGGTGCTCTCTTCTTTCATCATGCGTTTCATTTGGGTTGAAAATTACATGTAAATTAGCCTACATATAGGCCAATGGAATTGATTATGTATATAAAATAAAGTAAATTAAAAGGTTGATCAAAATAATGACTGATGAATAAAAAAGAGAAATTACAGTTATTTTTTGGATGAATGTCATACGTTAAGACAAAAAAGCTATTCTAGATGAGGTGGTTAGTACATGCATTGTGATTGATTGCGCCCGTATTTGATAATCGTGCTTGGGGATACAACGAAGAGGAAATTGAAGGGGATGGACTGTGATAAGGTAAATTTAGACATTATAATACCGAGGAAGACGGAGGGCACTGTGTGATATTTTAAATGCAATGGCGAGATATGCAATAAAAATCCGAGGTGTGACTTCAGACCAGGTAGTTGATTGGCCGTAGTTGGGACCAAGATCCTTCAATATCGATTGTATTTTTCCTTCGATATAGGTATTTGCAATGTAAACTAGTCCACTATTAATGTGCTTATTTTAGTGTTTTCTTCACAAGAATGCCATAGTTTTTCCAACGTTTTGTTTATTTGGCTGTGAATTTGTACTCTAAGTGACAACTTGCGGTTAATTTTCGTTGATTTCCTTGGATGAACCATGGCAGTACATGCTGTGCGAACACATTAATGGCACACATGTGGTGAAAATGGTTGCGATGATCTGTATCGAAGGAGTAATGCAATCGATATTAAACGACCTTGGTAGGAACAAAATTTATTTCATCAGTTTGTTGCCAGTCGATTAAAAAATCTATTAAAAGTACTTTCATTAGTTCATTTCGGAATCACCTCTCTTTCCTTGGATAATTTTCTTTTTCATTTTTCCCAGTATGGTCATCCTTCTCTGTTCAACATTATTTTCTTTAGATTTTAAAGACAGTCACATCCATAAAGACCATGTAAAGGAAATGGGACGTACATGACAAGAGCGTGTTTCGTCGTCCGTAATATCAAATCACTAAACAGAATAAACAGATAACAGATAGAGGAGTGAATAACGTGAGTAAAATGAATACACGGAGAAAGTTGTGAGTAAATATAGCGGAGATAAGTAAGTTTCTGCTGTAATCCTCCGAGGAAATCTTAACTAAAAAAATCTCTTTCTCAAAGTGCCAGAACCTGTCCTTTCTCAGCCTTTCTTCGTTTTAACATTGCTCCCAAGATATCCCGCGACCTTACCCATGCGGATATCCGGAGACCTGTTCAAACTCCTCTCCGCATTTCTCTCCCACTTCCGAATGAAAGAAATTCTTAAATCCTCCGAAATGGCTGAAGAAAATTTTTTTACCTGGTTAAAGGGGAGACCATTTTAAAATTAACTGTAAACCTATAATCAGACTATGAAGCATAAAATACCCTATTAGCAGCTATTTTAATAATTCATTATTTACTTATTCCTTTAACTTTATTCCTTCCTAAGGATCACTCGAGTGACGACAACTAAAAACATGGGCCGAAAGAGCGGCGGATAAAAAAAAATACAGCAACACAAAAGAAATAATACCCAGACGGGGGCTTCTTGTATTTCGACGGACAACTCGGTCCGTAATCCTCAGAGGAAAGGGTTGAAATGACATTTTAAAATGGTGATCATTCAGCCACTTTCTTTCCCTAGTTAAAGACTTTGATGCCTGGGGTTTTATTTACTTTTATTTACTTAAGACTTTGATGCCGGGTCGGGGTGGAAAAACGGACACAGCCAAATTGATGAGAATTCCACCGCGGGGGTGGAAAAACGGATACAGCCAAATTAATGAGAAATACACCGTTTTAAGTTTGGGAGGGGAAGCAGATGGGAAAATAGATTAAGGAGTTTTTTTTTAAGTGTCTATGCTCGACAAATAATTAATTTTATCCCTCAAAAGAAACCTTGCACGAAATGGCTTAACACAGTTGACGTGGAAGAAAAAAACATGAGATAATACCGTGCAAGGATTGTTTACTTCGCGCTTTTTTTATATCAAGTTATTCCTAGTTAAGAGATACCGGGCTAAGAGCTTGAGTTTCACTATATTCCATGAGAGATTGCAAATGTCGATACTGCCTTTTTAAGCCAAATTACGTACATGATAATGTCTACTGTTTCGTGAAAATTACGCGCCTGCTTGGTCTGCTTAAGAGAGCACTCGGGTTAAATCCTCCATTGTTTCTGCTTTCTTCCGAGTGATAGCGCTCGCAATGTTCTTCGGCGTAGCCCCTCAATTCTAGATCAAGTGCTTGCAATGACTTTCCACTGTTTTCCCATTGTTAAGCGTATTGTTTAGTTTTAGACTCCTGTCGCATTATTTTTTCCGAAATAATCCCCTCTTTAATTTCATCCTTTTTTATGCCCCACGTATTTTTTTCGAGCATCTGATGGTTTTTTTCTACCATCTCACTCTTACCGCCTCCGCTTTTTAATTCTTTTATATTTTTGAGTCTTTTGTTTGCCATCTTTTACTTTTTTAAGCCACATTATTCTTTTGTTTTCTGTTCAGAACCATATTGTCCTTCATCTCTCATTTCTTGAATTATAATCATTATTTCTCTTCCTTAAGAGTATTTTCTTTCCATTTTTCGAGCCTCTCTTCTTTTCTTTGGGGTTTTCAATTTTTTTATGTATTCCCTTTAGGCTCAAGGCCTTCCCACTCGTCTTTTGTTTCATATTTTATTTTATACATTTCATCATTCTTTTTTTAAGATACGCATTTTGCGATTATTTTTATTTTCCGCTCCTAGATTCTCCATATTTTGTCTCCCCAGCGCCTCAGAATTTCCAGTGGCGGACGATAAAAATTAAGCGCGTGCCCCGTCTCTTCTTTCACGCGTCCCTCCCTCTATCCTTCTTAAGTGCTTGCGGGGCGTTAATTTGGACGATGGCCTTGGGGTTGAAAGAATGGGACTATATACCCTCTCTCGGAGGCATGTTCCGCACTCTACAGTCCCACCAAACATACGCGCACATCTAGCAACCCATTCCCACAACAGCTTTCTCTCCCTCCATGGACCTCCCTCCCCAAAACGTCGCTGGAAACACCGTGAAGGAAGAAATTTCGCGCGGAGATGTATAAATTTCGCAGGTATGGACCCCGGCCATGGTCGGGTTTTCGGAGGGGGGTTCGGAATGTGAGCCCTCAGGGTGTTATGGCGTAAAATGAGGAGACTTTTGAATGGATTGCGATGTCAACTCCATATCAACGACCTATCCTCCTTACATTGCTTCGCGGGTAATGTTCCAACCTCCCGCATCCCGGTCCTGAAAACTTTCACATAAGGAATAAATTTTAGTATATTGCCGTGTGAATCACGGATATAGTTGCTTGTTTGCAAAGTGATGACAAGTGGGTGCTGAGAGACCCTTGTTACACGTTGAGCAACCCGAAATTACTTCCTTCAAAGTGACAAATTCTGAGCCTTTGCCTAATGCAATGACTCCATAAACATTTTGGAAGAAAATTGAACCCAATATAAAAGTTGTACAGTAAATAAATATATATTTTTTTGGACATTCTTCGTCCACTAAGAACATCCAAAAATACACCAGAGGAATGTAGCTCATGCATTACATATTTAATTATTCTGAAAAAGTGGAAACACATTGAATAGAGAAACAATAAATTACCACACCATAAATCATGAGGTTAATATTTCTCATTGCTCATTTTTTAGGACTTAAAAGATGATGAAAAAGTCTTTTCTTAAAAATACATAGTGAGGTGGAATCTTTTATGCCCTTAGGAATACTGTTACATCTGCGCTGAGATTTTGGTACCAGTCTCTTGTTAATTACTTTGAAGATATTTTTATTATAATAATTGCTGCCCTTATTTCATATACAAACTTGGTCCTACTAAGCCAAATGGCTTGTAGGAAGGTTCCACAAATCGTGCAAACAAAGCGGAATGTATGTACGAAAATGTCAAATGGCAATTACAAATGGCATAGAACGACAATATTCAATGGCCTAGTTACTACACATTCAGCAAATCAATCGATATACTATGAGCATAACAGATTACAAGTTTTAAATTACAAATTTTAAATTTCATTAATTAACCAGGCTCATACTTTTTTCTTTACCTCTGCTATCCCCTTTAGGTCTTTTAGATGATTGGGTATACAATTGAGTGTGTTTGGTACATATTATTTTGCAAAACTTTTACCATATTAGTTATAATAATTATATGTTTCCAACACAGGAGAATTTCTTTTTAGCATGAGTGATTTTACATACAATTTGAAAGTCTTTTCAAAAATAATTTTCTGTTATAATTATCCATTATTTGAATCTATCACCAGGTGACACTTTATATATTATGCATAAACCTCTTAAGTCAGTATTAACACAATATTTACCCCTTTCTACATCAATCAATTTCAATATTCTCTTTTGGTTTCTGATTATTGAGTTCAATAGAACCAAATGTGTTCAAGAACAAAGAATCCCGTTTTATCCTTGCGATCAGAAATAACACCCTGGTCATACTATTCAGCAATATGCTTAGCGTGAAATATAAATATATAATAGATGATATTTCACTTTCAAAAATAATGCCCATTGGCTTCGAGTTCTATTAATTGCCAGACCTCGGTTACCGGAAAGGAAGTGGCAAGTATTGAATTTTAGGATTACTGTGAATCGTCCTGGAGAATACATTAGTACTCATGAGATTAGCGACTTATTCTCACATTGAGCAAAAATATTTCATTTACTACTCAAACAATAGTGCACTATTTTGAATATTCTACTATAATACTAAGCACAACTTGTACATTCCCTTCATAAAAAATTGCTCTCAAACTCCAATTGCCGTAACAATTTAAAACTTTTCAACTGCATTGTTTATATCGCATTTTAATATAATTTTAATGGCATTTAATTACGATTAAGATAACTGGCGCATAGAATTACAGTATATCAACTGTAATAAAATCGGCATTATTCTGAAGGAAAGAACATTTGTCATGCGTCTACTACTTATCTATTATCGCAAATGTCTTTTTTTTTGGAAACAAAGATTTTATCGACAGCTTATCTTCTCTACTATTTTTTTCAGAAAATATAAAGGGTTTTCTTTCATGGACGATATCTTTCAAGACATTTTCCTTTCACGGAATTTATCTAGCCGCTACTTTACCGTTTTGTGATACAGATTGGAGTTTAACGACCGCCATGACGAGCAAATACATTATTTAGTCGTCAAATTCCTGAGGACCCAACTGCTGTAACTTATCGCCAGGTACCACTAAATGGTTACGAGACATTTCCAACTCGTTGGCTCCTGGCTAGCCGTAAAATCCAAGTAACATCTCTCTGGCCTACTTACTGGAGTTTGATCAGCAGCAAACAGCGTCTTGAGTATAATAAAAGTGTTCCACACAATGGGTTGGTACCCTGTCTACAATTCCTGATAAATAAGGCGGAGCTGAATGGGGCTCCTTTCATTTATATGTATGTAATTTTATTCCATTTAATTTCGGTATAATCTTTGAAAAAATTATGGATGATATACTTGCCAATTGTATTTAATGTATGTAACATAAAATGTAAGACAGAAAAATAAGTCATGTTGAATTAAAGTTAAAATAAGAAATACCAACGACAATTACATTTCAGAAAATAAAATGTCCTACATTACGTAAATTTTATGTTTAGTGTAAATTCATGCTAGAAAATATTTGTATGAAAGGTGTGAAATAAATAATTCATTACCCAATATAAGCTGTAAAGCTTAGTAAAATTAGAAAAGAAAGAAGCTTAAAAAAATAGGAAGTAATAACATTTGTTTCGCGACATAGGCAGGCATTTTGAATGTAAAAGTTTTTAAATAAGTAAAAAATGCGATGACGGCTCTGATATTGATTTTATTCCAAATCAATGAGAGGTGTTTAATTAATTAATGTAAAAGTTTTCTGATAAGGGAATTAAATTATCGAACGTTTTTGCCAATAAATAACATCAAATAAGTAATTCTTAATGTTCTACAGGCAACGCATTTTGTCCGCTTGTATGAAAACGTCTTCTCTCTTGGATTAGAATATAAAAATCATATGGTATCTTGCTATTTTTCTAGAAATTAAACTTTAAATTGCATGGCGCTGAATGCAGTAATGAATGAAGCATGATGGAAATTTGTATCTATAGATTTAGTATGAATGCCATTTTTCGTGAAATCTCTTCATAAAAAGTGAAATCTCTCGGGAAATTGAGTGGAAATAAAATTTAAACGCGTGCCCGTCGTGTTTTGTTCGAGTTATTGTCGTTTAATTCGATAATTTACTCCTTTCGCACTAATTCAATGGATAAAGTTCGGGCGGATGGCATGAATAATACTGCATTTGACTTCTATAAAGAGAAGAAACGTGTTCATGGAAACTATATCCGTTACGCTTTACGCAAATTTGTATTTTTTCCTCCGTTTTTTTATTTAATGACGTTCACGGTAAAAGCAGTAATTTTCAACGATACTAACGGGAAAGAAGAATCAAGCACTTCTTTTGGCTACAACAGTAGCCGAACAACTTTCATAAGTTGGCCATTTATCCAAATTTAGTCTCCTTATCGGAAAAAGTGATCTTTGATTGACTGCAACAGTCTAATCAAACGTTTACATGTCTCATTTTGTAAATAATAATTGAAACAAAATCTTTGTAATCGTGAGAATTAATTAAACCAGGGTAAAATGACAATTTTCTTTCACTACGTGAAACAAAAACACTTCAAAAAGATTATCCTTTCTGGGGATATATAGTGAAAAAATTTGGGTACCGATCTACCTTTATTTTTGAACCATTGACAAATAAAAGCGTAACTGAAGAAAAAGTGAAACTTCAGGAAAAAGAGCGTTTTATGTCTACTCGTATTATTGAAATCATTGCTTATTAACAAAATGTTTGTTGAGTAATCTGCATTGTTCTACATTTATTTGATGTTCTAATAACTTATGAATATTGGCAGTGAATGCTCAAACATGTTTTTGGACAGTTTAACCAAAAATCTGTAATTTACGGTTAATTTTTACTTACACTCTTCAAGTGGACCCTCATTTAAAGGTTTTATTTTATGTTGACAGCTATAAAATGTATTATTTATTTTATATTCCGAAATAAATCTGTAGTCAAAACTATTTTACATGCAATTTTATTAATCACCATGTATATTATCAAATTATATAATTAATTTTGCTAACTTTGTTTTGCATGCCTTGAGTAAATGACGAGAGAATTGCTTACGTTCTCAGCAGACCTTAGACAAAATGCTAGTTTTATATTTACTGAATAATTATGCATTGGCATCTTAAGAACAGGCTCGATTTAATCTAGATAAGCTGTAGTTTCAATAGGATATTTCAATTAGATATTTTTCCATCGTCACGAAAATCCTGAAAATGTTTATTATTTAAAACAGCCGAAAATATTTTGCACTTAAGTTTTTTTGTGATAGGTTAGAGAGTAAATGTCCTCATACGATATTATTTCTTTACTCAATCATGGCAACCGCATCACATTTTTTAAAGATTAATTATACTTACATGTATTTAGCCCTGACGATAGTTTCATGAAGTACCTGCGTGGATGAGCGTGTAACCTAATTTTGGATTATGAGAGAGGAACGGCCGAGATTACAGCAGTGAGATCCATATCCCGGAAAGAGAGCTGAAGTTTTACGCATCGCGATCGCCGAATGCCCCGTCCAGTTTTAAATCCAGGACGAAAGCGTTATCATTTATGAGATCTCCTGAAGCAGCTGCTCCCTCGATTTGGGTGCAGGGCGGGGTAGTTTGGCGCGGCCGGGAGGAAAATGCATTTCATATTCCCAATTCGCAGTCTGCGAGAACTACTTTTTGCGAGCCCATATCCTGCGTCAGCGTTCAAAAATTCAGCCCCAATCCCTCTGTCAACCTCAGCGTAATGCCTTCCATTCCCCTTCGACTAAGGAATTTGAAGGATGTTCATCACCACCCCGGAATCCCATTGGGTTTTATAAGAGCAAACCTACGGAAATTAGGTCAACATGGTTTTTCAAAAATCATCCCTTTTCGTGAATAATCCTGAATGAAACATTTGGGGGAGCTTTGCGGGCTTAATATACTGTTTTAGATTACAGCACATCACTGGCTGCAAAGGGATTATACACCAAACGTGGTGAGATCCTGATGAAAATTAAAAAATACAAAAATTTCATTTACAGTAAAACTTTATTTGTATTCTCATCGATAAAATTGGAATTGCTTCCTACATGTTCTTCGAATTGTACAAATTTCGACCAATAAATACGTATGAAATCAGACGAAGCTTTAATGCTGCAAACATCTTTTTACCTCGCTTTTTCTCCGAGCATGACGGATTCCTAGTCCAGCTTGCGAACGTCACAGATAGCTCTGTTTACACTGGTGCAAGCGGTTGATATGGGGCGTAAGTTCGATACCTCAGCATATTTGTGTGTAGCTGCATAATAATGAATCTTTTCCGAGATTGTAACTTCCTAATTCTTGTGAACTGATGATGACTTCATAAATCCTGACTGTTGACCTGATGACGACTTCATAAGTCGAAACCTAGGTCATTAATGAAGTTCGTGTGGAATTACTAAGTTACAGCTTTCAGTTCAGAATTTTAAGCCAGTTCCACAAAGTTTCGCCTGACAAAACCAGTATAATTGTTGTCTCCCTAAAAACATAAATTTTGTTATTGTTACTGTTTTCATTATCCTATGCCTCTGGATTACATGGCAATATACGTGCGGCTTGATTTTATTCGTAAAATCACTCACTTGATAGCCAATACTCTAACCTTCATGCGTAGGCAAAGAAAAAATCCTTCACAGAGTTTCAAGAGGTAAAGGTTAAGCTGTCAATGTAGTCACACAAACACCTCTGGTATTTTCCAATTCAAGACGAAAAGGGATATTTGAGTGTAAATAATTAACGTTCGAATTTCTAAAGGACTCTTCAGCATGAAATATTATGAAGCAAGCAACAAGCTTTAAAGTGTATATAACTTGATTATTTTATCATCCATAATTTGGAGTGACAAAATAAATGTTCCTCGGTTTAATTTTTTCCAGTTGAATCGGCATTCTTCTAATACCGGAAGCGATTATGACTGTCCTGAAATTCGACCTATTTCCTGATTTATATCCCAAAAGTATCACTATGTAATGCCACCAACTATCATGCAAAGTCTTTTAGTTTTTTCATTAATTTTTTATCGAACAACCCAAAGCTACATGGGCGCTGTCTCGCCCTCCTAGAATTTCCTCTGAATTTTTAGGCTCTTCTCGAAAAGAAAAATAGCCACGGAGATACCATCCCAACGGAGAGTAATTCACCTCGTTAATGTTGGCTCGTGTATTTTTTGTTGTTAGAATGGAACTTCTCGCACTCGTCCTTCATGCTCTCATTGATATGTAATCAAGATAGCTCCCTTGAGATGACCCCCGTAACATTAACACCTAGATTAGCCGTACAATAGTGAGTCTAATTGTGTTTGGCCTCACTAGGGCTCTAAAATTGAGTTACATCCGAGCTAAATGCCTAGTAATTGCTCGAAATAGTCATTTTTATGCGTTTTGGCCCCTAATTAAATTTGATTGCCGAAGAAGGTAAATTATATCTAGATAACACTTCGTAATTCATTGTAACCTTTTTGGAGAAGACTTTAACGTGATAAGGAGAAGAAAAGCTTCGAATTTTTCGGAAAAATTGCGGCATAATATAAACATAAACCTTTTACGAGTGCAATTCAAATTATACGGGATAGATAATATTCCATACCTACATTATATGAAATAATTCTTGTGTTTTTAGCATCGTTTTACGACATTTTTTGCTGATGATTCCCGTTACCACTGGAAAATTATTTTCTAATTGCTTCATTTATCGAAAACATCTTATTTCATAAAAGTTACGGTGAATTAATTACAATAATTGCCTCAAAATACAAGGCTCAATACCGCCAGACACAATTGTATCGTGTCAAAAACCACTGCATAGCTACGTAAATGATGAAGACCCAAAATGCTGAAAAATGAACGAAGGATTACCAACCGCGGTCTTGGGATGAAATTTCGCATTGGGTTTAAATTTTAGCAAACTGTGCTACCATTAGTGTTAAGTGGGTTAATCTCAAATCAATAAGCTTCCGTTTTTAGCCGTTTTTCAAGCAAATACCTGTAGTAATGGCATAGTGTGTAAATATGACACGCAAGTTTGAAATGATGAGCGTTGACTAGGAGAGGAAGGTATTCTAGTGGAATGTAGACTCTTTGGTATAAAGGAGGGAATACTTGTAGCCAGCTGATGAAATGGCGGCCACAGTTTTTGGCTTAGGATGGATATCACTGAAGTTTCATAAAAGCAATGCATTGAGTTTGAAAAACAACATAACTTTGAATACTTTTAGAATAATATTAGCCAGCTGATAAAGTGGTGGCAATGATTTTTGGCGTAGGATATATTTAACTGAATTTTCAGAAATGCAATGCATTATGTTTTAAGGACAACATAACTTCAAATACTTGTCAACTGGGAAAATGGCGGCAACAGTGTTTGGCTTAGGATGGATTTCACTAAAGTTTCAGTAAAGCAGTGCATTGAGTTTTAAAAACAAAATTATGTCGAATACCTGTAGTCAACTGATAAAACGGTGGCAACAGTTTTTGACTTAGGATGGAATTCACTGAGATCCAATGCATTGAGTTTTAAAAACATCATAACGTCGAATGATGCATTGGATATTCATTTTTATAATCGTATTTCCGTCCCACCTCCCATGTGACCGGTGTACCTGTCAAATATAACCGCTAGGAAACGTCAATATAGTGTGCTAGCTATTGACAATATCAGGGTGTTTTCTATCATTAAGTGACATGCCTAGAATTAGCATAACACCAATTGCATCTAAATATAGTTCTTACTCTTTCCTATAAATAGTTACGAAAATCATTATTCCTCTTACCTTTCCAGGGATATGAAATCGAATCAGCTCTCCAGGATTCCAGTTCTGAACGACTGCGGAGACCTCAAACTCCTGTGAGTAATTTGCATCAATTAGTCTTTTTTTTAGACTGAGGCAATACAAGGTATGAAATATCCCAAATCCTGCGAATTTATCGTGAAACATTATTGTTTTTTATTACCGTTCTAGTTATCTAGAAGCTATAGTTAAACTGCTTAGTTGCATTGGGGCTGAATATAGTATTATTAAATTAAAAAGTTACATATTAATCATGGGAGAAGGTCAAAATTGTAATCAATCAAACTTTGTATCTTCCACAGTTTTATTATAAAGAGTATTTTTTACTAGTTTCAGCAGTTACGCCATCTTCAGGTACACGCCATCCTCATTAGGAACTGGGTGTACCTGAAGATGGTGTAACAGCCTAAACTAGTATTCCTCTTTATAGTTAAACTGTGGAAGATAAAAAGTTGTATTTATGCCGTTAGTAGTAACCTTCTAACACTGGTAACGACTACAAATCCAGGTGATATTAGGTTTTCAGCTTGGAATTAGAAATTGATATAATAACGGGAAACGGCGTGAAACTGATTAATAAAACTATAAATTTCGAGAGTCAATACCTCCCGTCCTTCAAGTCAAAGAATAAATCAGTGGGTAAATAACATACCGGAAGAGTTTCTAAAGATCATGAGGAAGAACGGAAGAGGAAATTTTTTGTCCTAATTCGTGCGATGTATGAGGATTGAGTGTGGCCGGAGGACTTCATGAAAATAACTCATACCCCAATACCGAAGAAACACTAGATAAAAACTTTTAAAAAATTACATAATTATTATCCCTTGCGGTCAAAGAAACCCTTAAAATTTTGAATAGAATGCTAGAAAATAAGACGAACGAACACCTGGAAATCAACCAGCTTGGGTTTAAGAAAGGGACAGGAACGAGGGACGCAATCGTAGTGATGAGGAAGCTAGTAGGAAGTAGTCTAGAATATGGCCAGGTTGCTTGTGCTTGCTTTATTGAGAAGAGAGAGCTTTCGAGAATTTTTTTGCAATGGAAAATATGCCAAGTAACTAATGGAATTCTTCCGCTTTATTTACCAGTGGCTTGAAGCCACATGAATAAAGTACAATATGTAGAGCGTGAAGAGAATATCTGGCTAATCAATTAAGAAGAGCGGATAGACGTTTTGCCCACCATCAATATATCACATATTTACTAAGGATGAGTCGAATCCAAATGTCGATTCTCGATTCCGCCGATTCTCAGAATTAGAATCAGTATCGAGAATCGATCGCCTAAAGTCGATTCCGATTCCATCGATTCAAGATAGAAAAATATTCAAATCAAATTTCATGTATCACATCATATTTGTCTCAGTAATTATGGATGTAGGCTATCAATTTGTAATTTTTATCTGCCTTAATAAGCTGGGAATATATTTGCTATTTGTTAATGAATATACTTTTTGAGTGACTCAATTGTCTTTGTTATTTTATTTCAGCCAATACTTGAATTTAAATAATAGTCTTACGCTACTGGTATATCAATATCCCACCTGTAATTTGGAATATGAATCGATGGAATCGGAATCGAGAATCGGGAATCGATTTGAAAGAATCGTAATCGGAATTGGAATCGAAAAAAAGTGGAATCGACTCATCCCTAATGTATACATACGCATATATTTATTTAAGTTCTGGGACATTCTGTCCCCTGGAACATTTACAGAGTATAAGACTAAAAATAATCAACAGTCTCATTTGTACTGATAATTTAACAGCAGAGGGTTACCAAGACATTGTTTTAACATTTGTAGTAAACATAAGCACCAGCTATTAACATTTTAACACATTTTAGTAATTACAAAGACAAAAAACGAACAAACGAAAATGAGGCCTTGTGATGTACAAATATTGAATACATATAAGTAATATAGATAAACAAAATTGACTTATTCAATCATCTGCGTTACATCATAGATGCAATATATTTTATATTTCATTGATTTGCATGGTGGTTCATTACATTATATGTGTGTACAGGCGATTCTTGAACAAATTTATTTTCGTTGATTCCCTTGTTTCTTTCGGTAAATATCTTGAAACACGAGCCATTCTCGGTGTTATTTCTTTGAGGACTAGGAATTATATTCTTTCGAGCTCAATATAATTAGGCCTAACTTTGAAAAATAATCATGACCAAATCACTGAGATGATTTTGTACATTTCTCAAATGATTTTATGAGTCTTGATCTCTTCCATCCCAATGGCGGCAAATTCTTCCTTTTCGATTATACTGGTCTGGTACTTAATAAACTAGAAGTGAAAATACCTGAGTTATCATAGTATATAAGTTCATCGATTCCATATGCATATTCCTCTAGAATTTCATGACCTTAGATCGGAGTTGACTTTTTAAAATTTTAAATCTGTGAAGCGCATCACTTCATCCTTGCAGGAAAATCCTTCGCCATCCTGTCTCTACGCATCCTCCAACCGCCTTAGCGTTAAATCACCTGCGGCAGACGGCCGTGTTTCTCCCGCTAATGCCACTCCAGAACCCGTCCCGTCCTCTGCTCTACAAGACAGCCTCGGTTCTCGTGCACCGTGTCTGTGGAGCAACTTGTGCTCTCCCCCGTCGAATTCTGAGTGCCTACCCCCCTCATTCCTCCCGCCGCAAGACTCTTTGCGAGGAATGTCATGCAAAGCCCTCGCGCCATAATGCTGTCACCCCAGCCTCAAACGGCTCTCTAACTCCATCACTGCCTTGCCCTCTCAGCGCTCTCCAATCCCGTCAGTTTAGTCGTCACCGCTGACTCAAAAAATTTAGGTCTGGCGGTGCTCCTTAATACCTACTAAGCCGTGCATAGTTCTAATTTAGTGGATTCTATGCATGAAATTTTATAAAAATTAAAATATTTTGAGGTCGATTGATGAAGATTGATTGATGTTGATGAAGTTCCATGAATTTTTCATCATTTCGACGAACAACATCTCACCTTTCTATTGACACCAGAACATAAGCACTTCTTTCACTGCTTTTCAAAAGATTTGCCTAAATAACTTAATGTGATTCATTCATTCATTTGAGCTACCTATCAGCTATTTGTTAGGTTTTAGAACAGTTTTTATCCCACTGGCGCATCGTTCCGCTATCGCTCCGATGGGTTCCTTTGGATGGATGATCCGCCTTTAGATCCCTCTTTAATTCATCATTTCCACTTACCCTATTTATCACGTCCTGAGTTTCTATACTCTTCCTTGCTCTTCCATGCTTTTCCATTGTTCTCCCCTCTATTTCCCTCTGCATCATTGCCTCTATTCAATTCGTCCTTCATTCGTCTCTTCTTCCTCCTTCAAACATCCACCATTAGTCTCCTTTCCTATTAAACCACACCCAAGATCTCAACGTTCGTCTATCACACCATCCAGCGCACTTTCTCCATCCTTCTTCACAACCAAATCTCAAATGCCTTATGTCTACGTGTCTCCTCCCTTCGCAATGACCGCGTCTACGCACCTTAAGTCGCCACGCTCCACTTCAGAGTTAAAATCTGCCATGCATTTACGCCTCTACTCAGACCCCCCCTCATCCATTCCCTCCAATTTGAAAATTCTTCCTCAGCTAGGGCAATGCTACATTAATTATGTCCATATCCTTACACCCATTTACCTACTAATCAATACCCAAATATTTAACTGCTCGTCGAATAAAATCCAACAGTTTTTTTCCCTTTTGCAGGGCCCTATCTACCTCTAGTATTTTTTTACTTTATGTCCGCTTACACCCTACCCTTTCTCATTCCGATTATTGTACCAATTTAATTTCCCCCTTCTCACTCGACCAATTTTCCTTATTTCTATAACGGCCTTCAGCAACCCTTTGCCCCTCATTGCCGTTCCCGGCCAGCAACCTTGCCTCTTCCCCATCTCATCCAGAAGTTTCCTTTCCTAGACCACCATTTCAATCACTTCCCCGTTTGCCTTCCCTCCCCTCCACCTCGCCTTCTGTATTCTTCTCCACGTCCACATCTCGAAAACCTACAGCCTATTGTCGGTCAAGTCCACGTTTTGGCTCTATGCATCGCTATTTTTTAGTATTCTACCGGTTGAGGTAGGTTTTGTTGAATGTTAGATAATCTCCTCCCGGTTTTCTACTCTTTCATGGGCCTATCTCAGTCTAGTATATTCTTTTTCGCCTCTAAATACGATATACCATTCTTTATCCTGTCCATTAAAACCTATTATTTTCTTTCTCTTCCCCGCTTGCCCAACATCCTTCCCTCTATCACATTCTTGAGCATCCATTCGCCCCTTATCACATCCTCCAGCCACCTGCTCTGCCGATCACGAATTTCATTCAGAAGTTTCCTTTCCTCACCCACTACCTGAAGCACTTTCTCGTTAGTCTTTCCCTCCATCCATCTCACCTTCTCCATCCTTCTCCACCCCCACATCTCGAATGCCTGCAGTCTATTCTCGTCCTCCTTTCTGAGGGTCCACGTTTCTGCCCCATACAACGCTACGCTCCATGTCAACCTCTTCACCAGCCTCTTCTTCACATCTTTAGTCAAGGTACCCGTCATCAGCTCCTTTCTATTACTAATCGCCTCCTTAGCTAGCGCTATTCTCTTCCGTATGTCTTTGCTACTACGTCCGTTTTCTTCTAGCGTATTACCTAAGTAATTAAAATGCTCTACTTGCTTGAGTTTGTGTCTTCCAACTTTGATAAAAAGCCTCGCTTTCTTTGACTTGAGAATCTCATTACTTTTTTCTCTTATGGATTCAACGCTATACACCATATCAAATCACCAGCATCGTACCTACATGCTTACTCTTAGTCTCTTCCATTACTAAGCGCTTCCTTCCCAAATACCATTCTCCTCCTTATATATTTGTTACAATGCCCATTTTTGTCTAAGATACTACCCAAGCAATGAAATTGCTCTACTTTCTCCAATCTGTGCCCTTTTTTCTTTATTACCAGTCTCTCTTGTTTTGTACCAGAGAACCATGTGTTTTCTTATGGTTTATTTTCATTGCGAATTACTCGCAATGTAATTCTAATGTATCTATTACACCCAATGTCCAAAACATAATTTTTTACCGGGAAAAAGGCCTCATGTATCCTTCTTTCTGCGATTCTCTCCCTTTTCCATGACCCATGATTTTCCTTCGGCCGCCAAATTTCCCAAATGAAGATAAAATAATAAATCTGCAACCAAAGCGAGTGTAATGAAAGCGGAGAGTTACGGAGAAGACATCCCAATGGATATTTCCCCCTCCGTATAAAGACCTCCGATCAGATCAGAGGAGCAGTCCAAACCATCAACCATCCCATATCGACTCACGCTTAAATTCACCTCCCAATAGCATCCCCCCCCCCTTATTCCACCCCCTTGGGCCCTTTTCCAGGGCCCTTATTGTCCCTTTTGCGCCGTAAGTTTAGAGTGACGCCAAGAGATTTTTATGACGACATCATGGCTCTCCTCCAATGAGAGACGGTGAGATAGAAGGGACAAGAACGCCAAACTTTCCTTTTTGCGTCGTTCCTCGGGGGAGGGGAGAAGGGAAATCCTAAGTGATGGCTCCAAGAAATTCGACCAAGCCGAGCAAAAAGCGGACGTGTCGTCACTCTCACCTAAATTTCTGCGAAAAAGGTCTTAAAATTACGCCAGGTCCTTTCCACTCTATCTTTTGTTACCCGCCCCCCACTCTTTAGTAAAGATCGCCTATAATACAATAGCACCTTGTTCCGATCATACATATTACCAGAGCTTTTACGAACGTATTAAGCGTACATCTTTACGACCACACGGATAGCCCGTTTTCAGAATTTCCTAACATACCTCCGAATTTTTAATGGAATTTCAATTCTTGCGAATGAGATTTAGGGAGTTAATAAAGTCTTCTCGGATTTTCCACCAGATCAAAGACAATGAAAGGGCATCTACCTCGCCACGGGAAACCAGTTGTCCAGTCCTGATATATTTAACCCGGTTTTACTGTTAGAGGGTTAGAAGAACAAAGGTTAGGAGAGGGCCTCGGAAAAGAATTGCCGACACCCGACCGCAAATTACAGCGGCCGGACATGCTTTCGAAACCTGGTGTTCGATAACTCAAGGAGCGATCACCCGAACACATTGGAAGAGAGTGACATTGAACGCCCCTTAGAGCTGAAAACCGGAGCCCCTATGGTCGCCGGAGGGCGGCGCAATAATCCAGGTACGATCTCCTACCTGAAGACGTGACAAAACACCGGAATTGCTTCCGGGCTCCACATCTTGCACCACGACAAGGCGGAGTTGGTGGGTGGCGTGCGCCTAACTAAGCAGGCTCCAACCGTACAAGGAGCAACAATCTTTTCCGAACACGAAATGAACACACCGAGATTTCCACCAGGTCAGTTCGTTGGTGGGGAAAGGAAATTACCAGACGAATCCCAGGGCACCTACGCAGAGCGTTTAATCCCGTGAGATAAGCCATTAGTAAAAGAAGGGAATGGCTCCGAACCAGTATGGATAAGGGAAGGAGGTAGTACTAGGATGAGTCTAGGTAGGGACTGTCCAAAACCCTGTCAGAATTAGTTTGACCGCGTAATGAACCATGAAACCTGGTTTTTACTTTTTGGCAATTGAGGCCCGAAGTCCGCTTTATGAGTGAAAGCAGTTCCGAGCCCCATCTGCCGTAGTCTGTGCTTTCGCACATTCGCCAGCAGCCATCCGCACCCCCCTCATACGAACAGCGAAAGAAGCTCGTTTCCTCGGGTCACCCCCAGCCACCCGGATTGGTTGGATCCTTGGAGCTAGCGACTCCTTCGCCAGCTGCTCCCGATTTCCATCAGGTCAGGCATTGGTTGGCCGACGTTTCGATGACTGTCTCCGCCATCATACTCAGGCCATGACGATGACGGAGGCAGTCATCGAAACTTCGGCCAACCAATGCCTAACCTAGTAAACCTCCACGTGGTTCTCGATGGGCAACGAGATCATTCAAGCTACCCGCGGGTGGCGGAAGTCGCCGAGTCGCCAACGAACCAACCAACTGCATTGCGGGGGGTGACTAGTGGGTGGCTGCGGTTTTCGCTGTTTGCTTAAGGGTAGCTCGAGTGGAAACGGCCAAACTGTGAAGGGGCAAACTGGGGCGAAAGGGGCTGAGGATTGCTTTTCCAATAAAGCAGTCTCTGATTAGACAGCCCAAAGAAAAAAACTAAGCTTTGTGTTTGATACGCGGTCAGAGTAATTGTTGCTTCTCCGGACTTTGAACCATTACCTCACCCAGATCTAATTTCCCCTCCTTTTACCTTGGGGGTTCAGAGCCCTTCCTTTCTGTGCCAATGCCGGATTTTTTGGAATTAAACGCTTTGCGTAGGTTCCCTACCGGTCAGCAATCCAACCCACCGTTTTTACGGCTTTCCATTGACCTGGTGGAAAACCCTAGAAGACTGTATTATCATTCTACTCCGGGAAATAACCAAATCATTCTTGAGGCTCATAGAACTTTCCATTCAAGATCCCAAAGTTAATGCAGAATAATTCCTATTCTGGATACTTATAGAAAAATATGTGCTCTGTCAGATATTAACAAATAAGTGTCATCTTTCCGTACTATTTTCCTCGCAAATTAAGCTTGACCTGAAATGGTTTTTTATTCGGGAAAGGGAAGAGACACATTGAAAAAAGTCTTTTTCTATCTAATTTAAATGCTATTTTCATGGGAAACTGTTTTTCATTAGCAAAAAGTTCTCAATGACTGATTTAAAATTTTAAAAAAATGGACTTCACCGTCTTAATTTTTTGAGTTATCAGCTAATTTCTGTGAAATCTGAAATCAAAAAGTGTTGATTCCATAGAAATAGCGCTGCAATCGGTGTTTATGAAGGGACCACGGTGTAGGAAATATCCTACTCTGTGGTAGAGACCCTCAAGTCAGAGACTGAGGACCAGCCATGTTGAATGGCCCGCTCTGGGTGCTTGATTTAATCAAGCGCTTAATTAGCCACTAAAATATTATTTATTCAATTATTATGTTTATTAATTTATTTTTTAACTGTTAGATATTTAATTTGTTGTTTAATAATAATAACATTCGTATAAAATAAGAGTTAAACGTTGTTACTCAGCAATATTAACAAATATTTGTGCTACTCTTCGTTTAAAAATGCGCGATTCTCATCGGTGGCCCACCTATCAGAAGTGGAACCGAGGTCTCCTGTCTCTGACTTGAGGGTCTCTGCGGTTATGACCTCTAAAAAGTGTTAGTTAAAAATATATTCGTGGAATAATTGGCATTTTTGTGCCTTTACTATGGTTTTCAATTGCTAACGCATTCCATCGGCGAAAGCAGGATTTTTAAAACCTCTTGAATAAAGTTAGAATTTAGGGCTTGCTTTGACTCGCGCGGTCGAAGTGGAATCGCCTTAAACAGATAAATTTACACTTTGGAATGCGTTTGACGAAGTTCTTTTATTTTCTGGCCCTTAATCTCACAATCCCCGACCTATTTTAAAGTGCGTTGCCTCGTGCGCAGGGCCTGAAACGAATGGAAAGCGAGTGCGCTCGTGCGTTGCGAAGTGAGTAGCTCGCCAGGATAATGGAAAGCTCAGTTTGCCCGGTAATTTTTCTTCCACAACGATTCATCGATACCAGTAAAACGATCGTTATGGGCCCATTCCTCGTAGGTACACCCCAGGTGCTATCATTTCTTCACTCCTATTCAACAAACCCTATTTTGTGAACTTCTAGTATTTTTGTCCCCCTTGTCACACACGCATAGGGGGCTCGCTGGGTATTGTGCAGATGCTGATGTATGATGTCCACCGTCCATCATCGTCTAGAATGCTCCCTTGAAGTAAAAAAAAGTTCTGCTCCTGATTTTCTGCGTATGCTCTTACTGAAAACTCTCTTTAGTTGTGGAATAGTACCAAGCAAATTTTAATTTGGAGTATAATTTAAAAACTCTCCTATATTTGGTTTTCGTAGATTTGATCTTCATATCAAATCTCTTACACGAAGAGGCAATAAATGTTTGAGAGAAGCTGATCAATTCTACTAGATTCCCAGACAACCGAAAGTTAGGTTTTATGTCAGCCAAGGAAATGCAATAGATAGTGAGTGAGTTGGAACTAAATGCGAAATGTGTATGGTGTTAGTGAACCGTAAGAAAACCAAGGTAGTAATATTTTCTAGAATGGTTGGGCTGTAGATATAGCTGTAGAATTTGCAACATAGTGCTGGTGTTTGGAAGGGAATAGACTAAATTCAAAGGACATGAGGTATAGCAGAGGTGAGGAAGAATTTTCGAGAAGGGAATCTATGTTGGTAGCTTAAGATAGAGATAAGCCATCTAAAGATCTTATCATCAGGAATCAGTGGGTAATATACGAATTTGGGTTAGATGCTCCAGTAATGGACATATATGAAAGGAGTGTGCTTCGTTGGTTTGGCCATGTGGAGAGAATGCATGAGAGTCGAATAACGAAACATTTATAAGAGTGAAATGAATGGTACGAGAGGTAGAGGTAGGCCGAAAAAGTTTTGGTTGAATGTGGTTGAGGAAATTCTTGGGAGGAGGAATATTAGGAGTCTTAAAAACAGGAGGCCGTGTATGAAGCAGTGTATGAGGGTAAATGAGGTGAAAGAGGTTTGCAAGGATAGGTCATTATGGAGGAAATTATTGAAACAGAGTTAGGTGTGCATTGTACAATTATATGTGTTTTTGAGTGAAACATTGTGACACTGCCTACCCCGGAAGGGAACGGCGTGATTGGTATCTATGTATGTAAGAATGAATAGAGTAACTGTGTTGGATTTCACGTTGGATTTATTTGCTACTATATAACAAATCAATCTAACTCTACAACAAAACTGCTACCGTGTAGCAAATAAATCCAATTCTCTTATATTAAAATAAATCCTTTGTAAAAATTACAGTTCCTCCATTTATTTATTTTACATTTCGGAAGTGTCATGATGCTTTCTAACATAGCTATATCCTCGTGTCAATTCCAAGCGGGAAATCTTTTGCTGCAAAGCGCTGCCGTATGTGTCTATGATTGGAAAAACGATGCATATTTCCTGAAGTATGTAGAGACATCATCCAATAAAATTAACCAAACACGGTGTATGCTCCAAATTTTGTTTAGCATAAAATGGTGGTAAGATCTCAACATGGTCATTGTGTAAGGACGATATGAGCGGACTGGAGACTAGCAATGAAGATGAAGATGTGAGCGGAGAAGCGAGATGATGTCCCGAAAGAGAAAGATATGTCGGTCCCGGACACTTTTCGGGCGCCGGTCCGGCCCTAAGTCAACCGCTGCGGGGGGTTGGAAAGGGCAAGTATGGGTTTGGAGAGGAAAGACGAAAAACGGGGTAGTATCCATCAGAATGGGAGACTCCTAGAAGTTATGCTTAAGCTGGGTAGAGAAGTAGAAACATAGGGAGGGAGAAAGGAACTGATGGAAATGGTCGCGAAGGAAACGAAGTTAGTGGCGGAGATTTGGAGTGAGGAAAATATTGAATTGGAAGCGTATTTAGAGGTGAGGGCATGCTATACGAGAGTGGTAAAGGGAAAAACGGTCGGAAAGTGTGGAGTGGGATATTTTTGGTTGAAGATAGTCGGAGCAATTTCCGTCTATGTACTGATTTTCTTGAAACTTACGTGTAATCATTAGTAATAAGTACATATATAAATACAAAAAAATACATGTTACCGACTGGTTTTTTGACTAAAATCAATGGTTTGCGAATTCACTTTGTGGAAATTATGATTCATCTTAAAAATGAAAACAGTTTTTTCCACCAATTTATTTAAAACCCAAATCGACCGGTTTCGGCCTTTTCAGGCCATTATCAAGATTACAGAGTTGATTTGTGTTTTAAATGTATTGGTGGAAAAATTAAGTGTTTTCATTTTTAAGATGGTTTTTTGACATTTTAATGCTATTTTAACACTTTTTTCAACGCATATATATTTATGTAAATCGATGATATATGAAAATATTTTCTATTTTCACGCAAAAACATATTTTTGATATTATTACAATGGTTCGTAATAAATATCAACGTATCACACCTAATTAAAACACATTTTTACATACGGTTTTAGCTAAAATTTCGAATTCCACGCCGTAAAACCTAATCATAACAGTGCTTTAATTGAGACAAAATATTTAAACACAATTCTTGCATTGCTTATATTACAACATGTATAGTTATTTCCGACGTACAAATTGATGTACTTTAGTGAATCACGGTATAAGATTTTTTTCGAGTTGCTTGGAAAATTATTAAAATGTGCACTCAACTACTCACAGTTTGCACTCCAACCGCCTTAAAACTTTAAGTGCTAAGCTCATCACATTACCCCGAGTAATGAAATTTGCCATGAAAAAAAATTGTTCGATTTGATCGGGATTTGAAAAGGGATATCCCACGGCCGGACAAGTGCTTTAGCCAATCGTTAGCTCTTCATTCATGGCGGATTTCGACGGGGGTTTAAGCGAACTAGAAAGATGGATATGTGGTGTAACTGGCTAACACACCTGACCGGCAATTGAGAGGTCCGGGGATCGAATACTGATTAAGTCAAATGAATTATTCTTGGCGAATTTCATCCCTTGATGTATATGCTCACGTGCGCGTGACCTTTTTAAAATCCGTTTGTACGTGGAATGATTCGAAGTCTGTCACGAATAATAGCCGTAAATCTCCCGAGAACTGCAGGAAAAATAATATTTGCTTACATCCGTCGAAAAACCTAAGTAATTTGTTCCCTAATATTCTTTTAAAACAGCTAATGCAAGCCATGAGTGGAAGCAGTATCTAATAGACCAGTCGTGTCCAGCACTGGACCCCCGTCCCACCGAACCGCCCATTCTCTCAATGAGTTATTTCTTCAAAATACCGTATTTAAACCCAAGTTCTGCATTAAAAATTCTTTGGAACTCGTGGAGAAAATTAAAGATATGGAAGTTGCTAGAAAATCAAGATTGGTTTCCTTTGATATAGTGAACTTATTCACTACTGTTCCACCGTACGAAGCAACTGATGCTGTGGTCCATCAATTATAGGCAGTAGCAGTTCCAGAGGAAATTATCAACCAAATGTCCACCCTGCTTAGAAAATTGCTGTCGCAAAATTATTTCGTGTTCAACAAAAGATTAACCAGATGACAGACGGTTTAGTCACGGGCTCTCCAATCTCCATTCTTCTTACAGACATTTTTATGGACAACTAGTGGAAGGTTTCCGTTGAAATTCATTGGGTTTCAAAAACATTTAACTTATTTTATATTCATCTACATCTACATCTACATACTACCCCGCAAGCCGCCTCAATAGGCGAGTGGCGGGGGATGTTAGGACACCAGCCGTCAACAACAAAAAACAAAGTTCCGCCTAGCATTTATTAAAGTCCTTAATTGTTCGGGGGAAAAACAAATTCCCATACCTATCCGTTCGGCAAAATATCTCTCTTAATTTATCGATTCTGTCGGACCTGGAAATATAATGTGGTTCTAATATGATGTTCTCCGTTTCGCTCTGAAAGATATCCATTCTCTATCGCGTAGCCTCCGAGTCTCTAGCGGCTCCCACCCTAAATCGTTCAAAAGCTGTGTATCGCTTTCTGTTCGACCGTAGCAGTTTTTGAAGAAACGCGCAGCCTTCCTTTGTATTTTATTAAGTTCATGGACTAGGTCTTTCTCCGCCTGATCCCATGTGCTCGCTGCATATTCAAGGTGTGGCCGGACGAGTGCGAAATAGCACCTCTCTTTCACTTTTTCATCCGTGCATCGATATTATGGATTGCAATCGAAATATATCGACATACATCGCACACAATGCATTTCTAATGGATTCTATGAATTCTTCTATCTCAATGGATACGTTCTGGGCCTATATTCCCAATATATCGATATGAGGTTAGGCTTCAACAATGCTATCGGTCGTCAAGGGGACAGCGTACCGAAAACAGTGAATTTTCAGCAATAAGATGTTTATGATTGTTTTGTCAAAAGTTAAAGTAAATCAGTTAGAAGACGAAAATCGATTGCAAGAATAAAAATTATAATTTGTTTTACTTTCCAATGGTCTTCGTTGCGACTTTGCAAGACCATGATTTCTAATTTAAATATGCAAAACGAAAAAGGTCTCCATACCAGTGAAACGAATTTTACATATATCTCTCATGGAGACGCTTTTACTCGTCTGGAGTCGAATCATAGACCATTAGGTAAACAAAAAGTAGCCATAAACCTCCCGGGTGATATAATGTATCATTTTACAAAGTTTTACGTCAGTCCGTGCAGTGTTTTGATAGTTATAACTGACCGCACTATCACGCATTCATATTTATAGATTAGAAGAAGATTCGGAAAGGAAAGTTTAAATCATACAGACGTAAAGGTGTGATTCAGCAATTTGTTTTACTCTCAAAATGGAACTTCCTAAAAAGAAAAAAACAATTCTCAAAATCCATATGAAAATTCAAGGACGCTTACATTTCTCGTCTTTCCTCTCTTCGATTCCGTCCCTGCCCTTCCCAACCCTTCGCGGCGAGTGACATAGGGCCCGGCCGGCGCCCGGAAAGTGTCCGGGGGCCGACGTATCTTTCTCCTTCGGGGACATCAACTCGCTCATCCGAAAGGATCCGAAGGGATGGAGAGGAAAGAGGAACGGACATTTCGTTCTCCCCTTTCGGGAAGGATCGAGAACGACGCGGAGTGGAAAACAATATGAGGAAGAAGAAAAATAAGAAGAGAGGACCGAAGGGCGTGGCGGAGAGATGAGAAAGAAAAGGAGGGATATCTTCTTTTTTTCGAAATTGACGCTACGTCGTCAGATAGAGATGTCTCAAGGCCGGACGATGACCGTCCGCCCGCTTGACCGAAGGTGACCGCTGTCCCTTTCTTCTTTTCCGCGGCAGTGAATCCTTACCGGTGGATTTTTCCTGTTAGGATTACGGAGAGGCGGAATTACCGGATTAAGGCAGGGTCACTTATTCCAGACTTCCTAGAAAATTGAATGTAGCAGCTTTGAAGAACACTTAATAAACTGGCATGAAAAGAAATTATGGTTTCCTGCCTAGGTTTACTGTAATTCAGCCTTGAAAATGGAGATTTTAACCTTCTATGGGCGAGCGAGTCCAAATTCGAGAGGAGAGTATGAATTTTTAAAATGTATTCAGCATATGCCATTTTTAGAACGTGTGAATCTCAAGAAATATGATTTATAATGAACAAAAAAATTTCCTTTTCAAATTTTTCATAAAAAATAATTAGCGTTAATTTTTTTATTGGCAGTTAGCAGCGTGACGTGAACTTCGCATCGCAAATTTAATGTTGCGTTTTCGCAAATTAGGTGGCTCGGAGACCTTGGCCATATTTCAATCATGGCGCGTTTTGGAGAGTTACTAGAGGCGCCTTTGACTGGTGAAAACATTTTATCGAGCCATGTCTCTTTGTAGAGAAAAATTAACCTTCTATGGACGAGCGAGTCAAATTTGTTACGTTTCAAAAAAATTGAAATATTTGCTTTCTGTGAGGATTTTCCATTTAGCTGCTGCGCTATACAGAATCGAAACGCTTTTTTTTCTATTTAATTATAAGTAAACAAACACGGTCCCTTTAAGCCACAAGGCTTGTCAGAAGGATCCAACACACATACATACAATGCGGCAAATAAAAAAATGGTGTATACAAAAAACAAAAAAGAACAAATTACAACAATTTATAATATTACAACTTGAGAACATGAAACATAGCCAGATTTAGGCATTCCACATTTTTTAATATACAGGTATTCATGCCAAATATACAGAACATAACCTATCAAAAATGTTTAATTTCATCAAGTTAATAATTTCATGTACCTTTTTCTTCACTACTGCCATACCTTTAAGATCATCAAGGTGTTTTGGCATGCAATTAAAAGTGTGTGGTACATATTATTTTGCTTCGTATTAAATATTAGAGAAGTTTCGTCTCTTTTGGGCGGTTTGTGAAACATTTTGAATAGATGAATGTGTGACGCTATTCACTGACGATGACATGCCTGGTGGAGTTCTGAAATAAGTAGTCACAACTGTCGTATGAAGAAAAAATTGGGAAAGTTTAAAAAAGGTACGTCATGGAGGTAATGTTGAAGCACCTCTAACTTGTGAAAATATTATTACGTAAAGTGTTATTTTAAATTAACTAAATACAATACTAATATCTATTTCATATTTCAAAATAGAATATATTATCAAATAAAGTGCTTTTTTTAATGCTTAAATAGCACTTTTTAAGAAGCTAATATTGTAGCAGTATTTTTTCATGCTGATGATTCATAATTCCGTCCATATAGTGTTAACTTGGGCTCTTATGGATATTGCTCTGATGACACCAGGGAAACGTCAATTTGAACGAAGAAGTACATTCAAGCTTTTCATAAAAAACTGTTTAAATGAAACAAAAAGTCCTGGAAAAATGAATGAAAGTGAAATATTAAAGTCAAAATGCAGTTGGCAATAAATGGCGCAGCAGTTGACTCAAACGGCTGAACGAATATGGTCGTTAAAAATATTTTCGTGCAATAATCCGCAGATTTTGTATCTTTACTTTGTTTTTCAATTAGCCAACCTTTTACTCAGCGAAAGCCGGATTTTTAAAAATTGAACATACGTAAACGTGTGTGGCTTAGAATTTGTCTTGTCTCATACAAGGTCCTCATACCCTGAACATGATAATCAGCGGAGAAATTACATATAGAGTTCCGAAACATGGCTCCAGTGGGCTTTCAAGTTTGTTGTTGCCCATTTTTTGGTGGAAAAGTATCTATATACTCCTTCCGATGGTGTCATTTGTACACAACAACAATTAGTATTTATATGTATCCATTTTGGCTTCATATTTTGGGAGGAAACTAGCTCGAAATTTATAAATTACCTTAAATACTAAAAACCGGTGTCCCCTTCTTGCCTGGTAAGTTTTTGGGTAAAATATATCCGTTAAGTTCTTATTTTGCCAACAACTGATGCTTAATTATTATTAAGCACCTTATTAGTGATTAATTGGCATACATTGATAATTATTGTGCGCCAAAATACGCTGAGGAAGGTTATCCTAAAATACGAGGTGACAGATAGTTCTTGTTTCATCATGAAAATTATTTTATCTTTGATGAACACCAAAATATACGTCTTAGTGCTTGCCCAATCCTTTTCATAATTTAAAGATCAAATTCAATTTCATGTTTAAAAGAGAATTTATAACATTGATCAAGGCTAAATACTAATGGTTACTCAATGAAGAGTAACAGTGCTACGGAACGTCGAGCCCTATCCAAAATGAAGATATCAGAGTGCATTATGGGATCGTGTCATGACCTGGGTATAAGGACCTGGGTCTCATTTAGTGAAGCAAGAGCCATCTTAAGGTGATTTTAGCAAAATATCGTTTCTTCAAAAATCAATGAATTTGTTTTCATTATAAAGAAAAACATATCACCCATCCAATGACACCAAAAATTTAACCCCTCACCACGTTACTTTCCGAGATATTTGCCAAAAAATGAATGATGTGTGCACTCCAGAGAGAGCTTATTTTAAAAATTTAGGTATTTTAAACACCCAAATCTCGTCAAAAAATTAACTATGCATAGTTTGTTTGTTTTCTCAACTATCTTTGAAAAATAATCATATTGTCACCGCAGTCAATTCTCAAGGATCACAAAAACTTTTCGTTTTGAAGTAGTTTTACACGTACCGCGCGAAAAGATGAGTCAAGTTAAAGACTTATTTAAATATTTCCATTTAATTACTTAGAATTTCTATCATATAAAACTATATTATTGTACCGTTAATACTGCAATATTTTATTCATGTGTCCCACAGCTGGTGAAATTCTAACGTATATTTCGAATATGGTCTCTATTATGATTAGGGAACTATCTCGCTCAAACTACCTTAAGGAAGACTCCGAAGGGTGTCCATTTGGTATCATCACGAAAAAATTATTGGTCCATGAGAAGTTACCCTAGGCTGTAATAATTTTCTTCTTCTCTCTATGTCGTCTTGTAGGATCACGTAAAACAACTAAACGTATTCATTTTCCTTTTTTCCCAATTTTTCTCTAGTTCTCCAACAGTTCTTCATCCTTCCGCTTTAATTGCTTCCACTCTCTTCCGTCTATTTGTCATGAAGTCTAGGTGTTCTATTCCTACTTCTTGAAACTAGTGAAGTGTTTTATCAATCTTCTAAATGTATCAATCCTCTATATCATATCTTCCGGGTGCGCCACCTCTTTCATGACTTTCTATATCTTTTACACCCTTTGGTAGCCATTTATTTATTTGTATATGATTAAAAATTCGTTTTGCGAGACTTTTTTCAATCCTATTTAAGTAGCCGAAGAACCTAACTCTCCTTTCCCTAATCGTATATGTGGTAATTTTTCGATTTCCTCATCCAAGTTGAGATCTTCACCCTTTATGTATCGGCACTCGCCTTTTTTCTGTTCTCGATGTAATGCCTTCAATCTGGAATACTTCTCATGGATGGGGACAATCACGCAAAATCCAATGTCGACTCCTCAATGTTAATGATCTTTGCATCAACTGGCAAAAGAATCGCCTTCAGACCTTCGATTTAAGGTGAAACCAAACCTATTATGTAGGTCCTCAACCAATTAACTCGCTGGCGAGGTTAATAACACTTTACGAACTCCGACATTGTAGGGTAGATTAGATTATGAGAATAAAATTAATGGAATAGACTGCAGAACGGACAGGTAAAATTTAAGTCATTTTTCCCGCGAAAGGTAAGAGATCATAAAGACTTCCAAAAGGAATATGAAGCAGGTTTTCGGTATGGAATGAAGCTAATTAAATGATCTACTCCCTAATACTTGTATCATTATCTGCTATCTAGTACTTAAAACACGCCGTTAATGTTTGGGGTGTACCTCTTGTACCTCAGTGCATTAAAGTGGTCGTAAAAACATTTATACAAACTGTCTTATATCGGCAGCATGTGAATAGTGCAGCAAATATTTGTAAAACCTTGTCTCTTTTTCCATGCAGCAAATCTAACTTTGTGTCTTCCACAGTTTTATTATTAAGAGTACAACCGGTTTCGGCAGTTACGCCATCATCAGATGTACCTGACCTGATCTGATCTATATTTTTTTCGTTTCACTATGCCGCGGCTTTTTTACGAGGTAGGCTTCGAAACTGAGTCAACACGCGTCCACCAAAAATAGGCAAGATACGTTTAAGGCCACCATGATGGTCTTGTCAACGTTTTTGACCATTCTTTGCATCAATTGGCATAAGAATCGCTATAAAATGAATTGAACCTCGTAAAATAGCCCACAAAAATAGGTGTATCTGATGATGGCGTAACTGCCGAAACCGGTTGGACTCTTAAAACTGAAATTGTGGAAGACACAAAGTTTGATTTACCACAATTGCGCCCTTCCACCGAGTGAAACCTTCATCTTTTGAAGTTTTATCAGTTTTTGTTAGCGTAGTCGTAGTTAATTTTAACTTTAATTGTGTGGAACGAAATGCATGTTGCTGTTAATTTACCCCTTGCAATACACCCTTGAGGTGGCTTGCAGGTATTGTGTAAATTCTATGTGAATTTAATTTAATGTGAATTAGAGCATTATACCAACAATACATTGAAGTACGTTCCCGTGACCAAAATGAGACCGTTTCGGGCATGACCTGCGCTCGGAAGCTACAGGTCCACCTTGCCCTGCGAGGTCAATCATTCAGTTATCGCCATTTTCGACGAGAACGCAGGCTGGGACCGGCGAAATTGTTCAAGCAGTCAACGAAAAACATCATCAGAGACATTTCAGTGGGGCGTAGCATCACACGGATCGGAAAATTGGTTTTCGTAGAAAAGGTTGAAGCACAAATCAGAGGCCTCTTTTCGCTCAAATGGAGACCATAAGCTGCGTAGAGAAAGAAGTCAACGGGAAAAGTGTTTGAAATGGTTGCTGAAAACGGGGAGTTTTGGAGGGGTGAAATTTGACGAAAACAAGAAAACCGATTGCGAGAGAGAAGTAGAAGGTGGAGTCAAGGCGGAAAGCTCGGCTGAAGGGTGTTATTTAAAGGCAGACATTCGATAAAATGGTAAAAGGTAGTATAAGTTAAAAGAATCTTCACATCTAATGTGTTGCAGATAGCGCACATCAGAACACATTACCACACGGTGATGGTGGTAAATTTGAAAATATTACTTTTTTCTATGCTCTGTTTTTTATATGTAATATTCTCAATGCAAAATTTTATGAGTATGTGATCGTGATAGAAAGAGATTCAATCAACCGATTGCGTTGATTCTTAGCTTGTTTTTGAGAAAATTAGCAAATCTTCAGGGTGAATTTAAATAATATTGAAAAAGTCTCTCAAGACTTTTTTGTTAGCAACAAATCGGCGTAAATTTTGTACGAAAATCGAAAAATCTCGTAAATTATCAAATTTTTGCGTTAATCTAAAGTTTTTGTTCTACTGAAAATTGATCACCCTTATACCAAGAAAAATCCAGATATATTTTGTTTCAGATCGACAGAAAGACTGCAATCGTGTACGCTGTAGGAATACTCCAGCTGCGAGGCGCTTGAAATATAGATTTTTTTTAATAATTAATGTTTTTCCGCATAAAAATTTAGATCACTAGTTAATAACCTAAATAAAAAGATCCAAAAGTTTTCGTACAGATAACTTCCATACTTGCTGAATAATAAATTCCAAATATAGTTAATTTTGGGGGCACTAAAATAAGGTTCTCCTCAGAAGCGCACACAAGCGACTAACGAATTTAACGATGTACGCCGGCGAAATGTTTTGTAAGACGCCTCTTAAAGGGGTTAACAACAGTCACAGCTGAATATTTTGAGTTATGTTGTTGAATTGAATTCGTTCAAATAAGTATTTAAAATGGATAAGTTTTTTTCACTGAGTAATTAAACACTTAAAAGTTTGAATATTTGAGGCTATACTGAAAATCAACAATCTTGAAAAAAATTACAGATTCCCCATCGCCATTCTTCTATTGCTATCACACATCAACTTACCTTCTAATCTATTTTGAAGTGGGTTACCTAGTGCGCAGGGTCTGTAATGAGCGTAAGGTAAGTGCATTGTTGTGTTTCGAAATGGTTGGCGCACTAGAGCGTATGATAATCTCCTGAAGCACTTCGGACGCAGAGAATTAGGCAATAATGATGAAATTCAACGGTAGGTGACAGTGTACAACTGCTATATAATATCCTGAATAAGTTAAGACAACATGCTTCAATCCACTTCTTACGAAGTCTCTACCTTTTCTGACATCACTGACTTTTCAAAACGTGCACGTCAAAAAATTGTCTCAAAGCTCATGCCAATGAGTTTACAGTATTCAACCAGTAATTGTAAGTTTTAATGTATCGACGTGCTGCCAAGAATTGCATCGTTTTGCACCGTTTTGTCTATTACGTCGCAAACAGACCTCGTCTTCATGACAACTACCCCACTGAATGAAAAAGAAAGACGGTGGTCAACCGTAATGCGTTCATTTATCCCAATTCTATGTTTTCTGTGGATTTGCAGTAAAAAACTTGATGTTTTTATAATAATGTATTCTACCTGTAAATGTAGGTATTGTTGAGGTAGGGCCAGTAACGTCGTGCCTGCCTTTTTTTAATTCCATTTTTATTTATTTTTATTTTATTTATTTAATTTTCGTTCGTTATTTGGGTTTTGCTGGAATTAATTTATATGTTCTATGTTGATGTTTTATATTGTTTATGGTTTGTGTAAAAGGTTGCTATGTTGTTGTTGATTAAAAGAAGGGGGATTGTTAAAAAAGAACGTAGATGTGGTGAGACGTGTATTAAAGTGGGGCAATGCCAAATTAATATTCCAAGGGAATTTGTTATCATTTGAGAGATCCCGACGTCACAGGCCACCCATGCCAGATTGGTCTAAGGGCAGGAGCCAGACGAAAGGTAGTCCCGTGATAGTGTCACGTGAAACACACTGTCTGGAAGCGGGGGTGGGAGTCCCCTCTCGACTAATACGCTCCCCAGAAATATGAATGTCGCACAAAGAAACAATGGATATTGATCTAAATTTTTAAAAAAGGTGAAGACTACTGGCGGTTAAGTGACATTTTACATTATACGTTTCTGATATCATACAAAAGAAAAATTCTGCCCTAAATTTGTTCAATGACTCTCTCTCCTTTGGAAACAGTTTTAAAGCCCCGGTTTTGCATGAATTCGATAGGTGATAACATTCTTAAGATGTGCCTCAATTCCTCGGGAATGAATCTATTGATCAGCAAGTGACCGGCAAAATGAGTCGGTTCTCTTCTACCTGTCGCGGCTCCCGCAAAGAAGGCTGCGTCAAAAGTTCAAGGATGGGTAACTCCGACGGCAATGTAGCCTGCGTTGAAGATTCAGCTTCGAACTCGCTGTACAGTTTGAGGAAAGGCCAAAACAGATACATGAAAGGTTATTTTCTTTCTTGCAGTGACCTGACAAGTAACAGAGTGACCTCGCTCGAAGGTCAGCCGTTTCGTGGCCTCACCCAGCTCCACGACCTCCTGTTGGCCCACAATCACGTGATCAACCTGCCGAGTGACGCCTTTCTCGGACTGACACGTCTCCAACTGCTGTAAGTACACGTTCCTCTGAAACAATTTTCTTTAACTTCTCCTTTAACGGTGATATAAAAAACCTCAAATGTTTTTATTTTTGAAGTTTCAGGTTCAAAAACGTCACTTACTTATCATTGTTGAGCATCCTCTTTTATATTTCTCAAGAGAATATTTGTTCCCGTTAATTACATTTCATTGCTCTTTGTGACTTTTGTATCTAATACCACAGGATTCTGCATGAAAGTGAATTTCTTTGATATTTCCATTATGTTTTGAAGATTCTTAAATCTGGAGCATAACAAAAATGTCGTTCAATAATAATATTTATTATTAATAATTATCCACGATACAATATTTATTTTTGGAATGCTTACTCGGCTATTGAGTAAAAAATGGGAACTAAAACTTTGTTTGATTGATATTTCAAAACTAATCGGTGGAATTCGGATTTTATTTTGTGGATGATACGTTAAAGATATGTTTGAATAGGCAATAAATGTGAAAACTGGGGAAGTTCCCATACTTTTTAGGTGAAATAAAATTAAGGGACCGTTTCGGAATAAGTCATATGACGAATCAATCGGGCAGAAAAGGGATTAGAAACAGAAAGTGGATTAACCGTTAATCAGGTTCTTTTAAATCCATTCTACAATGAACGTAAGCCGTAAGAGAGCCGCGAGGCGTAAATCGTACGGTGCTGCCGTAAGAATGATGATCAACTACCTTCTTTACGGCTTACGTCTTACGGCAGGCGAAATGTCAGCCAATCAGAGCGCGCCATTACTACTACCGGTGTCAGTCACGGCCCACTGCTTTAGGGAAGTACTTTTAAGAATATAAGTTAATATCGGATATTTGTAAACATCTCAGTCAAAATTTAAAAAACGCGTATTAGGCTCAACTCTATGGAAGCGATATGTATCCATTTCAAAACGAAAAACAATTGTAACTTTCCACACGGAATTTTTTTTTTTTAAATCTTTGCCGACCATGGTTTCAGCACCTAGTGCACTTATCAAGACCTTGAAATAGTTTCCGCTTGTAATGGAATTATTTATCAATTGTATGCGAGTGTTTGGAAAATAATTTTTAAAATTTTCATTTCAAAATGAAAAACAATAGTAACATTCCACACACAATTGAAATTTTCCACGCAGAATCAAGACCTACATAATGGCACTAGGTGCTGAAACCATGGTCGGCAAAGATCAAAAAAATAAAATAAAAATGAAATAATGAAAAATTTTTAAAAAATGTGTGTGGAAAGTTGCAATTGTTTTTAATTTTGAAATGAAAAGTTTAAAAGTTATTTTCGAAACATTTGCATACAATTGATAAATAATTCCATTACAAGCGGAAACTATTTCGACTCTCATCTGTCTTCGATATCCATGTCGATCTGTTTCGGCTTACTTTTCCGTCAATGGAGAATGACCGCCGTAAGGGAATCCTTACGTTTTAATTGATAGGGACACGGCCTACGTCTTACTGTTACTGTTTACGTCCATTATAGAATGGGCTTAAAATGGCTGAGTCGGTATTCTTTCGAGCAAGAAAATCGGTCTTCCCTGGTGGAAAATGGACTAGTGGCATTAAAAGTTAAAGAATGCACGGAATTTGGCTGTTAAATGAATATTAGCGCCAGAGACATAAAATCGAAATCTTTAATGGAATTATTCCACAAGACTGCTGTGTCTGAGCCCTTGGTGACCTCTCTATTGCTCTGCATATGAGCGATATCTCCTCACGCTCCATAAAAAAACAATCATTGGATCACTTTGAAACCGTTTATTGACAGATAAACACCAATGCTCTACCCAAACTCTATCTGGCCGTTTTTACCACATCCCTGTTTGAGCGTTCACTTGAGCTCTCGCACATCAGAACTTCACTAAACGCATCCCGCCTCTGAGTTTCTAGCATCGCAGTCAGCATTTTTCCTTCACTAGCCAGCCTAGATAACTACTTCTACTTTTAGCTCAGTACACGCTGGCATAAGTACCAAATCCAGATTGTAAAATGTAATTACTAGCAAACGCAACGCTGCGGCCATTAACTCACAAACGACTAAATAACTTTAGTGCAGCTGGGGGAAACGTTAAGAGAATACGGCTGTATTTTTTTTTATTTTTTGACGTTTTTATCTAGGATCATACCATTACTTTGACGATTTCCGAAGTTTTGCCTTTGATTGCACCTCAATTCGTCGCAGGATGATTAGAGTACGCAGCGTAAAATGGGATCCTTTTCCTGCTCCAATTCACTTGCGTACCAGTTTCTAAGGACGCCACAAAGGAATGAGACACAGAGATAATTTTTGGAATGGTTGATCACGAATTGGAAACTCTGAGCGCTGCCGATGGCTCAAAGGTCGTTCATTTGGAGGAATAGATAGGAGTTCAGCTGAATCATCGCCTACTGCAGTTAAACTTGAGTAATTATGCTCAACTTTTGTGGAAATGCTTTGTCGACGATGGTCGCTAAGGAAGGAACTTTATTTCTTTCCAGATAATGAAGTAAAGCGTGTAAAGTCATCGGCGGGAAGTATTTCGCGGAGATGAAATGAATGACGATGCTTTTTTGTTTGTGCCATTTTTTATAAATGAATCTCCATTCTATCTCAAAAAAATGGAGCATTTTTAATGAGAAATGATCCAATGGATGAGAAAAGAAGTAAACGTGGCTTTATGAACCTACATCATTATGGTGCGGCGAAAATTATTCCACCAGTACTCCTATGTCAAGCGTTCTTACTGCGAAACATACATGTACAAAATCAAGGGCTGATTGCGAGTGATTATAAATTCAATACTCCCCTATGCTATCGTTCGTTAGTTCCAGCGATTGTCTTGCTATGAATCAACAGTGGGTTCGTGACATCATCGCGTCACTCGCCTTTTTATATTGCTGTTCGCTCTTCTTTTGCTTTACTCAAGTTACGCTTTCTCGAAATTTTTTTACTTGTCATCTCCAGTATTACGATATACACGGGAATCATTAAAATCAATCCGTAGTTTTTCAAATAGAGAGGTTGACGCCAGTTATAAAAATTGTATGTTTACCCCTCCGAATTTTTGAGGTTTTTGTACCACGTAGACAGCTGACGCTTCTGTCATTCAAATTCCAACTCCCTCATAGCAGCTTCTTACTTCCCTAGAGCCAATTAAACCTTATATAAATTGCAAGTTTCATCATTCGCTTAAAAAAAATTTCGACTCTACTTTTTTTATGTGTTGTGTGTACGGGTGGTATTCATAGTCAACACTACAGGCTTACGCGATATTTTGCTATGGTCTATGCTATTTGCTATGATGTGATACGCGATGGTCCATAGTGGCACTCAGTGAAGACTTTATCCTGAAGTTCCGGCTACGATTCCCGTGCTTGGTCGTTACTTATTAAGGTATTATTCTCCCTGGAAAATAGTGATTAAGTTACCGTTTTATAATCTTTCTCTCAACTCATTTACAGGGATCTCGAAGACAACAGGATCAAAGAAATTCACCCTGACGCCTTTCTCCCTTTCACACAACTGGAAGATCTGTGAGTAATACTTTATTTAAGCTCTGTTTCAAATCTTTATCTCTCGTTCCCCGGCTCTACTCTCGAAATAGGTTATTGTTCGCTATTTTATTCTATCAGTAACACTTTATACTTGGTGGCGTCCTCGTGCAATTAATATTGACTATCGCCATGTGTCATATCTCCTGACGTAACCATGCATGGAGAAATATTACATGTTCAAATCACCTGTAGTCTCATTTTTCTAGTTTATTATGCGTGAAATAATCTTTTTCTATTCTAGAAATTGGATTTCTTGAGTGATTCATGTTTTTATGCATACCTATATCGTAAGTTATTGAATTTTAGTTTCACTTTCCAAACCCCCTTTAGGTGGCATAATGGCAATTTTTTTGTTATATTAATTAATACTACTATGATTACAGCCGGCTTCTAACGCCTGCTTCAATTTTGATAGGTTTTTGAAATTCTGTAAATTTTCAACGCTTTTATTTAATTATCTACTTACATAAGGTATTTCTGGAATTTAATAAACATTGAATATTTCCTTTTCAAGCGTTTTCCAAATTTTTTTACAAAATTGATCCCAAATTTTCCAGCAATGCCTCAGTCCGCCCCTCTGTAGTGGGACAGGTAGCAGCCCCCCTCCACTCCTCTCCCCCGCTGATAGGCCGCTCGGCTTACTTATAACGGACATACACGCTCCCTACAGCCTTTGTATACCTATAGCAACATCGCATGGGTCTTCGTACACGCCTGAAGGGCCTTGAGGCGTATACATAGACCGATGCTTTGTTGCTTAAGGCTGTATCTTACATTGAGTAAATATAATGATATAATTTTATCTGGCATAGAAAAGATAAATATGTAATATTTTGTTCTATTGCATTGTATTTTTTGTTGATTTCCTAATTTTAGACAGATTTCAAAGCTCTGAGTCGTTGGGAAATGGGCGAAAATGATATGTTAAAATTTCGCCCACACCGACAGAAATTTTGGTGAAGTTGAATGAAAGTGTTTAAAGAAGAATTGGAATATGCTCTCTGTAATGACCGGAGGAAAATCTCACTCAAACCACTTCAAGGGAAAAACTCTTAATCGAGGAGACGCATTTTGCTCCCCAGAGATTTTGGTTAAGACCAATTTCATTCACTGCATTACAATTTAATAGCACTCTTTTCAGTACATCATAGAGTTATTTGGCCAATTATATTTCAACAAACTATCCTTGCCGCCTATTTGGTATTCGCGCCGCTAATTTGTTTGTTTAATGGCTACCAGAGGGCAATGCGTGGCTTTCAATTAAACCGACATCTGTGGGAAGTTTTTCTGTTTTATGCCATTGCTTTTTTTGGGTCGTGAGCGATGAATCAGTTGCTCAGATGCTACGATAGAAAGAGCGTCTCAACGACAACCCATCCGAGTACGACGAAGCAGAGAGGACGACCGTGGGTAAGTCGCGTATTGCACGAGGCCAGAAATTAATTAAAATAAAGGCCACTATTTTTTGCTTCCGGCGATTATCAATCTCTCCTCCGTTTCCTCCAATTGAGGGCGGAAAGAGAGAACTTCGCCTATGTTTCAATTAATGTAATACCTCGAAGAAGACATGACGAAAAAATTTCTTAGTAAATTTCACACTTAAAAGTTTATTTCCGACCTAGGTTTCGACTGCTCAGCAATCATTTTGAAGGTGCAGACACAGAGTATAAGCTCTCACTTTTCACCACATAGACGTGCTAGCTTCTTTCTAAGAAAACGCGCTTACAACATGGCCTGAAGCGCATTTCGTGATTACATGTTAAAGCGCCATCTGTCCTCTCTATATACTCTGTGGTGCAGACTTTGGCAGTCGAAACCTAGGTCGGAAATGAACTTTTAAGTGTGAAATTTACTAAGAAAACTATTTTCGTCATTTCTGCGAAAACCATCCACAAAGTTACGCCTTCAACCATTAAATTTAACCTCGAAGAAGACTTGAAAATAAATAAAAGCGTTGGCAGCAAGGATTGCTTGGATAAAAAACACCTAAATAATCCAAATACCTAAATAACCTAATCCAAACACTTAAATAATGCAAATAAAGAATAATATACTAATGTAATATACTGACAAGGATAATAAATTAGTGTTCGAGACACTGTATAGAATCTATTTTAACACTGCCTCTTTTCCATTCGGTAGCAACCTGGCGAACAACATATTCCCCGCCCTCCCTCCGCACGGCACCGGATACGAGCGGCTCCGGCACCTCAAGACGTTCAACAACCCGGAACTCCGGGAGATTCCGCCACCGCCCATGTTTCCTCGCGTGCAGACCCTCGTCCTGTCGTACGCCTACCACTGCTGCGCCTTCCTCCCGGACGGCGTTCCCCCGCCCCTCGACCGAAGGCCCTCCAACGGCTTCCCCACCTCGCCCTCGTCCCCCTCGTCCGTCCACTCCGGGGGCCCAGACCCACCGCCCAAAGAGATCATCTTCTACCCTTCGCGGGAGGACCTCGACATGACCCCCTGGAACACCAGCAACGTGGACATCTGGCCTCAGATCCGTGAGTACCTGGTGATCGAGGAATGTGATCTCCACCCTTGTACCAACTGCATCATGCCGTAACTTGGGCTGAAGAGAGGAGCGATTAACAGTGCACACGTCGATGAGAAAACGAAATTTTGCTCTATCACCACACATATCAGGATTTATTATTTTTATCAATTCAATGCATACATACATACCATACCAATCACGCTGTTCCCTTCCGTGGTAGGTGCAGTCACAAAGTTTCATTTATAAATACATATTTGTACACCTAACTCTGCTTCAATAATTTCCTTCATCGCTAAGTCCATATCTTGATGGGCCAACCTTATTCAGCTTCCGCCCCTATGTGGCTTTGGCCATCCGAGGCTACTTTGTGACTCTTGTGAGTAAGTTGTAATAGAGTGTGCAAGGTTACCAGCCTTTGCAGTACCTACACCACATGCAGCTTTCCCTGCTAACGGTTACGATGCTCTACCGGTCAGTTTTGGCACATTTTTGCCAGTATGCCACAAGAGAAACCAAAGCAGAGTAATACCCTAGGCCCACTTTCACTATTCTACTCAAGCTAGGATTCCACCTGAAAGGACTACTTTGAGAGCCAGCATACCGTTGCCCGGACCCACCACTAGGAAGTATATGAGGTGTACTGACACACCAGGTCACCAATTCAATACTATTAGAATATTTTTATTTTTTATGTTCAGAAGACACAGAAAGTTACAAGAGTCCTCTGGATTGGCAGATAATAGCCACAAAGTGAGGGAGTGTGGTTGAGAGTGAACTCCAGAGAACTCAGGAACTCATGGCTTAGAGGTAACATCTGTGGGATGAAGCGTACAAAAATTTGAATTCAAACACATGGCAGGAAATGGAAGAAGTGGGCACTCCACCCCAAAGGTGTTAATCGTACGAGGGCACAAGAATAGTAGGGATATGTATCATATGTTTTACTTCATTTAGCATTTTAAAAATTATAGACATTAAAAAACTATTTCAGAGGAGAATAAAAACATTTGACGCATGATGAATTCCTACCAAGCCTAATTAGGTTTTTTTTAGGTTTTGTTGTATAACATAACTCAATCTCTGGCTCCACAACTAAGTGTATCTACATCTAACATCAACATAGGCAAGGCATCATCATAGCATAATATTATGTTTAAATAAAAGACGCACCTAGCATACAGTTCACGCAGATAACTTACAGCTTCTTTTCTTCTTGGAGTGAACCATTTTCTATGAGTGCATATTCTTAATCTAAATTAAATTTCACTGATATTTTCAAGTTCTTTTAGGCATATGTAAGCTATACTCCAGAGGTACTTAAACATTTAACCTATTTTATCTGTATTTTTTGTAATACCTTGGTACAATACTTCTGGTCAAAATTATTGTAATACCTTTGTTTATACTTCAGTTTGATTGACAAAAAAACAAATATGGTTTTAACGCTTTATAAAGAGAAAAAACCAGGTTTGTATTAATATTTAATTTTTTAATATTGGCTGTTGCATCTCAGTCACAGTTGCACTCTTCATTGCCTTAGCTTAGAAATTTGGTCCTCATTTTCAAAATCTCCCCTGCCACCAGTTTGTGCACCCAACCCCAAGCATTTTCCTAGTTATGTCACTGCACAGATGGTCACTGGGTTGGGAGGTATTATTATTATTGGCGATCTATTGGTTACATTAAGCAGATTGAGGAGAAAAAAATCTACTGCACTTTTACAGTCACATTCCCAGTTTCTTTTACACGATTTCTTACTCCAGGTCAGCATACCCCAACCCCTCCACTCCATGCATAAAACATATTCTCTTTCTTCTTATTCTCACCTCACAGGTCATTTTCCCCTCTACCAAAGCCTCCAGATTTCCTTTCTGCTCATTACCTCCTGTATCCACTGAATTTCCTTCAAACTCCTCCTTACCAACATCTCCAATGCCCACAGCTTAAGAGTATCCTCTTTCTTTAGACCATGTATACGCACCAAGCAATATAATGATACATAAGACTCTTTAAATGTCTTTTGCTTTACATAATTACACCAGGTCTTGATGATTATGCATTTCTTTCTTATTACTGAACATCTCCTTTGCCAACACATTTCATTTCCTTACAACTTGCTGCCAAGCCCATTTGCCTTCATGTACCATCCAGGACATTAGGTCATTATAGCAGTTCCTGTTAGTATCCTTCCACTTTTATGGTATTCTTCACTTTCTTTATTCCAAAAAAACTCATTACTTTTATTTTCTTGACATGGATCTTCTAATTTGATCCAACTCATGTTCTGTTCAGTGAACTAAAAAATACTTAAAACTCAGGTAGATGAGATATGGATTTGATAATTTGGATGAAATAAAAAATATAGTATTTTTTGATAAAATAGTAACAGCATTTAGTGTTAAACACCCAGGCAACCGTACTCAAGGGTTAAAGAAGGATGGATAATGTGAGCTGAGTGGCAAGAAAGACAAGACAGGAAGTTATGGATACATTGGGAGAGGAAAGGAAGTCACTGGCAGCAATTCAGAGAAGACAGAAAAAGGGGGTGTAGGACATAGTGAGAAACAAGGGCATATCGAAGAGGGTAATGGAGGGATAGTGCATAAAGGTTAAAACAGATTTTATGACTTTTGGATGGCATAAATAGATGTAGAGAGTGTGAGGATTTTAAAGGAGACCATATTAGCAAGCAAATAATTTGCAGGAAAGAAAAATGATATTTCAAAAATGAAATTAGAGAAAAGACACTACAGAATTATTATAAATGAGTTTGTAGAATACCCAGAGAGAAGATAGGTTACTGACATCAATATTTATCATCGATGAGTATCTTCGCCAGTTTAATGGATTTGATTTTTCAGTACATTCTATCAAACCTGATCTGTGATTATTGGTTGAATCATAATTCTCTCCATGATGATGTAATAAAATTTCTTGAGTAAAATTTTAGCTGATTCAAAGTAGCTCTCTATTTTTGTCATAACTGGGAGCTGAAAAATCTAAAAATCTTCAAGTTTACTATGAAAACTTAAATGCAAAAACCTTTTATTATAGCCTGATAGATCCCTGTAAAATCATCATCCCTTTCAAAATCGAGCTGATGGTGTACATTTGGAGATTGGATACCTCTAAAGAATAATGAAGGTTGATTAAAGGTAATAAATGGACTTTAACTATGGCAACTAATGAAGATTTCTTGCTTCTCCTTCATTGATTTTAATAATGTTATATTTGCGGTTCTAAGTTGAAAAGGTTGGCTTTAAATACCATTGTGGAGTCCTCACTGTTGTCATAGTGTGATAAAATATGGTAAAACTTTCTCTTCAAACAAAAACAGCTCCCTTATATTTTTTCCATCCATTTATCAACAGAAAACCTGAGCAAGAAATTTGGCCCAGAAATGAGAGATTTGTTTGAAAACTATGGAACGGACTTCAACTATCCAGGAAATCTACCAGCATATGTTGAAGAGTATTTTGAAGAGCAGGAGGCCAGCAGAACCATTGGAGTGACCAATGAAGCTTTTCATGGAAAGACACAGTGCCTGCCACTCCCAGGTAACATAGTTCCTCATATTGTATGATGTGGACTGGACATTTTTAAAGTTTGTGAACAAAGTTTAAGAATTTTCCTCTGGATAAGTCTCCTTAGAGTCTATGGCTGCTCCAGCCTACTTTGCAAGATTTTTCTAACTAATCTGAGCAGCAATATATATATTATTAGGAAGCTGTAATGCCTCATATTAATATGTATACCTTGAAACTACCTATAAGGTTTCCTATATCGGAGGAAAAATTCAAATAATCAGTCTGCTGTTGAATGCAATGAAATTAAAAGCATCTTATCTTGAAAATATATAACCCCTTATTCTAACTCCTTCATTTGGAAAGAAAATTAAAGGCACAATGAAGTCCTTTGAGACTCAATCCTTAAAAAGAACTTAGTTCATGTTTCAATGAGCCATATTCTCTCATATTACTTCTCATCCCTTGGTGATTTATTGAGATGTGATGTGGAGCTATTTCAATAATTAAGCAGTTGTAGAAAACACTTTACAGTTTCAGGCTTCACTTCGTGGAAGTTAATAGTATCCATATTTAAAGAATACAAATTTTATACTTTTCCACAGAATTTTATTTTATGTGTTATGACATGTTTCACCGACTTGCGGCTGATGATGTACCTGATGATGCCGCAAGTCTGTGAAGCGCATCGTACTACATAAAATAAAATTCTGTGGAAAAGTACATTTGAATTCTCTAAATATGGAGTTGTAGAAAATCAAAAAAACATTTTCTGTTAATCAAGTCATCTTATGTATTTTAATAGATACCTAATGGTTAGTGAAATCAGATTTAGCCAATCAAGTATTGGAGCCTTGGATTACAAGCTAAATTGCATACATTGTGCATTAATAATTGAGTAAGGTTTAAGTTGAAAGTTTTTAGCAAAATATTTTATTATCCTCATTTGATTTCTTTATGAAAACCTAATATTTCCTTCTCCAGGACCATTCCTGCCCTGTCAAGACCTCTTTGATTGGTGGACACTGCGCTGTGGAGTGTGGATAGTGTTCCTGCTTGCAATGCTTGGAAATGGAACTGTAGTCTTTGTGTTGATCTTCTCTCGAAGCAAGATGGATGTGCCCAGGTTCCTGGTTTGCAACCTTGCCATGGCTGACTTTTTCATGGGAATATATTTAGGTAAATATTCTCTGAGGTCTCTGCTAAACTTTCTCATGCTGGTTCACTGAACAGAGTGTATAAATCATTTTCTGAACATTGTGAGTTTGAAACAATTGTAAAAAGCTCTGGCTTCATGAATGTGTCAAATATAAATATACATTAAATATTTAGATATGAGAGAAAAATGTAGTCCGGTGACACATTTGTCAACAAAAATACAATTTATTTGAGTGGCTAAATCCAAACTGAATATTCAATATTTCTAATTTACATGTATACCTACCTTGTGAATAATTTCATTCCTTCAGGCAAAATGAATTTATAATAATTATTATAAAAGGAATATCTTTTTAAGTTTTTAAGAACAAAATAAGTTCTCAATATGGCATAATTTTCTTAAAATTGTAAAAACTTAATTTGATTACTTGTAGAGAGAATGACCAAACACATTACACTGAAATCTCTATTAGAAATACCAAATCTGCTACATAGAACCAGATAGGACGATGTTCTGCTGTCCCCCCTTAATATAAATCAACAGGTGCAGATTGGTGTTCTGCCCCTCCCCCTCTCCATAGCATAAATCCTGGCTAAGTCCATGCCTGGAGCTCGAATGTGTTAAGTACCTGCAGGTATGGAAATAAGATTTTAAACTCCACCTCTTTTCCTCAAAACTAGGTTTCCTAGCTGTGGTGGATGCCTCAACTCTGGGAGAATTCCGCAAGTATGCCATCCCATGGCAGATGTCTGCTGGGTGCCGGCTTGCTGGCTTCCTTGGTGTCTTATCGTCAGAGCTATCTGTTTACACACTGGCTGTTATCACCCTGGAGAGGAACTATGCCATAACACATGCCATGCACCTAAACAAGAGGCTATCTCTTAAACATGCTGCATACATTATGGCAGTTGGTTGGAGTTTTGCCTTGGTGATGGCGCTCCTCCCCCTTGTTGGTGTCAGTGACTACAGGTGAGGGATATCTGATAGCTATGAATAGTTCCAAGCAATTAGGATTGATTTTCAAGCTATATTTATTTTATAAGCTAACTAGCCATAATGCCCATTGATCTCAATAGGAGGGATGGGGGTAAGAAACAATGGACATGGTAGTTCAATGTATACAGAAAAGAATATTACTTCCCATTTATAATCTTAACAGTGACTGCTTCGACATTCAATCGTAAATGGATAACTTATAGCAGTAGCAGCAACAATACCGCTTCGAAATGGAAATCGTAACGCTAAACGTCAAAATGTTGCCTCGGACAGCCGAAGCCACGATGGGTGGCGGAAGATGAATAAGGTTGGCCCATCAAGATACGGACTGGATACGAACTGGACTCTTGGTACTTGGAATGTGAGAGGAGTGTATGGAAAGGAGCATGAGTTGTTGAATGAAATGAAAGTGAGAGGAATGGATGTTTTGTGTGTATGTGAAACTAAGCGTAAGGGGCGGGATGCTGTTACATGAGATGGCGGTAGTCTGGCATTATGGTCAGGAGTTGAAGATAATGTACACAGCAGTCAAGGTGTAGGACTCATTCTTAATGAGAGAGCTAAATTGCTAGTAAGGAAGTACGAGTTAGTATCCCCTATATTGCTCTGGGTTCGCATGAAAGTAGGTATTAGGATAGAGTAGGATTAGGAGAGAGAGGATTATTAGGTTGTGATTGTGGCATGCTATGGATTGTGGCATGCAGTGGGTGGAGAGAGTGACAGTGTGATAGATGAGTTTTGGCAAAAACAGAGAGAGGTTTTGAATGAATGTGATCCTGGTGAGAGAATAATTTTACTAGGTGACATGAATGGGTGGGTTGGTGTGAGGCGGGATGCATCCAAGAGAGTGGTTGGGCTGGGCCTTTTGGTGACCCCCGAGTGAATGATAATGGTGAAAACTTGGTGAGTGTGTGCTTAGAAAAAGGATTGTTTGTGTCGAATACATGGTTTAGACATAAGAGAATACATATGTATACTTGGCAAAGGGGTGATTGTAAAAGCATGATTGATTTTATTGTGTATGATGAGAGATTGAGAGAGTTAGTGTGGGACACGTGAGTGATGAGGGGTGCTGAATGTGGAACAGACCACTATTTGGTACTCTCCAAAGTGAATCTGGGCAGAAAGTGGGTACCAAGGAAGAATGTTGCGCATAAGCAGTTGAGAGTAAAAGTGAAAAAATTGCTAGACATCGAGGTAAGAATGTGGTATGGTTGTATGCTTGAGGATGCTCTATTGTTGAAGCAGAGAGAATGGGACGAGCATATCAGAAACAAGAATGTGAATGATGCATGGGAGTGTATAAAAGGAGTGATTGTGGAATGTGCTGAAAGTGTATGTGGAAAAGGAGTGGTAGGAAGAACGAAAGGTGATGCCTGGTAGAATGAAGAAGTGAAAATTGCAGTCAGAGAAAAGAAAGAGGCGTACAAGGATATGACTGCTGCCAAATCTGAGGAAGAGCGTACTAAGGCATGTGAGATTAACAGAAAGAAAAAAAATTAATGCAAAATCGATGTAAAACAGAGCAGAGAAAGAATGCGTGCGGATGAAGCTAACAAAATGCAGAGTGATTTTGAAGGTAATAAAAAGCTCTTTTGGAAGTGGGTAAAAAGGGCTAAGATTGGTGAAGGTAGGGGAATGAATGCGGTAAAGAACAAAAGTGGAGAGATCATGTAGGACGAGAGCAATATCAGGGACTGCTGGAGGGAGTATTTTGAAGAATTGTACAATAATATTGCAGGCGTTGAGGATGAGCCTTACGAAGTAGTATGCGAGAATGTGATGATGGAGAAGGATATCAGTGAGAAGGGGGTCACAACAGCTGTGAGAATATTGAAAAATGGGAAGGCTGCAGGCATTAATGGGAATGAAATGTTGAAGTGTGGGTGTAAATTACTAATTTGTAGGCTGTGTGAAATATACAATTTATGCTTACAGGTTTCTGTTGTCCCAGCAGATTGGAAAAATGCTATCATCATTTCATTGTACAAAGGGAAGGGAGGGAAGACCGAATGTAATAATTATCGGGCCATTAGTTTATTGAGTATCCCGGGAAAAGTGTTAGGTAAAATATTAATCGAAAGAGTGAGGAATATTACTTCCGACAGAATATGAGGTGTGCAGTGTAGGTTTATGCTTGGGAGAGGATGTAGTGACCAGCTTTTTGCACTTCAGCAAGTGATAGAAAAATGTATGGGTGTCCAAAAGAAAGTGTACTGTGCATTTGTTGATTTAGAGAAGGCATATGACAGAGTAAGTAGAAAGAAGTTGTGGAAGGTTTTGAGAGACTATGGAGTGAATGGGCAGATATTGAATGTTATGATGGCGATGTATGACAATAGTAAGGCAAGTGTAAGAGTTAACGGGATTCTGAGTGATTGGTTTGTAATAAATCGGGGTGTAAAGCAAGGATGCATAATGTCTCCATGGCTGTTTTATGTATTTATGGATAAATGTGTTAGAGACATATGTAGTGAAAACGACGGTGTTTTGATTGGGAATGTAAGCATGCGAGTTCTTCTATATGCGGATGCTGCTGTTTTGATCACAGACAGTGAACAGGCATTACAAAGTCTCCTAGATAAGTTTTGTGAATCATCGGAGAGATTGGAATTGAAGGTAAATGCGTGCAAGACTAAAGTAGTAGTTATTGATAAGGAGAATGGAGAGAATAACTGTATGATGAGGGCGAATGGTAATTGAACAGGTAGATGATTTTGTGTACTTAGGTAAGCTGTATGCGAAACATGGAAAAATAGATGAGGAGATAAAGAGACGTGTGAATGCTGGAAGGAAAGTGGTAGGTAGCATGTGGAGCATATCAAGGAATGAGTGCTTGTCTAAGGAAGCGAAAATTGCCGTGCACAAAAGTGTACTTCTTCCCACTTTGCTATATGGTAGTGAAACATGGGTATGTCAGGATAGACATAAGAGTAGACTAAACGCCGTGGGTATGAGTTATCCGAGGAGTATTTGCGGCAAAAGTAGGATGGATAGGGTCAGGAATGAGTGGGTCATGAATGAATGTGGGTTAAATGCTCCAGCAATGGACATGTATGAAAGGAGTGTGCTTCGTTGGTTTGGCCATGTTGAGAGAATGGATGAGAGATGAATAACAAAACAGATATATGAGAGTAGAATGAATGGTCTGAGAGGTAGAGGTAGGCCGAGAAAGTTGTGGTATAATGTGGTTGAGGAAATTCTTAGGAGGAGGAATATTAGGAGTTTTAAAAACAGGAGGGCGTGTATGAAACAGTGTATGGGGGTAAATGAGGCAAAGAGGTTTGCAAGGATAGGTTAGTATGAAGGCAATTATTGAAGCAGAGTTAGGTGTACAAGAATGTATTAATGAGTGAAACATTTTGACTGTGCCTACCCCGGAAGGGAACGGCGTGAGGGGTATGTATGTATGTATGTACATTTAAAGGCAGCGACTGAGAAACTGCTTTTCATTAGATTTAAATAATCCCATGAGATCTTACTAACTTTATTTCCGAACGATTTCATTTGACAATCCAAATAAAATAAAAAGAAAAGCCTGTTAAGTTGAGATCTAAGAGGTGAATAACTGAGCACCAAACGGCAATAAATGATTTCCAAATAATTTGAATGAAAACTATAGAATACAATACAATACAATTGTATTGTATTGTAATTTAAATTTATTTGCCCAAAGATCAGGATACAATTAATGCACATGATATAAGGCACGTCATTTTAGGTACATATCATAAATATACCACATATACCATACCAATTTATATGCATATCACAATTATCTCCATATTATAGAATCTTATTAAATTAAATATCTTATAACCAATAATAAATTTTTCTTTAGTCCCCCAGTTTACTATATTATACTACCCTTTATTCAAATACTCTTGCACAGAGTAATACATTTTCTGTTGTAAGTACTCTTTTTATTTGGATTTGAAACAGCCCATACTTATTATGTATTTTAACTCTGTGGGCAAATTATTAAATAATTTAATACCCATTTCTTTAAGGCCAATTTTTAGCAACTTAGTTCTGACAGTTTGGTAGTGAATGTCATTTCCCCTTCTTGTATGGTGATTGTGAAAGTCACAGTTTCAGGCAAAACTATGTAGATTAGCTTTTACATAGATAATTAGGTTCATTATGTATATGCAAGGAAGAAGAAGTTGGTTCAGGTTTGTAAAAATTGGTCTCGATGGTGAGGAATGCGGTTTTCCAGCTATTACTCTTACTGCTCTCTTTTGGATCTTAAAGATGTTTAGTGATAAATGTGAAGAGCCCCAAAATAAGATGCTTTAGTTAATATGCGAATAAAATTTGCCATAATAAAGATAGAGCAAAACTGTTTTGCTTGTTAAGTATCATAGCTGTCTGAGAAGGTAGCACATTGTAGATAAGTTATTACAAGTGTTGGATATGTTCGTCCCATGAGATGTTTGAGCTTAGGTGGACACCTTAGAACTTCACTGAAAAGACCTGTTCTATGGATTTACAATTAACTTTTACTAACATACTTTCATATTTCCTTTTATGTGAAAAATTGACCATTTTACTTTTGTGCATATTAAGATTAAATAGATTATCACAGCACCATATTCCAATTAATTCAGATGCTAATTTAGATATTTTTACAAGGCAATCCTGTGAGCTTGATGATATTATTACATTGGTATCATCAGCATATATAATTGGCATCACTCCTGGAATTCCAGATAGTTAATTTGGAAGATCATTAATGTAAACAAGAAATAGAAAGGGGCCCAGAATGGAGCCCTGAGGAACCCCTAAGGAGCTATAACACACATTTGATGTAAACTTGATCCCTTCAACACTAAGAGTTACTACTTGAGAATGTTTTGACAAATATGATTTAAACCAGTCTAAGGAGACACCTTTGATTCCAATTCTTTCTAGTTTAGCAAGGAGCCTATCATGGTTGACATGATCAAATGCCTTTGACAAATCAAAAAACAATCCTAAGGTCTGCTGTTTATTGTCAAGAGAACTAAGTATCATATCAAGAGCATCATATATTGCTGACACAGTAGATTTCCCTTTCCTGAAACCATGCTGGGAAGTGGAGATTATACCACACTTTTCAGCATATGCCATTATTCTTGCATACATGATCTTCTCAAAAATGTTAGAAAAAGTATTTTGAATTGAAATAGGCCTATAATTGCTTAGATCATCAGAACTACCACTGTTTTTATAGATTGGGACAATTTTTGACATTTTTAATAATGAAGGGAAAATATCTTGATTCATTGATTCATTTATAAGGCATAATAGGGGTTGCTGTATATGCTCAAAGCAATAAAAAATAACTTTTCTGGGGATTTCATCTGGTCCGGCACTACCTTTATTACAAAGTTAGGAAATAATAATTTTGAGTTCTGACTCTGTAAAAGGGTTTGCAAAAAAAGAGGAAGGAGTATTGAAATTGTGTAATCCTGTATTAGAGGAAGTTGTTCTTTGGGTAGTTGTAAAGTAATTATTAAAATGATTAGCTAATAAGCTATAGCTTGTAATGACACCTTTAACTTTAGGGAGAATAGGGTGTGATATTTTACCTTTTGAGTTTTTTTATTATTTCCCAGGCAGCTTTAGATTTATTGCTAGCAGTTAGCATTATCCTATCATTATATGTTCTTTTAGAAGGGATTAATAATTTTCTGTAATGCTTCTTGAGCACCTGGTATTTCTCTTGTTGTGTATCATCAAAAGGATTTTGCCTCAATGAGGCAAATAGGTTTTTCAGAAGAACTGAATAATAGCATATCTCATCAGTAACCCATGTGTTGACTCTTGTTTTTTTATATACTCTTGTTTGTTGAAGGGGAAAGAACAAGTCAAAACAGTATTTAAACATACTATAGAAACAATGAAAAGCTTCATCTACAGTTTTGGCACTTAAAACATCAGCCTATTTCTCTCTTTGGATCATAGAACATAGTATCTGAATTTTTGGGCACCAAAAATTCCTCATGTAATGACTTCAATTAGGTTCAGAAAATTATGTATTATATTAAAGACCTTATGGCATTCATAGTTTTACTCAAAAAATTAATATATCTACTCACCAAATCTTACTTTAGGTTTTTTTTACGAAGTGTAATTTACTTGATTATTCACAAAATAATGCAAACCATTAAGCTATTTCACTGAATTTTTTTTCCAAATCAGTAAAATTTGGCCATTATGGCAGAGAGGTTTTGTTACTGTTCTACCATTTTTTTTTTGTATTTCCTCTTTCCCATACATCAGGGTTCAAATCCCTTCAGAGGAGGATATTTTTCAGTAGGCACCTGACCCTTACTTCAGTGACTTATAGAGGGCATTTCAAGTTCAGTACTCAGTCTATCGGATGAGACGTTAAACTGTAATCCCCTTGGCACCTTATGCTAAGAGCAGGCTAATGCCATCGCCGGGTTCCTCCCTTGACTGTCCCCTAAGGCGCAAATGACCTTGGTTGTCGGTCACCTCCCCAAATATCCAGTGCAATCCAACCGATGGCATTAAAGCTACTGTACATTTCTAATGATACGTTATGGGCCTTTTTCACCATATATACATATATATGAGGGTTGGATTCAACAATGCTATCGGTCGTCAAGGAGACAGAGAGCCAAAAAGGCTTTAATTTCAGGAATTTTATGAATATTTGTTCAAAATTTACAGTATTTCAGTTGGAAAACAAAAATTAATTGCGGGAAAATGAATTTTAATTTAATTATCTTTCCAATGGTCTTTGTTGCAACTCTGTACAACCATTATTTCTAACTTAAATATACTTTACACGATAAATAATTATGAAAACCTCCGCTGACATACATTTTTTGATATTTAAATAGTCCTTACCCAAATGACCACAATTTACAAGTACAGCAGCGTCGAAATGAATTTTCGACAGACTACGAAGAGTTGACAGCGACGCAGCGTGTATGCCACCCTCACAACCGGATTTGCTTTCCATCAAATCTATATTGGAAGTATTCGATAAGATTCTATCTAATCATCGAATCCTTACCATATCACTATTAAATATTAATGAAATATTGAAAACTCTTCACTGTACAGTGTATGCTGATACATGTGAGCATGCTCAGCCATTACATATTTTTCAGCCACCTCAGGAAGCTATATCCCCCAACCTAATTTATAAGTCAGCATTATGCTTGTCAAAACGTGCTCTTTTATTTTTTATGAGCTGAACAGCCTTAATTTTTCACAGACATTGAAAGCCTAATTGGAACTTTAATGCATGAAATATAAGACCAATGATATGGACTGCCCGTGTTCAATAAAAGGAGTTATAAATTTCAGAATAATGAGTAATCACATATTTATTGCTGTTATGATCTAATTTATGGCAAAAGGATAGACATCTAATCGAAATCTAGACATTTCATCTCAAATAATCATTTTTTCATATTACACCCAGACATGAAATTGATAGTAATTCTGGTTTATAAATATACATCCTAGCATTTTATGGGAGAAATTTGATGATTAGTTTGACACCAGGGGGTATTTAGCCACAATCCCTTTCAATCTAGGGGTAAAATACACTGCTTCAAGTTTTTTCTTTTGAATTTTTCCTTACGCAAGTGGAAATATAACACCATTGGTGCATGATAGTGTTCATTCAAATACGAAGATTAATATTGGTTTGCGATGTGACCTGAGGTATTGGAGCCATTAAAATTGGCGAATCATTTCCGTGGAAAGTTTTACATAAATGTAAATACAGAGGGCTATAAACCAGATGGTCAGTAACACAAATTCTTTGTTATCCTGGTCATTCCACAACCCGCGTATCGTTGACGTATTTCCTCATGAGTTCCAGGGGCGAAATCCTGTCAGGATCCAAGCCACTTAAGGTGCATTTGACAGGTCTGTGCAATGCTTTGGCTTCGGGGAGATAAATCGCGACGTTTGAACACTATGATCCAAAGTGAATAAAACTGTTAAGAGTTTGTAAGGTACATACCTGGTGTATACGTGATGTCCGAGTTGGAATTAAAGTAGACCCTTTTGCCTTTGTGTATCATTTATAATGCTGTTCTACAATATCTACTTTGATTCCAATTCCTGCACGTGATGATGACTGCTAGTCAGTTGAAACACGTGTGGAAGGGGTTAGAATTAGAGTAGACAGTACGATTTCCTTTGTGTATCATTTACAATGCTTTTCTATAATACGTCACCAAACAAAGTGGAATTTTTTCGCGAAGGTAGTAGAGATGCTGGGATAAGAACTCGCCATAAACCCATCAATCAGCTGGTAAAAAACTCAAAGGAATGTATGAACACTCCGATTCTCCGATTAATTACTGTACAGTCTTTACGGCACTTCTTTGATCATATCCTCAGTGAACACCATTGAGCCTAAAATTGACCTTTTTCTCAAGGACTTTGGCAATTGGCACGCGAGTATTGGTATTTTATGGCATCAATAGCGCAGTAGAGTTTGTTTCACCCTATCCATGTGTTTCTCAATGTTTTCAGAATATTTGCCGTCTGCCTCCCGTTCGAGGCTGAGCGTCCCCACAGCCTGGCCTACGTGGTGTTCCTAATGCTCATCAATGGAGTCGCCTTCCTAATCCTGATGGGCTGCTACCTCAAGATGTACTGCGCCATAAGAGGTTCCCAGGCGTGGAACTCCAACGACTCCCGCATAGCAAAGAGGATGGCCCTCCTGGTGTTCACGGACTTCCTCTGCTGGTCGCCAATAGCCTTCTTCTCCTTGACGGCCGCATTCGGCCTGCAACTCGTCTCGCTTGAACAGGCCAAAGTATTCACCGTCTTCGTCCTACCGCTGAACTCCTGCTGTAACCCTTTCCTATACGCAATCCTGACGAAGCAGTTCAAGAAGGACTGCGTCCTGATCTGCAAGGCGATCGAGGAGTCCAGGGTGACCAGGGGAATTGGGAGATGTCGGCACTCTTCGAACTTCAGCAACCGACAGACCCCGGCCAACACCAACAGCCTGGTCGACCGCTCTTCAAGGGAGCACGTCCACGCCGGTGGGCAGATACCATGCACTTGCACGGCCAAGCTCCTGGCGCACGGTCACCATGGTCACGTCGCCGCAGGGGCCGGGGGCGTCGAGGGCCCGCACGTGGCTTCGACCCCCAGCATGCCCAGGGGGAAGACCGGTGGGAGCTCCGGACCGAACGCGGCCACGACCTCGACATCTTCCAACTCCTCCGCGCCGATCGCGTCCACCTCGTCGGCCAGGCTTCGTCCCGGAAGGGCTTCGGACGTGTCCGCCGGCTCCAGCGCCCGCCGCTGGCTCCTCGGCAAGGCCTCGTGGCTCCTCTGCCACCGGGACGGAGGCAGGAGGGACCGCGAGAGGCGAGACGGGGGCAGGGGAGGCGGGGACCGGGGCGGTGGGGGACCCCGGGCCAGGTCCGACCAGTATGCGCATCAGATCGCGGAGATCCAGCAGAAGCAGCACAAGAGGGCGTCGTCCGTGTCCTCCGAGAACTTCAGTTCCTCCCGGTCCGACTCGTGGAGGCAGAACAACTGCGGTCTCCCTCTACGGCTGCTCGACCCCAAGAAGAGATCCTCCTGGCTCGTCACCAGGAAGACCTCACAGGTACTTATAGCGAAAAGATGGCGTTTTAGACGTGGGTTATCGTCACTGAGGTAGATTGAGAGGTCGCTTGCTATGGTGGCCAATGCTAGAAGCTGTAAGTTGGTCTTGGCCTGTCCGTCATATTTGTTAACCCCGGTTTTCCTATAGCGCAAACGGAGTGAAGCGCTAATTTAGAAATTTTACGATGTTTTCCACCGATTACTTACTGGAAATCAGACTAAAAAAACTGGAAATGCACATACTTTTTTAAATATGTATTCTCCTTACATATGTCTTCGTTGATTTTAATAATTGTGATTCGCATTCCCTGTGAAAACTTTGGTAAAATCGAGTAAAATCCATAGGTAACATTGAATAGATATTAAGTAGACAGTCATGAGAAGAAATGAATAATATGGAAGGTGTCGTTTTATGGTTGGATAACGTGGACTATGAGAAAAGAGGAAGAGAAAAGGCTGCGAGGTATAGTATATAAGGGGAGAAAACTTATGGAAGAGGTTCGTAGGAGGCACTTAGTAGTAGAGTGTTTGGATTGGTAATGATGGGCGAGAAGATGTTGAAGGCAGTGATTGAAGGAAGGATTCTGAGTGAGCAGGGACTGAGAAGAATGAGAGTACGCAGAAGACTGACTGGATTGATGGAAAATAGAGAGGTAGGAGATGCGTCGAGCTGAAGAAAAATATTACTGGTGAAGATGAGTGCCTGTGCTTTTAAAAGATTGGTCAAAGGAGGTAATCGTGCCCCATTTAAAGCTATCTTACTCGGTAGATCACCAGTTATGATAATAATGCAATTAAAGAAAAACTAAATCCCGAATTTATTGGTTCAGTTATCTGACTATGGCCTTTTTGAAATGATAAGTTATCTTATCCGTAAATTTATCAAAGACATTTGGAGCGCTCGTCAGTCTTCCTAGAATCTTTGGGCCACTGAATACGCACTAAAGGAAAAACTACCGTAATTCGAGAATTGGCAATTATAGGCTACGCTACTGTCATCTAAAGGTGAGTTGGGCGGGATGATTTGGAGATAAGTTACACATTTCCAGACTTGGTATGAGATTCATCTACCTCAATAAATGCAACCCAGTGATTTCTTCCAACATTTTAATAAATAGAGTTAAATAGAACTAGATTAGTTGCAACTGGCAATAAAATTCCATGACTATTAATATGATTGTAATGAATGTGATCTCGTTTGATCGGGTGCGAAGCTAGAATCTGTCCGCTAGGCGAGCTTCATTGAGCCCGAAAAAAATTTTAGCGAAGAGAAAACGTTTTTTACGTATTTTTTTCAGTTGAATACCGACAAATGACAATGTCAAAAGCTTCCTGTTGAAAAAAGTCATATTTGCAAATGATGGCTCTGATTATTTGGTTAAAGCCCTTAGATTTGACGCGTCGTGTCCTTCAAAACGTCGTGGTTGGCGAAAATCAATCTCTGTGAACATTTACGGAGTGACCTCTCTGCAGGAATGTTCTTTTACGATTTTTACAGCCTTAGATTCATCACACTTTGATTTATAATCTTCCATCACAGTAAAGTTATTCCATATTTATAAAATACGTTTATAGTCATGGTACGAATTTAATTTTTAATTGTTCTATTTACACCTTACAGTTTAAACGCTAAATATTTTAATCTTCTTCCATTAGGGTCCTGCTAAGAAGTGAAAGCTCGTCAGTACCGAGTCGGTACCGTGGCTTTTTTAAATGTTTGAGGCATCGAAGACATTGTTTTTATCACAGTTTTTTCGCTTATAACCAGTTTTTTCATTTCTCCTTTTTCATTGTCTGATTACATTTATATTTTTATCTCTCTTTGAGCCCGTAAAATCGTGCAGGTAGATTTGCATATTTATGTATTCTTCCATATCATTCTTCTTTTTTTATTTGTATTTTTCCATATTTTGTGAATAATTTCGGTATTTTCATATTTATAATTTTTTTGTTTGTTGATCTTTAAGAATTATCGGAGCTTATTATAAATGGATTTTTGTTATTTCGAAATAATTATCTTGTAATATTTCACACTATGTTTTTAGTTTATCCATAGGTAAAACTTACGAACGTTTATATTCGGGATTTTGATCAATAAACTGCATTTATGAGAGCACGAAAGTAACTATCACTTAGGGTACTTGAATCTCTATCCAGCATTTCAAGTCCTGTTTACACGATGGTTCCTCTTAGCGGGCTGATGCGTGAACTAATGATCTTTCAAAATTAAGTTGCTTAGTAACGTAAATATGCACGAATTCGTGAGCAAAGATCCATAAAAAATCGACGCTATAAATCCGATCGTGCATTATTGGATGTAATCCAGCGGAAACGTGCAAATGTTGTGTCCGTCGACCCTCTTCCTCAGGAAACGAGGACATCTTTATCAAAAAAGGAGGGCGAGAATGTCACAGAAATATGTACCATGAATGATCTGTGCATTGTCCGATACCCATTACTTTTTGGAAACCGAATGTATGAGTAGTGGTTAAGTTCTGTGTTTGGGTGCTCCGCTGTTTTGCTCATATCGTAACATCTAATTTAAGAACGAAATCCAAAGACAAATCTACCAGCTGTGTCCGAGGCAGGACTTCAGAGTTAAGACCAAACAAACGGATTTCATGGTTACTTTGGTTTTTATCGCGGCTAACACTGTTACCGTGGATTTAATGTTTAACCGATATTAAGGATAAATACGCCTTAAACGTTTTAGAGAAAATTGAATTCGGGCATCAAAAATTTCTCTTTCGATTCTGAATGTCTTCCTGTCAACAATGACAGTTGACAAACCTATCGGCAGCCTTTTAGTGTCGAGTACGCTTATTTCTATTTTAACGTTACACGTATCATTTAAAAAATTTTTGCTTTGCATTTTTCTCCCTGTTTTTCTTGCTCTCACAATTACTCTGTAACTATCAAGGAAATTACATTACCGTTACCGTCACAACCAAGATTGGGATAACAAGAAGAGTGCGGCTAATTTGAGCTAATTTGCTGAGTGACGTGCATGAGATCCACATGGTTAAAACGCAAACCTTCGCTTTTGACGCTCGTTTACTTTTTTACGTTTCACAGGACTCGAACCTGTCCAGCTCCAGGAACGACTCGTCGGGGACCGCCACGAGCGCCAGCACTGCCACCTGGAGAATGTCGAGATCCAGCGCTTCCGGCTGCACGGCCGCGGCGACGTCGGCGACCATCGCAGCGGCGGCGGCGACGGCGGCTGCCACCGCCGATTCCCTCTCGAGGCCGCGCTCTGTCAGTCCCAACTCCGCCGTCGTCAGCCCGGAACAGCAATCGCCTCCGTCGACGTCCGCGGGACTTGGCGCCACCAGCCCGGCTTCCACGTCCGCCCAGCCCCAAAGCCACCATCACCACAACCCATACCACGCCCACCACCATCACCACCACCACCCACCACCGCCAGCCGCGGCGGCCGCGGCGACGCAGGACTGGACTGCGGCCGTGCACCATGGGACCCGCACAGTCCTGGCGTCCGTGCCGAGGCCCAAGCCGAGGCTGACCCGGCAGAGCGCGGTGTCCGACGACGACCCGCCGGGATCCCCCGGGAGGCTGGCCGTCAGGTTCCTCACGACCATCCCGTCGGCGGCCGAGAACAGCGTGCAGCAGGAAGATGAGGAGCAGGGCGCGGGGACGGAGGCGGACGAAGAGACGGAGGAGGACGCAGCTAGGACGCCGCTGGTGCCCGGGAGGAGGTCTCTCCCGACGGTGAAACTGGTGGCGCTGCCGGCGGCGGCGGTGGCCGCGAGGGGGGGCGGGGCCCAGAGGAGGCCCTCGAACCTTTCGAGCCCTCCGAGGACAGTGGTGGCCCTCCAGCTGTTAGACAGCCGGCCGGCGGCCCTTCTCCCGCTGAGGAGGGCCTCGACGGGGCAGACTAGTCACTCGTTCCCCGCCAGCCTGACGGCAGGGCCGTCCACGAGCAGATCCCCGCAGAGCCAAGGGTCCTCGCCGGGGACGTCGGCCGCGCCGTCCGCCCAGATGTCCCCTTCGACTCCCGGCAGCTCGGGGGCGGAGGCCGAGGGTCACCACCCCACGTGAGGGTTGTGGGGTGCTGGGGAGTATGTTTGAGCGAATCGAGAACGATATAGGAGCCGTGCGAATGTTTTGCACGTTTTTTCTACTTTTTTTACAGAGCGGTGGGTAGTTTTTGAAAAAAGTAATGTTCCCGAAGAACTTGAAATACGTGGCACTTTGTTGAACGATGTAGAATATTGTCTTTCCGTGAGAATCCTGTCAATGTGACAGAAGGTGCACATGGGATATTTATATTACTGAGTGTAGGTACCAAGTAACAGGACCCAATGAGTGTATTTATTATTATAATTATTACTAAGTATACAACTGGACCAAAAAGTATCCATGACATGAACAAGAGAACGCAAGAATGGAGTTGCAATTTAACTTTTATTTGTGATGTTCGATGCTTGCAGCTAGGTGCTTGTGATCACCACAGGAATGGATAACTTGATGCATAGAAACCACTTTCAATGAATATCCTTTTTTCCAAAGAGAACATTCTGAATGTAAACGTTGCCATGTTATGTGAATATGTATTATGGGTTTTTCTCCTTCAGAAATTCTCATTAATGTTATGACGGAATGAACCACATTTTAGCCAAGTGAAAAAGCCTTAAAGTGCATTGATATCTACTGCTGGGGTAAAAGAGTGAGAATATGTGCAGTTTTTATGCAATGAGTAATTTCATTCATGAATGAAAGCATGTAGATTGGGAATTGTGATAAGGCCATGTAAATATGCATTCAGTGAGAATGATGCTTCCCAGATGCTATATTAAAGATGGCCGGCCAGGTTTTGTAATGAATTTTTTTTTCATAAATATAGTGCAAGGTTGTACTAGAGAGTTGGGAATGGAAAACAATCACATAGGTACCCAGTTAAAGTATCTGCTAGGGAGCATCTGAGTTTTCACATTTGTGAATGTTAGTTTTAGCCTCCAGTTGTGCTGTTGTGGGTGTATGAGATTACCTACCTCAGCAGTCTCTTATGAGGAGAATCACTGTTCTCTCCTGGATGACAGAGCAAAGATATTAACTTGATGCATTTAAATTTGCATTCAATTGCAACTCTAAAGATCATGACTTCAGTGTGTGTATGAAGTTGACAATAATTTCTTACATAAATATTGAATATTCCTATTGCTATATGGTGTGTAAAATTGATGTCAGTGAGTATATTCTTTAGCATTTGGTTCCCTCATTTTATACATGATCTTTTTTATTCCTCTCATGAGATTTGAAAACAAAACACTTTGGCTTTTACCACAGGAATGCTGCGGGCTGAATGTTTTCTTAAATGTGCATTGCATTGCATTAGCATTGAATTTAGACGTTATTCACCCGACATCTGTGGAGGGAAGCTGCCCGCTTTTCGTAGCTAATGCATATTTTTATCGTGAAAGGAAAGTTTTGAATACATGATAGCTTAGGCGGAGCTCAACCTGAGCCCATCTCCATTAATTCCATTGCAAGATGGCCGACTGATATTACTTTTAAAGATAAAAAGTAAACTGTGAAATATATATTAATATGAATGGAGTATTTTTGAAATACTATTGTAATACTAATTAAATTATTCTTTTCAAGTGAAATGATGATTGTTGAGGGGCCGATTTTTTTAAAAACTGACTTGTTGCAATCTTTGTTTTTTTTAGTGTCTGTTATTTAGTTTTCATATATGAAGTGCATAGACTTTTATATTAAAATAAATCAATGCATTGATATTAGTTTTCTGAGTCAAGGTTGTTGAAAATAAATGAAGTTTTAGGAGAAGAGTCATTGCCCTTTCCATAGTATATGCCTTTGTTGCCTAGCCTTGAGAAAATATTTGGAGGAATGCCCAAAATTAAAAATTTCCTCTTGTTTAAATTTCTCATGATAAAAAGAAAAATGAGTCTACAACAATTATAACTGTTGAATTATATAAATATGTATTACATATATTTATTTATCCTAATGAAGTGCCAGTAGCAACTATATGAGACAATGATCAATACAGTAATTATTGATCATTCTTGTCCCATGACTCATTACTGTTTTTGAAAATATTTTTTTAACGAAGGGCCCTTGGCCCAAAGAGTGGAACTCTTCATGCTTCCTTAAGGAGTAATTGGCAGTTTCCATGCGCTGAAAGTTGTCTTTTGCATGTAAAAAAGTCATTTTATGTACATGGTGAAAAACACTAGTTTTCCTTCCATATTTAGTTTGTTACATGTTCAGAGTTGAGCCTACTCAAAAAGTACTCTGATTACTAGCTCAAAACGTCAATCCTTGAGTGATATGTTGCTGAGTGATATGTTGCGGAGAGAGCTGGGCTTTTCTTTTCCTTGTAATGAGAATTTCTGAGGATGGTAGGCAATACCATTAAAGTCATATTAATGGTCTACTTTTTTTCTATGCCATGGATGCTTTTACTGTTGGATGAGTCCTTCCTGTTGATTGTGAAAGGAAATTTATTTCCTTGTATGTTGATCAAAAAATGGCCATGAAAGTTGTAAGGGTATTTTTATTTTAATTTAGCCACTGAGAAGAACATTCATAAGATATTAAAGAGAATTGGTTGTGATTACCAAGAGATTTCATTTATCATGCTACCTTCCATGTTTCCCTTGCATACTTTATTAATGCCCTCACTAACACAGTGGAGAAAATTTAGTGTCCATAATGGAAATTAAAGTTCTTGTTTAATAAAAGATATGACTTTATTTGCACTTTACATGAACTCTGAATCATTATGGTGAAACAGAAAACTCCTCATCAGTAAGGATTTGTAATAGATTCCCATATACCACGTCCACTTTTTTCCCTGGAAATCTTTCCAGAGAAATATGCTGCACATCTTGCACAAGTGCCTATCATTTGCTCTTCCTGGAACCCTTGTGCCTATTGGGTCCCTTGAGGCTCTAAATGGGTCAGTTGGGATAGTGTATTGCCCTATTTCTGCCATCAACTCAAGGCTCTCTGGAGCAACCTTTCATCCATACATTGTGTTCACTTTGTACTTGTAAGTTTTTGTTTAATTATCACTCAGATTTTGACTATGATATTTTGGTTTTTTTGTTTACCTTGTGTACACGCCTAAGAACTGCGTGTTATGTTTACGCATTCCACAAGAATTTCCTCACTATCATTTATAGCTAAATGCGATTTACAAAATTCATGTATGGTTTGAAAGAGCAACACGAACTACATTTACTGCATGTGCCAAGTCACACACTACTGACAGAAGTAGCTCTCATATTAAGACACTCGTAATCAGGGCTCAGTAAACCAGTCTGCACTTACTCACTGGCTAAACATCAAAGAGAGGTTAGGTTTGTTTTATTTGAAAGGAAATTTATTACTTTCATCAATTTATCATGGAAGAAAAAATTTGAGAAGAGTGTCATTAGGAGTCTATAAGTGAATATTCATCCTTCTGATTTTACCTTGCCTTGCCTTTGCTTAACACTAGAACATCTGCAGGCATCATCACTACACGTCTGCTAGCTGCTATTTTTTTTACTCTCACTGTCTTAGCCATTTCCTCTCATGACTTTTCATAAAGTCTACTATTTTACATTGTGTAAAAAGTTGAAATGCCAAAGTTTCAAAATAGTCTAGTTAATTACTGATTTACGCAGAATGCTGTATGGGTGTCAAATTGACTCCATCACATAGATAGCTTTAATGAAGGCAGTTGTGACTTCTGAGTGCTTTAAATTGTTACATATTATTGTGGACAGTTATTTTCAATATATGCTCATCATTCTGAAGGTGCTACACTGTAACTTCACCCCACCTCCCTCTTCCTCCTCCTCAACCCGCCTAATGACTTTGTGGCTCCTTGTCGTGAGGTGAAGCGCTATGTATGGGCCAAAAAATGAGGAATGGCAATGAAATTGAATTTTTGAGAGGTGGACAGTGTACCTTATAAGCACAGACAGGTGCTCCTCTTTCTCTCCTAGTGTTCAAGTAGCCAATTGTCTTCCATTGGGCTTCATCAGTTTTATATTCTGACATTGACTTTAAGAAAACAGTTGTCACTCAAAGAAATAGTCAATTTAGCAAGCTCTAGTATTTTGATTTATATAGCTAATATCCTGTCACTCACTAGTACAATATTTACTACTCTCATTTCCAATTTAGCATTCAATACTATAGCTACCCCATGTTGACTTTCAATCCCAGCTCCAGAAATTACCCTTTAACTATCATTTGACTAGTCCCCGCTGTTCTTCCATCTCACCTCGCAGAGCCCCAAGGCATCTATGTTCCCTCTACCCATTTTCTGTTTAATATTTTCCAGTTTTCCAGCCCTCAAAATTGTCGTATTATTCCAAGTCCCTCTTTTTATCAGTTCTTTCCTCATTCTCTTCTTTTTCTTATCTCTCAAGGTCCTTGTATACTGTGTTGACTCTGCTGTGGAAGGATTTCATGAAATGATGGCCTCTAGGGCCCTGTCGACCCATCTACTGGGCCAGACTCCCACCCCAGTGGGCAGCATCCCATAGTTGCCAGGATTCATTTACCTTTGAATGATATTCATTTCTTTCTTTTTTCATGCTTTTTACTTTCCTCCTCCTATTCCTTCTTACTTTCCTCTCTCTTCTTTCTTTTTTCCTCTTTCCTCTGGCTACTACCCTTTGACTTAAATGGCATGAGTGGCCCTTCCAGGAGCAATATTAGTTGTTCCCTCCAGTCCAGCTCTTGGAGTATTTGGAATGTGCAAGCCCTTCCACCACATCAACGTTGTAGTCCAAGGGAAGAGTTATATTGAATAAAGACATAAAAAGGTATTTTAATGAGAGGTATTCTCAGTGGTTTTCATGTTTTAATTAAATGATCTCTTTTTGAAATGATTGGGATTGGCAGAACTCCCAGATTCAACAGCATTTATGGAACCTACTTCTGGTGAACAATGAAAGAGAAGATGTGTGTGGACTATATTGTCATTGGATATTAACCTTTGCCAGACCATGTGAAAATGTGGTACTTAGAGTCTGCCACAAAGTTTTTACAAAAGAAGGATATCCAGATGTGAAGAAATATATGGTGACTGCCCCTTCATCAGTATATTGATCTAATTCACTCCATTTATAATGATTCACATGCTTGGTCATAACCCTGCAATTTACAGGCACTAAGCCATATATGTTGCCAAAAAGCTGCAGCAACTTTCCCCTGAAACCAACAGGGAGTTGCTGCAACTGTAATGGTTGGAGCTGTTTGTAATGGAGGGAGCTGAAGTCAGCTAGCACCCTGAAAATCCCCCTTTGAATGGAGGGTGGGGGGGCCCTGAGAAGTGGTGAATCTCTGCGGGTAAAACCTTTGTGAAAGAGGTAAATAAATAATCTCATTTGAATGTTGGTCTGGACAAGTTCGATCACTCACCAATCCTTTCTCCCATGAACTGGCACTACACAACATCATGAAAACATCTCAAAATCTTCCAAAAGTCATCTCTATAATATAATGGTAACGTTATCACAGCCTGTCCTGAAACATGAATGCAACCTTCCTGCAACCCTTAATGATTAATACTCTTAATCATGCCATTTCAAATGAAAATATTTACTTCAAACTATTACACCTGTTTGATTGTCTTTAGTCTCTACCCTTCCTTCTGGTGCCCTCTGCTAACATACCTAAACCAGTCTGATGCCTTTTCCTTGATTTTCTCATAACCATACTCACTTAGTAGAGTTGGTCCCCCTCTGGGATCGCCCCTGACCTCAATATACTACCCTTCTACATCCTGTCCATGAAACTTACCCTCATTCCTCCTCTTCCGCGCTTCCCCAACATCCTTCCCTCTATCACATTCTTGAGCAACCCATCATATTACATCCTCCAGCCATCTATTCTACCAATCTTGAATTTCATTAAGAAGTTTCCTTTCCTTGCCCACCATCTCAAGCACTTCCTCGTAAGTCTTCCTCTCCATCTACCTCACCTTCTCCACACCTACATCTCAAATACCTGCAGCCTACACTTGTCCTCTTTACTGAGGGTCCACGTTTCTGCACCATACAGCACTACGTTCCAAATCAAGCTCTTCATCAGCCTCTTCTTCACATCCTTACCCAAGGTCCCCGTCATCAGCTCCTGTTAATTACTAAATGCCTCCTTAGCAATCACTGTTCTCTTCCAAATGCCTTTGCTAAATCTTCTCAAAAATATAGATATTCTCAAGCAGAAATATCGAAGCTATCGAATCTATTGGTAAATTATAATCAATACACCATTACATCATGGTGTATTGATTATAATTTATCAATATGACAGTGGACTAGGTGGATCGTAATTGTACTTTTTTCCTGGAGCGCAATGTAATACCTGACAAAAGTGGCCCTCCCACATGGACATTGTAGGTGTAAATGTTTGCAAAATTGGACAATATCTCCTGAGATAATTTTTGCCTCAAATTTTTGAAATTTTGGCTGAAAACATCATAATTTTCAATAATATTGGTTCGGTTGAAGTGAATATATTTTTCAGTGTGAAGACATCACTTGCGATTAAAACTGGCATTCAAGCTTCAATATGCCTGTTATTTGTTCCTCGAGTGCCAGGGATGCCTCCTTTGTGGCCAAAAATAGAGGCAAATTTAGCACAATTTAGCGGTTGTGCAGGACCTCACTCACCTGACCAGCAATGCTTGCTTTGGCCTCACAGCAAGACCCCCTTATTATACTGCTAGGCATATTTTTGTCTACCAGGAATTCACTATAAATTTACACCCACGTTGTCAAACTCCAAATAAAGTCTTGCCTAAAGGTGTTCACCAGCTGTAATTCATTTCTATTACGATGATGTGGGATAGTTGTCGTTGGCCTCACAATAATTCCAAACTGTCTCTATTACTAATGAAGTTCTATCCAGCATGGAGTTTCAACGATGGCTAATTCGTTTCGAAAAGATACCACTCCTACCTGAGTATCAGGTCAAGGCCATATTTCCATGGCCATTTAAGTGAGTCAGGCGAAAATGATTCATATAGAATACAATGAAACAAGCCATAAAATAATAGTTTTTTCCAAAAAGATAACGAAATTATGATAACAAAAATTAGTCGACATAAAAAACCGGTATTATCAATGTCCTCCTTATCAACTAGTTTGATTTACCCGGCATGATCCTAGAAAATAATTGGAAATCCCGTCACTTTACAGTGCCATCTGTTATACAGATATAGTACTAGTATTAATGGAAGTGTCTCGAAATCCGCAGTAGCGAATGTAAATAACAATTTTTCCTCAATGAATTTAACCGAATGATATCCAATGATCGATTTATAGGCGTGGACTTATTTTCCATCAGTCACCATATGTATTACGAAAGCTGGAGCAATGCTGAACTATGGCGGATATTTTCTGTGACTACTCTTTGAAGTGACGTTTTTAGACTTGTAAGTGGTTTAATAGTGTCGAAATGGACGTTTTCAACAAGTTTTACTCATCCGTGAGCAATACAGTTTCCCAACTGTCTGGAGTTCTTCCTGGTAATCCCGTGACGAGGGAATTCGAAATTACTAATCATGTTGCTAGCGCAGGCCCAGGTGAGTCCTAGTGTTATTTTCGATTTGGCAATTTTCGAAGACCTTTATACTATATTAACCCGGAACCAATTCATGATAGGCCTCCTGTGGAAGGTGTACTCTGGGTATAAAAAATCTACTAAGCAAGAAGCTTCGATATTTCTGCTTGAGAAACGATTATTTGAAGGTTGGAGCAAAACAGACAGAGAAGCTACTTTGGAGTCACTCAAAAGAGGAATAGGACAGCTTACCCGTTTAAGGCATCCCCAGATACTTGTCGTGCAGCATCCCCTTGAAGAATCAAGGTAAGGCCACATAAATTAACAGGAGTTTGCTGGTACCACGTAGGAACAGTTCTCAGTTGAAGGTATTACTCCGGCATTACCATTTTTGTTTTTAAGTGATTACCTAGTAGGTTTATATCTTAGAGAAAATTGCCTCTGTAAATTAACAATATATAAGAGGATTTTCATCATGATATTAATTAAATTATTTTATTTGCTGTAAGAATGCAATTTGATTGAGTATCATTAGGAATGTTTGTGGGTTAACGCCCTTAGTAAGTAATTAAGTGACATATAGTCTTAGTCCTTAGTAAAAGTGACAAATATAGGTGATATATAATTTTGAATTAAAGAAACGAAAGGCACTTATATTGGTTTAGATTCAATAGACCATCTTTTCAGGGAGAGTCTTGCTTTTGCCACTGAGCCAGTTTTTGCAAGTCTTGCAAATATATTGGGAAACAATACGAATTTACCATCACCACCCCATTTGCGTGATTATAAGCTGTTTGAGGTAGAGATCAAGTATGGGCTGATGCAGGTGAGTCTTTATTTTTTTCATTGGAAATCATAGGTTACGTATTTGTATATTGTAAAAATCTTGGTGTGTTAATAATGATGAGGATATCATCGGCTGGGTGGAACTTACGCACCTTGAAATATTCATTTGCTTCATCTCTTCATTCACAGTAAATGAGAGATCAAATTAAAGATGAATTTAGCCTAATGAAGAGTTGCCCTTTGTGCCTTGGGAAATAGTATTTCTATTAAAATGCCATAGGTATGAATTGCTATGTAAACAGGCATTAAAGTGGATGCACAATATCTCTTTTTAATCATAATTATTAGAAATGCCTAACTTTGTTAACTCACTATACAGTCAGCCATTTTCTTTTAGCAGAAATTTTCTGTGTGAACCAAATGTTTTGAACATAGGAAGTAATTACTGGTTTGGATGGAAATACTGATAGATTTTTCATGTTTTACTCAAGACTCCAGCCATGTTTTCAGCACTTTCACTCCAATTACAAGCCACCTTCAAGTACTCTTCACATTCCATTCGGAGAGCACTTGCTTTTGGTCTCATATGATGTAAAACTTTTGACTCAGCAGTACCTCTTATTAAGAGTACCTATATAATGCTGATGCCAGGCTTCTCTCTTCTCCTTCTCCGTTTCTCAAACAATCTCATTCCAACTGATGCAGCTAATGTAATGTTGGTCCCCTCACCTAATTGCTTGTGGTGCTACTCAAGTTGTGATTCTTATTTTTTTAAACTTTCACATGAAAATAAATAGTAGGTGGCAGCATTAATTATTGTTCTGATTTAAATATCTAATACTTTTTTGCAGATTGGGCAAGGGTTAGCATTCCTCCACAATGACGTCAAACTACTTCATCGAAATATTTGCCCTGAGTGTGTTGTGGTGAATGCTCAAGGGGCTTGGAAAATCTTCGGATTTGAATTTTGTGTTGCTAATCGAAATTCCACACCTGGATCTCCTGTAAGTACTTAAGAGTTCAACAATGCATGTTAGCCAAGTGGTGATAGCTAAAATACAGGGTGTTTCTGGAGGAAAGTTCAAAACTCCCGGAGGAGATAAGGGAGGTGATTTTAAGCATTCTCTGTGTTATCAACATTTGATCTTAACTCCTTAGTTAATGAGCAATGGCAATGCAAACATTTTTTTCAGATTCATATTCTCCTCGGGTCTTTTTCTAAAATCAAGTGTTAATTAGTGTCACTAATCACACAGGTTTTTAAGCAAATTAAAGCTCTTACCCACAAGTATTACCTTGTTGTAATAACATCAGTTAAGTTACCATATCATCCTTATAATAGAAGATAAAGGTATGATTTTTGCTGCAATGGATTGACAAATAAATTTACTTAAAGTTTTATTCCTACACGTTTTTTGATCTCTCTGAAATTAATAGTGCTATTGTACATTATTTGTTTTTGAGGAATTAAATTTCTACCAATATTTGAGAGCCATTTTGAAAATAAGATACTATTATTTATGGTAGCAGTGCAAGAACATGCATATCTTATGCACCTCTGTGAAAAGGTTAACAACTATTTAATTGATACTAATCATTGAAATGCGGTGTTTTCATTGTGATTGCAGAATACTTCTGAAAAAATGTTTGTGTTGCCATAGCTCAGCAACTATGGAGTTAAGACCCAATGTTGATAGGACAAAATATGCTTAAAATACCTTCCCCTACCTCCAGGAGTTTCGAACTTTCCTCCTGAAACACCCTTTATAAACTTAGTTCTTGCTGGAGAAATGTTGTGGATGCTAGGTGGAAATTTTCAACTGCTTTATTATCATATTATTACAGCTTGATGCATGTATGAACTTTTGTCATGAATATTCTTCTACCTATGTGAGCCGTTTAAATTTAATGTGGGTAATTTTCATTCTCCCTGCTGAAACTGTGCTGTAAATAATGAATGATTTTTCAAATGAAATGGAATTCTGTTGACTTAAAATTGCTCATACACATGCTTTTGTGGATTACTACTGTTTTTCCTCTTAGTTGAAATATCTTGTGATATAACTTCCAGTTAAAAATTGTTGAATTCCTAGGTCTTCATGCTCCTCAAACATTTCTACCTTTTCTAGTTTGTGCCCTCCTATTTTTATAACCTCCTTGAAACATGATTTTTCCCTCTTGAAAGCATTGAATACTCCTCAATTTGGTAAATATGGGTGTGGCATCCACTTTGAGTGTATTGCTCATGGATGCAACCTTTTCCTTTCAGCCCCACTGGCCATTTGAAGAATTCCCATCAGATAGTCACCCATGTTCGCTCCCCAATTTGGATTTCCTTGCTCCGGAGATGGCGCTCACTCTAAGTCACAGCCCTGCGTCAGACCTCTTCTCCTTGGGCGCCCTCTCGTATGCCCTTTTCTCGCAAGGGGGTCAGGCTCCCCTCCGGTGCGAAGGACAGTGGAGTCGATTTGCCAGGAGTGCAGCTGAGGTGAAGTATTTTATTCCAATTCATTTGTATGTGCCATAGATCTTGGTAGAGAATTAGTGGAACCATACATTTAAAAAACTGGCCGCTGGTCTATCCATGTTGCTAATCTTATCTCTAAGTTAAATTCTGTGGAATATCGAGTAAAATTTCTAAATAAGAAAGTCACCTTGGACATTCTAAAATCAATTTTTATTTTTTTGCTCAAGTATCTAATGGGATTGTATTTTGTGGGGTATCTTTGAATCTGCTACAGAAAGTCTTCTTAATCCAGAAAAAGGTGATCAGAAGCATGTTGGGAGTGTCCTTTACAGCTCCTTGCCAGCCTTCATTTGTAAAATTAAATATATTTACGGTGCCATGTGTGTATATATTCTGTTCAGTTGTAATTGTAAAACAAAAATTCATCTCCTCAAGATCCATGGAAATATTCATTCCTATGATCCAAGAAGTAGGATTTCTAATAATGATATCAATAATTTCTATTAAAAATCAGGTTAAGAGTGAATGAGTTAACTCCACTGTTTTATGATTGACTCCACTTTATTGGATAAAAAAGTACTTCACGACATCACAACCTCCACCGTACTGACAATCCATGTGCTCTGACATGAGCTCAAAAGCGCGAAAAAGAAACAAAAGACATGCGTAAATGAAAACAAAAAAATCTAGAAATGCTCCTTAGACAAATGAACATGATACATTGACACTCCCCCTCATTTCAAGATTTTTTTTACAAAAAAAACAAACTAAATCATACTCCTTTGGCACTTGAGTCAACACATTACAGAAACTTTTGTGTTTTCAACAAAATCTTAACCAGTAAATCAACCATAATTAGACCAAAAAATTGATTAATTGATACATTTATGATAACCCTAACATATTACAAAACCTTTGCGTGCTATCGGCCGACAGAGACTTTGTTAATAAGTCAGCAACATTATTGTTTGAGGTGATATACCTGAATTTGACAAGTTGGTTTCTTACAGATTCCTGAAGGACATATGATTCAACAGCACAATGTCTAGTCCTATCAGACACACTTTCTCCCTTTGAGATTTCGATAGCACCTTGATTGTCGGCAAATATCACACACGGCTTAGAAATACACTTGGTTTGGTTAATATCTAAAAGAAAAACATTAAACCATTTAATTTCACTCAATACATCTACCATTGCTAAAACTTCAGATTCATTATTGTGCAAAGAGAGTCTCTTTTGAGTTACACTTTTCCATATGACAGCAGCTCCTGCCATAGTAATAACATAACCGGTAACAGACTTTCCATCACTCTTATTCTTAGCCCAACTTGCATCCACATACACACCAACTGATTTATCACCATTTGAATAGCATAAAGACAAGTCCTTGGTCTGTTTTAAATATCTCAAGAGATGCTTCACCTCTTTCCAGTCAGCTAGGGTAGGTCTCTCATTTTTCTGGCTTAGTTTACATACAGAAAACATAATATCAGGACGAGTAATGTTAGCAATATAGCGTAAGCTACCCACAGCACTTCTATAGCACGTAACATCACAAGTTTGAGTATCACATACCTTTGGTTCAATTGAGTCTTTGGTCGGGACAGACAAAGGGGTTCTCAGTCCCTTGCAATCAGACATGCCATATTCTGACAACACAAATTCAATATAACCTGTTTGATTCATTTTGACATTTCCTTGACAGTCTTTAACAAATTTTACAGACAAGAAATTGGATGGAAAACCTAAGTCCCTTATATTCAATTTTGTCGACAGGTTCTTGATAAATGATTCCACTAAATCTGATTGACCCCAGATTCCTAAATCATCTACATATATAGTAACAAACAACTTCTTATTTGGGTTAACATAAAGGCACTGATCACTTATAGATCTACACATTCTCAAACCAGTCAATATTTTGTGTAAATGATCATTCCAATCTCTCCCCGCTTGCTTTAACCCATACATGCTTTTGTTAAGTTTACATACATGCTTAGGATACTTTTCACTAACAAACCCTTCAGGTTGCTTAATATACAAGTCTTCTTTAATTTCACTGTTAAGGTAGGCTGATTTGACATCTAAGTGATGACAGCTCCAATTGTTATTAATGGCTAGAGCCATCATGAGACGAATGACTTTCCGCTTCACAACTGGACTAAAAGATTCACTGTAATCCATTCCCTTAACTTGATTAAAACCCTGAGCCACAAGGCGGGCTTTAAATTTGACAATATCACCATCTTGATCCCTTTTAACTTTAAAGACCCATTTGGTGCCAATTAATTTACATTTTTCAGGTTTCTTAACTAGATCCCACGTTTTATTTCCCTTTAAGGAAGACATTTCCTCTTCCATTGCTTTAATCCATTCGTTTCTGTGCATACTCTTTAACGCCTCCTCTACAGTCTTTGGTTCACATGTCTCACAACTACTACTATAAACAGCTGTGTGACAACAAGGACAGACTTCTTTAATCTTTCTGATCCTTTCAGATCTGCGCAATACAGGTGATGCAATTACTTCATCATCAGAAACATCATATACGATACCTGCTCCCCCTTGACTCTGAACTTCAGTCAAACTTTCATCTAAAGGCACCACATCAATACTACTGTCATAATGCACATTCCCACCATCAATGTCATTATATTCGTTATCAGAATCATTACTAGTTGTCTCAGAATCATAATTGTCACTACTCTCAACATCTGACACATTTATTGCAAAAGGTGACTCTAAGACACTAACATCTGAATTAACTTTCATCTTATCCTTCATTGGAAAAACTTTCTCCTCAAATTTTACATCTCTGGAGTACACCACGCAGTTATCAGTCGTGTTCCACAACCGATAGCCTCTCTTATCTCTGGGATAACCAAGCATGACACATCTATCAGCTCTAGGCTCCATCTTTCTACCTTTCTCGGTTTCCTTGAACACCCATGCTTCACAGCCAAACACTCTCATCCTCTGTATCTCCTTTTCACTCAATCCCTTCTTAAACCACAGCTCATAAGGTGTCTTGCCATTTAAAGCTGAAGATACACACCTGTTTTTAATGAAACAAGCAGTGTCTATGGCTTCCCCCCAAAAATTGGCAGACATACCAGCTTGAATAAGCATACATCTAGCAAGAGTTAATAACTGTTGATTGAGTCTTTCTGCTACTCCCATCTGTTGATGTGCACCTGCCATAGAAAATCTATGAAGTATCCCTTCCTCCTTGATCAAAGATTTAAATTTCTCATTTTTGTACTCTGTCCCATTATCTGACTGAAAGGACTTAATCTTTTGACCCAACAACTTTTCAACTCTATTTTTATACTCTAGAAAACTGTCATACACATCACTTTTCCTTTTCAAAATACAAACTTCACTATACCTTGAACAATCATCAGTAAAAGTACAAAAATAATTCCCACCGCCTTTACTCTCAGGCTTCACATAACACACATCAGAATAAACTAATTCAAGTAACCCTGATGACTTCTCCTCTCTGTCTGGGTATGGAAGTCTTTTTGCCTTACCCTGATGGCATACATCACAGTCCACAACATCTCCTCTAGGGATGAACTCACAGCCGGGGATGTTGCTTGCATGCCCAAAGCGTTGATGCCAGGTGTCTCGGGTCACCGCCTTGAGGACTGTCACCTCTTCTGTCCATGGGTTGATTGCTGGTGGTTGGTGAGATGAAGAACTAGGATCACTGCACTCAGCTTTGCTCATCTCGTACCAGTCACAGTCCAAGGCATACATGTCATCCTCCACAATTCGGGCACATAACACTTCCTTATCGCCATCCAGTTTATCATATCCCTTAAATAGCCCATTATCAATGTTGAAACTAAAGCCTGATTTCTCAAGTTGTCTCACTGACAGGAGGTTATCACTCACGTCAGGTACCCACAAAACGTGTTTCAATCCAAGCGTCCATCCACCACACTCGTCAGAAACTTTCATTGTAACGGTCCCATAGCCTTTTACTGCACATGGTTCCTCCTTCTTAGCTACCTTCACACTCCCCCCTACGTAATTACAAAAATTGTCCAGCAGATCACGATGAGGGGTCATATGAGCATTACACCCGCTGTCCAAAAACCAACGGTTAGGGTCGCTACATTCATATTTCTCAATATTGTTCAAAACCCCCTCCTTAGATTTCCCCACACAGGCTCTATATTTAACTCTCACCATACCGCAACCAAGATTTTTCACAGTCTCTACTGCTTCTAAATCTTGCTCAACATTGTCTTCTCTCTCCACTTTCGCTTCCTTGCTCCTGAAATGTCTCTGCACTTGCCCTTCGAGCTTGGACCCACTCCGTCCTCTTAGGAAACTGGACCTCTTCCCATTCGGACACACAAAGCTAGTATGGCCTTCCTCTCCACACGAGTAGCATATTACTGTCCCTCTTGCTTTCGCCTCCACAGTCTTAGGACAGTCCCGGACTTTATGACCAAGTCGATTGCACAAAAGACAAGAAACACCGGTTTGATCTCCAACTTTCCTCACCGTATTCCTTGAAAGTAATCCCCTCAAATCCTCTTCACGTCTTGTTCTCTCGACATTTTCTCTCTGATGTCTCTGCTCCTCAATCAGCAATTTATTCTTGACGTTCTCAGTGTTCATATTCTCTTGATTTAGCTCCATGACATGAATGATAGACTTGTACCGTTCCTCCCTTAAGCCTCTTAGCAAAAAACCAGCCACAAAGCTATCATCCAGCCGAGTACCTTGTTGACTGATCAGGTCACACAAATTCTCCACCTTGGCGATGTAGTCCATCATTGACTCAGTCGGTGATTTAGACAGAGTGCACAGTTGTTCTAAGGTATTGATGAACTGAACTGGACTCTTCTTGCAATGGATATTTCTAAGTCTCTCCCAAGCAGCCTTCGCACTCGTGCATTTACTGACATCGTTAAGATAGCAGTCACTAACATATTGGATTAAATATGCCAGCACATCATTGTTTCTATTCCTCTGTTTTATCGAAAGCTGTTCCCAATCGAGATTGTCATAACCCGGTTCAATGCATTCCCACAATTTTCTTTTAGTGAGAAACGCCTTCATCCTGGTACTCCATTGCACCCAGTTTTTAGTGGTTAGTCTCTCCATTCCATCCGCCATGAGGTCTCATTCAAAAACCGCACTCACGAAAAAATCGAAAAAAAACTCACGAATAATATAATCACTCCACGTTCGCGAATGTCTGGGCCCATAACCTATTAAAAATCAGGTTAAGAGTGAATGAGTTAACTCCACTGTTTTATGATTGACTCCACTTTATTGGATAAAAAAGTACTTCACGACATCACAACCTCCACCGTACTGACAATCCATGTGCTCTGACATGAGCTCAAAAGCGCGAAAAAGAAACAAAAGACATGCGTAAATGAAAACAAAAAAATCTAGAAATGCTCCTTAGACAAATGAACATGATACATTGACAATTTCATTTGTCCTTAGAGATGGGACTTACAAACCACAATAGGTATTGTCAAAAAAGTTGACAGAAACAAAACATTATATGTATACCCACTAATGTTGCTGATATGTGAAAATTTGTTCAGTGCCCAATTCAAAGTATTTCTGTACTGAGTAGAAAGCTTTATCCATAAGCCATTTACGCAAACTATTTTTAAACTTTAGCATGTCCTCATTTCTAGCTGTCCCACGTAACATAGTTAACAGCTTGTACCTCAAGTAGGTAAAAGACTTTCCATTCTATGAAAAGTTACATCTATTTTTTAATTACTTCTAGCATCATATTGGTGTACATTTGATCTTACTGGTAAATTATTTACGCTTTATTTCGCATGTATCAACACTGGAAATAGATATTCACTGTATATTGTTATAATACCACTTCTAATAAATAGTGGTTGGCAGTTATCATTTGTGATTAATCCAACTGCCTTCTTTTGTAACACTAAAATATTTTTTACACCACTTGAGTGTCCCCACAGTAGCAATATCCACCCTAGAGGGAATGTTTTATTTCCTAAATGGTGTTTTACTCCATAATTCTTGGATATCTTGCAACAGCATATTTGTAATGGAAACAAATATGTTTAACCTACTCTCTGAGTGTATCATATCTACTCAATCTATCTTTAGATTTAAAAAGGTAAAAAATCATTTGCTGATGAATTATTTTTAATCACTTAGTGAATTATTAAATCGTAATCAGAGAAAATAAGTCTTGAGGAAATAATTTCTGTATTTTGGATTATCTTTTATGTATCAGGGGTGTCTTGTTGACGAATCCTATACCTGCATCTTACCATGCATGGTCTTTGGATAGTAAATTTGTGATTATTATTATGGGATGATTGCACAAGGGAATTTTTAGACCATCAAAAATTGCAATTGGCCTTCTTAACTGGGGCATTTGTGCCATTAATTTGTTGAAAACATGGGTAGAGTGGCTGCAGTAGAGAAATGACTCTTGCTGAAATGTGAATTATGGTTATGATTTCCAAAACTGTATGCCTAAATTTTAGCAAAGAGCAGTTGACACCGGTACAATTTTATGATGTTGACCTTTCATTTGTAGATAAGGTGAAATTCCTTAGATTGTATTTGAGTCATCCTTTACCTTCTGGAGTTTTTCCGTAGTCGTAAGCCTTGCTGGCCAGGGTTTTTTAAATGACCAGTGTTTTTTAAATGTCCATCAATGTGCCAAACAAGCACGCTCGGCAGTCTAGGGACTCAATTTTTGTGCCGGAGAGACACGCTCGGAAGATAAAGGTTAAAATGGTCCTTGCACATCAATTCAGTGATACTTAAATTAAGTAAAACTCTATCAGCTAAGATATCTACATCTTAGCATAAGCTTTAATATTCTTAAAATGCTCTATTTTTCAAACTTTCACTCCATATTAGCATATGACCTTATATAATGCGGAGGATCGGGCCACAGTGAAACAATTTTTAAATTACAAAAATGGGCTATAAGGACTCTTATCAATCTACCATACAGAGAGTCCTTACTTTAGTTTGGCTCAAATCATGTCCCTACCTTCATTATATATGTATATGAGCTTATACTATTTGTGAAAAAAAAATATGAATTCATATGAGCTAAATTGTGACATTCACCTACGTCATACCAGATCAAAATTGGATATTCATATAGAACCAAGATCTACCTCATTAAATACTGATGGTCCCTATCTTAAAGGAGCCAAACTGCACAACTCACTCCCTCAGAATATTAAGGGTATAAGTTCTCTTGATAAATTTAAAAATGCACTTAAAACATTTTTACTCCAAAAACCCCTGTATTCAATTGATGAATTTTATCTTCTCTGTAAGGAAAAAACTGTATGACTAAGGCAGAGTCTGTGTGGTGCTTTGACTACTAGTTTTTATTAAGATAATTGTGCATATGTACTGTTTTTAAATGCTATTCATGTGTTCTGTATTTTATGTGCTATTGTCTGATAAGGGCAGAAGCCCTTTATTAAGTGTATATGACAAATTGTTGAGTATACCACAAACTTATTTATGACTTTTGACGAAACTATGCAACATTGTATTTGCTTTCAGTGAATAAAAATTATTATTATTAAAACAAGCAGTGCAATTTAGATAAAATTTTTGGGGGAATTCCTCACCATGTAATTTTTTTGCACAAGAAAACAGGTTTATTTTTCATAGGTTAGGTGCAGCCTACCGTCTCCTTTCATACATGAAACAAATCTGTCTGTGCCTTTTGAATTTCCATTAACCCTTAAATTTTTCATGATCGCCATTTTAGGTTGATCATGTTGGGCTGAAAAACTTGGTTCCCTTTGATGCCATTAGATTTCATCTTCTCTCTTCTTTAATATGTGGTGTTCACAGCCTGGGATTTAAAAGATTTTTTATTAACTTTGATACATGCTTTCTTTTACTAGTTGAAGAGAGCCAACTCAGTCAGTGGTATTGACTGTGTTCCTGAAGGCCTTAGGGATTGTGTGAGGATGATGCTGTCTGCTACACCTGAATTACGACCTGATGCCCACCAATTCATCAAGGTGAGACTGTTGGTAGAATGTTTAGATGGACAAGACTTCAATAAAGAAACTTAAAGTCAACATACAAAACATTGCCATCTAGTTTTGTTATGATATTAAGTTATTAAGCTGTTAACAGTGGTTATATATGGATAAAGCCAACTCTATGTGATATCTTGACATGTAAGCTTTATAAATAACAATCGTTTTGAGCAATCAAGAAATGCAGCAAAATATACAAAAATTTTTTATATGATGTTAGGTTTCCCCATAAATCCGACTTTGCTTTGGATTTTTTAAGGTAAGTTATGAAATAATAATGTGTTTGAGCATCTGTTCAACCATTTATATTTATCCAAAATCGAGGCACCAACTTTTGGATAGGAAATATTGCTAGTTACACTCTTGAAATATAATAGTCATCAATATTCAAGTTATGTATGGTCTTGATTACATCTGCCATTTTTTGGGGTCATTGCTAGTCTTGTTTTTCATAACTGAGTCACTCATTCACTTGGTGACGTAGGTTTGTTACTTGTAAACTTGTAGCTCCCATCCCATGCTGCCATCCAAACAGTCTTCTGCATTTACACACATTCCCTGTGAATTTAACTTGGGTTTCCACCTTTTGCTCACAAAAAATGAAAAACTTTCTCTACTCTTCAAAGTCTTCACGTCTGCTCTTAGCTGGCAAATGTAATGCATTTACCATCTTTGCTTGGTAGTTCTCTCTTTTGGCTCTAGAGGTACTCATGAAACAAAGGAGCCAACTCTAGTATGAACTTCAAAGTACATTCTGTGCTTGTATCATGTCCCAACAAATTACCCTTGCATGGGAAAAAAATTGTGGGTTTATTACTTATAGATCTGCCCTTGTACATATTAAATATCTTTGAACCTCCTTCCTTGGAGAGGAATTTTTCTCCTCAATTGAAGTGAAATCATTTAGTACCAAGAAAAATAGAAGCTGAGGGGCAAAAAGAGCTAGAGTCTTTTAGCTATATTTGGTGAGTAAGCATGCCAGTTTTCTTTGTCTCATTTGACATTTTCAGTGTGTGCATCTGTCCGATGCTTTCTAACTCATGTGGGCTGTGTAACTGTGGGCTTTTGAAAGTTGAACACCACCTTAATATCCCAGGATTTGTTTGGAACAAACTAGATTGTTGCCCAAGGACAGTATTTATTACTTTTCTCTTGCTATTCTTTGGCTAGATTGTTGTGTCATATGTGTTCACAAATTTTCTTACAGTGCTGAAAATGATAGCAGATTGTTCTAACTCATTCATAATTACTCAATGAATATCTCTAATTTAAAATTATTAGAAAACATTGTCTTAAGGAGGTATGCAAGTCCTTTCCTTTTTTTGCAAAATGTACATTTATCTTAACCATTTTGTGGCATTATCAAGATATTTAATGTTTAAACTGGTCCCAGTAAAGCAATTCATGTGCAACAAGCAAAGTTTCCTCTGTTAGTCATAATGAAAGAGTAAAACCTATTACCATGTCATCATTCCAGTATCTCATATTGTGTGCTTATCTTGTGGACTTCGAGGATATTTTTACAAGCCTGCGCTTTATGAAAAAAAGGATTTAAGTAGGGATGAGTCGATTCCACTATTTTTTTATTCCAATTCTTTCAAATCGATTCCAGATTCTCGTTTCCAATTCCATCGATTCTAATTCCTAATAACAGGTTGGATATTGATATATCTGTAGTGTATGACTTTTATTTAAATTCAAGTACTGGCAGAAATAATATAACAAAGATTTGAATATTTATCCATCTGGAATTGATGAAATCAGAATCAACTTTAGGCGATCGATTCTCGATACAGATTCTAATCCTGAGAATCGGTGGAATCGAGAATTGACATTTGGATTTGACGGATCCTTAGATTTAAGCCATTATCAACTTGAACTCAACTAATAGATTATAATTTTTCAATTTCAGATTGAATACTTTGAAGATGTTGGTGTTAAAACATTGAATTACCTGGATTCTCTCTTCCAATGGGATAATCTGCAAAAGTCTCAATTTTATAAAGGACTACCTCAGGTGATACCTAAGTTGCCTCACAGAGTTTGTCTATACAGGTAAGTAACCAGTGTGTGTGCTAGTTGCAAGGTACATACTGTCATGCCATGAAGAGAGCAATTTTGCTATGAAGGAAATTAGGTTTCCTGCTCAAACTGTCCATCTCGTCCATAATCGAAGTAATCATTGTGCTTCAAAGGTTTCAGAAGATTGACTTGTTTGTGGGCAATACTTAAGCTAGCGAGTCTTTCTGTTTGGTTTTCATGTCTCGCAACTGGAGTTTTATTTTCAACGTAGTCGTGGTGGCTAGAGTACTCGCCTACCACACGGGCGGCCAGGGTTCAAATCCCTGCAGTGGCGGATGTTTTTCAGAGGAAATTCGATCCCTACTTGAGTGTCTTGTGGAGGGCACTTCAAGCGGAGTACTCTGTCTGTCGGATGAGACGTGAAGCCGTGGTCCCCTTGGCGCCTTTCGTTAAGAGTAGGCTAATGCCGACGCCGGGTTTCTATCCACCCTTCCTCCCTTTCCTATCCCCTATGGCGCAAATGACCTTAGCCTTCGGTCGCCTCCCCAAATATCCAATCCAATTCAACTTAGTCATAAATTAAATTAATTTGTAATGTCAGACCTTTGTTTACTCAATTCTTTATTTTCCAATGATACAATTTTTTTAACCTAACTTCTTTTGGAGTGATCGCTTTTACACCTCCGACCTTCTCTCTCCAATTCTCAACAATCCCCCCACTTCTAATCAACAACCCCTCAACTCCGTCACAAAAAATAAGCATTCAACAATCAATCAAAATAGTGAGAAATTTTAAAATTACTAATAATAAAGAAAAATAACCACCATATAGTATCGTTAAATGAAACAAAGTATTAGATGACATATCCTCCTGGCCTCCCCAATGGGCCTTGTGGTGGCTTGTGGAATGTTACTAGGAGGAAGTGTTTTGTTTCCATTTGCATACAAAGTCTTGAGAGAAAACATGGCAATGTCCACCTCTCACTGTCTCCCCACCCCGCCTCCCTTGGTTCGAAGGCCCCACCTCCTGCCGCGATGCCGCTCGAACCATTCCGAGCACGCACAAAGGTCCAGTCACAATGATATTCAATAAGGATAATAGTCTCTACAATGTTATATAGCATATGTTACTGTTGTATTTACCTGAATATATGGACCCCCCCCCCCACTTTTGAGGCTCAAATTCCAGGAAAAATATAAAACAGGTGGGAGAGCCCTCAGGGAAGTACCCAGCCAGTTTTGAAACACTGTGTGATGCTTTGTATGTTTTGTAATTGAGCATTAAGTGTTTCTGAATGTTGTTTGAATGCTAAAGGAAATAAATCATTCAAAGTTACATTTTATTACATATTATACAAAGTTACATGATACAAAGTTACATTAAAAAACTTTAAATATCAATATAGGTACCCCCTCTCGCTTATACTCCCTGTATAAGACCCCACTTTTGAAACATATTTTTTGGTAAAAAAAGGGGGTTCTTATATTCAGATAAATGCAGTACCTTCTATGAGACAGGAGCCTCACTTGCCCTAGTCTAGCCATGAATGCTCATTTTGGATGATTGACTTTTCTCAATCAGAGAAACATACTCTTTCTCTTACAGAATCATTCCGTGCCTTGTGAAGGAGTTTGTGAATGCAAGTATGGTTCCATTTGTGTTGCCAAATGTTATGGCCATTGCCCAGAATTGTTCTCGTGAAGAATTTGAACACAACATTCTGCCCCATCTTTTGCCAGTCATGAAGATACAGGATCCCATTCAGGTTGGTGGTGGATTTGCCTTATGTATGTTTTGGAATTTATCCTCTTTGTGACTGCTGGTTGAGAATGATACTTCTCAACTTCTCCTAAGTTTTGGTAATCTACTTTGTGCTTTTCATGGAACTCTCTAGCCAACTAAATGTACGACAATAAACAGAAGGTATACCACTAGATAAGCAGCAGTGTATTGGCTGTATGAATAAACTTTTTATAATCCACTTCTTTTTTTATGAAATGCAACCCTATTTTTTAAATAATCTTTAAAATATTGGGAAAGCAGTGAAACCACTCATGGTTGCAAGTGTGGAACACAAAAATTTTATTAATTTTTAGCATCTCTACAAATTGCCATAAAGCTGACCAGTGCTCTATGTACCAGTTATTTGAGATGGCTGTAGAATTAACTTTTTCTCTCCTTGCATTGGATTTTTATGTTTCATTTGCATTTGTTTGCATGTTTCAAAGATTCATAACATTAAAATCCAGCATTTTTGGTGGAATTTAAATCATCAAATTAGGATATAAGAGCTGAATATCACAAAAATACACATCATTTGACCAGAGGGAATGCTGTTTTGTGATATCAATCGGTGGACTCTTGTGAATGTAGTATTTTCATGGTGCCGATTGCATGTAACTTTGAATGAAATTCGTCGAGGTTAACTGTCCAGTTGACATTTAGAAATGCAGTCAATCGTTAAACACAATGCTGGAAGCGTTTACAGGGAAGGGAATTGTGTGATCAAAGAATCAATGGTGGTGTTCTTTGTTTAAATCTTACAGCTGTGAAAAAAAATTCTTACTCTATAAGCCAAATATGAAATATTTCAATTGTGTTATTTAATTGGATGGATACTGACAAATATTTAACGGAAATTAAAATGCACTGTGTATAGGTTCACTAGATGGGTTTATTGAGAGTGACCATGGTTTCGTCACATTATGACATCTTCAGGTCACTATGAGACGAAACCATGGTCATTCTCAATAAACCCATCTAGTGAACCTATACAAAGTGTATTTTAATTTCCGTTAAGTATGGAGAGGTTTCACAAAGTTAAACCTGCAGTTATTAGTTATATTGACAAATATTGTTAACGACTATTTTTGTCAACTATACATGTGTTTATTGAAGCATGTGATGTCACATATTATATTTCTCAAAACTGATGCAAGTTCCCTTCTACATTTTACATGATCATTTACGTTTGCTCTCACAGATTTTGCTGATATTCATGCAACGCATGGCACTATTACTGAAGCTGACACCGGCTAGTGTGGTGCGGTCAGACGTGATGCCCATGTTGCACAGAGCACTTGACTCAGATGCTCAACCACTCCAAGAATTGTGCTTGTCAGTTTTGCCTTCATTTGCGTCCTTGATTGATTACACGGCCGTGAAAAATGCTCTCATCCCTAGGCTCAAGCGGTTGGCTATTTCAACTCCATATGTTTCTGTAAGTATATCTTTGTGATCTATAGTTGCATTGACTTAGTTTAGTCATGCCATGGCTAGTCCAGTGCAGTTTATTTTTAATTTTTCTCCCATCACTTACCGTGCATCTGTTGAATAGCTTTGAGAAAGGTTTACAATTTAGTCCTGCTATTTCCACGGACTTTGCCAATTGCATGGTGTGCTTGATGATTATTACAGCTAATTGGAAGTATTAAAATTTATTATAAATTAAATTATTCTAGTAATGGTCCTCAAAATAGATTTATTCTTTCAATCCAGGTTTCGTCACATAATGACATCTTTGGGTGACCTGAATATGTCATTATGTGATGAAACCTGGTCATAAGGAATAAATCTGTTTTGAGGACTATCACTAGAATATTTTTATTTCCGATATGGAAAGATTCCACAAAGTCAAACCTGAAGGTATTAAATGAACTCCTTCACTATTCGATTCAGCCTATTATCATTAGTGTGTAAACTGTACCTACACGAGAACTAAATGGTTAATGTGAGGTACATATACAGAGCTCTTTTTCTCATCACATATGAGGACCCCAGAAGTCAAGGGGTCTAAGTAACAAAACCGTTGTTTGGAGAAAACTTAAGTCAAAGTTGAAAATGTTTGCTACAACCCACGAAGTAGTTAGAGGCATTACCCTAGATAGCATCACCTGTCAGGAAAATCACTTGGATCCCTTTACCACCTAAAAGATTTATATTTTCACATCCCATTCCTGTACCTAACTTTTTTTTTTTATGTCACTTAGACCCCTTGACTTCTGGGGTCCACATATATCCTCTGTTGATAGGAAATTCTCATTCCAGGGAGTTGTTCCCATAGTTATTCTGTTATGTACCCAAACATACCTACGTTGCTTTACCTGAATGCCATTTGTATTTCTAGCGGACTTAATCTGTAGCATGCATTTCTGAAGAGTATTGTTGCTAGATTCTCATTTGGGAAAATGTTTTCTTTTGCAGTTGAAAATTTGACCGTTTATTAAAAACTGCATTATTGATATGTTTCTTAAGACTCTTAATTTCAAAAATGCACTGTAGTACCAGAGAAATTGGCCAAAAGAATAACGATCTTTGTGCAAAATCTAGCTACTTATTACCAAGCTTTAGCTCTTTTGAGTGACTTTTAAAGACTAAGTACCTTGTTCTTTGTACACATTTTATAAAACTACATTACTTATTTTATAAAAACTTACATTACTTATGTTAAGTTTTCGATAGATAAGTTTTGTGAATCAACAGAGAGAATGGAATTGAGGGTAAATGCGTGCAAGTCTAAAGTAGTAGTTTTTGATAAGGAGAATGGGGAGAATAACTGTATGATGAAGGCGAATGGTGAAGTAATTGAACAAGTGGATGATTTTGTGTACTTAGGTATGATGTATTCGAAAGATGGACAGATAGATAAGGAGATAAAGAGACGTTGAATGCTGGAAGGAAAGTGGTAGGTAGCATGTGGAGCATATCAAGGAATGAGTGCCTGTCTAAGGAGGCGAAAATCGCCATGTACAAAAGTGGACTTCTCCCCACTTAGTTGTATGGTAGTGAAACATGGGTCTGGCAGGATGGACATAAGAGTAGACTGAACGCCGTGGGTATGAATTATCTGAGGAGTGTTTGCGGCAAAAGTAGGATGGATAGGGTTAGGAATGAGTGGGTAATGAATGAGGGTTAAATGCTCCAGTAATGGACATATATGAAAGGAGTGTGCTTCGTTGGTTTGGCCATGTTGAGAGAAAGAATAAGAGTCGAATAACAAAACAGATATATAAGAGTGAAATGAATGGTGCGAGAGGTAGATGTAGGCCGAGAAAGTTGTGGTTGAATGTGGTTGAGGAAATTCTTAGAAGAAGGAATATTAGGAGTCTTAAAAACAGGAGAGCATGTATGGAGCAGTGTATGAGGGTAAATGAAGCAAATGAGGTTTGTAAGGATTGGTCAGTATGGAGGAAATTATTGAAGAAGAGTTAGGTGTACAAATATGTATTTGTGAGTGAAACTTAGTGACTCTGCCTACCCCGGAAGGAAATGGCGTGATAGGTATGTATGTATGTATGTTATATTACTTATTGTTTGAAATAGATAACTTACACAATTAAATTCTCCTTTCAAGGTTCGTGTGAACTGTCTTGTATGCATTGGGCGTCTCCTTGAACATTTAGACAAATGGCTAGTCTTGGATGAAGTTCTTCCACTCCTGCCCCAGATACCATCAAGAGAGCCTGCTGTCCTCATGGGTATTCTTGGTAAGATCCATGATTTGTGAAAGACTAGATTTTATTATTCTTGGGCCTTCCTTCTCCTACATCTTACAGAAATATGGGACATAAATCTTCTAAGTGGGTTTAAATGCTCCATTAAAGCTAATTTTATAATAATAAAAATTTATTACGAATAAAACTACCCTCAGCTTAAAGCAATTTTTTTGTAACTGCATATATAACTATGGGATGTGGTGACTGATTCAGTGCCTATCAGTGAGGTCAACTGCAGCAACATATCGAGGGTGAGGACCCTCAGAAATTTTTATTAAATAGTAAAGGGCACAAAAGGAAATGGTTATTTTTTTAGCGTAGAATTTTGATTAGATTGATTCTTTCTTGTGAACTGCTTTTTCAATCACTTAGAATGTATGTTTGTAATTTTCAAACCTAATGAACCATGGGTATTTTATTCTTTCGGTGATTTGTTCTGTTATGTGGGTGGAGTTAGTATAAAGTCTTAAGATACAATCAAATACCTGGGAAGTAATTTAACTTCAGACCTATTGTGAGGAGCTCGCCTGAAAAACATCTGCAGTATAGCCTTAAAATAACTACGATTTATCAAGCTGATTAAAAGGGGGGTCCTAGGATTAAAATGTGAAATAGAGGTGTTACTTTCTCCTTGTTAGGTCATGTTATGAATATACTGAACATTTGGGACCCAGGACACAAAGATTTAACCCAAAAATTAAGTATAATATATGTATTGGAAAATTGCATGTGTTGTTAAAACTGCTATGAGTGAGCATATTGTGTTTCACAGCTTAGCGAAAAATACATGGTGACAGTGCACTAAAAGTAAAATGCTTAGAATAGCATTTCATCAGTCAAGCATGGATTGTTTGATTTGATATTTTCGCTTCGTATTGGAGAACGATTGCAATCGATATTGGGTCAAGCATATAAGTATGTACATTAGGGATGATCGAAAAACCGTTTTTTTTCTAAATCAGTCTGTGGCTAGTGCTTGAAGTTTGTGGTTGGTGGTCCTTATAACCCATAAAAAATTCTAACTTGATCGGATTATATCTTCAGGCTGTACTTTTTAGTCAAAATTTTAAATTTTTATGAAAGTAAAAAAATTGCAAATATTCCTGATAGTTTCTAGATGTTCCTAGAGTGATTTTATGGCAAATAATTACATATATTGCTTGTATATTGCTTAATATTAGCGATTGAGTGTGTTTGAATCAGGCAAAATGGTTTAATAGTTCATGAAAAATTGTTAAAAATTGCCAAATATACAGAAATTTTACGGATATTAGGTAGGCAGTAACCCACTATATTAACTCGATGCCACTGACTTAAATTTACCAAGAACATTGAGACAATAGTCAATAGACAACATGAACAATGAGTCAATAGACAACACTCACCCCGGAAGGGTAGATGCAAATACATTAATAATATCCAGAGCGTGCGTTGCTTATATCCTGCACCGGTGGGACTCTTCTTCCGTCACCCTAGTGCTCCCATTGCCCTAGAATCATCACCTGCACCACTTACTTGTCAAGAAGAGCACATTTCTCTCATCGAGGAACCTGGTTCATTCTACCTTACCCACATTACACCCAAAACAGCCGACACAGAAAGATCAACTGCCACTATTTGGAAATTTCTCTGCGAATAAGGCATAGATTTAACGGAATTGTCATGTATAGGATCTGACAGAGAAAGGGAGAACACGGGGAAGCACACAGCCATCATCCGGCATTTAGAAGAATATATCCAGCGCCCTCTCCAATGGATTGTGTGTCTATTGCAATCAAATGAGCTGCCTCTAAGACACATTTTTGAGAAAATTGATAGTGAGATATCCGGCCCGAATGGATTCCATGGCGACATAGGAAAGAGCTTGTCTACCTGCCAAGACCGACCCATCGTCCAGTTGGAAAAAAATTGAAGCTGTTCTTCCTGATGTTGATGTTGTTGTTCTCAGCATAGACCAGGTTTATCTCCACAAAATGTGCAAGGCTGCAAACAGTGGAGTGTGTCCAAATATTTTGCGATGTGTCTTCCTGGGCCCATTCACCATGGTCGATGGCTGACTCTTGCAGGGCACATCCTTCGACCAACCTGTGTGTAGCAACCTTAAATCCATCACCTGCTCTAACGACATTGACAGAATTTGTCATCAAAGTTTACTCTCCCATGTGGTTTCACATCAAATGCAATGGAACTATCAAGGACGCATAAACAAACCTGTGGCTAGCATGACAGAAAATGGAGTATTTACCAAACGATTTAAAGAGTTTTCTCTATGAATGTCTTCAAAATAATGCTTTCTGGGGGCATCCAGAAAACATATTTGTTGGTATGTTGGCAGACAGTCGGCCAAATGTGCGTCAAAACGTGGCGAAGAAGGTCCTAGAGCAAGAAAAAGCCAAAGCCAATCAAACAACACCATTATAAAATTTGGACGCCCAGTGATCAACTTTAATGCCAAAGATAACACAGATTTAGTGCACTGGGGAAAAGAAGAAATAAGACACCTTCAGTAGCACACTTACTTTCTAATAAAGACTTAATAGAGATCTCAGCAGGAAGAGACTATTCCTTAGGAAAACTGCAAACTTAGTTTGACCTGCCGTGCCATGGCCTGGCAGTGGAGGAGTGGCAGGTCAAGGATGTAAATGCTGCATCAATTGCTGTATGTGGTTATGACTCCCTAGATGGTTACATTAGAGCTCAATTGGAGGACAGGAAAATATTACAAAAGTTTGATACCAAAGCAGACATTAAAAACTAAATAGGCCAATCTACTCGGGTGGGTGGGTGGGCGGCACTCTACTGCAGCCACTTTCTTGTGGTGAGTGCTGGATAGTCGATGAACTAAGAGCTACATTTTACTTCCCATCCTATTGTCTCATCGCTCTTGGTAAATTTAAGTTTGTGGGGTTGAGTTAATATAGTGGGTTACTGCCTACCTAATATCTGTAACATTTCTGTATATTTGGCAATTTTTGACGATTTTTTACGAACTATTAAACCATTTTGCCGGATTCAAACACACTCAATCGCTAATATTAAGCAACATACAAGCAATATAATATACTGTGTATATGCTGCTATATATAATATAATATATTGTAAGCTATATGTATATGTAATTATTTGCCATAAAATCACTCCAGAAACATCTACAAATTATCAGGAAAATTTGCAAATTTTTTACTTTTTCATAAAAATTTAAAATTTTGACGCAGCGCAGCCTGAAGATATAATCCGATCGAGTTAGAATTTTTTATGGGTTATAAGGAGCACCAACCACAAACTTTAACATGGTTTTTCAATCCACCCTAATGTACTGTTCAAGCTAGCAGCTAGTGACCAATCATAAAGGACAGCATTTTTCGTTTTTGGTGCGTCAAGACTGAGCCGCCAATGGACTCTCCTTATTGGGACAAAGGCTTCTATGGTTTTGATTTAACTTAAAATTGTTCATGTTCTTCCCATGTGTAAGCATTCGGTCCTATGTTGGACCTGCTGGTGAAACAGATGTCCAACAAAATGCTGAAGTGTGGGAAGAATGCGAAAAATTTTTAGATGCTCATACTTTTTTCAAGAGGCGCTTGCCACTGACTGTGCACAATGAGAAGGCCATCACTAACCAAACTCACAATACTGACTTGACTTATCATTCAGAAAGCTCACAGTTGGGCTTCTTCTCCTCCTGCATGACAGAGGTGAGAATATTTCTGGTGGAGACAAACGCTGAGGAAAGGCAAGCAAGATAGCATTAATGCTTCTTATAATGCAATTTGAAAAATGTTAACCACTAGGGTGTGATCATTACACAATTGATCTATGTGATGGGTGGTAAACTATGACATAATCGTAGCATTGATCTGAATCCAATGTTCTGTCATTGATGCAGTATTTGCCATGATGGCACTGATGCCCCTTTTTTATTCCAATTGTGGTAAATTTTATCCAATAATACAAAGATTTTGAAGGTTGACATAATGTTGATGAATCTTAAACTCGAACAGAGTTATACTCTATACATACCTACAATGGTTTGCATTAATACATATTTAGATTATGCAATCTGATTGAAGCTGAGAATTTTGTTTCCATCTGTGAGAGTAATCCATTTTTTTTGGAAGTCTGGAAAGGAAAAAACAGTCTTAGTTTTGTACAAAAACTGTGTACCATTTTATGAACTACTTAAAAATCATTAGCGACTCAACTTGAGCTTTATAAAGTTGCTTGAGTCAAGTTGATCTTTTGTAATGAACTTAACTGTAATTAGATAGGAATGCATGTCCATCTTTCAAGAAAATTTCTTAATGCTCCATAATTTACATTTGCAGGCATATACAAGTTGGCATTAACACATGAGCGTCTGGGAATAACCAAAGAAGTCATGGCTACCCAAGTGTTGCCATTTCTTCTTCCCCTGCTGGTGGAGAATGGGCTCTCATTGCCTCAGTTTAATGCTCTTGCGGCTCTCATCAAAGACATGGTCTCAAGAGTGGAGAATGAACATAGGGCTAAAATCACTCAGCTCAGCTCCATTCAGCAAGAACAGTCGTAAGTGTGGTGTAAATTATTCAGTGGTTTCTTGTTAGAGGTTTCCAAATTTTGCATTATCTACTGATGTGGTATGCATGTCAAGTTCAAGGGTGCCTAGATATTCAATAATGGTATGAAAGCCATTGTGAAAAAATTATTTGATTTGGCTGAGCTTTGAACCTGGGTCTCCCTCTAGCTATCCATTCATGTTAGCCTGCAGCATTAGTTAACTCTTTTGCTGCATCCAGGGGCCTGTTTCTCATAGTTACAAGTTCCTAGTCACATGACTATGTCACAAGGTGGATGTGAAACTCAGATATACCAAACTGAAGACTTGTAGTAGTCCAAAAAAATATTGGACCTAATCAAGACACATACAACTAGTTGCATTACATAACATACATACAACATAACAAGCATAAAATCTTCAAATACAATAAAATATCTTTCAATTACCTTAACTTCTGATATATTGTGGAGATTACACATACAGAACATATGTGGTGCAGCATTAAAGAAACTAGGTTTTGTTAAACGTATAATAGTACAGTAAACTCCCGTTAATCCGAAATGATCGGGACGGCGGCCGGTTCGGATAATGAAAATTACGGATAAACCGAAGTCCCACGTGAAACACCCCGAATTGCATCAATACTGCGAAATATTATCGTAAAACGTGCGTACATAAAATGCTATTAATATGGTTGTGAACAAGCCTACGTACATGTCTTTGATTGAAAAATTTTTGTTGACGAGTTAAAAAGGCGCCAAAGTATGATTGAAAAGTCAAATATTTTAAATGCTGAATAGAAAAGCTCGTTTATTTTGCGTTCACACAGAAAAAATCCACCTCATTTGGCAGCGGGAAAAAACAGGAATTTTAATTATGAAAAAATAAACTAAAAAATTATTAAAAAATACTAGAGATTACTCAAAGATACGGAAAGTTAGATAAATTAATAACCTATTATCGTCTCATTTAAAGATCTTTTTTAATTTGCACCTGACGTAGATGACGCTAAAGTCACTACATACGATGTATCGCAGCAAGCGACGTAGCCTTGAGCTGCAGCTCTATTCAAGTTAACGTTCGTTCGTATGTTTGCATTCCGTGCGATCCATCCGTCCGTCCGTCGGAATGAGCGGGTGCATGTGCAAGATTGGTACGTGTTACGGTCGAACGGACGGATGGATCGTGCGGAGTGTGAACATGCGAACGATCGTTGACTTGAATAGCGCCACTGCGTAATTTACGTGGTTGATAGAGTATGTAAATATATGAAGAGGTGTTACCACCAAATAATTAACGGGTCGCCATGGTATTCATTGGATGAAGATCGGGTATGGGCAGTTGGAAAATTTTGTTTGGATAAAGCGGATTTCGGATAAACGCGATTCGGATAAACAGGAGTTTACTGTATGTTTATTATTGAAGGTCCTCGAATGAAGGACCGAGAGGAAGGTCCTCGAATGAAAAAGTCAAAGAGAGATGCCACTTCGCTCTGGTTAGGCCACACCTCGAATACGCCATGAGAATTTGGGACCCTGGATAAATAGATTGAACCAAAAAAATTAATAAAATACAAAGGAAAGCAGTGCCCTTCATTAAAAACTGCTACGAGCATACATAAAGAGTCTCACAACTTTTAGAGGGATTAAGGTGCGAGCTCCTATAGACTCAGAGGCTAAATGCTATGCTTAGGTTGCTTGATAAATTCAGAACTGATATTTTTCAGAGCAACATAGAGATTATTATCATGACTCCTCTTTACATCTCTAGGTCTGACGGATGCGATAAAATAAGAGAGATACACTGCCGAACAGATAGGTACAAGAACTCATTCTTTCCGTGAACAATAAGCGACATCAATAAAAATTTAGCTCCGCTAAATACACTCCTATAATTCTGTCGCCTGGTGCATGAACCTGATATCCCACACAATTTAGTTCAGCCATTTCCTAAAGATTATCTGGTTCTTGCACTAGAGAATACATAGTTACAAACACAAACAACCACTGGTGGTCTCTGTGGTGTGAGTATGGAAACAGATATGAACTCCAATATTTAGAAAATGATAACAGATGGCAATAGCAGTTACTCAGTGGCATTAACTCATTTTTTTTAAAATGTGGATTATCAGGTTCATGCACCAGGCCACAGAATTCATGTCACCGTTTCATCTCCAAATATTACACCTTTCCACGGCTGGTGACCTAACACCCTCTGCCACATGCCAATGAGGCAGCTCGCGGGGTATTATGTAGATATAAAAGACCATATATAACTCATATTTTGATGATGACGATACATTTTGAGATTACGATGCATTTTCCCTTCACTATATCCATGTCCTTATTCATTCAACAATGATAAGTCAAGCGTGACTATTGTACGTCGCACGTCATTTTTCATTTGTTATTCAAATGAAAGTCAACTCACGAGTTTGGTAACTTGGTTTTCGGGCCAAATTCATGATGGCACAGCAGATGAGAGAAAATAATTAAATATCTTGATGTTTACAATCTTTAATTCGTCACAAATAAACAGCTACTTATCAATTTTTTCTATTTAGTAATATAATCATTAATAACTGGAAATATGAGCTGTAAATTTTGATAAATATTCTCTATATTAACATGCAATATATTACCATCAAGTTTCACAATAATATTATGTTATATAGCTGTTAATAGTGGTTTAGTTAAGATACTCTACATGATATCTTGACATATAAGATGTATAAATAACTACCGTACAGAGCTCATCGTGTAACCCTTCCGTGCCAAATAATAATAATAATAATATTCTTTATTCACCTTTAGCATAAATACATATGATAGGTGTCGTCAAGGTGTGGTACATGTGAATAATTGCGTTTAAAATTAATTCAAAATTATAATTGAGTAAAATACACATCTCATAATTGAGGAACATAACAAGGCAGATCATGTCAATACACTTAATGAAACAGTAGACCTTAGAGTTTTAGGCTGGAGAAATCTAGGTTATAATATTCCTCTGGGAATGTAATGGGTTGGATGTAAGCCAATCTCGGAGAGCCTTACAGAAGCCCACACTAGAGGCTGAATTGGCAGAAATTGGGAGCCTGTTGAAAAATTTAATGGGTAGGCCATCTACTTTGTATGTTTTATCGAGCCTCATAACCCAAACATTACCCAAAAACATTACCCAAAGCCTCTCGAAGGGAAATTCTTCCCCTGATACGAGTAGCATGAGAATTTACTGCACTCCTCTATTTGTAGCTCTCTCGTAGTGACGAATCGCTCAGGTATGCCTTCTGCCCATTTTTGAATTCCACTCTGTGGGACACCATGCCCTTCCCCCAGGCACTAGGCTCGACCCCCCCCGCCCCCAACCCTTAGCAGCCCCTCTCTCTGCAGGAGGCCGCTGTAAATTTGTTGCATTAGCGGTGGTTTTATTTAAATAATCTATTGCTGTACAGTCCAAAAATTTATATTTTTAAATGAATTTCTAATGCTAATCTGAGCGTTTCACAAGGTGGATGTGTAACTCAGATGTACCAAACCGAAGACTTATAAGAAGCTGTAATAGTCTAAAGAAATGGGAGACCTAATCAAGACCATATATAACTCATATCTTGATGATTACGATACATTTTGAGAGTGCACCTTGCAATATTTCCAAAGTCAGTGCCACATTTTTGGGTAAATGCAAATTATTGAATATGTGCTGAAAAGTATTATAATTTCGTAACTTACCTTAAAAGATCCCAAGCAAATGTGAGCTTTCAGGAAAACCTGATGTCATGAGATAAAATCGTTTATTTTCCTGCATTTCTTAACCCTTTTGTGCCTAGTGACAGCTATAGCCGACGTGAATTTTCCTATGCAAACAAACGAAGGTTGGCCATAGCCGACAGAGAATGTGGTCATCTACTGCTAATGATGACTACTTGGCTTTAACAGCTCATTTCATAACACCAGATTGTGAACTAAAGCATATTTCTTTGGCTGTTATTCCATTTGCTGCAGGCACTCACACAGGAGAAAACACAGTGAAAAGTGTTCCCATATGTATATTTACTGTTTTTAAATCCTAGGAAGTGTTTTATGTGCATCAATTTATGTCATGAAGTTTTGATTTATTACATTTATGAAGCATTTCATCTTCTTGTCTTGATCCAAGTGCTCATTATAGGTCACATGACTCATATTCATTACTTAGTTTGAATTTGTATGAAATCCAATCTTATATAAGCAATGAATTTTGTTTACTAGTCACACAAAGTCTTCATGGAATGAATTTGAATTGCTGTGATCCATAATATTTTCATGACCTCAAGTTGATGTGGTGAAGTATATATGCCATTTAACCTCACCTTTTTAATATTGATAATAAAAAGTATTCCAGGGACAGGGAAAAATACGTGGATGTTCAACAGGTTTATAGAATTACTTACTTAGGAGCAGTTTGATTGGTTCATCTTAGAATTAAGGCAAAATCCAGAACACTTTGATTGGAATCAAATTAAGAAGCTCGGGTGACATTTAAAAATTTGCAATCATATTTCCAAAAAAATAAGTTTTTATTTAGGTCCCTGTACTTTTTTCGTTCAATTTAATGTTTTAATTTTCACACCCACAGGTCTGCTTTGCAAATGGCTCTTGCAACTGGAAATCCTGAAAATTTGGTGCCTCTGCCAAATCCTCAGTCAGATCTGGATTCAATGCTTTCTGAGCTTGGCCTTGAAGATTGCATGAAAAACATCAACGGCAGTACTGAAGTTGCTCCAAAAGGTGGAACTAGTAATTTTGACAGCATAATAAACAATGCAGCATCACCCACATCACCAACGTCCATGTTGACCATTGAGGACAAGATGAGGTATTGTTATAAAGATGTTGCACACCTGAATCATGTGCCACCCTCTTTTACTTCTGCTATGGTGTTTAATGTTTCATATCTCATCCGTTATGTCGCAATACAGTAGACTCCCTCTATACTAGTGGTTCACATTACTATGGGTTTATTTTACTAACGTTCTTCACTAACACTGTAGATGATCAGTCATTATGAAGGCAATCAGTAATAATCGCGCACATCTTTTAAGTAGTCTTAGATAACTTTTAAGTACATTTTTGTGGATGTAACAAGAATTGAAGTAGTTATTTCCTTATTCAGTTTGGTGCTTTAGCATCTCCATTGGTGAATGTAGTGTCAAGAGAACTTTGTTCTATTGCTTAGAGAGTCTTTGATTCTGCCTTTTGTGGTGATGCAAGTAGTCTTTGTATGTTTTCTGTTAAAAATGATTCCCACAGAGCCCTGAACTTCATGCACCTTTAGAAATTTGGTTTGGTTGGAATTTTATGTTGTGGCACTGGCCGCTTCAGGTACTAATTAGAAAACTTCCATCTAAATCATGCAAAATTGAGTGCATAACTTTGAAGAGAGTTCCCAAGTTGGCTCACTGATATTAATTTTAACTGAAATAAAGTGAAAGAAATGACTCCAATCCAAGAAATGGGCCCAGGGAGTTAAGTACATAGTGAAATGGGGGAAATTAACTTATGAAATCAAAAGAATCTTGTGGGTGTGAATAAGAGGACAGGAATTGAAAGGTGATGTGGTGTCTGGGAAGCTTATTTTGAAGATTTTATATGTTCTCATCATCGTCGACATATTTTACCACTAGGGGTTTGCGAACACTAGACTTTCAGCGGTAGTTGAGTCAATCGTTGCTATAAAAGTAGAGTTCCTAGTTGAGTTTGATCATCAATGCCATATTTTATGTTTTTAAGAGAAAATAATATTCTTCAGTCTTATTTAACTCAAGATTTATATCCCTATTATCATTTATTCTACGAATAGAACAAAATATTTTATTTTGATGGCAAACTTTTCTGAATCTAATCCGGCGGCTTTAGAGAATGCATCTTACCCTTTGGTGAGGAATGGTCTTGTATAAAATCCACTGGATGATGACATTCACACCTGATCAAAGTGTTTTGACATCATGAGCCTCTCACTTCAGGATAACTCTCTCTGAAGGGGACAGTCACTAGTTGTTTCCAAATCTCTAGTGCATAGATACAGGCAGTGCTGAGCAAAGGTCTATGAGGAAAGGCTGGACTACATGAGTCACCATCCAAGCATATCATCTCTGAAAATCACTCTAGGTAGTCTGTCGAAATGAACCTATCACATATTTTATCCTACGACCATGACAGCTGTTTATTAGCATTTTGATAGAAGAAGATTTGATACATCTCCCTATGTTTACAATTTTTTGATACTGGTATTAGTTTTTGTTTAATTATCCTCTAGTAATGAAATAGTCTGGGGTTGGAAATCATGACAAATTCGACTAGTCAAGCAGTGTGAATGGAATCAAATCATCAATGTTAATGAATGATGGAGAGCACACCTTAGGCTTGAGGTAGTAGTGCAGTCTGGGGTGAAAGTAAATAAATGGACACCTCTGATAGAAACTCATCTGATGCATGAAAAAATAGTTTTGCCCTCATCCCCTATGACCCAGGCAGGTTTTAGATCATGTTCCTATAAAACAGAAGTCTTTTGTGGGTGGAATATATGGTAATAGGTTTATTTATGTAGCGTATAATACATGAGTGAAGTTGTAGGATCTAGTCTCATGAGAGTGGCTGCTTCGGTCCTAAACTCATTTACATTGCCATCCTTGATTGATATGGACCATATGGGTAGATATTCCAATTCCCTTTACCCCTGCTGATATTTGCCTTTAGAATTAAGAAGGATATGTAACACTGAGATTGTGTATTGGTTCAGTTAGCTAAGGTCCATATCTAATAATAAGGCCATATCATAATTTTATATGTAATTTATTGGCATTTTTTCAACAAAAGGTAGCAGCCTCATGAAATCATTGCCTATCTATCTATCTATTTTGCCAGTGGGATTACACCATGCGGCGTCTCTCACATCCAAGCCTCCTCCTTCCTTTATCCAGCCAATCTGTTTCCTGCATGTGTCTGTCATCCATGGCTCGTTTAACTCCATCCTCCCAAGAGAGTTTCGGTCTTCCTCTTCGTCTCCTTTGGTTAGGTTTCCAATGTCATATCCTGGATGGCCATCGTTCCTCCGGCATTCTTCTTAAGTGTCCATACCAACTGAGACGTCTATTTTCAATTGTATCTATGAAATTCATAGAAGAACCTATTTTTTCTCGGATCATTTGATTTCTGACCTTGTCTATTTTCGATATACAGCAGCTGCGTCTCCAATAGTCCATTTCCATCGCTCTTAACTTTCCTTCATTTCTTTTTGTAAGCACCTCTGCCCCATATGTAGCAATGCTCTCAACTATTGTTTTGTAAATTTTTCACCTAACTTCATTTTTGATGGTTTTGTTCCAAATTATTGAGTGTAATTGCTCAATTGCATTTTTGCCTTTTCCTATTCGGTTTCATTTTTCTTCATCCTTTCCTCCTTGATTTGTTATTGTGGTCCCAAGATACTTGTAGTGTCAGCAGCACTTTACTATTTGTCCATCTTCCATTTCTATATTCCTACCAGTTCCTCCGATAACCATGTATTCTGTTTTTTTGAAGTTTATTTGCAGACCCCATTTTTTATATTCTTCATTTAGTTTTCTTAACATGAACTTTGCATCGTCCTCATCTTCCATGAAGATTACCTGGTCATTGGCAAAGTGTAGCGAGTATAAGGTCTTGTTATTTATGTTAATCCCCATACTTCCACATTTCTTTCACCATTCTTTGAGCGCTTCATTTAGGTATATTTTAAATAATGTTGGTGCAAAACAGCAACCTTTAAGACCTTTATTTACCTCGAACTCGGGTGATATAATGTTTGTGGTGAACTCGGGTATAACATAAATCATTGCCATCATTTTATATAAAGCCACTTACTCATTTTTAAACTTTGCAGATTATCTAAGCAAAAGTTGCAGATGCAGCAAATGCAACCTCTCGATGCAAGACCAACAGGTCCAAAGACCGAAACCAAAAGGTTTCCTCCCAAGGACATTGAGACAAGTTTACTTGAGAAGAACTTGAGTGAGATGAGTAGGACTCAGAATGGGGGGAAGCAAACACAGTACTTTCAGATGCCCACCCAAGGCATGTCACCATTTCCTCCCCCACCAGCAATGACTCCGCCAAAACAAGCACCCCAGAGTAACTTGGACAGTCCAAGGGGCCCCAGCACCATCTGGCCAATGGGAAACCTCTCTGGCTCTACCATGGGATTTTCCAGTATGGCACCAAATATGAGTCTCAACCCATCGAATCCTCTGAAATCTGCACCAACCACTGGAATGGGAAACATGGCATTTATGTCTAGTGGAGGCCCTGGCATACATGAGCCACTCCTTGGTAACTCTAAGACATCACCAATGGCAGCAACTGCGACGCCAACATCACTCGGAGGTAGCCCATGGAATGTCACCACTCCACTATTACCCTTCAACCCTCAATCTCCCCAGGCACCTGGTGGAGTTAAGGCTTTATCAACGTCTGAAATCAATGATCTACTCAGTTAATTTGTTGTTCAAGCTACTCTCAACTGTGAGTTTACTCTTTTTTTGTATACCTTGTAAAAGTCATCAACATTTTTACAATCAAGCATTCTGTTTCACTCTGGAAGAAATAGCTTCAATGCAGTTCTCCCTCCTGAAAGTAATGTATGAAATGTATGTAGCTGTGATCGACTGTGCATGCTAATTTATTTCTGAAAAATGTGCCGTAACAATTGATTTGTACTGTTTTACCTTACTATGTTATGAGACTGAAAATTCTATTCCAAATAAAAATTTATTTTTAATGTTTGATGAGTGTTGCATTGCTTATGTATATTGTAACTGTTCTCTCACCTCAACGTGCTTTTGTTTAAATAAAAACAAAATTATGCCTTTATTTTTTCATCCCACGTTGTCATTTATGGGATTAACTCATAGAGTTGAGTATGGCCAATTTTGATGTAGTAAATTTTATGTGGTAAAATCTGGGTTCTAAAAAATTCGTCTGAGTAAACTATGAAATTAATGTAAATTTTGTATCTTCATACTGTATTTCACTCACCCATGGTGTTGTTGGTTTTCCTTTTCATTTCACTTCATTCACTTTACATTCTTCATGTAAGGCGAAGTTGATCACTGCAATAACCCCATATTTAGATTACTAGGGTGTGTAATTTTTATAAGGTTTTTTTGTGTTTCACTTGTTGGCTGGGTCAAATCTTGTCATTGAAATTTAGCCTACTTCTTGTCAGCATAGCGCTCAGAAATTTTGTCAAGAGAGCCTTTTCAAGTGACAATGCAGTAATTATTCAATTAATGATGATTATGAAACTAATTACACCTTTACTGAAAGGTTATTTTTTGGAGAATGAGCCATTTGACTGCGTCAAATATGGTAACCAAAATTTAATGAACTTTGCTATCACTTAGTGCTCTAAAATTTTGTCCATAGATCCGCTTCTGGTGACAATACAGTAATCAAGTAATGCCACCCCGAATTACTTAATCACATGTTTGTAATCAACGGGTTCACAATCAACTTTGGTGCCACCCTTCTCCATGAAGGGGTCATTCTCCTCAATTGTAGCTCATGTTCACAGACTGATTCTTGTTCAAAGATTCACTCAAAATAAGATGTAGTATTACTAACACTTCTAAATTCATGTAAAAAGTTTAATGGCATTTGGGTTGGACACATTACAAAAACCACTATTGTAATTTATAAAGCTAAAATTTAATTCCAAGTAATTAAATACTAAAAAACTATTGAAAGATAAAACCTTTTTCCTGTTTGCATGATTTTACTATGTATTATATATTGTAGGGACTGCCCACATCAAAGAGTTTCCACATTCACCCATTCATATGCATATTTTGAAGGTTATCCAATCATTAGTTATAAAGTTTTATTCTCTCAATAGTGTGTCTCTCGTATCCCTTCGTGTGAGGCCTTGCCAGCAGATTTGCTAGTAAGGCCTCAAACTCTAGTCATTGGTTCAGGGAGATAGATACTTAATTTATGTCTTAGTCAGTACCACAGTCGATGGTATACAGATAGGTGATTTGCAACATTCTTAATTTCTGAAGGATAGCATTGTAATCATGTGATTTGACCCTGATTTATTTTGAATCCATAGGAATAGTTGGACATAAGTATAGAGATGCTAAAGGAGACCTCCCATGAGGGATTAAAGAAGAAAGACCTCCTGTAACACTAATGAAGCAAAGTGTTTCGTTCATTTGAAGCAAATTTTGTGAAACATGAGAACATCCATAGTGATAGGGATGTGAATGAAGTCTCAAGGAACATATAGAGGTAAGTGAAGTTCTCAACGTCATCTTATTTGGTGCATATGATTCTTGTAATTTAGGTTTCATGATGATTTCATTGAAGAAGAAGATAAATAGTATTTATGTCTTCAAACTACCGGTCAAGTGCATGTAACTTGACCAGTAACTTGCTGGTCACCTAATTGGAGGCTTCTCAATGTGTTTTTTTTATTTTCCACATAGAATCGATGGACACACGATGAGTGGTAGCTGGAGTCGATCGATTATTTTGACTTTGAGCATTTTCCAGTGATTTACCTCTAATTTTCAAAGAAGAATTCCCAAATTCACCAAGAAATTAATCAATGGGTTAAGTGAATTATCATTTTATATGTTAACGTCATTAGGCGTAAATGATTATTTTAATGCAAAAACGATTTTCTTAATTTTATGCATCGAAACAATTTTTTTTTCTACTGATTATTTTGGAAGAGTCGTAAAAACGCCGTGATAATCAACTTAAATCCAACATGATTCTCTATTTTAACAGTTTAATAATTGGTACCGATTTTTAATGTATTTTTTTCGCAGAGTGGAATTGAACACCATGATGAAAGTAAAGAAATGAGAGCATTATTCATCTTTTGACAGTTTTTTTACTTTTCTCCTATTTTACAAGAAAATTGGCGGAAACAATGATTTTTTAATGGTGTCGAACGATTTAGGGCATTACTTTGTTTCTCATTTTCCAGGAAAAATCCTTTGTAAGTGACAAATTTGAACTCAATCCTAACAAGGAATTGGATAATCAATCATTCTAATATTCTGTCCTTAAAATGATCGAAAAGAGTTCTAAACCGGTTTTACCGATTCCAAAAATTTTCGTAAATCTCCTCTGAAATATGATTCAAACTCATAGCAACAACCAGTTCTTCGTTTAATTAAAGAAATACAATGTATCGTTGAGTGCATGATACGTTTTCAATTAATATTTTGTTTCAATTTTTTTAGATAAGTCTTTAATATAGTGCAGTATTTTCTCCGAGGTTTATGATTCGTTCCTCCATCAGATGTACTTTACACATTCGACTTCTTGGCACCTTTCTGTATTCGTAGTCTAATGTCGGCGCTGGGTTTTCACTCCGCCTATCCTCTAGCACTCACACAACCCTTCCCATAGCTAACTTACTAACAAATTGAACAGGTGGATGATTTAGTGTACTTAGGTAAGATGTATTCAAAAGATGGAAGAATTGATGAGGAGATAAAGAGACTTGCGAATGCTGGAAGGAAGGTGGTAGGTAGCATGTAGAGCATATCAAGGAATGAGTGCCTGTCTAAGGAGGCGAAAATCGCCATGTACAAAAGTGTACTTCTTCCCACTTTGCTATATGGTAGTAAAACATGGGTATGTCAGGATGGACATAAGAGTAGACTAAACGCCGTGGGTATGAGTTATCTGAGGAGTATTTGCGACAAAAGGAGGATGGATAGGGTCAGGAATGAATGAGTGGGTCATGGATGAATGTGGGTTAAATGCTTCAGTAATGGACGTGTATGAAAGGAGTGTGCTTCATTGGTTTGGTCATGTTGAGAGAATGGATGAGAGTCGAATAAAGAAACAGATATATGAGAGTAGAATGAATGGTGTGAGAGGTAGAGGTAGGCCAAGAAAGTTGTGGTTGACAATGTTTAATGTTTTAACACCAACATCTTCCAAGTATTCAATCTGGAATTGAAAAATTATAATCTATTAGTTGAGTTCAAGTTGAAAATGGCTAAAATTTACAGATGAGTCAAATCCAAATGTCAATTCTCGATTTCACCGATTCTCAGGATTAGAATCGGTATTGAGAATCGATCGCCTAATGTTGATTCCGATTCCATCGATTCAAGATAGATAAATATTCAAATACAATTTCATTTATCACAACATATTTGTCTCAGTAATTTTGGGTGTAGGCTATCAATATGTACTTTTTATCTACCTCAATAAGCAGAGGACATATTTACTATTTGTTAATAAATATACTTTTTGAGCGACTTAATTGATATTGTTATTTTATTTCAGCCAATACTTGAATTTAAGTAATAGTCGTACACTATTGGCATATTTGAGAGACTATGGTACTGGTGTTTTTAGGAATTAGAATCGATGTTATTAGGAATTAGAATCGATGGAATCGGGAATCGATTTGAAGGAATCTAAATGGGAATCGAAAAAAGTTGAATCGACTCATCCCTAGTATTTAGTAACATTTTCATCTTTGTTTCATATATCTATATTGGAAAATAAAAAAGTTTGATTTTCCGCAATCATACCAAGACTTTCATCACCCTGTATTTACACAACTCAGGTGGGTCCGGGGATGCGAGAGGGGTGAGGATGGAGGGTGTAGGTATATTTGGGAGAGGACCATTGGGAAGGGGGGAAGGAGAGGGTAGAGGAGGGGAAGGGAATCCCATTGGATAAAAGAAATGGTAGAGGAGGGGAAGGAAACCCCATTGGATGCACTCACACGAAAGTTGAATGGAGGAGGGGGGAAGGATAAGCTCTACAATGTCAACCAGGAACACTCGAAGTAGGCTTGTGAGATGAACGAATTTGCCCATCGAGGGTCGATGAAAAAAAATCATCGAAATGATTCGGTTTCGATGATTGTCATCGAAGACGATGAGTCGATGAATTCATCGCCGTCGATGAACTCACCGACCTCGATAAGTCGATGAATTCATTCATCGCCGACGTAAAGGTAGGGATAGGCACGGGCGGGCGATACAGCACGAATAATTATCATCTAATGGGGATAGATTCATTGACTCATCTACATCGGTGAATTCATCGACTCATTAACGTCAGTTTATGTATCAACTCGTCGACGTCAGTTAATTCATCGACTCATCGACGTCAGTTAATTCATTGACTCATCGACGTCGGTGAATTCATGGACTCATCGACGATGATGAATTCATCGACGTCGATGATCGATGACATTCATTGTCATCGACGCGGTTCATCGCAATGCGATGACTAAAATCATCGTCGATGATTCGATTAATCGACTCATCGCACAAGCCTAACTCGAAGGTCACGGAAGAGGGTGAGGGGAAGGAGAGGAAGCTCAAGGAGGAATGGGAGTTTTGAGGGTGTGGGGTAGTGGGAGGTTACGAAGGGGGAAGTGAGAGGTGTACAAAAAGTTCTTAACAATGTTTCCTTTACAGTCTATTCTATTTGAAATGTCCAACTCTTCTAAAGCGTCCAGTCTGTAACACTTATTTTCCACTTGTAAAATTTCAAATTTTAAGTCACTCTTGTGATTCTGTTCTAGTAAATCTTTCGCAAATTGCGACGTCTTGTTTTTAACACAGGCTTGGTTTCCTTTGACTCTTTAGGCGAAACTTAACGAATATCTGATTAAATGTACAAAATCAGAGCTTGGCAGAAGGGCGTATCATCTTGCGGCAGACTCAAACCGGATATTACAACACCGGGCCTATAATTGCTCTCGAAAATTCAATTCAATTAATTTATTATCGTGGGCCTTTCTGGACCATGAGATATTTTACATGCATATCATAAAATTAAGGAAAGTATAAAAATAAATAAAGAAAAAAACGAAGAAATTAATTAGTAATTCCAAAAAAATATACATTTAAATCCCATACCGGTAGTAACATATAAGGTCACTCTTGTGATTCCGTTCTAGTACATGTTTCGCAAATCGCGACGTCGCACAGTGGGCTGAAATCGACAAAGGCTGGCCAAAACCTCTAAAACGTTATTTTTTAGTCTGGAAGTTGAAGCTTCGCAGTAATATTTTCAAATAGTTCTTTCATAACATGCCGTATTTAATTTTTTCTTGCACTCGTACATTAACAATATATATGGGGTCAAAGTTGAACAAATTTCGCAAAAAACGCCCCCCTTCGATTTTCTCTGTGAATTACCAAAATTAACCTCTTTCTGTACTTTTATGGATTAACTTATGAAAAAAGTTTTTAAACAATTTTATAACACAGTTCTTCCTCCTTCATTTAATGGCTTTTTAAAGATTTAGTTTTATTATTAACCATAGACACACAACAAAGTGGCGGAGCTTATTTTCAGTCAAATTTTTACATATTTGTTGAGAAAAAGTAGTTGGTGGCGCCTGGTTACGCTAAGTGACTCATACCATGTCATTCTTCAAAGCTTCCAGATTGTGAATCTAAAGAAAAACTTTGCGCATATTTGCGACCCCGAATATTACATCGTTTTTTCAAGCGCGCGGTCGAGTCCGGTTCCGCCCGCCGGCGACGGGGAGTACGATGATGCGGCAAGTGCGTGGATACGATATGGCCACATTCACTTTCCTATAGTGATCATCGATATATAGAGATTACTAAGAGCCACCATGAAGAATTTTTTAATAATCCATGCTACCAATGATACTCATAATCATATCGCGGGACACCGCAAGAGGTATCATGAAAGACTTCTTTCTTTGAATGCACTCCTGAAACAATCACGGTGTTTCCACATGCATCCTGCACTTCACCTACGGAAGGGTACGTGCATCTGTGTTTGACAGACAAACCCCCCTTTCGAAAGCACCAGACGTCTGCTGGTGTCACATGGCATCAATTCCCCAATCCCCTCTAACTACTTCAAGGCCTGCCAAAGAGGGTCGTTTTATGTCACTACGGAGCCCTTCGTGCGGTTTGTTTCGGATATTTTTTTTCTCTTTGCTTTAGCGAAATGCACGTGCACATTTAGTTGTATTTCTGGTGTGATGTGGAACAGTTCTGCTTGTTTGTACCTTGCTATCCTTGAAAACTAAGTGCTTCGGTTTTCACCCGTGTGTGTTTGTGTCCGATATCCAACTATAATCACTTCTTTTGGTGGCACTAATGGTGATGTTTCATTTTATTTTCTACTTTCGTGGCATTGTTGAGGTACTGCTGCACAATTACTTGTTTAATTCTTTGCTATAAAGGTTTATTGAACTTTTGATTAAGATAATGTTAAATTCTTTATGTAATTCCGGAACGAAATTATAAGTATTAGCTCCTTTTTCATTTTACATCTCCAGAGTCGAACCAAATATTGCAATTTTGGGGCGTCGGTATTTGCTTTAAGTTCTTTGTATAATTTCTTTCATATTCTGACTCTCTTTAGGGTTTTATAAATGCTTGCTCAAAAAATTTTCTTCACTCAAAATATTACTTTTACAGCTACATAATACTTTATTGAAGTCTAGGCATCAATCCTTATATGCGAAAAGAGATATTTATTGAAATATATCGCTAGAAAGTTGCATTTGGATTCAAATAATGAACTTTTTTAGGCACTGAGTGTATACTTCAGTCGCAAATGTTTTGGAAAGTACGTGAAGAATTGGGACACTTCTAGACACAGCAAGAGATTTCTGAAGCGTCACGATAAATGGCTGAAGACGGTTGTTGATTTTCCGGAATATTTACTCAAATGTTTGCCGAGTTCATCAACTCCTTCCTGTAAGTATATTCGTATAATTGAGTCAATTTATAGTTCTTGTACGGCGTTAGGTATATATTTTTTTATCTTACCTTAGCCAGTACAGTTGGACGTCCCGAAATATGGTGGAAGTTTCGAAATGTGTGCATGGTTCCAGCAAAAGATCAAAAAGAAGGAAAACTAAAAGCCTGTGATCTTATTCCGCGGCAACTCTTTCATTTCACTAAACCTCTCAAAAAGGCGCGTGGAAAGCACAGATAACTACTTTGAGACAGAAAGGCTAAGCTGAAAAATTCTTTCAGAGAAAAAATGGGATTGATTGTGGATGTACCGCGGCCGGGAAACGGGACAACTAACGATGGGAACACGGCTTGGCGATTCTTTGACAATCCCAAGCTATCTTCTGCAATAAAAGATATGGAGAAAACTTTGCCTTCAACAAGTATATTTTGCTGATTCAGAGCATAATTCTTTAAAACCATTTATCATTTTATTTGTCTGTAAGTGCATCTGATAGATTGCGAATTATGTTATAGGAATTGCGTTAGCCTCATTACAAGGTTCTCTATAATATTGAAGGCAATTTCGAGTGGTCTCTGAATTAAAGAGGAAAAATTTAGGAGTTACTGCTGGGATACAGCCCAAAAATTTGTGACATTATACCCGAGGTATTATATGCCACAGATAGTGCATAGTATTATCAAAGTACTTATTCACGGAGCTGATATTGCGAAAGATTCGATTCTTCCATTGTGATAACTCTCAGAAGAGGCAATAGAGGCTGGTAATAAGGACATAAGAGACTTTCGTGAGCGTTTCACAAGAAAAGTACTCATGTGGCTACCAATTAGGACTTATTTCGAAGATAAATTCTCACATCAGATCCTGTAATTTCGAACTCCTCACCAGTTCCACTGGGGAAAACATAGAGCTTGCCGAATGATGTAATGGATCTGTTGTCATCGAGTGAAAAACATTTACTGAGCTCAGGTAGTGAGGATGAAAAGACTCAAATAGATAGTACGTGAAAAAGAACGAAGAAACATTTATTCATTGCTTAAAAATACATCCAGAAATTTTTGGAGAATGGAGAAAGTTTTAATTGTGTTCTTTTGTTTAGATTAGTTGTTTATTCTGGATCAAATATAACTTACTACCATAGACTTTGAATCAGCGTGATTATAATCTATTGCATTAAAGATAAGTGTCTACATTTTAAGAATAAATGCATATAAATGTATGTGATGTGTACGTATAGTCATTAAGTAGTTCTTTAGTTCAATGCATTATACCGTATTAGAGAAATAGATATCAAAAGCACTATTTTACAAGAATTCTTGACGGTCGAATACTTTGAAGGTTAAAATAAATATTTAAATTGATTTAAATATTGTTGGACATAAATAGGCATATTTAATTAAGTTGAAAATACATCTTGCTATTAACAAATGAAATGTAGTTTCTACAGCCAGCAAAATATGAATACCGGAAACAGACCGCACGAAGGGCTCCGTAGTGTCATAAAACGACCCTCTTTGGCAGGCCTTGAATCAGATAGTTAGTAGTTGGGGAATTGATGCCATGTGACACCAGCTGACGCCTGGTGCCTTCGAAATGGAGTTTATCTGTCAAATAGAGACTAACATATCCTTCATTCCTTTTTAACGCCCTGTTTTTCAACTTTCAGGCTAAAAAAAACCTTTTAGAGGTTTTGGGCTGCTTTTTTCGATTTCAGCTGTGCTTCTGTGCGCCACTGTGCGTCGTCTTCTTCAGGCTTGGAGTTCTTTGACTCTTTCGCGAAACTTTCGGCCTGTCTGGCCCACATGCACCGCGTCACACTCGCACCTCAATCTGTAAGCGATTGTTTTTAATCGAACAAGGGAGAGATGGGAGAGAATTTGGTGGTTCATGAGACGGTAGGGGTAAGGAGGATGGGTTGAGCCACCCTGTGGTCTCGACGAACCAAGTGAGAAACCAAAAAAGAAAAAGTGTTTCTTTTTCGGGGGGGGGGGGGAATTGAGAGTCTGGAGAGGTAGGGGGACGGCGTCCTTCCGGAAAAATCAGGCGGGGGAAGGCATGTAAGAGGGGGTGTTTGGGACGGGTGGGGTGGGAAGGAATCAGGATCTGGAGGGGGGGAGGGGAGAGAACTTCGCGCTCTGAGCGGGAGTGACTTGCATTCGCACGGAGGGAAGGAACAGTCACTCGCCGACAAGACACCGGGCGAGACGCGCCCGAATCTCCACTCTTCATTCCACGACTAAGTTTTGCGTGTGCCCACGTCTTGGGAGGTTTCCTTAGACTGGTCTGGCTGGACCGCTGGGAGAGGACGTGGGAGGACCAAACTTGAATACGGAGTACAACCTGAAGGATATATTACGTTGGACGGTGAGTTTAATGCCCAATAAGGTATTTTGAGCGTCGTAGTTCCCTAGTCATGATGGATACCGCATTCGAATTTCCTATTCGTTTTGATTTTAATGGCTGTAGGAAGCATGAATCAAATTCTAAATTTTTAGTAGTGCAATAAAATGCTTGAGTATGACTGAAATTCTCGGTAATCAATCAAAAATATCCGCATGTCTTTGGTTTGACTCATTTTTTTCGCGCGGTACGTTCATAACTCCTTCACAACGGAAGGTTTTTTTCCAATTCTGGAAAAATTATTGTGATGACAATGTGATTTATTTTCATAAATTGTCGATAAAACATTCTCTCTACGCCCTGTTTATTTTCTGACGAGATCTAGGTGTTTGAAATGCCTCATTTTTTAAATAAGGTCTCTCAGGAGAGCGTAACCTACCATTCCCCGTGTAAAAGGGTGGGTATCATTTGTCCAAAATCTCGGAAAGTAGTTCGGTAAGAGGCTGATATTATTGTATCTTTGGAAGATTAAGATATATTTCGTTAAAATGAGACCAAATTCATTGATTTCTAGGTGAAATGTTATTTCGCTCAAACTACCTTAAATGTGCAGCGCAAGGATAGAAATTTGTAAGACCGGGAGTACTAATGAAGTATTAGGTTGTTCGGAAGTTTTCTCCCTTTGATAAAACTTATATGCACTACTTATTTACGCTTATAATACTAATCACGCTGTTCATAGCTCGTATTTCTATTGTAGTAAACCAGAATTTGTCTTCCGCAGTTTTTATTTATTTATTTATTTATTTATTTATACTCACAACCCCGAAAACAGCACAACAAAGCTTTTACATCGGGTGTTTTAACATTAACAATAGACGAACACTCACACCCATGTCCTGGGCAGATAATATTCTAACCAGGCGGGACTCGAACCGGCGACCTTCGGGTTAGCGGGACTTGACCCCACCACCACCGGGGCCGACTGGCATAACTCCCGTAGCCGGTTGTACTCATAATAATTATACTGCGAAAGACACAAAGTTTGGTTTACTACAATGTCAACCTTCCGCCAAATGATACCTCCAACTTTTGAATCTATATCGTATTTCTACGCTGTCGATAGAAAATATGTGGCGGCAGACCTTTGATCGGATTCAAATTTTTCACAAGGCAAACTCCTGAATAAATCTCTCGTGCTGGCCAAAATTTTTTTGGACCGATGTTTACAACCTCGTTCCAAAAAAAATATGTTCAACCAACCTTTTTAGTAACCAAGCAAAAAAACTACGGCTCTAACCAGCGATGTATTTAGGGCGGGTGCCGGAGTAGGGGGATGGCCGATCTCCCGTAATACCAGGTAAAATTATAAAATATGGTGGTCGAAAGGTACTCCATATTCCCCAGACCCGTGGAAAGTGACTATCCGCCCCCTTATTCACTGACCATAATCCGCCACTGGCAATAACCATGGTGGTAATATAGAATGGGGCAAAAAACACCATAATAGTGTATGTATAAGTATTAATAAAAATTTATAGACCAGCACGTCATTATCGGATGCTACAGAAATGAAATTGAAACTTTCTCGCGCAAGTGTCGTTGTCTTAAGTTTATTATATCATATTTGGAAATTGGATATAAAATACACTATCTAGGTTCAACATTCCGATCTTATTTGTGGACCCCAGAAGTCAACCCCATAAGTGACATTTAAAAAAAACAAGTTTTGTACAGGAATGGGGCGTGAAAATATAAATCTTTTAGGTTGCAAAGGGATCCAAGTGATTTTCTTGACAGGTGATGCTGTCTAGGGTAATGCCTCTTAACTATTTAGTGGGTTGTACCAAACATTTTCAACTTTGACTTAAGTTATCTCAAAACAACGATTTTGTTACTTAGACCCCTTGACTTCTGGGGTCCTCATTTGATGTTGAGTAGAGGTTATGAGTCGGAACCCTTGGAAATTTTATAGAAACGGGCGAATAATAGATGACCCTGCCTTTACCAAGTGTCTTGACATGCATACGAAGGAATTCTACGACATTGATGAAACTGTCGAGTTCCTAAAAGAAAAATATTTGATAAAAGATATTCATGAAAATTTACGGTCTCAAGCGTGAGGGTGGGTTACCAAATTTTCTACGAGATATTTATACTTCGAGTAACTGAACGCATTGTTTTAAGATGCGTTAAGTGTGGTTGCCGAACGACGTAGTCCGTTAGGAGAAGACACTTGTTGTTTACAATAGGTGGACATAGCAGCAGCAGCTTGAAACTACCTAGCATTTTGGAATTTTAGTAATGAATGTATGATTAAAAATATTGGTACTATAGGTATCGATTCCTTTAAAATTACTAATCTCCTTTCGTAAAATCACTGTACGCTGTTAAATACCTCAAAAAACTTGGAGAAAGTATGCGACATGTATAACTGCGGCCATTACAATTACAGCGTTATTATCTAGTGGTGTTGACTAAAGAAACTTCCCCAAAAATATGTCAAAATGCGCACATATGTAAGTAGCTGTAGGTCCCATATGAGCTAAAGGACCGTTCTGGGATACAGGACTCAACGGAAAGGACATCGCGCCAAAACAGTGAGTAGTGCCCAGGGAGAAGATATTTTATATGTTGAGGCCCACCCAGTACTTCGTCATTGAAATGTGTAACGTCTTACGTTGTAAATTCCATTTATTAAAATTACGGTGTCCTGCTGAATGGGGTTTTAAATATCATTCTTTTTTGTTTTTATGCAGTACTGTTCAGCTATAAATGCTCCAAGTGGCAGGTAATAATAAAAAATTTATACCAGGTCCATGAAATTTGTTCTAAAATCTCCGCGTTTTTTGTCAAAAATGTCAAACTCCCGAAAAAAATGCCAAGTGGTAATAAAAATTTATAGACCAGCAAAAGACAAAATATAACGTTACAGGAAAAAAATTTAAACTTTCTCATGCAAGTGCCATTGTCTTAAGTGTATCTTATCATATTTGAAAGTTGGATATTAAATACACAATCTAAATTCCCACTTACCGATCTAACTTGATTTTAAGTGGAGGTTATGAGCCCTATTACAATGCTATGGCTATGCACGCTTCTTTTATTTTGGGATGTTGGCTTACGAAACTTATCCATGTCTCATTGCCTCAATGTGCAAATAAATAGCTATTGGCCTCAAATGAGTAGGAGGGCGAAGTACATCTTTGGTTCATGTTCTTTGACTATCAGCGATCGCATCCCCCTTTATGTTTCTATCCTCCGCCAGTTGTTTCTTTGCGATAGAGAATGTGCAGCAGCATATTCTTTCATTTGCTTCGAAATATTTCGATCTAGTTCGACCTCTAATGTTTTTCGCCGCAATGTTACCCTATATTATGTTTTTTAGCCATTCAGCGTGCCTTAAAGGTACATAATTCAATCTGTTTTTTCGTTTCAAAGTGTTCCAATTCATAGACTGTTTCTTAATTATTTGGGTGACTAATTATGGTTGGGAGTTCTTATCTGTCCAGGAAATTTTTCAATAACGTACTCTAATACCTTAGCTTCAACTCTTCTAGTTTTCTTTGTTCTACCACTGGGTCATAAATTAGGATACTGCGATCGCGTCCGATATCCTTTTTAATTCTCACCGTACGGACAATCTTCCATTAACCTTCTCTTCCTTACGGTCATTTATTTTTGGTTTATCTTTAGACGAATGCACGAAAAACAGTTAAAAAATACGTTGTTTTCTTCTCGCTGATTGGAGGCCTATCGATAATCTGAATGAAGAGGTTGATCGTTCTCTGATTTAATGCATATTTTAAGAATTAAGCTCGCTTTTGGCCATTCGTCGTCTCGCACGGCTCTCACTGGGAACTTGAGAAACCCTTTCTTATATGCATGCCTGAACTTCTATAATACGGTGTTCGCCTGTGCAGAAATTACTCGTAAAATGTTCAGTGCCCACTCATTGCATATCCGAAATTATACTTAATGGATATTAGAACCAGCCCTCGGGGAAGGTAATGACAGAAAAGGCAGATTGGTAGAACTTCGTCTCGTAAAATTCTCTTGACTCTCGTACAGTTCTCATGACAGCGTATGAGGAATAATATTGTCGAACTATAACCATTTTATGTTGGCTTTAGTTAGTTTGGTAGCTCATTAAGTAACTTTAGTGACGGTAAGTGACCAGTTATCGCACAGAGTTTTACGAATACTTCGCTTCAAATAAATAACCTCCTCAAGAGTAAAATGTACCTCGAAGTAGCTCCAATCTACGTAGGGAAAAATGTAAAAATGAGGTGTTTTATCACCGCGGTGATCAATTACTATATTGCTAACTACTCTTTGAATAAACATGTCCGTTAAGATACTCTCGTTAACTTCGGCGTACAGTAATGGAACTTCACTCGCCTGTTTCTGGTTTGGAGAGCTTTTCTCTAGAGTTTTTATTTCTACTACTTTCATCATCATAGGTCGGTCAGTCCTAAGATTGGCTGACCACAGCCCTGCACGTCACTATCAAATCAAGATCCCGTCCTTCCTCGTAACTCTTCCTACGTAAAATCCTCTTTATTTGCCCCATGAACTTGTTCCCAGGTCTTCCTCTGGGAATTTTTCCTGCATTCTATCTTCATTTATGTACTTTACGAACTCATTGTGCCTCAGATGCTTCCAATCCTTCTAGTTTGTCTTCTCTGTAGTGTTTCATATTCTCCTCTCCTCTTTTACTCTTCTTCAAACTTTATCTTTTCTTGTCTTTTCCGTCAGTTTTATCCTCATTATCAGCCTCCAGCATCAGGTTTCGAAGGCTTCTTTCTAGTCTGTGTTAGTCTACTTTTCCGATGGTTCATGCTTCCGATCCATAATGTGCCACGCTCCACACGAATGCTTTCACATAATGTGTTTATAGTTTTTGTCCCATATTTGAACACAGATTTTGTCTTTTTACCCTGAACGCTTTCTTAGCTTGGGCAATTCTTTGCTTGATATCCGTTTTAGGTACTTCTTCAATCCCACGTGATGACATTTCCGAGATAGGTGAAGGAATCAACTTGCTCTAATGTCATATCCACTAACTCCTCCGCTGTTGTAAACTAAGGGTAAGGTTCTGCGGCACATATTTATAGCGAAACCAATTAATCTACATACGCTGTTCCTCTATGACTAGAGGTCATTCAAAGCATTCAACCCAGTGCATGTCTAACGGTATGACCGCAGTCCAATTGCAATAAGAGTAAAATATTCAGCTCAAGAATTATTTTCTAACATTCTAGTCTTGGAAGAGGTAATGCAAATTCAGCGTAGTTTCAAATACATGTATTAGTTCCCAAGGATTTTCTATTTATAATAAATGTATGTATATATGCGAGGAACCTTTAAACTTCAAAGATGCTCCCTTCAATGCATGTCTCTGTCAGTTATTTAACTATTATTATTATTTTGGCGATTTAGATTGTTTGCGGCACGCCGCAGCAATCTAAATGAAATTCAAACATGGCGGGTGAATTTTTTGAAGAAATTTCCATGAGAAAATTTTTTTTTCTCATGGCAATTTCTTCAAAAATTCACCCGCCATGTTTGAATTTCAAATGGCTAAGCACGGCATAAGTGCTGGTGAAGGATACTGAGTCTTGGTTGTGGCTTCTTTGAAGTCCTCTTCTCCCTTGCGTTGCCATCTTTGATGGACCGCCAGGGCCAAAGTTCTAGTTGCCTTGTATTCACCTAAATTGCCATGGGAATTAAGAAGACTGGATAGCGTAGTGGTCTGCGCATTGGTCCGGCCATAGGTCCGTGGTTCGATTCCCGGTCCAGGCCGAATTTTTCTCATGGCAATTTCTTCAATCTAAAAGAAAAAAAATACTTTTTTTATTTTCCTGTGGGCAAAAAAATATGCCAGCAGTTCGCATTAGGAGAGTAATTGCCGTTTGAGTTCTAAAAAAATACACTGCACGACGATTATTAATGAAAATTATCTCACAATTCGCCAACAATGACCTGCTCTTCAAGGCATTCCACATGAAAATGAAACCTCTTATTATATGTTGGGACACGCTTGAAGATAGGTACCGAGTTCATAGACTCACGCAGCCAGTTAATTGATACGTCCCTGCAGTGCATTCATCTTTGTTTTGAATCATCAAGAAGTTTCGCGCTGGGTATAAACGTGTGGTAAGCACTTGATGACGAATCCCGACGGATACGGAAGACGACTGAATTGTTTCAGGCCTAATGGTTGGAGAAACTGAAGCGACACACTTTCGAAACGCGATCGCGTGTCTTAAAAATCGCACGCACGATGCAGACAAAAAAGTATCACACAACTAAGGCGAACAATGTAATATTAACCGATCGTCATGAGCGGCCATCACTCTGGAGAATAGTTCACTGAAGCTCTCCACCAGACTCTCATATCAGTTGACAGCCTCTTTCCAAAATAATTCGTTAATAATTTCCCGAGCTAGAGCTGTCATACGTATTGCATAAGAATAATTCATTTTTTAACCTAGCAGTTAATCTGGCTAAGTAGGCAGCTAATGAATAGATATTTTATTCAATGTCCATTATTCTCAACATCATCGGCTTTTCGTGTTTTTCCATATCTGTAGGGAAACAAGAGAGGTCCTTACAACTTCATGGTTGTGTTAGATAACTCAGATTAGTGCGGACGCTTAGGATCTGTGATTGCGCTTTCATTATTTCGAGAACGGTAAAGGCGAAAAGAAAAGTTGTCAACAACCCACTATTTACGAGAGCCATAAAAGAGCCCTTGGTTTATATCGTCCCACCAGCCGGAGGGATACAATTGTCATCCTTGGTACACGTACAATAATCAACATTGGGCTTTTAATCCTAAAATTGATAGACAGCAGCTCTTAATCCTTTCCTATCTAATGCTAGTTACCTTACTCAATTCTTCATTTTTAGCCAGATAAAATTCATTTCTCCCATTTGCACTTTTCTCTTTATTCAGTCTATGACTTCATTGATTCATTAATCGTTTAATACTTAGATATGTTCACCGCAGCCCTTAATTCTTCCCTGTAATTAGCTCCTTCCTTGACTTCCTGGTGTATCTCCTAACATACCTTCTTCTTATTTGGCCTATGTACTTATCCCTTAAGCCATCCTCTCGGGACCATTACCTCTAATTTTCCTTCCGTTATATTCCTCAATAACTCATTGTTCCTTTGTTTGTCCGATCCATCTGGCTCTCCCTTTTGTACACTGGGACATATGGCCCTTTCCTCTTCTACTTTCCTGTATTCTTCTTTGTTTCTTCCTTTATACGAATTAAAAATGTATAATACACACATATTATTACGTATAATAATTATTATTGTATTCTACGTATACTACCCCAAGTTACTACGTTCTTCTATCCACTACACTCACATCAACTTAACGAGTATCTGATCAAATGTACAAAACCCAAGCTTGGCTGAAGGGTGAATCATCTTGCGGCAGACTCAAACCAGATATTACAACACCAGGCCTAAAATTGCTCTCTAAAATGAGAAGTTAAATCATCATTCCATCAAAAAACTTTCGCCCCTTCTGGAATTCGAATCTCTAAGCTTGGGATTGGAGTCCTTCGTTTTAAAAAATCCTCTGTAAACGCATTCTACTAATTTTGAATGGAACTAATGTCCATAGCGAACCTTACTGTGACAGGACTGACTTCGGAAAATCCTTTAGTTTTCATGAATGACATCAGGGACACACTTATCCACAACATTATCTTAATTGTACGATGCGTATCGCCAAATTACGTCGTCAAGAAGGCTCAAAAATATTCAAAAGATATTTTATTATTTATTATTCCTTTATTAAATAGAGCATATCCTGAATATTTTGTGCGATGTATTTTTTCCCAGTAAAAGGTGTTGATATATAATATAATATGAGAGAATTTTTTAGGGTAATTGCGTACTAATGTTATGTTTTTTACGAGGGCTACTTTTCCAAGCGTCACGAAAGGAAAAAGTAATACGCAAACATTATGACGAAGCATATTCCTTAATGTGACTTGAGCGGTACTTGAGTGCACGTTTTAACAATTTTTCAAATAAGTTGTTGAAATCTTGTGAAGAATTTAGCTCAAGTATTCCTGTTTATACAGTGAAACTCAGAATACATTTTAGTAACGGTAAGTAATACAATAATTACACATTACTTTTTTCCCGTAATTGAAGAATGTCGTGACTTGAGTTTTTGGCGCAGTATTCGACACTTGAGCGGATTATCATTTTAACGAATTTGCAGAATATTTGACCGGACCTGGCTCTTTGATATCTGTTTGCAACTACTAACAAAATAGGTATATTATTTTACGTTTTGGGGAAAATCTATGCATATGTAGTGGAATTATTACGAAACATGCCCTATAGGCCAAAAAACTGGGAGTCAAAGTAGCAATGTATTGCCAAAACCCCAAATCAGTGAAATGCAATTCTTTCAAAACGTTTATCTAAAAGTATTACTAATAAGAGAACGTAAGCCAAGTTTCTCTCTAGTCTGTTCAAAAACAAAAATCGCCGTCACCAACGTATGAGAAATGCCCAGTTTATTCATCTACGTACTAACCGCGAACCATCAAGAGCATGGTGAGGGGGGAATTACGCCAGATATGTTAAAGTGAGAGAAAAGGAAAAATGTATTGGAAGAGGAAATGCACGTTTGTGAACTTTATGACAACGGAGTGCTTCGTATCTCACTTCATTTTTGTCTAGCTAGTTGGCGTGAGTGGTGTTTAGTAAAAGGATGGGGGATCGGGTTGGTGTGGTGGCTTAAGTACTGGCTAACCATACCGACGGCCAGGGTTCAAATCCCTGCAGGGGAAGATGTTTTTCAGAGGAAGCCCGATCCCTACTTGAGTGTCTTGTGGAGGGCACTTCAATTTGGGTACCCCGTCTGTTGGATGAGACGTTAAACCGTGGTCTCCTTTGCGCCTTTCGTTAAGAGCAGGCTAATGCCGACGCCGGGTTTCTATCCACGCCTCCTCCCTTACCTATCCCCTATGGCGCAAATGACCTAAGCTGTCGGTCGCCTCCCCAAAATCCAATCCAATCCAGTAAAAGGATGGAGCTGATGATAGGAACCATGGGTAAGGATGTTAGGAAGAGGCTGGAGGATAGGTTGACATGGTACTCCGTAACCGTTGTGTGGGGCAGAAACTTGGACTCTGAGAGCGGAGGGAGAGAAATAACTTCGAGATGTTCCAGATAATAACGTTGAAGATGTGGGTGAGGAGGAGGATGGTGTAGGTGTGGTGGACGGAAAGGGAGACAAATGAGAGAGTGATTGATATGGTGGGTGAGGGATCTTCTGGCAGAGATTAGGAGGTGGCAAAGTAGGCTGTTGGAAGAGGCAATGAGGAGCGATGGGTTACTTATGGCCGTGATATAGTGAAGGACGTCGGACAAGCGGGGAAGGGGAAGAAATAGGCATAATGAAGGGTAGGATATACGCGGAAATGAAGAATGAAATACGGGATGTTTAATAGTGTCCTTTACGTGTAAACGACTCGTGGAAGTGATATAGCACTGCAAGAGAGAAGAAATGTAAATTGGTTATTGGGAATGTTTAAATGTTTTTCAAAACATCCGGCCTGGTTGGAATTGGAGAAGAGGCTGGAACCATCAAATGTTTGTCTGATGTTTTATTTAGGCATACGTATTTTTGAAAAACTTTGACATTATTATTTGCAGCTAAACAAATGTTATATTGCCACCAGATAATGTCTAATTGCAATATTAATGTAATAAATACATAAATCTCTGACTTTCGATAAATGCCAATTTCAACCGGTAGATTTACTTAATGTATTGTAATTCGGGAAACAGTTTCTGGAACTCATATGTCCGTCAGGGTTTCTTCCCCAAACTTTGTTTCTATTAGCTCTAGGAAAATGTGTAGTGCGGTAAAAATTATATTTTTCTTGTCACAAAAATATTCTCATTTGTTTTTCCAACCTCGTTCAAGTAAGTGTGTTAGCCTAATGTATAGACTCAGAGTCTCAAGCGGCTCCTAACCTTGTCCTTCCACCTAAAAACGGACCCCAAGCCAGACTCGGGTGAAATCAGAACACCTCTTTCTTGAATAATTCACAAACAGTCCCTTGTGGTGATCCAATAGGAACAATTACCTTTGGACAAGTCAGTAATAAAATCGGCAGTCTTTCAATATAGCGCGCAATGCATTCAAGAATCCCGGACAGAACGGGATGTTTATGAGGAGAGAGGATGAAAGCTGTCCCGAATAAATATTTAATTTTGCATCGCACGCACAAAGCCTTCTTTCGGAATTCTAGAGCACCGCAGCCGTGGTGATGGTGCGTTCCCTCCTACCCCTACATACACATCAAGGTAGCCAAAGTTCAACTTCCTCATTTTTTTATTACTTTCTCTATTATTAACTGCTATATCTCTTTGTGGCACACAGCCGTATCATAACCGATGGAATGCGGCCTCTAATTTTGGCAATTATCTCGAGAGTCATTGCGATAAGGATGTATTGCTATCAATAAATGTATACGTCTTCACATTATAGAAGAACCAGATTAAATGGGCACACTTTGAGGCACAGTGGGTTTGTAAAAAATGTAATTGGCTGAGAGAAAAGTCCCAAGAGGAAGGACAAGGGATGAATTCGTAGACCAAGTAAAGGGGAAAGTACACGAGAAGATCTGCCAGGGAGATAGAGAACTAGCATTAAAAAGGGAGGTATCGGGGGCTGCAGTCAACTACTCCTAATATAGTATAGCGATCGGGTTATAAGAAATACTAGATATTTTTCATCTTTCTGCCACTTCGTTACCTACTCATGAATTGAAGCAGTAGAGAAGTTAACTGATCGGGTATTAAAAATAATGTGTGGAATGACACTAAGCCTTGTGTCTTACACGGTATAGATAATACTTTAGTGCAGTATAAATAAATGTTCAAGTGTCATGTTCCTTTATTGACTACGTTTTGGCCACGTAGTTAGAGCGAGACATCACTGCGGATATGGTTCAATGAATTTTGCCCCATTGAAGAGAAAAATATCTTGCATTTCTAACTATATCAATAGCATATCTACACCCACTTTCTATCTATCAAGTGTGATACTGCTACTTACCTTGATAACACGTTCTGTTTCCCTCCCACACTTGTAAACGAAATGCGCTGTTCTCATTTTAATTCAATTCATTTCGCGAATTGAGTCTTTCTGTGTGGGGTTCCAAATGTTCGCTGTGTACTCGAGATGTGCCCAAACCAAAGTAGCATCTCTTTCTGTCACCGTTTCATCCGATAGCCTTCCTTTTTATTTCCATCATGTATCCTAGTTTTTTTTATTTTAATTCGCGATTGTTTCCTTATACCCCCACGTAAGGTATGAAGTCACGTTGATACCAAGTTATTCGACGTTACCTGTTCCCCATACATTTACACCTTTCACATTTTAGATTCCTATGCGTTTTATTTCTTCATTAGTATTTACTTCATGCATTCAATTGGTTGAGTTCGAGCCCTCATAGCACCACGAGTTAATGTTATTGAAATGTGATGAGGAAACTACTTAGTTTCTGCAATTCCTCAGTACATGACAGCATCGTCCGCGAACAATCTAATTTTGCTGCTTAGTCTAGAGTTGATGCCATTGCATGGGGCCGATCACGCGTCCTTAGGGAAGCCCCTTCTCTCACTTCTTATCAAGATATTTGATGAAACATAAAGTTCCTTTCCCTTGGCTTTTGTACGGCTACAGAGAGGCATAAAAAAATCATACGGGAAGATCGCGTCCAAAAAGTGAGTGTGTGTAATTCTTATGTTTTCTTAATTATCACTTACAATGTAAATGTATTACTCTCCGCAATACTTTTAAGACAATCGCAACGAAACATTGAGTGGTGAATGCGATTTTAACGTTATACAAGAAAATCAAGCTAGAGCCTCAAGTATGTGTACGTGTTTAGTTAATGAATGAGAAGTTCGGGTTTGAAAATCCTTTTGTCATTATTATTAATGTATTTTTACTTTCCACTTACAAATGCATAAATTTTAAAGAAAAATCGAATGTGGCGTCTGTTATTATTAGAGAAAAATTTCGCTTCATATACACAAAATCCTATCATCTGTACGCCTCTCACTCCTCCCCCATCGCTGACTGATTGCTGACCTTCAACTCATATACTCCATCATGCATCGGTCCCTCCGCTCTGATCACCTCCTCCGTTGCTTTTCGCTCCACATTTCGAGCCAATACCACTCGTAATGTGAATCTAATACATGTATCCACGTTCCGTCTCATCCACTATCCAACTATCTCCATTCAATTGCCAACATATAAAATTAAATGCCCTTACTTAACTGTTTCCCTACATTTTACCTTCCTTCAAAGTGTAAGCCTTCCCACTGAAAAGCACAGTGTGGTTTTTCCCCGCCTTACACTTGCCTACCTGTATATTTTTCATGTGATGGTTGGTTTTTATATAGGTTTTTTCATAAACTTTGTATATTGCGTATATTTGGTGTTATTAATAAATAAGTATTTTCTCAGCGTCAAATTTTTCCTTGACTGAGCGGACACATGTTTCATAGCCTTTAGAGGGATGAGGTTGGGGTCACTTGAGACTCGGAAGCTTATATTGCGTGAGAAATTCAGAGCTGGTGTGTTTCAGAGCGTCACACGGAATGTCATTTCGACGCCACCCTACATTTCTAGCTCTGACAGAAAAGATAACTCATGAGTGATAAACTTAATGGTTGAAGGCTTAACTTTGTGGAATGTATCTACTGACATGACTAAAATGAGAGAACTCTTAGTATTTTCCACACTAGTGCTACTTAGAACATTTCGAAATTTTAAGTGCCGCCAAGAACATAAGTGAGAATCTCCTAAATGAATGTGTTTTTCCCTCCCACTCTCCCCTATTATCCATACCTTTCCCCCCCCACCACTTCCCACTGACCATGACGCACGTCTCTGACGTCAATCAACCACTTCTTCCCCCACCCCCCCCCCTCCCCAGATCTATATATTAAGTCGCATGCCATGTATATGTACCTTGAAAATGATTGCAAGGCAGTCGAAACCTGGGTCGGGAATTAAAGTTTCAAGTGTGGAAAATACTAAGAGTTCTCTCTTTTTAGTCATGTCAGTAGATACATTGCTAAACAGATAGGTACAAAATTTCATTCCTTCCACGCACAATAATTGACCCTAATAACAACTGAGCTGCACTAAAAACGCTCCCATGATACTCTTCAACATTTTATTTCCCAAAACCACATCCTTTACACCGGGGGGGGGGGGAGGGGTTTAAACTCCCTCTACCACATTCATATGCGACGGCTCGCATGGTAGTGTGTAGATGTAGGTGACCTTTTTCTATCTCGACATTTCTCCACTTCAACCACAACATAACATTTTTTGGTTGACGGACCGCGCTTGAAGGTGATGAGTCGTCTAAAGTCGGAATGTCATACTACACGACGCGACGGCTCCTCAAAGGAATCTCCTTCAGCCTCACATTCGTGGTATAGAATCACTCATGCATGCAGATTAATATGGAAGCGGGACGCGGAACTTGAAATTTCGCCATAATTACCGCCTTTGCGATTCAACCGCGCCATCATTACCGTATCAAAAAATTCAATGTCTGAGTGATCTCATCGGAGAAATGAGTTCAGCGCGGAATGTCTCTGATCCCAGTTCTAATGAACCCGGGGTGGGATCACACGTCGTCAAATCGCGTGCGCTCGCGTTATCGTCATTTTTCAACTGCGCTCACGAGAGCGATAACATAATCGCCATTCTGTGAACACTTTTCATTCTCTCCTTTCAGTACGTCCTCCATCCATCTCTTCTGCCTCCTCCGAAACTCTGTCGCTAGCTTTCTCTTCTCTCCAACCATAACCAATACCTCTTAATTCGTCCTTCTCGCCACCCAGCTCACTCTTTACATCCTTCTCCACACTCACATCTCAAATGCCTCATGTCTACGTACATCCTTCCTTCGCAGTGACCAGGTATCCGAGTCATACAGCGCCACGCTCCGAAGTTTTGTGCATTTAATCAGATATTCGTTAAGTTTATATGAGCGTTGTAGATGGAAGAACATATAAACTTCGGTTAGCATTTAATCGAAATATTGTGCCAGCTGATTGGTAGGTTTTTGGACAGTACCTCTACCTCTAACGTCCTAATTTCTGGTATTTTGTTCCGTTTTCCCTTCTATGCGTGGTCCGCCATTCAATCCCTCTTAAATTATTAATATCGTCTCCGTATTCTTATTTACTCCTGAATTCCGGCCCTCTTCCTTCCTCTTGCACGGTTCCCCAGTTTCCTCCCCTCTATTACCCTCTTCAACATTCCCTCTCTTTTCAAAACGTACTCCATCCATCTCTTCTGCCTCCTCTCAACCTCCACAGGCGCCGCATAGCTCACCCTCTATATCATTCTCCACACCCACATCTCAAATGCCTCATGTCTCCGTACATCCTCCCTTCGGAATGACCAAATCTCTGACACATGCAGCGCAACACTTCATAATGGAGTTTTCACTAGTCTTTTCTTTGCGTCTTTACTCAGATCCCCCTCATCAACTCTCACGTCTTAACGGAGAAACTGATAATAATTATTACATATAATAACCCGTGGGTACTGTGTCAGTTTCATACGAATGAAGCTAAGAATGGATAAGAATACGGAAGAGTAGAAAAGAAAAGGACCAATAGGAAAGCCGTACCGAATGGGTGAACCATGTGGATTGGACATACTCCGGGGAATAATTGACTTTTATGGAATGGAATCGGGGGAAAATTGAGGGGAAAGTAACGTAATGAAGGCAGAAAAATAAGTATGTAGGCCGAATAAAGAGAAAGGTGCAAATGGGAGAACTGAATATTAATCTCACAAAAAATGAAGAATAGAGTGGGGTACCTGACATTAGAAAGGAAAGGACAAAGGGCTGAAGTAAACAAATTATAGGTTTAAAATACCAATGAAGATTATTGTATGTTCTCTCTGACTGGCAGGGTGATATCAACCGAGGACCTCTTTCTGGCATTTGCCGATGTGGGGTTGTTGACAACGTTGAGTGTCTCGTCACCGCCATATTCATGTTTTCACCAGCCTTTTCTTTACGTATAAACTCCACTTTCTCAGGCGAGATATCGTAGAACAGCATACTGAGTAATGAAGCTCAAATGATTTCGTGCTGTCTACTAATTTTTTTGACTTGCCTGATGATGACTGCTAGACAGTTGAAACACGTGTAGCAAGAGGTTGAAATAAAATTAGTAGACAGTACGAAATCATTTGAGCTTCATTTTTCTTTACGTCTCTACTCGGACCCTCATCAATTCCCTCGTCTTTGAAAATGTTTCTTTATCCAATAGAGGAGGAATACAATGTGTCCCAAAATTAGGTGCTTTTCCTCTGTACCTCGATTCCTATAGTAATCCTGCATCTACTGAATCCCCCTTCATCCTCCCTTTCTCTTAACTTTAATCTGATTTAAATTAATCTTTAACTTTACGATGAACCATAATTTACCATCTCAAAGCATCCTCCCCCTAGCAATGACCAGGCCTCCGAACCATGCGGCGCCACGCTCCTGATGAGAGTTTTTGCCAACCTTTTCTTCACGTCTCTTCTGGGAACCCCCACTCCTCATCTATTCCCTCCTCTTTGAAAATGCTTAAGGTAGTTTGAGCGAAAAATCATTTTACTTAGAAGTCAATGAATTTGGTCTATTTTTTAAGAAAAATATCCCATCTATCCAGTGACATCAAAAATTCTACCCCTTACCACATTCCTTTCGGAGATATTTGCCAAAATATACCATCCCTTTTACATGGGAAATGGTACGTGTATGCACTCCAGAGAGACATTACTTACAAAATGAGGTATTTATAACACTTAGATATCGTCAAAAAAATATTAGTGTGTAGTTTGTATGTTTTCTCAACTATTTTTGAAAATTGATCATATCGTCACCGCAGTAAATTCTTTGGGATCACGAAAACCTTCCGTTTTGAAGGAGCTTCAAACGCACCGCGCGAAAAAAATGAGTCATGTTAAATACTTATTTAGATATTTTCATATAATTACTTACAATTTCTGTCATGGAAAACCATATTATTGCACCATTAATGATGCAATGTTTAATTAATGTGCCCTACAGCTGGTGAAATTAAAACGTATAATTCGAATATGGTCTCTATTATGATTAGTTAACTATCTCGCTCGGACTACCTTAAAGCCAAGAGGATACATACAATACAATGTGTCCCAAAATGGAGTGCATCTCCTCTGTACTTCAAATCCACTAGTAATCCTGCATGAACTGAACCATCAAATCACAATGGCTCATATTAACCTAGATATCCGCCACCTTCCATATTAACCACCCGTTTAGGCCATCGTATCCGTCTTCTCCACGTAAAGGAATAAATGATTTTTGTTTGGAATGAATACGTTCATTAATCATCTATAACATGGGAAAGAATCGACTGAAACTGATAATTTGACGCCTTCCTATAGTTAAACGGGGCGAGCAAAAGGTTGATGTTTTGGCGGTAAAATTCGACGGCGCAAAATTTAGGCGCTCTTCCCTCGTTAAGGAAGACTTTCTTCCGGCGTCACTTCGAAATATCGCCGTGATTGACGCGGAGGAAAACTTGAAACGGACTGAGAATCCGGGCCGCGCACGCTACGAGTGAAGCAAGCGAAAAAAACCAAAACCGAATCACTTTCTCAACCCGCTTATTTTTCCTGTTGCAACGAAGCTGTAATCAATCATTAGGAAATTGCTATCAGTGTTTCTTAATTTTTGAAAGAAAGGAGGAGCGAGCACGATTATTAATCGTGGTAGTAGCTAACTTTTATGAGTGATGCCGACTGTAAGCTAAAGTTAAACATTTATTTGCCGGCTCGGGTGGTGGAGGGGTAAAGTCCTCGCCTGCTAAACTGAGGGTCGCGGGTTCGAGTCCCACTTGGGTGGGTTTTTCTCCACCCAGAACATGGATGTCTGTCAAGTTCTGTTGGTCCGGTCCCTGGAAAACGTGAAGACAGGCTTAGAAGCTTGTTGGGATTCCAGGGACATACGGGCCAACAGAATCGTCCGGCAAATAAAAAATTTTAAAAATATTTTCGAACAAAAACGTCTTCATTTATCTAGGAAGTACGGTCACTGAAGATGGAAGGAGAAAGACAGAATTATGAAGTTGAATGATTGAGGTAAAAGTTGATTTTATCAAAGAGAAGGTGAACTTAAACTCCAAAAACAACTTACTTTCTCATAGCTAAAGCGAAACCGTATCGAAGCCTGGCTTTTCCGTAATATTGCGTCAAAGACAGCCTATCAGAGAAGAGTATTTTTTTCAATATTTGTGAATATTATTTCCAAATTTCCCCTGTTTATCTTTAACTTTACGATGAACCATAATTTATCATCTTGAAGCACCATTTGTCATTATTGCTATTGGAGTTTTTATATGTTTTGTTTTTAAAATAGGAATATAAAACGTTACTTCACAACCGTTTACAACTTCGTTTGGGAAAAAACGGTAAAAAATTGGCGTTGATGCTCCCGCCATTCGTTAAATAAACCACTTTGATAGGAAGACAACGGAAAACTGATCGCCTTCGTCCGTTGACGTCACGTCAGAAAACGTCGATCTTAATCCCACATTCTCAACATTGTTAATAGTAATTACGTGATTGCTGTGGAAATTTTTATTGGGGTAAATTTCTTCTGCTTACAATTTATCTAGATCGAAATGGTAATTCGCGGGTTTCACAGATATACTATGTGATTTTCTACGAATGAAAGTCGCCTAAACCTTTTGAGTCGGTTCATCTGTTTTATTTATCATTGACATCGCCCCCCCCCCCTGCCACGGAAATGTATATGGAATATGGGGTTTTATCATAAGCTATTTTACAGAATACAATGTCATGTTACGAAGAATACCAGAAGTTAACCACAATAGCCCAATTTAAGAAGGCGTTCATGGGCAAAAGACAACTGCTGTGCTCAAAGAAGATAGGACTACAAACCAGGAAACAGCACCTATGTGAAAACACTCGTATGAAGCGTAGTACTCTACGGATCTGAAACATGGACCATTGAAAAAGCTGACCAGAAAAAGAATGAAGGCCTTCAAAACCTGGTGCTGGAGGAGGGTGCTGAAGATAAAATGGGCGGACTAAATAAGAAATGATGAAGTGTACAGAAGAGTAGAAGAGGATAGGAACATATGGAACACCATATAGATAAGGAAAATAAGATGGATTGGACACACCCTGAGACACAATGGGTTTTTAAAGAACATAATTGAAGGAAAAATAGAGAGAAAAGTCCCCAGAGGAAGACCCAGGAATAAGTTCATGGATAAAATAAAGAGGAAAATACATTGGAAGAGATACCAAAATGTAAGGGAACTAGGATGTGATAGGGAAGGGAGGAGGGCTGCAGTCAACCAATCTTAGGATTGAACGACCAATGAACGTCGTGTTTGAGTCGTGGAAGTTGGACTTCGCTTGCCATAAAGCAGTGGTCCGCCACTTTATTTATGCCCAACACCATTGACACCAAGATATTGGATTAAAATATAGAAGAACTTTATTTAAGAAAAAAGTGAAATTGACCGAAAAAAGTTATTCCATGCATAAGGTGATCAGACTTTAGTGGTAAATCAACAAAACTGAAACATTCTGGAGAGGACAAATTAACAACGAATTTAAAGTTGCATTAACTCTGCAATGAAGGTGTGCTTAGTACAATAAAAAAATGATATCTCCCCCATCGCCCCCAGGAATATTATCTCCCAGTTGGGAAACCCTGCAACTCAGGTTCTAGCCATCATTATCCTCATGTGAGATGATCACTGCATTAATAAAACTTGGAGATATTCTTTTTTTTAGGTCAGTGATGTTGACAAGCCAAAAAATACGGAATTAGAGGCGTAAGACATGGAAGTATTAGGAGTTCCATACAGATATTGATGTTAGGAAAAAAAAGGAATCAAAGAACGCTCTTTACAACTAGCATCGATCATAGCCATTGTGTTCCGTTATTTGATGCAGAAAAAGTTGACATTGTAAGCCTGTCCACCCAGCGGTCTATCGATTTTTCATTTCATTTTGTTGTCGGCAAACTTTTGTACAATACCTGAATGACTGTGCTGTGCATCAATCGCACGGTAATGGACTCAACCTCTCTACGGTAGGATATCTTCTTCATTTTGACACACGTGAAGTCGCGTGAGAACCCCCTTGAAATCAATCATGGAGGAGTTCTCCTTTTTTAATGGGCTATTGTTCGTTGACGGAAGGGAGACATTTACGCCGCTTATCCTCCAACTCCTTCAAAGAAAAGAATCGCCTTCAAATTACTTTCTCTCGAAAACACTGGGAATTTTTCGTGACTGACAATCTTTATGAACTTCTTATTTGATTTGAAATTAAATAATGCTAAATGATACTCAAAGGATGTCGTACTGTCTACGTTGATACCAACTCGTATAATACGAGTTTCAACTGACTAGCCGTCATCATCAGGCACAACACATCTTCCACATCTCCAGACTCGGATATATTCCCAACTCAAGGTGTTGGGGGGTCGGGAGGAGGTACAGGAAGGGAAGAAGGTTAAAATCATGATTAGGAAAGGATCCTTTGTTCGTCCAAACACAATGCGTCATGATACCGAGCCTATGTCAAACTAAGAAAGGATAAAAGAAAAGGGAGATGGAAGAAAATGGGGGGAAAAAGTAAGGTCAAGTTATGATGGTATCCAAAATAGTGGAGTGACAATCAAACTCATTCTCATGTAACTATTTGACTTTGTTTATTTTTATTGTAACTATTATTAATGTCCTTAATCCAGGAAACGAAGAATTTTCACATTAAATGTGGAGTGGTGAGCTTTTTCCATTATGAGTTTGGCAAAATAAGATAGGGGGTCACTCTTCACCAAAAATTATTTGTGTTCGGACAAAAGTGGAATTTAAATAAGACTGCCCAAATTTTTACCAATTTCTTGAACTTGGATCTTTAAGAGCTTTTTGAGGGTATCATCCTGTGACTCTTCGAATCAGGAATCTCTTGAACAGATTCTCCTGATTGTCTCTTTCGCTTCTGCCTGCATTGTTGGATCTCAGCTGCTTTTGAACTTATGCTGCTCATTGTTTATTCACTAAAAGCACGAATGACTCGATGCCACTAAAGCGGAAGTTTAGACTTAACTTTTAGACATCCCCATAAACCAAAGAGATGTGTTCAGTAAAAAGGGCGTGAAACTTCCTCCAGTGGTCAATCGGGCTTCGTGACGGATAAGCAGAGGAGGATTTTCACTCGCGTCACGGCGGGAAAAGAGGGCGGAGTTGTACTAATGAAGCGCGAAATACAACACTCCATTGATGATTAATTTTGCACCTGACTGACGCTGTCGAGAAATCAGATAATCATCACGTCTAGCGATTGAATACCTTGAGGTCTCTTCTCACTGTCGAGGAAATATAATGAGTTTGGTTTGAACTCGAACAAAAGATTGAAGAGTTGTTTCCGAGAAAGCTCATTCAACCGTAAAGCGATTATAACCTGATGTAAGCGTTTGATGGAGCAGGGGCTTTCTTCCTTTCCTTTCTGAATTTAGATAATGGCAAACATAGAGCTTAAGCGCTTATATTATTGTGTAAATTCACGAACTTCCATAGCAGCTAGATTTACAGCATACTCATCAACTGAACCATCCTAGAAAGGAGCTCATACGCTTCAGCATAGTGACCAAGATTATAAGGACCCTGTGACTTCAGCACATCACTCTTCTTATCACTATGGATTTGTTTAAAATTCTAAGTGCATTTTTAAAGTTTTGGACCTAATTAATTTTTTTAGCTACAAATATTAAATGAAAACCCCAGTGAAATAAAGTTACTGAGGAAGAGAAAAATGAAAAAGTTTTGGAAAGAACAAAAAGGCAGTCAGACGAAAATATTAAGTGCTCTTTTTCTGTAGATGTCCATAAAAAGAATGAGTGAGAGGCGCATTCAGAATATAAGGAAAAACCACTGACCATTTTCTACAAGACGTCACTTAACTAGAATCTTGAATTTAAAAAATATTCCATGGTCAAACCAAAATTTGGGCGACCGCCAACAACATCTACACTGAAATCACTTCACGAAGTTCCCCCAAAAATAACAACAACTAAGTACAAAGATCTACAAACTCTTCTGCAGTTTTTGCCTCCAATTTACCATGGCTTTTATCTCAACTTGAAGCATGGAGCCAAGGAAAAAAACTTGGAAAACGCCCGAAAAAAGGGAGCAGTAAAAAGTCAACAGACAAGCAAACTGTAAAAGGCCAGCAACTAGGTACATCTGCGTCAACAATCGGCGATGAAGAAAATCTAGAATTCGATGACCTGGACAAGATTTGCGATACAGATTAAAATATAAAAAGATGAACAGTCATGTGTTCTATTGTGTAACTACAGTAACTACGTAGTCACATTTTTTCTAAGTTTGTAATAAAAATGTTTAAAAAGGTAGTCTACTTTTGATTACCCTGCGATTATCAACAAAGTATGCTGATTGATTTGTAGCAAAGGGATGTAAGTTACAAAGTTGGAAGCAAAAGGGTGTAAGTAATTTCAAGGTATTTTTTAAATAAATCCTATTTAATATTAAATTACCAGAAAGACATGAAACTGCATATTTAAAATAAACCATACATGTAGAAAACAATTGTAAAGAAAAAACTAGTGAGAGCCAACTCTAGAATTTTCCATATACACTGAACTTTGAACTAGTTTTACTAAAAATTTTACTTTTGTCACTTACATCCTTTTGCTTCTCGCTGCCTCAATTCTCTTATTGTGGAGGCAGTTACGATTTATCGGCTATAATGTAAGTTTCCCATCCTGAGGAGTAGGGTTCGAAACGGATGGGCATTTCTCTTGAGGGTAATATACCAATTCTTGCTTCGGCGTCACGTGATGAGAGCATTTCAGTTGCAAAATTCCGCCCGTCGGATCGCTCAACGTTGACCTGCGGTCCCCCCGGAATATTTCTTAACATTAGGCTCATTCTGAAACCAGGTTTCTCCCAAACCCTTTTGTGTGCCCTCACAAAACTCTCTCCCCAACCCTTTCACATTCTTCATTTTTATGACATGACCGGTTTTGAATATTTTGCATAATCATCAAAGGCTAGAAAAAAAAATGGCTTAACACTAGAAGTAGCGGATTTTGCGGCATACCCATTAGTACGTACAGGGATCAATTTGACCTCACACAAATATTTTTTTTGGTGTAGTATAATTGACGTTGTTAGTTGAAATATCATAAAAATTGTTTCGAAAATGTACCAAATTAAGGTAAAAAAAATCTCCTGTCTGGTCTTTCTTGGACCCATTTCTAACTATAGATCCAACTTGGTTTTTTTTTCAAATGGTTTTAAAAATCCTTCTATCGATGATGGCATGCGTAACCTCAGCATTGGTCGTTCAATCCTTGGATTGGTCGATTGCAGCCCTCCACCCTTCCGTATCTAATGCTAGTTCCCTTGCCTCCTGGTATCTCTTCCTATGTACTTTCCTCTTAATAAGATCCATGAACTGATTCCTGGGTCTTCCTCCGGGGACTTCACCCTCTATTTTACCTTCAGTTACGTTCTTCCCAAACCCATTGCGTCTCAGGGTGTGACCAATCCATCATGTTCTTCATTTCTGCATGTAATTCCAACTGGTCATTTCCTATTCTACTCTCCTGTACACTTCATCATTTGTTTTTTGTCCATCAATTTAATCTTCAGCATCTTCATCCAGCTCCAGATTTCCCAAATGCCCATGCTTCCGATCCATTGAGTGCAACGCTCCATACGAATGCTTTCACGTTCTGTTTCCTGGTTTGTAGTCCTCTATCCTTTTTTGAGCACAGAAGCTGTCTTTGTCCCATGAACTCCTTCTTAGCCAGAGCTATTCTCCTCTTGATGTTCGTTGCATTTATTCCGTCCCACGAGATGGTACTTCCGAGAAAGGTGAAGGACTTGCTCTAATTTCTCTCCTCTCAGGGTGACTTCTACATCCAGCTTCTATCTTCCGCATACTAGAATTTAATTCTTCTGTGTTACTTATGCGTTAGCCACCAAAACTAAGGCCCAAAAAAGTGACAATTGCAGTAAGTCCTCGGTATGCGTTGTTTCGATTTACGTCTGATTGGATGTTACTTTTCCATGCTGACGAGGGTCGTCGGATGATTTTCCCGTCTGTTTAATACCAATAAAATAGACCGTATGCTTGCTTTTTTGATAACTGAGGCATAATCACCCTATCTGAAATAGCTATTTTTTCCTGATTAAAGGTAAAAAATGAATTTGAAATTAACGCCTTGATTTATCCTGGGATAAATGTGGTCACGAATATCTGGATCCGTTTTACGGTGTTTCGACTTACGTCGCTCTTCTTCAACACGCATCTCTGATGTAAATCGAGGACTTACTGTGTTCCACGAATATACAGAAAGCTTCCTCTGCTTTAATAATTTCCTCCTTAGGGACCATTCCTTACATATCTAATGCTTCAGTTGCACACTCGTACATTACTTCGTGAACACGCTACTATTCTTAGGACGCCAATCATTTCTCCTCTTCAACTCCGTGCGTAATAGCCCAATCTGATGTATGTACGAACGTGAATTTCATATTGAAAAGCGGTGATTATTTGCGCAAATGTATGAACACGAGACGTCAAAATAGTCCCTGCTCCAATGGTGCCAGGAGCTGGAGTTGAAATTAAATATCAGCAAATGCACTACAGTTCACTTCCTGCGAAAGTCATCACACAAATGCCGTACCTACACCGTGGGTGGAGTAAACATAAAATCTACAGATACAGTAAAATGTCTTGGAATTACTTTGGCTTCTGATATATCGTGGGGATTACACATACAAAACAAATGTGGCACAGCATTAAAGAAAATAGGTTTTGTTAAACGTATAATAGGTAGGTACTCGGATGAAAAACTAAAAGAGAGATGCTACTTCGCTCTGGTTAGGCCACACCTTGAATACGCCGCGAGCATTTGGGACCCTGGTCAAAAAGATTTAACCAAAAAAATTAACAAAATACAAAGAAAAGCAGCACCATTCGTTAAAAACTGCTACGAACGAACATATAGTGTCTCACAACTGTTAGAGGGATTAAGGTGGGAGCCCCTAGAGACTCGGAGGCTAAACGCTAGACTTAGGTTGCTCGAGAATTTCAGAACTGATATTTTGACTGATATAGAGAATATTATCATGGCTCCTCACTATATCTCAAGGTCTGACAGATGCAACAAAATAAAGAGATACACTGCAGAACATATTGGTACAAAAACTCGTTCTTTCCGCGCACAAAAAGTGACCTCAATAAGAATTGATCTCCATTAAATACACTTCCATAATACATGTCATCATTTGATCTCCCAAAAACTTGCATCTTTATACGACTCGTGACCTAACACTCCCTGCCACATGCCTATGCGGCGGCTCACGGGGTATTTTGTAGATGTAGAATTCAATAATTATTTCACGCCAGATTGAGAGAAACATGCAGTTTAAAACTGTGCAATTTCAAGCCCCGTGTAAAACGGGTTTAAGAGGCCTTTGAACCGCACCAACCCATGACTTCCTCAGCGCACTCCTTCCTCTATCACCATTCATTTCTCTGCTTTAAATCTGTCACTTCGTTTCTCATCCATTTTCTCGAAATGGCCCAACCAAAGACTCATGTTTCTTTCATGCGATTTCATCACCGGAGCATCCATTTCATACATTTATGACTGACTCATTCCCATGTCACTCCTTTGTGTGGGTAGAAAACCTGAAATGATGATCATAATCGCCCTGCTGGAAAATTCCCTGGAAAATTTTAATTTCCTCACAAGTTTTCCCTAGAAGAAGTTTAAAGAAATCCCTAGACAGTTTAACCCTGTTTCCCCTAGAACATATATTTCTAGGGTAATTTATCTCGATGGTGCATTTTTGAGGAAATGTTTCCCTACTATGCATTTTTAACCATTATGAAAATGACCCATTCCAGTCCACAAAGTATAATAACAAAGTCAAAATGCGTAAACAAATCGTTGGCAGTTAAGAAAAAGGGTTATCACAAGGAATGATTGAAAAGAACTCAACAGCACAAGAATTGATTTATTTTCTTGCAGGATATTTGCATTGCTTGTTAGCATAAACATTGAGAGCATCTTCACCTTCAGGTGTATAATGAGCGCTGTGATTAACCCGTAGTTGTGTTTGATATGCAAGGATTACTCTCCGTATAACCAATGCACTTGTAGCATTAATTAGCATTCATCAATAACATAAACACACTTGTGACAAATAACATAAGCACACTTGTGACATAAAATATTAGGTAATATTTTTGTAGTAGTAGTATTTAGGTGAATAGGGTGCTTCGACGACTGAGGTCATTCGCACCGAGTAATATTTTTACTCAAGAAATATTGCAGATGGTATCCCATGGGCCCTTAGAGCTGAAGGCCCGTTGTTCGATCCTCAATCCCGGAAACAACATTCACCCCAGAAAAATTTGACTCATAAATAGCAGTTCGTCATTGCATGCATTGCATTCGTGCTGAATCTGGCACGAATTTTTCCTCTCCCAAAAATTGCGTAAATTAGTGCATTTGACGGGAAGGTGGAGCTGTTTGGTGTCACGTGAATTTTCCCCCCAGACTGACGCAACGAAGTGCAAACTCAACTGTGACGCAACGAAGTGCGAATTGGGGTTTGAAAGGAAAACGGGAAGTTACATGCGAAGCATTTGGTTGAAAAGCGGCTACCCCAGACCCCAAAAAACTGGTTTGCCGGTTCTCGCTCTCCCGAAAGACTTCTGTGAGTTTTCCTCATTAAGAATCATATTTCCTTACTCGCACGGTAGTTATATATTGTAGACGGAGATGCTGATGACCAATTAACCATGTTTCATGAATCCACGGTATTTGTTATGAATGGCCGTCGCTCAGTCTGCATCATAAAGCAGATATCTAATATATAAAAATGGATTTTTGACTATAGTTCGCAGGTTTCCGCGGCGTTGATCAAATGATTTCAACATTTCTTGGGTTGCATCCGCGTCAGTTGTCATTCAGCTTCAGCATTCAGCAATGACAACTGACGCGGATGCAACCCGAGAAAAGTTGAAATGAATTTTTGATTGTTCGTCCTCTATGCGTTCCAATACCATTCATCAGATTACGATGAAACTTTGGTGAGTTGTTGTGCGCGGACCCGCGGAGATTTCTTACTTATTAAATCCATTGTACCAATATGTAAAGCACGAATCGTTTCAACAAATTAGTGTTGGCACGCGACCTTCTCTAACAAGCGAGGAACGAAAAGCATGCAACGAGGCAGATCGTTTACGAGTTCCTCAATCACGTTATTCAGAATCATATCAATGAGACATAATTTGTGTTTTTAGGTGCGTAATTTATTTTTACGTAGAATTAGATTTTGTGCAGTGGTCTCTTTGTTTGCTTTTCTTTGAATTCTTGTTTTAGATTTTTGTATACGTTTCGCTTTTTCCTAATATTGGATTTTTATTCTGGAGAATCTTACATCTTTGCACTAATTCAACGGTAGAATATTTTATTTAATTGGAAACCGCAGTATAGGCATGGAATGGAAAATTTTGTTTTTTCAGAAGACCAAGAATATTGTACCTATATCTCAAAGCGATTGAATATTTTTTTCAAACTTAATTTAATGCACAAAAATCATTGACCTTCATTTATTTTGTACGTATAAAGTGTCCGCTTTGTATATGTGTGTCCACTTAGAGAGAAAAAGAGGCATTGCAACGTATGCCGGGCACAGGTAGTTGCTTATAAATATTAACTTTTAAAACTTTTATAGCTCATTAAACGTTCAAAATGTTTGCTCATAGCACAGGAAGTGGCGTAAACATAACGTACTGCACTGATATTCAACCCTTTGTCATGAACTTGAGGCAGCTGGAGCGATTTATTTGGATCATTTAGTGCAAATTTAAACAATTTTTTGAGCGAGTCGAGCAAAATTCTTGGACTAATTTCATTGAATTTTTTTGCATTGTTTCATGTGTAGAAACGCATACGTGAGGCATGGGCGATATGCAGAACTTGCCAATAGAAACAGAACGTGGATTCAGAAAAGGAAGGACTTGGGAAAATCGATTATCACCGTTTGCCCACGATACTTTTGTCTCCGGCGAAAATTACGATCCAGTAGACGCATTTTTTTCTTAACTTTAAAAAGATGTTTGATGAATTTTCCCCACAGAAAGTTCAATCACCCTATGCCAAACACTCTTGAGGTGGTTTGCTGGGTAATATGTAGATGTGAATGAAACAGGAAGGAGGCGACCAAGGCCTGAATTAGGCTGTAGTCACAGGGGTAGATAGATGGAACTGATTTTGATTTATCTGCTAGCCCATAAATGGATTTCTTGTCCTCCATGGCCTTCTAGAGAAACCATTATTCTTCGTGGGTTTAATGGATAACTTAGTGGGCATCGCATTGAGGAATATGTAGTCACAATTCTGGTTACAGTTTCCGAAATTACATTCCTAGGAGAAATTTTTTCATTCTATTTACTTTTCTTTAATTTCCGTACTAAGAAACACTTTTTAAACACGTTTCATGCGTTGTCAAAGTGTAATGGAAACTATGGGAGAGCTATATCATTAGTTTCTTCCCTTTAATTTAGGCATATTATGACTTGATTTGATATTAGTTTACAGCACGGCATCCAAAATTTAGACGAAATTACACTGAACTAAGTGTTTTTTCGAATTTTGGACTCGGCATGAGACCTTGATATTGGCTTTTAACTTTATAATGATGAGAAATTTATTACTTCATATTTAGAAAAAAAATGTGGACGTATTTAATCGAATCTTTGCTAAATGTTTCATGAGCGTTTAGGGAACGTGTTAAATTGAATTGCCAAACAACTAAATCGCGGCCCAAAAACAAACACGATGCATTTTTTCACTTTAATCTAAATATAGCACTAATGAGTTCACATGTACAAATCTTTACTTAAACCTGTACGTAAAACGTGGCTCAAACTGCCTTAAATAATCAGAGTCTCTTTATAATATGCGATAGGGATAAGAGAAAACCAGCCATTAAAATGAGATAGGTAGGGGAAAAGAAATTGGAATTGGAAAAGGACGACATAGGATCAAATCATCGTTCAATCCTGAGATTGGTTGGCTAATGCATTCTCTAGGGAAGGTAATGTGAGGGTTTCCCCGTTGCTATCCTTATCGTGGTATCCCGGCCGATTCCGTGAACTTCACTCTCACCCGTAGCTGTGGTTGTTGACACCCGTCCTATCTCCTTGATCTATGCCATCAGTGCCCTCTGCTGAGACTGCTGCCTCCCAGTAGTGGGGTCAGTTCGTGAACCGACCCCACTGAGAATTGAATCGTGACGGAAAATCTCGTATCTCATACAGTTGTTTTGTTGGCATTACTTATTAGCAGTGGTATACAATTTATCAGCATACATGCCCGGCAGTGCATATTTGTTGTTTGTATCAGTCCCAGAGACAAAGATTTACGAGTACATTTCCAAGCTGTACTCATGTTTCTCGTGGAAAATTAATTGCTCTTTCGGTAAAATATGTCATTAAATAAAAATTAAATTACTTTTTGAGTTCATACTTACGGCACCTTAGTCTATTTCCAAATTTATTCTCTTCAACCTAATATTGCCATCGACTTTTTTAAACAATTACTTATCCGTTGGTCTTCCAATTCTATTACATGATCAGCCCTTGCCAATTGTGAAATTATCTCTGCTCGTAATCCGTGTCATTTCATAGACATTTGACACTAAATTGTATTAAAATTAAAACTTGTCCCTTCATTTGTGACCGAGTAATTAAGAACTCTTCAAAGAACCCCGCACTATTTGAGAAAATTATCTGTCCATCTTGAAATCTCACCATAAAATTCGGAAAAAAACTCACGACTCTCCATTTATTACCTTCATAAGGACTCGTCCAAGATAATTTTTAAAGTAATCGTTTAATTCCACAATTAATTGCAATAAAAAACATCTTAAACTCAGTCTCTCGGAATAAACTCCGTCAAACTGACTTCACCTCTTCATCATCACAGTAAAGTACTTATTAGGCACATGTTAACACAGATGTGTACCCTATTTCTCGCCCACTGTTAGGTGTTTATAACTTCTTGGAATGGGATTTTTCGTACCTCCCTCCATTCAGTCTCAATGTCTCACCCCTTTATTCGTATTAACGTGTGTTTGTGTAAACTATTTACTTCAGTTACCCCACCCTCTTCATTACCCTGCTAGCGAATCTAATAAAATATTCGTAATATATTACTTTTCCTACAGTTCATTTCCCAAAGTCTCGTCAATTTACCTTAAAATTTATAATCATTCTTTGGGATGAATGAGTTAGGTAGAAGTGTGCTAATCTCTTACAGCCGTAGGCCTAGCGCTCGCTCACAATTAAATTCTCCATCCCGGCATTCTTTTAGTACAGTTTTGCCCCTCATAACCCGCTAATCTGTTTGATCTTCATAATTTTCCTTGAACAATGCATTCGACTTCCCATTCAACAACAAAATAATGCATCATAGTAATTTCACGAATTCCACAAACATTTTGATCACACCATTTATGGCCCGAACGCAGTTGCGATGCGATGCTGAAACCTATAAAACATTGCGTCATGGAATGATACATCTTAATGCTTAAATATGATGGCAAAGTTTTAATTAATATAATATCATAAAAATATTGAAAATGAAAAACAAACAAATATCAAAATGTCATGCAAATATTCAATTTGACAACCACTGAGTACTTAATCAACGGAAGAGAGATGAAAGAAGAAGACGATCGTAAGCAAATTGACATAATGCGCGTGGGACGAAAGACAGAAGACGCGTTCGTAAGCGCCTGGTGTGCTAGCATAATCCATGGCTCATAATTTATTACCCTTAAGCTTGCAACATGATCGCAAAATACTTTTTATTTGTTGTCAGCGTGTTGACAAGTTGATGCATTTGAAAGTCAGATTCCCCGCGGAGTGATGTGCATCTCATTATACAACTGTCGAAAATCTCTATAATTTCGTACGATAGAGGTTTCATGCGATATCTCCTTTGAGCGAAAGTTCTTCCTGGAATCCCAGAACTTGATTGATGTAACTTCTTCGGTTAAAATCCACAAATTTTCAGGTATGCCATCTAACCCGCTGTTAATAGATCTAATAAGTGTTATTCCCTCTGTGACCACAAGCAATGGAAACCTAGAGATTACATACATACCTGCATAGATGAATGCTTTTTTGGTATGATTTTGAAAAAAACACATTCAAGAATGAGAGGAAACGCGATCAAATGCATAGTGATGCAAAAAAAACTTTCCAAAAGAACAGGCAACACACTGCTATTACCTGAAATTCCACATTTTTGACTTTTTAAATAGGTCTCCGTTTTATAGCTGTTGTTTTCCATATTGTTACCTTAAACTGTGAGTTCACGAGGCTAATCCTGTCTTTCGTTTTATTGATGGTTACCGGAAACACTCTTTTCCCTGAAAATTCCTTGTTTCGGACTTTCACCAGGGATTTAATTTACAGTCCAGATATCTACTGTCAATAGAAAACGAAGGACATTTATTTTATCTGATTTTTAAATAGAAAAGTGCATTATGAAAAACTAATAAAATATAATTGCAATGATTTGAAACTAATCAATCCATTAAACTTCTCTTAATATAGTTAAAAGTGTGTCGACTGCATTATAATAATATAATCCAAAATCATGAAGGAAAGATGGAAAAATAGATGGAAGAATAGATGACCAAACTCGTTTTATTTCTTTTTATTTTACCTTGAGATTGGTTTATGGGCTGTTAAGGCATGAAATCACATGCAATTATTTATCAAGGTATTCATTTTTAAATCGGTAAATACCTACCAATCCAATGCCTTGATGTACAGGAAAACACCGTTTGGAAAGTATGTAATTTGGTGTCACGACTTTGCCATCCCACAGCTTTCTTAAGAGGTTGTAAGAAGGTTGTTGGGAAGCAAAATTGGGGTTTGTTCAGATATTTGACATAATAAAAAGTTGTTTACGGAACTGCTGAGAGAAACCTGGATTTTAACCCTCTATCGGCGAGCGATTCAAATTTGTTACTTTTCAAACTCATTGAAATATCTGCCTTCTAAGAGGCTTTTCCATATAGTTGCTGCGCTAGACAGAATTGTAACGCTTCGGATTAAGTGTGTTGAAATTTGCGTCTCTTTCAGCGGTTTTTCAAACGATTTGAATAGATTGTTTGAGAAGTTTTGAGATTTTTTTTTTGTTTGAGAAGAGAATGTAATGTGTATGTCTGCCTACAAACCTAATATATATAAGCCTAATAATAATATAAGCCTAATAAACCTAATTTAACATTGTATAAAAGGTCTTTTCTGTACATGGGTGCGAAGGTTTTCAATGCACTGCCTGAAATTATAAAAAGAGAAAATGTGTTCACAAAGTTTCTTCGTTTAGTTAAAACTTGGCTGTTTACACAAAAAAACATTGGTACTCTATTCTAAGAATTAAAAATTGACTGCTTCTGTTTATTAGAGACTAGTATATATAATCTGCTAAACGCATAGTGGTAATTTTGTCTTATGTTGCTGTCCATTAGAGACTGTATTATATAGTGTCATGTACGCATAGTGTTTTGTTCAATTTTTTGTCTGGGTAACGCATGTTTTTGTTTTTGAAGGTAGTCTTACCTCAGGAATAACCTTGAAGACTACCTAAATCTTTCATAATTCGATGTTAATGTAGTTGTGGACATTATTTGATGGAAGAATAAACAATATCAATTATCAATAAATGTGTGATGCTATTCACTAACGATGGCGTGCCTGGTGGAGCTCTGAAAAAAATAGTTTCAGCAGTAACATGAAGGGAAAATAGGGAAAGGTATACCTTGTGCAAATATTATCATGCAAAGTATTTTATTAAATTAAATATATACAGTAAAAATACGTCACATTTCAGAATTAATGTCACTATCAAATTAATTGCATTTTTTAAATACTTAAATAGCACTTTTTAAAAATTTAATAAAGTGGCAGTATTTTGTTCAGGCTGATGTTTTATAATTACGTGAGTAGAGGGTTAAGACCAATTATTTGAAATTTAGAAGTTGTTTGAATTGCAGAACTCGGGCCTAATTAAGAGTCAATTTTCAGAAGGCTATTTGAATTCATGATTTCAAGAGGCCAAATCTTCTCGATCCATCATTGATGCGGATTCTTCTAGCGGGGGATTGAGTCAACTGACGAAATCTTCTTGGCACCTTATTAAAGTTTCCACTTTCCTACGTTGGGCCTCGCCCGCCCATTGTCCCATTCTGCGCGCGAAAAACTTTCACCCTCGCCCTCCGATTGCATCCCTCATCCTTGTCGGGAGAACAGAGAGGGAGATTTTTCTTTATACAGGGTCATACCGGTCGGCCATCGACCCACGGTACATTTTTTCGCGGAAGACAAGAGTAGAATGCCTCCGCGGCATTAAAGGGAAAATAAAATTGTGGGCTAGCGAATAAAGAAGACCTGTTTTCGCGATTCGTAAATCCTATACATATACTCAAGAGAATGGGTTTCGAAACCGCTAGCCCACAAGAACGGGCTAACGAATTTGAATACTCGGTCGAATCGAATGGCCTAGTAGTCGTTCGAACAATCGGCCAATAAAATTGATTTTCCTCATGTAAAGTTGTGTTATTTGAGGTTTTAGCATGCTATACGCTTCCGTATTGACCATTGAATATGGATCACTCTGAAGTGAAGAAAAGGTGGAGAAAACTGGAACGCGAGTCTTCCTTCGAAGCCTCTACGTCCATGCCTCCACGTTTCACGCTATGCATTTCAGTTTTCCCTCGCAACCCACCCTCCAACGGGTGGATCTAGTCATTCTTTACTAGCCTAAGCTGCCACCTTTGGTGGCAGATAAGCCTGTGTTTGTGTTTTACTCTCAAATAAAGGTTCGATTTCTTTTCTCTTTGTATTACTTCTTCGCTTTTGAATAACCTGATAGCAAGTTACCTAATTGAAACGGTTGCCCAAGTTACATCTTCCGTCATCATAATTCAGCAAGTATTTTTGGGCTAAACCACAAACATTCTTTTCCTAATAGCTTTTAGCCACATCTTCATTTAAATACCAGAACGCGAATTACCCCGCTTAACAACAATAAAGGGTTTTTAAATGGTGTTTATATAACAAATTACGCAACACAACGACGGGTTTACTTTGTTAAACAACAGCTTATAAGGGGTGTAAAAATAACTGTATGTACGCGGTTTGAACAATAAGTCTCCTTCAAGCGCACAATAGTATAGAGGCGATTGGTCTACAGGTAGCTCTGGCGCTTGCGCTCAACGGAAGTTTATTCAATTTTTGGAGCAGGGACTTGAACGTAACTGCAAGGTGCGAGATCAAAACTGCCAAAGAAATTGTTTCAATTAGTTTTAACATTTTAAGATGTATCCATGCCTTGATGAGTTTAATTAGTTTTTTTGATTAGCATAACCACTCCGCCACCCACGCTTTTTTTAGCATGTTCCCGGCATAATAAGCAGACTTAGTCTTTAAAAAATCCACATAGAACGCGTTGGAGATCCACCTACCATCCTTGCTCCAAAACAAAATTAAATTCAAACGGCTGTCTATAACCACTCCGCCACCCACACTCTGGCCATCTCACTCTTGCTCGACTTCCAATTCCCTATCCATGCATCAGGTGTTGATAGATCTCGGTCACCTGCAACTTTGCATGTGAAATTCCAAAAATCGTCCAACCCACGGCTCAAAAAAAATCACTATAAACATTGACTCATTCGCTACATCTAAAGCCTGCGCACAGCCCACGTCCAAATACCCTTACGTGGATTACGTAAACGAGTTTACAGTTTTGAGGGTTCCGACGTAAAGTTTACCCCATCTTTCATTATATATTTAATCCAATCCGTGAAGCGAGTTTCTTTTTTCATTTTGACTTTTAACAGTATCTTCTCTGCAACTTTTAATGCTATTAAATTAAAAAAGAGTGTATATTGAAGTTTGATATTCAAAAAGTTTAATTACAATTCCGCGGTTCTTGATGCCACATACCCGCCCGCCTCTTCTTCGGCAGCATCTTCTTCCGCATCCTCTTCAATCTTTGGTCTCTGTCCTGGTGCAGAGGCGTCTACGTCTACCGCATCCCGTGTCCTCTTATAATGCATCTCAAGCGAAAAGGAAGGAACCTTTTAATTTCACGCGGCCCAATGAAATAACACTAGAATACTTGACCCTGAAGTAAGATGGACAATCTGGAGTCTCGCCGATGGATTTGTATCGTTGCCATCTCAATGGATCTCGGCTAAAACAAAGAAATCCGAAAGTAGACTCAAGAAGCGAGTAGAATAATAGTTGTGATACCTTGATATTGCATCTCGTATTACATCTCCATCCTGTGATTCTCTTGTAAACTGTTGGTAGGTATGCCGCGTGTTATGATTCGTAACTACCTGAATGTTAGCACATGTAGGAAACTTTATCATAATGGTTTTATTACATCGTTTCGCCGATTTCCTAAGCATTACTTTCCTCGGCTAGAAAGTACTCTCTCGATTGTGTGGCGAGAAAAATACCCCGATGTCAGTAAAGCTAAGTGCGTGATGAAAAAACTTTTATAGTTTCACTGAAGTAACCCCTTCTTGCCCGGAGGGACAGATTCGGCTCATAATTTTGGAGTGATCTCAAAGTAATCTCATCTAATGTCGTGTGTGCCGACTTTGGTTCAATCAAAAGTAACGAAAAAAATTGTAAAAATACTTTACTCAGCTATTTAGGTTTTACCGTGACCTATATTATTGTATGATGGGGGAGGAAACCCTTTCTTAATGGTAATAATTTTGGCCTGTTGAGTTTTTAGGTCTAATTCACCAGGTTATCGAATTATGTGTTCATTTCTTAAGGTAGTTTGAGCGAGATATTTTTCCAATCACAATGGAGACCATGTTCGAATTTGTCGTTTTAATTTCAGCATTTGCAGGAAGTATGATGTAAATATTGTTAAAATAATGACGAAATAATATACCTTTAAATAGAAAAATTTATCAGGAATTACATGAAAAATCTACATTAGCCTTTGACTTGACTAACTTTTTGAACGCGGCACGTTAAAAACTCCACAACAAAATGTTTTTTTTGCGATTTTGAAAAAGATACTGCGATAACCATATGGTTTATTTAAAAAGTCGAGAAAAAAACTACACCCTGTTTATTTTTTGACGAAAAATGAATGTTGGAAATTCCTCATTTTTAAAAATAATGTCTCTATGGAGTGTATATACGTAGCATTGCCCTTGTAAAAGGGCTGGTGTTTTTTTTGCAAATATCTCGGAAACTAGTTCAGTAAAGGTAAATATTTAGGTATTTTTGGAACGGAGAGATATTTTTCCTTAAAACGAGACCAAATTCATTGATTTCTTGGTGAAGTGATATCTCGATCAAATTACCTTAAGCAGAAGAAAAGAAATACACTGTAGAAATACGAACTTGTGTCACTTTTGCTTCTGTCAAAGCAGTATAGAAATTACAATATATCGACCCATGGTTCTACAACTGACCTCGGGTTTGAACTGCCGTTATTTCTTATAAAATGTATGTTATATGCCACTCATATATTTATCGCTCGGATGGAGTCTAACCTTAATCTGTATGGTATCTGATTGCTGTGGTAGAGAGGGTACTGACTTGCCACTCGGGGGGAGGGGGAGGGACCGAGTTCGAATTTCGGAAGAGGGTAGATAATTCCCCGTGAGGTAACGATCCCTACTCGAGTGATTCGTGGAGAGCATTGAAGTTACTAGATTATATAAGTTTATTAAATTTGGAAATTTGAAGGAAATTTATAATAGCTTATAATTAATTGCATACCATTTATTGTCTGACTTTGCCTATATATTTAAAGTTACTGACCAAGGAGATTCAAATTTTGTTTTAAAGCATACTTGCCTTCCTACGAGTGGTACGCAACTCCAAAAACAGGTGTACACCGCATATCCATTTCAGCCATTCCTATCCATTTCTAACCATTTCCATCCATTAATGTCCATTTCTGTCCATTTCCATCCATTTCTAACCATTTCTGTCCATTTCTAACAATTTCTATCCATTTCTAACCATTTCTATCCGTTTTAATCATTTCTGTCCATTTCGCAACCATTTCTCAACAAGTGTACACCATTTCTTAGAGTTGCATACCCCTCGCCTTCCTAACAAGAGCGCTGATATAAATTACAATTAGCATAGAATATTGAATAATTTATTATTCCACAGTTATTATTGTAGTATTTACCATAGCAATCGTACTATTATCGTTACCTATTGTTTCAGTATATACATATTGTTTCAGTATAAAAAAGTGCTGCACTACCTTTGTCGGAGGGAACGTAAGTGAAAGCTTGATTCGCCTCTCCCAACCCTCAGGAAACTTTATTCATCTGGTTTCCATGACATTTCGTCCCGTCCTCTTCCAGATTCAAGACGGAATCCTTCACTTTAAGAACCGCATTTTTCACGTCGTCTCCGTTTAAAAATCGCACCCTCATCACAAACGTAAGAAAACAGAGGAAAGAAATGCATATACCACTGTATTAGGGAATGTGGTCTTGCGCAACAAGTAGTTTGAGGGAAGTACATCATAATTTATATCCTACATTGCCGATGCAGTTGCTCACAATTCGTTCAACAGGCTGTTTTATCGGACACATACATTTCCGTATAATTAAGAAAAATATTAATACACTAAGTAAAATCAAGGAAACTTGAGCTCTACGGCCTCGTAAAATAACAAAATTAAGTAATAATATTCTCCAATGGCCTTTCAACCAAAAAACCCTCTGTAGCGGTTTGCGGGAACGTTAATTCCTCGCCAGTGACCCCCTACAGATGCACACATTAAACCCAAATTGGGATCCTTCACAGGGCGTATGAGACCCCGCTAAGGATGCCTGGGATGTGACCACAAACACACAATCTGTGAATGTTTACGGGAATATAAATTCATCGCCAGGGACCAACACAGAGATATCACTCCCACAAGCACTCAGAAAAAGCACTCGCTCACACGTTCAAATGGGCCCAACTTCTGGGAGAATCGGACTCAAAATGAGTTAGGTCCAAGAAAAACAAAACAGGAAAAGACGAAGATGTGCGTCATAAGCAGGTATTTCGGCCACAAGGTGGCCCTCTTCAGCGAACTGAAGGGATTAACACTAACAATACAAGGTTGAAAGTGAAAAATAATGAGGACAGACGTCAAATAAATACGAAAATGAAGCCAGGATTTTTCCTACTTTGTTACGTTTACAAGTTTTTAAGAAACGGATGCTGCACTTTTTCCGATTTTCCGAAATACATTCAGAGTTTCAAGCAAAATTCGGTCCTAAGTACTAATTATTAGAGTATTCACGCGACGTTGATGATCAATGTAGGATTAAATTTTATTCATGCTTATTATACTGATTTTAGTTCAAAAGAAATTAAAGTGCCCCCTCTATATTGACTAGAGAATGATCGTGTCAAAATTACTCTTAAAAGTAATCACGGTAGTGGCGATGTCGCCCAAGATATAACGTTTACCCGTCCCCGATCCATCTTCGGTTGTGAAATGTCTCTGGGTGAAAGCGAGAGTCGGACCAGTACAGGGTGGTTTTATTTTTATTCAACCTTGTCTTGATGTGAAAAATAAGTAAACAGCTGGACCAACCAAACTCGCCCTCCCCTTTCTCCCCGAAAGAGTTCACGAGGAAAACCTCGCCCCGTTTCCTTGCAAGACGTGAGGAACTGGTGGTGAGTTATTATTATATCATGTCGAAATTCCACCGAGTAAGCTCTTCAACTATCTTGTATAACCGGTGGCTGTCGCATCAGATTCACCTGCCATCCCTTCAACCTCTCTCTCTCTCTCTCTCACACACACACCCTCCTTCACCCTCGTCAATTTCGTTTTCTTTACGGAATGCGTGGAAAATAATATTTTGAAATTCCCCTCTCTGTGATGCAGAAACTAGTGAGGCGACCAGGAGGGTGATGAGTTCACGGGTCTCATCCCTTTTCACTCTAGCCCACACGATCGTGCGGCTGTATATTTTCCTCGCGAAGCCAGCTCATTTCTCCGCGAAAATACATACTGCAGCCATTGGGGTGAGCTCCGCTAGTCACGGCTGTACCAGAAACTAGATCACAAATCATCCCAGAAGACGATAGTGAAGTTATGGATTTGCAAGATAAATATCTCAGGGTTGAAAAGGGATATCACTCCTTACTCGGAATTTTCACTTTATTTTGAAAAAATGGGGCACTTAACGGGATGGTTTTACTTCGATTTTTAACGAATATAATGTCGATTTTATTTGCGGTTTCATTTGGGCAAGTCTATTCTTAGCGTAATCGGACGGAGGGCAATCGGACGGACGACAAACATAATTATTTGTGAATTTCCGCCAGTGACTGTCTTTCAAACTTGTTAATAACTTGTTTAATCGCGAATCATTTAGTATGAGTAGGTTGAATAATGCTGTTTAGAATTATTCAGACTCATTTACGATAGAAGTGCATCATTAACCTTCTTTGCTTGTACTACACCTTAATATACGGAAGTATACCAGCGACAATTCCATTAGTATCTCTCAGGTTTATGGATACATTCGCGCTTAACAAATCTATCTATAGATAATCCCGCGCGTATTCACTTGTCATCCTATTAAAGAATAATAATTTTCGGGGTTTCATTGATGACGAATTAAGACCTCCTTAGTTAATGTAAATCAATGACGATACAATGGAATAATCCGGTCTCTTCCAAAGAAAGATCACAACCTGGCACGAGTTTCTAGGTTACAATACTTTACATCTTTATGAAAATTATGCGTACTTGCATTGCTAAGTTTTTCATTTCCGTAGAGATAAGCTTTGGTATAATTTGAAAATTAGTCATCACCTCGGCAGCAAAATTTATTACTCAGATGTAGTTTTGTTCCCCGCTTCGCTGAATTCGTATTGCGAGTGCAAAGCCATGTCACTATATCCTAACCAGCAAAAATTCAATTTATTCAAACACGTTATGTCAAATGGAAAGAACTATAGCTGATAGTTTGCAACAGTTGCTTCTCTGTAAGAACAAACTCATTTATAAGTCACCACCATAATTATCAATTCTATAAATCGACCATGTCACACCACGTAAGTTCGCATAAGTGTTTACACAGAATTTCAGAATGTGCTTAGGGGCCGATTATAAAGGGACGCATTTGACCCGAGAGTAATTGATTTGGTGAATTGGTAACGCATTCCCGACTGATGATCATTTCTTTCTGTGGATTTGCCTCTGAGCACACCCTTATCTGATCGCCGAACAGGCGCGATATTATCTGATCACTAGGCCTTCTCCCTTTTGAATAATTGGATTACGACATCCCGTTTCTTTTACAGCGCACGTATGACGACCTTTTCAAACTTAAATTTATGGACGCATTTTAAATGTAATAGAATAGTGACTTTCACAGTGTTTTGTACTTAGCCTGATAGTGTGTTATGATAACTCTTTGAGCTTAACAACGAGTTAATAGTTGGCATTTTTTACTCCCGATTATGTGGCCCATAATCGGGAGTAAAAAAATTAACCTTAAAAAATGACAAACGCATTACGCACGTGCACGCGCCATGCTAATTCACGTATACCTTGATTCGTCATTGCGCAAAATCCTGGTATGAAAGGATGTATTATAATATTAGCGTCGGCAACAATTGTATTTTATAGCAGATTGAAAGTTAACCGCGAAAGGTAGGATGAATGTTACAATGTAAACGATTAATGCCGACAGAATTTACAAAATCTTACATACTTTGAATAAATTCGTTGGCCCCATGGTTTCATCAAATAGCCTGGGTCCAGGAGTTACTATTCACAAAATCCAGAAAATTAAATTTAAATTTTCGCTCTTGCGCAGGATTTGAAAAAACTAAATTGTTCAAGGAAAGTGTGCAGAAAACCTAACGATTATGGTGGATAAGAATTATGGTGGACCCACTTAAAAGTAGATAAACTAGCGTTAACACTGCTTTGTATTAATTAATGTAAATCCTAGGAGAGACTGGGTGAATATTTCGTTCCTCCCAGTTGACGTTAAAATAATGGTGTTAAAATAAATCATTTATGTTCCAATTAGATCGTAACCTATGTAACATAAGGCCGAATTTCCTAACTGACTAATAAGTTCACTCATTTACGAGCAGCCCATCTTATAGGTGATAAACGTTTTCTTTTAATCTTTCTTTAGGTTTATTGTAAATCCTGCATTTAGAGAGACAACTATAAGTGTAGAAAATTATTGAAATCAAGCCAAAGAATTCAATACCACTGAAAAGAATCCAAGTCATAATAGCGGTGGATTATCTGTCCAAATTTGTACTATCGATCTCATTGTGAAGGATCTAATTAAAGACGAGTTGTTTCACATCACAGTGAAAAAAAAGAAATACGGTATGTAGTCACGCTGCATGAAATATTTTACCTTATAAAGAGTAGCTTGGATGGTTACCGGAATATTTATGTTGGAATCTTTTTTATGTAGGTGAACTAGAGGTAAAACTGCTTTCATTAATTCATGTAAATCTGATGAAAGCTGCGTAAACATTACATTCTCCCAGTTGATTTCAAAAGAAAACGTCAATGAAATAAAACCAATATGTTCCAATGAGATCGGATTTCATGTATAAAATATATCCTGACTGATTGATCAGTTCACACATTTACGATCAGACCAAGGGATAATAAATGCAATTTTCAGGTTTAATTCCTATAAGAGCGTACGGATATAATTAAAAACCAATTTTCAGGGTTGTGTTTTCCCTACAACTATTACCGTTCAGTCCCATTATGATCTTTTTGCATTGATTTGGTGCAAGAGTTTCTTATCATACTTTTTAAAAATAAATTGCAAAAAATATTGGAGGGAAATATCTGTCATTACATGTAATATAATTCTTACCTCAGAAATGAGTTTGCAGCTTCCTGAATTTCAGATAACTTTTTGTCTAAAACGTTATTGTCCTACGCTGGTTTTAGGAGGCATAGCCTCAAATTGAACGAGATTTTCATGTTTCCCCTACAGGTAGTTGATCACGTGTTCCTTAGACATGAATCTTCCCAAATTGGAATTGAATTCTACCTGAAAATGTTTCCTTTTCGCGAGATGTTTCCCTCAACTGTAGAGAAAGAAACTGTAATTCGCAACTAAAAACTAATACGGGTCTGTTCATAATTTCAGTTCCCCCGGAGGCTTAGAAAAGGATGCCGACAGGTGTTATGTGTCCTAGATGACTTTTTGTTTTGAGAAATCCAAATGAATACAGACTTACGAACTGTTTATAATACGAATGTAGTTTGGCAAATCTCGAATTGAATTGTATTATCTTGCATCACATGCAGCTCTAACATGGAAAAATAACTAAAGTGAAAGATTTGGAGTAAAGCACCACTGATAATTCTGATTTAGTAAAAGACTTCGTGTGTTTATAAAAGATATGAGAATATAAAGATAAATCGTTAATTATTGCAAGGGTAACGTCTTTCTTTTCACAACGTTTAAACTTTTTCTCTAAAGATTCGGGAGTTAAATTACATTTATTTCATGGGACCCTGTTGAGTAAAGAGGTCGAGATCACTTGGGGATTGAGTTGGTGAAGCAAGTGACTAACATTTATTCTGCTGAATAAAAACAATTGATGTAAAAGTTACGTTCAATATATTTAAAAAATATTATAAATGGAATGTATGCTGAAAGTCGTGTCTCACTATGAACGTAAACTTCTAGTGATTTGTCGCAAATCATAAGAAGTACGACGATATCAGTGTTACTAGCGAATCATATTAAATGAATCCTGAGGCCTTACAATCTTATTTGAATATTCAGAATAGATAACATCCAAGAAGACAAAGTGATATGTGTCAGCGGACTACGTCGACGCGACACGAGAGGGCACACGGCGACTAGGATGGTAGCGCTCACTCTCGATGCCATATCTAGGAAGTATTTGGCATGAATTGTAAATATTAAAGACGGAATATTTCGTATGCATGAAACGATTGTAATAGCAATAATGCAATAAAAATGCCGTGCACTTTATAATCGTCAGGAATGGCCGGAAAAATGTAGAAACCACGACTTTCAGGAAAACAGTGAAAGGTGTTGACATCTCAACACTTTAGGTGTGATCCAGTACATCATTACCTGCTACAACTGCTATAATATTTTTTATCCTTTATTTTTCCATCAAATGGCAAACATAAAAGCGTTACCCCAACATAAATTCGAATTTCCAAAAAATAAGGACCACCCTTGTGTGATACGTAATGTATTTCCATACACAACTCTTATAGAAACTAGTGATTTGTTCTTTAGTTCCTGGCTAACCGCACATCCATAAACTAAAGGTCATTTTTCTCAAATGTTTCAGTCGCTGCAACAGCTAATTCCACAAAGAAGCCGAAACTAGGAAGAGGTTTTCGAGAGGATGTTTAGAGATACACGATTAACCACCATTTCTACATACCTGGAAGCAGATACTGAGCGATATGTTATTTATCAGCCCTAAGTAATAGCAGATATAAATTATCCTCGCTGTTTTTACAACTGTGGTTAAGATAACTTTCCCTTATCATGCTATTTTTTTCATGTTTAGCAGAAAAAAAATCTTTGGCTATGGAGTAGAATAAACTATTACAAGTAATGTTTGGAGTTTATGTAGGAAAAAATTTAATTGACTGCTCAATAGATGTCGAATATATGTTTCTGACACTTTTATCCTAATCTCAGTAAAGAAGTTGAATGACTCTGTCAACAAAAGTTTGAAAATATCAATTTTCGTTGATATTTAAAAATGCAATGTGTATAGGGTAATTTAGAATAATAATGCTTCAAAAATACGGTGTACAATTGCTAATTTAGAGACATAATGCTACAAAATAAGAAGGCAAGCGAATCAATTTGAATTTTGGACTTATCATTTACCAATAATAATGAACTAACAAAATAACGCCACGCAGACAATTTATTAAAAAGGCATGTATACTATAAACAATTAATATTCAAAAGATATAAGCATTGTGCTAACGGATTTGCATTTCATAATTCTAAATTGGTCACGCAAAGTTGTTTCAACTAAGGATTATGTTGAACGTTACGATATAATGGCTAATATTACATGAACAATTATTTCCAAGGTGTTCACCTCCAAGACAAATATGGAAAAACACACCGAAGATGCAGTTGTTTAAGGATTTGCGGAAAAAACCTTCAAATACTTCAACTAATCGGTGAAAGTGGAGGGAGGTGACTGGTCTCCTAATTTCCCACACCCCTACCCAAGTGTACCTATTTGACCACTTCCCCGCAGAAAACCGGAAACAGTCTGGTGGAAGTGAAGGGAGCAACGAGTGACAGGGGCAGGAGAACTAAATACTTCACGAAAAAAGAGCCAGGCGCGTATTTGAGTGTTCAAAAGATAATGATTTGTAAGCTATGTTCAAGAGAATGTTACAAAATAGAAATTGTGACAAATATTCTTCGTAATCATTTTCAGCCGTCGAATATTCCGACAAAATTCTTATCAATTCCAGTCCAATAATTTACAATGGTTCCATTAAATCAAATGCTTCAGTTATCAGAGACCTAAGGTTTTTCAAAAAATCGTTTCGAATATATCCGTAAACACCAGCAAACCAACAAATATTAGTTAAATATTCTGAATTTAGGGGTTAAGTTGCAACAATCTTCAAACACCTTCCAAAATATACACGAGCGATTTGTGAGCGTGATAATTGCATGCGCGAAATATAATGGGTCACTGACCACGTCATTTAGTTTACGTTCATCTCAAAGCTTCATTTGCAAATCTGATCTGCGCTATACTTCTAACGATCTACTATGCAAAGGTAATGATCATTTGGCGATTGTTTGCAAATTTTAATAATTGCACATAATTTTCACTCTGAAATGTGCGTCACTATATCAAAATGAAGAACTCGCAGTTGAAAGAAATTTACTTTCCCTTGACATTACATGACATAACGCAAAAAGTCAGTAATGTCGATCGATAACTATAAGAAGAACGAAAATTCATTCAGTCTCTTGAGCTGAATTCGGTTACGAGAAACCTGTTCCACCGTTATGAAAATAGGATCAAAAGCTAAGGTGAACTTTCTTGATTAATGATAAACGTCATTTTTTAAATTCTTAATATGTTGTATCCGTAATCAAACGATTGGATGGTTCTGATGAAGGCACTTCAACGTTGTTTACGACCAAGACAAATATGGTAAAACATACCGAATATGCAGCTATTTAAGGCTTAGCGAAAAAAAACCTTCAAATACTTCTACTAATCGGTTTTCGGTTTTGTCACCTTAAGAAGGCTGAAACAAATGAAAGCCGTTGTGACGAATTTCGATTATTTTAAATATCTTCATTTAGACTGCTGAAGATATTGTGCAACCGGGTGTCGCAAGCTGGTCGTTGCGTACCGAGACCAGCAATTAGTATTCCTAATCCACCCACCCCCCACCCAAGTGTGCCTATTGGACCACTTCCCCGCAGGAAAGCGGAAACAGCCTGGTGGCAGGTGAGAAGTGGGTTCTGCGTTAGCCCACCCCTGCTATGTCTGCGTGGGGCGTTGTTCTGAAAACGGGCCCTGGCCTGCCGAAGAGTGCAACGGCGTGCAATGGCCAGGGGAGTAATTTTAGGCCCTAGGCCAGGCCAACGAGTGCGTCGGGGGCGGCCTAGGGGATCTGGAGTGTACCAGCCGAAGTCTTCTCGACACTCGATCTCCAGGCCGAGTGCCATTCTCTCCGGGCCGGAACCTCGGGTCGTAATTCTCCGGTTGGAGCGACCCCTTCGGAATTTGGTTACGTAAGATTGGTTACCGTTGGTCGGGCCGCCCAAACGTTCCAAATCCCTGTCCCTATCTCGTAGACGATGAACCTGAAAAAAACTCTTCGTAAGTGACGCTTTCCTCTCCGCTACGGAGTGCGGTCCGTGTCTCTCTCTAGGCGGGGCAACACCCCTTCGATGAAAGGGTGCCGTATCAGTGAAGTCAGTCCGCCATGGCGATCTCCACGGCCTGCATTTCCTCAGCTCTGTCTGCAAGTCAAATACACTCCTCGCTGAGCTGAGCTCCGAGTCGGCTTTCGACTCCAGGCGATGTCTCGTGGATGGGATGTCGTTGACCTTCGTCTGTTTGATGCTCTCTCGACGGTGTCCTGGCTGGATCGTGGAGACTTCGACGACGGTGCCGTCCTTTTATAGTAAATTTGTTTACCGCCATTCTTCGTGAATGGCTTAGAAAACAATCGATGATGTATCGGCCAATGCGAAGTCAGTTTTGGAACGAGTCTTAGCAGACACTCGTTCATAAAAACTACCGGAGATTAAAACTGTGGACAGTCATTCGTGTACTTTTCCCCCGAATGAAATTTGACTTGATAAACGTCTGTTCTCGCAGGAAGTACAATATTCACGCTTATCGCAGGAAAAATTAATAATTACGAGATGTTTTTCAGGATGTTGTGGTGAAAAATAAAAACCTTCTTCCCTTGCTTAATGGCGGAATACACTCCTGGAGTTGAAAAGTCTCATAATATTTTTTCTGACTCGTCTCGTTCTCGTTTACATGTTAACAGCTTAAAGCAGACAATATGACGCCCTTGATACCTTTTTGTGCCGTCCTATGTGATGATGTTTTTGTGGCTTGCCTTTGATTAATTCCTTTCCCTAAGTCATTCTTCAATTTTTTGGAAGTGGAATATTCACTCTCTCTTACCACATGAAAAACTATTAATAATTCGTACATTTTCTATGACTTTGTGTGCACATTAGAGTTGTTCCTAGAATTGTTGCCTGAAAGAGTTGCATGGCCAATCACAATGATTTATTTCAATCTGTAATGTAATGGCAGAACTATGAAAGAGTCTCCGATACATCATGAAATTGTTTGGAGAGCGTCTTCGTTGTAAAGGACGTACTTTTTCCAGTCAAGTCGGTCAATATTCACTCAGGGCCCAAGATTTAATGGGATAGCTCCACTGAGTCCCTCACCACGTGTGAAAGGACGAGTCGCCTTCCCCGCTACCACTATCAAGGTGGGGTGTGGCATTTTACTGTGCCTCTTAATAAGTCTCACAGCTATTCTCTTTTTACCTGATAGTCTCAGTTGACCGTTCAATGTCACTTATTGTTTGGGAGGGCTCCCAGATATTCGAGGCTCTCGATGGGCTGCTTGTAGTTATGCAATGACCGCATCAATTACCCCGCATAATTGAGGGTCACCCAGTGCTCCGAGTCTGAGGCTCTGCCGAAGAACTGGCTGAGGATCTCCAGCAAATGGATCATTAAGAGCTTAACTTTCCCGTCCCGATACAATCTTTCAGCGCGACTTAAGCGGTCTCTTGAAGGGATGAGTCGGAGCTCAGACAATAGCACCACCAGATGCTTTTAATCCGAGATGTGATTCGCCCTCGTAAGGGGACAGCGTGTTGATACACCCATGATCTCGAGGGACTTCGGAGGAATAAATTCCGAACTAATTGTACTGCCTCACTTATACATACTGCTTCCTTCCTTAGTAATCATCAAAATTTTAAAATGCCATGAAATTGAGGGTTTTTTTTATTTCATTTACTTCAATTCAAGGACTTCGCCTGAATAATGTACAATTTTTGTATACATGAAGTGTATATAACGATTGGATGAAAGAATATTCTCACATAGATATCACGATCAAATGAATGGTCTTAGCAATTTTGGTATAGGAGGGGTAAGGAATCGATTTTTTGTCGCTTATTTCTATCTATAAACATATATATTTCCATAATTTTCTCCTTTAGAAATTTGGGAAACAATAGAGCGCATGTGAGTTTGACAAAATTGCCTTATGCATTGCATTTAGTGGAATTATTCAGTATTTAAGATTGGATGTATTGTTTGGGGGTATTTTAATAAGTTTTATTCATAGAGATCTATTTTATCTTCCATAAAAATGAAACTCACAAATTATGATGATATTTGCAAAGATCGCATTGGTAAATACCGCGAACAATGCCGCCGAGAGAATACAATTAGCTGTCCCCTTACGAGGGCGAATCACATCTCGGATTAAAAGCATCTGGTGGTGCTATTGTCTGAGCTCCGACTCATCCCTTCAAGAGACCGCTTAAGTCGCGCTGAAAGATTGTATCGGGACGGGAAAGTTAAGCTCTTAATGATCCATTTGCTGGAGATCCTCAGCCAGTTCTTCGGCAGAGCCTCAGACTCGGAGCACTGGGTGACCCTCAATTATGCGGGGTAATTGATGCGGTCATTGCATAACTACAAGCAGCCCATCGAGAGCCTCGAATATCTGGGAGCCCTCCCAAACAATAAGTGACATTGAACGGTCAACTGAGACTATCAGGTAAAAAGAGAATAGCTGTGAGACTTATTAAGAGGCACAGTAAAATGCCACACCCCACCTTGATAGTGGTAGCGGGGAAGGCGACTCGTCCTTTCACACGTGGTGAGGGACTCAGTGGAGCTATCCCATTAAATCTTGGGCCCTGAGTGAATATTGACCGACTTGACTGGAAAAAGTACGTCCTTTACAACGAAGACGCTCTCCAAACAATTTCATGATGTATCGGAGACTCTTTCATAGTTCTGCCATTACATTACAGATTGAAATAAATCATTGTGATTGGCCATGCAACTCTTTCAGGCAACAATTCTAGGAACAACTCTAATGTGCACACAAAGTCATAGAAAATGTACGAATTATTAATAGTTTTTCATGTGGTAAGAGAGAGTGAATATTCCACTTCCAAAAAATTGAAGAATGACTTAGGGAAAGGAATTAATCAAAGGCAAGCCACAAAAACATCATCACATAGGACGGCACAAAAAGGTATCAAGGGCGTCATATTGTCTGCTTTAAGCTGTTAACATGTAAACGAGAACGAGACGAGTCAGAAAAAATATTATGAGACTTTTCAACTCCAGGAGTGTATTCCGCCATTAAGCAAGGGAAGAAGGTTTTTATTTTTCACCACAACATCCTGAAAAACATCTCGTAATTATTAATTTTTCCTGCGATAAGCGTGAATATTGTACTTCCTGCGAGAACAGACGTTTATCAAGTCAAATTTCATTCGGGGGAAAAGTACACGAATGACTGTCCACAGTTTTAATCTCCGGTAGTTTTTATGAACGAGTGTCTGCTAAGACTCGTTCCAAAACTGACTTCGCATTGGCCGATACATCATCGATTGTTTTCTAAGCCATTCACGAAGAATGGCGGTAAACAAATTTACTATAAAAGGACGGCACCGTCGTCGAAGTCTCCACGATCCAGCCAGGACACCGTCGAGAGAGCATCAAACAGACGAAGGTCAACGACATCCCATCCACGAGACATCGCCTGGAGTCGAAAGCCGACTCGGAGCTCAGCTCAGCGAGGAGTGTATTTGACTTGCAGACAGAGCTGAGGAAATGCAGGCCGTGGAGATCGCCATGGCGGACTGACTTCACTGATACGGCACCCTTTCATCGAAGGGGTGTTGCCCCGCCTAGAGAGAGACACGGACCGCACTCCGTAGCGGAGAGGAAAGCGTCACTTACGAAGAGTTTTTTTCAGGTTCATCGTCTACGAGATAGGGACAGGGATTTGGAACGTTTGGGCGGCCCGACCAACGGTAACCAATCTTACGTAACCAAATTCCGAAGGGGTCGCTCCAACCGGAGAATTACGACCCGAGGTTCCGGCCCGGAGAGAATGGCACTCGGCCTGGAGATCGAGTGTCGAGAAGACTTCGGCTGGTACACTCCAGATCCCCTAGGCCGCCCCCGACGCACTCGTTGGCCTGGCCTAGGGCCTAAAATTACTCCCCTGGCCATTGCACGCCGTTGCACTCTTCGGCAGGCCAGGGCCCGTTTTCAGAACAACGCCCCACGCAGACATAGCAGGGGTGGGCTAACGCAGAACCCACTTCTCACCTGCCACCAGGCTGTTTCCGCTTTCCTGCGGGGAAGTGGTCCAATAGGCACACTTGGGTGGGGGGTGGGTGGATTAGGAATACTAATTGCTGGTCTCGGTACGCAACGACCAGCTTGCGACACCCGGTTGCACAATATCTTCAGCAGTCTAAATGAAGATATTTAAAATAATCGAAATTCGTCACAACGGCTTTCATTTGTTTCAGCCTTCTTAAGGTGACAAAACCGAAAACCGATTAGTAGAAGTATTTGAAGGTTTTTTTTCGCTAAGCCTTAAATAGCTGCATATTCGGTATGTTTTACCATATTTGTCTTGGTCGTAAACAACGTTGAAGTGCCTTCATCAGAACCATCCAATCGTTTGATTACGGATACAACATATTAAGAATTTAAAAAATGACGTTTATCATTAATCAAGAAAGTTCACCTTAGCTTTTGATCCTATTTTCATAACGGTGGAACAGGTTTCTCGTAACCGAATTCAGCTCAAGAGACTGAATGAATTTTCGTTCTTCTTATAGTTATCGATCGACATTACTGACTTTTTGCGTTATGTCATGTAATGTCAAGGGAAAGTAAATTTCTTTCAACTGCGAGTTCTTCATTTTGATATAGTGACGCACATTTCAGAGTGAAAATTATGTGCAATTATTAAAATTTGCAAACAATCGCCAAATGATCATTACCTTTGCATAGTAGATCGTTAGAAGTATAGCGCAGATCAGATTTGCAAATGAAGCTTTGAGATGAACGTAAACTAAATGACGTGGTCAGTGACCCATTATATTTCGCGCATGCAATTATCACGCTCACAAATCGCTCGTGTATATTTTGGAAGGAGTTTGAAGATTGTTGCAACTTAACCCCTAAATTCAGAATATTTAACTAATATTTGTTGGTTTGCTGGTGTTTACGGATATATTCGAAACGATTTTTTGAAAAACCTTAGGTCTCTGATAACTGAAGCATTTGATTTAATGGAACCATTGTAAATTATTGGACTGGAATTGATAAGAATTTTGTCGGAATATTCGACGGCTGAAAATGATTACGAAGAATATTTGTCACAATTTCTATTTTGTAACATTCTCTTGAACATAGCTTACAAATCATTATCTTTTGAACACTCAAATACGCGCCTGGCTCTTTTTTCGTGAAGTATTTAGTTCTCCTGCCTCTCTCTTGTTGCTCCCCTCACTTCCCTTCACTCACCTCCTTCCAATTTCACTTCCCCACCTCGCCGCACTGGTCTGTGCCAAGAACTTTCCCAGGGGCTATACCCAAATAAAGCGACTTATCTTTTTTGTTCCCCCTTCACTCTTCTGTGATCTTAAATCCAGTATGCCTAAATCATCGTCCCACATTCCCACGGAAAACCCGCCGAAAACAATAAAGAAATCAATTTTCCTCCCCGAGGATATTCGACCACGCGTACAACCGCAAGCGGGAATTCCATAGGTTTTTTCTCCATCTCAACTTCCCCAAAATTCCTGGCCCTTGATATTAAGACAAGTACGCTTCCCCCTCTCGTCAGCTTTGGGTTCCGCACTCTCGCGCAGAGAGTAGTTATTCTTGTTCTGTTTCTTTTTGTTTTGGCCTAGTGCCCCACAAATTCGACTTTTCGAAGGTTTCACCATATAATAAGTGTCCAGTGTTTGGAGTAGCCTGAATCTTTGAGTGAAGTTGTAGCGATCTTGGCTTTTCAGAGCCAACAGCCACTGTTTTAACGCACTGAATGAAATATACTTTATATTTCTAACATCACGAATTATATGGTTCACGCAGAAAATTAAAAACAATCATCAATGCATAAAATATAAAAATACATATAATAACCTAATATTAGATAATTAATAATCTTCACCGTTTAATTTTAGTTTCCGTTATTTCATTGATAATCTTTAATTAAAATGTCATACATGATGACTGAAAGATTTTAGAAAGTTAATTAATAATAATAATATCAAAGACTGAATTCTCTGTCGTCACCGCTAGCGATTAGAATCAGGCATAATGCTATATCGCCGGGTGGGGCTGCCAGCAACAGGTGGTGCTGTTCAGAGATTCTATTAAAATGCACATCAGCAGTAGTATTTGCTAACAGGTTAGGCGATCAACAGGCGAGATCATTCGCTTCTTTGAAGAGAGCTGAGTTAAAGGGTAACTGAGAATTAATTAGGAGGAATTATTTGAGACACGTAAAAAGAGTGGCTTAACCAAGGGTGGGCTGCAGACTACTCTAAATGTAAGCCACCAGAAAGGCCGAATCTTTTGTCATTTTTGATAAATAAAACATTACATTTGTAATGCTCTTCTCACGCTATTTAGTTAGTGAAGTAAATGCCACTGAAAATTTATATCTCCGTCGAAATTCGAGCCTAAACCAAAGGAGTTTCCTCAGAGCACTCGATAGATCCTCAGAAGTTGTAAGCGCTGTTGCGGTAATGCGACCAATAAATAAAACTTTTAGGCAGTGACGGAATCGTTTCAGCTTGGATTTATGGAGGAAAACCTTTTTCATAAGCAACCTTTTCAGGTATTTGTGTGTGTAGGGATTATTACAACAAAATGTGCAGAACGAACTTTTACATATTTATTTATGTCGTAGTTTTAAACACTGACGGTAGTTTAAAAGGTGGTAGATATTCGAGAATTAGAAAAATTGCATTTTACCGATTTGGTTGGTGGGAAATTTGAACACGTAGCCTAATGACACTTGTCTTATATTTTCTAACTGTTCGATGACATGCGTACCAATTTTCTCCGAAACGCAAAAGCATGCTTTTTGTATTATTATAATGGTTCCTATTTGATATCAAGGAATCATAGTCAATAAATAAAAAATTATTTTCAGTCCGTTTCTGCAAAAAAATCGAAGTCCGCTCGTAATCCCTGGCCATTTCCATGCTTCAATTGAGACGACAATATATAAATATATAATTCTAGCATCATTTATATTACCACACGTACGGAATTCCTTTGTACAGACTGATGTACCTACATGAAGTGTGGTCCAAGTTTTTTTTCGATTTGAAAACTCAGACTCACGATTCGCCCTCCAACCACCTTAACTATGCTATTATCCTGTACGTCGTACTCCACGCAGCAGTCCTCAAGGACTCAGTAAACCGGACCAACTGAGGAAGTGAAAACTCTCTCGTTTCCACCGCCGCGCCGCTTGGCCTGGGTTAACACATTTCCCAGTCTCTGATCCTCGCGGAGTGTGCGAGGCGAAACATCTGCTCCGCGTAAAAATTCGCTTCCAGCCCAGAGGGATTGCTCGGGAGAGAGGAAGAATCGGCCGGGAGGGAGGAGGGGGTGGGGAGGGACAAGATATCCGTCGACCTTGCCTAATGGCGGAACCGGTTCGTCCGCTGACCGCCGAACTATTATAAGAACCACGCGGGCATGTCTTTCTAATGCGCCCAGAGGATATTTCGTGGCGATGCGATGACGTCCGAAACATCCGTGGTAGAGGCAGAATTGGGCATTCTACATTTTCAATGACAGCATTGGCTTCAATGGATATTCGTTATCTGTTCCAAATTCATGAGGGTGGAGGTGTGACGCTATCGGTTAATAATTAGAGCTCATATACAAGCAATGGTTAGTTGGAAATTGGGAATATTTATGCTAATCTTTTACAAATAAAAGGTCCTTTTTACAAGTGGTACGAATTAAAGGGATCTGTGTAATTGGGTCGACATGGGACTCCAATGGAGATTCGTTTTCTGTTCAAAATTCATGTGGGTGGAGGTGAGACGTTGCCAGTTGATAATTATAGCTGATCGATTGGTAATTGTGGACTTAGTTGGAAATTAGGAATACTATTAGGAAGTCCTTTGTAGCTGATGTTTCTTTTCCTGGTTGGTTTGAATTGTAGAGTGCGTGTAATTGGGTCGACATGAGTCTCTAACATTGACGAGGGAGAGGCGTTCATGACTCTTGGTGGTGGAGTTGAAAATGCCACGAAAGTTTATGTTTGTTGAATCGATTTTCGTTTTGCAGACAGATTTGCGCGCTAATTTTCATACGAGTAATCATCATATGAAGAGATAGTAGCGAAAAATATTTACGCTCTACCGATTAGGTTTCTTGGCAATTTTATATAACTTAAACACTTAGCCTCACTGCACTAGAATCATATTTAATCCAAACGCGGAAAGATACATTTTACTTTATTGTGATTATTACTAATAAACATCAAGGTGTCATGCTGAGTAAAAAACACGTATTTAAAAATTATTTTTACTTAAATTTAGATTTCCATTGGGAATTATAACCCAATGGAATTCCATAATGCCATAAACCCAAGTCGTAACAATGCTTTAATTGAGACAAATATTTTCAGTCATAAATATTGCATCATTTTAATTACATGTCTTTTATCCAACATGTAAGTAAATGGACTCGAGTGTATACTTTTCCAAGAATTTTTTTAAGCTTGTGAAGCTATTTAAGCGTGCAATAAATTGAATCACGATTCGCGCTCCAACCACTTTTAAGTTCTTAGCATTTTTTAGCCGAGGAAACAAGGAATATTTTGTACAGACAATGTAGCATCCGAGGCATATTGTGAAAATCGAGAACTCTGTATCGATTTTACAGAAGAAAATCATAACATTGTTAAGAGACAAAATAGTAGATGGAGCTTAGGTGGACCATAATCATTATCACTGCTTTACAGAAGGAAGTTTCCTCGTAATTTGACCGCCTTTTCCTCCGGAAGCTTTATTCCTGTCGGGATCTGCATTCGGGAACTTGAGCTCGTGAAAATCCATGCGAATCGGAAGGAATTCCTTTACGAATCCCGTGCGTCGATGCCAGTTAAATTATAGATTTTTTTCAGATACAAGAAGACTTAAATGTAATTGTAATGACTTCTGTATATATCTATACGGCGGTGGTTTCACATGCATGCATGACTGAGCACACCCTCTTTAGAAGTTGAACTCATCCAGCAAGGCATACCCGCTGTTGTTATTGCTCTTTTTTTTTCAATTTTTATAGACGCGACGACGATCTATAAACGTAGGAGCAACGCCCCATTTAATTTCGACTTTTACAGGGGAGTATTTGGGTCAGATCAGTGGCTCGAGTTTGTCGCTCACATCGAATAAGGGGAAATAAAATTCAGACGACAACCGTGTGTAGATGAGAATTGTCACAGGCAAAAGCACGACAATAAACTTTCCAATAATTTAATTAGCGTACCAGTTTCATAGACATAAAGATTAGAAGTCATTGTCGTCGCTGACGCCTAACGAGGATTCTCCGCGACGGCGTAAGCATAAACATACAGAGTTCCACCTTTTCGTTTGTTTTTCTTTAGTGAGGTTTTTGTCTGTGCACTAATTCACGAGAACCCTTGTGTAAACGCGTATGATTATTGGAGATAACCATCTTGATGACAATGAAAAAAATTGAGTTTTACCCATTTGTTTTTTGGACAATCCAATGCTATTTCAACACAACCTTATGGTGCATGAGATATGGAAAGGAAACCATCGATATTTGCCATCGATGGCCCATCGGAGTTGCACCGTCGATGTTGAGAAAATATCGATTATGATACTTCGATAGTTGACTATCGATGATTTAACCATCGATAATATGGAAGATATTCTTAGATTGATTTCGTGGTCAATGTTTATTTTAAATTTATTTTTATTTATTTCACCGCTAAAAACGGCACAATGGCTGACATAATAAATAAATAAATAAAATTTTCGCACAAAAACATAATGAACATTAAATAAAACATTAATGAGGTAAGCGTAAGAAGGGACTTAGGGATTGGAGAGGGGTGGAGGGGTGAAGGGAGGATTTGAAAATGGTGGCAGAGGAGGTCTAAGGAAGGATATTTCGAGGCCGAGGATATAAACAAGGAGGGGATTCGGTAGAAGAGAGAGTGCTGGGAGATGGAAAGACGGAATCGGGGAGTATGCAGCAGACAGTTACTGCGTAATGGACGGGGAGGAACATGAATACGAATGAGAGGGAGTATTTCATTGGTCCGCAGAGAGCCGCTGAAGATTCTGTGTAGGAACGTCATATCTCATAGGACACGGCGGTTAGCTGGGTGAGAATGCCAAGGGAGGAAAGGATGAGGTCACGGGTTGAGCTTCTGAAGGTGGGGACTCGATGGCGAACTAATGAGAGAACGAAGTTGACTGGACGGTTGAGCAAATCCAAGGTAGTGGGGCAGTTTTGTACTAAATTACTCATCAAAACCATCAACTTTCACACCGAAAAATCTTTATTTAAGTTTTAAACATTAACACATCATTTAAAATAGGTTCATAAATGCAGATACAATGTCTGTGAGCCATAAAATATTCACAAAATCAGATATTCCACTCATCATATTTTAAGGTGATACGCTGCGAAGTTTTTATGGTTTTTCCGCAGTGAATACACTTCGCGCTTTTATCGAAAAGTTTAGAAAAGTGCCTCCAATATGAACTCTTTGGCGGAATCGTGAATTTTTAGCAACACTCAACGGAAACACTCGAGGAAAGTATCGATGGTGACCATCGACTAAAACCATCGATAGTGTGATATCATCGAGGGAAAACAATCGATGGGGAAACCATCGACCGCCAACCATCGATATTTCTGAAACATTGACCATCGATGCTCATCCCTAATAATGAGGATGTTTGTTGATATACAATATAATATTCTGGCTATAAAATACATTGCTGTGATACTACTTTTTACAATCAAGTCCTTAACCACCACTCATGACGGAGGATTGTCTTTTTGATATTACGGTCATTTTTCTCACAGAATTCATTGCTGGAAAGACAGTATTCTTCTTGAGAAGAGCCTTTTAGTAGATGAGTTTGACACACATATTATTTAATAATAATCGCAATAGCATATTTTTTGGGTGGTAGACTTGTCTTCTCTGTTATTTTCGCCATGTTTCATTCAATTATGTTCAGCCGAGCAGTCTGAAGTGGCTTTTTTATGCCACTAATGGTGCCCAGATTTTGTACGATAGCTTCCAGTCTTACATGATGACAAATCACGAATATTTCTATCACCCCATGCGAAATCTGAAATACATCTTGGGTCCAGAGCAAGTGCTATCCATTCCTTTTTCATAGCATTCTTGTTTAATTCATAGAGTACGATTGCTCAGTACATTTTGCCGTATCATTTTGAGCAATTTCTGTAGAATACATTTTACTGACTGAAATTTATATTAGACATATAGGGGGACAAAAAGTTCAACCCTGGAATCGAATTGCCGAAATTGCGACCTGAATCTCTGGCTGCATATTCCTCAAACCAATATCCATTGAGTTCTCTTTTATTTGATGCTTAAAGAATATTTGTTTCCTTAGTACACCTATCAGTATTAATTTTTAAAATCCAATGATAGCCTAAGGGATAGTCAAAAACCTAAAACATTCCCCGTTTCAAGCATTTGAATTCTTTTCGATGATACTGCGGACTGGTCGCGGCATTATCTTTGAGGTCACATCCACAAGGAATGCAGAAGCTTGGAAATTCCACAGAAGAAAAATCACTCGCCTTGTTCGGGAATCGACCTTGGAACACTCCATATAGAGGTTGAATACTTCATAAGAGAATTCTTATCCTACATTAATCGGATTCCTTGAAAATCGCTGGTATATTTTTAATTTATAGCCCGTAATGAAATTCAACGAGGTCCGAACCCAAGAGGATTCTGAGAAGGAATACACTCATTAGCCGTAAGATGCAGGTTGAAATCGGGTGTTCAGTCTTATTTATACCAACCCGTGGTCATGCGTGGAACGCAGCATACTTGTTCTTCTTCCTTCAGACTTCCGAATCTACAGTGTGCTCAAACATGATATAATGGGAGTGATACGAGCATTAAGTTATCTTTTACATGAAGCATTAGGAGTTACCTTGTTCCAATAAATGATATGCTGAATGACATAACGATTAAAGAAATTTATGATCAAAAATGTTTCCCATAATTACTGAAAATTATTTGTGTATTTTTAATTAAATTTGTAGTCTTATAATTGACAATTTTTCGTATTTATCATAAATGAATAAAATATCTTGGAATTACCCTAACATCTGATATACCGTGGGGATTACAGAAACTAGGTTTTTTATAGGAAGGTCTTCGGTTAGGAAGATCTTTGGATGAAAAAGTCGAAGAGAGATGCTACTTCGTTCTGGTTAGAACACATCTCGAATACGCCGCGAGCATTTCGGACCCTGGTCAAATATTTAACCAAAAAAATTAATTGAATACAAAGGAAAGCAGCGCGCTTCGTTAAAAACTGCTACGAGCGTACATATAGTGTCTCACAACTTTTAGAGGGATTAAGGTTGGAGCCCCTAGAGACTCGGAGGCAACACGCCAGGCTTAGGTTGCTTGATAAATTCAGAACTGATATTTTTCAGAGCGACATAGAGAATATGATCATGACTCCTCACTACATCTCTAGGTCTGACAGACGCGATAAAATAAGAGAGATACTCTGCCGAACAGATAGTTACAAGAACTCGTTCATTTCGCGAACAATGAGCGATCACAATGAAATTTAAGCTCACTAAATACACTCCTATAATTCATGTCACCATTTCATCTCCAAAAAACTTACACCTTTACACGGCTGCTGACCTAACACCCCTTGCCACACGCCCATGCGGCGGCTCGCGGGGTATTATGTAGATGTAGATAAGGAAAAATTATTCGTACTTATTATTAAAAACTACTATGTGCTAACAAGCACTAGATTCCGAAATTTGAAATGCTAAAAAGTAAATATTTGCATTAATAATGTGTTATTATAAGTTAATTGATGCTAATTATCACCATCACCAGCATAGCACCGCAACAAACCTAATGATCGCAAACGGTATAGAATTAAAGTACATTTCACTCAGTTCGACTTTTATATATCAAAACAGGAGAGGAGAGGATTAATAGACGCCGAGGAGAAAAAATACATATATCCAATATAACCGTTTATGATATGATTTGTGACTAGTGTGATTTTGTACCACCGCATAGTTTTCCCAACGATTAGGGGGCGACCACACCAATCCTACGAAGTAATATTTTTCTTAAGCCGACGACGGATTTCTTCCGTTTCTTTCCAAATGTTATATTCACGACGTAAACACAGCCTTTCCGAATTGTTTCGTCCACTTTCTGCCCAATTATACTGGTATCACATAATTCATCTGGACAGCTTTGAGCAACCTAATTCCTAGTCTTCTCATAGGCATTTCCTACTTCCTGAATCTTCTTAATGGCAGATTTACGCTTTCCCTTTCGGCGTCTGACACCATCGAAGAGATTCGCGCCGATATTCTCCTAAAAATTTGGATAAGAGTTTATCTTATCTCCGATCCAATCCTGGTGCATTAGGCGAGTTATCAGTGCGGGGCGCTGGTAGAGATTTACCCATTACATCAGATGCACATGCCGTTACGTCTGTTTTGGTATATTATGACGATGCCAATTATTTTGTTTCGTATAAATAAAAAATACGCTGACTTCACCTAGAGATCTTTTGTTGACAACCTCCATACAGGAGTACATTACATTTTATTAGACGAATTTGTACATAGATTCTTTGCAGCTCAATCGGTTGTCATTCTTACATATTGAATCGAGTGACCTTGCTGTTACTAGACTTGGTGCAGCCCTTTATTGACATGTGAAAAAAACTAATGAAATAGCTATTTAAGGTTACTATCCATATTTTCGGAAGCGATTATAAATTCAAAGAAAATCATCTTAACGAAGGGAAGTAACAATGGTTCATATTGAGATAAGTTATTTTATCACCACGTAGGGAACAACAACTGCAACAATAGCGGGAATAATTACTATATGTTGCATTATTTTGTTTTATAAATCCAATTTTTAAGTTTTTTGATATTGGAACAATATTAAACTCTGTATGGGAACCTAATTATTTTTCCTTATTTTTGCAATTCAAAACTAAGTATACTTTTTATTACGATTTTATTCGAGTTATATGCATAAAGAAGTATAAAATAACTACCTTTGGGTACCGTGCAAGGATTTTTTTTTACTTTATTAAGTGGTTTCAAGTGGCAAAAATATTCTAAGAGCGTGAATTTGGGCATATCTCACTTAAACTCCTTTCAAAGGCTCTGGGTCAGCCATTATATCACATTTACGGTAAAAAATTGTCATTCAAATGTGCATCCAGATATGGCCTTCGGTGATATGAAATTGTGAGTTGGAACATTTTTATGGCAGGAATTATGTAGTGAAGACCATTTCCAACACGAACTAATTTGATTCAATACTGGCATGAAAACGCTGAACATTCTGATGAGCATAGCATAATGTGTGTTAAGAATTGTTGATATTTTATTACCCTCCCACTCAACTTCCAGTGCATAAAACATACACGAGTGTACTGGAAAAGAAAAAGGGATTTTACATTTATATATCTTTGCATAACCTCTTGGTAAACAATCACCTGTCAATTGAAATAAGGAAGAGATTTGTAAAGACGTTCGTGTGGAGTATACTCACCTATGGTTGTGAAACATCTACATTAAATAGGCAAGAAAAAGACAGACTCCAGGCAGCCGAAATGTGGTTCTGGAGGAGAAAGGCTAAAACTAGTAGGGTCATGAGAAAAACATATGAGCAAATCTTGAAAGAAGTAGGTGAAAAAAACGCTTCTCCAAGCAATTCACCCCAGGAAAATTCTACTTGTTGATCACCTAGTAAGACATAACGAGTTCATCAAGAAAATAATTGAAGGAAAAGTGTAGGGGAAGGAAAGGAGACGACATAGAATATCCATTCTTCACAGTGACATGTCAATCATGAATTGCAGCTCCTATGGGGAAATGAAAAAAACAGCCTTAGAGACGATTGGCTACGAAGACAGCGATAAGGCCTGGCCTTTTGAGTGACGACGATGAATAATGAAAAAAAAACGAATTTTTATGACTTTTCCATTTTTGCTGAGGGAGCTATATATTTGGGGGGTGGGGTGTTTAAGAGATGAGGGCATGTTAATGCCCAGTTAACGTATTCCGATACGAAGAGAAAGCAAGTCTTCACGCGGTAGGGTCTGTTAAAACTTCTTACGATGGGAATTGGAGTTAAAGGGGCTTTGTGTGAAAGATGGGGAAGAAAATTTTCAGCGGAAGCAAGATTGAAAGCTAGATTTCAGCCGTCCACAGGAGTTAGATGAATCTCCTTTTTCGCCCTCACAGATAACTATTTGAAACGGATTCGTGCCCGACTTGGCGAATATAACGAATTACGTACAAAATTGAAAAAAAAGAGTAGAAAATATTGAGAATACTCGGATACCCCTTTTATAGAGGAGAAAAATAGGGAAAAAAGGAAGAGGATAGGAAATGTGGGCGAAATTAAGTGAGGGAGGCGATATGAGCCATACAAGAGGTATCGGGCCATTGATAGAGGTGAAAACGGATTAGAATATATACTATCCAAATGCCAAATACCAAACCAATCAGCTGGTAGAATTCTCCAATGAATGAATGAACAGGTAGAAGACTACGCAAGAAAAAGTAACTTTGTAGAACACGTTTTAAGAAATTTACCACGAATTTTGTGCATTAAAATCGTGAAATGAGCTTTAAAGTATACATGATGGAACACGTAGTAATGAAATTGGTCAATACTCCCAGAAGGTAATGTATTATCTATATCTACCCACTTCTCTGCAACCTGCTTCAGTGGTGTACAGCAGATCGTATTAGGGGCCCCAGTCGGGAAAGGGAATAGGAAAAGGAATAATAGAAGAGGTCAGAAATAGGTGATTTTTATGCAAAGGAATGTTTTAGTGTTTCGTTTTGTTTTCGCTATGGTAACCAGTGTTGCATGGGAATATTTTTAGCGTGGTATCTATGTAATATGGGGGTGTTTAAGAGATGAGGGTATGTTAATGCCAAGTGGACGGACTCCGATACGAAGAGAATGCAAGTCCGCTCACGGTAAGGTCTGCTGAAACTTTTAACGATGGAAGTTAGTGTTTCTGCGATACTAAAATGTTGTTGATATTAAAAATGGAATGAGATATGATGGGGTAGGAGTTTCAAGGGAAGATACTGGAATAAATAAGTTACATATCTCGGTTAATGGATGTCGGGTAGAGAAAATTAATTGACGACACCTATAGTTGAACTTATAATTAATACGAATAGATTGAAGTGGATAAGTCGTGTGATATCGATATCGTAAATGGCAAATTAATGCTATATTAAACTCTTAGCTTTAATGGCACTTGACGTATATCTCGCAAACGTGCTCCTTTTATTTATATATTTTTTTTTAATAAATATTTGTGACCAGGGTCCCAAATACTCGCGGCGTATTCGAAATGTGGCCTAACAAGATCGAAGTAGCATCTCTCTTTGACTTATTCATCCGAGGACCTCCTATTATACGCTTAACCAAACCTAGTTCCTTTAATGCGGGGTAAAGTCCTCGCCTGCTAACCCGAGGGTCGCGGGTTCGAGTCCCGACTAGGTAGAATATTATCTGCCCAGGACATGGCTGTTTGTGTCACGTCCGTTGTTACTGTTATTCACCCGACGTAAATTGGCACATTAAGCTGTATTCGGGATAGTGAAGATAAATAAAATTAAAATAAAATGTCTGAAGTTAAGGTATTTAATTCCAAGATATTTAACTGTATCTGAAGGTTTTATATTTACTCCACCCACGGTATAGGTAATTAATGTATTTCAGTGAAGATTGGCCGGAGATTTTTTTAGACTTGCGTGAAAATGTATTAAATTGGTACCTCAACGACGCTCAATTACCGCTCAAGCCAGCGTCAGTCCATGTGCGACGAGAATGCTCGCGCGTGGTTGAAACGCAAGGATTTCTTGAAGGCTGGGAGAGGGATAAGTCCGGGACGAAGTTTTGGATGGGAAGGCCGTTGCTTTGTTTTCTTTTTGGAGGCGTAAGGGAGGGAGTTGAGACACTTCACGGGGCGGTCTAGATCGTCTGGCGATTGAAGAAAGTGAAAGCGACCGACTCATCTTTCTTTTGACGCCTCCATCCCAACCTTGCTTGACGGCGCGGGTTAGCGTGTGCAGTCCCGAGAATCTCTTTAGCGCCTCCCCCTCCCTTTCACTCACACTCTTGCGTAGAGAGGGAGGGGGTGTGGCGAGAAAGGGGAAGGGGGAAGGTGGCCGAGCAGGAAGACCCGCTCGAGCTACAAAAACGAGTTCATCGCACTTCGCCATGCGTTTGTTTCCGTTTTAGGTGACGTTTGTTGTTACGAGGCGCTGACCCAGTTCGAAGTTTTCCCCATCACCACAAAGAGCCCCAAAGTTTGGTGGAAGAAAACCGGGCGACATTTGCTAAATTCGACCTCTTAAGGTATTCCGAGCGAGATAGGTCCCTAGTCATAATAGAGACCATATTCGAATTATACGTTTTAATTTCACCAGCTGTAGGACACATCAATTAAATACTGCATTATTAATGGTGCAGTACTATAGTTTAATATGACAGAAATAAGTCTTTAACTTGACTTATTTTTTTCGCGCGGTGCGTTTGAAACTCCTTAATGACGGAAGGTTTTTTGTGAAACCTCAAGAACCTATTATGGTGACAATACGATTAATTTTCGAACATAATTGAGAAAACATACAAACTACGCGTTGTTAGTTTTTTATGACATCTAATTGTTATAAATTCCTCATTTTGAAAATAATTTTTCTCTGGAGTGCATACACGTACCGTTTCCCATGAAAAAGGCCTAGTATTTTCTGGCAAATATCTCCGAAAATAATGTGGTAAAGGGTTAAATTTTTTATGTCATTAGAAAGGTGAGATATTTGTCTTTAAAATGAGACCAAATTTATTGATTTATAAGTAAAATGATATTTCGCTCAAACTATCTTTAAAAAAGAGAATCGTAAGGCGTCATGCAGTGGAATTTCAAGATGATGAAGAAAAAATTTGCAATTCTCCATTGTAGGCATAGATTTATTGCGATCCTCGGTTGTATGTACTACATCGTCATTTTTACATGATTCAAGTTTTTGGCGTGACATTCGAAATTCCGGCGCAAATTTTACATAAATATGCTTCATCAAATATTGGGCAATACACGACTCCTTGGTTATTGCTAGCAACCACTACACCATTGTAGGCAATACCAAAATTCTCTCCTTCAATAGTAATTGAAGACACTACGAGTAAAAGTCGTTCAAACCCGATGAGAGCACTTGTAATCGCAAGTCTACTTTTACTCGGTAGTCCATATTTCAGTTAGAAAAAATGTTATTTAAAAAATAGTTGTAAAAACGCTGAAGTGACTATGTATTGCTTAATATACCTCCTCTTGCGCAAGAGACGAAATCTGTACATGTGTAATCGAATTATTGAGGAATTATTCTTTCTTTTATTATTAAAGTGCCATGAGGCTACATCTTAACTTAGTATCAAATTTTCAAAAAACCAAATTGGTAAAATGCAATTTTTTCGCAATGTCTCTCCCAGTCTGACAAACACTAATTTAAAAGCTCACGTGAGACTCCCGTGCCTTCGTGTCTACACGTGACGTGATACTGCATGACTTCGTAAGCTCACGCATGTCAAGGTCTGACGAACCCGATAAGATGAACATGACCAGCTCTTTCACGTTCTAAACTTCCAAAACTTTCAAAGACTCCAACATTTTTTTTTATTTTTCCTTTTCCTGCTTACCATGTGGTTATAGCTACCTTTTGAGGGACCTTTAGCGATAAGTTTTGTCCCAAAAAATCGAAATAAACTTGAATTCAATTTTCAAATCCCTGCAGAGGAGGATATCTTTCAGCGGAGACCAGATCCCTACTTGAGTGTCTTGTGGAGGGCATTTCAAGTACAGTACTCCATCTGTCGGATGAGACGTTAAACCGTGGTCCCCTTAGCGCCTTTTGTTAAGAGCAGGCTAATACCGACGCCGGGTTTCCATCCACCCTTCCTCCGTTACTTATCCCTTATGGCGCAAATGTCCTTAGCTGTCGGTCGCCTCCCCAAAAATCCAACCCAATCCTTGAATTCTTTTTTTTTTAATCCAACTCATTAATGCGTACGTAACCTTACTGTCGTTCTCTTTCAGTGAGTGCACAGTTAAAGAGTTCAGCGTTTCCGTCAGCCTTGTAAAACTGGCGTATTATCAATAAAGTCCTCCGTAATGCCCTGTCCTTAACAATACATTTTTTTGCTTACACTCATACATTATATTATTAACACTTTTGTATTCCTATGTGCCTAACAATTCTTTTTCGAGTCTCTTCTCCCACATTTACGCATGACTTTCGCCTCTGCTATCATTTATCTGTTTCGTTGTTCGGCTCTAATTCATTCCCTCGACATGGCCAAATCAACGAAGCACACTCCTTTCATAAATGTCCATGGCTGGAGCATCTAGCTCACAGTCTTTCATCACCCTTTCTTTTCTAACCTTACCTATCCTTAAGGAGGAGATTTGTTCGTACAGCTCGTACATACAGCGGTTCTAACCATGTATGCTGCCTTGTGCAGCATATGCTTCTCAGGTACCCTATTCCCACTGCATTTATCCTGCTCTTATTCTCATCCTGGCATACCTAGGTTTCGCAGTCATATAATAAAATCTAAATGAGAAATGATCTTTAAATAAAACTTGAAAAAATGTTAAAAAGAGTCCTAATTTTATTGCGTAATCGTTGTCCTGGTCACAGGGCGATTGTAGTCGTCTCTTAACGGACGCTCCGCGGTGAATTTTGTTCTTTAAAAAATCGGCACTAACCTCGTATTTTATTGGGCTTAAAATATGTGGAAGAAATCTTAAAGCATTGTCTGAACCATGTGTTACCTTGTAGGACTTAATGCAGGTCTAATTGGAAGTTCAGCCCCTTGAATAGCAATTCAATGCTTATCACTCCCCGTCGACAAAATTCGATTTAACGATAAAATGATTCGTCAATTTCATCGATAGAGATCTTTTTGAAGTAAGTCTGAATTTATTAGGAAATGCATAATAGAATGAGAAATATAATTCACTTTAAAAAATGATGTGAAAATATTGGAACCACTCATCGTTATAATGCCATAACAATCTGTACATCATGACGTCCTCATCTTTTGAGACATATCTCTGGAGTGGAGAGTCCAATCCTATCCCATGGAAAATGGATTCAACATTTAGCAGCAGTGCAGTGTGTGCAAAACTAGGTTGATACTTGGTAGCATCAAAAAGAGAGATTTTGTTCTGAAAAATAAGTATAACTTCATTGAATCTTATGTGCAATTATATATCGTTCGAGCTGTATAACATTGTTGAAGAAACAGCGCCACCTATCTTACATAACTCGGGAAAATTAAGCATAAGTTGCCATGGAAGCATCGAAGGGCCCCGATAAGTTATGAAATGTGTAAATTATGAATTCTGAACAGAAAGCCACTCCATACAGCTTTGAAATAACAACACTTATCCGAAATTAGCTTGGAGGGTGCAACTTTTGTCTCTACTGAGAAGTTCCTCTGTTGTTTGATGGGCGGCATCGTTCTTTCAATGACGATAAGTACCTTCGCGTGGCCGAAACCTCAATCAGGGTGCTGACAGCAGGGCTTCATTACTTACGAAGGCGGAAGTAAATTATCGTCCGTTGTCCGTAGTATAAAAAGGTTTCATGCCATTCCAGTAAATTTTTTTACTACATGGTCATTAAATCATATCTGCTGCCCTAATGAATGGGTAAAAATGGAATTAAAATGCTGAACGAGGTGTTTTTTTTAGCAAGATGAGGATAATTTTGTTGATTATTTAGGGAAAAACTCCTAAATTCACAAATTTCGTCAAGGCTTTAGGGGAGTTAAAACTAGCAAACTAATTGCCAAGGCATAGTAAGTTGCAGTATGAGACTTTCGACGTAAGTTGAAGACGTCTCTGCTTGTCAACTTGCTGAACTTTTAAAATGTCAGCAAGGTGCTGTGGGAAACTAATCATTTCCAGCAAAAAAGAGATAAATCCAGCTCTTCGATACCTAGTGAAATTAGTTTCGTCAGGGTTAATTTTTCCGTTCCTTCCCTTCTCAAGCTCCTATAGAAGAAACTTACGGAAGTATCTTTCCTGCGTAACCCCATCCTAAGACCGTTTTCTCAAATAGAAGATCGGTGAGGAGATTCGTTCATACAGCTCGTACATACAGCGGTTCTAACCATGTATGCTGCCTTGTACAATTACAATGCTGAACGGGGTATTTTTGTGCAAAATGAGAACAATTCTGTTGACTTTTTAAATGGAAAAATGCCTTAATTCACCAATGTTAATTTCACCATTCTGGAAAACCTAAAGCGTTAGTAAGTTGCAGTGTGAGATTTTCGACGTACATTGCAGACGCCTCTGCAAGTCCACATGCAGAACTTTATAAAATTTCGGCAAGTTGCTGTCGGAAACTTATCGTGTACATTTTAAAAAGAGACCAATTTTGGATATACACGAGCTTGTGAAAAGAGTTTCGTCAGAGTTGATACTCCCCCTTAAGCTCCTGTAGAAGAAACTTGCGGAAGAATCTTTCCTACGTAATCCCAGCCGAAGAATCCATTTTCTTAAACAGAAGATCGTTAAGGAGGAGATTCGAGCACAGCAGGCCGTGGATCATTGCGCGTGAATCATGAACGGGAAAACGACCACCTGAGCCCCGCTCGTTAATCATCACCCATTTGAAGAAATTCGCACTCTTCCTGAGCGATTGGTATGTTTCCCAACGCGCTTTATACTACCGTATGCTTTCCTTTCTTTCGTGTCGACGAGGACGAGTGTTGCTGGAAGAGTCGGCTGTAAACACGTCCTCACATGCCCTCGGGTCGTACCCTCAAATCCTGATCTCGCGGCACAACTTTTCCTCTGACATTTCCTATGACCTTAATTTCATGACGAGCAGAACTCGAAATTGTATGAGCGTTTCCTGGTAACCGAATATTTGCTAAGCTTAACGATATTATCAGGATGCAATGTGGGGAAGATGGGGGAAATTAATCTCGGTCACCAAGAAAATTTTTTCAACCAAAACCCAAGAGGAGTTCGAAGTGGGCGATAAATCTGCAAGATGGTAGTTTAACTCTTCAGGTGGAACTTCGGAAAACATATGAGCGGAGAAATTAAATAGAGACCTAATGCCGAGGAATTAACGCGCTTTTCAGGTAGTTTGAGCGAAATATCATTTTGCCTAGAAATCAATGAATTGGGTCTCATTTTAAATAAAAATATATCACCCTTCCATAAACATATAAAATTCAATCCCTTACCACATTACTTTCCGAGATATTTACAAGAAAATACCAGCCATTTTGCATGGGAAATGGTACAAGTGTGCATTCCAGAGAGAACTTATGCAACAAATCAGGAATTTTTAACACCTAGATCACGTCAAAAAATCAACAGCGTGTAGTTTTTATATTTTCTCAACCATTTTTGAAAATTAATCATATTGTCACCGCAGTAAATTCTTCGGGATCACAATAAACCTTTCGTTTTAATGGAGTTTCAAACGTGCCGCGTGAAAAAAAGAGTCAAGTTAAAGATTTATTTGGATATTTTCATTTGATTACTTGCAATTTCTGTCGCGTAAAACAATTTTATTGCACCATTAATAATGCAATATTTAATTCGTGTGTCTCACAGCTGGTGAAATTAAAACGCATAATTCGAATATGGTCTCTATTATGATTAGGGAACTATCTCGCTCGCACTACCTAAGTACATTGATATCTCATGATTGTTGATGTATGGGTTAAGACTGTAAAATCATACCTATCGGCCGGGAGAATGATGTTCACTCTATTGCCATGACATTTAAACCACACCTTGAGCATAAAATAAAAACTCGTAAAAACTGCTACGAGCCAACTATATAATATACTATTTCTCACCTTTAGTGGGAGTAGGTTGTGAGTCGCTATAGACTCGGAGGCTGCACGATAGACTTCGTTTCCTTGAGAATTTCAGATCAGGTGTATTTCAGAGCGACACAAAGAATATCATTTGGACGCCACACTACGTGTCTATGGCCGAAATCTACATTACCTATTACCCTGCAAGCCAAGACAAGGGTGTCTGGTTGGGTGTGACTCATCACCATCATGAACTACAGTGAAGAAGTTTGCTTTCACCAACATGAACCACATAATGGGTATGCTACAAATGCTACAGAAACTACTAAAATACTTACATAATGTTACTATGTAAGCGTGACACAAGAATCATGCAGGGAACATGCAAAACATGGTGTAAGCACTACTTTGCAGTTTGAAACATGCATTAGGGAGTATATGAAAAAATCATTTGCTGTACCTGTCGAGTAACTTACTTCAAAGTCATTATGGTCTCATATTGATCACGGGAAAAAGCGACATTTTAAACCTTACTGTTCTACAGTTTATTTCCCTTATTTTATCCTTATATTTGATCTACCGTAGTATTTTGGAGTTCGTAAGGTATTGGTAACTTCTTTTGAAAATAAGTCGGTTTTAAATTTACACAAAAGATTGAGTCTAAAGTTACAGAAGCGATAAAATAAGGCAGATACTTTTCCGTAGAGATAGGTTTCCAAAAAATCGTTTCTTCCACGCAAATAAGTGACCATAATAAAACCAGAGCTCCACTTAATCTCTCTCTGTCTTCATGGCGCTACAGCCCTTGGTGAGCCTCGGCCTCTTCCACAATTTGCCTCCGGTCTTCCTTATCTCACACCCTACTCCTCCATCCCTTGATGTTCATTATCTGCTGGTTTGCAGTTACGTCATCTATCCATCTGATTCCTGGTCTGCCTTTCCTTCTTGTGTGGTAGAACTTTTCCCTCATTATTCTTTTGGGCATCCTTTCTTCCGCCATTCTGTCTGTGTGATCCAGCCACTCCATTCTCCGAGCTTTCACATATCTAGCTATGTCTTGGCCTTCAATTATTTGATCCAGCTCTGTATTATACCTTATTCTCCACTCATCATTTTCCTTTACAGGTCCACATATATTCCTTAATATTTGTCGCTCAAATACTCTTTGGGCATTTTCATCAGATCTCTTCATAGTCCATGTCTCTGAACCGTAGGTGACCACTGGTAAGACCAACGGCTTATATATTTTCATCTATGTATATCTTGTAATGAGTTGGTCCCTGAACAATTGTTTGTTTGCAAAATACGCTCGATTCTCCGCCTGTA